>CM016616.1:17337908-18781290 GCA_005393395.2 Gossypium australe
ATTGGTTTGTTATAAATCCAAATGAAAGGTGAAATAGAATATTCGGCCAACAGGTAACATCAATATGTTTGTATATTGTAATGGATTACTAAATGGTAAAATGATTCAATTGATTTAATATGCATATGTCTTATAGTAAAGATCGCATTGTTTGTGCTTGAATTCAATTGAAGGTCTATTTCGGAAATTGAGTTTAGTTTGCTAATGCCTCATAACCCTAATCCGGCGACGATCACGGGTATGGGGTGTTACAATGCTCTTTTTCATTCTTCGAGTATACCAAAATGTCATCTATGAACACCACCACAAATCGGTCTAAATAGGGTTGGAAGACCCGGTTCATCATGTCCATAAATGCAGCTGGTGCATTGGTCAACCCAAACAGCATTACCAAGAACTCATAGTGTCCATAACGAGTTCGAAACACCGTCTTATGAATATCCGCCTCCTTGACCTTAAGCTCGTGATAACCCGATCTCAAATCTATCTTTGAGAAAACCGAAGCTCCTCGCAGTTGGTCGAACAGATCATCGATTCTCGGCAACGGACACCTATTCTTGATCGTCAACTTATTCAACTGCCTATAATCGGTGCACATACACATCGACCCATCCTTCTTCTTGACGAACAAGACCGGATCTCCCCACAGTGACACACTCGGTCGAATGAATCCCCGATCAAAAAACTTCTGAATTTGAGCTTTAAGCTCTGCTAACTCCTTAGGCACCATTCTATAAGGAGCAATGGACACCAGAGCCGTTCCTGGCAATAGCTCAATGCCAAACTCTACCTCCCGGTCTGGAGGCAATCTAGGAAGTTCTTCGAGAAAGACGTCCAAAAACTCTTTTACCGTTCTAACGCCTTCCACCGACAATTCCTTGGCATCCTACGCACTGATGAAGGCTAGGAATGCTCCACACCCTTTTCGCACCAACTTTTCTACCTTTAAGGCAGATACCACATTCGGTAGATAATTTCTCCTTTCACCTATCATCACCACTTCTTTATCTTCCGAGGTTCTTATCGACATCCGCTTCGCAGCACAATCCAAATTTGCACGGTGTTTCACCAACCAGTCCATGCCCAAAATAAGGTCGAATTCACCGAAAGGCAGTTCCAACAAATCCGCCAAAAATGTTCCTCCTTGAACTTCTAGGGGTACATCTCTAAACAATTTATTTACTATTACAGATTGTCCTAAAGGACTAATTACCATCCTCTTTCTAGTAGAAATCTCAAATCTAATGTTCAGATTTCCAGATATAGCACTAGCAACATACAAATGGGTAGATCCGAATCTATCAAAGCAGTAACAGGTACATCAGAGAAGAAGAACGTACCGGTTATCACATCAGGTGCATTGCCATCCTCTCGGCGTTTGACTGCATAAACCAACCCTGGCTGCCTCGCCTCTGCGTTACCCCTGAAGCCATTACCTCTACCCGATTACCTCTACCCGATGCACCTTGACCTCGTCCTCCGCCATTACCACCTCGACCTGGCCCACGGCTTCTCGGTGGCTGCTAAGTGCCTCTAGCTGGCTGTGCATCATAGTTAGGAGCTTCCTGATTCGGAGCAGTCCGTCGAGGAAAATCTTTAAGCTGATGGTCCTTAGAACCACATTTGAAACAACCACCAGTTCTCTTCCAGCATTCATCAAGGTGTCGTCTTCCACAATCAGCACATGGTTGTATCTGATTGGTAGCAGCAGGTGCTCTAGCTTGAGCTGGTTCGTCATTCCTGGGCCTCTACTGAAACCTTCTAGCATGACCTGAGTACTTAAAGTCCCTCTTGCTCTTGCCTCTAACTTTTCCCGGTTTCGCCGCTCTGAGTGCCTAGCCTCTTCGGCTATCTTCGCTTTCTCCACCAGTGTGGCAAAATTCCTTTCCTGTTGTGGGGCTATCAATACCCGCAATTCATCGGTCAACCCAACCTCTAAATGCACACAGCGTTCATAATCAGTTGGCACAATACCTCGGGCATAACGACTCAGACGCAGAAATTCCGCTTCGTAAGCTGCCACGGTCTTACTTCCTTGAACCAGATTAAGGAATTCCTTCCTTCGAGCATCCACATAGCTAGCCCCAACATACTTTCCTTGAAATGAAGTTTTGAAGATATCCTAAGTAACGCGATAGGCTTGAGTGCCCTCCCGAACAGTAAGCCACCATTGATACGCCTCGTCTCTCAACAAAGACACAGCTCCTCTCAGTTTCTGCTCGGTGGTGCACTCCAAATCATCCATGATCCGTTCCACTACCTCGAGCCAATACTCCGCTACATTTGGGGCTACACCCGAGACACCCCTAAAAACCTCGGCACCACTTGATCTAAGTCGTTTCGAAATTTATCCACGAGCTGCTGGCCCAATTTTAGCCCCAGCAACCCTTTCCAAGATTCGCAACATTGCTTGAGACAGAGCAATGTCCTCCCTCATACGGTCATGTGATCCAGTTTCAGTCCCAGGTGACGCAGGTGAGTCCATTTCGGACGTATGACCCGACGCTTCAGACACAACCCTAGCACCTCGGCCTCTACCACGGCCTCGTCTACCGCATCCACGTCCTCTAGCACTCATATTTGGTAGTTCGATTTAATCTGATTAAAAGTCTTACGAATCAGTATACTATTTCGATATTTGTTAAACAATATCTTATGAGGTATAAGAAGTACAGTCGTTTTCGTAAACGCGTCCTATAGTCTCAATCTCTATAGTTTCAACACCTAAAACTAAAAGTTCTAGAGTGTTCCTATAGTCATATCATAACAATCATAATCATACAATAACGTACTTACTTGACTCGGTGTCGGATAGTCGTGGTGCCATACTTCTTTTTAAAACATACGTTTAAAATTTAAAACAGCTTTGGAAAAAATATCTTTGAACCCATACCACAGCCGAGTTTTGAAACCGGGCTCTGATACCATCAAATGTAAAACCCCAAACCCGGCCCATGTATTAAGGCCAGATCTGACATGTCACATTTGAAAATCCACTAAGTTTTAAAAAAAACAAGTAAAACAGATTACAAAATTTAGACGTAATATTAAAAATAGATTTGATTGATAAATTGACAATTTGAGTTGTAAAATCTTATAACTCGAAATTTTGAAAATATCGTTAACAGTTCGTGTAAATTTTATAAGGAATTAAAAATATTTTAGTTTCGAAAAGAATTGATGAAAATTCTATGAGTAAATTTCCGAGTTAAAAACATGAAAATTTTTATGAAACCCTTTTTGTATATTCATTTTTGAATAGTTTGATTATTTAAGTTTTTAGAAATTAAAATCTCAATTAAAATACTTTAAGCAGTTTATAAATTCATCAAACAATAACAAAACCAAAAATTAATCCAGAGGCCTTATTACAACCTTAATTCAAAATAGCCAAGTAATTAAAAGTATTAAAAGAAATCTAAATTTTCAATTTAACCGTTTTGAAGTATGGCCTCCACCAAGACATCCACGGCCCAAGTCTCCATCATTGATTGTTACCTAAAAGGAATAAGGAAAATAGGGGTGAGATACTAGAACTCAATGTGTACCCCACTTACCGTTGTCCACTGGGCCAAAATCCCATTAAGGAATTGTTTGGGCCATAGCCCGTTTACAATAATATAAAAGTGCCATATATATAATATGCATATGATATGCAATTCCCAAACCAAACCTAGATTTCCATCTGCTACACACCACCCGTACCAACCAACACACCTGTGGATGATCTTTAGTCAACACACCAAACGTAGGCATTAAGCCATTTATATCAAATTTGTGGTCAAGCCACTAGATTAACAGAATTTACATGGCATTGCCAGTTTTTTTCAGATTTGTGGTAGAGCCACCAGATTTATGTAGCAGAGCTACCAGAACTTCTCTTCATCAATATCCCATCCCATGCAAAACATGTATATGATGCATAACAATTTACAACAATGTATTCAGATATTTCTTACAAATTTTATGGCCCATTATAACAATTTATTAACTTGGCCCATTTCGCATATTATTAATTGGCCCATATAGTCAAATTCTCAATCAGCCCATATAGTCATATATCAATCGGCCCACATAGTCATATATCAATCGGCCCACATAGCAAATATATATATATCGATTTGGCCCATTTAAGGTATTTCATAATCTTTCACGTTTTTATCCATTTTATCAAATAATGAGATCTAAGCCAATTTTTTCGATTTCACCAAATTACGACTTAATCAAGCGATTTACTACCAAAACGATAATAGTCTTTAACCCACGGAATACAGTGTAAGAATACACATCTGATTACTGTAAGTACTACGCTCTCTCGATCGTCGACACCTAAAATATTATAATGCTCTATTAGACAATGTACACGATTTATCAACACTAAATGAACGATCTACGGTGCTTACCCTTGGAATCGCGAATGACCACAATTTCTCGGTTTTCCCCGGTTAACGGTTCACAACCCGGTGGAAAATCCCGAATCGCTGATGCCTCAAAATTACGAATGACCTCGAATAGTGGATTCTCACCGGATGAGGGTCCACAACCCGGTGGGAAGTCTCAAATTGCCGAAACAGCCCTTCGCTTGAATTTGGGAGTAGGGATCGCTAATCCGCTCCTTTTTCAATCTCCAATCACTATCCCTTTTGATTCAATATTGCTTGACTCCATTGAAATCAAATATTAGTTAAAACTAATATTACGTTGTTATGAATAATTGATTTAAGGAATAGGGTCGGCTTACCACAAAAATCTGTATGATCTCAAGATGAAAGATCGAGCGATAGAGTCCCTATAATAATATCGATTAATCATCACTATCTTCACGAATAAAAAGTGATTATAGAATCCGTGAAGAACTCTTACCTTAGAGATTTTAGGACCGAATTCTAGCGATTAAATGATGACTTTGGAAACTCTAAGTTTCGGCCTTCCACTATATTTCTACGGCAAAGAAAAGTGATTTCGAATGAGAGAAAGTATGGTGATGGTCTCAGTCAATATGGCCATCCCACACCAAGGCATAGATTCGGCACTAAGAGAAAGAATAAAAATATAAAAAAATGTTGAAATGGATCACTTACCAATTGATCAAAGGATGAGAATAGAAATATAGTTGAGAAGAAAACATGTATGAAATGGAAGATTCGGCTATAAAGGAAGATGATCAATGATATTCAGCTATAGGGTAAAAACAAACAATAAAATTTGGTTCTGGAGATTATTGATTTGAAAGGAGGAAAAGAGGTGTTTGGAAAATTTTGTAAAAAGATAAGAGAGATGAAAAGAAGGGTTTGTGAGGTTTCGATTTTTCAAAGGAGAAAGAGTGAATAATATGGTCTCAAAGGTTGATGTACATTCGGTAATCAAAAGAAAGAAAAGATGAGAATAAGTTCACCAATGACTTGAAGAATCGACAAGAAGGAAAATTTAGAGAAAAAGAAAAATGACACCAATGTTGCATAGATGAATTTTGGCCAAAACAAAAAACCAAAACTTCCACCAATTGCTAAAGACCAAATTCGGCTAGGAGAAAAGAGTTTTGGAGAAAAATTGGTACACTTGTTGCTAATGGAATTGACCAAAACTAGCACCTAAGCCTAACCAAGAATACTACCAAAATTCGGCCGCCCCCTTAGCCCCAAAAACCGTCCATATTCATAGCCAAATGGTCAAAAGTTTGGCCACCCAAACTTTCCAAAACGATCTCCATGAAATAAGCCACATGTTCCCCTTACATGCCATTTTCTTTTGATTCCTTTCCCTAACTTCAATCTTTCCTTAATCTCTTTAGCCATCTTGCCATAAAAACAAAAGTCCAACTTACAATAATAACATGCTTGGCTGACACTTGATGGATGAGTGCAAAAAAATAAAAGTCAAAATTGCAGACAAAGGGATTTGAACCTCTTCCCTCAAGGTGCTTCATGTGGCGCCATAACCTCTTTACCAATTGCTCATTTATGCTAACTGTTTACTCATTTATTCCCATATGCTATAAGATTACTTACTCCATCTCCTTAAAATTCTAAATGCCAAAAATTTTACAAGGTCCAATTAAACCCCGAGCCTTCTCAGGACCTCCTAAACATACACAATTAATAATTTAACAAGCTTAGCACCAAAAACAATGCAACACATAAAATTCCAAATTTTAGGATGTTACAAGTTCAAATTTGGTGAATCTTATCTTTCCGAGGTAGCAAAGGAGTAGATTTTAGCCACCAGCCTTATCTCCCTAAGGTTGCAAGGGAGCAAGCTGAAGTTTGTAGTCTTATCTTCCTGAAGTAGCAAGGAAGCAGACTAAATATTTTGTTTCCCTGAGATAGTAGTGGAGCAAATCGAAGACGGCGAATCTTATCTCCCTAAGGTAGCAAGGGAATAGGCTGAATATTATAGTCTCCCCACTGCTCCTCCTTGCTGCAAAATAAAAGTTCCAAATTGTAACACCCTGGTTTGGGGGGGCTGTGCGTATTGGGTTTAAATCAGGTGTTGGTAGGTTTTTGGGAGTGCTTGGATGAGTTTTAGGGGTTTTAGAAATGTTTGGATGAAAGGGGAAGGGTTTGGATAATTTTGGGATTTTTAGTGAAAAAGGAATTGGGCCAAGGGAGGCCTTAAGATTAATTTTTGGTAAATTTTGGCACATGAGAGGCTTTGGCAAAGTGGCTTCATGCGCTGCTTTAGGGGCTGGAGGTAGCGCCTTGGGGGTCTTAGGTTCGATCCAAGAAGGCAGCAGTTTTGGCGTTTTTTTAATTGTGATGGGCTGATGTAGATAGGTTTTAAAAATAATTTTGGGGCGTGTTTTGTCGCAAGGAGCAGCTGGTCCAGGTGGTGCCTGTGCGGAACTTAGGCGCTGGAGGTGCGCGTGGGCGCTGGTTCGAGCGATGGAAGCAGCCTTTTGCGTGTTTTATTTTTCCTATGCGGCTGGGAGCTTGAGTAGGAAGCCTTTAAAGATTAATTGGTGTGGCTTTATGGCATAAAAAGCAAAGTGGCCGAGTGGCCTGGGGCTTTGAAGGTGAGGTGTGCAGCGGTTCGAATCTGGGGAGTTGCATTTCGGGGTTGTTTTATTCTTTTTGATTTTGCAGCAATTGAATGCAGTGGGCGGCACATGCAGTTTAAATTAGAAGAAAAGAATTAAGCTAAGGTTGTTTTAGTTTGAATTCGGCTGGTGGATGGTTTTATTATTTTATTATTTTATTTTTTATAAGATTATTTTAGTTAGTTCAAATTAGAGATAATGGTGGTTGTTTTGATTTGATAAAGAGATAAAATGTGGATAGAATAATGGGGGATTTGTTTAATTCAAATGGAATTGAATTTGTGGCTTGAATTGGTTCCAGGAGGTGGCCGACTATGGGGATTTTCAATTGGGTGTATGTGGCCGGTTTTGGAGGTTTTTAGGAAGGAGAATGCCGAAATTCCCTTAGGCATTTTGGAGGTTTCGGCCAGTTTTGTTTGTGTACCCAAAAGCCGATTTTCTCAAAGCAACTCTCTCTCATTTTTCACTTTTTGGAACCAAAACCTTGTGTAGCCGAATGTTTCTTTTCACTTCTTCTTGCTATTTCATTTGAGTAAGCCGAATATGGTGATCCTTCTTTCTCACATTTCCTTTCTTTTACAACTTTTGTGCCGAATCCACATTGCCTTCTTAGCCGAATGTTGCATTTGTTTCTTACCATTTCTTTAAGCTGAAACTATCTTACTTTGTTCCCCTAATCTTCATCTCCTTTTCACAATACCATCTTACCGAAACTGTACTCTCTATTAACATATATTTCTTTTACTTCACTTTTAAAATCATAGCCGAATCCCTCCCTGGTATTGCCGAAATTTCCTTCTAGCAGTTGTTCTCATTTTGGTCGAATCTCTTTTCTCTCCTAGTAGTGTTCACCTTGGCCGAACTATTAGGTGGAGTGTGGGCTGTTTTTGGCGTTGGTTCAAGCCTTGGAGAAGGTATAGGGGTAAGGCCGAATGTTTTATGGTAAGCCCTCTGTTTTCTATCGATAATCTTTAAGAGTAAGAGTGGGTTTTGGCATTTGTTTGGAAGGATATTAACCTCTTGTGTGATGATTATTTCATCATAGGGTCTCCAGATTTTGGTGGCGATCAAGTGTAGTCGATTGGTAAGTGGTGGTAAGAGAGGATTCTTTTAATCCATCCTTTTAGTCTTTGTTAAGGGTGGATCGATTGATTAAGGAACCATTGATTGGTTCGGGTTTGGTAGGAAACCAAACCATCTGCAATGGTAAGGGTAATCGATAACCCCTTTGGTTTAAAATGGTTATAGCCGATTGGTATGAGTGCTAATGCTTGGTTGGCCGATTGTTTTAGGAGCAAGAGGATCAAGGGTCTTAGTTGGTTCTTCGGTTAAGGCCTATAGGTGTGTACACACACACACTCTTCTAGTAATTTATGTGCTTATTAAATTGTGTGTATATTTACACACTTATCTGTTATGGTATTTATATATATGATGTGTGTGGTTGGTTCCATGGAAAGGTGGATTGAATACCATTATGGTATAGGGCACGGGGTCAGGTAAGTCCCTGTTATGATGCTTTTGGTAAGCATAATGTATCTGTTACGTGTGCTATGATATTGGATGGCTGATAAATAATATGTATGTTGCTAATCAAGCATGTGGGTATAAGTCCGTTAAAATGCATATCATTATCTATGTGGGTTGTACGGGTGGAGGGGGCAGTGATATTTTGTGCTGACGAGCACCAGTGTTTTGGTAACACACTGTGACTACGGTCACCAGAGGTTTGGTACCTCCAGAGGTTTGGCACCTCATAGCGACTTATCCCTGTGGTTAACACCACCGTGGGTTGGCCCCACTTTTGAGACACGGGATCGTCTGCCAGTGATTTGGTATCACACGATGGGTTGGCCCCATCAATTGATTTGTGACTTCGGTCACCAGTGTTTTGGTAACACACTTCGTGTCTTCGGACACCAGAGGTTTGGCACCTCCAGTGATTTGGCATCACATCTGTGACTATACGTCACCAGTGGTTTGGCACCACCAGTGGTTTGGTACCACACGGGGTAGAAAAGGTGTATGGATGGTTAGGATTGGGTGCATATTATTTGGACACATGTTGATAATGTATATGATTGTGTATGATATTTTGCTAATCCGAGAAAAGGGGGTAGCACACTGAGTCTTGGTGACTCACCTTTTTCCTTAACCATTTCAGGTAGTGCATAAAGCTGGACCGGGATCGGAGAGGACAAAGTGGCCCATGCCGAAGATGATGTTCAATTATTTCATGTTTGATTTTGATATAAGTACTTTATTTGAATTGTTGGGTTGTAATAAAGGCCATTTTATTATTTTAGTATTATTTTAACTATGGTTTAATTTAATTTAAATTGCTATGTGGAAATGATAAATGGTTTCATCCATTGATTCAACTAAATTTTTAATCCTCTGAGTTTTCAAAATAAAACATGAGTTTTGAAACAATCATGACCAAGATTTTCACAAGATTACGAAAGCAACCACAAGTTTTCACCTAACCTTTTTCTCTAAACCTAAACTTTTCAAATACATTTTTCCCTAACATAACCAGATTCGGTCTTAATGAATGGGCCGGGTTTGGGGATGTTACAGTTTGGTATCAGAGCCCGGTTCAAAACTCGGCTTTGAGGGTTTTGGGCCCAAAAACATTTTCAAAATGGGCTTTTCAAAAAAAAACATGGGCTTTTAAGAAACTTTTTCAGGTTATTCTGGCATGGCACCTGTACCTCCAGCCCGAGTCCACCAGTAAGTACTTTAGACTTGTGTATTAAGTTGTTATATGAACTGTTATGGGCTTTGTTGGGCTCGTAGAATAGAATGATAGGATCTGTTGGACCCTAGGATTAGACTACTCAAACAATGGCATAAGACTTAAAGCTCGTAAACAAACCTGTGAAGTAAGTCGCCGAGTTAAGGTGTGGTAACTTTGGTACGCATGTCTAGGACCGGATCCGGAAGAGCTTGGTACTTAAGCAGTCCTCGTGACTCACCTCCTCTTCGCAGGAATCCTACCTGGTGCGTAGCTACGGTTCACCTTAACCAAGAGGACTTGTTCATAGGCTAAACCGATTATTAAAACCCGAAAGGGAACTAGCCTTGTTGTTTTTAAACTTTCTGTTTTTAAAATTTTCAACTTTACCCCTTTGGTTTGAAAAACTCTAGATCAGATTTTGGAAGATATTTTCTCGGTTTATAAAATTTCCCAAAATGCCCTAGCGGCAAAATTACAAAAATGCCCCTGTAGTGTTAATTACTGTACTACCCTCAACTTTTGTTAAAATGACTTTTACTTTACAAAATACAAAAATGTTGAGGTTTCAAAAATATCAAGACACTCTGGTTTGGGGAAATTTACAAAAATACCCCTGTGTTGAAAATTACTAAAAAGCCTTGACTTTTAAGATTTCCAGTTTAACCCCAACTTTAATAAAATTCTATCACTTTGCAAAAGTATCCAAATTTTTGTATTTCAAAATAATGCCCTGACTTTGGAAATTTACAAAATTACCCCTGGTGGATAAAATTACCAAAACGCCCTTGGGTCGTTAAATTTTCAGATTTCACTCGACTTTTACTAAATATTCCTGTTTTACTAAATATTAAAAAAAATATATTTTGTGAAATGTTGTGATATCCCGATTTGGAGAATTTACGAAAATGCCCCTAATTTCCAAAATTTAAAAACAATAGCCTTGCTTTCTGAAATTTTTGCAACATACTTTGTTGGAAAAACAAAATTTTCAAGATGACCCCAAGATTTTGTAAATTTTGAAATATCTTTAAGTTGGAGAACTATTTTCAAAATTGACCCTGAGTTATTACCAAAATGTCCCTGTAGGACAAAATGACGAAATTACCCCTGGGTAGGGTAGGAAACTTGATTGCTCGAAAGAACTTCTCTCGGAAACTTCTTTGCATAAAATTTGCCGTGGTAAACAGTGGAACCCAAATTTCTAACGCATAAAATTTCTAATCCGATTAAATCGAGGCGCTAGATATGAGCTCTAGGGGGCAGAATAGAGATAGTATAAGGAATCGGGACGAAAGGAGCTCGGGATCATCAGAATCACTTGAGAGGTCTCAGAAAAGACCGAGGGTCGAGGCATCTGCTCGTATTGCTAAGTCAGTTGCTGGGAATCCAGATCGTCCGTGTGCTCAGTGCGGAAGGTATCACGCGGGCAAGTGCTGGAATCGTGTTCGGGAATGTTTTAGATGCCAATCCAAGTCGCATCTGGTTAAGTATTGTCCCCTGGATCCGAAGAGGACTCGGACAGTGGGTCAAAGTGTTGTGCAGCCTGGTAGAGGTGGTCAGCGAGCGACGAGAGGTCGTGGTCCGAACCATGGAGGAAATGGGTTCGGTCGAGACCGTGACACTTTGATTCGTCGGAAGGAGGATAGTGATGTGCTGGAAGGGTCAGCTGGTAAGCTTTTCTTGGCTGATTATTGCTTGCTGTTTTGTTCACTTTGGTGGCTGTTTGTTTATGTGTTAGCAGAGTATCTAAGAACTTGTGGTATAGACTTAGAAAGTACACCTAGAAAGTGTGTTAGCTCTTGGAGATCAGAGTGCGCAGCGATAGCGTAGTGTGGGAATTAATTTGTGGAGTCGTTGGTCTAGCCAAGTAATTTCGAGGACGAAATTATTTTAAGGAGGGTAGAATTGTAACACCCTGGTTTGGGGGGGCTGTGCGTATTGGGTTTAAATCAGGTGTTGGTAGGTTTTTGGGAGTGCTTGGATGAGTTTTAGGGGTTTTAGAAATGTTTGGATGAAAGGGGAAGGGTTTGGATAATTTTGGGATTTTTAGTGAAAAAGGAATTGGGCCAAGGGAGGCCTTAAGATTAATTTTTGGTAAATTTTGGCACATGAGAGGCTTTGGCAAAGTGGCTTCATGCGCTGCTTTAGGGGCTGGAGGTAGCGCCTTGGGGGTCTTAGGTTCGATCCAAGAAGGCAGCAGTTTTGGCATTTTTTTAATTGTGATGGGCTGATGTAGATAGGTTTTAAAAATAAATTTGGGGCGTGTTTTGTCGCAAGGAGCAGCTGGTCCAGGTGGTGCCTGTGCGGAACTTAGGCGCTGGAGGTGCGCGTGGGCGCTGGTTCGAGCGACGAAAGCAGCCTTTTGCGTGTTTTATTTTTCCTATGCGGCTGGGAGCTTGAGTAGGAAGCCTTTAAAGATTAATTGGTGTGGCTTTATGGCATAAAAAGCAAAGTGGCCGAGTGGCCTGGGGCTTTGAAGGTGAGGTGTGTAGCGGTTCGAATCTGGGGAGTTGCATTTCGGGGTTGTTTTATTCTTTTTGATTTTGCAGCAATTGAATGCAGTGGGCGGCACATGCAGTTTAAATTAGAAGAAAAGAATTAAGCTAAGGTTGTTTTAGTTTTAATTCGGCTGGTGGATGGTTTTATTATTTTATTATTTTATTTTTATAAGATTATTTTAGTTAGTTCAAATTAGAGATAATGGTGGTTGTTTTGATTTGATAAAGAGATAAAATGTGGATAGAATAATGGGGGATTTGTTTAATTCAAATGGAATTGAATTTGTGGCTTGAATTGGTTCCAGGAGGTGGCCGACTATGGGGATTTTCAATTGGGTGTATGTGGCCGGTTTTGGAGGTTTTTAGGAAGGAGAATGCCGAAATTCCCTTAGGCATTTTGGAGGTTTCGGCCAGTTTTGTTTGTGTACCCAAAAGCCGATTTTCTCAAAGCAACTCTCTCTCATTTTTCACTTTTTGGAACCAAAACCTTGTGTAGCCGAATGTTTCTTTTCACTTCTTCTTGCTATTTCATTTGAGTAAGCCGAATATGGTGATCCTTCTTTCTCACATTTCCTTTCTTTTACAACTTTTGTGCCGAATCCACATTGCCTTCTTAGCCGAATGTTGCATTTGTTTCTTACCATTTCTTTAAGCTGAAACTATCTTACTTTGTTCCCCTAATCTTCATCTCCTTTTCTCAATACCATCTTACCGAAACTGTACTCTCTATTAACATATATTTCTTTTATTTCACTTTTAAAATCATAGCCGAATCCCTCCCTGGTATTGCCGAAATTTCCTTCTAGCAGTTGTTCTCATTTTGGTTGAATCTCTTTTCTCTCCTAGTAGTGTTCACCTTGGCCGAACTATTAGGTGGAGTGTGGGCTGTTTTTGGCGTCGGTTCAAGCCTTGGAGAAGGTATAGGGGTAAGGCCGAATGTTTTATGGTAAGCCCTCTATTTTCTATCGATAATCTTTAAGAGTAAGAGTGGGTTTTGGCATTTGTTTGGAAGGATATTAACCTCTTGTGTGATGATTATTTCTTCATAGGGTCTCCAGATTTTGGTGGCGATCAAGTGTAGTCGATTGGTAAGTGGTGGTAAGAGAGGATTCTTTTAGTCCATCCTTTTAGTCTTTGTTAAGCCAAGTCTATTATGGATTAACCGTTTTCTTGTTAGGGTGGATCGATTGATTAAGAAACCATTGATTGGTTCGGGTTTGGTAGGAAACCAAACCATCTGCAAAGGTAAGGGTAATCGATAACCCCTTTGGTTTAAAATGGTTATAGCCGATTGGTATGAGTGCTAATGCTTGGTTGGCCGATTGTTTTAGGAGCAAGAGGATCAAGGGTCTTAGTTGGTTCTTCGGTTAAGGCCTACAGGTGTGTACACACACACACTCTTCTAGTAATATATGTGCTTATTAAATTGTGTGTATATTTACACACTTATCTGTTATGGTATTTATATATATGATGTGTGTGGTTGGTTCCATGGAAAGGTGGATTGAATACCATTATGGTATAGGGCACGGGGTCAGGTAAGTCCCTGTTATGATGCTTTTGGTAAGCATAATGTATCTTTTACGTGTGCTATGATATTGGATGGCTGATAAATAATATGTATGTTACTAATCAAGCATGTGGGTATAAGTCCGTTAAAATGCATATCATTATCTATGTGGGTTGTACGAGTGGAGGGGGCAGTGATATTTTGTGCTGACGAGCACCAGTGTTTTGGTAACACACTGTGACTACGGTCACCAGAGGTTTGGTACCTTCAGAGGTTTGGCACCTCATAGCGACTTATCCCTGTGGTTAACACCACCGTGGGTTGGCCCCACTTTTGAGACACGGGATCGTCTGCCAGTGATTTGGTATCACACGATGGGTTGGCCCCATCAATTGATTTGTGACTTCGGTCACCAGTGTTTTGGTAACACACTTCGTGTCTTCGGACACCAGAGGTTTGGCACCTCCAGTGATTGGCATCACATCTGTGACTATACGTCACCAGTGGTTTGGCACCACCAGTGGTTTGGTACCACACGGGGTAGAAAAGGTGTATGGATGGTTAGGATTGGGTGCATATTATTTGGACACATGTTGATAATGTATATGATTGTGTATGATATTTTGCTAATCCGGGAAAAAGGGGTAGCACACTGAGTCTTGGTGACTCACCTTTTTCCTTAACCATTTCAGGTAGTGCATAAAGCTGGACCGGGATCGGAGAGGACAAGGTGGCCCATGCCGAAGATGATGTTCAATTATTTCATGTTTGATTTTGATATAAGTACTTTATTTGAATTGTTGGGTTGTAATAAAGGCCATTTTATTATTTTGGTATTATTTTAACTATGGTTTAATTTAATTTAAATTGCTATGTGGAAATGATAAATGGTTTCATCCATTGATTCAACTAAATTTTTAATCCTCTGAGTTTTCAAAATAAAACATGAGTTTTGAAACAATCATGACCAAGATTTTCACAAGATTACGAAAGCAACCACAAGTTTTCACCTAACCTTTTTCTCTAAACCTAAACTTTTCAAATACATTTTTCCCTAACATAACCAGATTCGGTCTTAATGAATGGGCCGGGTTTGGGGATGTTACAGTTTGCCCTTGCTGCTTGAACCTAAGCCCCCTTTCATTGCTTGTGGCGTCACTTACCAAGGCCCTAAGTGACGCCTCCCTTGCTAGGATTTGGTTTTATAGTCTTTATGCTAACATATTAAGGTTACCAAATGTAGGAATTGAGATCTAAAGCAATAGATCGGTTTTTTTGGGATTTGAAGGAATTCGTTAAGCAAATCAGGTGTGTAATCCACACTAATTCTTAATATGTTTTATGGCAGTATTTAATATGTGCATGTTTATAAGAATGTGAATATGGCTAAGGTACTGTGTTACGGTACAAAGTACTCAGGTACGTTTCCTACTCATACTAGGATTACGAAATATGTTATATTTAACATGTGAAAAGTGACATGAATGTGAATTTAAGTATGAAATGCATGATATGAATAAAATGGGGCATTCGGGTTATATGAGAAAGGGGAAGTGAATGTGGTGACTTCGGTCTCACTATCTGAATGTGGTGGCTTCGGTCACATTATCTGAATGTGGTAACTTCGGTTACATTATCTGAATGTGGTAACTTCGGTTACATTATATGAATATGGTGTCTCATGACACAATTATCTGGTGGCTATGCCACGAATTTTATATGGGCGATGAGCACGTCGACTGCAGCGACTGCCTTCGATGGTGTGTAGCGGAAGGAGGGTTGACTTAGTAGTCCCCACGGTGTGCAGGTTGGTACGGGGATGTGTAGCGGATGGCATCTAGGTTTGGGTTCGGGATTGCATCATTATCTTGAATTATTATGTGAACATGATATGTATGGTATGCCTAAATCTATTAAATTTTAGTGTTGGTTACACATTGAGTCTGTTTGACTCACCCGTTGGGGAATATTTTTCAGGTGATGAGCAATAATGGACCGGGTCGGCAGGAGCTAAAGGTGGCCATGCATAGCAAAGAAAAATCTTATTATTTGGGACTTTAATTTTTACTAAGTACTTTAATTTTAAGTTTGGGAATTGTTTGATGTAATAAGGCCATAAGGCCATAGTTGAATTTCTTTATTTCTTTTTACTTATTATTATTATGTTACGAATTATTATTAATTAACGAATCAAGTAAATTTATTTTTGAATAAGCCCTAAATGTTTTGTCACTCTAAATAAATGGATTTCAAAATAAGATAATTTGGTTTTCAACACAAGCCCAACCCAAAACAATATTTCTTTTAAATTTGCACAAATTTTTCCTAAGAAACAAAAGAACTTTGAACCGGTTTACTTGAGGAACATACCAAATCTGGTCAAAGCTCGTGGGCCGGGTTTGGGGTGTTTCAATTTGGTATCAGAGCCCAGTTTCAAACCCTCAGCCTGGGGTTTAAGGCCCAAAACATTTTCAAATCGAGCCCAAATGAGTTTTTGAAGATAAGCAGGGTTTTTCTGGCATGGCACCTAAGTCTTCGACCCGCAGTCCACCAGGTAAGTACCCCTAACCATCTGTGTGCTTTATGTGATTATATTATGAAGGGTAGAAATGGAATGGAACGTAGGGTAGTATGATAAGTATTTGGAACCCTAGGACTAGTTTACCCCAACTATTACATAAGACTTAATGCTTAATAAAACAAACCTATGACTAAGTCGCCGAGTTAGGGTGTGGCAACCATTGTGCGCATGTCTAGGATTGGTATTCGGTGGGAGCTTGGTATTTAAGCAGTCCGTGTGACTCACCTCATCTCCACTCGAATCCTACCTGGTGCGTAGCTTCGGTTCACCCTAACCAAGAGGACTCAGTCACAGGCTAAACCCAATAACTAAAACCCGAAAGGGATTAGCCACATTTTTATAAAAACCCTAGTTTAAAACTCTTAAAATTACCCTTTTGAATTGCAAACACGATTTTATAAAATTCTCTCAAGTATTCTTGATTTGTGAAAATTACTAAAATACCCCTATTTGCAAAATTACTAAATTGCCCTTTGTTTATGAAATTTCCAAAATACCCATAGTTCTTATCAAAAATTTCATTACTTTATAACAAGTCCAAAAACTCTACTTCTGCGAAATATTAAAATACTCCAACTTGGAAAATTTACGAAATTGCCCCTAACTTACAAAATTACCAAAATGACCCTGATTTCCAAAATTTTTGCAACATCACTGATTTGGAAAACAAAATTCTCAAAAATAACCCTCAAGTTTTATAAATTTTGAAATACCCCTGAATTATTAAACTTTACAAATGTACCCTGATTTGTAAAAATTTACTGAAATACCCCTGGAATATCAAAATTTCCAAAAACACCCTGGGAATGCAAAATTACCAAAATACCCTTATTGACAAAATCCACAAGGAACCTTATTTTTGAAAAAAAATTTACGAAAATACCCCTGTAGGGCAAATTACAAAAATACCCCTGGGTAGTGGAAAAACAGCAACAATGAAAACTACAACATTTCTCTGAATGAACGAAAGTTCATAATTGATTGATGAATGTATGTAAAGACTGTGTGCATGTATGAATACGAAAGAACCACTCCTAAAATTCTTTCCATAAAACTTCTTCGCGGGTAATCAGTGGAATAAAGGCTAATTCATAAAATTTCTTAACTAGATTAAAGCACGATCGTAGAAATGAGCTCTAGGGGACGTGGTTCTGGAATACCTTAATTGCCTTGTTCGTTGTAAAGTCAGTTCGTTCTTATGTGGCTAGTAAGGTGTATAGAACCTTAATTGTAAACTAAGAGAATGTGCCTAGAAAGTATGATAGTTTCTTAAGATCAAAGTGCACAGCAGTAGCGTAGTGTGGTGAGCTAGGAAATACGACTGTTCGTTAGTAAGTAATTTCGAGGACGAAATTATTTTAAGGGGGTAGAACTGTAACATCCTGAAAAGGGCCTATGCATTTTCGGTTTAATTGTACGAAATGACATGTCTTATGTGTTATTAATATATTTTGAACATTTTGGAAACCTGGAAATGTATGGAAATGTTAAGTTTAAAAGAGGGAAGTGAACATTTTTGAAAACTAAGAAAGGTAAGGAAATGATTTGGAAATGATTCAAAAGAGGAAAGTGAACATTTCTGGAAACTTGGAAATGTAAGGAAATGTTAAGTTTAAAGGAGGCAAACGAAAATTTTTGGAAACTTGGAAATGTAAAGAAATGTCAAGTTTTAAGGTTTGAAAAGAGGAAATTAAGGCAAGGTGGCCTTAAAAAAATTAATAGGAGGAATTTGACACAAAAACAGGCTTGGAAAAGTGGCCTGAAGATGCCACTTAGGGCCTCTGGAAATGGCGCCACATGCAAGGGTGTGGGCCTGAGTTCGAGTCACTTGGGAAGCAAATAAAAAGAAGTTTTATTTTTGCTTCCAGAAGCAGAGAGATGGACGGCATTAAGGCTCTTAAAAGAGGAGTTTTATTATCTTTAAATTACGGCTAAATAGAAGGATAAATGATGATTTATCTTAAATTATTTTCAAGGAGATAATAAGGGATTATTCTTTTAATAAAGTGATAATTAAAAGGATAAAGCTGTCAAATAGAAGAGTGGTGGCCAAGTAAGGGACTCTAGCCTAGTAATTTTGGCTATAAAAGGAAGAGTAAGGCTATTCTTCATTCATTCTTTTCTCTTCAAGTAAACCTCTGCCGAAATCCTCTAAAGTTTCTCCTCTTCTCTCTGCCGAATTTCTTAGTGCTCTCCTCTCCTCTCTATTATTTTTCCAAAAGCCGAAAGCAGGTTCTCTTAACCCTAGCCGATTTCCTTCTAAGCCTAGTATTCCTCTCTTCTTTCATCTTTGAAACCGAATGCATAGGGGGCTCGTAGCCGATTGTTCATCAAGTCTCTAAGCCGAATCTCTGAAGAGGTGTCAGGAGGGTGTGTCGACTTCTTCAAGTAAGGGTAAGATCTCATTCGGTTTCATCCTTTTTCTTTTAAGATTTGCCGAAACCTAGGACTAACCCCATTAATATCTTGTTGTCGAAACCTTGAAGAGATCTTTCGGGATTTACTAAGTGTCGACTATAAGGAAGGAGAAGTTCTTTTCCCGAAGGTACACCATAAGCCGTGTGTTCCCTAGTGATTCGGTGAGTTTCGGGATTTAAAATCCACAAGGTAAGTGTCTATAGCATTCGGCCAAGGCCTATTTTAGTAGTTAGATCTATTATTATGTGTTTTAAGCCGAAAACTAACAGATTCAAGGGATCTAGTGAGTAGCCGATTTCAAAGGAGAAGAATACAAGTTTTCGGGATTTGACTATAGTCAATTCGACAACAAGGTAGGTTTTACGAATACAAATCCTACTAGGATTTGGTTTTATAGTCTTTATGCTAACATATTAAGGTTACCAAATGTAGGAATTGAGATCTAAAGAAATAGATCGGTTTTTTTGGGTTTTGAAGGAATTCGTTAAGCAAATCAGGTGTGTAATCCACACTAATTCTTAATATGTTTTATGGCAATATTTAATATGTGCATGTTTATAAGAATGTGAATATGGCTAAGGTACTGTGTTACGGTACAAAGTACTCAGGTACGTTTCCTACTCATACTAGGATTACGAAATATGTTATATTTAACATGTGAAAAGTGACATGAATGTGAATTTAAGTATGAAATGCATGATATGAATAAAATGGGGCATTCGGGTTATATGAGAAAGGGGAAGTGAATGTGGTGACTTCGGTCTCACTATCTGAATGTGGTGGCTTCGGTCACATTATCTGAATGTGGTAACTTCGGTTACATTATCTGAATGTGGTAACTTCGGTTACATTATATGAATATGGTGTCTCATGACACAATTATCTGGTGGCTATGCCACGAATTTTATATGGGCGATGAGCACGTCGACTGCAGCGACTGCCTTCGATGGTGTGTAGCGGAAGGAGGGTTGACTTAGTAGTCCCCACGGTGTGCAGGTTGGTACGGGGATGTGTAGCGGATGGCATCTAGGTTTGGGTTCGGGATTGCATCATTATCTTGAATTATTATGTGAACATGATATGTATGGTATGCCTAAATCTATTAAATTTTAGTGTTGGTTACACATTGAGTCTGTTTGACTCACCCGTTGGGGAATATTTTTCAGGTGATGAGCAATAATGGACCGGGTCGGCAGGAGCTAAAGGTGGCCATGCATAGCAAAGAAAAATCTTATTATTTGGGACTTTAATTTTTACTAAGTACTTTAATTTTAAGTTTGGGAATTGTTTGATGTAATAAGGCCATAAGGCCATAGTTGAATTTCTTTATTTCTTTTTACTTATTATTATTATGTTACGAATTATTATTAATTAACGAATCAAGTAAATTTATTTTTGAATAAGCCCTAAATGTTTTGTCACTCTAAATAAATGGATTTCAAAATAAGATAATTTGGTTTTCAACACAAGCCCAACCCAAAACAATATTTCTTTTAAATTTGCACAAATTTTTCCTAAGAAACAAAAGAACTTTGAACCGGTTTACTTGAGGAACATACCAAATCTGGTCAAAGCTCGTGGGCCGGGTTTGGGGTGTTTCAATTTGGTATCAGAGCCCAGTTTCAAACCCTCAGCCTGGGGTTTAAGGCCCAAAACATTTTCAAATCGAGCCCAAATGAGTTTTTGAAGATAAGCAGGGTTTTTCTGGCATGGCACCTAAGTCTTCGACCCGCAGTCCACCAGGTAAGTACCCCTAACCATCTGTGTGCTTTATGTGATTATATTATGAAGGGTAGAAATGGAATGGAACGTAGGGTAGTATGATAAGTATTTGGAACCCTAGGACTAGTTTACCCCAACTATTACATAAGACTTAATGCTTAATAAAACAAACCTATGACTAAGTCGCCGAGTTAGGGTGTGGCAACCATTGTGCGCATGTCTAGGATTGGTATTCGGTGGGAGCTTGGTATTTAAGCAGTCCGTGTGACTCACCTCATCTCCACTCGAATCCTACCTGGTGCGTAGCTTCGGTTCACCCTAACCAAGAGGACTCAGTCACAGGCTAAACCCAATAACTAAAACCCGAAAGGGATTAGCCACATTTTTATAAAAACCCTAGTTTAAAACTCTTAAAATTACCCTTTTGAATTGCAAACACGATTTTATAAAATTCTCTCAAGTATTCTTGATTTGTGAAAATTACTAAAATACCCCTATTTGCAAAATTACTAAATTGCCCTTTGTTTATGAAATTTCCAAAATACCCACAGTTCTTATCAAAAATTTCATTACTTTATAACAAGTCCAAAAACTCTACTTCTGCGAAATATTAAAATACTCCAACTTGGAAAATTTACGAAATTGCCCCTAACTTACAAAATTACCAAAATGACCCTGATTTCCAAAATTTTTGCAACATCACTGATTTGGAAAACAAAATTCTCAAAAATAACCCTCAAGTTTTATAAATTTTGAAATACCCCTGAATTATTAAACTTTACAAATGTACCCTGATTTGTAAAAATTTACTGAAATACCCCTGGAATATCAAAATTTCCAAAAACACCCTGGGAATGCAAAATTACCAAAATACCCTTATTGACAAAATCCACAAGGAACCTTATTTTTGAAAAAAAATTTACGAAAATACCCCTGTAGGGCAAATTACAAAAATACCCCTGGGTAGTGGAAAAACAGCAACAATGAAAACTACAACATTTCTCTGAATGAACGAAAGTTCATAATTGATTGATGAATGTATGTAAAGACTGTGTGCATGTATGAATACGAAAGAACCACTCCTAAAATTCTTTCCATAAAACTTCTTCGCGGGTAATCAGTGGAATAAAGGCTAATTCATAAAATTTCTTAACTAGATTAAAGCACGATCGTAGAAATGAGCTCTAGGGGACGTGGTTCTGGAATACCTTAATTGCCTTGTTCGTTGTAAAGTCAGTTCGTTCTTATGTGGCTAGTAAGGTGTATAGAACCTTAATTGTAAACTAAGAGAATGTGCCTAGAAAGTATGATAGTTTCTTAAGATCAAAGTGCACAGCAGTAGCGTAGTGTGGTGAGCTAGGAAATACGACTGTTCGTTAGTAAGTAATTTCGAGGACGAAATTATTTTAAGGGGGTAGAACTGTAACATCCTGAAAAGGGCCTATGCATTTTCGGTTTAATTGTACGAAATGACATGTCTTATGTGTTATTAATATATTTTGAACATTTTGGAAACCTGGAAATGTATGGAAATGTTAAGTTTAAAAGAGGGAAGTGAACATTTTTGAAAACTAAGAAAGGTAAGGAAATGATTTGGAAATGATTCAAAAGAGGAAAGTGAACATTTCTGGAAACTTGGAAATGTAAGGAAATGTTAAGTTTAAAGGAGGCAAACGAAAATTTTTGGAAACTTGGAAATGTAAAGAAATGTCAAGTTTTTAAGGTTTGAAAAGAGGAAATTAAGGCAAGGTGGCCTTAAAAAAATTAATAGGAGGAATTTGACACAAAAACAGGCTTGGAAAAGTGGCCTGAAGATGCCACTTAGGGCCTCTGGAAATGGCGCCACATGCAAGGGTGTGGGCCTGAGTTCGAGTCACTTGGGAAGCAAATAAAAAGAAGTTTTATTTTTGCTTCCAGAAGCAGAGAGATGGACGGCATTAAGGCTCTTAAAAGAGGAGTTTTATTATCTTTAAATTACGGCTAAATAGAAGGATAAATGATGATTTATCTTAAATTATTTTCAAGGAGATAATAAGGGATTATTCTTTTAATAAAGTGATAATTAAAAGGATAAAGCTGTCAAATAGAAGAGTGGTGGCCAAGTAAGGGACTCTAGCCTAGTAATTTTGGCTATAAAAGGAAGAGTAAGGCTATTCTTCATTCATTCTTTTCTCTTCAAGTAAACCTCTGCCGAAATCCTCTAAAGTTTCTCCTCTTCTCTCTGCCGAATTTCTTAGTGCTCTCCTCTCCTCTCTATTATTTTTCCAAAAGCCGAAAGCAGGTTCTCTTAACCCTAGCCGATTTCCTTCTAAGCCTAGTATTCCTCTCTTCTTTCATCTTTGAAACCGAATGCATAGGGGGCTCGTAGCCGATTGTTCATCAAGTCTCTAAGCCGAATCTCTGAAGAGGTGTCAGGAGGGTGTGTCGACTTCTTCAAGTAAGGGTAAGATCTCATTCGGTTTCATCCTTTTTCTTTTAAGATTTGCCGAAACCTAGGACTAACCCCATTAATATCTTGTTGTCGAAACCTTGAAGAGATCTTTCGGGATTTACTAAGTGTCGACTATAAGGAAGGAGAAGTTCTTTTCCCGAAGGTACACCATAAGCCGTGTGTTCCCTAGTGATTCGGTGAGTTTCGGGATTTAAAATCCACAAGGTAAGTGTCTATAGCATTCGGCCAAGGCCTATTTTAGTAGTTAGATCTATTATTATGTGTTTTAAGCCGAAAACTAACAGATTCAAGGGATCTAGTGAGTAGCCGATTTCAAAGGAGAAGAATACAAGTTTTCGGGATTTGACTATAGTCAATTCGACAACAAGGTAGGTTTTACGAATACAAATCCTACTAGGATTTGGTTTTATAGTCTTTATGCTAACATATTAAGGTTACCAAATGTAGGAATTGAGATCTAAAGCAATAGATCGGTTTTTTTGGGTTTTGAAGGAATTCGTTAAGCAAATCAGGTGTGTAATCCACACTAATTCTTAATATGTTTTATGGCAATATTTAATATGTGCATGTTTATAAGAATGTGAATATGGCTAAGGTACTGTGTTACGGTACAAAGTACTCAGGTACGTTTCCTACTCATACTAGGATTACGAAATATGTTATATTTAACATGTGAAAAGTGACATGAATGTGAATTTAAGTATGAAATGCATGATATGAATAAAATGGGGCATTCGGGTTATATGAGAAAGGGGAAGTGAATGTGGTGACTTCGGTCTCACTATCTGAATGTGGTGGCTTCGGTCACATTATCTGAATGTGGTAACTTCGGTTACATTATCTGAATGTGGTAACTTCGGTTACATTATATGAATATGGTGTCTCATGACACAATTATCTGGTGGCTATGCCACGAATTTTATATGGGCGATGAGCACGTCGACTGCAGCGACTGCCTTCGATGGTGTGTAGCGGAAGGAGGGTTGACTTAGTAGTCCCCACGGTGTGCAGGTTGGTACGGGGATGTGTAGCGGATGGCATCTAGGTTTGGGTTCGGGATTGCATCATTATCTTGAATTATTATGTGAACATGATATGTATGGTATGCCTAAATCTATTAAATTTTAGTGTTGGTTACACATTGAGTCTGTTTGACTCACCCGTTGGGGAATATTTTTCAGGTGATGAGCAATAATGGACCGGGTCGGCAGGAGCTAAAGGTGGCCATGCATAGCAAAGAAAAATCTTATTATTTGGGACTTTAATTTTTACTAAGTACTTTAATTTTAAGTTTGGGAATTGTTTGATGTAATAAGGCCATAAGGCCATAGTTGAATTTCTTTATTTCTTTTTACTTATTATTATTATGTTACGAATTATTATTAATTAACGAATCAAGTAAATTTATTTTGAATAAGCCCTAAATGTTTTGTCACTCTAAATAAATGGATTTCAAAATAAGATAATTTGGTTTTCAACACAAGCCCAACCCAAAACAATATTTCTTTTAAATTTGCACAAATTTTTCCTAAGAAACAAAAGAACTTTGAACCGGTTTACTTGAGGAACATACCAAATCTGGTCAAAGCTCGTGGGCCGGGTTTGGGGTGTTTCAATTTGGTATCAGAGCCCAGTTTCAAACCCTCAGCCTGGGGTTTAAGGCCCAAAACATTTTCAAATCGAGCCCGAATGAGTTTTTGAAGATAAGCAAGGTTTTTCTGGCATGGCACCTAAGTCTCCGACCCGCAGTCCACCAGGTAAGTACCCCTAACCATCTGTGTGCTTTATGTGATTATATTATGAAGGGTAGAAATGGAATGGAACGTAGAGTAGTATGATAAGTATTTGGAACCCTAGGACTAGTTTACCCCAACTATTACATAATACTTAATGCTTAATAAAACAAACCTATGACTAAGTCGCCGAGTTAGGGTGTGGCAACCATTGTGCGCATGTCTAGGATTGGTATTCGGTGGGAGCTTGGTATTTAAGCAGTCCGCGTGACTCACCTCCTCTCCACTCGAATCCTACCTGGTGCGTAGCTTCGGTTCACCCTAACCAAGAGGACTCAGTCACAGGCTAAACCCAATAACTAAAACCCGAAAGGGATTAGCCACATTTTTATAAAAACCCTAGTTTAAAACTCTTAAAATTACCCTTTTGAATTGCAAACACGATTTTATAAAATTCTCTCAAGCATTCTTGATTTGTGAAAATTACTAAAATACCCCTATTTGCAAAATTACTAAATTGCCCTTGGTTTATGAAATTTCCAAAATACCAACAGTTCTTATCAAAAATTTCATTACTTTATAACAAGTCCAAAAACTCTACTTCTGCGAAATATTAAAATACTCCAACTTGGAAAATTTACGAAATTGCCCCTAACTTACAAAATTACCAAAATGACCCTGATTTCCAAAATTTTTGCAACATCACTGATTTGGAAAACAAAATTCTCAAAAATAACCCTCAAGTTTTATAAATTTTGAAATACCCCTGAATTATTAAACTTTACAAATGTACCCTGATTTGTAAAAATTTACTGAAATACCCCTGGAATATCAAAATTTCCAAAAATACCCTGGGAATGCAAAATTACCAAAATACCCTTATTGAAAAAATCCACAAGGAACCCTATTTTTGAAAAAAAAATTTACGAAAATACCCCTGTAGGGCAAATTACGAAAATACCCCTGGGTAGTGGAAAAACAGCAACAATGAAAACTACAACCTTTCTCTGAATGAACGAAAGTTCATAATTGATTGATGAATGTATGTAAAGACTGTGTGCATGTATGAATACGAAAGAACCACTCCTAAAATTCTTTCCATAAAACTTCTTCGCGGGTAATCAGTGGAATAAAGGCTAATTCATAAAATTTCTTAATTAGATTAAAGCACGATCGTAGAAATGAGCTCTAGGGGACGTGGTTCTGGAATACCTTAATTGCCTTGTTCGTTGTAAAGTCAGTTCGTTCTTATGTGGCTAGTAAGGTGTATGGAACCTTGATTGTAAACTAAGAGAATGTGCCTAGAAAGTATGATAGTTTCTTAAGATCAAAGTGCACAGCAGTAGCGTAGTGTGGTGAGCTAGGAAGTACGACTGTTCGTTAGTAAGTAATTTCGAGGACGAAATTATTTTAAGGGGGTAGAACTGTAACATCCTGAAAAGGGCCTATGCATTTTCGGTTTAATTGTACGAAATGACATGTCTTATGTGTTATTAATATATTTTGAACATTTTGGAAACCTGGAAATGTATGGAAATGTTAAGTTTAAAAGAGGGAAGTGAACATTTTTGAAAACTAAGAAAGGTAAGGAAATGATTTGGAAATGATTCAAAAGAGGAAAGTGAACATTTCTGGAAACTTGGAAATGTAAGGAAATGTTAAGTTTAAAGGAGGCAAACGAAAATTTTTGGAAACTTGGAAATGTAAAGAAATGTCAAGTTTTAAGGTTTGAAAAGAGGAAATTAAGGCAAGGTGGCCTTAAGAAAATTAATAGGAGGAATTTGACACACAAACAGGCTTGGAAAAGTGGCCTGTAGATGCCACTTAGGGCCTCTGGAAATGGCGCCACATGCAAGGGTGTGGGCCTGAGTTCGAGTCACTTGGGGAGCAAATAAAAAGAAGTTTTATTTTTGCTTCCAGAAGCAGAGAGGTGGACAGCATTAAGGCTCTTAAAAGAGGAGTTTTATTATCTTTAAATTACGGCTAAATAGAAGGATAAATGATGATTTATCTTAAATTATTTTCAAGGAGATAATAAGGGATTATTCTTTTAATAAAGTGATAATTAAAAGGATAAAGCTGTAAAATAGAAGAGTAGTGGCCAAGTAAGGGACTCTAGCCTAGTAATTTTGGCTATAAAAGGAAGAGTAAGGCTATTCTTCATTCATTCTTTTCTCTTCAAGTAAACCTCTGCCGAAATCCTCTAAAGTTTCTCCTCTTCTCTCTGCCGAATTTCTTAGTGCTCTCCTCTCCTCTCTACTATTTTTCCAAAAGCCGAAAGCAGGTTCTCTTAACCCTAGCTGATTTCCTTCTAAGCCTAGTATTCCTCTCTTCTTTCATCTTTGAAACCGAATGCATAGGGGGCTCGTAGTCGATTGTTCATCAAGTCTCTAAGCCGAATCTCTGAAGAGGTGTCAGGAGGGTGTGTCGACTTCTTCAAGTAAGGGTAAGATCTCATTCGGTTTCATCCTTTTTCTTTTAAGATTTGCCGAAACCTAGGACTAACCCCATTAATATCTTGTTGTCGAAACCTTGAAGAGATCTTTCGGGATTTACTAAGTGTCGACTATAAGGAAGGAGAAGTTCTTTTCCCGAAGGTACACCATAAGCCGCGTGTTCCCTAGTTATTCGGTGAGTTTCGGGATTTAAAATCCACAAGGTAACTGTCTATAGCATTCGGCCAAGGCCTATTTTAGTAGTTAGATCTATTATTATGTGTTTTAAGCCGAAAACTAACAGATTCAAGGGATCTAGTGAGTAGCCGATTTCAAAGGAGAAGAATACAAGTTTTCGAGATTTGACTATAGTCAATTCGACAACAAGGTAGGTTTTACGAATACAAATCCTACTAGGATTTGGTTTTATAGGCTTTATGCTAACATATTAAGGTTACCAAATGTAGGAATTGAGATCTAAAGCAATAGATCGGTTTTTTTGGGATTTGAAGAAATTCGTTAAGCAAATCAGGTGTGTAATCTACACTAATTCTTAATATGTTTTATGGCAATATTTAATATGTGCATGTTTATAAGAATGTGAATATGGCTAAGGTACTGTGTTACGGTACAAAGTACTCAGGTACGTTTCCTACTCATACTAGGATTACGAAATATGTTATATTTAACATGTGAAAAGTGACATGAATGTGAATTTAAGTATGAAATGCATGATATGAATAAAATGGGGCATTCGGGTTATATGAGAAAGGGGAAGTGAATGTGGTGACTTCGGTCTCACTATCTGAATGTGGTGGCTTCGGTCACATTATCTGAATGTGGTAGCTTCGATTACATTATCTGAATGTGGTAACTTGGGTTACATTATATGAATATGGTGTCTCATGACACAATTATCTGGTGGCTATGCCACGAATTTTATATGGGCGATGAGCACGTCGACTGCAGCGACTGCCTTCGATGGTGTGTAGCGGAAGCAGGGTTGACTTAGTAGTCCCCACGGTGTGCAGGTTGGTACGGGGATGTGTAGCGGATGGCATCTAGGTTTGGGTTCGGGATTGCATCATTATCTTGAATTATTATGTGAACATGATATGTATGGTATGCCTAAATCTATTAAATTTTAGTGTTGGTTACACATTGAGTCTGTTTGACTCACCCGTTGGGGAATATTTTTCAGGTGATGAGCAATAATGGACCGGGTCGGCAGGAGCTAAAGGTGGCCATGCATAGCAAGGAAAAATCTTATTATTTGGGACTTTAATTTTTACTAAGTACTTTAATTTTAAGTTTGGGAATTGTTTGATGTAATAAGGCCATAAGGCCATAGTTGAATTTCTTTATTTCTTTTTACTTATTATTATGTTACGAATTATTATTAATTAACGAATCAAGTAAATTTATTTTTGAATAAGCCCTAAATGTTTTGTCACTCTAAATAAATGGATTTCAAAATAAGATAAATTGGTTTTCAACACAAGCCCAACCCAAAACAATATTTCTTTTAAATTTGGACAAGTTTTTCCTAAGAAACAAAAGAACTTTGAACCGGTTTACTTGAGGAACATACCAAATCTGGTCAAAGCTCGTGGGACGGGTTTGGGGTGTTTCAATTTGGTATCAGAGCCCAGTTTCAAACCCTCAGCCTGGGGTTTAAGGCCCAAAACATTTTCAAATCGAGCCCGAATGAGTTTTTGAAGATAAGCAGGGTTTTTCTGGCATGGCACCTAAGTCTCCGACCCGCAGTCCACCAGGTAAGTACCCCTAACCATCTGTGTGCTTTATGTGATTATATTATGAAGGGTAGAAATGGAATGGAACGTAGAGTAGTATGATAAGTATTTGGAACCCTAGGACTAGTTTACCCCAACTATTACATAAGACTTAATGCTTAATAAAACAAACCTATGACTAAGTCGCCGAGTTAGGGTGTGGCAACCATTGTGCGCATGTCTAGGATTGGTATTCGGTGGGAGCTTGGTATTTAAGCAGTCCGCGTGACTCACCTCCTCTCCACTCGAATCCTACCTGGTGCGTAGCTTCGGTTCACCCTAACCAAGAGGACTCAGTCACAGGCTAAACCCAATAACTAAAACCCGAAAGGGATTAGCCACATTTTTATAAAACCCTAGTTTAAAACTCTTAAAATTACCCTTTTGAATTGCAAACACGATTTTATAAAATTCTCTCAAGTATTCTTGATTTGTGAAAATTACTAAAATACCCCTATTTGCAAAATTACTAAATTGCCCTTGGTTTATGAAATTTCCAAAATACCAACAGTTCTTATCAAAAATTTCATTACTTTATAACAAGTCCAAAAACTCTACTTCTGCGAAATATTAAAATACTCCAACTTGGAAAATTTACGAAATTGCCCCTAACTTACAAAATTACCAAAATGACCCTGATTTCCAAAATTTTTGCAACATCACTGATTTGGAAAACAAAATTCTCAAAAATAACCCTCAAGTTTTATAAATTTTGAAATACCCCTGAATTATTAAACTTTACAAATGTACCCTGATTTGTAAAAAATTACTGAAATACCCCTGGAATATCAAAATTTCCAAAAATACCCTGGGAATGCAAAATTACCAAAATACCCTTATTGAAAAAATCCACAAGGAACCCTATTTTTGAAAAAAAAATTTACGAAAATACCCCTGTAGGGCAAATTACAAAAATACCCCTGGGTAGTGGAAAAACAGGAACAATGAAAACTACAACATTTCTCTGAATGAACGAAAGTTCATAATTGATTGATGAATGTATGTAAAGACTGTGTGCATGTATGAATACGAAAGAACCACTCCTAAAATTCTTTCCATAAAACTTCTTCGCGGGTAATCAGTGGAATAAAGGCTAATTCATAAAATTTCTTAATTAGATTAAAGCACGATCGTAGAAATGAGCTCTAGGGGACGTGGTTCTGGAATACCTTAATTGCCTTGTTCGTTGTAAAGTCAGTTCGTTCTTATGTGGCTAGTAAGGTGTATAGAACCTTAATTGTAAACTAAGAGAATGTGCCTAGAAAGTATGATAGTTTCTTAAGATCAAAGTGCACAGCAGTAGCGTAGTGTGGTGAGCTAGGAAATACGACTGTTCGTTAGTAAGTAATTTCGAGGACGAAATTATTTTAAGGGGGTAGAACTGTAACATCCTGAAAAGGGCCTATGCATTTTCGGTTTAATTGTACGAAATGACATGTCTTATGTGTTATTAATATATTTTGAACATTTTGGAAACCTGGAAATGTATGGAAATGTTAAGTTTAAAAGAGGGAAGTGAACATTTTTGAAAACTAAGAAAGGTAAGGAAATGATTTGGAAATGATTCAAAAGAGGAAAGTGAACATTTCTGGAAACTTGGAAATGTAAGGAAATGTTAAGTTTAAAGGAGGCAAACGAAAATTTTTGGAAACTTGGAAATGTAAAGAAATGTCAAGTTTTAAGGTTTGAAAAGAGGAAATTAAGGCAAGGTGGCCTTAAGAAAATTAATAGGAGGAATTTGACACAAAAACAGGCTTGGAAAAGTGGCCTGAAGATGCCACTTAGGGCCTCTGGAAATGGCGCCACATGCAAGGGTGTGGGCCTGAGTTCGAGTCACTTGGGGAGCAAATAAAAAGAAGTTTTATTTTTGCTTCCAGAAGCTGAGAGGTGGACGGCATTAAGGCTCTTAAAAGAGGAGTTTTATTATCTTTAAATTACGGCTAAATAGAAGGATAAATGATGATTTATCTTAAATTATTTTCAAGGAGATAATAAGGGATTATTCTTTTAATAAAGTGATAATTAAAAGGATAAAGCTGTAAAATAGAAGAGTAGTGGCCAAGTAAGGGACTCTAGCCTAGTAATTTTGGCTATAAAAGGAAGAGTAAGGCTATTTTTCATTCATTCTTTTCTCTTCAAGTAAACCTCTGCCGAAATCCTCTAAAGTTTCTCCTCTTCTCTCGGCCGAATTTCTTAGTGCTCTCCTCTCCTCTCTACTATTTTTCCAAAAGCCGAAAGCAGGTTCTCTTAACCCTAGCCGATTTCCTTCTAAGCCTAGTATTCCTCTCTTCTTTCATCTTTGAAACCGAATGCATAGGGGGCTCGTAGCCGATTGTTCATCAAGTCTCTAAGCCGAATCTCTGAAGAGGTGTCAGGAGGGTGTGTCGACTTCTTCAAGTAAGGGTAAGATCTCATTCCGTTTCATCCTTTTTCTTTTAAGATTTGCCGAAACCTAGGACTAACCCCATTAATATCTTGTTGTCGAAACCTTGAAGAGATCTTTCGGGATTTACTAAGTGTCGACTACAAGGAAGGAGAAGTTCTTTTCCCGAAGGTACACCATAAGCCGCGTGTTCCCTAGTTATTCGGTGAGTTTCGGGATTTAAAATCCACAAGGTAAGTGTCTATAGCATTCGGCCAAGGCCTATTTTAGTAGTTAGATCTATTATTATGTGTTTTAAGCCGAAAACTAACAGATTCAATGGATCTAGTGAGTAGCCGATTTCAAAGGAGAAGAATACAAGTTTTCGGGTTTTGACTATAGTCAATTCGACAACAAGGTAGGTTTTACGAATACAAATCCTACTAGGATTTGGTTTTATAGGCTTTATGCTAACATATTAAGGTTACCAAATGTAGGAATTGAGATCTAAAGCAATAGATCGGTTTTTTTGGGATTTCAAGGAATTCGTTAAGCAAATCAGGTGTGTAATTCACACTAATTCGTAATATGTTTTATGGCAATATTTAATATGTGCATGTTTATAAGAATGTGAATATGGCTAAGGTACTGTGTTACGGTACAAAGTACTCAGGTACGTTTCCTACTCATACTAGGATTACGAAATATGTTATATTTAACATGTGAAAAGTGACATGAATGTGAATTTAAGTATGAAATGCATGATATGAATAAAATGGGGCATTCGGGTTATATGAGAAAGGGGAAGTGAATGTGGTGACTTCGGTCTCACTATCTGAATGTGGTGGCTTCAGTCACATTATCTGAATGTGGTAACTTCGGTTACATTATCTGAATGTGGTAACTTCGGTTACATTATCTGAATATGGTGTCTCATGACACAGTTATCTGGTGGCTATGCCACGAATTTTATATGGGCGATGAGCACGTCGACTGCAGCGACTGCCTTCGATGGTGTGTAGCGGAAGGAGGGTTGACTTAGTAGTCCCCACGGTGTGCAGGTTGGTACGGGGATGTGTAGCGGATGGCATCTAGGTTTGGGTTCGGGATTGCATCATTATCTTGAATTATTATGTGAACATGATATGTATGGTATGCCTAAATCTATTAAATTTTAGTGTTGGTTACACATTGAGTCTGTTTGACTCACCCTGTTGGGGAATATTTTTCAGGTGATGAGCAATAATGGACTGGGTCGGCAGGAGCTAAAGGTGGCCATGCATAGCAAGGAAAAATCTTATTATTTGGGACTTTAATTTTTACTAAGTACTTTAATTTTAAGTTTGGGAATTATTTGTTGTAATAAGGCCATAAGGCCATAGTTGAATTTCTTTATTTCTTTTTACTTATTATTATTATGTTACGAATTATTATTAATTAACGAATCAAGTAAATTTATTTTTGAATAAGCCCTAAATGTTTTGTCACTCTAAATAAATAGATTTCAATATAAGATAAATTGGTTTTCAACACAAGCCCAACCCAAAACAATATTTCTTTTAAATTTGCACAAGTTTTTCCTAAGAAACAAAAGAACTTTGAACCTGTTTACTTGAGGAACATACCAAATCTGGTCAAAGCTCGTGGGCCGGGTTTGGGGTGTTTCACTAAACCCCATACAAATTTTCTTAAGGCCTCTCTTGCTTAGCTCCCTTTTAGGCTTAAAATCTAATATTTTCCTATAACTCCTACCTACCTCCCAAGCTTCCCTAAGACCCCAAAACACATACAAACAGCACACAACAGGTTACTGCACACATTCAAGTGAAAATGCATAACCCCTAAATCCCGGATATTACAGAGGGTTTAATATAGGTTAGGGAGTCCTACAGATCAAGCTAAGTGAAAAAATTATATAATTGAAGGTTAGATAACAAGTGAAGTCTTGGTGGATTCTTCCTGAGGGTATCGTCATGATCAATTGAGTTTTCTTCAAGTTATTTTCCAAGTCGTCCTTTTTGTCTTTGTGTCCTTAGTTTAGTTCTTGTCAATTTAGTTCTAAAGCAATCTTCACTCTAATTCTAAGGATAAATAATAAAAAGAAAGTTAAATTAATACTTTTAGTTCCTTGGGGTTCGATAATCCGGTCTTGCCTAAGCTATACTACTGTTCGATAGGTACACTTGCCTTTAATCGTTGTCAGAGTTAGCCTCCAGGTTCGATCATTCTTTTATAAATTTTTAAAACTCTGATTTTAGCGATCAAGTTTTTGGCGCTGTTGCCAGGGAACTAAAATATTAAGAAAAATCTATTTTTATTACTTTAGCCATAATTTTTATTTTTCGCAGTTTATTTTTGCTTTTATTTCTATTTTTACTTTTTGCTGAAATTTTTTTTCTTTCTTTTCCCAGCAGGTACCTCTAGTTTATGACTAGAAGGAACCCAAGAGGACCTTTGGTATACGATAGTGAAATCGAAGCCACCGCTCGTAGGAATCGTCGAGAAACCAGGCGAGCCTTAGATTTCACAGAAATAAAGGAAGAAGGCAGATCCAATCCTACTGAAGGGATGGACGAAAACAACCCACCACCACGCGACGTGGGGGAAAATAATGCTCCACGTACAATGTTTGATTATGCGAAACCGCATTTAACAGGAGCAGAATCGAGTATTGTTAGGCCTGCTATATCTGCTAATAATTTTGAATTAAAGCCTAACACAATACAAATGATTCAACAATTTGTTCAATTTGATGGTTTGCAGGACGAAGATCCAAACACGCATATAACTAACTTTTTAGAGTTCTGTGATACCTTCAAAATAAATGGCGTTTCTGATGATGCCATACGCCTTCGGTTATTTCCTTTTTCATTAAGAAATAAAGCTAAACAGTGGTTAAACTCGTTACAACGAGGGTTAATCACTACATGGGATCAAATGATCGAAAAGTTTTTAATGAAATATTTTCCACCGGCCAAAACGGCCACATTACAGAATGATATCTCTTCTTTTGTGCAGATGGATTTAGAGACATTATACGACGCATGGGAGAGATTCAAGGATCTCTTGAGGAGATCCCCACACCATGGCTTACCCCTATGGTTACAAGTCCAAGCCTTTTACAACGGTGTAAACCCCTCAACGAGGCAACTGATTGATTCAGCCGCCTGTGGAACCTTGAACAACAAAACTCCAAAAGTAGCTTACGAGTTCATTGAGGAGATGTCACTGAATAATTATCAATGGCAGGCTTCAAGAACCAAACCGACAAAATCAGCAGGAGTCTTTAACGTCGATGCAGTGACCATGCTATCAACGCAGCTAGAGATGATGAATAAAAAGCTTGATAGTTTGTGTTCTTCGCAGGCACATCCAGTCATGCAGTGCGACTCAAGTGGAACAGGGGCGAATCCTGAGTACCCACCCTACCAACCAGAAGTAGAGAGCGACCAGATGAATTATATAGGTAATAATTTCCTATCCAATAATAATCCTTATAGTAACACTTACAATCCAGGTTGGAGGGACCACCCAAATTTTTCGTGGGGAGGTCAAGGAAATCAAAGGCAAAAACCTCCTCAAAATTTCCAAAATCAGCCTTATCCACAAGAGAAGAAAGCAACCCACGAGGAGGTGCTAACAAAATCGGCAAACACAGAAAAACGCCTACAAGACATCGAGAGAACACTTAAAGATCAACAAGCATCAATTGAAAAACTTACTAAGTCATGTGGGGAACTCACTAAGATGGTTGGATTACTTACTAAGATGATCTGTGCAATACGAGCAGAAATTTTAACTAAAGGGACAGAAAAGGTAAAAGTAGTCACACTAAGAAGTGGAAAGGAATTAGGCGACTTAAAGAAACAAACCCCAAACAAAGATAACAAGGCAAGCGATAAGGAGATTGAGGATGTAACTCCAGTACGCAATGAGAACAAACCACCAATCCCATATCCAGCAAAGTTAAAAAAGGAACGAGTTGATGCCCAATACGGTAAGTTTCTTGAACTTTTTAAACAAATACATATTAACTTACCTTTTGTTGAAGCCATTTCACAGATGCCGAAGTACGCAAAATTCTTAAAGGAACTCTTGACAAATAAACGAAAGCTTGAAGAAGTGTCAACGGTGGAACTTAATGAGCAGTGCTTAGCCATCCTCGAAAATAAGCTACCAACCAAATTAAAAGACCTAGGAAGTTTTACTATCCCTTGTTTAATTGGTAGCTTGAACATTAAGGAAGCATTAGCTGATTTAGGTGCCAGTATAAATTTAATGACTTACAAAATGTTTAAACAATTAGATCTTGGGGAACCAACACCCACTAGGATGAGTATTCAGCTAGCAGATAGATCCATTAAATATCCTAGAGGAGTTATCGAAGATGTCTTGGTAAAAATTGATAAATTTATTTTCCCTGTTGATTTTGTTGTGTTAGACATGGATGAAGACATTAATGTTCCTTTAATCCTAGGGCGTCCTTTTTTAGCCACTGCTAGAGCTCTTATTGATGTAGGTGATGGTAAACTCGCTCTAAGAATAGGTGATGAAGAAATCATTTTTCAAATTTATGATGCCATGCGATATTCTAAAGAACAAGATGATTCTTGTTATTTTGTTGATACTACTGACCATATTAATCAAAACTCATTACAGGAAATCATACATGACGACACGATGGAACTGTGCCTGACTCAAGAAGAGGGGGAAGAAGATGAAGATGATAAGTTGAATCTGAGTACATCATCATCCAGACAAATGAAAGAAGAAAGCATTGGAAATGATGACGAAATAAAATAGAAACCCTCCATCAAAGAGCCACCCAAATTGGAATTAAAACAGTTACCAAAACACTTAGAATACGCATTCCTCGGGGACAATTTTATGCTACCGGTAATTATCTCTTCAGAATTAGAACCCAAGGAAAAAGAGGAGCTGATAAAAGTACTAAGAGAACACAAGAAAGCCATAGCTTGGAAAATTTCTAACATCAAGGGAATAAGCCATGCTTTCTGCACCCACAAAATTTTAATGGAAGAAGAATACAAGCCATGTGTGCAACCCCAGAGACGGTTAAACCCCAACATGAAAGAAGTGGTCAAAGCTGAGGTAATTAAACTTCTAGATGCAGGAAAAATTTATGTTATTTTTTACAGCACTTGGGTGAGTACTGTGCAGGTAGTTCCAAAGAAAGGAGGAATGACGGTAGTGCCCAATGAAAAGAATGAGTTAATTCCCACAAGAACAGTTACAGGTTGAAGAGTCTGTATAGACTATAGAAAGCTGAATGATGCCACCAGAAAAGATCATTTCCCTCTGCCCTTCATAGATCAAATGTTGGAAAGATTATTCGGGCACATGTACTATTGCTTCTTGGACGGACTCTCTGGCTACTTCCAAATTCCCATAGCTCTTGAAGATCAAGAGAAGACGACATTTACATGCCCATATGGTATGTTCGCTTATCGTAGAATGCCCTTTGGATTATGTAATGCTCCTACTACTTTTCAGCGTTGCATGTTGGCAATCTTTGACGAACTCGTGGAAGACATCATGGAGGTATTTATGGATGATTTCTCGATATTCGGTAATTCTTTCCATCTTTGCCTTAAAAATTTAAAACGAGTTCTAATGAGATGTGAGGAAACAAACCTTGTTGTGAACTAGAAAAAATGTCACTTTATGGTTAGAGAAGGAATTATGTTGGGACATAAGATTTCTAGTAAAGGGATTGAAGTAGATAAAGCAAAGGTTGAAACCATAGAAAAACTACCTCCCCCTAGTTCTGTTAAGGCTATTAGAAGCTTTTTAGGACATGCAGGGTTCTATAGAAGATTTATTAAGGATTTTTCTAAAATAGCTAAGCCTTTGACAAAATTACTAGAAAAAGATGTTCCTTTTAATTTCAATCAGGAATGTTTAGATGCATTTAATATCCTTAAGGATAAATTAATAAATGTGCCAATTATAATTGCACCTGATTGGAACTTACCCTTTGAACTAATGTGTGATGCAAGTGATTTTGCAGTAGGTACAGTTTTGGGACAACGAAGAGACAAGCATTTTCAGCCAATTTACTACGCTAGCAGAACATTAACACCCGCACAAGAAAACTACACCACCACAGAAAAAGAATTGCTAGCTGTAGTTTTTGCTTTTGATAAGTTTAGACAATATTTAATATTGTCTAAAGTTGTCGTTTACACTGACCATTCAGCTCTTCGTTATCTTTTAAACAAACCTGATGCAAAACCCAGACTCATACGATGGATTCTAGTTTTACAGGAATTTAACTTGGAAATACAAGATAAGAAGGGAGCCGAGAATCTTGCAGCAGATCACCTTTCTAGACTTGAAAATCCACACACTAAAGAGCTCGACGAAAGTGAAATAAATGATTCGTTTCCCGAAGAACAACTCTTTTCTATAACACATTCTGAGGTGCCATGGTTCGCAAATATTGCGAATTATTTAGCAGCTAACGTTTTGTCATGAAAATTAACACATCACCAAAAGAAGCGATTCTTTACTGATGTGAAAAATTATTTTTGGGAAGATCCCTTTCTTTTCCGCATATGTGCAGATCAGGTAATTCAAAGATGTATTACAAAGACAGAAGCAAACAAAATCTTGGAGCATTGCCATTCTGGACCATCAGGGGGACACTACAGTGGGATTAAGACAGCACACAAAATTCTCGAATCAGGTTTTTATTGGCCCACTCTATTTAAAGATGCCAACAGGTATGTTGCCTCATGTGATAGATGTCAAAGAATAGGTAATATTTCTAGACATGATGAAATGCCTCAAACATATATGTTATCATGTGAAATATTTGATGTATGGGGTATTGATTTCATAGGACCATTCCCTAGTTCGTTTGGAAACAAGTACATTCTAGTAGCAGTTGATTACATGTCAAAATGTGTAGAAGCAGAAGCTTTACCTACCAATGATGCTAGGGTAGTAGTCAAGTTTCTCAAGAAACTGTTTTCCAGATTTGGCACACCAAGAGCCATCATTAGTGATAGGGGTACTCATTTCTGTAATACTCAATTTGAAAAAGTCCTAAAAAAATATGGAGTATACCACAGGACAACCACCCCATATCATCCTCAAACCAGTGGGCAAGTTGAGGTAGCAAACCTAGAACTTAAGCGCATTCTAGAAAAAACGGTTGAATCAAATAGAAAAGATTGGGCTGTTAAACTGGATGATGCTTTATGGGCCTATAGAACAGCTTTTAAAACACCCCTAGGGACATCCCCTTACAAACTTGTATACGGGAAAAGCTGTCATCTACCATTCGAAATAGAACACAAAGCTTTTTAGGCAATAAAATTTTTGAATTCTGACCTCAAAATTGTAGGAAAGAGAAGAATGATGCAGATGAACGAGCTGGACAAATGGAGAACAGAAGCCTATGAGAACTCAAAACTATACAAGGAAGCAACAAAACGACGCTACGATGCTCGTCTCAAGAATTCAAAACAATTTGAAGTAGGAGACTTGGTCCTACTATACAACTCAAGGCTTAAACTATTCCCGAGAAAGCTGAAATCAAGATGGTCAGGCCCATTTATGATCAAAACAATTTTCCCATATGGCACCATCGAGGTAACTCATCCCACCAAAGGCACATTCAAGGTAAATGGTCACCGACTTAAAATTTATAATGGTGCAGATTTTGGAGATATGAGAGAGGAGCTTATACTCCATGAGCCTTCTTTTAGAACTGAAAATAGGGAAAGTCTAGCTTAAGACTATAAATAAGCGCTTCTCGGGAGGCAACCCGAGCACTAACCCACTAACATTTTATGTTCATTTTCTAATACCACACTAAAATAGTCAAAAGAAGTGCATTTTTTTTCAACATGGGCGTGTCCATGGCCGTGTGAAAGACAGGGGACCACCCACGGGCGTGCCAAGAGCTGTGCCCAAATAGGGAAAAAATTTCTATCAATTAACAGGGGCTGCAATACCAGACCACGCCCGTGCCATCTAAGCGTGCAAGGACACTGACTTATCGAGCACGGGAATCACATGCCCGTGTGTCCCAACCGTGCGAAGCTACTGACTTGCACACCACGGGCAAAACACGACCGTTCCAAACGACCGTGCGAAGATACTGACTTACCACACACGGGCTATACACGCCCGTGCGTACTAACCGTGCCAACACACTAATTTATCGAGCACGGGCGTGCCCAATGGACACACGACCGTGCTAAGAAACCTGAAAGCGTCCAAACCTGAAAATCGCAATAAATACAGGCGATTTCAAATTGACACGGGCGTGGCGTCGGACCGTGCCTCCTCCCCTATATATAAAACTTAACCGTCATCCCCCCAAACCTAACCCTAAAATCAGTTTTAGCCTCCCCTCTCCCAAAATTCGGCCACACAACCAAATCTCTCCACCCAAAACCGCCTCCCCTCGCCATTTTTCTCCAAAAACCACCCAAAACCAGCCACACGCCTGTACCACAGCCGTGCTACCAAGCACCACGCCCATGCCACCTCTGTGTTCATGTAGCAGAGCCACCGCCACCGCCGTGCCCCGCCCATGTTGATCATTTCACACCATCCCTAGTTCCCTTTCTTGATTAAATATTTGATAAACTTTATTGCATTCTTGTTTATTTCCAGATTTTGTTTAGATTTAGTCTCAAATGCATGATTTTTAGGAAATTTGTTTTAAGTACCCATAATATTCATTGGTTGTTAGATTTTATACTCATTTTATTCTTGAATTTTAAAATTGATACATTACTCTGCCCACTATTGTTCGAGAAAATTTTTCGCCTGCAATTTAATATGCTCACAAATTCTCAAATTTTTCAAGCCTTAATGTGGAATATGACGGCTGTGCTATTGTGGAAGCTTGAAACTGCTTTATATTTGATTACAAATTTCAGGTACCATGTCAACATCCCGAATCAAATGAGCAGCCCCAAGCAAGAAATGAAAGGGGCCCGGATCATCTTCCGCAAGTGCCTCTACCGAGCTTCGACACCCATTCCTCAAATTCCCTCAAGCAACTCAGGACGAGCGGTACAAGGTAATCCGGGGTAGACCCCTAGGCACCGGCAGGCGAATTGACTGGAACGCAGTGCAGCAAGTTGGGCTCACAACAGATATTCAAGCATTACTCTCAACCGACCCATGGGGGAACTTCTTCTCAATCGATGAGCCCACATATTTGGAGCTCACATTGGAATTTTGCACCACCTTCACATTGCAAACAATGACGACTTAGTTCGACGACCCGGGTGCTATCCAATTTTGTCTAGGGGGCTCAGTGCATCGATTAAGTGTACCACAATTCGGCGCGGCTCTCTGACTTTACACGCCAGAATTCATAGAAGAAAACCCACTTGCTGAATTAAACCGAGAGCTCCAGTGCACTCCGCTCGAATGTTGGCAAAATCTATGCCCCACAACAAGCCACTATGACCCCAGTCGCTCTAAGGCGACGACACTTCCCCTAACGCTAAGGTATATGCACGCCATTCTCGCGCACACCATCACAGGTCGTAGAGAGAGCACCGGCGTCGTAAACAAGCAAGACGTTTACTTCCTATCATGCATGTCTGAAGGACATGCTTTCGACTTGGCCTATTTTATCACATGCGTGATTCAACATTAGGCAGAGCCACACAGGAAGGGGATTTTGTCAATGGGGCCATACATTATGAGGTTGGCTTGACACTTCAACCTCCTCAACACTGACGATCAAATCACCTCTCTCACACTGATGGGCAACATGGTACCTCAAGGCATCCAGACGATGCTACACATGAGGATGATCAAACAATACCGATGGACCAACCCCCCTCAGTATATTCTAAAGACACCCACAAACGAGGGGGAGGACTAGGACATTCCTGACGATGTCCCACCACCATCAGAGGAGGCACGGAATTCGAGCCAGCATCAATACCAAGCAGCAACATCATTGGCAGACATCTCTGCACGACTCGATCAGTTCGAGCTGCATTTTGCTGAAAATGCTCGGCGCTTTGACGGGATAGAGGTGACACTTCAACAAATATGCCAGCACCTTCACATTTCATCATCAGCACCACCACCGGATCCAACTAATGATGAGGACTTTTGAGTCCTTTTTAAATTGTTATCTTACATTATATTTTCTTTATTTCAAGTCTTTTCTTTTGAGTTGTTTTTAATTTGAACTTTTATCATTGCAAACTTTCACCATTGGCTATCTAACTATTCAAGTAGTCCTAACCACATATCTATTACATCATCAATAACTAGTGATTTTGCAGAATAAAATACACACTTCACATACACAAACACACAACTAGGAGAAATACAAAAAGTCACCTGATGCCACACACTTTCCACATCCTCCAAGGATCTCATCCGTAAATCCAGGAAATAACACTTTCCCTCTTATCTTTTGAATGATCACTAAATTTATCTTTGTACATTGAGGGCAATGTACATCTTAAGTGTGGGGGGTAAAAATGCCTAACTGTTTTTTTCATTATTCTCAAATCCCTGATTTAGTCTTATTTTTATGTAAAGTTGTCATATTACTAATTAGGACGAAATTTCTGATGATTTGTGATTTTTATTGACATGTTTTAGAATAAGTCATAATTAATTATGCATTGATAATTGAATTTGAAAGAATACTAGAGAATTAAGCTTGATAAGTCTCTTTTTCAAGAATTAAAATTCTGTTAGGTTGTTGACCTAATTTTAAATACTACTTTGAAATTTGAAATTTACAAGGACGATGTCAAAACACCCATAATTTTTGTGAAATTTTGAACCTTATAAAGCATACATTCTTTTTCGTGCTCATTCTTTGATTATGAGTGTGTCTACCATGAACTGTTATTCTAGAACTTGCCTCATTTATACATGTCGAGATCACACTTTTTGAGTTGATATTACAGAAATGATAAAGGCACCTAGGTTTTAACCCACTTACACCACTAAATAGCCTACCCGTAACAACTAACCCCTAGTGAACCCCGTTGATCCTAACAATCCTTTTTATTGACTCACCTACTAATATTAACCCAAAGCCCCTTTGTAATTGTTATCACCCTTTCTTTTGACTACCCCTTAATCGAGAAATGATTTGATCATGTTACCTAAGTATATTATTCTGGTAGTTAAATCGATCTTGTATTATTTAGTTTGTTCTTAAAAAAAATCAAAGTATTCAAATTTTAGTATGAAAAGTGAGCTTACAAAATCAAAATCTATTCTCAAAAGAGAAGCTCGTATTAGTAGGTTTATTACTTTTCAGTTGATAATATTTAGTCTGTTTAGGTAGGTACTCATCAATTCGATCTCGCTTCTAACCCTCTAATTTTGGCCTGTAAGCACACCTTTAACCCTAGCCCCGTTACAACCCTAACAAATACCTTTTGATCTGTTTATCATCTCATATTACAATGGTGGAGATTTGATTTTCAGGCAAGCCTATGGGATTAACTTTTCAGGTACGACTTATGAGCGATCTTTTCCTGAACCTTAAACACTTTAAAGTGACTTGAGTGAATCCTTAGTGAGGACATCAATCTTTGTCAACTTTGAATTGAAAAGGTAGTTATTTAAATAAGGGGAGACACCTATGTTTTCGAAGTACAAACTCATGACTTATCTCATTTAAATCTTTAGGACTCTTTAAATTGAATTATCCATGTATGAATTATCTATGAATTATGATAAGGCATTGTTGATAAAAATTGTAGATCATGGAAAGTTCGTTTTAATTGTAAGTTGAGAATTTTGCTTGAGGACAAGCAAAAGCTTAAGTGTGGGGGTATTTGATAAACCGTAATTGTAACATATTTTAACCCACATTTAATATGCTTTTCGATGATTTATTCCTTAATTTTTATAAACAGGTGCTTGTAATCCTTTCTTTTCATGTCTTATACCCAGGAAAGCACCCGAGGATGAAAAGAACTCAAAATGGGCCCAAAACGAAGTAAATGGGCCTTAGTACGAAATTGACACGGCCTGGCCCAAAGCCCACACGGCCGTGCCTCAACGATCACCTAGAGCACGGCCTCAACTCTGCCTCGCACGGCCGTGCCTCAAATTAAAAGTCCGAACACAGTTTGAACGCGATCCACACGGGCGTGTGCCATGGCTGTGCCTCTGTCGCTGGAAAGAACAATTTCAGTCGGAAAAGGATACTTAGGGAGAAAGAATTGCATTCCAAGATCCTATATATATCCCCTAAGTGCTACCTTTAAAAAGGCATCAAACCGAGGCCAAAGAGCCAGGCCGAGAAGGTCAGAGTTAGGAAATAAATGCAAAGATAGCCAGTTGATCCATCCCAAGAAGCCGGAGTTATACTCAAGACGGCAGAATTCTCCTTCAATTCTTTCAGGGGGTTTTAGGGATTTCTTATGTTTTGTTTTATCTTTTCTCTTGTGATGTTTTCTTTATTCATTATGAACTAAACCCCTCAGATACCTGAAGGGGATGAAACCTAGACGAATCTTGTTATTTGGTTTTTGAGTTATATGATGAATTACTTAGTTTGTTCTTAATTATGTTGCTTAATCCAAACCTAATGTGCTTAGGTGGAGGAGGAATAGACCCTACCTAAGAGTAGATCTAACATAATTAAGCGGAGTTGATCGAACACCTAGAGATAGTGTTACGAGATTTTGCCGGATTAGGGTGAAACCTAATATGGGAATCCATTGATCGATTTACTGCTATCCTAGGGGGTTATTATAAGTGAACGAGAGTTCCACTAATTAACCTAGGGTTAGACGTTATTCGCCTCGAGAGAGGGTTTAATATAGGTTAGGGAGTCCTACGGATCAAGCTAAGTGAAGAAATTATATAATTGAGGGTTAAACAATAAGTGAAGTCTAGGTGGATTCTTCCTGAGGGTATCGTCGTGATCAATTGAGTTTTCTTCAAGTTATTTTCCAAGTCGTCCTTTTTGTCTTTTTATCCTTAGTTTAGTTCTTGTCAATTTTGTTTTAAAGCAATCTTCACTCTAATTCTAAGGCTAAATAATAAAAAGAAAGTTAATATTAATACTTTTAGTTCCTTTGGGTTCGATAATCCGGTCTTGCCTAAGCTATACTACTGTTCGATAGGTACACTTGCCTTTAATTGTTGTCAGAGTTAGCCTCCAGGTTCGATCATTCTTTTATAAATTTTTAAAACTCTGATTTCAGCGATCAACCCTCATAAATACACACATATGACTTAGCATTCATCATTAACGTAATAACATCATAATCACATAATTCACTTCAGACAATTTAATATACTTATTCATTTTACGAATTTTTCTGCCATCCATAATTTCAAACGATGAATTTACTTACTAACATTTGTCAAATTAAAGAATGCCTTACGGGTTCGTGTATGTCGTTTACTTGATGCCATAGTCCAACTATGGTCTTACACGTACACACATGTACTGCCATGGTCCAACCATGGTCTTACGTCCACAATGCCATAACTCAGTTATGGTCTCTTCACTGAAATGCCATAGCCTAGCTATGGTCTTACATTCCATACTTTGCCATGGTCCAACCATGGTCTTATCCATCAATTCATCATTGAACGATCGCACTCATTCCCTGCGTTCTACTCAATTTGATCTTTCCAATTCAATTTTCATACTATTATAATATTCATGGTTCAATAACAAAGACGTAAAGCATAACATCATATTATCTCTAATTTAACAAGTAAACATAAAATTCAACCACATTAACATACTGATTACACTTATTCAAACAAGTGTACATAAACAAACATTCCATCAATTTGTGTAAGTGTACATCAAATAGGTTGGGCACATAACATCATATGCATGCCAGGCAAATATGAATGGGCTTATCACCACATAAACAGTCATTTTATTCCACGTTTCCGCATTTCTCAACTCATGGTTATCTCACTTCGTACATTAACACATACATATCATGAACTTCTATTCATACCTTTTTAAGTTTCGTCTCATCACAAACACATTTCAATCACCTCAATATCATTTTTCAGCATTATTGAAAATAGCTCGTTTGGAAGTCATCTCTGTCTTAACAAAATAATTTCATTAGAGCCGGGAGATATCACACTATCACGGTCCACATATGGCATGTATAGCTAGACTCTTACTCATGCTAGGTTAGTTCGAGAACCAACTAAACCATAGCTCTAATACCACTAAAAGTAACCCCCTTACCCTTGTCCGACACCTGGACAGGATACGAGGCATTACTAGACTTAAACAAAACATTTATACAAAACCGGGCTATAAAATTTCATTCAATTTAAAATTTCTCATTCACATGCAAATCAACCCTTATATGGGCCCACGAGTCCCAAAACATACATTAGAAACTGTTCGGGACTAAACCGAGAACTTAGAAAAGTTTAAGAAGACTTAGAAAATTTTTCATCAAAACAGGAGTCACATGCCCGTGCGGATGGGACACGCCCATGTGGGTAGGCCGTGTGGTCACACATGCCCATGTCCTTAGCCCGTGTAACTCTCTGTTTATAACATCATCAACAAAATAGGGTCATATGGAGAATTAAATTCCAAAAAATAGATGTAGACTTCACACGCCTTAGGTACACACCCATGTCTCGAGGCCGTGTCCTCCATACGACTAAGACACACGTCTGTGTCTCTGCCCGTGTGGCCAAGAAAATGGCTATTTACCCAGCCATTTGGCACCCTCATTTGCACATACTTAAACACAACCTCAATGGCATCTTTCATGGCATCATTATTATCAACACATCCTAAATCCATCCATACCAAACACACATAACCACATTACATGTGTAACATCCTAAATTATTGGGCCTATGCGTTTAGTGCTATAATATCCTGAAGTAGGGTTATTTTTGTAATTACTTTATTTTGCTTGTGTTGGAGTGTGGTGTCATTATTTGTGATGTTTTGAGACTTAGTTGTAAGCCTAGAGCAGGCCTGAGTAATAAGAAAATTTTAGCTTTTAAGTTTTAAGTTAAGGGAGCTGAGGGAGCCAAGGGTTATAAGCATGTCAAGTAGGATTTTAGCACAAGAAAGAGGCTTGGCAAAGTGGCAAGGAGGCGCCACTTAGAGCCTATGATTAACGCCACTTGCAAGGGAAGGAGGTCTCATGTTCGAGCAGCAGAAATCCCACCTTTTGCTTGTTATTTTGACGCCAAGGAGGGGGAGGAGTTGTGTGCAGTTCAAACTCTGCCTAGTAAGGGTGGACTCAGTCAAGTTATTCAAATGGTTGGCAGAGAGGAAAAGTAGGAATTTGACTAATTCAAATCTGTTTGAATTAGTGGCCAAGAGCATTCTTAGGTTGTGGCCGAATTTTGGATTCTTCATGGGGTGAGTGGCCGGTTTTGGTAAGGTGAGTAGGGGGGAATGCCGAAATTTCTTAGAGTGTTTAGAGTGCATTTTCGGTCAGCTTGTGTCAAAGCCAAAACTTCCTTAGGTGTTTGCCGAATTTCTTTTGTTGTTGCTCCTAGCCGAACCTTCAAGTGAGTTTTTCCTTTTACTTCTTTGAAACCGAAAGTCTCAAGCAACATATACCTTTGCCAAATTTTGCTTTTGTTTTCTCTAAACCTCATTATAGCCGAACCCTTATTCTCCTAAGCACCTTATCTTCTTTTGCTCAATTTTGGTTGGTGGCCGAACCTTCTACTCTCCCTTCCCTCTTTCTTTTCTTTCAAAACCGAAAGCACTCTCCTCCTATTCTTTTTCTTCCCTCTTCTCAAACTCTTTTACCGAAACCCCTATCTCTTTTTCACTTCTTTTCTTCCTTTTCTTCCACTCAAGCCGAACCTTAATTGTCTGTTTTAAACAACCATAGCCGAATTCTCTTCTCCTTTTTGTTTGGTTTGGGCCGAATCTCAAGCAGGGGAGATCTCTTCTAGTTCTTCTCCAATCGGCTTTAGAGGAAGGTAAGTGCTCAGGGCCGAATGTTTATTTCTTATTCTCCCTTGCTCTCTGTCGACTTTGATAGGGGTAAGAGCCGATTTTGGCAATTGTTGTTAGGGTGCTAATCGCTTGTGGTAACCGATTTATTATAAGGCCTTCGGGATTTTGAAGCAATCAACCTAAGCAAACGCTCTTGGATAGTCAGATTCGGTAAGTGGTGGTAAGGATCCATTTTAGTAAGCTATTCTTTTAAGTATTCGAAAAGCCGAAGGCTACTAAGGTTGTTTGTTCTTCTTAATAGGGTGTGGTCGATTTCAAGGGGTGAACCAGTGTATAGTTCGGGATTTGGTAGGAAACCAAATCGGTGGTAAGGTAAGGGTTTATGTGTTAACCCTTTGGGGGTTATTTGGTTTGGCCGAATGGCCTATGTGGCTAACCTTAGTAATGGCCGAATGTAGGGGCAAGGGATCTAGTGTGGTAGATCGACTCTTCAGAGTTAGGGCTTCCGTTATAACAGGTGTGTAACTTACACACTCTATTACTTAGTAATATATTTTAATAACCTGGTTTTAATAAAAGCCGAAACAGTGTGGATGTTGATATGATACCCTATGGGTATGAGCATGGATTCGGGTAAGTCCGTTCCGATTTGAGTTCTGCTATTCAATATGATCAATATAATGATTTATGGCATATATGTGTTATGATATGTGTAACAAAACATGTTGACAAGACTGGCATGACTTGCATGATTTACATGAGTATGGCATGATGTTGGGTGATATGAGAGAAGGGGGAAGATGATATCCGTGTCTTTGGGACACCAGAGGTTTGGTACCACGGATTGATTTAGTGACTTTGGGTCACCAGAGGTTTGGCACCTCATAGCGACTTGTCCCAGTGGCTTAGCACCACAGTGGGTTGGCCCCACAGTTGATATTACGGGATCGTCGCCAGTGATTTGGTATCACACGTGGGTTGGCCCCACACTTGGATATTGATATTTTGTGACTTTGGGTCACCAGAGGTTTGGCACCTCATAGCGACTTGTCCCAGTGGCTTAGCACCACAGTGGGTTGGCCCCACAGTTGATATTACGGGATTGTCGTCGGTGATTTGGTATCACACGTGGGTTGGCCCTACAGACGGATTATTCGTCACTTTGGGTCACCAATGGTTTGGCACCACATTATTGGATATCGTGACTTTGGGTCACCAGTGGTTTGGCACCACCAGTGGTTTGGTACCACACGGGGTAGAAAAGGAGTTATGGATGGCTAGGATTGGGTGCATTAATTGTATTGCTTGGTGATATGTGTGTTGCATTGCTCGAGAGGAGGGTTATGCACTGAGTCTTGGTGACTCACCTTCTCTCTTATCATTTCAGGTGACACTTAGATCACGGAGGAAGAGCCGGGTGGACTCGAGGTGACCATGCTATAAATAAATTACGGTTTTCACGGATTTGATTTGGGTACACTGTTTTATTTTATTTGGTTTCATTTCTATTTATGGGTTGTAATAAGGCCTTTTAATTATGTTTTGGATTACTTATACGTTTTGGACTTATGTTGAACATGGTTAAGTAAACTACTTGGATAATCTAATAAAAGAGAGTAAGGTTTTCCAAACAGCAAAGCGACATGTTTTAAACTTTACCATCGGGTATCACTTTTTAATTGAAGATCACTACAACTCAAACGATTTTAACACTCAGAGTTTTCCACACTCAACTCAACGGATTTTTAAATAACTAAGAAAGAATCATTCGAGAATTTTTTTTAAAATGTCTAACCTATGGGTCGATAACTCCTCTTGCACCTGCTTTTTACAAAAATAAAATTTTTACTCAAAACTTGATTCGGTAGATTGTTTTCTTCAAAAATGTTTTCCTGTAGCATGCTAGATTCGATCGTGGTGAATTGACCGGGTTTGGGGTGTTACAAGTGTGGTGATATGTTTAATGTGTTAATTTAAGTGTTAGGGGTCCAAATTGGGCTCAGGCTTAGGCAGAGGCCTTGTTTAAATTATCTCTTTGGGCACCATAAGGTTTAAAAGGTAGTATCTGTGTTTAAAATACCAAAGTGGGCTTCTGGCCCAGGGGTTAGTGGCGCCACTTAGGGAGCAAGGGGGTGATGCCATACAAGGGAATAAGGGGCCCAAATTTAAGTTTCATGGAGCCCAAATCTTTTAATTTAAGTTAGCTAATTTTCGGCATTAGGGTTAGGTGGAGTGGACGGCAACAAGGCTCAAAAATAGGAGGATTTATGTGAATAGGATAATGCAGATATTATAGTTGATAATATGGAAGATAAAAAGGAGAAAAGATAGGAGCTATCTGCAAGGCTAGGTGTTGGCCAAAATTCCATCACCTAGAGGAGTGAAGAAATCAGTTTCTTCATGGCAAAGGGGTGCCGAATTTTCCCTTTTTATTTGCTAAATTTTTAGTTATCAGGAAGGGCACTATCGGTTTTTGACAGGTAAGTGCCGAAATCTCTATAAATAGGGGGGATTGCTCATCAATTTCGGCATTTGAACCCTACTCTTTTCTTCATTCTTTGTGCCGAAATTCTCAGTCTTCCTCTGTAATTTCTTTTCTTTTGATTTCTTCAAAAGCCGAAACCTCCCAATCTCCTCAACATCTTTTCTTTCAAAAGTCGAAACACTAAACTCTTTTCTCATCTCCATAGCTAAATACTCCCTATTCTTCTTGCCGATTTCTTGAACTAAAAGCCGAAACTACTTGGGTTTCTTCTTATTATCTTTTCTTCTTAATCTTCTCAAAAAGCTGGAATCTTTAAGGGGTAGTCGAATTCTTTGTGTTAAGGTGAGTGTTGATTTCCCTATCTCTTCACTATCTCTTTCGGGTTTTGGAAGACAAAGCCGAGAAGCTAATGGTTTAATGGTTCTATGTATTTTCTTGTTGGGCGACATTCGAGAATTGAAGTAGATCTCTTAGATCTAAAAGCCGGAAACACTAGTCCCTGAATCTCATATCACTTTTCGGGATTTCAAGGTAAGGATTTCAATTCTCCTTAAGATGATCAACTGTTTTCTTTTCGTTAGTTGTGCCTTAACCTAATGTTTTGTTATCGGCTTCTGAACAACACCTTAGGCAGATAGCGGTGGTGTTGGCTACGGATAGCGTTGGCTTAGAAAGTCTCGTTCTAACGGTAATCAGGTGTGTAGATCTCTAACACACTCTTTAATTGTAATTTATGTGTTATAGGCTAAAAAGACGGAAAGAGGCTGTGTAGACAGTAGAATGAAACCCTAAAAGGGTGAGGCAAGGATGCCAGGTTTGTAATCATAGAAATTCTCTATGTGTATCGAAATATATGAAAGCCTGTATGATGTTTCCTTTATGCGTGTATGCATGTGGTGGGATTATGATATTGAAGGGGAAGTGCATGATAGGTCACTTGGTGATCGGTGGTTAAACCACAAATTCAAATGTTAGGTCACATAGTGATCGGTGGCTCTGCCATGTTTAATGATTCCTGAATAACAGGAATAGGCATTACGGCTATCGTTATGGTGTGTAGCGGATGGAGGGTTGATTGTAGAAATCCCTAAGGTGTGATGGTTGGTACGGGTTGGTGTGTAAAGGATGGAAACCTAGGATGGGTTGGGCTATTCATCACTTATTATTTAACATGTAATTATGATTGTTGCCTTTATGTATGGGCCAGGGCCCATAATGTGTTTGTGGGCTCAGGTCGTTGTGTGTTTCGGGATTTATACACTGAGTCTTGGTGACTCACGCTTTCCTTTTTTTCTACTCTTTCAGATGAGCAGTAGATCATGGACATGGAAGCCGAGACGGACTCGAGGGGCCATCAAGTCTTTATATATTTTTTTATATAGACTATTTCGGCTTTTCCTTTAAGTTTTAATTTTTGGAATATTTATGTAATAAGGCCCCATAGTTTATATTTCACTATTTAGTTTTTTTCAATATTTGCAACTTATGAAACAATGTTAAGGGTTTAATTTTACGAAATAATAATAGTTCAAGTTTTTTTTTCAAAAGTCACCTATTTACTCAAATTTTTCTTATTAACTTATGATTTCCTAAAAGCAACCTAGTAAAAGTTTTCAATGTACAACCCGTAGCATATCGGATCTGGTCGAAACGCATGGGCCAGGTTTGGGGTGTTACAACATGAAACCTTTAGTATAAACACACACATATAAATAGGCATTATAACTCATTAACCAATATGAGTTACATCTCATGGCCATTTACAAAATGAATCATATTACCATTATGAACCAACACATTTGGACAAATCAAATGACACATACACAATTGACTATGTCCCTATACATGCCATAAACTTAAGAGGCATGTATTCACTTTTACCCCACTATGATAGCTTGATAGTGTGATAGCATCTCCGACGATCTCCAACTCGAGCTAGCATAAAACCCTATAAGATTTGAGGAAGGAAGGGAAGTAAGCTACAATGCTTAGTAAGTTTGTATGAAAATAATAAGCAACTCATTAACATATTTTCCCCAATTCTCACAATATGTTCTCTAGGTAATACAATCATAATTGCATAAAATTTCACAATTCATTTATGTTCATCTTGAGCTGTCTACTCGAGTTACAGTCACTGAATTATTTTTATCCAGAGTTTCAGAACTCCAAATTAAGATCCACTAATTTTCCTTGAAACTAGACTCACATATATTCTTACCATAAAATTTCCAAAAATTTTTATTCATCCAATCAGTATAGATTTTTCTTTAAAGTCTCCCCTATTTTGCCGTCTGACAGTTCTGACCCCTCTTCACTAAAAAATTATTTTTCTCATTGCTAAGAACTCAAAAGACGTTCTTGTTTGTTTATCTTGAAAATAGACTCATTAAGAAATTTAAGAATATAAATTTTATCCCTTTATTATTTTTTACAATGTTTAATGAATTTTCAAAGTCAGAATAAGGGATTCCAAAATCATTCTGACCCTGTCTTATAAAATTTCAAATATCTCTTAATCTGAATTTCTTTTGCTTACAACGTCTCTTTTATGCAAAAATAGACTCAATAAGATTTAATTTTATATCTTATTAAACTTCTAATTCAATTTCCACCGTTTTTGGTGAATTTTCAAAGTGATTCAACTGATGCTGTCGAAACTGTTTTATTGCTAATTTTACTCTATCATGTTTTCTTTGTATTAATTCTCATTTACACACTTATATCACTAAAGCATACCCATAGTTAGCCAAGCCAATAGCTAGTCATCATCAAATATTTACAAGCCAATCATTGGGCAATTTATCTTATACATCAACAACAAAAACTTGAACATTTCATTTCTCAATTCAATTTGGCTTAAAAGCCTCACACATGATCACAATTCACATTTCCCACATATTCTTACATCATAAGCATGGACTTAGCTCTTTGTCATTGATGCATAAACTTAGCTCTTTATCATCTTTACATGCTTAGCTCTTTTGTCCATTGAACTATTCAAAATATCGGAGGATACTCAATCTCATTATACATGTATCACAATGCCAATGCCATATCCCAGATATGGTCTTACATGGGATCACCCAGATATGGTCTTACATGGGATCACCTTTTGATGCCGATGCCATATCCGAGATATGGTCTTACACGGGATCTATTAGCTCGATGTCGATGCCATGTCCCAGACATGGTCTTATACGGTATCGCATATAGATGTCGATGCCATGTCCCAAACATGGTCTTAAACGAGATCTTCCTTTGGTGCCAAAGCCATGTCCTAGACATGGTCTTACACGGGACCTTCCTTATTCGATGCCGGTGCCATGTCCTAGACATGGTCTTATATGGGATCTACATTTGGTGCCGATGCCATGTCCAGACATGGTCTTACACGGGACCTACATTTGGTGCTGATGCCATGTCCCAGACATGGTCTTATACGGGACCTTCCTTATCTCATGTGGTTACATAGGTATCCTCGTTATTCCGAATCTTCAGCCGGGACTTCAACTTGACATATTCTCATTATTTTCTCTTTGAAGCATCCTTAGTCGATTTTCATAGGAATGACATTCATCGTCATGATATTAAGCAATTTAAAATATAAAAACACAATGAAGCTTTAATTTCATACAAACTTACCTCGGTACCAAAATGGCGAAAAGGGACCTAACCGTCAGTTACTCCTTTTTTACCCAGTTCTAAGTCCGAACCCCGTTTTCTTTTATCTATAACATCACATTTAGCTTACTTATTAGTCACATTATTCATTGTGACCCAAAAATCATACTATGGAAAAATTACGTTTTTGCCCCTAAACTTGGTCATATTTACACTTTTGCCCCTAGGCTCGTAAAATGATTTTTATTCAAATTTCTTGTATTTTAGGCCTAGACAAACCATTTTCATAACTATAAATGTCCACAATTTGCATTCATTCACACATTTCCATACATTTTTCAACTTTTTTACAAATTAGTCCTTTTATGTGATTTCATCGAAAAATCACTTAGTAAAAGTCGTTTACTACACACTGAGCATTCATATTCTACCATTATACATCAAAGCACATGCATTTCATCCATGGGTAAATTTTTAAACTCAAACCCTAGCTCAAAATAATGGTAGAAATAGCTAAACCGAGTTACGGGGATCTCAAAAATGTAAAGAACATTAAAAACGGGGCTTGGATGCACTTACTATTGAGCTTGAAAGCTTGAAAACCCTAGCCATGGCTTCCCCCATGCTAAATTAGGCCAAGGAAGAAGATGGACAAAGGTTTTTGGCTTTTATTTTGTCTTTTAGTCCATTTAATTACCAAATTACCAAAATGCCCCTAACTTAAAAATATCTTATTTCACTTATCTAATGTCCATTTTTGTCCAACAATTTAACCAATGGTCTAATTACCATTTAAGGACCTCTAATTTAAAATTTCATAGAAATTGGACACTTCTAACATGTGGAACTCAACTTTTACACTTTTTACAGTTAAGTCCTTTTGACTAAATTGAGTGCCCAAACGTCGAAATTTTTGAACAAAATTTTCACAGAATCTTTCCATAAAATTGTAGACCATAAAAAATAAAATAAGAATAAGATTTTCCTCATCGGATTTGTGGCCCCAAAACCACTATTCCGACTAGTCCCAAAATCGGGCTGTTACACCGTATGTGAGACCGTGTAGAGCATATTGACTTCAATTCAATTTCAATACCAAGGGACGCATGGCTGTGTAACATGATCGTGTGTCACACACAGCTGAGACACACGCCCGTTCCTCTGCCCGTGTGGACAAAAAATAGGCTATTTACCAAGCCATTTTGCTACCCATTTGGTATACAGCTTCACCTACACAAATGACATCAAACCATTGCATAATATACCATCTAAAACAACCAAGCCAAGTCTAAATGTTACCATTTCAATACTAACCAATTCAAGGCACATAAATACCACAATATACTATCTAAATTCATACCAATCCTTATCTTCTCAATTCATCAAAATGACCATTATCAAAGATGCATTATTAGGCCTACTTTCACTAGCATACAATATCCACAATTCATCTATATAACATTCATAATACCTATTACCATCAGTCATCACAACCAACTCAATATACATAGGACATAAGTATATATATGTGTGCGTGATTCAAACATACCAACTATACCAAAATTAAGCCAGCACTCATGGCTATATATATATATATACAAATCAAAATATAAACATTTACAATGCCAATTCATTTGGCCAACACCATTACCAAAACATAAACAACATGACTCAAGGTCCCTATACATGTCATATGACCCAAAACATAGTTTCAAAAGTACCAAAGTGTCAGTGGATAGTGTGATGAAGTTTCCAACGACCCTCGAATCCAAGCTAGCTTTGAAATCACTATAAAACATGGAAAAACAACAAAGTAAGCTATATAGCTTAGTAAGCTCGTATGTCAACAATGATTAAATATCACCATTCATTAATCAATCAAATGATAGAAAACAATACACGACAATTCTATTAAATCTCAAAGCTATCAAATGATCATTCACATACTTACCAAGGAACTCATCCACTGTACCATCTCATACTAATCTCATACTCATCCACATCCTTCATTTACCAGTTGAACCATTTAGAATAGAAGCCGGATTGTAACAGCCCAATTAAAGGGCTAGTCAAAATAGTGGTTTCAGAACCACTAATCCGAGGTTGGAGAAAATTATTTTTAATATTAGTTATGTGTTATAGCATGATTATATGAGTGCATGAAAATTTTGGTGCATTAATTTTAGCGATTGCCTGCTTAATTGAGAAAAAGGACTAAACCGTATAAAGTGCAAAAGTTTTATTCTACAAGTTAAGAGTGCTAAATAGCTATAGAACCTTAAATTGGAGGTTTTTGATGTGAAATTAGACCCTTAGGAAAGGGTTGGCTGGCCATAGGGGGCAAGAAATTTCAAATTGGTCAAAGTTGGTAGATTAGGTGGCTAAATTGAGGAAATAAAAATAAAATAAAGAGAAGAAAAGATATCATCTTTTCTCTTCATCTTCTCCACCAAAAATATCAGCAAAATAGGGGTTTTGAAAGCTTGAAAAATTCAGCAACTCTTCATCCTTGCAAGTAAGTCATCTTGAAGGTCATTTTTTATAATTTTTGTACTTTTGGAACCCTTGTAGCTTATGCTAGCTAATGAGGGGACTATTTTGCAAAATGGTTGAAAGTATAGGGTTTTCCCATGAGATAATTAGTGTTGTTTGCTGAAATTTTATGGAATAAAATGAAACTTGGTTGTTAAAAAAACATTTTTTGTGAAGAGATTTTTCATGAAAATACCTAAAAAGGTCCTTTTTGTAAAGGTTGTAAAATAGGTGGTAAGTGTGTGAAATAATTGGTATTGTGAGTTGCTATAAGAGTAATAAATGTTTAGCTAGGCTTGTTAAAGGAGGAAATTTGATTAGAATTGATTTACGAGCCTAGGGGCAAAATCGTAATTTTGTGAAAGTCTAAGGGCAAAACGGTAATTTTGCAAAAGTATGAACTTTGAAATATTTTGATTATTGTGGTGATTAAATGACTGAATTTTACCATTATAGATCAAGAAAAATGGAGTCCATACTTAGACTGGGGGAAAACTAAGATAGTGGACTAAATTGAAATAGTCACTCAAATTTTGTATATCGAGGTAAGTTGTATGTGAATAATACAACTCTATTTCTATTATGTATTCAACCATTGATATTGCATCATATGTATGATTATTGTTGACATTTATTAAAATGATGCAAAGTGAGGAAATTCTTGGATGGACCTTCGAAATAGGAAAATGATAAGGATAAATACCATGAATAAGTGATTGTTGGTGGGTTGTGTGTGATACCACCATATTTATTAGTGTTGGTGGGCTACGTGCGATACCACCATAGATATGTGGATATTTGGTGGGCTACGTGCGATACCATCTTGTTATTTATTATTGGTGGGTTGTGTGCGAAACCACCGTACATTCGGTATTATTCCAAAGTATTCATAGAGAAACTTTAATAAGTGACTTTATGTGAGATTATGAGATGCCAAGTGCAGGGTATAAGTGCATACAAATGTGAGCAATGTTGATGATATGTATTTGGGATGTGGTGAGATTTGAAATGAGCACGAATTGTGTTGTATGATTTGTATGGATGGAAATGAGTAAGTTATGCCTTTGATTATGTGAGAAATTTATGCAAGTTTAAAATATGTTGTGAGTATGATGTTGCAAGGTAATTGTTGTTGATTATTTACATGTGACTTACTAAGCTTTATGCTTATTCCCTCTCTTTTCCATATTCTTATAATGCCACCAAGTAAGCTCGGGGATCAAAGAACGTCGGAGGCTCGATCACACTATCAATTGGAACATTTGGTATAGTTAGACTTATCATTTTAAGTATGGCATGTATAGGGACTTAGTCTATGTAAAGTGTCATATTGTTTTAGCCAAATGGATTGGCTTAATTTGGAGATGAATTCATTTTGTATGAGGCCATAATTGATTGCTAATTCTTATCATTAATATATGAAAATGATGGTGTTTCTCGTGAATGTGCAAGTTGTATGGTTGAGTATTGGGTATTTATGCATGAATGAGTAGGTTACTTGATGCTGTTTATGTTGGTGCAAGTAAGGGTGACAAAAAGGGCTTGGTAAATAGCCTTGAGATTTGTCCACACGGAGACACAAGGGCATGTGTCTAGGCTGTGTGTACACGGTCCATCACATGGGCATGTGCTCAGGCCGTGTGAAGTCTACACTTGATTTTAGGAATTTAAATCGCCATACGGCCTAAGGACACGAGCATGTGCCTTGGCCGTGTGACCTTATTGAGTTGATGACATCAGAAACAAAATGTCAAGGTTTTTGCACACGGGCTAATACACGGGCGTGTCATGGCCGTGTGAGAGACACGAGCCATGGACATGGGCGTGTGTCAGGCCGTGTGAAAACCCCTATAGGTTCAAATTGAGAAATAAATCCACACAGACAAGGGACATGGGCGTGTGTGATAACAAGGCCTGCCCACACGGGCATGTTTCTTTCCACACGGGTGTGTGGCCCTGTTTTGAGTAAAAACTTTCTAAGTGTTCGTAAGTTTCTGGTTCAGCTCCAAACTACTCCTTATGTTAGTTTTGGGCCTCGTAGGCTCGTTTAAGGAGTGATATGAATATTTATAAAAAGTTTTAAATTTGGGTGGAAAGTTATGTATCGGTTTATATGATTGCTTTCTTGTAAGTCCAGTAATGCCTCGTACCCTATTCCGGCGTCGAATACGGGTAAGGCGTGTTACACGGATACTCAAGGTCTCTCACGATAAGTATTTATACCATAGCCCGAAGCCAAATCAAGGTAACTTATTCAAAATTTTGATATCATGGCCATAAGCAAAATTAGCCGATATGCATGGCCGAAAGCCAAATAGGTTTATCTCGCACCCGAACTGCTATATCATGGCCCGAAGCCAACTCAAAGTATACCTAATGACATGTCACTAGCATCCTAAACTATTCCTAAAGTTCAACCAGGATTCCAACTGTCGAATCATTGTTGAATCATTTCCGAACTTGTCCATAATCACATAATCACAATTCATGCTATATCAAAACATATAAAATACATTTGCAATGAAATTATAACATACGAACTTACCTCGGATGTTAAAAACAGTGAATCGAGTCGATTAGTCGATAACTTTATCTTTTCCCCGGTCCAAGTCTGTATTTCACTTTTCTTGATCTAAATATATTCAAAATTAACTTATTTAATCATCTATTCATTCAATTTAGTCCAAAACACTCTTTAAGGCACATTTAAACTTTCACCCCTAAACTTTCACATTTTTACAATTTAGTCCTTATTTCATAAAATAAAAAATTAGTGAAATTCCAAATATACCCATGCTATCTAAATTACCAATATGCCCCTAGCAGCCCATATTTTTCATTTATTTCACATTTCAATCACAAAATTTCAATATTTCTCAATTCAATCCCTATTTTGCATTTTCACTCAAAACCACTTAACAAAACTTGTATAACTCACAATAAACATTCATAATCCATCAAGAAACTAAAGAATTCATGCTTATTCATAAATGGCAACATTCAAAATCTTTAACAGTTTTGCAAAATAGTCCCTGGGCTAGCTAGATTTAGTTGCAACGATCTCAAAAACATAGAAATCATTAAAAACGGGACAAAAATTATACCTTAATTGAACATCAATGTCTTAACCGAATGAAACCTAAAATTTAGCTTTTCTCTCCTTCAATATTTGACTAAGGAAGATGAAGCACTAAAAACATTTTGTTTATTTTATTTAATTAACTTAATCAACCAAATTACAATATTAGCCTTTAATATACACCATTAAAATACCTTAATATAAGTCCATCTTTGTCCACTCACAATTAAAATGGTTTAATTACAACATAAGGGCCTCTAATTTAAAATTCCATAGCTATTAGATACTTTTAGTTAGTGGAACTCTACTTTTACACTTTACGCGATTTAGTCCTTTTTATCAAATTGACCAATCAAACGATAAAATTTCTTAATGAAATTTTCACACATACATGCTATCATGCTGTAAAAATTAAAATAATAATAAAATAAATATTTCAACCTCAAATTCGTGGTCCCGAAACTACTGTTCCGATTTGACTAAAAATGGGCTGTTACAAGCATAACCAGAGCCTAGGGTAGAATACATAGTTTATACAGATGCGTCTCTGAATGGGTCAAGATGCGTGCTTCTGCAAAAAGGTAAGGTCATACCTTATGCATCACACCAATCGAAGCCTCATGAAAAAAAACTATCCTATGTATGACTTGGAATTAGCAGTAGTGGTCTTTTATGACTTGGAATTAGCAGTAGTGGTCTTAGCATTGAAACTATGGTGACATTAAATGTATGGTGAGAAATGTCATATATTTTCTGATTATAAGAGTCTGAAATACTTGATAACCCAAAGAGACTTGGATCTGCGCCAAAGAATATGGTTAGAGTTGTTAAAGGATTATAACTTGGTTATTAAGTATCATCCAGGCAAAGCAAATGTATTGGCAGATGCTCTAAATAGGAACACTATGACAGCCTTGTTGTCTTTTTGAGCTAAGGTGACCATATTTGATAATGGAGCCTTGATGGTAGAATTTGTAACACCCCTAACCCGTATCCATCGCCAAAACAGAGTTACAGAGCATTACCGAATTTACATATCAGACATACAAATAAATTTTTAAACATTTCATATCATATAGAATTCATGTCAAAAACCAACCAAATTCATACATATTGTCCCTTATACAAGCCCTCGAAGCTCAAAATATGCATTAGAAACAAATCGGGACTAAATCAATAATTCAGAGAATTTTTTGGAAATTTATAAAATTTTCAAAACTGCAGGGGTCACACGGCCAAGAGACATGCCCGTGTCTTAGGCCGTGTGGGCATTTGAAATAGGGACACATGGCTGTGTCCCAACCCGTGTCCATGCCCGTGTAACTCACTGACTTATGCCACACGACCAAGCCGCACGCCCGTGTGCTAAGCCATGTGAGCATACAGACTTGCGCTCTTCAAAAGATACAAGGGACACACGACCGTGTGTCACACACGGCTGAGACACACGCCCGTGTCTCTACCTGTGTGGATGAAAATAGGCAATTTTACAAGCTACATTTCTCACCCAATTTGGCATCCACCTACACTATCATTTTGCATATACACAAGTCATAATTAGGCATCCAAAATCAAGCCTTAGACATGTAAAATCATCACATACAACCAATATGCAAACATGTCAACCATGTATCCAAATTTACCTAAGTGACCAAATACATATATGCATAATTGTACCAAAACCTATCATGTAAGTCATTTATAAAGCTCACCCATTTGCATCATTTCATGTCACTTAACTTACTTACCAAAACATACCAATATTTCCAAATGGTACCAAATATACCATTCTAACTAACATCAATATACTTATAAGTTTTCCATAACAAAGCACTAAATCACACCAAGGTATATAACATATCCTATATGCATATTCAAACCACATTTTACTTTCCATCATTCTACCATATCAAACATACATCAAATAGGATAAGGCCAAGTATATATACACATTAAAATATACCAAACACAAGCCATATAAGTGGCTAATCTCAACAAAACACTTATATGCCAACATTGGCCAAATTAACCTATACATGCCATTATAACCAAAATTAAATAACCGAAAGTACCAAAAGAGTCGATGGATAGTGTGATATAGCTCCAACAAGCTTCCAACCCAAACGAGCTTTCGAATTACTATACAACACGAAAATAAGACAGAGTAAAGCTTAGTAAGTTCGTATAATAGAGAATTTAACTTACCATTTTGATCACATTTAAGGTAAGTAAACCAAAGCATATCTCAACTCAATTTGGCCAAAAGTCTAACACATATTCATCAACCATGTTAGCCATGTAATTCATATAAAAACTGAGAATCATGTATGAGTTCAACAACCATTCAAACTCCATATACATGTAACATATATATCATGTATCCATATATCATATACAAACTATTTCGATGTAATTCATGTAAATGCCTGTACTAATTCATATCGAACTCATGTAAACTTGTAACAGAACTGTGCTCATTGAACCATTTAGAATATCGTTGGATATGCGGGTAGTACACACGAGGTGTACTGAACTGTATTCTGTCAATTCATGTACATGTATGCTCATACGAGCTGTAAATGGTAAGCTCCTCCGAGCTGAGTAACGGTTAGGTCCTCCGAGCTAAATAATGGTAAACGCATATGAGCTGAGTATCGGTAATCTCATAAGAGTTGAAATCTGTAACAGTAATGACATGTCATTTGTATCCTATGAATTCCTAAGGTTCAAACGGGGATCGATAATTGTCGTATATTGTTAGATATGTGATCGGTAATTATACATAGCAATTATACTATCCACATACATATATTTCAATTAAAGCATACAAATACATAATTTAATTACACGTACTTACCTCGACGAGTGTTCATAGATACGGAGGCGACTAAACCGAGATTTTCTCGATCTAACTTTGTACAAGGTCTAACCGGATCTATACGAATGGATTTAAATCAATTCAAAATAAGTCATATTCAATTTAGTCCAGCACATATTTTTGGCAAAATTACCATTTTGCCCATATACTTTTAATTCTTTGCAATTTTGTCCCTATTTCATAAAAATGGAAATTTGCACAATTTCATTACAACCCATCATAGCCAAATTATATACATGCTTATAACAGCCCACATTTTTCACAAATTCACAATTTTACCACACAATTTATAATAATTTTTAATTTAATCCTTAATTGATAATTTCATCAAAAATTCCTTTACAAAAGTTGTTTATCTAACAACAACCATTCATTTTCTACCATTAAACTTCAAAACCCTAACATGTTCATAAATGGAAAAAATCAAATACTTTGACAGCTTCACAAATTAGTCCCCGGGATAGCTAGATTAAGCTACAATGATCTTGGAAACATAGAAATTATAAAAAATGGGGCAAAACACATACCTAATTGATGGAAACAAGCTTGTCGAACCCTAAAGAGAAAAAAATGGCTTTCTTCCTTCAATATTCGGTTGAAAAAAATATGGATAAATATGATAGCAAATTCGGTTTTATTTATTTTATCATTTAGTACTTATTTACAAAATTAACCTTAATTAACTTTAAAAATTACACTATTGCCAAGCCATGTACATCCAATATGACATTTAATGGTCTAATTACCATATAGGGACCTCCAATTTAAAATTCTATAGCTATTAGACACCTTTAGCTATTCGAACAAAACTTTTGCACTTTACGCGATTTAGTCCTTTTTTTCAAATTGAGCATGTAAACTGTAAGTTTCCTTAACGAAATTTTTATACAGTATTTCTATCATGCAGTGGACCAAAAAATAATAATAAAATAATTTTTTTGACTTCAAATTTGTGGTCTCGAAACCACTATTTCGATTTCACTGAAAACGGGCTGTTACAACTCTCCCCCTAAAGGAATTTTCGTCCTCTAAAATATTACCAGAAAAGAGGTTCGGATATTGCTTTCTCATAGCTACTTCAAGTTCCCAGGTAGCTTTTTTTATTCTATGTCGCTGCTAGAGAACCTTTACTAAAGCTATGTTTTTATTTTTCAATTCTTTAACCTCTCGTGCCAGAATTCTGATCGATTCTTCACTGTATATCATATCAGGCTGAATCTCAACATCCATCGGAGAGATAACTTGTGAAGGTTCAGATCGATACCATTGTAGCATAGACATGTGAAAGACATTATGAATCCTCTCAAGCTCTAACGGTAAATCTAATCGGTATGTAACATGTCCAATTCTTTCAGTAATCTCATACGGTCCGATAAATCACAGATTCAGCTTCCTTTGCGACCAAACCAAAGAATTTTCATGCAGGGTGAAACTTTCAAAAATACTTTGTCACCAAATTTAAACTCTATATCTTTACATTTAAGTTCCGCAATTTCTGACGATCTAAAGTTGCTTTTAAGCTATCTCGGATCATTTTCACTTTTTCCTCAGTTTTGCGAATCAATTCAACCCTATGTATCTTTTTCTCACTGAGCTCAGTCTAGTATAATGAAGTTCAACATGTACGACAATACAGAGCCTTATACAGTACCATCTTTATACTCAATTGAAAACTATCATTATACGCGAATTCGACCAAAGATAAATATTTCTCCCAGTTGTCTTTGAACTCTAAAACCCAACAACGAAGCATATCTTCGAGAATCTTAATCACTCTCTTGGATTGACCATCGGCCTAAAGGTGAAATGCGGTGCTACAATGCAGCCGCGTACCCAGAGCTTCCTGTAACTTTCTCCAGAATTGCGATGTAAACTGCGGATCTTTATCCAAAATAATGGATACTGGAGAAACACCCCAAACCCGGCCCACGAGCCTCGACCAGATCTGGTATGTTCCTCGAGTAAAACAGTTCAAATTCGTTTGTTCTTTGGAAAACTTTGAGGGTTTGAATTGGAAAGTCTGGGTTTTAATAAAACTTTAATTACGTACTTGAAAACAACAGGTTAAAAAGTATTTTCCGAGTTTTTAAGGTTTACCTTTAATTTTGAAAACCATTTGTGATTAAGTGTCAAATATGTAGAATTTCTTTTGAAAACATTACTTAAACTTTGAATTGTCAAAAAAAAAAAATCGTATTGTACTGAATTAAATAACATGCATGCATAAAACAGTTCAATACTACTGGCCTTATTACATCAAAAACAAAACCCAAAATAAATTCAAAGTACTTAACATAAAAAGTCCAAATAAAATAGATTTCGTGCTGAGCATGTCCACCACTAAGCTCCTGCCGACCCGGTCCATCTACTGAGCGTCACCTAAAAAATGTCCCACAACGGGGTGAGTCAAACAGACTCAGTGTGTAACAACCAACACTAAGTCCCAACGATTCAGGCATATCAGATCATACTTATACATATAGCAATTAAATATAATGATGCAATCCCGAACCCAAACCTATATAACCATCCGCTACACATCACCCGTACCAACCATCACACCGTGGGGACTACTAAGTCGACCCTCCATCCGCTACACACCATCGAAGGCAGTCGCTGCAGACGACGTGCTCATCGCCCTTATATATATTGTGGCATAGCCACCAGATAGTTATTTGTGACATAAGTCACCACATTCAGATTTCGTGACATAAGTCACCACATTCAGATATTGTGGTATAAAACCACCAGATCACTTCCCCTTTTCAAATTCACCCATATGCCCCATGTCATACAAGTATGCATAAACCATGCCATATTTCTTATTCACATTCTTATAGTTTCACATATGTGTCATAACAGATCATATTATACTCATAGTAGGAGTAGGTAAACGTACCTGAGTACTTTGTACCATTGCATGGTACTCTAGCCATATCTTTCATATTCTTATTAACACATGCATTAAAATCATACCATAAATCTATTAAGACTAAGGGTAGGGCTACACACCTGATATTAACGCTTTATTGAAATCTCGAAAACCTGATCTAATGCTTTAGACCCTTAATTCCTACATTCGGCCAACATTTAGTATTTTAGCAAAAACCCATTCGGCTAAGTAACCAAATCCCGAAGGATTAACGCAGCCAACTTCTTACCTTGCTGCCGATTTGATTACTAATTAAATCCTGAAACTTTGTAATGTTTCTTCCTTGCAATCGGCTAGCACTAAATCACTTCACAGGTTAGTTTTCGGCTTTTGAATAAATAAGAAACAGGTCTAAGTCACTAAATAGGGCCTTGGCCGAATATCATACATGACTTACCTTGTAAATCTTAAATCTCGAAATCCTTGTATACCACTGTCGACTGCCCCTAAATAACCATAGTCAGATTCGGCTAACATGATAACCAATATGGCCGAATATAAACACCTCCTTACCTTGCGATTCCAAATCCCGGAAATTGTCACTTGCTCTTGATGATGTCGATATCCCTATAGATATATGTTAGATTCGGCTTATTACACAAGATCTATTAGAATGGCCTATGGCCGAAAATCACCTATAGCTTACCTTAGATCTTAAAAATCCCGAAGATCTCCTCCTTATAGTCGACAATAACAGAATCCCGAGACCCTCCTTTAAAGTTTCAGCCATAAAGCAACAAGGTGATTAGTTCCTATGTTTCGACTAAAAGAATAAGAAAGGAATTCGAACAATATTCAGTCGTACCCTTAATATTGTAATCGACAGTATTCCTGCCTGACACCACTTGAGAGATTCGGCTATAGGCTTGACGTTGATCAACAAATTTTCGGCTTTTGATCTAGAAAAGAAATCGGCTAAAAGTCACTTTGTGCAATCGGCTTTTGAAGAACACTAGAGAGATTCGGTTTCAACAATAGAAAGAAAAGAAGAGATATGAGGCTTAGGGAGAATCGGTAATGGCTAGGAGGCTTCTACTTTCGGTTTTGACAAAATAAGAGAAGAGGAGAATATTTGCTAGAGAATTCGGCAGAGGCTCAAAAGAAAAGAAAAGGAAGTATGAAGAATGGCCTTACTTCTTCCTTTTGGCCGAAAATACCACCCTTTGACTCCCCCAATCGGCCAACTCTCCTTCCCCCTATCCAATCCCCTATTTTCTCTCCTCTTTACCCATTTAAAGTTAATAGAAATAATCCCACATTTATCTCTTATTTTAGCCGAATTTTAAAAAGAATAATCCTCATCTAAATGAAGTCCTCATGCCGTCCACTGCTGCTCATCCATGCAGCAAAATAAAACTCCTTTTTGCTTCCCATGCAGCTCGAACCCAAGCCCTTCACACATGCTTGTGGCGTCACTTACTAGGCCTTAAGTGGCGCCTTGCAGCCACTTTAACAAGCCCAATTTTATGTCCAAATTCCCCTACCGATTTTCTTAAGGCCTTATCAGACTTAGCTTCCTCTTTTAAACTTTAAAAAGTCAAATAATTTCCAAGGCATTTTTCCTACCTTCTAAAGTTCTAAAAAAAATAAAATTCATAGGACACATTCATAATATACACAAGCATGCTACCTTATACAATTTAGTATTAATGCATAAGCCATAATCCAAGATATTACAGTTCTACCCCCTAAAAAGAATTTCGACCTTGAAATTACCTGGCTGAAATAAGTGAGGGTATTGCTGTCGCATTGCCTCTTCTGGCTCCCACGATGCTTCTTCCGATCCATGATTACGCCATAACACTTTGACTAGAGGAACTGACTTCCTCCGTAACACTTTCACATCTCGTTCCAAAATCTGAATCGGCTCCTCCTCGTAGGACAAATCTGGCCTTAGGTCCACCTCTTCAACCGGTACTACATGAGATGGATCCGATCGATAACGACGTAGTATGGAAACATGGAATACATCGTGCATCTGCTTCAATTCCGGTGGCAACTCTAACTAGTATGCCACTGGTCCAACTCGCTTCAATACCCGATAAGGTCCTATAAACCTTGGACTTAACTTCTCTTTGCGACCAAATCTCATTACCTTCTTTACCTTCTTCCAAGGCGACACTTTAAGAAACACTTGATCTCCTACATCAAATTCTATTTCCTTTCGCTTGAGATCCGCATATGACTTTTGCCTGTCAGATGCCTCCTTCAACCGTGCTCGAATCACACTAACCTTCTCTTCGAATTCCGCCACTAACTCTGGACCCAAAACTTGACGTTCCCCTAATTCCGTCCAACACGTAGGAGTGCGACACTTCCGTCCATACAACGCTTTATACGGTGCCATCCGAATACTAGCTTGATAGCTGTTGTTGTATGCAAATTCTGCTAAAGGCAAATATTCTTCCCAACTTCCTCTAAAGTCTATCACACAGCCTCTCAGCATATCCTCTAACACTTGAATCACTCGCTCAGACTGGCCGTCTGACTGTGGATGAAATGCCGTAGTGAAATCCAATCTGGTGCCTAAAGCCTGATGTAGCGCTCTCCAAAACCGAGACATAAACCTCGGATCCCTATCTGAGATAATCGATACCGGCACTCCATGCAACCTCACAATTTCTGCCACATACAGCCTTGCCAACTTCTGTAAGGAATAATCAACCCGCACTGGAATGAAATGTGCGGATTCTGTCAACCGATCCACTATCACCCACACCAAGTCCTTTTTAGTAGGCGTAAGGGGAAACCCACTAACAAAGTCTATGGTGATTCTCTCCCACTTCCACTGCGGAATCTTTATTGGTTGAAGCAATCCTGACGGAACTTGGTGTTCAGCCTTAACTTGCTGACACATTAAGCACTTGCCTACAAATTCGATAACTTCTCGCTTAAGACCAGGCCACCAAAACTATTCCTTTAAATCTCTGTACAACTTACTTCCTCCAGGATGCATATCATAAGAGCTACTATGCGATTCCTGAAGAATCCTCTGCCTCAACTCCTCATTCTTAGGCATACAGACCTTACCCTTGAAACACAAAACTCTCTCGTCATTAATACTATAATCTTCCAACTCCCCACTCTGCACTTGCCGTAGCTTAGCACTTAGATCATCATCAACCAACTAACTTTCCTTCACTTCATTCAACCATGTCAGTTTTATTTGTAATTCAGCCAACAAACTTCCGTCGTCATACAAGCTCAGATGTGCAAACATCGCCCTTAATTCCGACACTACTTTCCGACTTAGGGCATCCGCCACTACATTTGCCTTGCCCAGATGATACTCTATTGAACAATCTTAGTCCTTCAATAATTCAACCCACCTTCGCTGTCTCAGGTTCAACTCCTTCTGAGTCAACAGGTACTTAAGACTCTTGTGGTCTGTGTAGATCACTGACTTTTCTCCATAAAGATAGTGCCTCCACACCTTAAGAGCAAAGACCACTGCCGCCAATTCCAAATCATGAGTCGGGTAGTTAACTTCATGTGGCCTTAATTGCCAAGACGCATAAGCGACTACTTTCCCGTCTTGCATCAGTACGCATCCCAATCCGGTATGAGAAGCGTCACAATATACCACGAAATCCTTCCCTGCCTCAGGCTAAATCAAAACTGGAGCTTCAGTAAAAACCCTCTTAAGCTTCTCAAAGCTCTCCTGTTGCTTATCTGTCCATACGAAAGGTACTTCCTTCCTCAACAACTTTGTCAAAGGTGCGGCTATTGATGAGAACCCTTCCACTAACCTTCTGTAATAGCCTGCCAATCCCAAAAAACTACGAACCTCAGCCACAGACTTAGGTGGTTTCCAATCCAACACTGCCTCAATCTTCCTAGGATCCACCCTTATTCCTTCTGCAGACACTACATGTCCTAAGAATGCCACTTCCTTAAGCCAAAATTCACACTTGCTGAATTTGGTGTTGAGCTTCTTCTCCCTTAATACTTGCAACACTATCTGAAGATGCTCGTCATGTTCTTCCTCTGACTTGGAATACACTAGGATGTCGTCGATGAACACAAAGACGAACCTATCCAAGTATGGTTGAAAAACCCGGTTACAACCCTAACAAAGACCTTTTGATCTGTTTATCATCTCATATTACAGTGGTCGAGATTTCATTTTCAGGCAAGCCTATGGGATTAACTTTTCAGGTTCGACTTATGAGCGATCTTTTCCTGAACCTTAAACACTTTAGAGTGATTTGAGTGAATCCTTAGTGAGGACATCAATCCTTGTCGGTTTTGAATTGAAAAGGTAGTCATTTAAATAAAGGGAGGCACCTATATTTTCAAGATACAAAATCATGACTTATCTCGTTTAAATCTTTAGGACTCTTTCAATTGAATTATCCATGTATGAATTATCTATGAATTATGATGAGGCATTGTTGATAAGAATTGAGAATTATGGAAAGTTCGTTTTAATTGTAAATTGAGAATTTTGCTTAAGGACAAGCAAAAGCTTAAGTGTGAGGGTATTTGATAAACCGTAAAAGTAACATATTTTAATCCCACATTTAGCTCACCTTTTGATGATTTACTCCTTGATTTATATAAAAAGGTGCTTTTAATCCTTTCTTTTCATGTGTTATACCAGGGAAAGCACCCGAGGATGAAAAGAACACAAAACAGGCCTAAAACAGAGTAAAAGGGCCTTAGCATGAAATTAGCACGGCCTGGCACAAAGCCCGCACGGCAGTGCCTCGACAAACACCTAGAGCACTGCCTCAACTCCGCCTCACACGGCCGTGCCTCACTTTAGAAGTCCGAACACGGTCTGGTCTCGATACACACGGGCGTGCGCCATGGCCGTGCCTCTGTCGCTGGAAAGAGCAACTCTAGTCGAAAAAGGATACTTAGGGAGAAAGAATCGCATTCCAAGAGCCTATATATATCCTCCAAGTACCACCTTTGAGAGGCATCGAAAGCTAGGCCAAGGAGCCAAGCCGAGAAGGTTAGAGTTAGGAAATAACACAATGATAGCCAGTTGATCCATCCCAAGAAGCCGGAGTTATACTCAAGACGACGAAATTCTCCTTCAATTCCTTCAGGGGGTTTTAGGAATTTCTTATGTTTTGTTTTATCTTTTCTCTTGCGATGTTTCTTTATTCATTGTGAACTAAACCCCTCAGATACCTGAAGGGGATGAAACTAGACAAATCTTGTTATTTGATTTTTAAGTTATATGATGAATTACTTAGCTTGTTCTTAATTATGTTGCTTAATCCAAATCTAATGTGCTTAGGTGGAGGAGGAGTAGACCCTGCCTAAGAGACGATCTAATATAATTAAGCGGAGTTGATCGAACGCCTAGAGATAGGGTTACGAGATTTTACCAGATTAGGGTGAAACCTAATATGGGAGTCCATTGATTGATTTACTGCTATCCTAGGGGGTTATTATAAGCGAACGAGAGTTTCACTAATTAACCTAAGGTTAGACATTATTCGCCTCGATAGAGGGTTTAATATAGGTTAGGGAGTCCTACGGATCAAGCTAAGTAAAGAGATCTTATAATTAAAGGTTAGATAACAAGTGAAGTCTAGGTGGATTCTTCCTGAGGGTATCGTTGTGATCAATTGAGTTTTTCTTCAAGATATTTTCCAATTCATCTTTTTTTTTTATCTTTGTGTCCTTTGTTTAGTTCTCGTTAATTTAGTTTAAAAGCAACTTCACTCCATTTTAAGGCTAAATAATAAAAAGAAAGTTAGTATTAGTACTTTTAGTTCCTTTGGGTTCGATGATCCAGTCTTGCCTAAGCTATACTATTGTTCATTAGGTACACTTACCTTTAATAGTTGTCAGAGTTAGTCTCCAGGTTCGATCATTCTTTTATAAATTTTTAAAGCTCTGATTTCAGCGATCAGTTAGTTTACAGGTTTGATCATTCTTTTTATAAATTTGAAGACTTTGACATTGCAAAAAACAATGATCAGCTATAAATGTATGACTTTGATTGTTTGAATCTTTAGGATCCTTTGAGTTAAATTATCAATGTATGAATTATCTTTGAATTATGATGAAACATTATTGATGAATATTATGAATCGAGGAAGTTCGTTTTAATTATGAGTTGAGAATTTTGCTTGAGGACAAGCGAAAGCTTAAGTGTGGTGGTAATTGATAAACCGTAATAGTAACATATTTTAAGCCCACATTTAGCATACTTTTGGATGATTTAAGCCTTGAATTGTGTAATTTGGTGCTCTTAATCCTTTGTTTTCATGTCTTATACTCAAAAAAGCACCGGAGGATGAAAAGAACGAGAAACGGGCCCGAAATAGAGTAAATGGGCCATATCATGAAATCAACACGGCTTGGGCCCAAGGCCACACGGCCGTGCCTCATTTAACAGTCTCGAACACGGCCTGGCCTTGACTTACACGGGCGTGTGCCATGGGCGTGTCCCTGCTGTGACAATGAGAAATTTCACTCAGATTAGGATACTTGGAGGCGAAGAAACACATTCCGAAGCCTATATAAACATCCTAAGTATGGCCTAAAAGGGGGGACCCAGGGCTTTAGTCAGGGGGCGTCCAGCTAGGCCAAAGAGGGCAGATTTGTGGGAAGTTACCCGAAGAAAGCCAATTGATTCATCTCAAGAAGCCGGAGTCATACTCAAGACAGAGGATCTCTCTTCAATTCCTTCAGGGAGTTTTAGTGTTTTTCTTATATTTTGTTTTATCTTTTCTTCTAAGATGTATTCTTTTATGATTATGATCTAAACCCTCAGATACCTATGGGGGATGAAACCTAAGATGAATCTTGTTATCGTTTACTGAACTATATGTTAAATACTTTACTTGTTCTTAATTATGTGCTTAATTCTTGTGTTGATATTTTCGGGATATTAATTCAAGTGTGATGTGCTTAGGTGGAGGAGCAAAAGTCCCTGCCTAAGAGTAGATCTAGCATAGTTAAGCGGAGTTGCTTGCGCTCCTAGAGATAGGGTGGCAAAAATCTGCCGGATTAGGGTCAAACCTAATATGGGAGTCCATAGATCGAGTTAATGTGATTCTAGGGGTTTTAATTAGAAAGAGATTTCAATTAATCAACCTAGGGTTAGACGTTAGTAGCCTCAAAAGAGGCATTAATATAAATTAGGGAATCTTACGGATCAAGTCAAGTGAATATCGTCTGCTTCAGAGTTAAATAACAAGTGAAGTCTAGGTGGATTCTTCCTCGAGTATTGTCTTAATCAATTGGTTTTTCCTACAAGTGTTTTGCCCAATTCATTCTCTTTGTCTTTTCTTCTTTAGCTTAATAGTTAGTTAATTTTAAATTAAATAAGCAATTCACTTAATTTTTAGGCTAGATAATAAAAAGAAAGTTAGTATTAGTACTTTTGGTTCCTTTGGGTTCGACAATCTGGTCTTGCTTCTAAGCTGTACTATTATTTGATAGGTGCACTTGCCTCAATCGTTGTCATAGTTAGTTTCTGGGCTCGATCATTCTTTATATAAATTTTTAAGACTCTGACACACGATCAAGTTTTTGGCGCAGTTGCCGGGGAACTAAAATATTAAGAACGCTCAATTTTTATTTTTGCTTTTAACTTTGCTAATTTTCCTTCTTTTATTTCTTGATAGGTACCTCTAGTTTATGACTAGGAGGAACTCGATGGGACCCCTGATTTATGACAGTGATATTGAAGGTACTGTTCGCAGAAATCGTAGAGAAATAAGGCGAAGCTTAAATTACATAGAAGAAGAGCAAGAAATTTAAACTAATACCACCGAAGAGATGGCTGAGAATAATCCACTACCTCCAAAGGCGGCCGAACATCACGCTCCTCGAACTATGTATGATTATGCTAAACCTAATTTAATAGGAACTGAGTCAAGTATTATTAGACCCGCTATTGCTACAAATAATTTTAAACTGAAACCTAACACTATTCAGATTATACAACAGTTTGTTCAGTTTGATGGTTTGTAGGATGAGGATCCTAACACAGACTTAGCAAATTTTCTTGAATTCTGTGATACCTTCAAAATAAATGGCGTTTCTGATGATGCCATCCGCCTTCGGTTATTTCGTTTTTCTTTGAGGAATAAAGCCAAACAGTGGTTGCATTCTCTTCCACGAGGGTCAATTACGACATGGGAACAAATGACCGAAAAATTTTTATTAAAATATTTTTCGCCGGCTAAAACGGCCAGGTTAAGGAATGATATCTCTTCTTTTGTGCAGATGGATTTAGAAACACTTTATGATGCATAGGAGAGATATAAATATCTATTGAGAAGGTGCCCACACCATGGATTACCCTTGTGGCAACAGGTCCAAACTTTTTACAATGGTGTGAACCCTTCAACTAAGCAATTGATTAATTCAGCCGCCGGCGGAACATTGAATAATAAAACACCTGAGGTTGCATATGAATTTATTGAAGAGATGTCACTGAATAACTATCAGTGACAAGTTACAAAGACAAAGCCAACAAAATCAGCCAGTGCTTTCAACCTCGACGTAGTAACCATGCTATCAAATCAGGTAGAGATGTTAAATAAAAAGGTTGATGGTTTATGTGGTTCTTTGCAGGTACATCCAGTTATGCAATGTGATACGAATGGAGGAGGGATGAACAGCACAGACTATCCACCTTACAACTCGAGCGCTGAAAATTAGCAAGTTCATTATATAGGTAACAATTTCAAATCTCAAAATAATCCTTATAGTAATTCTTATAATCCAGGTTAGAGGAACCACCCCAATTTTTCATGGCGTGGTCAAGGAAATCAGAGACAACAACCCAGTCCAAACTTCCAACAATAGCCCTACCCATAGGAAAAGAAGTCGAACCTTGAAGAGATGCTGACAAAATTCATAGCGGTGTCAGAAACACGTTTCCAAAACACTGAGACAACACTTAAAAATCAACAAGCATCGATTCAAGGGATCGAGAACCAATTAGGGCAACTCGCTAAGCTGATCTCAGAACGACCACAAGGCAGCTTGCCAAGTAACACTGAGACTAACCCAAAGGAGCAACTTCAAGCCATAATAGCTCAGGATAGTGTAGGGTTAGATGAACCTAAATTAAGCCAAGAGAATTCGGTAGAGAACTATAAGTTTGAGGTAAGTCACGAAAAGCCAAAACTGGTAATTAAAGAGTACCAACCTCGTATAGCTTATCCTGATGCGATGAAGAAGGCAACACAGACAAACAATTCCGTAAATTTCTTAAACTTTTAAAGAAATTACATATTAACTTACTATTTCTTGAAGCTCTTTCGCGGATGCCAGATTCAAGGAAATTCTTAAAAGATCTTTTAACAAACAAACGGAAGTTAGATGAAGAATCGCATGTGGAGCTAAACGCGGTGTGCTCGGCAATGTTGCAAAAAAAACTACCATGAAAATTAAAAGATCCAAGGAGTTTTACAATTCCATGCTTAATTGGTAGATTATCTATTGATAATGCTTTAGCTGATTTAGGGGCAAACATCAATGTTATGCCTTATAAATTGTTTAAACAACTAGGTATGGGGAAACCCAAACAAACTAGGATGAGCATTCAATTCGCTGATAAAACTGTTAGAATTCCTAGGGGTATAATTGAAGATGTTCTTGTGAAAAATGATAAATTCGTATTCCCAGTAGACTTTGTCGTTTTAGACATGGATGAGGACAATAGTATCCCCTTAATTTTAGGAAGGCCATTTTTAGCAACTGCTAGGACTAAAATTGATGTCAGTGAAGGTGAACTCATACTTTGTGTAGGCGATGAATCAATCAGTCTCCAGGCTCTTAACTCAGGTAGGACATCGAGTAATCAAAGGGAGAACAAAAATTCTATTAATAACCATTCGGTTAAACCTTCTTTTCAGGAAGCACCACAAAACTACACAACTGAGCCAGATCCTAGACCTCATAACAACAGGGAAATAACTCATGAGGAACGAAGGCTTCAGATCGATGAACTAGACGAGCGGAAGACACACTTCAAGGACAAGTTAGGAATACACAAAGCAGAACCAACACCATTCCGTGGGACAAACGAATTTAAGATCGGAGATCAGGTATTGTTAGATAAGGCAGATCCTCGAATACCTCCTCCTGACCCTAATAAAAATGAAGAAATCACTTTTAGGGTACTCAATGTTTTCCCATTCAGAACAGTCGAAGTAAGTAATCCTATATTCGGCACTTTTAAAGTAAGCGCTACTCAACTTGAATTACATACTGACAATAGGACTGATATCATGAGGAAGGATTTTCAACTCCTCAAACCACCATGATTGTGCGAATGAGAGGTAAGTCTAGCTTAAGACTATAAACGAGCACTTCTCGGGAGCCAACCCGAGCACTAACCCCATTAATTTTCACATTTTATTTTTACTTTTACTTTTCCTTTTTAGCACCTAACTATAAACTAACCAAGTGCAGATTTCCTTACCACATGGCCTTGGACACGGCCGTGGCCGCTGCCGTGTGGAGGCTACGGATGTACGTACTGACATGGCAGAGATAGTACGACACAGGACAAAAAATATCTTCAAGCCATGGACCCCACCTGAACACCACGGCCGTGCGACACGACCGTGGCTGACACTGTTTCAGAAACACGGGCGTGGCAACCGGTACATGGGCGTGGGAGAAACGAACGAAGCATAACACGACCGTGCGACACGGCAGTGTGACTCGACACACCCACGGTACACGGGCATGGGGATGTACCAGACATGAAAAATCTATTTAAACCACCCTTCTCTCCTTCTTACCTACTCCCCACCCTTCTTCTTCCTTCACACTCCCCTTCTTCTTCATTTTCATTTTTTCTTCATCCCCCTAACTCTAGATCTAACAATCAGCCATGTCGAAGAAACGGAAGGATCCTAGCATAGTCTCCCTTTGTGAGACCGATCTACATAAGTTCATGCCTTCCGCTTCATTAACTCGACAAGAAAAGGACCTTTGAGTCCATTTAACTTCTCTTTTCATTTTCACCTCTCCTTTATTTTCCTTTTCTGTATTTTTCTTTTACTTTGTTTAATCTATTCTATTTTGTTTTCTTTGATTTAGGTTCTAAAGGCTGCTAGGGAATCACCACGACCACGACCATAGCCACCCCACCGCAGCCATTAGAAATCACACCTACCTCGCGAACCATCTAACAATAAGGACTCTTCGGTCCATTATTCTTTTCTTTTAATTTTATTTTACTTTCTAGTTTCTTTCTCTTTATCTTTCTTGTCTTTAAACATATATTTAGTATATTTTGAATTATTATTATTTCCTGGCTAATTCTTCACGAGCTTCCCAATTTCTTCATCTAGCGCAGAGATTGTCGGCGGCCACCACACCACGGCACTCCCAACAAAAGGAAGCCATCCAAATTCAGGAAGTTTCACCTCTCCTTTTCTCTTAAATTTCATATATATCTTTGTACATTGAAGGCAATGTACATCTTAAGTGTGGGGGGTGAATAATTATTTCAAGAAAGTGCCTAACTTTCTCCATTATTCTCAAATCCCTGAATGATATCTTGTCTTTAAGTAATTTTCTCATATTACTAATTAGAATGAAATTTCTTTTGATTTATGATGTGTATTGATATGTTTCGGATTAAGTCATTGATAATTGTGCAGTGATGATTTAAATTTTAGGAGTCTAGAGAATCAAGTATAATAAGTCCATTTTCAAAAATTAAAAATTTTGTTAAGTTATCTACCTGAATCTAAGTATTACCTTGAAGTTTGAAATTTACAAGGTTGATATCAAAAACCCATAATTTTTGTGAGATTTTGAGCCTTTTAGAGCATACATTCTTTCGTGCTCACTTTTTGATTATGAGTGTGTCAACATTGATTTGTTATTCTAGAACTTGCTTCGATTATACATGTCAAGACCACATTATTGATTTGATATACAAAGATGATAAAGGCACTTAGGATTTAACCCACTCACTCCACTAAAAAGCCTACCCTCACAATTAACCCTTAGTGAACCCCTTTGATCCTAACAACCCTTTTTACTGACTCGCCCACTAATATTAACCTAAAAACCATTTTGTATTTGTTATCACCATTCATTGACTCCCTTTTTGTCGAGATTTGATTTTGAGCAATTACCTAACTATGTTCTATATTTCAGTTGTAAAAGTTCTTTCTTATACTTGATTTGTTCTTAAAAAAAAAGCGAAGTATATTCAATATTAGCTCTATGTAATTGAGCTTATACGTTTAAATTCCATATCTTGAGAAGAAGTTCATGTTATTAGTATTTCATGTTTTCAATTGATGTAATTTTTCAGGAATAGTTCATTTTTCTAGTTAGGTAAATTGTCAATTTAATCTCGATTCTAACCCTTTAATTCAGCCTTTATCCACACCTTTAACCCAAGCCCCATTACAACCCTTTTTAAAGACCTCTTGATTTGTGTATCATTTCATTTTATAGTGGTGGAGGTCTAATTTTCATGCAAGCTTATGGGATTAACTTTTCATGTTCGACTTTTAAGTGCTTAATTTTGAACCTTAAACACTTTGAGTGATTTGAGTGAATCTTTAGTGAGGATGTCAACTCTTGTCGATTTTGAATTAAAGGTGATTATTTAGGTAAGGGGAAACACCTATGTTTTCATGCTATAAAAACTATGACTTGATTGTTTGAATCATTATGACCCTTTTACTTAAATTATCAATGTATGAATTATCTTTGAATTATGATGAATCATTATTGATGAATATTATGAATCAAGGAAATTCATTTCAATTGTGAGTTGAGAATTTTACTTGAAGACAAGCAAATGCTTAAGTGTGGGGTTATTTGATAAACCATAATATAAACATATTTTAATCCCATATTTAGCATACTTTTGGATGATTTATTCCCTGAATTATGGAATTTGGTGCTCTTAATCCTTTGTTTTCATGTTTTATACTTAGGAGAGCACCAGACGATGAAAAGAACGAGAAACAGGCCTAAAACGGAGTAAATGGGACAAATCACGAAATCAACACGGCCTGGGCCCAAGACCACACGGTCGTGCCTCATTAACAGAACTGAACACGGCCTGGCCACGATTCACATGGGCGTGTGCCATGGGTGTGTCCCTGTCGTGACAAAGAAGAGTTTCATTCAGATTTGGGTACTTAGAGGTAAAGAAAGTCATTCCAAAAGCCTATATAAGCACCCTAGAGGCCAACCTTCAAGGGGGTCGAGTTAGGCATCCAGTGAGGCCGAAGAGCCAAGCCAGAAAGGCCAGAATTGTGAAATTTACTCGAAGAAAGCTAGTTGATTCGTCTCAAGAAGCCGGAGTTATACTCAAGACAAAGGATCTTCTCTTCAATTCCTTCAGGGGGTTTTAGGGGTTTTCTTATGTTTTGTTTTATACTTTCTCCTGAGATGTATTCTTTTATAATTATGAACTAAACCTCTCAAATACCTAAGGGGGATGAAACCTAAGACGGATCTTGTTATTGTTTTCTGAACTATATGATAAATATTTGATTTGTTCTTAATTATGTGTTCTTAATTCTTGCTTTGATATTTCAGGATATTGATTCAAGTATTGATGTGCTTAGGCTGTGGAGCAAAAGTCCCTGTTTAAGAGTAGATCTAGCATAATTAAGCGGATTTGATCGCAACCCTAGAAATAGGATGACGAAAATCTACCGGATTAGGGTCAAACCTAATATAGGAGTCCATAGATCGAGTTAATGCGATTCTAGGGGTTTTAATTAGAAAGAGATTTCAATTAACCAACCTAGGGTTAGACGTTAGCAGCCTCGAAAGAGGTATTAATATAAATTAAGGAATCTTACGGATCAAGTCCAGTGAATAAATCGTCTGGTTTAGAGTTAAATAACAAGTGAAGTCTAGGTGGATTCTTCCTCGGGTATTGTCTTAATCAATTGGTTTTTCCTACAACTGTTTTCCCCAATTCATTCTCTTTGTCTTTGCTTCATTAGCTTAATAGTTAGTTAATTTTAAATTAAATAAACAATTCACTTATTTTCTATGCTAGATAATAAAATGAAAGTTAGTATTAGTACTTTTGGTTCCTTTGGGTTCAACAATCTGGTCTTGCCACTAAGCTATACTACTGTTCAATAGGTACACTTGCCTCAATCGTTGTCATAGTTAGTTTCTAGGCTCGATCATTCTTTATATAAATTTTTAAGACTCTGACACACGATCAAGTAGAAGGCAGAAAATACTCGAAGACAGCCATCGAGAATCGCTTGGAACAAGGATCTCTATTAAGACTGAAGATCTCCTATCAGTTTCTCTTGAAGTTTTTGGGTTTTCTTATGTTTTGTAGTTTTCCTTATTTTAAGATGTTTTCCTCTATTAGTATGAACTAAATCCCTTAAATACCTAAGGGGATGAAACCTAAGACAGATCTTATTATTATTTGATTTATAAGATAAATACTTGTTCTTATTCTTAATTGTGAGTTCTTATTCTTGTTTTGATAATTCAGGTTATTTATTCAACTCGAATGTGCTTACTCAGAGGAGCAAAAGTCCATGTTTAAGAGTAGATCAACACAATTAAGCGGAGTTGATTGCAACCCTAGAAATAGGGCAACATAAATCTGTCGGATTAGAGTCAAATCTAATAAGGGAATTCATAAATCAAGTTAATGCGACAATAGGGGTTTTAATTAGAAAGATATTTCAATTAATCAACCTAGAGTCAATTGTTTTTAGTCTTGAAAGAGATATTAACATAAATTAGGGATTTCTACGGATTAAGTCAAGTGAATAAATCATATGAATCAAAAGTAAAAAGTGAATTCTAGGTGGATTCTTCCTTGGGTATTGCCTATCTCATAAAGTTGTCAAAAAGTATTTTCCCAATTCATTCTCTGTCATTGATCGTTGTTTTCTGCGATGTCAAAGTCTTAAAATTTATATAAAGAATGATCGAACCTAGAAACTAACTATGACAACAATTTGAGGCAAGCACACCCATCGAACAATAGTATAGTTAAGGCAAGACCAAATTGTCGAACCCAAAGGAACCAAAAGTACTAATACTAACTTTCTTTTTATTATTTAGCCTAAGAATTAAATGAATTTTTATCTAATCTAAAATTAACTAACAACTAAACTAAAGATTCTAAGACAAAAAAGAATGAAATACTTTGGGGAAAACCAATTGATCAAGACAAAACCCATGGAAGAATCCACCTAGACTTCACTTGTTATCTAACCCTGAACCAGACGATTTATTCATTTGACTTGATCCGTAGGATTCCCTAAGTTATATTAATCCCTCTCTCGAGGCGACTAACGTCTAACCCTAGGTTGATTAATTGAAATCTCTTTCCAATTAAGACCCCTAGAATTGCATTAACTCAATCTATGGACTCCCATATTAGGTTTCACCCTAATCCGGCAAAATCTCGTCACCCTATCTCTAGGCGTGCGATCAACTCCGCTTAATTATGCTAGATCTACTCTTAGGCAAAGACTTTTGCTCCTCCACCTAAGCAGATCACACTTGAATTAATATCCTGAAAATATCAACACAAGAATTAAGAACACATAATTAAGAACAAGTCAAATATTTATCATATAGTTCAGCAAATGATAACAAGATTCATCTTAGGTTTCATCCCCCTCAAGTATCTGAGGGTTTAGTTCATAACAATAAAAGAAAACATCTCAGAAGAAAAGATAAAACAAAACATAAGAAATCCCTAAAACCCCTTGAAGGAATTGAAGGAGAGATCCTCTGTCTTGAGTATGATTCTGGCTTCTTGAGATGAATCAACTGGCTATTCTTCGAGTAACTCCCTACAAATCTGCCCTCTTTGGCCTAGCTGGATGCCCCTTGACTAAAGCCTTGGGTTCCTCCTTTTTAGGTCATACTTAGGGTGTTTATATAGGCTTTTGAATGTGTTTCTTCGCCCCTAAGTATCCTAATCCGAGTGAAATTTCTCTTAGTCATGGCAGGGACAAGCCCATGGTACACGCTCATGTGAATCGTGGCCTGGTCGTGTTCGAGGCTGTTGAACGAGGCACGGCTGTGTGGTCTTGGGCCCAGGCCATGTTGATTTTGTGATATGGCCCATTTACTCCGTTTGGGCCCGTTTCTCGTTCTTTTCATCGTCCGATGCTCTTCTGAGTATAAAACATGACAACAAAGGATTAAGAGCACCAAAATACATAATTCAAGGGATAATTGATCCAAAAGCATGCTAAATGTGGGATTAAAATATGTTACTATTATGGTTTATCAGTCGTTCTTTTAATTAGTTTTAGTTTAAAAAGAAATCACTTCAATTCTTAGGCTAGATAATAAGAAGATAGTAATTACTAGTACTCTTGGTCCTTGTGGATATGATATTACCGGTCTTACCATAACTCTACTATTAAACGATAGGTGCGCTTTTCTTTATTGTGATCATAGTTAGTTAAAGACACATCAAGTTTTTGGCGCCGTTGCCGGGGACTGAGATATTAGGAACATTAAATTTTTATTACTTTAGCCATTTTTATTTTATTACAATTTATTTTTATTTTTATTTTTACTTTTCTAATTTTGCAATTTCTTTGCTCCTGGCAGGAGTCTCTAGTTTATGACTAGAAGGAACCCCTCAGGACCATTACTTTTTGACAGTGAGATAGAAATTACAGTTCGCAAAAATCGAAGTCTACAATACATAGAGGAAGAGCAAGAGGACAATAATATTACTACCGAGGAGATGGCTAACAATATCCTCCGGTGGTTGCCGAAAATCCCGCCCCTCGTACTATGTATGATTATGCTAAGCCTACTTTAACAGGAACTGAATCAAGTATTGTCAGACCTGCTGATCGCTGAAATCAGAGTTTTAAAATTTATAATGAATGAGATCAAACCTGGAAACTAACTCTGACAACGATTAAAGGAAAGTGTACCTATCGAACAGTAGTATAGCTTAGGCAAGACCGGATCTCGAACCCAAAGGAACTAAAAGTAAGAATACTAACTTTCTTTTTATTATTTAGCCTAAAATAAAGTGAAGTTTCTTTAATCTAAATTAACGACTACTAAGCTAAAGACGCGAAGACGAAAAGAACGAATTGGGAAATAACTTGAAGAAAAACTCAGTTGATCACGACGATACCCTCAGGAAGAATCCACCTAGACTTCACTTGTTATCTAACACTGAACCATACGATTTATTCACTTAGTTTGATCCGTAGGACTCCCTAACGTATATTAAACCCTCTCTCGAGGCGAATAACATCTAACCCTAGGTTAATTAACGAAAATCTCTTTCTCGAATAGTAACCCCCTAGAAAAGCAGTAAATCGATCTATGGACTCCCATATTAGGTTTCACCCTAATCCGAAAAAATCTTGTCACCCTATCTCTAGGCGTGCAATCAACTCCGCTTAATTATGCTAGATCTAGTCTTAAGCAGGGTCTATTCCTCCTCCACCTAAGCACATCAAATTTGGATTAAGCTCACATAATTAAGAACAAACTAAGTATTTATCATATAATTTAGAAATCAATAACAAGATTCATTTAGGTTTCATCCCCTTTAGGTATCTGAAGGGTTTAGTTCATAACAGATAAAGAAAACATCTCAAGAGAAAAGATAAAACAAAACATAAGAAATCCCTAAAACTCCCTGAAGGAAGTGAAGGTGAAATTCGCCGTTTTGAGTAATTCTGGCTTCTTGGGATGGATCAACTAGCTAACTTCGAGTGATTCCCACAACTCTGACCTTTTCGGCTTGGCTCCTTAGCCTAGCTTGACGCCCCCTCAAAGGTGGTACTTAGGGGGTATATATAGGCTCTTGGAATGCGATTCTTTCTCCCTAAGCATCCTTTTCTGACTGAATTTGCTCATTGCCACGACAGGGACACGACCATCTCACACGCCCGTGTGACAAATCTTTGAGCCGTGTTCAGATTTCTTTAATGAGGCACGACCGTGTAAATCGGGGGTCAGGCCGTGTTTTAGATGATCAACAAGGCACAGCCATGTGGGCTTAAGTCCAGGCCGTGTCGATTTCCACCTTGGCCCAATTTGCTCCATTTTGGGCCCATTTCTCGTTCTTTTTATCATCTGGTGCTTTCCTGAGTATAAGACATGAAAAGAAAGGATTAAGAGCACCTTTTTATATAAATCGAGGCTTAAATCATCCGAAAGCATAATAAATGTGGGATTAAAATATGTTACTATTACGGTTTATCAAATACCCCCACACTTAAGCTTTTCCTTGTCCTCAAGCAAAATTCTCAACTTACAATTAAAACGAACTTTCCATAATTCATAATTCTTATCAACAATGCCTCATCATAATTCATAGATAATTTATACATGGATAATTCAACTCAAAGAGTCTTAAAGATTCAAACAAGATAAGTCATACATTCGTAATGTAGGTGTCTCCCCTTATCTAAATAATTACCTTTAGTTCAAAACCGACAAGGATTGATATCCTCACAAATGATTCACTCAAATCACTCGAGGTGTTTAGAGTTCAAGATTAAGCTCTCAAAAGTCGAACCTGAAAAGTTAATCCCATAGGCTTGCCTGAAAATCAAATCTCCACCACTGTAGTATAAGATGATACACAAATCAAAAGGTCTTTAACAGGGTTGTAATGAGGCTAGGGTTAAAGGTGTGGATAAAGGCTGAATTAGAAGGTTAGAATCGAGATTAACCTAACAAATTGCCTAACTAAAAAATTGAACTAATCCTAAGAATTACATCAATTGAAAACTAATAATACGAGCTTTTTCCTCAAGATGTGGAATTTTAACATGAAAGCTCATTTAATTATAGAACTAATAATAAATATACTTCATTTTTTTAAGAACAAACTAAATATTACAATGAATGAATCTATTACTTTAAAATAAAGATAAAAGCTAGACAACACGTCAAATCAACTCTCGATATAAGGGTAGTCAAAAGGAATGGTGATAATAAATACAAAGGGGTTTTGGGTTAATATTAGCCGGTAAGTCAATAAAAAGGGTCGTTTAACCCTAGCCCCGTTACAACCCTAACAAAGACCTTTTGATCTGTTTATCATCTCATATTACAGTGGTCGAGATTTCATTTTCAGGCAAGCCTATGGGATTAACTTTTCAGGTTCGACTTATGAGCGATCTTTTCCTGAACCTTAAACACTTTAGAGTGATTTGAGTGAATCCTTAGTGAGGACATCAATCCTTGTCGGTTTTGAATTGAAAAGGTAGTCATTTAAATAAAGGGAGGCACCTATATTTTCAAGATACAAAATCATGACTTATCTCGTTTAAATCTTTAGGACTCTTTCAATTGAATTATCCATGTATGAATTATCTATGAATTATGATGAGGCATTGTTGATAAGAATTGAGAATTATGGAAAGTTCGTTTTAATTGTAAATTGAGAATTTTGCTTAAGGACAAGCAAAAGCTTAAGTGTGAGGGTATTTGATAAACCGTAAAAGTAACATATTTTAATCCCACATTTAGCTCACCTTTTGATGATTTACTCCTTGATTTATATAAAAAGGTGCTTTTAATCCTTTCTTTTCATGTGTTATACCAGGGAAAGCACCCGAGGATGAAAAGAACACAAAACAGGCCTAAAACAGAGTAAAAGGGCCTTAGCATGAAATTAGCACGGCCTGGCACAAAGCCCGCACGGCAGTGCCTCGACAAACACCTAGAGCACTGCCTCAACTCCGCCTCACACGGCCGTGCCTCACTTTAGAAGTCCGAACACGGTCTGGTCTCGATACACACGGGCGTGCGCCATGGCCGTGCCTCTGTCGCTGGAAAGAGCAACTCTAGTCGAAAAAGGATACTTAGGGAGAAAGAATCGCATTCCAAGAGCCTATATATATCCTCCAAGTACCACCTTTGAGAGGCATCGAAAGCTAGGCCAAGGAGCCAAGCCGAGAAGGTTAGAGTTAGGAAATAACACAATGATAGCCAGTTGATCCATCCCAAGAAGCCGGAGTTATACTCAAGACGACGAAATTCTCCTTCAATTCCTTCAGGGGGTTTTAGGAATTTCTTATGTTTTGTTTTATCTTTTCTCTTGCGATGTTTCTTTATTCATTGTGAACTAAACCCCTCAGATACCTGAAGGGGATGAAACTAGACAAATCTTGTTATTTGATTTTTAAGTTATATGATGAATTACTTAGCTTGTTCTTAATTATGTTGCTTAATCCAAATCTAATGTGCTTAGGTGGAGGAGGAGTAGACCCTGCCTAAGAGACGATCTAATATAATTAAGCGGAGTTGATCGAACGCCTAGAGATAGGGTTACGAGATTTTACCAGATTAGGGTGAAACCTAATATGGGAGTCCATTGATTGATTTACTGCTATCCTAGGGGGTTATTATAAGCGAACGAGAGTTTCACTAATTAACCTAAGGTTAGACATTATTCGCCTCGATAGAGGGTTTAATATAGGTTAGGGAGTCCTACGGATCAAGCTAAGTAAAGAGATCTTATAATTAAAGGTTAGATAACAAGTGAAGTCTAGGTGGATTCTTCCTGAGGGTATCGTTGTGATCAATTGAGTTTTTCTTCAAGATATTTTCCAATTCATCTTTTTTTTTTATCTTTGTGTCCTTTGTTTAGTTCTCGTTAATTTAGTTTAAAAGCAACTTCACTCCATTTTAAGGCTAAATAATAAAAAGAAAGTTAGTATTAGTACTTTTAGTTCCTTTGGGTTCGATGATCCAGTCTTGCCTAAGCTATACTATTGTTCATTAGGTACACTTACCTTTAATAGTTGTCAGAGTTAGTCTCCAGGTTCGATCATTCTTTTATAAATTTTTAAAGCTCTGATTTCAGCGATCAGTTAGTTTACAGGTTTGATCATTCTTTTTATAAATTTGAAGACTTTGACATTGCAAAAAACAATGATCAGCTATAAATGTATGACTTTGATTGTTTGAATCTTTAGGATCCTTTGAGTTAAATTATCAATGTATGAATTATCTTTGAATTATGATGAAACATTATTGATGAATATTATGAATCGAGGAAGTTCGTTTTAATTATGAGTTGAGAATTTTGCTTGAGGACAAGCGAAAGCTTAAGTGTGGTGGTAATTGATAAACCGTAATAGTAACATATTTTAAGCCCACATTTAGCATACTTTTGGATGATTTAAGCCTTGAATTGTGTAATATTACTGCTTACGATGGTGAAGGGTTAGACGAACCACAACCGAGGCAAGAAAACGTGGTAGATAAAGGTAAGGTTGATGTGAGCCATAATAAACCAAAATTGGTAAGTACAGAGTACAAACCTCGTGTGCCATACCCCAATGCGATGAAGAAAGACCGCACAGATGAACAATTTGGTAAACTTCTTAAACTTTTAAAAAAAAATACATATTAACTTACCATTTATTGAAGCTCTTTCGCAGATGCCCAATTCAGCAAAATTTCTAAAAGAGCTTTTAGCAAACAAATGGAAGCTAGACGATGCGTCATATGTGGAGCTAAATGCAGTTTGCTCAGCAATTTTACAGAATAAACTACCTCGCAAACTAAAAGATACAGGGAGTTTTACGATTCCTTACTTAATTGGTGGTTTATCTGTTAATAATGCTTTAGCTTATTTAGGGGCAAGTATCAATGTTATGCCTTATAAAATGTTTAAACAGCTAAATCTCGGGAAACCCAAACTAACTAGGATAAGCAAACTGATCACTTTTGTAATCAGTTTTGTGCCTCAATTTGATCCTCGTGGGAACGATACTCACTAATAAATTTGTTACATGATTCGACATGTTGCACAAATTGCATATCATTTCACACACGACAAGTTCAAGACGATCATGTAACGTTTAATGTTCTTAAAGCAATGAAATTTCTTGATCCGACATAAGAATCTTTAATGATGGACAAGTTAGAAACTTTAGTTTCTATGGAATGAGAGAATAATTTTGAAGACCCATTGGAGAACATTTTAGGGTTTGAGCCACTGAAAGATGAAGAAGGTAATTAAAATATGGCTTTGATGGAAGCCAATCTAAGGAACTATGTTCAACCAGCACACTATTAGAGTTGGAAGCTCATGAATACATGCAACCCAAGTTGTCAATTGAGGAACCGCCTAAACTTGAACTTAAGGTACTTCCTTCCCATTCGGAATATGTTTATTTAGGTAATAGTTCTACTTTGCCTGTGATTATTTCAGCAGAACTGATAGAACACCAAGAAGAGCAACTGATGAAAGTTTTAAAGAAATTTAAAGGGGCAATCGGTTGGACCATAGTTGATATTTGAGGAATAAGCAATTCCTTCCGTCTGCACAAGATTATCCTAGAAGAGCGTGAAAGAGCTAGAATTGATGGGCTAAGGAGACTCAACCCTATAATGAAAGAGGTAGCACAAAAGGAAGTGATCAAATGGTTAGATGCGGGAATTATCTACACCATCTCGGATAGTTCATGGGTAAGTCTGGTACAATGTGTACCAAAGAAAGACAGAATCACGATTATTGAGAATGAATGTAATGAGTTAATCTTGACGAGAACTGTCACAGGTTGAAGAATTTATATAGACTATAGAAAATTGAACAAAGCTACTTGATAGGACCATTTCCCATTTCCTTTTATGGATCAGATGTTAGACCGACTAGTAGGTAACGAATATTATTGTTTCTTAGATGGATATTCAAGATATAACCAAATAGTTGTAGCCTTGAAAGACCAACACAAAACGAATTTTGCTTGCCCATATGGTATGTTTGCTTTTAGGAGAATGTCTTTCGGTTTATGTAATGCAGCTACCACATTTTAGCGATGCATGACGGCAATATTTACTAATATGGTAGAAAATTTTGTTGAGGTTTTCATGGATGATTTTTCTATTTTTGGGATTACTTACGATGTTTGTTTGAGTAATTTGGCTAAGGTACTGAAAAGATACGATGAGACAAACATTATCCTTAACTGGGGGAAATGCCACTTTATGGTTAATAAGGGAATTGTCTTAGGACACAAAATTTCTAGAAACGGGATTGAAGTTGACAAAGCGAAGGTGGATGTAATTGAAAAATTACCACCACCAGTCACTGTTAAAGGAGTTCAAAGTTTCTTAGGCCATGCCAGTTTTTACCAAAGGTTTATAACAGATTTTTCAAAAAATTTTAAGCCTTTGTGTATGCTATTAGAGAAAGATACTATTTTTTATTTTAACAAAGCATGTTTAGAAGCTTTTGAATAGTTGAAAAATTGGTTAATCTCAGCCCCAATAATTGTTACACCTAATTGGAAATCAACTTTTGAGTTGATGTATGACGCAAGCAATTTCATTGTTGGAGCTGTGATGGGTCAAAGAAGAAACAAAGTGTTTCATCTGATCTGCTATGCAAGAAAAACTTTGATAGGATCCCAAGTCAATTATACAGTAACTAAAAAAGAAATCTTTGCTATAGTTTTTTCTTTTGACAAGTTTCATTCTTATCTCATAGGTTTGAAAGTCACTATTTTTACTGACCATGCAGCCATTAAACACTTACTTAGAAATAGAGATGCTAAACCGAGGCAAAGTCGATGGATACTTCTACTCCAAGAATTTCACCTTGAGATCCAAGACAGAAAAGGTGTTGAAAATCAAGAAGTCGATCATTTGTCAAGGTTGGAACAAAATGAGGTAACTCATTCACTTATTCTAATCAATGAAAATTTTCCAGATGAACATATCTTCGAGGTAAGCCAAATTCATGAAATACCTTGGTTTGCTGATTGTGTGAATTATTTAGCATGTGGAATAATACCTAGAGAAATGACATACCAACAAAGGAAGAAATTCCTTCACGATAGTCGAAATTATTTTTGAGAGGATCCGTTTTTTACTAAACAATGTGCAGATAACATAATCAGGAAGTGCGTAGCTGGAAGTGAAATTGATGAGATCTTGTATCATTTTCATTCATCTCCAAGTGGGGGAAACTTTGGTGGTTCTATAATTGGATTAAATATTTTATAAGTAGGATTATTTTAGCCTACAGTGTTTAAGGATGCATATGCATATGTGAAAAATTGTGATAGATGCCAAAGGATCGGAAACATATCAAGGATGAATGAGGTGCCATTGACAAACATTTTAGAGGTAGAATTATTTGACGTATGGGGTATTGATTTCTTAGGCCCATTTCCTTCTTCTTATGGTAATAGGTATATCTTAGTAGCTGTGGACTACATATCCAAGTGGGTTGAAGCTAAGGTATACCTAACGAATGATGCTAAGGTTGTCATGTAATTCCTACAGAATCATGTATTTACATGGTTTGGGACTCCTAGAGCTATAATTAGCAATGAAGGATCTCACTTTGTAAATAAATGGCTTAAGTGGTTGCTTGACAAGTACGAGGTGGAACACAAGATTGCCATTACCTATTATCCTCAGTCAAATGGGCAAGTTGAACAGGTAAATTGTGAGATCAGAGGAATCCTTGAAAATGTAGTGCGACCTAATAGAAAAGATTAGTCTCAAAGGGTTGATGAAGCTCTATAGGCCTATCGAACTACTTTTAAGACTCCGTTAGGAATGACTCCTTATAGGTTAGTCTTGGGAAAGGAGTGACATTTTCCACTTGAGTTGGAAAATAAAGCTCACTGGGCTTTGAAACGAATTAAATTTGGATCTTAAGTAAGCTGGTGAAAGAAGAATGTTACAGCTTGATGAGCTTAAGGAGTTGAGGTTATTTTCATACGAGAATGCCAAGATGTACAAAGAAAAGATTAAGAGATGGCATGACAATCGTATACAACCTCGTAAATTCAAAGAAAGTCAGAAAGTGTTGTTGTTTAATTCAAGGCTTAGGTTATTTTCGGGAAAGCTGAAATCGCGATGGAAAGGACCTTATACCATTCATAGAGTTTATCCATATGGAGTTGTAGAATTGTATGACAACAATGGAGGTATATTAAAAGTTAATGGTCAACGTCTCAAACACTATTGGGATGGTGAAATTGAGAGAATTGAAGCTTCATTCAATTTAATAAACCCTTGATTTTTCATATTTTTGTTTTTCATAAATGGCGTGCTTTCAAATTATTTTCTTGAATTAATACATTAAATTAAATTTGTCTAAGGAGATTGGAACTTAAGTGGGACCATTTGTGACCCCTCCAACCTTTCTTGGGATATTAATTTAATGTAGGCATAAATAGTCATTTAAACCAGCCAATTCGAACCTAATTCATGCATATTATATGCCTCAATTCTCAATACACACAAGTTGCAAAATAGACCAATCCTTTTATACCCAAAATCTCATAAACTTAGATCATCGGTATGACTACTTAAAACATACATTCTTTACCTAGATTCAAAAACAAATAACATCACCACTACCAACATTCAACTTCCATAATACCAACTAGTAATAAGCACCACCAAAACCAACCTCAGTTTATATAACATAAACTATATGCACATACACATATTCACAAGCAAATTAACTCAAAATAAGCCAGATCTCATGGCTATTATATACAAACCAAAAACATACACATTTACAAGCCAATTCAAATTGTAACGCTTCGAATTTTTGGGCCTAGTAGAATTGGGCCTATTGGGCCTTGGGCATGGGAGCGTTTAAAATTTTTAAGAATAAGAGAACGGCACTAATGCAAGTTGGACCTATTGGGTGAGTGATTTTGGAAGGTTAGGGGGCTTCCATGAAGACCCGGGTTCAAACCTGGGCTTTAGGAAAAATTTTGGTTTTAGGTGAATAAAACCCTAGGAGTAAGTAAGTAAACTTTAAGAATAAATTATCGGGAAAAAATGACACAAGGAAGTGAGTGGTCTTGTGGCAAGGCGTCATTAAGGTTGCAAGGGAGCATGGGTTCAAGTCTTGGCGCTTGCAATTCATTTTGATTTCCTTTTAAACGAACTTACACTTTAGCCCATAGGCTTATATTTAGTTGCGCATGTTTTAAGTCATAAAAGGAGCTTGTGTTGTGGTGGCACGTAGCATCTGGAGCATAGGAGAGGGCAAGGGTTCGAATCCCATTACAAGTAAAAAGAAAATAGTTTTTTTATAAACCACGTTGTGAAAATAAACGAACGTAAATAAAAACACAATTTTCGAGAAACATTTCAATGTGACACGCCAGATTCGGGTCTAACTTCTAGGCCGGGTTGGGGTGTTACATTTAGTGGTATCAGAGCCCGAGTTGCAAAACTCGGTTGTGGAATGAGTTTTAAAAAAAATTGGATATCTGAAAGAATTGTTTCAAAAGGGTTTGAAAAGATTTGAAGTAATCGAAATGTTTTTCTGAATAATTTCCTAAAAGTGTGGGTGACCGAGTCTCCAGCGCCGAATTCGTAAGTTTTCTGTTAGATAATATTTAAAGTTAGATTTTGTATTTATTCAGTGTATGTTCTGGAAGGCAGATTTTTTTTAAAAGCTAGCAATAGTGTTGTGATGGATTCAGAAGGCAAGCAAGGTCGCGAGGAGTGGTGATCGCTGGAATCAGAGTCTTAAAATTTATAAAGAGAATGATTGAACATGCAAACTAACTCTGACAACGATTAACCGCAAGTGTACCTATCGAGCAGTAGTATAGCTTAGGCAACACCGGATTGTCGAACCCAAAGGAACTAAAAGTACTAATACTAACCTTCTTTTTATTATCTAGCCTAAAATAAGTGAAGTTGCTTAGGCTTAACTACTACTAAGCTAAAGACGCAAAGGCAAAAAGAATGAATTGGGAAATAACTTGAGGGAAGATTCAGTTGATTTAAGACGATACCCTCAGGAAGAATCCACCTAGACTTCACTCGTTATCTAACACTGAACCATACGATTTATTCACTTGACTTGATCCGTAGGACTCTCTAATGTATATTAAACCCTCTCTCGAGGCGAATAGCGTCTAACCTAGGTTAATTAACAGAAATCTCTTTCTCACTTAATAACCCCCTAGAATAGCAATAAATCGATCTATGGATTCCCATATTAGGTTTCACCCTAATCCGCTTTAATTATGCTAGATCTTTTCTTAAGCAGGGACTTTTGCTCCTCCACCTAAGAACATCTGACTTGAGTCAATATCCCGGAAACATTAACACAAGAATTAAGCACACATAATTAAGAACAAATCAAGTATTTATCTTATAGTTTAGAAAATAATAACAAGACTCATCTAGGTTTCATCCACTTCAGGTATTTGAAGGGTTTAGTTCATAGTAGATAAAGAAAACATCTCCGAAGAAAAGATAAAACAAAACATAAGAAATCCCTAAAACTCCCTAAAGGAATTGAAGGAGAGATCCACCGTCTTGAGTAGAATTCCGGCTTCTAGAGATGGATCAATTGGCTATTTTCGAGTGATTCCCACAACTCTAACCTTTTTGGCTTGGCTCCTTGGCCTAGCTAACCGCCCTCTTTCAGGTAACACTTAGGGGGTTTATATAGGCTCTTGGAATGTGTTTTTTCGCCCCAAAGTATCCAAATCCGAATGAAATTGCTTTTTGCCACGATAGGGACACGGCCATGTCACACGCCCGTGTGACTAGTCTTCAAGCCGTGTTCAGACTTATTTAATGAGGCACGACCGTGTGACTTAGGGGTAAGGTCGTGTTCTAGATGATCAATGTGGCACGGCCGTGTGGGCTCAAGTCTAGGCCGTGTGGATTTCGTGATATGGCCCTTTTACTCTGTTTTGGGCCCGTTTTATGTTCTTTTCGTCCTCGGGTGCTTTCTTGGGTATAAGACATGAAAAGAAATGATTAAGAGAACCTTTTTATATCAATCAAGGCTTAAATCATCCAAAAGCGTACAAAATGTGGGATTAAAATATGTTACTTTTACGGTTTATCAAATACCCCACACTTAAGCTTTTGCTTGTTCTCAAGCAAAATTCTCAATTTACAATTAAAACAAACTTTCCATGATTCATAATTTCTATCAATAATGTCTCATCATAATTCATAGATAATTTATACATGGATGATTTAACTCGAATAGTCCTAAATTTTCAAACAGTCAAAGCATATAATTGTAGCACAAAAACGTAGGTGTTTCCCATTATCTAAATAATTACCTTTGATTCAAAATCAACAAGGATTGACATCCTCACTAAAGATTCACTCAAATCACTCGAGGTGTTTAAGGTTCAAAATTAAGCTCTTAGAAGTCGAACCTGAAAAGTTAATCCCATAGGCTTGCCTGAAAATCAAATCTCCACCACTGTAATATGAGATGATACACAAATCAAAAGGTCTTTAACAGGGTTGTAACAGGGCTAGGGTTAAAGGTGTGGATAAAGGCTGAATTAGAAGGTTAGAATCGAGACTGACCTGACAAATTGCCTAACTAAAAAATTGAACTAATCCTAAATAATTACATCAATTGAAAACTAATAATACGAGCTTTTTCCTCAAGATGTGGAATTTCAACATGTAAGCTCACTTAGTAGAACTAATACTGAATATACTTCGGGTTTTTTTAAGAGCAAATCGTAAAAGATGAATTCAATTACTGAACTAATTTAATTAGGTAACTTAATCAAATCATATCTCAATCAAAAGATAGTAAAAAGGAATGGTGATAACAAATACAAAGGGGTTTTGGGTTAATAGTAGCTGGTGAGTCAATAAAAAGGGTTGTTAGGATCAACGGGGTTCAGTAGGGGTTAATTTATGGAGGTAGGCTTTTTAGTGGAGTGAGTGAGTTAAATCCTTGGTGCCTTTATCATCTCTGTATATCAAATCATAGATGTGGTCTCAACATGTATAATCGAGGCAAGTTCCAGAATAACAATTCATAGTTGACACACTCATAATAAATAAGGTGAGCATGGAAAAGAATATATGCTCTAATAGGCTCAAAATCTTACAAAAATTATGGGTGTTTTAACATCAGCCTTGTAAATTTCAAACTTCAATATAATATTCAGATTCAGCTCAACAACCTAGCAAAGATTTTAATTCTGAACAAAGTAGACTTATCATGCTCGATTCTCTAATATTCTTCTAATTTAATCATCAATGCACAATTAAATATGGCTTAATTTAAAACATATCAATAAAAATCATAGACCATCAGAAATTTCATCCTAATTAATAATATGAGTAAATTACTTGAAACCAAGACTAAATTCAGGGATTTGAGAATAATGCAGAAAGTTAGGCCCTTTCTTTAAATAAATATTCACCCCCACACTTAAGATGTACATTGCTCTCAATGTACAAAGATAGATATAAAATTTAAGAGAGATGGAGAGGTGAAACTTCCTGAATTACGGATGAGATCCCGGAGTTGGAGGAGTCAGTCTGGATGACGATCCTGAGCTAGATAAAGAAATTGGGGAGCTCGTAAATAGTTAGCCAGGAGTTATTAAGATACATTTTAAAATAAACGAAATATACAACTAAAAACAAGAAAGAAAAAGGAAAGGAGACTAAGAAAGAAAATAAACTAAGACTGGAAGATAAAAGGGCTTGAGAATCATTATTGACAGATGGTTCGTGAGGTGGGTGTGACTTCTAAGGTGACGGAGGTGCTGGAGGTGGCGGAAGTGGCGTGATTCCCAAACAGCCTTTACAACCTAACACTAAGAAATTAAAATATATTAAACTAAATTAAGCATAAGATTGTCAAAGAGAAGGAAATTGAAGCAAAAGAGAAAAGAAAAATAAAAACTAAATGGTCTCAAAGACCCTTGGCTTGTTGTTTGGATGAAGCGGCCAGCATGAGCTTATGTATAGGGGTCACCCTTGGTAAGATTATGCTTGGCTTCTTCCGCTTCTTTGGCATGGTTTTGGTGTAGGTCAAGAGTTATTGAGATTTGTTATGGAAAGGGAAATCTAAAATAATGGGGGGAAAGAAAAGAAGTGAACAGTGGAAAGAATGGGGAAGGGAGGTTGGGTTTAAATAGAAGCTCAACTCTGACATTCTCCCACGCCCGTAGACCGAGGGCGTGTCGATGCACACGGCCGCTTCACACGACTGTGTGTCTAGGCGCGTTGTTTCTCCATGCCTGTTTTTCAGCCAGCCACACCCGTTGGTGACAAGTCAGTATGTTGGCACAGTTGGAAGGCACGGGCGTGTCCTGCCTGTGGTTGGTAAGTCAGTAGCTTCACACGGTTGTAGGGCAAGGCCGTGCCACTTTGTCGATGCCCGTGGGGGAGTGGTTGAGTCTATGACTTGAAAAATTAGTTGGGATTGATTCGTACGGCCTCTACTATGTCAGTACGGAGATTTTGATGGTCCATACGGCCACTGCCACGGCCGTGTTCAAGGTCGTGTGGCTTTGAAATTTGCACTTTTGTATTAGTTTAAAAAAAACTAAATTTTCTGAACTAAGAAAAGAAAAGAAATTGAAAAATATGCGAAAGTAAATAGGGTTAGTGCTCGGGTTACCTCCCGAGAAGCGCTCGCTTATAGTTTTTAGCTAAATTTTCCTTGTATTTGAAAAAATATTAGGGATGTTTAAAGGTTTGAATATCTTCCCTCATGCTTACAGTTCTATTTTCTTGATAAAGTTTAAGTCGAGAAGCGTTTACCTTAAAAGTGTTGAATGTTGGATTGCTTACCTCGACTGTTCCGTGTGGGAAGATTTTATGTACCTTTAGAGGAATTTCTTCGTTTACTTTCAGGTCGGATGTGGTGATGCGAGGGTCGGCTTTGTCTAACAGCATCTGGTCTCCTATTTTGAAGTGATTCCATGTTCCTATGAGCTCTTCTGGGGGCTCCTTAGGTTTTACTTCATTTCGTTCTTGTTCCTCTTTGATTTGTGTTTCTTGCTCTTCTGAATTGTCAACCTTAAGGCTTCGTTCTTTATGTAATTTTTCTTTGTTGGTGCTAGGTACGTGATTCAGCTCAGGTTTGTATCCTCGTAGTGTTTCCTGCGATGAAGGTTGCACAAATTGATTATCAACTGAATTGACTTTCTTGCCTTCATCGATTGTTGTCCTGGCCGAGTCAAGAGCTTGAAGACTGATTGATTCGTCACCTACACAGAGTATAAGTTCTCATGTTGCAACAACAATTTTAGTCTTGGTAGTTGCTAGGAAGGGTCTTCCTAAAATTAAGGGGATTGAATTATCCTCATCCATGTCTAAGACAACAAAATCTGCTGGGAAAACAAATTTATCGATTTTTACAAGAACATCTTCGATAATGCCCCTAGGAATTCTAACAGTTTTATCAGCTAATTGAATACTCATCCTAGTTTGTTTGGGCTTCCCTAGACCTAGTCGTTTAAACAATGTATAAGGCATGACATTTATACTTGCCCCTGAATCAGCTAACGCATTATCAACATTTAGTCTACCAATTAAACAAGGAATAGTAAAACTCCTTGGATCTTTTTGCTTCCGCGATAGTCTATTTTGTAACATTGCTGAGCATACTGCGTTCAATTCAACATGTGGCTCTTCATCTAATTTGCGTTTGTTCGTTAAGAGCTGCTTTAAAAATTTTCTCGAGTCTGGCATCTGAAAAAGAGCTTCAAGAAGAGGTAAGTTGATATGTAATTTCTTTAAAAGTTTAAGAAACTTACCGAACTATTCTTCTGTATCATCTCTATTCATTGCTTCGGGATAAGGTATGCGAGGTTGGTACTCTTTGATTACCAATTTTGGCTTTTCCTTAGTTACCTCTATTTTACCTTTTTCTACCTCGTTTTCTTGTATTCGGTTGGGTTCAACTAACCCTTTGCTATCATAAGCTGTGATGGCTTGAATTTGCTCCTTTGGGTTAATCTCCGTGTTACTTGGTAGATGTCCTTGCGGTCATTAGGACATTAACTTTGCAAGTCATCCGACTGGTTTAGTGACTTCCCCTACTGACTTAGTAAGTTCCCCGACTCGGTTCTTTGTCTCTTCAACTGATGTTTGTTGGCTTTTAAGTGTTTTCTCAGTATCTTGGAGACGATTTTCTGTGCTTGCCATGAATTTTGCCAGCATCTCTTCGAGGTTTGGCTTTTTCTCTTGTGGATATGGCTGATTTTGGAAATTTTGAGGAGGTTGTTGTCTTTGATTTCCTTGATCTCCTTAACCTCCCCATGAAAAATTTGGGTGGTTCCTCCAACCTAGATTGTAAGTATTACTATAAGGATTATTATTGGATCTGAAATTATTACCTATATAGTTCATCTGTTCGCTTTCTGCGCCCGGTTGGTAGGGTGGGTACTCAGGATTTGTGTAACAGACCGAATTTGACCCTAATCGGAATGGTGGTTTCGGGACCACAAATTCGAGTCTGAGGAATATTTAAATATTATATTTTGTTTTTATTATATGTGAATTAATGTGTGTGAAAGTTTCGTAGAAAAATTTAATCGTTTGTGTGTTCAATTTAACAAAAAGGACTAAATCGTGTAAAGCGTAAAAGTTGCATGCTATAGTGAAAAGTGCCTATTTGATGATGGCTTTTTAAAATGAGTCATTAAAAGGGCAATTAGCCCATTTTTAAGTTAGTGGGTGGCATTTGCCATAACTAACCTTAAGTTATATATTAGTTTTACTTTATGTTATAAGGTTAAATTGGTAATTAGATAAATAACTTAATATATGCTAAAATGTCATAAAATAAGCCATCATCTTTTTGTTTTCTCCTTGGCCGAATGTGGGAGAAGGAAGAAAGCTTTGAATTCCTTTGAAATTTCGGCAATTCTAGGCTAAAATTCAAGGTGAGTTTTTAGTCGGTTTTTGTTAATTTTTACGTTTTTAAGATCGTTGCTTCGAACCGTAGCTGACCCATGTTAGAATTTTTAAAACTAAGCATGCTTGATATTCGGCCATTTCTATGTTCTTGTGGTTTTTGATGTTTTATGATTTTATATTAAAGATATGTTAAAGATTAGTACATTTTGTATTGGAAGTTTTGGTGAAATTGAGTATTTAGGGTTAATTTGTAAAAATAAATTTTTAGAGGGGCTTATTTGTAAAATAAATGAAATAAATGGACTTGTATAGTCCCTATATATATTCGGCCCTTGAGTAGTATTGAGAAATTTTGTGTGTTTAGTGTTTTATGCAAATAGGACTAAATTGTAAAAATGTGAAATAGTAGGGGTAAAATGGTAATTTGCCTATTTATGTCCTTAGGGACTAAACTGAGATGAAATGTACTTGAATGAGCTAAATTTTAATGTGTTTAGATCAAGAACAAAGAAAAACTGATTTGGATCGGGGAAAGACAAAAGTTATCGAATAGCCGGTTTACGCGGTCCGTCGACAGTCGAGGTAAGTTCTTAAGCAAATATATGCTAAAGAATTATTTATAATTATGATGAATAATGAAACTTGAATAGTTAAAGTGTAACTATAGGTAATAGCCGAATGTAGGAGTATGGTATTGAATTGAACTTATTTTGTAAAACGAGAAGTGTATAGGTATGTTCGGGTTGGTATGTGAAAGTAATATGAAGTATATGAGTTGTTTGTATTGTTGGTATTTTGAAATGAGTGTTGAATTGATGATTATATGTAATTCGGGCTTTGAGCCTAGCAGGCCTTGTGCCGGTGATGTAATTCGGGCTTTGAGCCTGTGATGTAATTCGGGCTTTGAGCATAGCAGGCCTTGTGCCGGTGATGTATATCAGGCTTATTGCCTAGCAGGCTAAGTGCCGGTGGTCAAATTCAGGCCTCGGGTCTAGCAGGCTTAATGCCGGTGATGTATTATGAACCCTTTACAAGGTGGAATGTAAATACTTCAATAATCAAAATGCTCGGGTAAATATAAAGGTTTATAGATGCAAGGAATAAGGTAAGTAATTATCTTTCCTTTCGAATTACATAAGTGGTAGAATGGTTAAGGTTTTTAGTAATGAGTTTTTATGATATGTGCATTTGATTTATTCAATAATGTGTGTGATATGTAAATTGAAATATAAGCTTGGTAATATCCTTGAGATTCGGTCAAATGTGCAAATGTTGAAGGTGAAAGTTATCGAAGATGCATATATGTATATATGACTGATTGTATATGATTGAAATATATGTTATACCTGTTAATAATGGAATATGCGAATACTTAAGGCTTAAAGTGCTTTGGAGGGTTGTATGCCTTCGATGAGGGAAAAATAGATGCTAAGTTAAAGAAATGACAATTCAGCTATAATGGAATTATAAGTTAAATTATGTGGATTTTAAAGTCATGAACAATTTGATTTATATGTGTATATATATATATATATATATGTACTAAATGTTAGAATGTTTGATTATTGAGTCGTAAATGCTTAAGACTCACTAAGCTAGTGAGCTTACTTGTGTAATATGTTCTCCTCTATTTTATAGATTCGGTTAAGGCTACGAGCTCAAAGGGATAGTCAAGAAAGTCATCCACACTATCAGCTTAAGTTGGTACTCTTTAATCTTGGTATTTGGGTAAAGGCATGTATAGAAAAGGCTATGATTTTGTTAAGTTGAAAACTTTGTTATGTATTTATAATAGCCATGCGAAAATGGCTTAATCCTTTGGTTAAGTATGCTTTCTATGCTTTCGATATAACTGCTTGAATATCTTGCTAATGGTTGTGTAAATTCGGTCATAGTATGAACATATATATATATAAAGCGATCGTATATATATATATATATATATTTATGTGTTACAATGTTTAGTTAGGTGAATTGGCAATATGGAAAATGATGGATGTTTGATAAGATATAGTATACAATATGTTAGTTAGGTAATATGATTGATATATATATAATGTGCTTGGATAGGTTTTGCATATGTATAATCGGCTATATTGGATCAATGTTATGTTTAAATGATTTTGGTTATGTGATGTTTACATTTTTATAATGAAGCAAGTATAAGACAGTTGGCTAAATAAGCTCGATTGCTATTGATAGTAAATGAATATGCTATATAAATGTTTAGGTATGGAATTTAATGGAAAGTAAATTAGTATGTTCGGTCAAAATATAATGCTACTATGTTTGCATATGCATCTGATTATAAAAAGGTAATAATAATAATAATCGGTCGGCTTAGTATGCTTATGTATTGAGTAATTTGAATAAAATCTAGCTCCTGTTATTTGTGTTTTGGTTTATGTCCAACCTACGATATATTGCGTTATAAGTTGAGATATTATTTTTTTTAGTGTATAAATTTCATGAACGTTTAATTCATGTAGTTCGGACATTGACATTTATTAAGTACCTGTAAATAAACTTGTTATACATTATTTTAATTTAATAGATTGTAATGTTTTATGAAATAGAAACATTTGCATTGTTTACGCTTGAATTCCAATAAATGTATGAATTGCGATAAATGCCTGCGATGTTCTGAGTCTAGTTCGGTAATGCCTCATAACCCTAATCTGGCGACGGATACAGGTTAGGGGTGTTACATTTGATTGGTATCAGAGCTTACAGTTTAGTCGTCTAGGACTACCGTAGCGCGAGTGAGTCTAGCTATACATGCCTTTATTGTGTATATGATAGTGTAGTGACTTCTGACATTCTGAATTATGTTTTATATAGTAAATGGATCCCGATCCTGACAGAGCCGTAGCTGATGATGTAGAGAGTGTACCTCCTGATCGTGCACGCGGATCAGCGCTAGTAGACTCTCGACCAGTTTCGGGTAGCCATGAGGGGGAGGCTAAACAAGCCTTCTACCAGATGATGAATAAATGGTTTACCCAGTTTGTTCAGAATAATCTAGCTGTACAACAACCTCCACCTCCAAATAATCCAACTCCGGTACCTTCAGCACCTCCGATGATAGATCCGGTGAGATCTAGTAGGCCTCCTGTTGATAAAATTAGAAAATATGGGGCTGAATAATTCAAAGCTAATGATGACGATGATGCGGAACGGGCTGAGATGTGGCTTGATAACACTATTAGGGTACTTGATGAGCTATCCTGCACTCCAGATGAATGTTTGAAATGTGCTATATCTTTACTTCAGGACACTGCATATCATGGTGGAATACACTAGTATCAGTGGTTCCGAAAGAAAAAGTGACGTGGGATTTCTTTCAGAATGAATTCCGCAAGAAATATATCAGCCAGAGGTTCATAGGCCAGAAACGGAAAGAATTTCTGGAGCTAAAACAGGGCCGCATGACTGTGACTGAATATGAGCGGAAATTTGTCAGATTGAGCCGATATGCCTGAGACTGTGTATCAACTGAAGCCATTATGTGCAAAAGGTTCGAAGACGGCTTGAATGAAGATATAAAGTTGCTTGTTGGCATTCTTGAAATCAAAGAGTTCGTAGTACTTGTCGAGCGAGCTTGTAAAGCCGAAGAATTTGGTAAAGAGAAAAGAAAAGCTGAGATGGAAGCTAGAGACACTCGTAAAAGATCATCGAGTAAGACTTTCCAACCTGTAACTAAAAAAGTTCAGAGATGACTTTAACCGACATAAAGTTACTTCGGATATGTCTAGACGAGACCGACCCCCAGTGAGTTCTCGAGCTACCTCGATGGCCAGTATTGGTAACGTTCCACAGAATCGAGTTGAATGCAAGCACTGTGGTAAATGGCATTCCGGGAGTTATAGATTCCGTGATCGGTCTTGCTTTAAATGTGGATCGTTAGATCACTTTATCAGGGAATGTCCGATGTTAGCTGAGCAAAATACAGTTCAGAATATTAGGCCGAGCAATATGTCAGTGCGAGGCAGACCACCGAGACATTCGGGAAATGTTAGTGGCAGTCAGAAGGGGGCTAAAGACATTGCAGTTAGATCGGAGGCTCGTGCACCAGCTAGAGCATATGCTATTCGTGCTTGAGAGGAAGCTTCTTCCCCAGATGTTATCACTGGTACTTTCACTCTTTATGATACTTCTGTAATTGCATTGATTGATCCTGGGTCAACTCATTCATATGTGTGTGAAACTCTAGTATCCAGTAAGACTCTACCTGTTGAGTCTATTGAGTTTGTGATTCGTGTGTCCAACCCTTTGGGTCGCTGTGTATTTGTTGATAATGTGTGTAAAAGTTGCCCGTTGATGATTCGAGATTCCTGCTTCCCAGCTGATTTAATGTTGTTGCCTTTCGACGAGTTCGATATAATTTTGGGAATGGACTGGTTAACTTTGCATGATGCAGTGGTGAATTGCAAAAGAAAGATTATTGATTTGAGATGTCAAAACGGTGAAATCATTTGGGTTGAATCTACTGATCTGAATGGGTTGCCTACAGTGATATCCTCGATGCTAGCTCAAAAGTATGTGAGAAAAGGATGTGAAGCCTACTTGGCTTATGTGTTGGATAATAAAGTGTCTGAAAAGAAAATTGAATCAGTACCGGTTGTGAATGAATACCCAGATGTGGTTCCTGAAGAATTACCAGGTTTACCACCAGTACGAGAGATTGAGTTTGACATCGAACTAGTTCCGGGGACGACTCTGATTTTGATAGCTCCGTATCGGATGGCACCTACTGAGTTGAAAGAGTTGAAAGCACAGTTGCAAGAGTTGACAGATAGGGGCTTTGCACGACCGAGTTTCTATCCTTGGGGTGCACCGATTCTATTTGTGAAAAAGAAAGATGGGACTATGCGAATGTGTATTGATTATCGACAGTTAAATAAAGTGACAATAAAGAATAAATACTTGTTGCCTCAAATAGATGATTTGTTTGACCAGCTGAAAGGGGCTTCAGTGCTTTCAAAGATTGATCTGAGATCGGGTTATTATCAGCTGCGAGTTAGAGATTCTGATGTGCCTAAGACTGCATTCCGAACGAGGTACGAACATTTTGAGTTTTTGGTTATGCCTTTTGGGCTTACTAATGCACCTGTCGTTTTTATGGATTTGATGAATCGGGTTTTCAAACAGTATTTGGATCGGTTTGTAGTAGTGTTTATTGATGATATCCTGATCTACTCCAAAGATGAAACCGAACATGCCGAGCATTTGAGACTAGTGCTACAAACTTTGTGAGATCGACAGTTGTATGCAAAGTTTAATAAGTGTGAGTTCTGGATGAAGGAACTCAGCTTTTTGGGTCATGTTGTTTCAACTTCAGGTATTCGGGTTGATCCGAACAAAATATCGGCTATACTTGATTGGAAACCACCAAAGAATGTCTTCGAAATTCGAAGATTTTTGGGACTTGCGGGATATTACAGACGATTTGTGAAAGGTTTTTCCATAATATCTACAGCTTTGACAAAGCTATTACAGAAAGATTTCAGGTTCGAGTGGACAGAAAAGTGTCAGAAAAGTTTTGATCAGTTGAAAGCCCTTTTAACCGAAGCTCCAGTGTTAGCTCAGCCTGAATTGGGTAAAGAATTTATTATTTATAGTGACACTTCTTTGAATGTTTTGGGTTGCTTTTGATGCAGGAAGGCAAAGTCATAGCCTACGCTTCGAGACAATTGAAGCCCCACGAAGGAAATTATCCGACTCATGATTTGGAGCTTGCAGCTATTGTTTTCGCTTTGAAAATATGGCGTCATTACTTATTCGCCGAGAAATGTCATGTTTACTCGGATCACAAAAGTCTAAAGTATTTGATGACTCAAAAAGACCTGAATTTAAGACAACGCAGATGGTAGCAATTGCTAAAAGATTACGAATTGGTGATTGACTACCATCCGGGAAAAGCTAACATTGTTGTAAATGCTTTAAGCCGAAAATCATTGTTTGCTCTTCGTGCGTTGAACGCACATATGGTTATGACCGGTGATAGTTCGATCATAGTTGAATTGAGGGCTAGACCGTTGTTTATTCAGCAAATTAGCAATGCACAAAAAGTTGACAAAGACATGACTGCTAGACGAGCTCAGTGTGAAATAATACAGAGTCAGAGTTTCAAATTGATAAAAATGATTGTTTGAACTACAAAGGCCGATTGTGTGTACCGAGAAATGCAAACTTGATTTAGATAATATTGGATGAGGCACATAATAGTCAAATGTCGATACACCCGGGTAGCACGAAAATGTATAATGATTTGAAATAGTTCTATTGGTGGCCTGGCATGAAACGGGATATATCTGAATTTGTTTCAAAGTGCTTAATTTGTCAGCAAGTAAAAGTAGAGCATCAGGTGCCTTCTGGTTTACTTTAGCCGATCATGATGCCTGAATGGAAATGGGATAGAGCCATTATGGATTTTGTATCTGGTTTGCCTACGACACCGAGTAAGAAAGACGCAGTCTGGGTTATAGAGGATAGACTGACCAAGTCAGCTCACTTTGTACCGGTTCGTACGGACTATTCACTCGACAAACTTGCTGAATTGTATGTATCACAGATTGTAAGGTTGCATGGTGTACCGAATTCCATTATTTCAGACAGAGACCCGAGATTCACATCGCGGTTTTGGAAGAAGTTGCAAGATGCTTTAGGTACTAAACTTCATTTTAGTACAGCCTTTCATCCGCAGACAGACGGTCAGTCTGAACGCATTATTCAGATACTTGAGGATATGTTGAGATGTTGCGTACTTGAGTTTGAAGGTAAGTGGGAAAGACACTTACCTTTGATTGAATTTGCTTATAATAACAGTTTCCAATCGAGTATCAAAATGGCACCATATGAAGCACTTTATGGTTGCAAATGCCGTACACCGTTATATTGGACTGAGCTCAGTGAAAACAAGATACACGGGGTTGATCTGATTAAGGAGACTGAACAGAAAGTGACTGTGATCAGAGATACTTTGAAAGCTACTTCGGATCGACAAAAGTCTTACGCTGATTTGAAACGTAAAGACATTGAATTTCAAGTCGGAGATCGAGTATTTTTGAAAGTTTCCCCGTGGAAGAAAGTACTTCGGTTCGGTCGAAAAGGCAAACTAAGTCTGAGATTCATCGGACCTTATGAAATCATCGAACGTATCAGGCCTGTTGCTTATAGACTGAAGTTGCCCTCTGAATTAAAAAAGATACACAATGTATTTCACGTTTCGATGCTTCGTAGATACAGATCAGATTCGTTGCATGTGATCGCTCCGTCTGAGGTCGAAATTCGACCCGATATGACGTATGTGGAAGAACCGATCCGTATTTTAGCCCGGGAAACGAAAGAGTTAAGAAACAAGAGAATTCCATTAGTGAAAGTACTATGGCATCGGCACAGAGTTGAAGAGGCTACGTGGGAGCCTAAGGATTCAATGAGGCAACAATACCCGACTTTGTTTAACGGTAAGATTTTCGGGGACGAAAATCCCTAAAGGGGAAGAGTTGTAACAGGCCGAATTTGACCCTAATCGGAACGGTAGTTTCGGGACCACGAATCCGAGTCTGAGGAATATTTAAATATTATATTTTGTGTTTATTATATGTGAATTAATGTGTGTGAAAGTTTCGTAGAAAAATTTAATCATTTGTGTGTTCAATTTAACAAAAAGGACTAAATCGCGTAACGCGTAAAAGTTGCATGCTATAGTGAAAAGTGCCTATTTGATGATGGCTTTTTAAAGTGAGGCATTAAAAGGGCAATTATCCCATTTTTAAGTTAGTGGGTGGCATTTGTCATAACTAACCTTAAGTTATATATTAGTTTTACTTTATGTTATAAGGTTAAATAGGTAATTAGTTAAATAACTTAATATATGCTAAAATGTCATAAAATAAGCCATCATCTTTTTGTTTTCTCCTTGGCCGAATGTGGGAGAAGGAAGAAAGCTTTGAATTCCTTTGAAATTTTGGCAATTCTAGGCTAAAATTCAAGGTGAGTTTTTAGTCGGTTTTTGTTAATTTTTACGTTTTTGAGATCGTTGCTTCGAACCGTAGCTGACCCGTGTTAGAATTTTTAAAAATAAGCATGCTTGATATTCGGCCATTGCTATGTTCTTGTGGTTTTTGATGTTTTATGATTTTATATTAAAGATATGTTAAAGATTAGTACATTTTGTATTGGAAGTTTTGGTGAAATTGAGTATTTAGGGTTAATTTGTAAAAATAAATTTTTAGAGGGGCTTATTTGCAAAATAAATGAAATAAATGGACTTGTATAGTCCCTATATATATTCGGCCCTTGAGTAGTATTGAGAAATTTTGTGTATTTTGTGTTTTATGCAAATAGGACTAAATTGTAAAAATGTGAAATAGTAGGGTAAAATGGTAATTTGCCTATTTATGTGCCTAGGGACTAAATTGAGATGAAATGTACTTGAATGAGCTAAATTTTAATGGGTTTTGATCAAGAACAAAGAAAAACAGATTTGGATCGGGGAAAGACAAAGGTTATCGAATAGCCAGTTTACGCGGTCCGTCGACAGTCGAGGTAAGTTCTTAAGCAAATGTATGCTAAAGAATTATTTATAATTATGATGAATAATGAAACTTGAATAGTTAAAGTGTATCTATAGGTAATAGCCGAATGTAGGAGTATGGTATTGAATTGAACTTATTTTGTAAAACGAGAAGTGTATAGGTATGTTCGGGTTGGTATGTGAAAGTAATGTGAAGTATATGAGTTGTTTGTATTGTTGGTATTATGAAATGAGTGTTGAATTGTTGATTATATGTAATTCGGGCTTTGAACCTGGCAGCCCTTGTGCCGATGATGTAATTCGGGCTTTGAGCCTAGCAGGCCTTGTGCCAGTGATGTATATCAAGCTTATTGCCTAGCAGGCTAAGTGCCAGTGATCAAATTCGGAGCTCGGGTCTAGCAGGCATAACGTCGGTGATGTATTATGAACCCTTTACAAGGTGGAATGTAAATACTTCAATAATCAAAATGCTCGGGTAAATATAAAGGTTTATAGAAGCAAGGACTAAGGTAAGTAACTATCTTTCCTTTCGAATTACATAAGTGGTAGAATGGTTAAGGTTTTTAGTAATGAGTTTTTATGATATGTGCGTTTGATTTATTCAATAATGTGTGTGATATGTATATTGAAATATAAGCTTGGTAATATCCTTGAGATTCGGTCAAATGTGCAAATGTTGAAGGTGAAAGTTATCGAAGATGCATATATGTATATATGACTAATTGTATATGATTGAAATATATGTTATACCTGTTAATGATGGAATATGCGAATACTTAAGGCTTAAAATGCTTTGGAGGGTTGTATGCCTTCGATGAGGGAAATATAGATGCTAAGTTAAAGAAATGACAATTCGGCCATAATGGAATTATTAGTTAAATTATGTGGATTTTAAAGTCATGAACAATTTGATTTATATGTATATATATATGTACTAAATGTTGGAATGTTTGATTATTGAGTCGTAAATGCTTAAGACTTACTAAGCTAGTGAGCTTACTTGTGTAATATGTTCTCCTCTGTTTTATAGATTCGGTTAAGGCTACGAGCTCAAAGGGATAGTCAAGAAAGTCATCCACACTATCAGCTTAAGTTGGTACTCTTTAATCTTGGTATTTGGGTAAAGGCATGTATAGAAAAGGCTATGATTTTGTTAAGTTGAAAACTTTGTTATGTATTTATAATAGCCACGCGAAAATGGCTTAATCCTTTGGTTAAGTATGCTTTCTATGCTTTCGATATAACTGCTTGAATATCTTGCTAATGGTTGTGTAAATTCGGTCATAGTATGAACATATATATATATAAAGCGATCATATATATATATTTATGTGTTACAATGTTTAGTTAGGTGAATTGGCAATATGGAAAATGATGGATGTTTGATAAGATATAGTATACAATATGTTAGTTAGGTAATATGATTGATATATATATATATAATGTGCTTGGATAGGTCTTGCATAATGTATAATCGGCTATATTGGATCAATGTTATGTTTAAATGATTTTGGTTATGTGATGTATACATTTTTATAATGAACCAAGTATAAGACAGTCGGCTAAATAAGCTCGATTGCTATTGATAGTAAATGAATATGTTATATAAATGTTTAGGTATGGAATTTAATGGAAAGTAAATTAGTATGTTCGGTCAAAATATAATTCTACTATGTTTGCATATGCATCTGATTATAAAAAGGTAATAATAATAATCGGTCGGCTTAGTATGCTTATGTATTGAGTAATTTGAATGAAATCTAGCTCCTGTTATTTGTGTTTTGGTTTATGTCCAACCTACGATATATTGCGTTATAAGTTGAGATATTATTTTTTTTAGTGTATAAATTTCATGAACGTTTAATTCATGTAGTTCGGACATTGACATTTATTAAGTACCTGTAAATAAACTTGTTATACATTATTTTAATTTAATAGATTGTAATGTTTTATGAAATAGAAACATTTGCATTGTTTACGCTTGAATTCCAATAAATGTATGAATTGCGATAAATGCCTGCGATGTTCTGAGTCTAGTTCGGTAATGCCTCATAACCCTAATCTGGCGACGGATACAGGTTAGGGGTGTTACATTTGCTTGGTATCAGAGCCTACGGTTTAGACAATTCTAGGACTACCGTAGCGCGAGTGAGTCTAGCTATACATGCCTTTATTGTGTATATTGGTGACTTCTGACATTCTGAATTGTGTTTTATTTAGTAAATGGATTCCGATCCTGACAGAGCCGTAGCTGATGATGTAGAGAGTGTAGCTCCTGATCGTGCACGCGGATCAGCGCCAGTAGACTCTCGACCAGTTTCGGGTAGCCATGAGGGGGAGGCTAAACAAGCCTTCTACCAAATGATGAATGAATGGTTTACCCAGTTTGTGCAGAATAATCTGGCTGTACAACAGCCTCCACCCCCAAATAATCCAACTCCAGTACCTTCAGCACCTCCGATGATAGATTCGGTGAGATCTAGTAGGCCTCCTGTTGATAAAATTAGAAAATATGGGGCTGAATAATTCAAAGCTAATGATGACGATGATGCGGAACGGGCTGAGATGTGGCTTGATAACACTATTAGGGTACTTGATGAGCTATCCTGCACTCCAGATGAATGTTTGAAATGTGCTATATCTTTACTTCGGGACACTGCATATCATTGGTGGAATACACTAGTATCAGTGGTTCCGAACGTGGGATTTCTTTTAGAATGAATTCCGCAAGAAATACATCAGCCAGAGGTTCATCGACCAGAAACGGAAAGAATTTCTGGAGCTAAAACAGGGCCGCATGACTGTGACTAAATATGAGCGGAAATTTGTCAGATTGAGCCGATATGCTCGCGAGTGTGTATCAACTGAAGCCATTATGTGCAAAAGGTTCAAAGATGGCTTGAATGAAGATATAAAGTTGCTTGTTGGCATTCTTGAAATCAAAGAGTTCGTAGTACTTGTCGAGCGAGCTTGTACAGCCGAAGAACTTGGTAAAGAGAAAAGAAAAGCTGAGATGGAAGCTAGAGACACTTGTAAAAGATCATCGAGTAAGACTTTCCAACCTGTAACTAAAAAGTTCAGAGATGACTTTAACCGACATAAAGTTACTTCGGATATGTCTAGACGAGACCGACCCCCAGTGAGTTCTCAAGCTACCTCGATGGCCAGTGTTGGTAACGTTTCACATAATCGAGTTGAATGCAAGCACTGTGGTAAATGGCATTCCGGGAGTTATAGATTCCGTGATCGGTCTTGCTTTAAATGTTGATCGTCAGATCATTTTATCAGGGAATGTCTGACGTTAGCCGAGCAAAATACAGTTCAGAATATCAGACTGAGCAATATGTCAGTGCGAGGCAGACCATCGAGACATTCGGGAAATGTTAGTGGTAGTCAGAAGGGGGCTAAAGACATTACAGTTAGATCGGAGGCTCGTGCACCAGCTAGAGCATATGCTATTCGTGCCCGAGAGGAAGCTTCTTCCCCAGATGTTATCACTAGTACTTTCACTCTTTATGATACTTCTATAATTGCATTGATTGATCCTAGGTCAACTCATTCATATGTGTGTGAAACTCTAGTATCCAGTAAGACTCTACCTGTTGAATCAGTACCGGTTATGAATGAATGCCCAGATGTGTTTCTTCAAGAATTACCAGGTTTACCACCAGTATGAGAGATTGAGTTTGGCATCGAACTAGTTCTGGGGACGACTTTGATTTCGATAGCTCCGTATCGGATGGCACCTACCGAGTTGAAAGAGTTGAAAGCACAGTTGCAAGAGTTGATAGATAGGGGCTTTGCACGATCGAGTTTCTCTCCTTGGGGTGCACCGGTTCTATTTGTGTAAAAGAAAGATGGGACTATGCGAATGTGTATTGATTATCGATAGTTAAATAAAGTGACAACAAAGAATAAATACATGTTGCCTCAAATAGACGATTTGTTTGACCAGTTGAAAGGGGCTTCAGTGTTTTCAAAGATTGATCTGAGATCGAGTTATTATCAGCTGCGAGTCAGAGATTCTGATGTGCCTAAGACTGCATTCCGAACGAGGTACGGACATTTTGAGTTTTTGGTTATGCCTTTTGGGCTTGCTAATGCACTTGCTGTTTTTATGGATTTGATGAATCGGGTTTTCAAACAGTATTTGGATCGGTTTGTAGTAGTCTTTATTGATGATATCCTGATCTACTCCAAAGATGAAACCAAACATGCCGAGCATTTGAGACTAGTGCTACAAACTTTGTGAGATCGGCAGTTGTATGCAAAGTTTAGTAAGTGTGAGTTCTGGATGAAGGAACTCAGCTTTTTGGGTCATGTTGTTTCAACTTCAGGTATTCGGGTTGATCCGAACAAAATATCGGCTATACTTGATTGGAAACCACCAAAGAATGTCTTCGAAATTCGGAGCTTTTTGGGACTTGCAGGATATTACAGACGAGTTGTGAAAGGTTTTTCCATAATATCTACACCTTTGACAAAGCTATTACAGAAAGATGTTAGGTTCGAGTGGACAGAAAAGTGTCAGAAAAGTTTTGATCAGTTGAAAGCCCTTTTAACCGAAGCTCCAGTGTTAGCTCAGCCTGAATTGGGTAAAGAATTTATTATTTATAGTGACGCTTCTTTGAATGGTTTGGGTTGCGTTTTGATGCAGGAAGGCAAAGTCATAGCCTACGCTTCGAGATAATTGAAGCCCCACGAAGGAAATTATCTGACTCATGATTTGGAGCTTGTAGCTATTGTTTTCGCTTTGAAAATATGGCGTCATTACTTATTCGGCGAGAAATGTCATGTTTACTCGGATCACAAAAGTCTGAAGTATTTGATGACTCAAAAAGACCTGAATTTAAGACAACGCAGATGGTTGGAATTGCTAAAAGATTACAAATTGGTGATTGACTACCATCCCGGAAAAGCTAACGTTGTTGCAGATGCTTTAAGCCGAAAATCATTGTTTGCTCTTCGTGCATTGAATGCACATATGGTTATGACCGGTGATAGTTCGATCATAGCTGAATTGAAGGCTAGACCGTTGTTTATTCAGCAAATTAGCAATGCACAGAAAGTTGACAAAGATATGACTGCTAGAAGAGCTCAGTGTGAAAATAATACAGAGTCAGAGTTTCAAATTGATAAAAATGACTGTTTGAACTACAAAGGCCGATTGTGTGTACCGAGAAATGCAGACTTGATTCAGATAATATTGGATGAGGCTCATAATAGTCAAATGTCGATACATCCGGGTAGCACGAAAATGTATAATGATTTGAAATAGTTCTATTGGTGGCCTGGCATGAAACGGGATATATCTGAATTTGTTTCGAAGTGCTTAATTTGTCAGCAAGTAAAAGCAGAGCATCAGGTGCCTTCTAGGTTACTTCAGCCGATCATGATACCTGAACGGAAATGGGATAGAGTCACTATGGATTTTGTATCTGGTTTGCCTACGAAACCGAGCAAGAAAGACGCAGTCTGGGTTATAGTGGACAGACTGACCAAGTCAGCTCACTTTGTACCGATTCGTACGGACTATTCACTCGACAAACTTGCTGAATTGTATGTATCACAGATTGTGAGGTTGCATGGTATACCAAATTCCATTGTTTTAGACAGAGACCCGAGATTCACATCGCGGTTTTGAAAGAAGTTGCAAGATGCTTTAGGTACTAAACTTCATTTTAGTACAGCCTTTCATCCGCAGACAGACGGTCAGTCTAAACGCATTATTTAGATACTTGAGGATATGTTGAGATGTTGCGTCCTTGAGTTTGAAGGTACGTGGAAAAGATACTTATCTTTGATTGAATTTGCTTATAATAACAGTTTTCAATTGTGTATCAAAATGGCACCATACGAAGCACTTTATGGTTGCAAATGCCGTACATCGTTATATTGGACTGAGCTCAGTGAAAACAAGATACACGGGGTTAATCTGATTAAGGAGACTGAACAGAAAGTGGCTGTGATCAGATATACTTTGAAAGTTGCTTCGAATCGACAAAAGTCTTACGCTGATTTGAAACGTGAAGACATTGAATTTCAAGTTGGAGATCGAGGATTTTTGAAAGTTTCCCCGTGGAAGAAAGTACTTCGGTTCGGTCGAAAAGGCAAACTAAGTCCGAGATTCATCGGACCGTATGAAATCATCGAACGTATCGGGCCTGTTGCTTATAGACTGAAGTTGCCCTCTGAATTAAAAAAGATACATAATGTATTTCACGTTTCGATGCTTCGTAGATACAAATCAGATCCGTTGCATGTGATCGCTCCGTCTGAGGTCGAAATCCGACCCGATATGACGTATGAGGAAGAACCGATCCGTATTTTAGCCCGTGAAATGAAAGAGTTAAGAAACACGAGAATTCCATTAGTGAAAGTACTATGGCACCGGCACGGAGTTGAAGAGGCTACGTGGGAGCCTGAGGATTCAATGAGGCAACAATACCCGACTTTGTTTAACGGTAAGATTTTCGGGGACGAAAATCCCTAAAGGGGGGAGAGTTGTAACAGACTGAATTTGACCCTAATCGGAACAGTGGTTTCGAGACCACGAATCCGAGTCTGAGGAATATTTAAATATTATATTTTGTGTTTATTATATGTGAATTAATGTGTGTGAAAGTTTCGTAGAAAAATTTAATCGTTTGTGTGTTCAATTTAAGGAGGGACTTTTGCTCCACCACCTAAGAACATCTGACTTTAGTCAATATCCCGGAAACATTAACACAAGAATTAAGCACACATAATTAAGAACAAATCAAGTGTTTATCTTATAGTTCAGAAAATAATAACAAGATTCATCTACGTTTCATCCCCTTCAGGTATCTGAAGGGTTTAGTTCATAACAGATAAAGAAAACATCTCAGAAGAAAAGATAAAACAAAACATAAGAAATCCCTAAAACTCCCTGAAGGAATTGACGGATAGATCTACCGTCTTGAGTAAAATTCCGGCTTCTAGAGATGGATGAACTGGCTATCTTCGATTGATTCCCACAACTCTGACCTCTTCGGCTTGGCTCCTTGGCCTAGCTAACTGCCCTCTTTCAAGTAACACTTAGGGGGTTTATAGGCTTTTGGAATGTGTTTCTTCACCCCAATGTATCCAAATCTGAATGAAATTGCTTTTCACCACGATAAGGACACAGCCATGTCACACGTCCGTGTGACTAGTCTTCAAGCCGTGCTCAGACTTCTTTAATGAGGCACGGCCGTGTGACTCGGGGGTAAGGTCGTGATCTAGATGATCAATGTGGCACGGTCGTGTGGCCTTAAGTCCAGGCTGTTGGATTTTGTGCTATGGCCCATTTACTCCATTTTGGGCCCGTTTTATGTTCTTTTCATCCTCGGGTGCTTTCCTGGGTATAAGACATGAAAAGAAAGGATTAAGAGCACCTTTTTATATCAATCGAGGCTTAAATCATCCAAAAGCATACTAAATGTGGGATAAAAATATGTTACTTTTGTGTTTTATCAAGTGACCTGTCTCTCTGGAACATAAGATGGTTCAGGAGACGGTAGTCGAGGTAAGTCCACAAACTTCGGGTAGCGATAACCCAGAGCTTGGTACAGAGGCACTGACCCGGTTGGTAAGGGAAGCGCTGGAAGAAGTGTTTGAGGTAGGAGTTAAGGCGTATGGTGAAACACTTCAGGCTAGGTGCTCGGACAGCAGCAGGAAGAGGGACCACAGTTCTCGGAAGCAGTAGCCTCGTTCCGTGAAACGCATTAAGATGCGTCCAAACTTTTCAGCTTGCAAGCATTGTAAAAGGCGCCATCCGGGTGAATGCTGGAAGAAGTCAGGAGCGTGTCTTAGATGCGGGTCTAAGGAGCATCAGGTTCGGGATTGCACAGCCCCTTTTAAGCCAAGTGTGTTTTGTTTGGATGTGATGTTTGAATATAGAAATTGAATGCATGTGTGATAAATATCTATTTGTTTCTGTGGTTAGATGTTTGGTTATGTGTAAGAGGTTTCAAGATTAAGTTAAAAGTGTACTAGTGTTATTGGGATGGGAGTGCGCAGCGACAGCTTAGTAAGGTAGTCTGTGTTAAAAGACTGATAGATAGTTGGAAATTTCGAGGATAATTTTCTTTAAGGGGGTAGAATTGTAACGCCCCAAATATTTGGGCCTAGTAGAATTGGGCCTATTGGGCCTTGGGCATGGGAGCGTTTAAAATTTTTTAGAATAAGAGAACGGCACTAATGCAAGTTGGACCTATTGGGTGAGTGATTTTGGAAGGTTAGGGGCTTCCATGAAGTCCCGGGTTCAAACCTGGGCTTTAGGAAAAATTTTAGTTTTAGGTGAATAAAACCCTAGTAGTAAGTAAGTAGACTTTGGCCCATAGGCTTATATTTAGTTGCGCATGTTTTAAGTAACAAAAGGAGCTTGTGTTGTGGTGGCATGTAGTGTCTGGAGCATAGGAGAGGGTAAGGGTTTGAATCCCATTGCAAGTAAAAAGGGAATAGATTTTTTATAAACCACGTTTTGAAAATAAACAAACGCAAATGAAGACACGGTTTTCGAGAAACACTTCAATGTGACATGCCAGATTCGGGTCTAACTTCTAGGCCGGGTTTGGGGTGTTACACAAATGGCCAAAATCATTACCAAAACATAACCAACATGACCCAAGTACCTATACATTCCATATATTTAAAATACCAAAGTTCATAAGTACCAAGTGATAGGTGGATAGTGTGAAACGATCTCCGACGATGACCGAATTCGAGCTAACTTGATAACGCTATAAAACACTGGAAAAATAAACAAAGTAAGCTATAAAGCTTAGTAAGCTCGTATACAATAAACTTAATTCAATCTCAAGATTATAATCCAACAATTTGAATGTATCAACATTTAGCATATATTAGTTAACAAACCTTTCATATACACAATTACGATATCAATCACATTCTCCACAAGTTTCTCCGAACCAAAACTTATACATGTCACGTACGTACCTGTACCATCTCATATCATTCTCATACTCAATCACATCTTTCGTTTACCCGTTGAAACATCTAGAATAAAAGTCGGATACTCAAAAGTCTCACACATTAAGTACCTATACCATGGCCCGAAGCCAAATCAAGGTAACTTATATCCGAAGTACTAATATCATGGCATGAAGCCAAATCAACCGATATTCATGGCCGGAAGCTAAATCGGTATAACTCGCACCCGAAGTGATAATATCATGGCCCGAAGCCAACTCAATGTATTCACTAATGACATGTCACTAGTATCCTAAACTATTCCTAAGGTTCAACCGGGATTTCGAATGTCGAATCGGCGTCGAATCACTATCGATCATATCCATAGTCTCTTATTCACAATTACACAATAACAAAACATATGAAATACATTTTTATTAAAACTTATAATTTACAAACTTATCTCGGTTTCAAAAACGATAAAATAGACCGATTAATCCAAATCTTTGTTTTTCCCTCGATCGAATTCCAAATTCCACTTTTATTGATCTATATAATATCAAATTCTACACATTTAATTATCCCTCTATTCAATTTAGTCCAAAACACACTTTAAAGCACATTTACACTTTTGCCCCTAATATTTCACATTTTTCACAATTTAGTCCTTATTTCATAAAATCACAAATTAATGAAATTCAAAATAAACCCATGTTATCCGAATTACTATTATGCCCCTAGTAGCCTATATTTTTCATTTATTTCACATTTTAACCACAAAACTTTAATATTTCTCAATTTAATCCCTATTTTGCATTTTCACTAAAAATCACTTAACAAAACTTGTATATCTATCAACAAGCATTCATAATCTATCAAGAAACTTCAAAACACATGCTATTTTGTCAATGGAAACATCTAAAATATTTAACAATTTTGCAAATTAGTCCTTGGGCTAGCTAGAATAAGCTACAACGACCTTAAAAACATAGAAATAATTAAAAACGGGACAAAGTTCACTTACCAATTGAGCTACCAAGCTTAGCCGAATAAGAATGCATCCATGGAGTTCTTTTTTTTTTTCTTATTTTTGGTTGAGAAAGTGAAGAAGAAAGATGATACTAATGTTTGTTTTATTTAATTAAACTTTAATTTCTAATTTACTATTTTAACCTTGTAAATAATACATTAAAATTCACCTAACCATGCACATAAATGTCCACTTATAATATGAATGGTCTAATTACCATGCAAGTGCTCATATATTTCCATTCCATAGCCAATTAGTGTGTAACATCCTAAAAAGGGCCTATGCATTTTCGGTTTAATTGTACGAAATGACATGTCTTATGTGTTATGAATGTGTTTTGAACATTTTTGGAAACCTGGAAATGTATGGAAATGTTAAGTTTAAAAGAGGAAAGTGAACATTTTTGGAAACTAGGAAATGTAAGGAAATGATTTAGAAATGATTCAAAAGAGGAAAGTGAACATTTCTGGAAACTTGGAAATGTAAGGAAATGTTAGGTTAAAGGAGGGAAACGAACGTTTTTGGAAACTTGGAAATGTAAGAAAATGACTTAGAAAATGTTGAGTTTTAAAGTTTAAAAGAGGAAACTAAGGCAAGGTGGCCTTAAGAGAAAACGTATGTGAAATATGACACACAAACAGGCTTGGAAAAGTGGCCTGGAGATGCCACCTAGGGTCTCTGGATTGGCGTCACATGCAAGGGTATTGGGCCTAAGTTCGAGTCACATGGAAAGCAAATAAAAGAAATTTATTTTGCTACAAGGAGTAGAGAGGTGGACGGCACATGGCTAAATTCTAGGAGTTTTTATTCTTTTATAATTGGTGGATAAATATGGGATAAATAAGGGATTTATTTATCATTATTTTCAAGAGATAATTGTTGGATTAAATTCTTTTAATAAAGTGATAATTCAATGGATAAAGCTATCAAAATAAGGGAGAGTGGTGGCCAAGTACGGGACTCTAGCCTAATAATTTCGGCTATAGGAGGAAAAGAGAGACCATTCTGCATTATTTTCTTGAAGACTCTGCCGAAATTCTCTAAAGTTTCTCCTCTTCTCTCTGTCGAAACTCTCTAGCAACCATCCTTCTCTTCTCTTTCATTTGTTAAGCCGAATCTATAGTCCACCATTGCCAAAATCCTCAAGTTTTCTTTTCTTTATTTTTGTGGAAACCGAATACTCCAAGAGAACCCCTAGTCGATTTCTTTAAGGGGCTTCTAGCAAAGGTACTGCCGATTTCTTCAAAGGGTAAGATCCAAAAATTGGTTTCTATTCTTTATATTTTAGACTTATCGAAATATAGAGACCAATCCCTCATATTGTATTTTGGCCGAAACTATGGAAGAGATCTTTCGGGATTTACTAAGTGTCGACTACAAGGAAGGAGAAGTTCTTTTCCCGAAGGTACACCATAGGCCGCGTGTTTCCTAGTTATTCGGTGAGTTTCGGGATTTAAAATCCACAAGGTAAGTGTCTATAGCATTCGACCAAGGCTTATTTTGGTATGAAGATCTATTTCTTATTTCGTTTAAAAGCTGAAAACTAATCTATGAAGGGATTCAATACCAGCCGATTACAAGGAAGGGAATCTACAACATTCCAGGATTTGATTAGTAAACAAATCGGCAAGGTAAGGATTTAAGTATACAAATCCTACTAGGATTTGGTTTTATAGCCGAATAGGCTTTATGCTAATATATTAAGGTTGGCCGAATGTAGGAATTGAGATCTAAGGCATTAAATCAAGCTTTTTGGGACTAAGTGAACTGCTAAGCGAATCAGGTGTGTACCTCACACTATTTCTTGATATATTTATGGCAATGTTTAATATGTGTGTGACTATAAGAATGTGTAAGAATATGGCTAAGGTACCATGTAATGGTACAAAAGTACTCAGGTACGTTTCCTACTCCTACTAGGAATATGAAATTATGTTATATATGTAACATGTGAAAAGTGATAAGAATGTGGAATTATGTAATATGCATGATATGAATGATATGGGGCATTCGGGATATATTATGAAAAGGGGAAGTGAATGTGGTGACCTAAGACCACGATATTTGAATGTGGTGACCTAAGACCACGATATCTGAATGTGGTGACCTAAGACCACGAATTTTATAAGGGCGATGAGCACGTCGACTGCAGCGACTGCCTTCGGTGGTGTGTAGTGGATGGGGGGTTGACTTATTAGTCCCCACGGTGTGCAGGATGCTACGGGTGATGTGTAGCAGATGGCATATAGGTTTGGGTTCGGGTTGCATCATTATTTTATATCTGTTATATGAATAAGTATGTGATATGATATTGTATGCCTGAATTGTTAAGTTTTAGTGTTGGTTACACATTGAGTCTGTTTGACTCACCCCGTTGGGGAATATTTTTCTTCCAGGTGACGATCAGTAATGGACCGGGCCGGCAGAAGCTTAGGGATGGCCATGCTCAGCAAGAAATTCATTTTATTTGGACAACTTTACTGTAAGTACTCTGAACTTTTATTTTAGGTTTTAATTTGATGTAATAAGGCCATAGTGAACTATTTTATTTCTGTTTTATTTACTATGTTACGAAATCTTTAATTATTAAAGATTAAGTCAATTTAATTTAAAATAGACTCTAAATAATTTGTCACCTGAAATAATGGGTTTTCAATATAAAATAAACTCGTTTTCAACTCAAGCCCAACCCAAAACAATCTTTCTTTCAAAACACACAAGTTTTTCCTAAGTAATAAAAGAATTTTGAACCGGTTTACATCGAGGAACATACCAGATCCGGTCAAGGCTCGTGGGTCGGGTTTGGGGTGTTTCAACTTGGTATCATAGCCCAGTTTTAAACTCTCGGCATGTGGTTTAAGGCCCAAAATGTTTTCAAATCGATCCCAAATGAGTTTTTATGAAAATATTTTTGGAAATAAGCAGGTTTTTCTGGCATGGCACCTAAGTCTCCGACCCGAAGTCCACAGGTAAGTACCCCTAACCTTTGTGTGAATTATAGTATGAATTGTAGAAGGGTAGAACTGGAATGGCACGTAGAGTAGTATGATAAGTATTTGGAATCCTAGGACTAGTTTACCCCAACTATTACATAAGACTTAATGCTTAATAAAACAAACCTATGACTAAGTCGCCGAGTTAGGGTGTGGCAACCATTGTGCGCATGTCTAGGATTGGTATTCGGTGGGAGCTTGGTATTTAAGCAGTCCGCGTGACTCACCTCCTCTCCACTCGAATCCTACCTGGTGCGTAGCTTCGGTTCACCCTAACCAAGAGGACTCAGTCACAGGCTAAACCCAATAACTAAAACCCGAAAGGGATTAGCCACATTTTTATGGAAACCCTAGTTTTAAAATGACTAAATTACCCTTTTGATTTATACAAGCTATCCCATAAATTTTTTCTGAAATATTTCTTGATTTACAAAATTACTAAAATACCCCTGGTGGTAAAATTACAAAAATGCCCCTGGTTTATGAAATTTCCAAAATACCCACAGTTCTTATTAAAAAAAATTCATTACTTTATAACAAGTCCAAAAACTCTACTTCTGCGAAATATTAAAATACTCCAACTTGGAAAATTTACGAATTTGCCCCTAACTTACAAAATTACCAAAATGACCCTGATTTCCAAAATTTTTGCAACCTCACCGTTTTGGAAAATAGAATTCTCAAAAAGAACCCTCAAGTTTTGCAAATGTTGAAATACCCTTGATTTATTAAGCTTTACAAATTTACTCTGATTTATTACCAAAATACCCCCGAGTTCCAAAATTACCGAAATACCCCTGTAATTTCAAAATTTCTGAAATACCCTCGGGATTTAAAAAATTTACCAAAATACCCTTATTGACAAAATCACCAAAGAACCTTATTTTGGAAAAAAAATTATTACGAAAATACCCCGGTAGGGCAAATTACGAAAATACCCCTGGGTAGTGGGAAAAAAAACAACAACAATGAAAACTACAACATTTCTCTGAATGAACGAAAGTTCATAATTGATTGATGAATGTATGAAAGACTGTGTGCATGTATGAATACGAAAGAACCACTCCTAAAATTCTTTCCATAAAACTTCTTCGCGGGTAATCAGTGGAATAAAGGCTAATTCATAAAATTTCTTAATCAGATTAAAGCGCAGTCGTTAGAATGAGTTCTAGAGGACGTGGTCGTCGTGGACGTGGTCGAGGAAGAATGACTGTGTCGGAACTCGTTAGATCGGGTCAAGGATCTGATAATGAGATACCACCGCCACCACCACCCCCAGCTGTTGGTGTTGAGCAGCAAGCTCAGAAGGGGGATGATGCTGTGTCGCAGGCTATGCTGCAAGTTTTGGAAATGGTGGCTGGAGCAGGTGGAGGTATGGGAACTAGGAAATCTGTACCCGAGCGACTCCGAGCCAATAGGGCTGAAATGTTTCGAGGAGTATCTGGGGTGGCACCCAGTACGGCTGAATACTGGTTGGAGGCAACCGAGCGCATTATGGATGAACTCGATCTGACACCTGAGGAGAAGTTGAAAGGAATGGTGGCACTACTACGCGATGAAGCGTATCAGTGGTGGCTCACAGTTCGGGATGGAGCCACAGCTGAGGATCTGACCTGGGAATATGTTAAGGAGGCATATCAGAAGAAGTATGTCGGCACGCGTTACACTGATGAGCAAAGGAAGGCTTTTCTGGGGCTGGTTCAAGGGAACAAGTTCGTGGCAGAATATGAAGCCGAATTTCTGAGGTTGAGCTGTTATGCTCGAGGAGTGGTGGCAACGGAACATGAGCGATGTGTCTGATTTGAGGACGGATTAAGGGATGATTTGAGGTTGTTAATAGCACCACATCAGGAACGGGAGTTTTCTGCCTTAGTAGAGAAAGCTAAAGTAGCTGAAGGGATTAAAGATTCTGCAAGGCAGAACACTGATCGTAACAGGCCAAAAAGAGGTTTTGGATCGTCTGGATCATCTGAGAATAAGAGGCCTAGAGTTGATGGGCCGCGAGGTCAGCAAGCTGGTACGGAAGGGCAATATCGTACCTGTGATCAGTGTGGGAAGAAACACTTAGGAGAGTGTTGGAAAAAGACTGGAGGATGCTTTAGGTGTGGGTCCAAGGACCACATGATTAAGGATTGTCCTATGAGGCCAGATGGAAATCGACCAGTGGCTCAGAATGTTAATCAGGCTGGTAGAGGTGGTCAGCAGCCTCAGCGAGGTCATGGTCCGAATGGCCGAGGAAATGGCGCTGGAAAAGGACGGGGAGCACCAAGCAAAGGTGCTGAAGGTTCAGATGCAAGGCAGCCAAGGTTGGTTTATGCAGTTGGCCGTCGCGAGGAGGAAGATGTGCCAGATGTGACAACGGGTACGTTCCTTATTTCTGGAATACCTTAATTGCCGTGTTCGGTTAGCTTTTTCTTATATTGCTAAGTGAAGTGCCTGAAACCTTGGATGTGAACCTAGAGACTGTGCCTAGGAAGTATAATAGTATTACTAAGATTAGAGTGCGCAATGGAAGCGTAGTATAGAGAGTAGGAGCGCATTTAACCAAGTAATTTCGAGAACAAAATAATTTTTAAGGGGGATAGAACTGTAACATCCTAAAAAGGGCCTATGCATTTTCGGTTTAATTGTACGAAATGACATGTCTTATGTGTTATGAATGTGTTTTGAACATTTTTGGAAACCTGGAAATGTATGGAAATGTTAAGTTTAAAAGAGGAAATTGAACATTTTTGGAAACTAGGAAATGATTTAGAAATGATTCAAAAGAGGAAGTGAACGTTTCTGGAAACTTGGAAATGTAAGGAAATGTTAGGTCAAAGGAGGGAAACGAACATTTTTGGAAACTTGGAAATGTAAGGAAATGACTTAGAAAATGTTGAGTTTTAAAGTTTAAAAGAGGAAACTAAGGCAAGGTGGCCTTAAGAGAAAATGTATGTGAAATATGACACACAAACAGGCTTGGAAAAGTGGCCTGGAGATGCCACTTAAGGTCTCTGGATTGGCGTCACATGCAATGGTATTGGGCCTATGTTCGAGTCACATGGAAAGCAAATAAAAGAAATTTATTTTGCTACAAGGAGTAGAGAGGTGGACGGCACATGGCTAAATTCTAGGAGTTTTTATTCTTTTATAATTAGTGGATAAATATGGGATAAATAAGGGATTTATTTATCATTATTTTCAAGAGATAATTGTTGGATTAAATTCTTTTAATAAAGTGATAAGTCAAGGGATAAAGCTATCAAAATAAGGGAGAGTGGTGGCCAAGTAGGGGACCCTAACCTAGTAATTTCGGCTATAGGAGGAAAAGAGAGGCCATTCTGCATTATTTTCTTGAAGACCCTGCCGAAATTCTCTAAAGTTTCTCCTCTTCTCTCTGCCGAAACTCTCTAGCAACCATCCTTCTCTTCTCTTTCATTTGTTAAGCCGAATCTATAGTCCACCATTGCCAAAATCCTCAAGTTTTCTTTTCTTTATTTTTGTGGAAACCGAATACTCCAAGAGAACCCCTAGTCGATTTCTCCATCAAATCCCAAAAGCCAAAATCTTGAGATTATCATCTAGTCATCAAAGCCGATTTCTTTAAGGGGCTTCTAGCAAAGGTACTGTCGATTTCTTCAAAGGGTAAGATCCAAAAATTGGTTTCTATTCTTTATATTTTAGACTTATCGAAATATAGAGACTAATCCCTCATATTGTATTTTGGCCGAAACTATGGAAGAGATCTTTCGGGATTTACTAAGTGTCGACTACAAGGAAGGAGAAGTTCTTTTCCCGAAGGTACACCATAGGCCGCGTGTTCCCTAGTTATTCGGTGAGTTTTGGGATTTAAAATCCACAAGGTAAGTGTCTATAGCATTCGGCCAAGGCTTATTTTGGTATGAAGATCTATTTCTTATTTCGTTTAAAAGCCGAAAACTAATCTATGAAGGGATTCAATACCAGCCGATTACAAGGAAGGGAATCTACAACATTCTGGGATTTGATTAGTAAACAAATCGGCAAGGTAAGGATTTAAGTTTACAAATCCTACTAGGATTTGGTTTTATAGCCGAATAAGCTTTATGCTAATATATTAAGGTTGGCCGAATGTAGGAATTGAGATCTAAGGCATTAAATCAAGCTTTTTGGGACTAAGTGAACTGCTAAGCGAATCAGGTGTGTACCTCACACTATTTCTTGATATATTTATGGCAATGTTTAATATGTATGTGACTATAAGAATGTGTAAGAATATGGCTAAGGTACCATGTAATGGTACAAAAGTACTCAGGTACGTTTCCTACTCCTACTAGGAATATGAAATTATGTTATATATGTAACATGTGAAAAGTGACAAGAATGTGAAATTATGTAATATGCATGATATGAATGATATGGGGCATTTGGGATATATTATTAAAAGGGGAAGTGAATGTGGTGACCTAAGACCACGATATTTGAATGTGGTGACCTAAGACCACGATATCTGAATGTGGTGACCTAAGACCACGAATTTTATAAGGGCGATGGGCACGTCGACTGCAGCGACTGCCTTCGATGGTGTGTAGCGGATGGAGGGTTGACTTATTAGTCCCCACGGTGTGCAAGATGGTACGGGTGATGTGTAGCGGATGGCATATAGGTTTGGGTTCGGGTTGCATCATTATTTTATATCTGTTATATGAATAAGTATGTGATATGATATTGTATGCCTGAATTGTTAAGTTTTAGTGTTGGTTACACATTGAGTCTGTTTGACTCACCCCGTTGGGGAATATTTTTCTTCCAGGTGACGATCAGTAATGGACCGGGCCGGCAGAAGCTTAGGGATGGCCATGCTCAGCAAGAAATTCATTTTATTTGGACTATTTTACTGTAAGTACTCTGAACTTTTATTTTAGGTTTTAATTTGATGTAATAAGGCCATAGTGAACTATTTTATTTCTGTTTTATTTACTATGTTACGAAATCTTTAATTATTAAAGATTAAGTCAATTTAATTTAAAATAGACTCTAAATAATTTGTCACCTGAAATAATGGGTTTTCAATATAAAATAAACTTGTTTTCAACTCAAGCCCAACCCAAAACAATCTTTCTTTCAAAACACACAAGTTTTTCCTAAGTAATAAAAGAATTTTGAACCGGTTTACATCGAGGAACATACCAGATCCGGTCAAGGCTCGTGGGCCGGGTTTGGGGTGTTTCAACTTGGTATCATAGCCCAGTTTTAAACTCTCGGCCTGTGGTTTAAGGCCCAAAACGTTTTCAAATCGAGCCCAAATGAGTTTTTATGAAAATATTTTTGGAAATAAGCAGGTTTTTCTGGCATGGCACCTAAGTCTCCGACCCGAAGTCCACCAGGTAAGTACCCCTAACCTTTGTGTGAATTATAGTATGAATTGTAGAAGGGTAGAACTGGAATGGCACGTAGAGTAGTATGATAAGTATTTGGAACCCTAGGACTAGTTTACCCCAACTATTACATAAGACTTAATGCTTAATAAAACAAACCTATGACTAAGTCGCAGAGTTAGGGTGTGGCAACCATTGTGCGCATGTCTAGGATTGGTATTCGGTGGGAGCTTGGTATTTAAGCAGTCCGCGTGACTCACCTCCTCTCCACTCAAATCCTACCTGGTGCGTAGCTTCGGTTCACCCTAACCAAGAGGACTCAGTCACAGGCTAAACCCAATAACTAAAACCCGAAAGGGATTAGCCACATTTTTATGGAAATCGTAGTTTTAAAATGACTAAATTACCCTTTTGATTTATACAAGCTATCCCATAAAATTTTTCTGAAATATTTCTTGATTTACAAAATTACTAAAATACCCCTGGTGGTAAAATTACAAAAATGCCCCTGGTTTATGAAATTTCCAAAATACCCACAGTTCTTATTAAAAAAATTCATTACTTTATAACAAGTCCAAAAACTCTACTTCTGCGAAATATTAAAATACTCCAACTTGGAAAATTTACGAATTTGCCCCTAACTTACAAAATTACCAAAATGACCCTGATTTCCAAAATTTTTGCAACCTCACCGTTTTGGAAAATAGAATTCTCAAAAAGAACCCTCAAGTTTTGCAAATGTTGAAATACCCTTGATTTATTAAGCTTTACAAATTTACTCTGATTTATTACCAAAATACCCCCGAGTTCCAAGATTACCGAAATACCCCTGTAATTTCAAAATTTCTGAAATACCCCCGGCATTTAAAAAAAATTACCAAAATACCCTTATTGACAAAATCACCAAAGAACCTTATTTTGGAAAAATAATTATTACGAAAATACCCCAGTAGGGTAAATTACGAAAATACCCCTAGGTAGTGGGAAAAAAACAACAACAATGAAAACTACAACATTTCTCTGAAAGAACGAAAGTTCATAATTGATTGATGAATGTATGAAAGACTGTGTGCATGTATGAATACGAAAGAACCACTCCTAAAATTCTTTCCATAAAACTTCTTCGCGGGTAATCAGTGGAATAAAGGCTAATTCATAAAATTTCTTACTCAGATTAAAGCGCAGTCGTTAGAATGAGTTCTAGAGGACGTGGTCGTCGTGGACGTGGTCGAGGAAGAATGACAGTGTCAGAACTCGCTAGATCGGGTCAAGGATCTGATAATGAGATACCACCGCCACCACCACCCCGAGCTATTGGTGTTGAGCAGCAAGCTCAGAAGGGGGATGATGCTGTGTCGCAGGCTATGCTGCGAGTTTTGGAAATGGTGGCTAGAGCAGGTGGAGGTATGGGAACTAGGAAATCTGTACTCGAGCGACTCCGAGCCAATAGGGCTGAAATGTTTCGAGGAGTATCTGGGGTGGCACCCAGTACGGCTGAATACTGGTTGGAGGCAACCGAGCGCATTATGGATGAACTCGATCTGACCCCTGAGGAGAAGTTGAAAGGAATGGTGGCACTACTACGCGATGAAGCGTATCAGTGGTGGCTCACAGTTCGGGATGGAGCCACAGCTGAGGATCTGACCTGGGAATATGTTAAGGAGGCATATCAGAAGAAGTATGTCGGCACGCGTTACACTGATGAGCAATGGAAGGCTTTTCTGGGGCTGGTTCAAGGGAACAAGTTCGTGGCAGAATATGAAGCCGAATTTCTGAGGTTGAGCTGTTATGCTCGAGGAGTGGTGGCAACGGAACATGAGCGATGTGTCTGATTTGAGGACGGATTAAGGGATGATTTGAGGTTGTTAATAGCACCACATCAGGAACGGGAGTTTTCTGCCTTAGTAGAGAAAGCTAAAGTAGCTGAAGGGATTAAGGATTCTGCAAGGCAGAACACTGATCAGAACAGGCCAAAAAGAGGTTTTGGATCGTCTGGATCATCTGAGAATAAGAGGCCTAGAGTTGATGGGCCGCGAGGTCAGCAAGCTGGTACGGAAGGGCAATATCGTACCTGTGATCAGTGTGGGAAGAAACACTTAGGAGAGTGTTGGAAAAAGACTGGAGGATGCTTTAGGTGTGGGTCCAAGGACCACATGATTAAGGATTGTCCTATGAGGCCAGATGGAAATCGACCAGTGGCTCAGAATGTTAATCAGGCTGGTAGAGGTGGTCAGCAGCCTCAGCGAGGTCATGGTCCGAATGGCCGAGGAAATGGCGCTGGAAAAGGACGGGGAGCACCAAGCGGAGGTGCTAAAGGTTCAGATGCAAGGCAGCCAAGGTTGGTTTATGCAGTTGGTCGTCGCGAGGAGGAAGATGTGCCAGATGTGACAACGGGTACGTTCCTTATTTCTGGAATACCTTAATTGCCGTGTTCGGTTAGCTTTTTCTTATATTGCTAAGTGAAGTGCCTGAAACCTTGGATGTGAACCTAGAGACTGTGCCTAGGAAGTATAATAGTATTACTAAGATTAGAGTGCGCAATGGAAGCGTAGTATAGAGAGTAGGAGCGCATTTAACCAAGTAATTTCGAGAACGAAATTATTTTTAAGGGGGTGGAACTGTAACATCCTAAAAAGGGCTTATGCATTTTCGGTTTAATTGTACGAAATGACATGTCTTATGTGTTATGAATGTGTTTTGAACATTTTTGGAAACCTGGAAATGTATGGAAATGTTAAGTTTAAAAGAGGAAATTGAACATTTTTGGAAACTAGGAAATGATTTAGAAATGATTCAAAAGAGGAAAGTGAACATTTCTGGAAACTTGGAAATGTAAGGAAATGTTTGGTTAAAGGAGGGAAACGAACGTTTTTGGAAACTTGGAAATGTAAGGAAATGACTTAGAAAATGTTGAGTTTTAAAGTTTAAAAGAGGAAACTAAGGCAAGGTGGCCTTAAGAGAAAATGTATGTGAAATATGACACACAAACAGGCTTGGAAAAGTGGCCTGGAGATGCCACTTAAGGTCTCTGGATTGGCGTCACATGCAAGGGTATTGGGCCTAAGTTCGAGTCACATGGAAAGCAAATAAAAGAAATTTATTTTGCTACAAGGAGTAGAGAGGTGGACGGCACATGGCTAAATTCTAGGAGTTTTTATTCTTTTATAATTAGTGGATAAATATGGGATAAATATGGGATAAATAAGGGATTTATTTATCATTATTTTCAAGAGATAATTGTTGGATTAAATTCTTTTAATAAAGTGATAATTCAAGGGATAAAGCTATCAAAATAAGGGAGAGTGGTGGCCAAGTAGGGGACCCTAACCTAGTAATTTCGGCTATAGGAGGAAAAGAGAGGCCATTCTGCATTATTTTCTTGAAGACTCTACCGAAATTCTCTAAAGTTTCTCCTCTTCTCTCTACCGAAACTCTCTAGCAACCATCCTTCTCTTCTCTTTCATTTGTTAAGCCGAATCTATAGTCCACCATTGCCGAAATCCTCAAGTTTTCTTTTCTTTATTTTTGTGGAAACCGAATACTCCAAGAGAACCCCTAGCCGATTTCTCCATCAAATCCCAAAAGTCGAAACCTTGAGATTATCATCTAGTCATCAAAGTCGATTTCTTTAAGGGGCTTCTAACAAAGGTACTGCCGATTTCTTCAAAGGGTAAGATCCAAAAATTGGTTTCTATTCTTTATATTTTAGACTTATCGAAATATAGAGACTAATCCCTCATATTGTATTTTGGCCGAAACTATGGAAGAGATCTTTCGGGATTTACTAAGTGTCGACTACAAGGAAGGAGAAGTTCTTTTCCCGAAGGTACACCATAGGCCGCGTGTTCCCTAGTTATTTGGTGAGTTTCGGGATTTAAAATCCACAAGGTAAGTGTCTATAGCATTCGGCCAAGGCTTATTTTGGTATGAAGATCTATTTCTTATTTCGTTTAAAAGCCGAAAACTAATCTATGAAGGGATTCAATACCAGCCGATTACAAGGAAGGGAATCTACAACATTCCGGGATTTGATTAGTAAACAAATCGGCAAGGTAAGGATTTAAGTATACAAATCCTACTAGGATTTGGTTTTATAGCCGAATAGGCTTTATGCTAATATATTAAGGTTGGCCGAATGTAGGAATTGAGATCTAAGGCATTAAATCAAGCTTTTTGGGACTAAGTGAACTGCTAAGCGAATCAAGTGTGTACCTCACACTATTTCTTGATATATTTATGGCAATGTCTAATATGTATGTGACTATAAGAATGTGTAAGAATATGGCTAAGGTACCATGTAATGGTACAAAAGTACTCAGGTACGTTTCCTACTCCTACTAGGAATATGAAATTATGTTATATATGTAACATGTGAAAAGTGATAAGAATGTGAAATTATGTAATATGCATGATATGAATGATATGGGGCATTCGGGATATATTATGAAAAGGGGAAGTGAATGTGGTGACCTAAGACCACGATATTTGAATGTGGTGACCTAAGACCACGATATCTGAATGTGGTGACCTAAGACCACGAATTTTATAAAGGCGATGAGCACGTCGACTGCAGCGACTGCCTTCGATGGTGTGTAGCGGATGGAGGGTTGACTTATTTGTCCCCACGGTGTGCAGGATGGTACGGGTGATGTGTAGCGGATGGCATATAGGTTTGGGTTCGGGTTGCATCATTATTTTATATCTGTTATATGAATAAGTATGTGATATGATATTGTATGCCTGAATTGTTAAGTTTTAGTGTTGGTTACACATTGAGTCTGTTTGACTCACCCCGTTGGGGAATATTTTTCTTCCAGGTGACGATCTGTAATGGACCGGGCCGGCAGAAGCTTAGGGATGGCCATGCTCAGCAAGAAATTCATTTTATTTGGACTATTTTACTTTAAGTACTCTCAACTTTTATTTTAGGTTTTAATTTGATGTAATAAGGCCATAATAAACTATTTTATTTCTGTTTTATTTACTATGTTACGAAATCTTTAATTATTAAAGATTAAGTCAATTTAATTTAAAATAGACTCTAAATATTTTGTCACCTGAAATAATGGGTTTTCAATATAAAATAAACTCATTTTCAACTCAAGCCCAACCCAAAACAATCTTTCTTTCAAAACACACAAGTTTTTCCTAAGTAATAAAAGAATTTTGAACCGGTTTACATCGAGGAACATACCAGATCCGGTCAAGGCTCGTGGGCCGGGTTTGGGGTGTTTCATAGTGCATTTAACTTATAGACCGCAAGTTTTGCACCTTATAGGATTTAGTCATTTTTATCGAATTAAGCACTCAAACAGTGAAATTTCGTAATGAAACTTTCACACAATCATACTATCATGTTGTAGGCATTCAAATAATAATAAAATAAATTTTTTGACTTCGAATTTGTGATCCCAAAACCACTGTTCCGATTTGAATAAAAGTGGGTTGTTACAAATTAAAGCACATCACCCTAATTTGTTGGCTAGATAATAAGAATACGGTAATTACTAATACTTTTAGTCCTCATGGATACGATGTTTCCTACTCACCATAGCTATACTATTATTCGATAGGTGCGGTTGCCTTTTTCGTATTTATAGTTAGTTTAGTGACCATCAAATTTTTGGCGCAGTTGCTGGGGACTAAAATATTAGGAGCACTTTATTTTTATTAATTTAGTCATTTTTATTTTTATTATAATTTTTATTTTTTTATTTTTCTTTTATTTGCTTCTAGCAAGTTCCTTTAGTTTATGACTAGAAGAAAGTCGTCGGGACCATTGTTATTTGACAGTGAGATTGAATGTACTGCTCATAGAAACTATAGAGAAGCAAGGAAAATTCGACAAAATATAGTAGACGAGCAAGAGGACACTATTATTACTGAAGAGATGGGTGATAATCATAATAATCAGCTACCTCCTATAGTTGTTGTAAATCCAGATCATGTTCCCCGTACTATGTACAATTATGCCAAGCCCACTCTAATTGGGGTTGAATCGAGTATTGTGAGACCCACCGTTGCTGCAAATAATTTTGAATTGAAGACGAACACTATTCAGATGATACAATAATTTGTTCAGTTCGATGGTTTGCAAGACGAAGATCCAAATACTCATTTGGTTAATTTTTTGGAAGTCTTTGATACTTTCAAGATAAATGGTGTTTCTGACGATGTCATTCACCTACGGTTATTTCCTTTCTTATTGAGGAACAAAGCTAAACAGTGGTTGAATTTTTTATCATGAGGTTCCATCACTACATGGGATCAAATGACCAAGAAATTCCTACTGAACTACTTCCCACCGGCTAAGACAGCCTAGTTGAGGAATGATATCTCTTCCTTCGTTCAAATCGACTTAGAAACCTTATATGATGCATGGGAGAGATATAAGAATTTATTGAGAAGGTGCCCTCACCATGGCTTACCTCTATGGTTATAGGTTCAAACTTTTACAACGGATTGAATCCCTCAACTAGACAATTGATCAATGTAGCAGCCAATGGAACTCTAAATAATAAAACACCAGAAGCGGCTTATGAATTTATTGAAGAGATGTCACTAAATAATTATCAGTGGCAAGTCATGAGGAAGAAGCCGATGAAAGCAGCCTGTGTTTTTAGCTTAGATGCGGTCACCATGTTATCGAATTAGGTAGAACTTTTAAATAAGAAAATTGATGGTTTATGTGTTTCTACTTAGGTACATCCGGTGATGCAATGCGATAGAAATGGAGGTGGAATAAATAATCCAAAAAATTTACCCTTCGGTTCTAGCATGGAGAATGATCAAATAAATTATATGGGTAATAATTCTAGACCTCAAAATAACCCTTATAGTAATAACTATAATGCAGGATGGAGGAATCGCCCAAAGTTCTCATGGGGTGGTCAAGGAAACCAAATACCACAACCCCATCCGGGCTTTCAACAACCCTACCAGTAAGAGAAGAAGTCGATCCTTGAAGAGATGTTGGCAAAATTTATTTCGGTGTTAGAGACCCATTTTCAAATCATTGAGACAACTTGGAAAAATCAGCAAGTGTCAATTCATGGGCTAGAAAATCAAATTAGGCAGCTTGCTAAATTGGTTTCAGAAAGGCAGCAAGGTAGTTTACATGTAACATTGAACCCAACCCAAAAGAGCATGTGAAAGCAGTTACATTAAGGAATAGGAAAGTGTTGGCTGAAATTGAAAAGAAGCTACAACAAGAATATGATAGGGAAAATGATGAGGGAGTAAACCCCAAAGAAATTCAAACACCATTGCTTAAAGAATACAAACCACCGATCCCATATACGACAAAGTTAAAGAAAGACCACATGGATGAACAATTTGGTAAATTTCTTAAACTTTTCAAACAATTGCATATTAACTTATCTTTTGTTGAAGCTATCTCACAGATGTCAACATATGAAAAATTTTTAAAGGAGCTATTAACAAATAAAAGGAAGTTTGAAGAGCTATCCACTGTGGAATTCAACGAGGAATGTTCAACTATTCTTCAAAATAAACTGCCAACTAAGCTGAAAGATCCGAGAAGTTTTACTATTCCCTTTTTTATTGGTAGTTTAACATTGAGAAAGCATTAGCTTATTTGGGTGCTAGCATTAATTTGATGCCTTATAAAATGTTCAAGCAACTTGGTCTTGGGGAACCAAAACCCACTAGGATGAGTATTTAAGTAGCTGATAGATTTGTTAAATATCCTAGGGGTATTATTGAAGATTTACTTGTAAAAGTAGATAAATTCATATTCCTTGTTGATTTTGTTGTGCTTCACATGTATGAGGATGTTGAGGTACCTTTAATTTTAGGTCGTCCCTTTTTAGCCACTACTAAGGCTATCATTGATGTGGGTGATGGTAAACTTGTGCTTATGGTAGGTGATGAGGAGATTATTTTTAAAATCTATGATGCTATGCGATTCTCTAGAGAACAAGATGATTCTTGTTATTTTATTGACTCTATTGGTCATGTTATTCAAGATTCATTACAGGAAATCGATCACAATGACACATTAGAACTCTGTTTAGTTCAAGAAGAGGAGGTAGATGGTGATAATGTTGTAATAAGTAAAAAAAATTTGATTTAGTCTCTAATGAGTCTTCACTAAGACAAATAAATTATGAGGACATTGAGGTAAGCAAGGAATTGAAATTAAAACCCTCTATTGAAGAACCTCCCAAATTGGAACTGAAGCAATTACCAAATCATCTAGAGTATGCATTTCTTGGAGACAATTCTATATTACTAGTGATTATTGCTTCAGAATTAAAACCAAATGAGAAAGATGAGTTATTGAAAGTGTTAAAGGAACATAAAAGACCTATAGCCTGGAAGATTTCTGACATTAGAGGGATCAGTCCTTCTTTTTGCACCCATAAAATTTTAATGGAAGATGAATACAAACCATGTGTTCAAGCTCAAAGAAGGCTAAATCCTAACGTGAAGGAAGTTGTTAAGGCTGAGGTAATTAAACTTCTAGATGCTGGAGTTATTTATCCTATTTCTGATAGTACTTGGTGAGTCATGTACAGGTTATTCCTAAGAAGGGAGGCATGACTGTTGTAGCCAACGAGAAGAACGAATTGATTCCAATGAGAACAGTCACGGGATGGAGAGTTTATATTGACTATAGGAAGTTGAACGATGCCACGAGGAAAGATCATTTTTCTCTACCATTCATAGATCAAATGTTGGAAAGATTATCTGGTCATATGTATTATTCCTTCTTAGATGGACTTTCTAGCTACTTTCAAATCCTGATAGCTCCTGAGGACCAAGAAAAAAACAACATTTACGTGTCCATATGGTACATTTACTTATCGAAGAATGCCTTTTGGATTATGTAATGCTCCTGCTACTTTTCAATGTTGCATGTTAGCCATCTTTGACGAACTTGTGGAAGACATTATAGAGGTATTTCTGGACGACTTCTAGGTATTTGGTAATTCTTTTCATCTTTGACTTAAAAATTTAAAACGAGTTTTAATGAGATGTAAGGAAACAAACCTTATGTTTAATTGGGAAAAATGTCACTTCATTGTTCGAGAAGGGATTGTGTTGGGCCATAAAATTTCTAGTAAAGGGATTGAGGTTGATAGAGAACAAATTGAAACCATCGAAAAATTACCTCCCCCTAGTTCAGTTAAGGCTGTTCGAAGTTTTTAAGGACATTTTGGGTTCTATAGAAGGTTTATTAAAGATTTTTCTAAAATAGCTAAGCTTTTAACTAATTTTCTAGAAAAGATGTGCCATTCGATTTTAGTCAGGAATGCTTAGAAGCATTTAATACTCTTAAGGAAAAATTAATTAATGCCCCGGTTGTGGTTGCACCTGATTGGAATTTACCCTTTGAACTAATGTTTGATGCGAGTGATTTTGCAGTAGGTACAGTTCTTGGACAGCGAAGAGAGAAGCATTTTCAGCCAATCTATTATGCCAGCAAGACGTTGACAGAAGCACAAGAAAATTACACTACAATAGAAAAAGAATTGCTAGTTGTGGTTTTTGCATTTGGTAAATTTAGATCATATTTAATATTATCTAAAGTTGTTGTTTACACTGACCATTCAGCTCTCCCCTATCTTCTAACTAAATTGGATGCAAAACATCAACTTATAAGATGGATTTTATTATTGCAGGAGTTCAATTTGGGGATCCAGGATAAGAACAGAGCTGAAAATCTTGCAGTAGATCACCTCTCCAAACTAGAGAATCCACATCTCAAGGAGCTTAATGAGAGTGAGATAAATGGCTCGTTTCCTGAGGAAATACTCTTGGTTATAATTGATTTTGAAGTCCCTTGGTTTACAGATATCGCAAATTACTTGGCTGCTAACATCCTACCAAAAGGGTTGACACATCATCAAAAGAAGCGGTTCTTTGTCGATGTGAAAATTTATTTTTGGGAGGATTCTTTTCTTTTTCGTGTATGTGTAGATCAAGTAATTCGAAGGTGTGTTACAAAATCAGAAGCGAGTAAAATCTTGGAACATTGTCACTCAGGACCAACAGGAGGACATTACAGTGGGACTAGGACAATACACAAAATACTTGAATCAGGTTTTTTTTGCCTACACTATTCAAGGACGCTAACAAGTATGTTGATTCTTGTGATAGATGCCAGAGAACAGGTAATATTTCTAAACGTGATGAAATGCCTCAAACTTATATGCTCTCATGTGAAATTTTTGACGTATGGGGCATTAATTTCATGGGCCCATTTCCTAGCTCTTCCGGTAATAAATACATCCTAGTAGCAGTCGATTATATGTCCAAATGGGTAGAAGCTCAAGCTTTACCTACCAATGATGCTAGAGTGGTAGTTCGATTCTTAAGAAGCTCTTTTCTCAATTTGGAACACCTAGAGTGATTATTACTGATAAGGGTACACATTTTTGTAACGCTCAAATTGATAAGGTCCTTAAGAAGTATGTGGTGCATCATAGAACAGCTACCCCTTATCACCCTTAAACTAGTGGGCAAGTTGAAATTATGAATCGAGAAATCAAACGTGTCCTAAAAAAACGGTAGAATCAAATAGGAAGGATTGGGGAATAAAATTAAATGACGCTTTATGGGCTTATAAGACTGCATATAAAACAGCCATAGGAACATCTCCTTATAGAATTGTGTATGGAAAGAGTTTTCATTTACCACTTGAACTCGAGCATAAAACATTCTGGGTAATAAAATTTCTAAACTATGATCTCAAACTTGCAGGTGAGAAGAGATTAACGTAACTAAACGAGTTAGATGAGTGACGAGCGAATGCTTACGAGAACTCGAGATTATATAAAAAAGCAACAAAGCGACGCCACGATGCTCATTTGAAGCAGCCCAAACAATTCACAGTTGGGGATCTTGTCCTTTTATACAATTCAAAGCTCAAGTTGCTCCCGGAAAGCTAAAAGCAAGATGGTCAGACCCATTCATAGTACAGACCATTTTCCCATATGATACAATAGAGGTAACCCATCCGGCATATGGCACATTCAAGGTAAACGGTCATCGACTCAAACTTTATAATGGTGATGATTTTAGAAATGATAGAGAGGAGTTTTGGCTCCGCAAACATTCGTAACTGTACTGTAACATCCTGATTTAGTGGGCCTATGCATTTTGTGTGTTATAAGTTTAATTTGTTAATTTAAGGGTTAGGGGTCCAGATTGGGCTCGAGAATGGGCTGAGGTCTTGACTAAATATTTTGTTTAGACACTTTAGGGCTTAAAATATTGTATCCATAGTTTAAAATATCAAGTTGGGCTTGTGGCCAGTGGCAAAATGGCGCCACTAAGAGGGAAGGGAGTTGGCGTCAATGGCAAAGGAGGAGGCCCAAGTTTTGGCCACTTAGAGCCCATGTTTTTGGGCCAAATTTGGCACATATAAAGGGACTAAGGGGGGGACGGCACAAGGCTTAAATATAGGGATTTTTAATGTTTTTAATTTGTGGATAATAAGCTGATAAAGGAGGGAGGAAGTGGTGTGATGTAGGACACTTTTGGATAGGTGTTTTGATAAAGATAAGGAAAGGATGAGGAGCTATCTAGGAGGATAGAGGTGGCCGAATATGGGATTGTATGTGGAAAGGGGGGACGGCTAGATAGAGTAAGGAAAAAGCCGAATTTTGTCAGTTTTTCCCTTTTTTCTTCTTTTCTCTGAAGCTCTCTCTCTCTCTTAGTTTTCTCTGTTGCCGAAACTTCTCTTTTCTTTTTCTTCTTCCGTCGAAATTACTTCCTAGCCAAAGTTCTAAGGCTCTCTTTTATTTAATTTTCCTAAGCCAAAACTGAAACTCCCTATTCAATTCTTCTAAAAAGTCGAAAAACACATCTAGTTCATCTTTTCGGGATTTCTTTAAAAAGCCAAAACTCCTAGATCTCTAATCTTTTACACTTCGATCCTCTTCTGTGATTGTTGAATCTTTCTACAAGGGATAGCCGAAACCTTCTATAGAGGTAAGTATCGATTTCGGTTTTCTTTTGATCTTTTTCGGCTTTTGGAGACTATAGCCGAATGGCTAAATAGTTGGCTAATCTCGTGTTTTCTCTTATTTGCGGCATTCCGGGATTTGAAGGGGATTCAATCGCTTAGATTTCTAAGCCAAAGTTGAGTAGCACTTGGATCGTAACACTTTCAGGATTTCAAGGTATGGAGATCTGCTAATTTAAAACATATAATCCGGGTAAAACACTAACCCTTGGCCGAATATAGGAGAGGCCCTATCTTCGCATTCTTCCAGCTTTTGAGCAAAGTTGTAGACAAAGGGCATTAGATCTGATTAGTGGGGATATCGGCATAGAGAGTAGTACTACGCATTAATCAGGTGTGTAACTTCTCACATCATTTAGATTATCTGCTAATATATGTTATTAAATCTGCTTATACTTTGTTAAATGCCGAAATCCCAGCATAACGTTTGAAAACCCGAGGAGGGTAAAAGTGAATCACCAGGTTAGTGATCTCTGTCATTCATAAGTGAATGTTTCTGCTAATGATATGTTTTTGTGATTGCACGGGTTGGGTAATTGATGAAAGGGGAAGTATTCTGTCGTAGTGGCTATTGCCATGATCTGACGATGTGAAGCTGACTGCAGCATGACTGCCATCGATGGTGTGTAGCGGTGTGGGTTGATTGTAGAAATCCCCAATAGTGTGTTTGGCAGGTAAGGGTGGTGTGTAGCGGATGGAAACCTAGGAGTGGGTTGGGCTTTGCATAATTTCTGTCATTTCATGTTTTGATATCTGTTCTGTGGGGCTAAGGTCCAATCTAATGGTGCATGAGGGTTGCACACTGAGTCTCGTGACTCACCCTATTATTTAACATTTTTCAGGAGACACGTAGAGCATCGGACCGGGCTGGAGAGGAAGGCAAGGTGGCCATGCATGAGATTATTTTGGATACTACGACAGCCATTATTTTATTTGTTTATATTTATTACTTTGGATTAGTTGGGTTTTTATTTCATTGTAATAATGCCATGGGCCATTAGATTTTCTTTTATTATTCGGGTTTTATTTTGGGCTTTTATTGTTATTAAATATTTGGATTTTACGTTTTAATTAAGCTAAGGCATGTACCAAATTTCAGTTTCTAAATCACTAAGGCATTAATTTAAAATGTATATCTTTTACAACCTATTCAAGCATTTAGTTTTTCCGGTTAAAAGGTTAAACTCAAGAAAAATATGTCCCGAAATTGCGATAACTTTTAAAATCTCTTAGTGACATGCCAGATTCGGTCATGGTGTTTAGGCCGGGTTTGGGGTGTTACAAATTGGTATCAGAGCCCGGTTCAAAAGTCGGCTCTGGGGGTTTTTGGGTTGAAAACGTTTTCTAAAATTGGGTTTTCGAAACATGCATATTTATAAATGATACAGGTCTGTTAGCTCGGCATGGCACCTGCGTCTCCGGCCCAAGTCCGCCAGGTAAGTATTTTAAACTATTGTGTGACATATATATGTGGGCTTGATGGGCTTATGGGACGTAGACTATTTAGATTAGAACTTGATGGACTCTAGGCTTAGCTGAAACAACTCCTTAGGACTCATAAGACTTAATTTCACTAAACAAACCCGTGAATGAGTCGCACGACTAGGGTGTGGCAACAGGCATGCGCATGTCTAGGATTGGATCCGGAAGAGCTTGGTACTTAAGCAGTCCTAGTGACTCACCTCCTCTTCATTGGAATCCTACCTGGTGCGTAGTGACTGTTCACCCTAGCCCCGAGGATTTGTTGACGGGCCAAAATCTATAATTAAAACCCGAAAGGGACCAGCCACCTTATTTATACAAAATTGCTAAAATACCCTTATTATGGAAAAAAATACCAAGATACCCATGATTTACAAATATACCCCGATTTACAAAGTCAACGGAATTTTTCCTTAGAAAAAAAAAACTCACACAACACACGACAACAACCAAAAACCCACAAACACCTGAACACTATCATTATTCTTTTGAAATCAAACTCTCCAAGATACCCCTGTTTTGAAAAAAAAAGAAAATACCCCTTAGTTTTGTAAAATTTTTGAAAATACCCTTCATTTGTAAAAATTTCCCAAAATATCCTTGATTTGTAAAATTACCAAATTACCCCTGATTTGTAAGATGACCAAAATAACCCCGGATCATAAAATTACCGAAATACCCCCAGATTTCAAAAATTACCAAAATACCCTTATTTCATGAAATCAAAAAGGAACTCTATTTCAAAAATTATGAAAATACCCCTGTAGGATAAAATTACGAAAATACCCCTAGGTAGTGGAATAACGAAAATACCCCAATGTATTGAATGTGGGTGTACAGATGTTGTCTGTATGTTGTATGTTGAATGTATGTAGTTCCTAGAACTAGGAGATGTGAACTTGGGACTGAATTGCAGAAATAATTGCGAATTCGAACGAACTACTCTTAAAATTACTATTCATAAGACTGTTCGTGGTTAATCAGTGGGAAAAAATTTATGATTCATAAAATTCTTAATCAGATAAATGCCAATCGAAAGAATGAGTACAAGGGGTCGAGGACGTCCGCCGCGTGGACGCGGTAGGGGTAGGATGACCTTGTCTGAGCCAGTAGGGTCTGGCCACGGATCAGGAAACGAGATGCCAGATTCGTCAGCTGTGGAGGGAGAGTTACGGGATCAGGCAGCCGGAGATGATGCGGTATCTCAGGCGATGTTACGGGTCCTCGAAAGAGTTGCAGGGGTAGGCACGGGTTCAGGAGCCCGGAAATCTGTATCTGAACGACTTCGAGCCAACAGAGCGGAGGTGTTTAGGGGAGTTTCTGGCGTAGCCCCTAACACAGCTGAGTATTGGTTAGAGGCAAGTGAGCGTATAATGGATGACCTTGACTTCACTGTAGAGGAGAAGTTGAAGGGGGTCGTGTCTCTTCTTCGAGACGAGGCTTATCAGTGGTGGCTCACGGTAAAGGAGGGTACTACCGCAGACTGGATTGACTGGGATTACTTTAAGGAAACGTTTCAAGGAAAGTATATTGGGGCCAGCTATGTGGACGGCCAGAGGAAGGCATTTCTGAATTTGGTGCAGGGAAGTAAGTCTGTATCTGAGTACGAGGCAGAGTTTTTGCGGTTGAGCCATTACCCTCGAGGGATTGTGGCGACTGATTATGAGCATTGCGTACGGTTCGAGGATGGACTAAGGGATGAGCTGAGGGTATTAGTAGCACCGCAGCGGGAAAGGGACTTTGCGGTTCTGGTTGAGAAAGCTAAGATATCTGAGGAGGTTAAGCGGACTGAGAAACAGAATAAGGATAAGGATAGGAACAGGAATAAGAGGAATTTTGGGTCGTCGGGATCTTCTGGAAATTTCCAGAAAAGGCCTAGGCTGATGGGCCAGCTCGTGCTCCAACGGGTCAGAATCGATCATGTCCTTCGTGTGGGAAGGTGCATTATGGGGAGTGCAGAAGGAAAACCAGTGGATGCTTCAGGTGTGGATCCACGGAGCATATGATTAAGGACTGTCCACAGAAGGATCAGGTGCACCCAGCTGGACGAGGTTCTGATCAAGCTGGGAGAGGTGGTCAGCCAGTACCGAGGGGTCATGGCCCAGGTAGAGGAGGAAATGGGGCTGGTCGAGGTCGTGGAGCACCTGGTAGGGGTGCAGGTAATGTATACGCGAGGCAGCCAGGTTTAGTTTATACAGCTCGTCGACGGGAGGATGGTGACGCACCGGACGTCATAACCGGTATGTTTCTTATTGCTGATAACCCTTTTCTTGCCTTAATTGATATTAGGTCAACTCACTCCTATGTTGCATGTTCGGTATCTGAGACCCTAAGTGTAGACTCTAAAACAACTACTAGGAAGATGACTGTGGTTAGTCCCCTAGGACAATCTAGGGTAGTGGACAAACTATTTAAGGATGTACCTTTAGAGACTCAAGGGGTAGTGTTTCCGGCAGACTTAATGGAATTACCATTTGGAGAGTTTGATCTTATCCTAGGAATAGATTGGCTGACTAAACATCGTGCTAAGTTGGATTGTGAGACTAAGCGTATGGTGTTGAGTACCCCGGAAGGCGGGGAGGTGGTTGTGTTAGGAGAAGGAAGAAATTATTTGTCCAACATAGTATCTGCATTGAAGGCTGTTAAGATGATTCGGAAAGGATGCAATGCATTTTTAGCTCTTGTCAGTGCTTTGGACGCTAAGGAGGTGATTGTCGAGGGGGTAAGGACAGTAAAGGATTTTGTAGATGTCTTTCCTGAGGAGCTGCCAGGTTTACCTTCGGATCGCGAGGTGGAATAGAGCTACTTCCGGGTACGGCACCGGTGTCCATTGCTCCTTACCGAATGGCATCAAAAGAGCTGGTGGAACTCAAAGCTCAGATCCAAGAGCTGTTGGATCGAGGGTGTATTCGACCGAGTGTGTCTCCGTGGGGAGCGCCGGTCCTATTTGTGAAGAAGGACGGATCCATACGTATGTGCATGGACTACCGTCAATTGAATAAGTTAATAATTAAGAACAAGTACCGACTGCCAAGAATTGATGACTTGTTCGATCAGCTCAAGGGAGCTTCGTTTTTTTCTAAGATTGACTTAAGGTCAGGATATCATCAGTTAAGGGTAAAGGAAGGAGACATTCATAAGACGGCGTTTCGGACTCAGTACGGTCATTATGAGTTCTTGGTGATGCCGTTCGGGTTGACGAATGCGCCAGCAGCATTTATGGATATGATGAATCGGGTATTCCAAGCATACCTTGACCAGTTTTTCGTGGTGTTCATTGACGATATTCTGGTTTACTCCAAGTCCGAGGAGGAGCATGATGCACATCTTCGTGTGGTGTTGCAAATTCTGAGGGAGAAGCAGTTGTATGCAAAGTTCAGTAAGTGTGAGTTCTGGCTGAAGGAAGTGACTTTCTTAGGGCATGTAGTTTCCGCAGAGGGAATTAGGGTGGACCCTCGGAAGATAGAAGCTGTATTGGATTGGAAGCCGTCGAAGTTTGTGGCAGAGATTTGAAGTTTCTTAAGATTGGCAAGATACTACCGAAGGTTTCTTGAGGGGTTCTCATTAATTGCGGCACCTCTAACTAAGTTGTTGAGGAAGGGAGTATCGTTTGTATGGACCAACAAACAGCAGGAGAGCTTTGAGAAGCTGAAGAGAATCTTGACGGAAGCGCCAGTGTTAATTCAGCCAGAGGTGGGAAAAGAATTTACCATCTCCTGTGATGCGTCACACACGGGTTTAGGATGTATGTTGATGCAAGATGGAAAAGTTGTTACATATGCGTCTCGGCAGTTGAGACCGCATGAATTGAACTACCCTACGCACGATTTAGAATTGGCGGCGGTAGTGTTTGCTCTGAAGATTTGGAGGCACTACCTGTATGGGGAGTAGTCGGTTATTTACACGGACCATAAGAGCCTGAAGTATCTCCTTACGCAGAAGGAGTTGAATCTGAGGCAACGTAGGTGGATTGAGCTCTTGAAGGACTATGACTACTCAATCGAATATCATCCGGGTAAGGCTAACGTGGTGGCAGATGCGCTGAGTAGGAAGGCGATAGCAGATTTGAGGGTGATGTTCGCTCATCTTAGTCTGTATGAGTATGGAAGTTTGGTAGTTGAACTCCAAGTGAGACCAACGTGGACAAGTCAGATTAAAGAGAAGCAGCTTCTACACGATGTTTTGAGTGCTCGACGCCGGCAAGTATAAAGTGGTGAAGGAGAGGACTATAGTGTGAATGGTTATAGGGTTCTATGTTTTCGTAAGAGAATATGTATGCCAAGGGATGTGGAGTTATGGCAGATGATTCTACAGGAGGCGCATAGTAGACCATACGCTATGCATCCTGGTGGGGTTAAGATGTATCGGGATTTACGAGAACAATTCTGGTGGCCAGGTTTGAAGCGAGAGGTAATAGAATTCGTGGGTAGATGTTTGACGTGCCAGCAGGTGAAGGTAGAACACCAGTTGCCTTCAGGGTTGTTGCAGCCGATAAAGATTCCGCAATAGAAATGGGAAAGAGTCACGATGGATTTTGTTAGTGGGTTACCTCTTACGCCCACTAAAAAGGATTTGATTTGGGTGATTGTGGATCGATTGACGAAGTCTGCTCACTTCATACCGGCTCGTGTGGATTATTCCCTACAAAGGTTGGCCAAGCTATATGTGGCTGAGGTGGTGAGATTGCATGGTGTACCTGTGTCGATCATATCAGATAGAGACCCTAGATTCACGTCACGATTCTGGAAGGCTCTGCATCAGGGAATGGGAACAAGGTTAGACTTTAGTACTCCTTTTCATCCACAGACTGATGGTCAGTCTGAGAGAGTAATTCAGATCTTGGAGGATATGTTAATAGGTTGTATCATCAATTTTAGGGGTAGTTGGGAGGAGTATTTACCTTTGGCAGAATTTGCGTACAATAATAGCTATCAATCCAGTATTCAGATGGCACCTTATGAGGCGTTATACGGACGGAGATGTCGTACTCCTACTTGCTGGACAGAATTGGGTAAACATCAGGTATTGGGTCCAGAACTAGTTTCAAAGACGGAAGAAAAGATTAAGTTAATACGGGCTCGGTTGAAAGAAGTGTCTGATCGACAGAAATCCTATGCGGATTTAAAATGAAAGGAGATGGAATTTGCAGTGGGAGACCAAGTCTTTCTGAAAGTATCACCATGGAAGAAGGTAATGAGGTTTGGTCGGAAGGGCAAGCTAAGTCCTCGATTTATTGGACCTTACCGGGTACTAGAACGTGTGGGCCCAATAGCGTATCAATTGGAGTTACCTTTAGAGTTGGAACGGATACATGACGTGTTTCATGTCTCGATGCTAAGACGTTACTGTTCTGATCCATCGCACGTAGTGCCGGTGGAAGAGATTGAAGTACGGCCAGATTTGTCTTTTGAGGAGAAGCCGGTGCAAATCTTGGATCGAGATGTAAAGGTGTTAAGGAGGAAGTCCGTCCCTTTGGTCAAGGTTTTGTGGCGGAACCATGGCGCGGAGGAAGCGACGTGGGAGCCCGAGGATGTTATACGGCAACAGTACCCCCATCTCTTCTGATCAGGTAAATTTCGAGGCCGAAATTTATTTAAGGGGGGTAGAACTGTAACATCCTGATTTAGTGGGCCTGTGCATTTTGTGTGTTGTAAGTTTAATTTGTTAATTTAAGGGTCAGAGGTCCAGATTGGGCTCGAGAATGGGCTGAGGTCTTGACTAAATATTTTGTTTAGACACTTTAGGGCTTAAAATATGGTATCCATAGTTTAAAATATCAAGTTGGGCTTGTGGCCAGTGGCAAAATGGCGCCACTAAGAGGGAAGGGAGTTGGCGTCAATGGCAAAGGAGGAGGCCCAAGTTTTGGCCACTTGGAGCCCATGTTTTTGGGCCAAATTCGGCACTTATAAAGGGACTAAGGGGGGACGGCACAAGGCTTAAATATAGGGATTTTTAATGTTTTTAATTTGTGGATAATAAGCTGATAAAGGAGGGAGGAAGTGGTGTGATGTAGGACACTTTTGGATAGGTGTTTTGATAAAGATAAGGAAAGGATGAGGAGCTATCTAAGAGGATAGAGGTGGCCAAATATGGGACTATATGTGAAAAGGGGGGGACGGCTAGATAGAGTAAGGAAAAAGCCGAATTTTGTCAGTTTTTCCCTTTCTTCTTCTTTTCTCTGAAGCTCTCTCTTAGTTTTCTCTGTTGCCGAAACTTCTCTTTTCTTTTTCTTCTTCTGTCAAAATTACTTCCTAGCCGAAGTTCTAAGGCTCTCTTTTGTTCACTTTTCCTAAACCAAAACCGAAACTCCCTATTCAATTCTTCTAAAAAGTCGAAAAACACATCTAGTTCATTTTTCCGGGATTTCTTTAAAAAGTCGAAACTCCTAGATCTCTAATCTTTTATGCTTCAATCCTCTTCTGTGATTGTCGAATCTTTCTACAAGGGATAGCTGAAACCTTCTATAGAGGTAAGTATCGATTTGGGTTTTCTTTTGATCTTTTTCAGCTTTTGGAGACTATAGCCGAATGGCTAAATAGTTGGCTAATCTCGTGTTTTCTCTCATTTGCGGCATTCCGGGATTTGAAAGGGATTCAATCGCTTAGATTTCTAAGCCAAAGTTCAGTAGCACTTGGATTGTAACACTTTCGAGATTTCAAGGTAAGGAGATCTGCTAATTTAAAACATATAATCCAGGTAAAACACTAACCCTTGGCCGAATATAGGAGAGGCCCTATCTTCGCGTTCTTCCGGCTTTTGAGCAAAGTTGTAGACAAAGGGCATTAGATCTGATTAGTGGGGATATCGACATAGAGAGTAGTACTACGCATTAATCAGGTGTGTAACTTCTCACATCATTTAGATTATCTGCTAATATATGTTATTAAATCTGCTTATACTCTGTTAAATGTCGAAATCCCGACATAACATTTGAAAACCCGAGGAGGGTAAAAGCGAATCACCAGGTTAGTGATCTCTGTCATTCATAAGTGAATGTTTCTGCTAATGATATGTTTTTGTGATTGCACGGGGTTGGGTAATTGATGAAAGGGGAAGTATTCTGTTGTAGTGGCTATTGCCATGATCTGACGATGTGCAGCTGACTGCAGCATGACTGCCATCGATGGTGTGTAGCGGTGTGGGTTGATTGTAGAAATCCCCAACGGTGTCTTCGGCAGGTAAGGGTGGTGTGTAGCGGATGGAAACCTAGGAGTGGGTTGGGCTTTGCATAATTTCTGTCATTTCAAGTTTTGATATATGTTCTGTGGGGCTAAGGCCCAATCTGATGGTGCATGAGGGTTGCACATTGAGTCTCGTGACTCACCCTATTATTTAACATTTTTCAGGAGACACATAGAGCATCGGACCGGGCTAGAGAGGAACGCAAGGTGGCCATGCATGAGATTATTTTGGATACTGCGACAGCCATTATTTTATTTGTTTATATTTACTACTTTGGATTAGTTGGGTTTTTATTTCATTGTAATAAGGCCATGGGCCATTAGATTTTCTTTTATTATTCGGGTTTTATTTTGGGCTTTTATTATTATTAAATATTTGGATTACGTTTTAATTAAGCTAAGGCATGTACCAAATTTCGGTTTCTAAATCACTAAGGCATTAATTTAAAATGTATATCTTTTACAACCTATTCAACCATTTAGTTTTTCTGATTAAAGGGTTAAACTCAAGAAAAATATTTCCCGAAATTGCGATAACTTTTAAAATCTCCTTAGTGACATGCCAGATCCGGTCATGGTGTTTGGGCCGGGTTTGGGGTGTTACACGTACGCACAAGGTAAGTCAAAATTAGACTTTAAATAAGCGCTTTTTGGGAGGCAACCCTAGTGTTAACACTGCTATTCCTTTTAATTTTATTTAATGTTATTTTTAAAACAAATTAATTTTCAAAAAAAAAAAAAGTGTTTTTAACCCATACGGCCTGAACACACGGGCGTGTCCCATGCCCTGTGCACTATAAGGGGTTGGACAGTAAGTTACACGGTTGGGACTTTATATTTCAAAAATTCAATGGAGACACGGCCTAATTTAGTCCACACGGCAATGTGAACCCTGGAGAAAATTTTTTCAATTTTAAATCAAGTTAGAGAGTTACACAGGGCAAGGCACACGGCTGTGTCTTGAGCCACAAGGGCGTGTGGGAGTTCCGATGGGCATGGGAGAAGTGAAGAAGACCACACACGGCCATGTGACACAGACGTGTGGAATACATGGGCGTGTCCTAGGCCGTGTGAACCTCGGAGCTAATTTTTTCAATTTTAATTCAAGTCAGAAAGCTACACGAGCAATAGACACGCCCGTGTGTGAGACACGGGCAATAGACACGGTCGTGTGTGAGACACGGCTAAGCCACACGGGCATGGGAGAAAGGAAGGACATCACACACGGCCTGGACACATGGGCATGTCCGAGGATGTGTGAAGACTGGGTTAAAAAATTTTATCGCACACGGGTTGATAAAGAGCCACACGGGCGTGTGACACGGCCATGTGCCCCAACACGGACCCTTACATGATCGTGCCATCTATTTAGCCCCTAACCCCCTTTCTTTTCTTGTGTTTGTCTTCTTCCTACCCAAAGAGAAACCCTAGCCATAGCTCACCATCCCTCACCACTAATCGACCTTACCTCACCACTCCGTCCACCGTCGTTGCACCCCCCACCCACCGACCCCACATGCTCCTTTCCTCTAACCCCGCACCCTAGCCTCTTCCCTCTTTCCCTCACCTCGTCATGCCCCTACACCCTGCACCATGTCCCTCACCGACCCCAAGCCATCCCCCTCTCCTATTCCCTTCCATCGTCCCCTCCCACTGCACAAGCCATAAACCCATACCCTCGTCGCCCCTTTCACTCAAGCACGCCCTCTTCCCCTTCTCCTTTTCTTCCCCCATATACACCCCAACCCCCACAATCGTCCCCTTCGCGTCCTCTCCAACCTACGTCTAGCCCCTATTGATCAACTACCCACGCCCGTCGACCACCGTGTGTACCACCACCATCACTGTCAGTTTCCCCTTTGCCCTATTTTATTTTATTTTTTATTCTATTCTATTCTATTCTATTCTATTCTATTCTATTCTATTTTGTTTTATTTTATTTTCTTTTATTTAGTTCATATTTATTTATTATTTATTTTTGTTTCTTTAATTTGATTTTGTGTTTATTTTACTTCTACACATTATTACTTTTTTATTTTATTTTTATTATTGCCTCTAGTGTTATTATTATTATGTTTATTATTTTTAGTCTTAGGTAGCTTATTTTTTATCGTATGGTTTTGATAATTGGTCTTATTACTTTTGTTGATTTCTATTTCTCAGTCATTATTAGTCTAATTAGTAAATCTATTCATATCAGTTTCATTTTTTTTTCTATTATTCTTTTTATTCTTGCTATGTTTATTTTAGTTATAGTAGTACTGCTTGGTGCCTTCAATTAGTATATTCTTTCTTTTCTTTTTAGTTTTTGATATTTGATTATTTTCATTCATTATTATTCAGTCTTATTCCCTAGATTGGTGACTGCTATGAGTTTATTATTTTATTATTTTATTTTATTGTCTATTATTATTATTTTATCCGTCCTATTATTATTGTCTCTTCTATTCTGCTATTTATTTTAGTATTTAGCTAAGTGTTCAATATTGTGATTTTGGATTTTCGTTTTCGACTCTCGTTTTGGGATTATGTGACTTAATTAATTGTGCAAATTCCTACTATTGCATTGAATGCTGAAATTATCCTATTTTTCTTGTAGGAACACCATGACGAACACACACAGCAAATCTAAGGTTGCCGTCCTGTTTCGAAAAAGAGGAAGACACCTGGCGCGATCTCCTCCTCGAGTGCTTCCGTCGAGGCCTGCCACTCCTATATTTGATTTTTAGCTGGTTCTTAGGAGGACTAATATCAGCTACTTCGATTGCGACCACTCGTTTTAGGCCACTATATTAATTTGGCCGCTTTGGAGCAGGTCCAGTTAGTTAATCATGTTCGAGCCTTTATTGCTACAGCCCCGTGAGGCCGATTTTTCTCTATTATCGAGCCTATATACATGGAGCTGACTTTAGAATTCTGCTCGACATTTACTCTACAGCATGTGATGACGACTCATGATGAGCCGGCCACCATCATTTTTAGACTCGGTAGCTTGGCGCAACATATGAGTGTCCTTGAGTTCGGTGCTACTTTGAAACTATACACTGAAAAGTTTATGAGTCCCGAGATCTTTCTCCACCTACATCGGCACATCCACTACTCACCATCTCTTTGTTGGATAAACCTTACGGTGAGTATGACACCTTATGATGCGAGTCGCTCAAAGGCTACTTCTCTCCCTCCAGCTTTACGATATATTCATGCCTTTTTAGCTCACACTTTAACCTGTAGGAGAGAGAGCACCGGAGTTGTTAGTATCATCAATGCTTATTTTCTCTAGAGCATGACCACGGGGCATATTTTTTATCTAGCTTACTTCATCGCTCTCGCCTTTCGCCATCAAACAGACCGCAACAGGAAGGGTCTTATCTATTTAGGCCCTTATATGACTCGACTCGCTCGACACTTTGGTCTCCTCAACACACCAGAGTAGTCCTCTACGCTTACACTCACTGGCAGATGTCTCCACAAGGAATATTGAGCATGATCCATATAAGAATGATCGAGCGACTTCGTGGAGTGGATCCTCCTCAATACCGATTATCTCGTTCTAACCCTCAGAGCCCGAGGACTTCACTGATGATGTCCCTTTCCATCACGAGGATCCACCTCATCCTTCGTCTTCAAGTCACCGTCCTGTTTCTTCTGCTGCTACATTAGAGGACCTCTTCACTCACTTCGAGCAGCACTGCTTTCAAAGGTTTGACAGTAGTGACGCGACATTGTAGCAGATTTGTCAGCATCTCCATATCTCTTTTTTAGCGCCGACAACTCACGACACCAATGTTTCTAATGATGAAGACCATTAAGTTTATTGGTTTTCTATTTTTTTTTCTTTTTCTTTTTATTTTATGTTTAAGTTTACTGTTATTTTTAGTTCTTTTTTACTGTTATTTTCTTAGTCTATTTGTTTCTTATCTTTTGAACTATATTTTTATTTCTATGGTTGTTTATAATCGAGTTAGTAACCTTTTAATCTTATTCACTATTTGTGTTTATTTTCTTATTAGTTTGCTCGGAATCATGCACTACATTTAGATCTATCTACAATGCCGCTTTTCACCATTCTGGCAATTTCATCCAATATTCAGGGCAGTTTCAATTTTCTCCCTCTCTTATGATATTTTGTTTATACTGTGATTATATATTTTTTTACATTAAGGACAATGTACATATTAAGTGTGGGGAGGTTATTTATATAATTATTAAAAAATTCCTGAATTATGTCTTGTATTTAAGTAATTTTCTCATACTTCCATTAGAATTAATTTTTGTCGATTTAGAATTTTTGTTGATGTGTTTTAGATTAATTTGTCGATAATTGTGTATTGGTTGATTTAAACTTGAAGACATGAGAGAATCAAGCATGATAATATTTTTCATGAATTAAATTTTTTTTAGGTTGTTTCCCTAAATTGAAGTATTATCTTAAAATTTGATATTTGCAAGATTTACATCAAAAACCATGATTTTTGGAGAGATTTTGAGCCTTTAGAGCATACATTTTCTTTCTCATTTTATTACTCGTTATGAGTGTGTCAATTTGATTGTTATTGTAGAACTTGTGTCGGTTATACATGTCGATACCACACTTTTTTATTTGATATGCTGAGATGATATATGCACTTAAGTTTTAACCCACTTATCCCATAAAAAGCCTACCTACATAATTAACCCTTAGTGAATCCCGTTGAGCCTAACACACCGTTTCTTGATTTACCCATTAATTTTAACCCATAACTCATCTTTTCGTTGAAACTTTTTCCCGTTTTATTGACTCCCCTTTTGTCAAGATTTGATTTGGTTAGTTGTCTATCTATGCTCTTTTGTTGATTTTCTGAATTATTTCTTATTGTTAAAAAAAGATCAAAAAAATATTGTTTATTATTTAGTTCTATATTGATTGAGTTTGAACAGTTAAATTCATATTTTGAGAAGAAGCTCGTTTTTGTTCTTGAATAGTTTTCGATTGATGTAATTGTTTTTAATTTAGCTCTTGTTTATTTTTTCTAGTTTGGTAATTTTTTAATTTGATCTCGATTATAACCAACTTTTCTGGCCTTTCTCCATACCCTTAACCTAAGCTCTGTTACAACTGTAACAGACCGAATTTGACCCTAATCGGAACGGTGGTTTCGGGACCACGAATCCGAGTCTGAGAAATATTTTAATATTATATTTTGGGTCTATTATATGTGAATTGATGTGTGTGAAAGTTTCGTATGAAAATTTTATCGTTTAAGTGCTTAATTTGATTAAAAGGACCTAATCGCGTAATTTTTAAAAGTTTCAAACTATAGTGTAAAGTGCCTATTTAGTGATGGCTTTTTAAAGTGGAGCATTAAAAGGGTAAATAACCCATTTTTTTGAGTTAGTGGGTGGCTTATGTCATGAATAACCTTAGGATATATGTTAGTTTTATTTTATGTTAAAGGTTAAATTAGTAACTTAATAATTACTTTATAATAATGTTAAAATAACACAAACAAAAAGCATTATCTTTCTCATTCTCTCATGGCCGAATATTGAGAAAGAAAAGGGGGGTTCATGTTCTTTGATTTTCGGCACTTTGAAGCTAGAATTGAAGGTGAGTTTTTAGTTAGTTTTTGATAAATTTTACGTTTTTGAGATCGTTGCTTCGAACTGTACTTGACCCATGTTAGAATTTTTGAAAATGAGTATGTATGAGGTTCGGCCATTGCTATATTCTTGTGATTCTTGGTGTTTTATGATTTTATATAAATGATATGTTAAGGATTAGTATATTTTACATTGGAAATTTTGGTAAATTTAAGTATTTTGGGCTATTTTGTAAAAATGAATTTTTAGAGGGGCTTAATTGTAAAATGAATGAAAGAAATGGACTTGTAAAGTCCCTATACATATTCGGCCCTTAAGGAGTATGGGGGAATTTGGTGCATTTTGAGTTTTAAGCAAATAGGACTAAATTGCAAAGTTTTGAAATAGTGGGGTAAAATGGTAATTTGCCCATTTATGTGTTCCGGGACTAAATTGAATTGAAATGTACTTGATTGAGCTGAATTTAATGTGTTCTAGATCAAGAGCAAAGGAAAACGGAATTAGATCGGGGAAAGGCGAAGGTTCTCGAATAGCCGATTCGCACGGACTATCGACAACCGAGGTAAGTCCTTAAGCTGAAAAGGTTAAAGAATTATTTATGAACCTATTAAATGATAATGTTTGATAAATTTTAGTATATAATCATCTCATAGCTGAATGTATATATATGTATTAGATTGATTTCATAAGTTGATAATGTGATATGAATAAGTGTATCAATGCGAATTGTGGGATTGTACAATGAAGTAATGATTTTATTTGTTTGATGCGAATAAGTTTAGTTAAATTGGATATGTAATATAGAGATGAAATGTGTGTGTAATGATTGATCACATTGATTTCTTTCGGGCTTTAAGCCTAGCAGGCCTAGTGCCGGTGATTTATTTCAAGCTCTGAGCCTAGCAGGCCTTGTGCCGGTGTTACTTATCGGGCTTTGACGCCTAGCAGGCTTGATGCCGGTGATGTGTTTTACAAAGGAGAAATCGAATTCGTGTTCAAGGTAAATCATAGCTAACGTGTCTAGTTAACGGCTCAGGTAAGCTTGTAAGGTATGCTATGCTTAATGTTACTTGAGTCGAGTTAATACTATGAGAAAAGTGTTATGTACGTTTGAGGTTAAGATTAATGTGCAATATTATTATACGATTGAATTTGAGTTTGAATGTACTACTATGGAGATTTGATTTCCAAATTGAAATACTATGAGTAAAAGAAATTTGAGTACGATGATATGGTTGATATGAATGCTGTATTTGTACGAGTTGGAATATGTGGATATTGTAATATGCTTACTTTGTGCTTCAAGGATATACAGGTTTATGGAAATGAAGTACAACTACTTAGGTTAATGAACTATTAGTATTCGGCTTTGTATAAATCATTATGAGTTAAATGTTTAAGTGTTTTAATGTATTATTATTTTGACTTTAGGACTTACTAAGCTAGTAAGCTTAATTGTGTGAAATGTTCTTCTCTGTTTTATAGTTTAGGTTCAGGCTACAAGCTCATCTGGATCGTCAAGAAAGTCGTCCACACTATCAATCTATTTTGGTACTCTTTTATTTTGAATTTCGGATGAAGGCATGTATAGGAAGGACTTTGACGTTATTTTGATGAAAACTTGTTGTTCATGTATATAATGGCCATGCGAATATGGCTAAACTTTGGTTAAGTATGTTTCTATGCTATTTTTATAATCGTAGGGTTATATAGTTAATGGTTGACCATATCCAATCAAAGTTTAAATCAAATATGGTAAGAAAATATATGCTTTTGAAATGGACATTGATTTGGGCATTGTGGTACGAATAATCATAAGTATACTCGATCAGATTGAACCTTAGTTGTGCTTAGTTCATAGGTTAATGATATTTGGATGTCATGTGAGTGTTCGAGGTACAAGTAATAATTTTATAACTATTACAATACATGGATATTATGATTTGTATGTGGTTATATTCGGATTTTAATCTAGGTGCGTATCGTATATATAGATATGTATATAGATTAGTCTTGACATATAAGCATGATGTGTTTAGTTGTGAAATATCCATTATAAAATATGCATGTTTTGTTTAAATGTAAATTGTAAAGATAACTTTCATATGTTATGTATTCGGCAATACATGGTCTAAAGTAAAAATTATAATTGGTTTTGGATTTCACTTGTGCATGGCTAATAAACATCATACGCTTGGTTCGAATACGTCATTATAATGATAAGCACATGATTTATGTATGTTATTAAAGCAAATTGTGCAAAACAAGACATGTATATTGATTTGATAAAGTGATTTATAATTAAAATGAATTTGATTGAATTGTGGAACATGATTTGTAAATATAATTATATGCATTTGTGGATAAGTTTTAGGTGACTATGTGAATGTATGAAAGATGTATTTCTTTGAAAATGCCTCGTAACCCTAATTCGGCGACGAATATGGGTAGGGGTGTTACAACAACCTTTTAAAGAACTTTTGATTTGTGTATCATCTCATTTTATAGTGGTGGAGATTTGATTTTCATGTAAGCCTGTGGTAATGACATTTCTTGTTCGACTATTTAGTGCTTATTTGTGAACCTTAAACACTTTGAGTGATTTGAGTGAATCTTTAGTAAGGATGTTGATTCTTGTAGATTTTGAATTAAAGGTAACTACTTAAATAAGGGGAGACACCTATGTTTTCGTATTTAAAAATGTTAGCATGGATTGTTTGAGACTTCAGTGCTCTTTTGGTTGAATTGTCAATGCATGATTATTTGTGAATTATTTTAAGACATTATTTATGGGAATTATAAGTTGAGAAATATTAATTTTAATGTGAGTTGAGGATTTTTCTTGAAGACAAGCAAACACTTAAGTGTGGGGATATTTGATAAGTTATAAAAGTAACATATTTTAATCTCATTCTTAATGCATTTTTGGATGATTAATTACAAAAATTAGTGAATTTGATGCTCCTCATCCTTTAAATTCATGTTTCTATACTTATGAAAGTATTCGGGAGCGAAATGAGTGAAAAATGAGTCAAAATTGGATAAACAGAGTTATTTTCAATATCAACATGGGCTGGCCACACGCCCGTGTAAGCCACACGGGTTGGCCACACGCCCATGTGCCAGCCCGTGTCGATTTTGCACCCGGTTTCCCAAATACGCGAAAAAAACCAAATTTTAACATTTCATGCATTCTAAAGTCTATAAATACCAATTAGAAGAAGACCTAAGGGGGAAACCAGAGAAGATCAAAGAAAACACTTGAAGAACACCATCAGAGCCAATTCGAAAGAGGATCTCCATCAAGATTAAAGATCTCATTTTAATTTCTTTCAAAGTTTTATTGAGTTTCTTTATGTCTTGTGGTTTTTCTGACTCTGAGATGTTTTCATTCAAGATTATGGACTAATCTCCTAAATACCTAGGGGAGATGAAACCTGTGATGAATCCTATTATTTAATTTCAGTTTTACGCAATAAATACTTGATTCTTGTTCTCGATTTTGTATGCTTATTTCTTGTTTTAATATTTCTGGGATATTACTTCATGTTTAATGTGATTATTTCAGTAGAGCAAAAGTTCATGTTTAAGAGTAGATCTAGCATAATTAAGTGGAATTGCATGCAATCGTAGAAATAGGACGACATAAATCTACCAGATTAGAGTCAAATCTAATAGGGGAATCCATAGATCGAGTTAATGCGACAATAGGGGTTTTAATTAAAAATAAATTTCAATTAATCAAACTAGAATCAATTGTTCTTACTCTCGAAAGAGATATTAACATAGTTTAGGGATTTCTACGGATCAAGTAGCAAGTGAATAAATCGTTTAATTCATATTAATAATAATAGGTAAAGTCTAGGTGAATTCTTTCCTGGGTATTGTCTACTCATTGGTTATCTTCTATTATTTTTCTATCTCATTCTCTGTTGCGTTCTTAGATAAATTACTTTAGTGATTTTAGAATAAAACATATCACCCCAATTTATCTTCTAGATAATAAGAAGACGGTAATTACTAATACTTTTAGTCCTTGTGGATACAATATTCCCTACTCACCATAGCTATACTATTGCTCGATAGGTGTGCTTGCCTTTGTCGTATCTATAGTTAGTTTAGTGACCATCAGTTACTTTGATTTTAATCATGTTTGCAATGTGTTTTGTTATCTTGTCAACAACAATGGTAGCTTAAATCTGTTTAGCTAGGTTGATTGCATTAATTCAATGAAGTTTGTTTAAATCATGTTTATAGTGTTTGTGCCTCATTCAATCATGTTTTCAATTAAACTTAAGTATGTATTTTATTCATACGTGATTGGGTGCATTAGAATTAGCTAAGCGATCCTAACCAGATGATGGCTAATGGACACAATAGTTGAAAAGTGCATGCTTAATTTAGATCCTAACCCGACTAAATTGAAGGTTTATAATAACTTTACTAAATTGAAGGTTTATAATAACTTTAACGAGCTCTATTATCTTGCATAGTTTTTAGGTTTATGTAATTAAATTGTTTCAAACCTAACCCATCCCTGTTACTTCATATGAATTCTAAGAAACCCTTAGTTTAATATGATCAGTAAAATGCATGTTTTACTAAGTAAAAGATCACAAAAGGACTTATTTGGTTTCAAAATTCATGAAAGATTGAGTTGCTATGGAATATTTTTTAAACACTATTAAGCATGAAAAAAATGAATTAAGTTGAATGATGTAATTATCCTAGCTTTATGTTATTGATTGTTGAATTTTTGTGTTTTTGCTACTAAACTCATTTCATACTTTGCATTTAGATTCAAATTGCATTAGGGATCATCTTACATTTAGTAGTTATTTTTACATCACACCACTAAAAGATATTTTGTTTTTATCACCAAATTGTTAACTCTAATTTTACAATTAATTGATTAACATATATAGTCCTTGTGGAGACAATAACTCTTTTACTTACTTATTACTTGATAACAACTATGTATACTTGCACAAACCTACGCATTAAAATTATTGATGCTTCAATTAAGTCAACTTTGAGAAGAGATCCCCACTCCTTTACAAGATGATGACACTAGCATCAATACGAATACGAAGGCATATTAGTATAAACAAGATCAAAGATTAATCAAGGAGGAGAATTTAGTTGTAAACACTTGTGAGGAAAGGGAGTTCTCAAACAACCGGTTAATCTTAAGTATAGTAGAATATCAAAATGGATTAGAAGAAATAACCTATCAAAAAAGTTATAAGACTGGTTGAGGAAATGGTGAGTAGACACAGGAAACAATCAGGAGTTGTACTCACTTGTTATACATTTTTAGATTCTCTCGATGGAGATAGTGTGCAAGATTTGTACATTCTAGAACTACCCTGACAATCGAAGCTAATGATATTCACTGCCAACCTAGTGGAAGAATGTCCAAAGTCTAGGAACCCTATGAAAAAAAACAAGGATAAACATGCACTTTCAGGGGAAATACTCAACTTGAATGTTTTTTGCAAGATATTAATCTTTAATCGGACGCACAAAAGTTTAACGATCTAGGGATCTTCCAGATGCTGACAAAGATTGAAAAAATATACATCAATAGGACTTATGATCAAATGGTAGGCATCATCCAAACAATATCATTGGTAAGCAAGGAGATATGGCTGAAGAAATCACGAAGTACTCAATTACTGCGAGAAACACCTGATAGAATGGTAATACAACCCGTAGAAAAACTCGAAGGCCTTTGGAATTGATATCCAAGTTATGTCGTACTGGAAGGCACACTAATCGAGATGTTTATGGAAATACCTATAATACTATTTATGTTGGAAGAATTATCTAAGCACTTTATGCGTAACAAATATGAACAGCAACCTCCGTACCTTTTGAAAAATAAGGTTAATAACCAAAAGTCAGGATGGTTACGATGTTCCTTAATTCTACAAGTGATTAATGGTTACAATATGCAGAAAGAATTGTCGATGATTAGTGCAAGCCGAAAAGGAAAGTTCCAAGAGAAGGATAAAGAATAATAGAATGGCAGGATGAATGTTGGACTAATACTGCCAGAAACAAATTGCAAAAGTCACCCAAGTGCATAGTAACCGAGCTAACGGACGAGTCTGGCAACAAAATCTGACATTTTTATGTAATTTTAACTAGCTTTACAAAATTGTATATTTCGCTGACCAAATAAATAAATTTTGTAGGAAGATCAGAGATAGTGCTAACAAGCACCTGAGGCACCCTGAAGATTGAAAATTTTGGAAAAATAAAGTTGATATCACAATACGGCAACCCTGTGTCATAATACCGCGGCTGGTAACAAGAACCGAAGAAAATCATCTCGATGTTGCAACATCGAACCCTGGTGTCACGACATTGGAAAACTAATAGGGATGTCGCAACACAAAACCTCTTTGTCGCCACATCACTGCAATTTTTCTACAGGGTCGAATCGACCCATTCGTGCAATTCAGTGACCTATACACCTTACTTTAACCATGTTTTAAACCTAAAAACCCTTACTTTTAATATTTAAACACATTAACTCAAACTTTTAACCTCTCCTAAACACTAAAATCCTTCTACAAACTCTCAATCTCTAAATCTCTTTTTCACCCTAAACCCTAACTACACAAACCTCTATTGTTATTTCTAAGGCTAAAGTGGGTGTACAATAGTCGATCATTTAGAGAAGAAGCAAGGAAGTTGATGTTTAAAGTATTTATTTTCTCATTTTATTGCTCCATTGATTTGTTTTCATCGTTCCTTGTTGCATCAAAGTAGAATAGTAGAAAATGACTCCTAGGAAGAGTAAGAGAACTTTGGTCCAAGAAACTCCGATAGTTTCAAACCCTGCCAAATTTGAGAATCCAAACGCTAAAAAATATTTTCTTGAGTAGCAGGGTAAACCAATCATTCAAGAACGAGGGTCTGAACCCTTAATGATTTTGTGCATCAAATTTTGGACTTTAGTTAGATACCATCATTGGGAACGATTCAATATCACTCCCAAGGAAACCACGGTAAATTCAATTGTGCAAGAATTCTATGCTTCCTTTAGAGACCAAGAAATACAGAAAAGAAAAAATTAGGATATAGTAACAATGAGAGGCGAAGAAGTGCCAATTACTCCAAAGGAAATCTGTGAATTTTACGATATACCATAATAGCAAAGACTTCTTAGATAGTACTAATTTACAAAATTTTGATGATATAGATATGGAGAATGTTATTAAGTACTTAACTTAGGGTATAGGTACATGGAATCATAGACCAGATTCAGATTTACCAACTAATTTCAATCAAGAAATAATGTTCCCAGTAGCGAAAATGTGGATGCAGTTCATAGGCACTAGAAATGCACCTGCATTAAATGTTTCTAATGTTAATACTTTTTGAGCTATTCTATTGTATGGAATTTTGCAGCAGAAGCATATATGCGTTGGTAAATGGATTTATTGTGAAATGAGGGGTTATGCGTACAACCAAAAAACTAGAATTTTTTTTCCTCACCTGGTAACAGAACTCTGTCGAAGGGTGGAAGTTCCAATAGGCGAGAATGAGCAGTTCAAAAAACCACTGAGAAGCATCATCAGAGACTCGTTGTACACACAATATGTCGAGCTTCAAAGAAAATACTAGAATCAAAGAAGGAAAGAAAATATGGATGTCCCGGTTTCCTTTAAACAGAAAGAGAAGTCGAAAGCTCAAAGAGGGACAAGTGGGAGCACCGAGGAAAAGCTCAATGGAATGATTCGATAGATGCAGGAAACAAGGCCAGTACTTCAAGAATATGCAGGGATGAATGGTTTGCGAGCTCCAAATTACCCACTTGACATGTTTGGCCCAGATACGGCATACCATGATGGAAGAGGAGATGAGACGGAAGCAGACTCCGAAGATAAAGACGAAGGGGATGCGCAGGATTTTCCATGAGCTGGGGATGAGTACGATGCGGCATTTCAGCTGCAATATTCCATGCTAAAAGGACCCATCATTCAAAGCCCGATCCGACAGGTTCATTCAATGGGTGGGAGCACCCACCAAAAGTATGGCTCGGGTAAGGGAAAAGCACTTATGGAACAGAGGCATGCACCTGCTTTAAATTATTCGGAGGATTGATTTTAACTTTTTAATGTTTTTTTATAAGGATTGTATTAATTCTTTTTGGGATGATGTTAATTTGATTCTTTTAGAAGTAGGGTTAATAGTAGATTATTAGTTGTTTTGTGTCTTGTTCTAATTTTCTATGTAGGAACCCCACATGGATGAGACATAAGAATTAGAGCTTTCAACAAGTAATGGAGGAAGAACCCACCAATAGCCTATTGAATTGTCACGATCAATCGAGTAACTTCTTTCGTTATCTTTTTAGGGGATACACATTGAAGACAATGTGTTATCTAAAGTTTGGGGGTAACATAGAAATCTTTTTTTAAATTTTTATGTTTTTCTTTGATTTTGCTTATCATTTGTGTGCTTGATCTTATAGAAATACAAGTGATTAGTTAGGAGCATGTACTTAGGTTGACTGTATTTACATTAAATTTGGCATGGGGATAGATGAATTTAAAATTTTTATTATTAAACTACTAAGTTATATATATTACACTGTAAATAGGCATTAAAACAATTGAATGTACCAAATGATATAGAGAATAAAAGGAAACGAGCATACTAGTATGAATGATAAATTGTTGAATTTGTGGTTGTTTGGTTTATTAGAGTTGTGAATATTTAGATACCTAGGGATGATCTAAGGCATTGTTTGGTATACACCTAGAACCAAAAAGCTAACCATGTTATTTATCTTTAGTACTTATTTTTTAGCCGGAAAACACTTCTTGTTGAACCTTCATACAAAACCCGAGCCAAAACACATCAATTTGTACTTACCTTTTTTTCGTTGGTATTAAACTACAACACTATAGACGTCCAGCCATACATATTGAGGGTTAAGTTGATACATTATGGCGGATTTTGTAAAAATAGAGTGAAATGGAAGGGAACAGTGTTATATAGTAATTATAGGTTAGCCAATATGTGTAACAAAAGAAAAATTCAAGAAGAAAATCAAAACGAGTAGAAAAAGTACTTGAAAAGTAAAAGCATTTGTGAAGGAGATGTATTGAAAAATAAAAGAATGTAACAAAGTCACAAAATTAGAAAAAATCGTTCATAAGTGTACAAAAACTCGTAAGCTAACCGTAATTGTTATATTATGTTGTGGTTTCCTATATGGAGAAACAAGGAAGGTGATAGGAAAAATAAGGTGGTAAGCGAGAAGGGTTACTAAGGGGGAGAATAGGGGGCAATATGATGTGTCAAACTATTTTTGTGCTTGAAACTATTTTATGTTTACTATTCTTGAAATCCATACCTATCCTAAGCCTTAGAACGTTACAAGCAAAAAAGTCTTATGTGATCTAGGTAGAATTATTCACAATTCAAAATCATACTGAACAATTGCATTCATGATTGTTTGTATTTTACTAGGATAATTAAGTTATTTGTATAATTTAATGATGGATCTTTACATTTGAGACCCTTAATGCTTGTATGCTTTGTAATATACTTAACTTAGGTGTTTGATATCAAAAATGGTACGTCAGTTATATCTCATGCCAAGACTATATGCAAATATAAAATGCCTATTCATGTGCTCCAAGCTAACTCTTGTACCATACTTATTCAAGAGTCGTCTTTTTTTTATTGTTTTTGTCATGTTGCTTGAGGACAAGCAAAGACTCAAGTGTGCGGAAGTTTAATCTGTCATAATTTTGTGTAGTAGATTAAACTAGTTTTCACACCTTAGGAGCTTGAACATAAGCATTTTAGTTGTGTTTTAATTACATTTCAGCAAGTTAAGTTAAGAGTAATAGAAGATGTAATTTGAGTCATTTTTTCACCTTAGGGGCCGAATAAGTCCTAAAGATGAGCTAATACACTTTGTGAGTGTGTAGGAGACCATTAGAATGCGCATTAACTCAATATTGGTAGCTAGGTTGCAACACAGAGTATGCGATGTCGCAACAAAAGCGCAGAATAGAAGAAGTCCAAGACTACCTTCGATGTTGTGACACAGTCTGAAAATGCCGCGACATACCCTTAAAGACACCTTGAAGCTGAGCATACTACCTTCGATGTCACGACACAAGACCTGGTGTGTTGCGAGATCACCTCTGTATGGGAAATTAATACAAGCCAGGGGTGTTTAGGTCCGCACAATCCAACTTTAAACTCGGGAACATCAGCTGACCTAGGGTTAAGGACGACAACCATTCTAAGTTTACAAATAAGCTCAGTTAACACATGTTATGGACACCTTTGACTATTGTATAATTTTCTCTTTAAATTTTAATCTTTAGTTTTTCCTTTCTTTTAGGTTTTAGATTTTATTCTTATCCTTGTTATTTACTTTTGGGGAGAAATCAGATTCTAAAATTATTCTCAAACTCTGTGAGGATTCATCACTTAAATTCAATACAATCAGGCTTATTCCAAACTCTATTCTTGAAATTATTCTTTATGTTCATTCTTTCATTCAAGTTTATATTGTTTTCTAAATCCATGAGAAACTGATCCTCTTATGGGGGATTAGCAAGTGGAGGTATGAATAATTAATTGTTTTGTAGGGATTTCTTAGTAGAACAACTATTCTGGAAAGGAAGAACCTAAACCCTAGGCCTAGTAAGCCTAGGAAGTCATCAAGGTGGGAATTAACCCAAAATTGGTATAGTCTATCCATGAACACCTTAACCTTGAATCGGTATGGACTGTGAGGTCAGAAGATAAGCAGTTCTTACTAACTCTGTATTTCAGTTGACATATCGGAAGATATTGCTGGGGTATTGACTAGTTGATTGAACGAGAAAACTCGATAGGACAACTGATTATGATTACCAAAGCGATTTGATACTTATTTTCTTATTTTATTTCTTGTTTTTCGTTTATTTAATTTTCGTTTATTTCTTTTCTTAATTTTATTATAATTTATTCAAAACCCTTATTTTAATTCTTTGTATTATAATTTAATTAAAGTATTAATTAGATCTATTTATGTTTAAATTAGAATTAATCTAGTTCTCGCCTCTCTTGGGTACGATCCTCGGAGTACTTACCTACTCCATTGTAACTATGTTACAGTCTAATCTATATACTTGCATATATCACTTTTTCACATCTTTTGTGCAGGATTTTAACTCTGGACATTGGTACGTCCGAAGGCAATCAAAAGGGATCCACAAATGAAAGTAGAAGAACCAAAGAATTTAGTTCAGACGTAATCTTCCTGTGAATCATTTAGTACTCGAGGTGTTTTGAAGTCAATTTTAGAAAAATTAGATGGATGGTGTACTAGGATGGAATGTATGGAACAACAGCAAGGGGTAATTTTAGAAATATTAGATGGCTTGACTGCTAGGTGTAACAATGACGTGAGGCACATCTTATTTATCTTCTTGTTGTATCCATAACGATGATTAGAGTGAGTAATGTTACAAACACATTTCTTTTTTTTTTTTCATTTGTTTTAAAAAGTTTGGACTATTTATTATTTTTTAAAATTGTTTAATTTTTTTTAAATGTTGTGTTGCAATTGTTCTTAGAGTCTCCATGGTTTGGTTCGATACTCTTGATCATTGAATCTTATTTGGCTACGATTTTCTAATGGGTCTACAATTGGGAGCTGAGCCTTTCGAAGCTTTTATGGTTTTACTGATCTTAATAATATGTTGCTTTTGAAATGGTTTTTCTTTGGTCGTACTGATCCTCTCATACCTTTTTTCCTTGTTTACAATGGTGATTTTTCTTAAAGACTTTGTTTTTTGTTGGCGTTTCTTTGTGATGTTAGGTTGTTATGTGGTTTTGAATTTTTTTTTCCTTAATATATACTTTTCTTGAAAGAGAAAAAAAACTTATATTCAGCTATTTTTGTAACACCCCAAACCCGGTCAACACACCACGACCGAATCTGACATGTTACAGAGGAAAAACGTTTTGAGGAAATCAGGTTAAGGTTAAATTTTAGTAAAAATTCTTTGTTGTTTTATGCCTAAAGAAATCAGGGCATGATTATTTAAAATCAATAGTTTACTTTGGGATCTCGGAAATCAGTCTTTAAAACTTAGTTGTCGATCCATAGATTAGAAAACCTTTTTGTCATTTTAAAAGAAACCCAAATGATTAATTTGAAAACCGTTTCTATTTGAGTGTGGAAACTTAAGTTTGAAAACCGTTTAATTTGTCGAAAACATTTGAGTTGTCATTTATTATCAAGTGATTTGTATTACCCGATGGTAAAGTTTTGAAAACCATTGCGTTTTGTAGTTTAGAAAACCTTGCACTCACATTATTAAATTAATCAAGTAATTCACTTAACCATGTTCGAAATCAAATCCAAAACATATAAATAATTCTAAACATAATTTAAAAGGCCTTATTACAAACCCAAATAATAAAAGCAAAATATAAAATAATTACCCAATTCAACATCCAAGTAAAACCAAATGTTTTAATGCATGGGCCACCTCGAGTCCACCCGGCTCCTCATCCGCGATCTACGAATCACCTGAAAAGATAAGGGAGAAGGTGAGTCACCAAGACTCAGTGCATAATCCCTCCCCCGGTTAATACAACAAGCTTACACAAATCATAACCAAGCAATATATCATGCACCCAAAACTAGCCATCCATAACTCCGTTTCTACCCCGTGTGGTACCAAACCATTGGTGGTGCCAAACCACTGGTGACCCAAAGTCACGATATCCAATAATAATGTGGTGCCAAACCACTGGTGACCCAAAGTCACAAATAATCCATCTGTGGGGCCAACCCACGTTGTGATACCAAATCACTGGCGACAATCCCGTCATATCAAATGTGGGGCCAACCCACTGTGGTAGCCACTGGGACGAGTCGCTATGAGGTGCCAAACCTCTGGTGACCCAAAGTCACAAAGTAAACTGTGGTACCAAACCACTGGAGGTGCCAACCCTCTGGTGTCCCAAAGACACGGATATCAAATCTTCCCCCTCCACTCATATCACCCATGACAGTGCAAATATTATGCAAATCATGCCATCATGCTTTAATAAGAACATATAGCAAATATATCCTAGATCATGGTATTAAACAACATATAGCAACATCATATCGAAACGGACTTACTCGAATCCTTGCTCATACCCATCAAGGTATCATATCAAGATCTCACAGTTTTCGGCTTTTAATCATGATTAGGATATTAATATATCACCAAGTTATAAAGTGTGTAAGTTACACACCTGATACTAACGCAACCGCTGAATCCCGAAACCCGATCTACTGCACTAGATCCCTTTGTCCTTTCTGCCTTACGAATGGTAATCACAACACACGATACGCGAGACTGATTCTCCCCCCCACAGACTGGATGACAATGGATTGTCAGAGAATACTACTCCCGATCTGATGCTTCCAAAAATCCTGAAGAGCCTAAGAGAATCTGCTTTCAAAGGTGATTAGAAATCTCGATAACAAATGCCGAAATTCGGCTTTTGTCAACGCATGAGAGTCGACAAAGAGAAGAGAAAAGAACCAAAAGAACCAAAAGAAATTCAGCCATGAACACTTACCCCCTTCCAAAACCGATTGGAGAAAAACCAAAAGAAGATCTACCCCTTGATTGATATTCGGCCAAGATAACACCAGAAGAAAGAAAGGAAATTTCGACAAAGGTTGAGTGACCAAGATGATTCGGCTAAGGTTTTGAAAGAAGAAAACGAATGATATGCGGCTAAAAAGAAATGAAGGACGAGAGTGGCAAAGTAAAATAAAATGGGAGAGGGAGGATTCGGCTTGAGCAAACAATGGAAGAAAAACCAAGAGAGATGGGGAAGAAGAAGGTTCAGCCAAAAAGAAAGTAAAAGAAGAGATGTGGTTTTTGAACAAATATGAAAAGAAAGGAAAAGAAAGATGGGAACAAGAGAGGTTCGGCCAAGCACTTGAGAAGAAAAAGAAATAAAGTAAAATTAAAGAAGTTTAGCAAGACATTCAGCTAAGGGTTTTAGAGGGGAAACACGACAAGTACCTATGGTGGTTTCGGCTTTTACCTCAATATGGTGTACTAGGGAAAATCGGCAAGGCTCCAAAAGGGGTTTTTCGGCTTGACACAAAACAAAGAATAAAGCCAAAACCAAAACAAGATTTCACCTATTGTTAATAACACATTCGGCTAGGGAGAGTGATTTTGGAGAGAAAAGAAAATGATGCACCAAACGCTAAGGAATTTGACCAACTAACTACCAACCTACCAAAACCTTCAACAAAATTCGGTCACCCCCCCTAGACCATAATGCCGTCCACATACATGGACAAGTTGGCCATTAAAAAGTTTCCAAAAACCTCATCCTTAATCCAAGCCTTATGTCCCCTTATCATTCCTTAATCAAAATGATTCATTTCCCCAAGTTCAAGCTTACCTAAACTATTTGTCATCTTGCCATAAAAATTTAAAGTCCAACTTACCAAAAATACCTCTTGACCGATACTTAAGGAAAGGATGCAAAAATAATCTCAATTTGCACACAAAGTGATTCAAACTCCTTCGCTCAAGGTACTACAAGTAACGCCATAACCACTTTACTAATAGCTCATTTATGCTAGCTATTTACTCATAAATTTCTATATGTCTTGAAGCTACTTACCATCTCTCCTTAAAGTGCTAAAATACCAAATTTTTCCTAAAGTCCAATTAAACCCGAGACTTCATAAAAACCTTGTAACCTTCCAAATACACTTAACTAATAAGTCCAATTTGCAATAACACCATTCTCATATTCTTGAAGATTTTAAACACTCCTAAGCCCAAGGCCCAATCCTACTAGGCCCAATTTCGGGATGTTACAATTTTTGTTGCTTAGCAACATTATAATTTTTATTAAAAATATTATAAACATCATTTTAAAGACATTATCAAGCATTTGCAAATACCAAACAGTGTTAGAATAATCCCATAACTCAAATTTTTAGCATTATTGCTAATATCAAACATTTGCAAAGGATAAATACATACTCGCATAAGAAACCTAATTAAACAAGTAATAACCCAACAACAATAGTGCATAAAAGGATCTAGATAATGTCAAAAAGTTAGAATCAACCAACAATGAAATAAAAATACCAAATCACCGATCATTTCACAATACTCACACTACAACAAAACAGTGCTAAGACGACACTTATGGAGCGACACTTTCCTAAGTGTTGGGATAGAGTGGCTAACATACGCTTTGGCCATGTAACACCCCAAACCCGGCCCAAACACCCCGACCGGATCTGGCATGTCACTAAGAAGATTTTATAAAACATATCGCATTTTTTTTTGAAAAACATAGTTTAAACATTTATGCGAGAAAAATTATAATTTGATAATTTGTGAAAGAAATAAATTTTAATTAAGACCTTAATGAATAAAAACCGAAATTTTGCCTTTGAATGTTATTATTTTAACACATGCCTTAGTATCAATTAATCATAAAGTCTAAGTGTATAAAAACCCGAAAAAAAAACATAAAATTAATAAACAATAGCCAGTGGCCTTATTACAATAAAATATAAAACCAGATAAATTGGAAGTATGAAGGAGAAATAATTAAAACAACGTCTTTTATTGAGTCATAACGAATTCATGCATGGCCACCTTGCGCTCCTTTCCAGCCCGGTCCAATGCGCTAAGTGCTACCTGAAAAAAAAATGTTAAACAACGGGGTGAGTCACAAGACTTAGTGTGCAACCCCTCTTGCACCATCAGACTGGGCCTTAGCCCTACAGAATAGAATAACAGAATATCACATATCAGAATCAAGCAAAGCCCATCCCAATCCAAGATCCATCAGCTACACACCACCCTTACCTGCCGATCACACCAATGGGGATTTCTACAATCACCCTCACTGCTACACACCACCGATGGCAGTCATGCTGCAGTTAGCTGCTCATCGTCAGATTTGTGACGTAGTCACCAGAACAGATCGTGGCAGAGCCACTACAACAGATCGTGGCAGAGCCACTACAACAGAACACTTCCCCTTTCATATACATCGGTCGCCCAACCCCGAGTAAACATAGAAAACAGCATGCATGTATATCATATCAACTCAGCAGAATCATTTTACTCAAAGAAAATCATAGAAATCACTAACCAACAATGAAATAAAAATACCAAATCACCGATCATTTCACAATACTCACACTACAACAAAACAGTGCTAAGACGACACTTATGGAGCGACACTTTCCTAAGTGTTGGGATAGAGTGGCTAACATACGCTTTGGCCATGTAACACCCTAAACCCGGCCCAAACACCCCGACCGGATCTGGCATGTCACTAAGAAGATTTTATAAAACATATCGCATTTTTTTTTGAAAAACATAGTTTAAACATTTATGCGAGAAAAATTATAATTTGATAATTTGTGAAAGAAATAAATTTTAATTAAGACCTTAATGAATAAAAACCGAAATTTTGCCTTTGAATGTTATTATTTTAACACATGCCTTAGTATCAATTAATCATAAAGTCTAAGTGTATAAAAACCCGAAAAAAAAAACATAAAATTAATAAACAATAGCCAGTGGCCTTATTACAATAAAATATAAAACCAGATAAATTGGAAGTATGAAGGAGAAATAATTAAAACAACGTCTTTTATTGAGTCATAACGAATTCATGCATGGCCACCTTGCGCTCCTTTCCAGCCCAGTCCAATGCGCTAAGTGCTACCTGAAAAAAAAATGTTAAACAACGGGGTGAGTCACAAGACTTAGTGTGCAACCCCTCTTGCACCATCAGACTGGGCCTTAGCCCTACAGAACAGAATAACAGAATATCACATATCAGAATCAAGCAAAGCCCATCCCAATCCTAGATCCATCAACTACACACCACCCTTACCTGCCGATCACACCAATGGGGATTTCTACAATCACCCTCACTGCTACACACCACCGATGGCAGTCATGCTGCAGTTAGCTGCTCATCGTCAGATTTGTGACATAGTCACCAGAACAGATCGTGGCAGAGCCACTACAACAGATCGTGGCAGAGCCACTACAACAGAACACTTCCCCTTTCATATACATCGGTCGCCCAACCCCGAGTAAACATAGAAAACAGCATGCATGTATATCATATCAACTCAGCAGAATCATTTTACTCAAAGAAAATCATAGAAATCACTAACCTGATCAGTCGCCCTTACCCTCCACGGGTTTTCAACAATCATGCCGGGATTTCGGCATTTAACAGAATATAAACAGATTTATATATAAACTAACAGACAACAGAGATGGTGTGAGAAATTACACACCTGATTACGCTTAATGCTATGTTATCGAAATTGATGCTTTCCCTAGCTGAAATCGCGATTATCAGATCACTATACTGTCGGTCAAAAACTTCACTTTAAGAGATTGATTTGAGTAACCACCCAACAAGGTTAAATGTCAGATTGGAGATAAACTAATTTAATAAAACGACGAAGACAAATCTCCTTACCTAAATGGATTAAATCCCGGAAGTAGTATAATTCGAGTGCTACCGATTTTTGGCTTAGAATCCTAGGCGATTAAATCTCCTTCAATCCCGGAATGCCGCCCATGAAAGAAAACACAAGATCAATCCACCATGTAACACCCCAAACCCGGCCCATTCACTCCGACCGAATTTGGAATGTCACTGCGGAACACATTCGAAAAATATCCTTACTTAAGAGTAAAACCGATAAAAATTTGTTGAGTTTAATGAAACATTTTCGTGACTTGAAATATTCTAAATAAAAACTAAATTATTATAAAAACACGGGATTCAAAACTTCATTATACATACTCAAGGAAATAAAATCATTTGCAATAAGCATTTTAAATTGTCCATCCATAATAGAGCATAATAATAAATATACTTAATAAAAGAACTGAAATACTTTAGTGGGCCTTCTTACAATACACACTTAATCAAAACACTGAAAATATAGATACTTAATTCATTAAACAAGAGATTCCTTTGCTTGAAAATCCGCTTTTGCATGGCCACCTTTGTATCCGCTCCAACCCGGTCCAAGCTTTATGCGCCACCTGAAAGGTTTAATAAAGATTGGGTGAGTCACCAAGACTCAGTGCATAGTTAATACACATGTCCTCACATATGGGCTTGGCCCATATCCACACAGTCCATACACATGAATTTGCAATTATGAAACTCAACCCATGCTTATATATATATATATATGGCAATATATTACTCGAAACAAACATACATCACATGCCATCACATTTTTATAAATTCATCTATAATCATTTAATAACACAAATCACTGAAAGTTTAATACCAGAACCACTAACCTGATTATTCAATCACCCACCTTGGGTATCCACACTCTTAGCCCTTATTTAGGCTAACATGCACAACATATATATTTACATGAATTAACACATACAACACATATAACAAGCAAGAAAACAGTGCGATAACTACGCACCTGACTATAGCGAGATTCTGATCTATCGAATCTAATATCAACTAAAATCCCGAATTTGTCCTACTGCTGTCGATTAGCCTCTAATCCATCACGAACAGAAGCGGTTAGCCATTTAATCACCAAAAATGGCCTAAGGCCGAATGCTATGAATCTTTTACCTAGCTTATTTCGATCCCAAAACACCACTTGTTCCTGTCGATTAGCTCCCGAAGTTATCAAAATTCCTACTAAAACATTGTTAAAATTGGCTAATACACAAATCTATGAACAAAAGCTCTTGGCCGAATATTATACATATCATTTACCTTGAATAGTCGAACCCTGAAGACTCCTTTGATGTACAAAAAGAGTACATCACTATGGCCTTATACACATTTAGCCACCCCTTAATATCTGCAAAACCCGAAGAACTCCTTTAATGCTCCCAAAACGATCGAAGAGATCACAAACACGTAGTCGACAACATCTTCAATAAGGATTCGGCTAAGTCCTTCAAACAATGGTGGAGAAGTCGGCCATAAGGAGAAGATGAATTCGTCTATGGGGTTCCTTTAAAGTATCATGAAATGGAAAAATGGATAGGAGAGGTTCATGAGGATTCGGCAATAGTGATAAAGAGGTGGAGTTTCGGCCAAGCAAGGGCATACCAAGTCGAAATACCTCCTTAGCAAGAACTATATTCGGCCATGAATAGCTTGGGAAGGGAAGAAAACAAAATCAAAAGTTTTAGCACCTTCTTGCTATTAGAAAACCTACTAAGATAGCCCCTAGAGAGAGAGCTTCAATCGGCCAAGCACCAAAATGGGGGGAATGAAAGTCAAAGATTCAAGAAATTTTTGCCAAGAACAAAGGACAAGGCCGGCCATGCTCCCCATGCTTCCAACGGCCATGTTTTTGCAATTCAAGGCCGGCCATACCTCTCTCATTTTTGTCATACTTGCCCATCACTAATTGAAATTATAACCATTGTTTAATCTTTCTCCCATCACCATTGGAAAACAAAAATTCATTGTTTAACCATTCACCATACACATCCTTTAATAAATAAAAGATTAATGCCCATGCTTCCAAAACAATAAATAAATCTCCCTATACTTAAAATAATAATACTAAAAAAATAAAATAAAATAAAAAGCACCCCATGGGTATTGGTCACGCGTGCATGCCCCATGCAACCCCTCACACCGGCACAAAAAAGAAAAACCCGAGGTGCAGCCTCCAGGTCTCGAACCCGAGACCTAGAGAGAATCCTCCCAGCTTCCTGCCATTCTGCTAATGAGACTTTCATGCCATATCTCGTCGCGAGATTCTTTTAAACCTTCCTTCGCCAGCTCCCAGGTCTGAACACTAAAACAAAAATAACCGCATCATGCGCGACCCCCAGGACTCGAACGCGAGTCCTCGAGAAGGTACCCTGGCTGCAAGCGTCCCAACCACTCGGCCAGTGTTCATTTCATGCCAACAAACGCATTGAAAATTCTTTTAAACCCTTATTCCTTTGCTCCCCTTGCTTAAACGCTAAAAACCAAAAATAGCATACTCATGCGCCTCCAGCGCAACTCGAACGCGGGTCCTCTTGAAGTACCCTAGCGTCCCTACCACTTTGCTGCTGGTTTGTTGGTGTCATAATCCCGCCACCAATTATTTTAAAGCCTCCTTCAAAGCAGCGCCCTTTTGCAAAATAAAATACTTATGCCGCGCCCAAGACTCGAACCCCTGACCTGATTGTGGCGTCACTCCCAAGCCTTAAGTGGCACACGGAAGCCACTTTACCAGGGCATTTCATATGCCATAACCTTCCAAAATTTATTCTTAAGGCCTCCTTGCCTATTTCCCTCTTTTAACCCTCAATTTTTCAAAATTTTCCAAAGCATCCCATTTCAATCCTGGAGTTTTAGGAACTCCTAAAACACATCCAAACCACTCTTAAGGCCTACTAACACTTGAGTTATTCTCCAAACGCACAACCCCTATTTCAGGATATTACAATTCTATCCCCCTTAAAAATAATTTCGTCCTCGAAATTACTTACTAACGAACATCCGTACATTTCAATTTACCATATATCAATCACATATACCTACTTATACACATATGCAAACATATCCAACCTCTTTCACATTTAGCATTTTCATATATGGTCACTTCTCCATAAGCATATTCAAGCTTAAGTTCCATTATACATAAATCATACACATCAATGATAAGATCAATTGCACATATTAAAATCCTTACCGAAGCTTCAACTATATCACATCTTACTTAATTCAAATGGGAGTATACTAACTTACCTTATTCCTTGCAATTATGAAAGACTTGTACTTACCCGATCGTTTAGCTTATTGAAATAGACATGTTCCATCTTGTAAGTGATTCATGAATTCTCTATTATAACACATCACCGGCATTAAGCCTGCTATGCATCAAAGCCTGAAATACAATTCACCGGCACAAGGCCTGCTAGGCATCAATGCCTGAAATAAAATTCACCGGCACAAGGCCTTCTAGGCATCAAAGCCTGAAATACACACCGGCATTAAGCCTGCTAGGCATCAAAGCCTGAAATACACACCGGCATTAAGCCTGGTAGGTGTCAAAGCCTGAAATACGATATTATCACCATCTGAATCACTTTACATGCTGACCAAAATTATAAACCATATATAATTCATATCACTTGTACTTATCAATTCAATTAAAAATTCAATAACATTTCATGATAAAATGTCTATCCACATTCGGCTTTCACTATATTTATAACTAGGATTCCATAATTCAGCATGTACACAAGGTTATAACTAACATTGACGATATTCAACTGCTTATAGACTTACACCTAAAACATTCTTGATTTCGGTTTTAACACTCGCCGACATGATACCTTCCACACTGAGCACACAGACGGTCCCGATTTCCCATAGCTAGCTTAGTCACACGAGCAAAACTTTCAACCCTCGGTCTTTTCCGAAGACCCTCAGATAATTTAGATGATCCAAAATTTCTCCCATCCCGGTTCCTATCCTTATCTCTGTTTTGTCTCATCGAGTCCTTAATCCCTTCAGCTACCTTAGCTTTTTCAACTAACACAGCGAACTCCCGTTCCTGTTGAGGGGCTATCGACAGTCTCAGGCCGTCTCTTAATTCGTCCTCAAACCGGACACATCGTTCATGCTCCGTAGCCACCGCTCCTCGAGCATATCGGCTTAACCATAGGAATTTAGCCTCGTATTCCATCACAGACTTGTTCCGTTGAACCAGCCCCAAAAACGCCTTCCTCTAAGCATCGATGTAATATGTATCAACATACTTTTTCTGGTATGCCGTCTTGACATACTCCCATGTGAGGTCCTCAGCTGTGACACTATCCCGAACCGTGAGCCACCATTTATACATCTCGTCGCAAAGTAGCGCCACCATTCCTTTAACTTTTTTTTCCCTCAGGGCTCAGATCGAGCTCATCCATAACTCGCTTGGTTGCTTCCAACCAATATTCAGCCGTACTGAGTGCCACTCCTGATACATCACAGAACAAATCCGTTCCATTGGCTCAAAGTCGCTCGGGAACAGATTTTCGAGCTCTCATATTTCCTCCCGCTCCAGCCACCATCTCTAAAACTCGCAGCACCGCCTGTGATACAGCATTATCCCTCGTCTGATCTTGCTGCTCATTACTAAAGGCTGGTGGTGGAGGTGGTACCTCATTATCAGACCCTTGACCCGATCTAACGGGTTCCAATACGGCCATTTTGCTTCGACCACGTCATCTAGAACTCATCTCTTATCGCGCAATCTGACTTAAAAAGTTTTATGCATTAGAAATTTGTTCCACTGATTATCCGCGAACAATTTTATGGAATAAAGTATTTAGAAGTGGTTCTTTCGATCACACATAGGTTCAGTTCAAGTTCGCTATTCTAATTCAGAGAGTCACATACACGTTCATAAGCAGGGACACATTTATTCACTACACCTCTATGGTCATTTCAGTCCTCAAGTCTTATGCACTTGTTTTCGAGTAGACTAGTCCTAGGGTTCGATAGCCCTAATTTTCTAATCTACGGGCCCAATTATGCCCATACAGTTCACATATTCAACATTCTTCAATAGTCAGAGGTACTTACCAGGTGGACTTCGGGTCGGAGGTACAGGTGCCATGCCAGAACAAGCCTAAAATAAAAGTCCACATTTTGAAAAGCCCACTTTTGAAAACTGCTTTCGAGCCCAAAACCTCAAAGCCGAGTTTTGAACCTGGCTCTGATACCAAAATGTAACACCCCAAACCCGGCCCATTCACTCCGACCAAATTTGGAATGTCACTGTGGAACACATTCGAAAAATATCCTTACTTAAGAGTAAAACCGATAAAAATTTGTTGAGTTTAATAAAACATTTTCGTGACTTGAAATATTCTAAGTAAAAACTAAATTATTATAAAAACACGGGATTCAAAACTTCATTATACATACTCAAGGAAATAAAATCATTTGCAATAAGCATTTTAAATTGTCCATCCATAATAGAGCATAATAATAAAGATACTTAATAAAAGAACTGAAATACTTTAGTGGGCCTTCTTACAATACACACTTAATCAAAACACTGAAAATATAGATACTTAATTCATTAAACAAGAGATTCCTTTGCTTGAAAATCGCTTTTGCATGGCCACCTTTGTATCCGCTCCAACCCGGTCCAAGCTTTATGCGCCACCTGAAAGGTTTAATAAAGATTGGGTGAGTCACCAAGACTCAGTGCATAGTTAATACACATGTCCTCACATATGGGCTTGGCCCATATCCACACAGTCCATACACATGAATTTGCAATTATGAAACTCAACCCATGCTTATATATATATATGGCAACATATTACTCGAAACAAACATACATCACATGCCATCACATTTTTATAGATTCATCTATAATCATTTAATAACGCAAATCACTGAAAGTTTAATACCAGAACCACTAACCTGATTATTCAATCACCCACCTTGGGTATCCACACTCTTAGCCCTTAGTTAGGCTAACATGCACAACATATATATTTACATGAATTAACACATACAACACATATAACAAGCAAGAAAACAGTGCGATAATTACGCACCTGACTATAGCGAGATTCTGATCTATCGAATCTAATATCAACTAAAATCCCGAATTTGTCCTACTGCTGTCGATTAGCCTCTAATCCATCACGAACAGAAATGGTTAACCATTTAATCACCAAAAATGGCCTAAGGCCAAATGCTATGAATCTTTTACCTAGCTTATTTCGATCCCGAAACACCACTTGTTCCTGTCGATTAGCTCCCGAAGTTATCAAAATTCCTACTAAAACATTGTTAAAATCGCCTAATACACAAATCTATGAACAAAAGCTCTTGGCCGAATATTATACTTATCATTTACCTTGAATAGTCGAACCCTAAAGACTCCTTTGATGTACAAAAAGAGTACATCACTATGGCCTTATACACATTTAGCCACCCCTTAATCTCTGCAAAACCTGAAGAACTCCTTTAATGCTCCCAAAACGATTGAAGAGATCACAAACACGTAGTCAACAACATCTTCAATAAGGATTCGGCTAAGTCCTTCAAACAATGGTGGAGAAGTCGGCCACAAGGAGAAGATGAATTCGTCTATGGGGTTCCTTTAAAGTATCATGAAATGGAAAAATGGATAGGAGAGGTTCATGAGGATTCGGCAATAGTGATAAAGTGGTGGAGTTTCGGCCAAGCAAGGGCATACCAAGTCGAAATACCTCCTTAGCAAGAACTATATTCGGTCATGAATAGCTTGGGAAGGGAAGAAAACAAAATCAAAAGTTTTAGCACCTTCTTGCTATTAGAAAACCGACTAAGATAGCCCCTAGAGAGAGAGCTTCAATCGGCCAAGCACCAAAATGGGGGGAATGAAAGTCAAAGATTCAAGAAATTTTTGCCAAGAACAAAGGACAAGGCCGGCCATGCTCCCCATGCTTCCAACGGCCATGTTTTTGCAATTCAAGGCCAGCCATACCTCTCTCATTTTTGTCATACTTGCCCATCACTAATTGAAATTATAACCATTGTTTAATCTTTCTCCCATCACCATTGGAAAACAAAAATTCATTGTTTAACCATTCACCATACACATCCTTTAATAAATAAAAGATTAATGCCCATGCTTCCAAAACAATAAATAAATCTCCCTATACTTAAAATAATAATACTAAAAAAATAAAATAAAATAACAAGCACCCCATGAGCATTGCTCACGCGTGCATGCCCCATGCGGCCCCTCACACCGGCACAAAAAAGAAAAACCCGAGGTGCAGCCTCCAGGTCTCGAACCCGAGACCTGGAGAGAATCCTCCCAGCTTCCTGCCATTCTGCTAATGAGACTTTCATGCCATATCTCGTCGCGAGATTCTTTTAAACCTTCCTTCGCCAGCTCCCAGGTCTGAACACTAAAACAAAAATAACCGCATCATGCGTGACCCCCAAGACTCGAACGCGAGTCCTCGAGAAGGTACCCTGGCTGCAAGCGTCCCAACCACTCGGCCAGTGTTCATTTCATGCCAACAAATGCATTGAAAATTCTTTTAAACCCTTATTCCTTTGCTCCCCTTGCTTAAACGCTAAAAACCAAAAATAGCATACTCATGCGCCTCCAGCGCAACTCGAACGCGGGTCCTCTTGAATTACCCTAGCGTCCCTACCACTTTGCTGCTGGTTTGTTGGTGTCATAATCCCGCCACCAATTATTTTAAAGCCTCCTTCAAAGCAGCGCCCTTTTGCAAAATAAAATACTTATGCCGCGCCCAAGACTCGAACCCCTGACCTGATTGTGGCGTCACTCCCAAGCCTTAAGTGGCACACAGAAGCCACTTTACCAGGGCATTTCATATGCCATAACCTTCCAAAATTTATTCTTAAGGCCTCCTTGCCTATTTTCCTCTTTTAACCCACAATTTTTCAAAATTTTCCAAAGCATCCCATTTCAATCCTGGAGTTTTAGGAACTCCTAAAACACATCCAAACCACTCTTAAGGCCTACTAACACTTGAGTTATTCTCCAAACGCACAACCCCTATTTCAGGATATTACACACCATGTAGCCATTCGGCCATGGTCTCTAAAAGCTGGAAAAGATTGGAAAAAATAGCACAATCGACGCTTACCTCTACAGAAGGTTTCGACTACCCCTTGCAGGAAGATTCGGCAATCACAGAAAAAGATCGAAGTGCAGAAGATTAGAGATCTAGGAATTTCGGCTTTTAAGAAAATCCCAGAAAAGATAAACAAGAGAGGGCTGATGCGTTTTCAGCTTTTTGAAGAACTGAGTGAGGAGTTTCGGTTTTGGCTTAGGAAAAGAAAACAAAAAGAGCCTTAGAGATTTCGACTAGGAAGAAGTTTCAACAGAAAAAGAAAAAGAATGGAAAAGTTTCGGCTTTTAGTGAATGGGAGAAGAATAACAATTGAGGGGTCAGGAGTTTCGGCTAAAAGGAAATTTCAAAGAAAAAGAAAGGGTGAGGGAGGTGGTGATTTTCGGCTTTTGGAAGAGAAAAGATGAGAAAAGAAAATAAATAAGATGGCCTTCAAATTTTTGGCACACCCCTTGCCATACTAAACTGATTCTCCCCCCTCTCCTGTGTTTGATTTTCGGCCAACTCTGCAACCAAATGATAACTCCTATCTTTCTTCCTTATCTTAATCTACTAACTCCTCCAAAAGAGGCCTAATTAGCACCAACTCCTCCCTCCTTTATCAGCTTTAATATCCACATATTAAAACATTAAAATCCCCTAAATTCCAGCCTTGACGCCGTCCCCCCTTGCTCCCTTTTAAGTGTCGAAATTGGCCCAAAAGCTTGGGCTCCAAGCGGCCAACCTTGGGCCCTCTCGATCCACTAGTGACGCCACCCTCTGTTCCTTTGTAGCGCCACCCAACTTTGGGCCACAAGCCCATTTTGACATTTTAAACACAGATACCTACCTTTAAACCCTGTAGTGCCTTAATAGAAAATTTAACCGAAGCCTCAGCCCAAACCTGAGCCCAATTCACACCTCTAATTCTCAAACTAACCCATTAAACATACAACACCAAAATGCACAGGCCCATTAATTTAGGATGTTACAGTTCTACCCCCTTAAAGAAATTTTGGCCCCGAAATTTACCTGATTAGAAGAGATGGGGATACTGCTGTCGCATAACATCCTCTGGCTCCCATGTCGCTTCCTCTACGCCGTGGTTTCGCCACAAAACCTTGACCAAAGGGACGGACTTCCTTCTCAACACTTTTACGTCTCGATCCAAGATTTGCACTGGCTCTTCCTCAAAGGACAAGTCTGGCCTTACTTCAATCTCTTCCACTAGCATAATGTGCTATGGATCAGAACGATAACGTCTTAGCATCGAGACATGAAACACGTCATGTATCTGCTCCAACTCTGGAGGCAACTCCAGTCGATACGCCACTGGTCCGACACGTTCTAGTACCCAATAAGGTCCAATAAATCGAGGACTTAACTTACCCTTCCGACCAAACCTCATTACCTTCTTCCACGGCGACACTTTCAAAAAGACTTGATCTCCTACTACGAATTCCAACTCCTTACGCTTTAGATCCTCATAAGATTTCTGTCGATCAGATGCCTCTTTCAACCGAGCCCGAATTAACTTAACTTTCTCTTCCGTATCCGAAACTAGCTCTGGGCCCAACACTTGACGCTCACCCAACTCTGTCCAGCAAGTAGGGGCACGACATCTCCATCCGTATAACACTTCATAAGGCGCCATCTAAATACTAGATTGGTAGCTGTTATTGTACGCGAATTCTGCCAGAGGTAAGTACTCCTCCCAACTACCCCTGAAATCAATGATGCAACCTCTTAACATATCCTCCAAGATCTGGAATACCCTCTCAGACTGACCATCAGTCTGCGGATGGAAGGCGGTACTGAAGTCTAACCTTGTTCCCATTGCCTGATGCAGAGCCTTCCAGAATCGTGACTTGAACCTAGGGTCTCTATCTAATATGATCGACACAGGTACACCATGTAGCCTCACAACCTCAGCCATGTACAGCTTAGCCAACCTTTGCAGAGAATAATCAACATGAACTGGTATGAAGTGAGCAGACTTCGTCAGCCGATCAACAATCACCCAAATCAAATCCTTCTTAGTGGGCATAAGAGGTAACCCACTAACAAAATCCATCGTGATTCTTTCCTATTTCCACTGCGGAATCTTCACCGGCTGCAACAACCTCGATGGCAACTGGTGTTCTGCCTTCACCTGCTGACACGTCAAACATTTACCCACGAATTCTGTTACCTCTCGCTTCAGCCCTGGCCACCATAATTGCTCTCGCAAATCCCGATACATCTTAACCCCTCCAGGATGCATAGCGTATGGGCTACTATGCGCCTTCCGCAAAATCATCTACCTTAACTCAACATCCTTTGGCATACAAATTCTCTTACGGAAACATAGAACCCCCTCACCATTCAAACTATAATCTTCGACTTCACCACTTTGCACTTGCCGGAATCGAGCACTTAAGACATCGTCTAGAAGCTGCTTCTCTTTGATCTAACTAGTCCATACTGGTCTCACTCAGAGTTCAATTACCAAACTGCCATCTTCATACAGGCTGAGACGAGTGAAGATTGCCCCTAAATCTGCTATCGCCTTCCGACTCAACGTATCCGCCCCCACGTTAGCCTTGCCAGGATGATATTCGATCGAGCAGTCATAGTCCTTCAAAAGTTCAATCCACCTACGTTGTCTTAGATTCAACTTCTTCTGGGTAAGGAGATACTTTAGACTCTGATGGTTGGTGTAAATCACAAACTTCTCCCCATACAGGTAGTGTCTCCATATCTTCAGAGCAAACACTACCGCAGCCAATTTCAAACCATGCGTGGGGTAGTTCAACTCATGCGGTCTTAACTGTCGAGATGCATAGGCAACAACCTTTCCATCTTGCATCAACACACATACTAAACCCGTGTGTGACGTATCACAGTAGACGGTAAACTCTTTTCCCGCCTCTGGCTAAATTAACACCGGTGCTTCTGTCAAAATTTTCTTCACCTTCTCAAAGCTCTCCTACTGTTTGTCGGTCCAAACAAACGGTACTCCCTTCCTCAACAACTTAGTTAGAGGTGCCGCAATTAATGAGAATCCCTCAACAAACCTCCTGTAGTACCCTGCTAATCCCAAGAAACTTCGAATCTCTGCCACAGACTTCAGCGGTTTCCAATCCAATACAGGTTCTATCTTCCGAGGGTCAACCCTAATTCCCTCTGCAGAAACCACATGTCCTAAGAAAGTTACTTCCCTTAGCTAGAACTCACACTTACTGAACTTAGCGAACAGCTGCTCTTCCCTTAGAACTTCCAACACCACACGAAGATGTGCATCATGCTCCTCCTCGGACTTGGAATAAACCAGGATATCGTCAATGAACACCACAACAAACTGATCAATGTATGGTTGGAACACCCGATTCATCATATCTATAAATGCTGCTGGCGCGTTCGTTAACCCGAACGGCATCACCAAGAATTCATAATAACTGTAACAAGTTCAAAACGCCGTCTTATGTATGTCCCCTTCCTTTACCTTTAACTGATGATAACCTGACCTTAAATCTATCTTAGAGAAAATCAAAGCTCCTTTGAGCTGATCAAATAGATCGTTGATTCTCGGCAACGGATACTTATTCTTAATTGTTAACTTATTCAGTTGACGGTAGTCCACACACATATGCATGGATCCGTCCTTCTTCTTCACAAATAGGACCGGCGCTTCCCACGGAGACACACTCGGTCGAATAAAACCTCGATCCAACGGTTCCTCGATCTGAGCTTTGAGCTCCACTAGCTCCTTCGGCGCCATTCTGTAAGGAGCAATGGACACCGGAGCCATACCTGGAAGTAGCTCTATTCCAAACTCCAGTTCGCGATCTGGAGGTAACCCTGGCAACTCCTTAGGAAAGACATCTACGAAATCCTTTACTGTTCTTACCTCATCGACAGTCATCTCCTTAGCGTCCAAAGCACTGATAAAAGCTAGAAATGCATTGCATCCTTTCCGAATCATCTTAACAGCCTTCAATGCAGATACTACGTTGGACAAATAATCCCTTCTTTCCCCTAGCACAACCACCTCCCCGCCTTTTGGGGTACTCCACACCATGCGCTTAGTCTCACAATCCAGCTTAGCACGATGTTTAGCCAACCAATCCATTCCCAAGATAAGGTCAAACTCCCCAAACGGTAACTCCATTAGGTCTGCCGGAAACACTACTCTTTGAGTCTCTAAAGGTACACTCCTAAATAGTTTGTCTACTATCCTAGATTGTCCTAACGGCTAACCACAGTCATCTTCTTAGTAGTTGTTTCAGATTCTATACTTAAAGTCTCAGATACCAAACATGCAACGTAAGAGTGGGTTGATCCAATATCAATCAAAGCAAGGAATGGATTATCAACAATAAGAAACGTACCGGTTATAACGTCCGGTGCGTAACCATCTTCCCGTCGATGAGCTGCATAAACTAGACCCGGCTGTCTCGCGTCTACATTACCTGCACCCCTACCAGGTGCTCCACGACTCCGACCAGACCCATTTCCTCCTCTGACTGTGCTACGCCCCCTCGGTAATGGCTGACCACCCCTCCTAACCTGATCAGAACCTCGTCCAGCTGGCTGTACCTGATCCACCTGTGGACAGTCTTTCACCATATGATCCATAGACCCACACCTGAAGCACCCACTAGTTCTCCTTCTGCACTCCCCGAAATGTACTTTCCCGCACAAGTTACATGATCGATTCTGACTCCCAGTAGCAGATATCGGAACACGAGCTGGCCCATCAAACCTAGGCCTTTTCTGAAAACTCCTAGATGATCCCGACGGCTCAAAATTTCTCTTATTCCTATTCCGATCCTTATCCTTATTCTGCTTCTCAGTCCACTTCACCTCCTCAGATATTTTAGCTTTCTCGACCAGAACAGCAAAGTCCCTTTCTCGCTGCGGTGCTACCAACACTCTCAACTTATCCCGCAATCCATCTTTGAACCGTACGCAGCGCTCATAGTCAGTCGCTACAATTCCTCGAGCGTAACGGCTCAACCACAGAAATTCCGCCTCATACTCGGACACATATTTACTTCCCTGTACCAAATTCAGAAAAGCCTTCCTCTGTGCATCCAAATAGCTGGCCCCAACGTACTTTCCCTGAAATGACTCCTTAAAGAAATCCCAGTCAATCCGGTCTCCGGCAGTACCCTCCTTTACCGTGAGCCACCACTGGTAAGCCTCGTCTCGAAGAAGAGACACGACCCCTTTCAACTTCTCCTCCACCGTGAAGTCTAGGTCATCCATTATGCGCTCACTCGCTTCTAACTAATACTCAGCTGTGTTAGGGGCTACGCTAGAAACACCCCTAAACATCTCCGCTCCGTTGGCTCGGAGTCGTTCAGACACAGATTTCTGAGTTCCTGAACCCGTGCCTGCCCCAGCAACTCTCTCAAGGACCCGCAACATCGCCTGAGATACCGCATCATCTCCGGCCGCCTGGTCCCGAAATTCTCCTTCCACAGCTGGCGAATCAGGCATCTCGTTTCCTGACCCGTGGCCAGACCCTACTAGCTCTGACACGGTCATCCTACCCCTACCACGACCACGCGGCAGACGTCCTCGACCCCTTGTACTCATTCTACCGATTCGCGTCTATCTGATTAGAAATTTTATGAATTATTAGTTTTCTTCCACTGATTAACCCCGAACAGTCTTATGAATAATATTTTTAAGAGTAGTTCTCTCGAATTCGCAGTTATATCTACAATTCAGTCTCAAGTTCGCATCTCCTAGTTCTAAGAAGCACATACATTCGATCACCAAACATCAACATACATATAACATCCATGAACTCACATTCATCACATAAGAGTATTTTCGTCATTTCACTACCCAAGGGTTTTTCCGTAGTTTTATCCTACAGGGTATTTTCCAAAATAAAGTATCTTGGTGATTTTCTTTGAATTGGTATATTTTTTTTTTTGAAGTAGAGATATTCGGATGTTTTTGTTGTTGTTTTTTTGTGGCAGCAGTATTTTTGGAAAACAAGTTTTTTTTTCCAACGAGGGTATTGTGATAATTTTATAAGGTTCTATAATTCTGTAAATCTTGGGTTTTTTTTCTTTTTTTTTTTGAAGCAGGGGTACTTTGGAAAATTTAATTTTGCAAATCCAGTTACTTTTATGAATCTGAGGATTTTCGGATAAGTTTGCAAAACATGAGTATTTTATAAAATTACGGTTGTTTTTGGGAATTTTCACAAATCAAGGGTATTTTGGAAATTTTGCCAACCGGGGTGTTTCGGTAATTCCACAAATTTTGGTAGTTTTATAATTCTGGGGTATTCTGGAAAATTTTCACAAATCAAGTGCATTTTGGAACTTTTACGAAACTTGGGGGTATTTTGGTTGCGAAATAGGGTGGCTGGTCCCTTTCGGGTTTTAATTATAGATTTTGGCCCGTCAACAAATCCTCGTGGCTAGGGTGAACAGTCACTACGCACCAGGTAGGATTCCAGCGAAGAGGAGGTGAGTCACTAGGACTGCTTAAGTACCAAGCTCTCCCTGAATCAAATCCTAGACATGCGTATGCCTGTTGCCACACCCTAACCCAACGATTTGTTCCCGGGTTTTTTCGGATAGATTAAGTCTTATGAATTTAAAAGAGTTGTTTAAACTAAGCCTAAAGTCCATCAAATTCTAATTAAAATAATTTACGTCCCATAAAGCCCATCAAGCCCACATACCTAAATAACACAAAGTGAGTTCAGAATACTTACCTGGTGGACTTGGGCAAGAGACGCAGGTGCCATGCCGAGGAAACCATCCTGTATTATTTATAAACATGCATGTTTCCAAAACCCATCTTTAGAAAATGTTTTGAGCCCAAAACCCCAAAGTCGAGTTTTGAACCGGGCTCTGATACCAATTTGTAACACCCCAAACCCAGCCCAAACACCCCGACCGGATCTGGCATGTCACTAAGAAGATTTTATAAAACATATCGCATTTTTTTGAAAAACATAGTTTAAACATTTATGCGGGAAAAATTATAATTTGATAATTTGTGAAATAAGACCTTAATGAATAAAAACCAAAATTTTGCCTTTGAATGTTATTATTTTAACACATGCCTTAGTTTCAATTAATCATAAAGTCTAAGTGTATAAAAACCTGAAAACAAAAACATAAAACCAATAAACAATAGCCAGTGGCCTTATTACACTAAAATATAAAACCAGATAAATTGGAAGTATTAAGGAGAAATAATTAAAACAACGTCTTTTATTGAGTCATAACGAATCCATGCATGGCCACCTTGCGCTCCTTTCCAGCCCGGTCCGATGCGCTAAGTGCTACCTGAAAAAAATGTTAAACAACGGGGTGAGTCACAAGACTCAGTGTGCAACCCCCCTTGCACCATCAGACTGGGCCTTAGCCCTACAGAACAGAATAACAGAATATCACATATCAGAATCAAGCAAAGCCCATCCCAATCCTAGATCCATCCGTTACACACCACCCTTACCTGCCGATCACACTAATGGGGATTTCTATAATCACCCTCACCGTTACACACCACCGATGGCAGTCATGCTGCAGTTAGCTGCTCATCGTTAGATTTGTGACATAGTCACCAAAACAGATCGTGGCAGAGCCACTACAACAGAACACTTCCCCTTTCATATACATCAGTCGCCCAACCCTGAGCAAACATAGAAAACGGCATGCATGTATATCATATCAACTCAGCAGAATCATTTTACTGAAAGAAAATCATAGAAATCACTAACCTGATGAGTCGCCCTTACCCTCCACGGGTTTTCAACAATCATGCCGGGATTTCGGCATTTAACAGAATATAAACAGATTTATATATAAACTAACAGACAACAGAGATGGGGTGAGAAATTACACACCTGATTACGCTTAATGATATGTTATCGAAATTGATGCCCTTCTTAGCCGAAATCGCGATTATCAAATCACTATACTGCCGGTCAAAGACTTCACTTTAAGAGATTGATTTGAGTAACCACCCGACAAGGTTAAATGTCAGATTGGAGATAAACCGATTTAATAAAACGACGAAGACAAATCTCCTTACCTAAATTGATTAAATCCCGGAAGTAGTATAATTCAAGTGCTACCGATTTCTGGCTTAAAATCCTAGGCGATTAAATCTCCTTCAAATCCCGGAATGTCGCCCATGAAAGAAAACACAATATCAGTCCACCATGTAGCCATTCGGCTATGGTCTCTAAAAGCTGGAAAATATTGGAAAAAATAGCACAATCGACACTTACCTCTACAGAAGGTTTTGACTACCCCTTACAGGAAGATTCGGAAATCACAGAAGAAGATCGAAGCGTAGAAGATTAGAGATCTAGGAATTTCGGCTTTTAAGAAAATCCCGGAAAAGATAAACAAGAGAGGGCTGATGCGTTTTCAGCTTATAGAAGAACTGAGTGAGGAGTTTCGATTTTGGCTTAGGAAAAGAAAACAAAAAGAGCCTTAAAGATTTCAACTAGGAAGAAGTTTCAACAGAAGAAGAAAAAGAATGGAAAAGTTTCGGCTTTTAGTGAATAGGAGAAGAATAACAATGGGGGGTCAGGAGATTCGGCTAAAAGGAAATTTCAAAGAAAAAGAAAGGGTGAGGGAGGTGGTGATTTTCGGCTTTTGGAAGAGAAAAGATGAGAAAAGAAAATAAATGAATTGGCCTTCAAATTTTCGACACACCCCTTGCCATACTAAACCAGTTCTCCCCCCTCTCCTGTGTTTGATTTTCGGCCAACTCTGCAACCAAATGATAACTCCTATCTTTCTTCCTTATCTTAATCTACTAACTCCTCCAAAAGAGGCCTAATTAGCACCAACTCCTCCCTCCTTTATCAGCTTTAATATCCACATATTAAAACATTAAAATCCCCTAAATTCCAGCCTTGATGCCGTCCACCCTTGCTCCCTTTTAAGTGCCAAAATTGGCCCAAAAGCTTGGGCTCCAAGCGGCCAACCTTGGGCCCTCTCCATCCACTAGTGACACCACCCTCTGTTCCTTTGTAGCGCCACCCAACTTTGGGCCACAAGCCCATTTTGACATTTTAAACACAGATACCTACCTTTAAACCCTGTAGTGCCCCAACAAAAAATTTAACCGAAGCCTCAGCCCAAACCTGAGCCCAATTCGCACCTCTAATTCTCAAACTAACCCATTAAACATACAACACCAAAATGCACAGGCCCATTAATTCAAGATGTTATAGGCCAACTCTTTGTATAAGGGTTGAGTTGGGATATGTATGCCTAAGGCAACGCTTGAATAAGAGTTGGCTTTTGTGTAGCCCTAAGACGACAGTTTTGAGGCGACACTTTCTTAAGTGTTAGGATAGACTTGTCAGCATACGCTCTGGCCAACTCTTTGTATAAAGGTTGAGATATGCATGCCTAAGGCAACGCTTAAATAAGAGTTGGATTTGTCCAGTCCTAAGACGATATTTTCCTAAGTCTTGGGATAGACTTGCCGACATACACTTTGGTCAACTTTTTGTATAAGGGTTGGGATATGCATGCTTAAGGCAACGCTTAAATTAGAGTCGGCTTTGTCCAACACTATGCCTACACTTTTGGGCCAACACTTTCCTAAGTGTTATTAAAATACTATTATTTAAAATAATTTTAAAGTTTTTTGGGTATATGACTGATTGTTTTTTAATTTATATATTAAATAATTTCTTATATAATCGTAAAAGAGATAATATTAATTTTAAAATATTGAATTAATTATCATTATAGTTTAGGGTTTATAGTTTAGGGTATATAGTTGAGGAGTTGCTATTTTAAAGTTTAGGGACTGTGGTTTATGGTTTATGGTTTAAGGTTTGTGGTTTAAGGTTTAGGGGTTAATGGTTAGGGGTTAGGGGTTTAGGGGTTTAGGGATTAAGGGCTATGGGTTAAGGGTTCATGTTTTATGATTTAAGGTTTAGTAATTAGGGATTAGGGGTTTAAGGTTTAGATTAATTAGTGTCTTTTAATTTATATATTAAATAATTTATTATATAATTGTAAAAGAGATAATATTAATTTTAATATATTAAAATTATGATTATAGTTTAAATTATTTAAGAGATAATAGATAAACTTTATATATATTAAATGGTTTAGGATTTAAGGTTTACTTGAGATTTGTTAAATGATGAAATTTTATATAATCAATAAATACTTTTATATTTAAAAATATTTAATCTAGACCATTTGATATATTTAATAAGAATAATGTAAAATCATGATTAACGTCTCAATCTTTAATAGAAATTTGATATGTGAGAGGTTGATTGCTTACATTGGATAATTCTAACTTAATAATTAATTATAGTCATTTAATCATTTGTTTTCTTATTAAAATATACGATATTTATTTTGAGAGTACTTGGTTTTAGGGGTTTAGGGATTAAGGGTTATATTTTATGGTTTAAAGGATAGGGGATAGGGGTTTAGGGTTTAAATTAATTAGTGTGAAAAATATATGTTAAAAATTTGAAATACTATTATTTAGAATAATTTTAAAGTTTTTTGGGTATATGAGTGATTTTTTTAATTTATATATTAAATAATTGATTTCAAATTTTAAATAATTTTCAAGATTTCAAATTTTATCTATCTAATTTTGTTTAAATTAAGCAAAACGTCGTGGTTTAGTTTTGCCCATATTAAAACACAAAAATTCTCCCCAATACCTGAAATCCCTCTCTTTTTTTCTCCATTTTATTTGCCCCAAATCCCTAACACAGATTATCCTCACATCTCTTTCAATCCCTAATACACCCTCGTCTTGATTTTTTTCATCAATGGCCAAGTACGGCGAAGGCGACAAGCGCTGGATCGTGAGGAAAAACCCGACGGTGCTAACGTCCACAACTGGCACTAGGCTGCAACCGGGCATAGGGTTCCGCTTCTCTTCTCTTCTCTTATTTATGCTTCAATTGTTTTTCTAACAGAGATTGCCGCTGAAGACTTAAAAAAAATTCAATAATGGTGAACTCAATGGAAAGGTTGTTCCTTCAGGTTGCGGCAACGGATGAGGTTGCATTCCCTCTCCGAGTTGTTCAAATCGAACGGCAGGTGCTCTTTAATTCCCTCTTCTAATTTATTTTTAACCTAATTTTCTTTTGATTTCAGAAGAAAAACTTAGAAAACAGAGCAAGGAAGCAAGAAAGAGAAAAAAAATGGGGTGGATTGGAGACACTGTAGACTTCATCAAATCAATTTAGATCCGGCAGCTCCTCACTTAGGTCGTCAGTCTTGGTACGTTTCCTAATGGTTTTGCTAATATATGTTGCCCTGAATGTCATAAATCCCCTTTGGTTTTCTCAGTTTAATAATTCTTTCAACTTGTTTTAGCTTAAATTGAGATAAATTTTTAACCTTTTCGGAAAAACCCAAGCCAAAATGTATTACCCTTTACGAATTGAAAACCTTTTTTTTTTAATCTTCTTGTTTTGTATAGATCCACAGTGGAGGAGCTTGTTTTGTTTCTGAGATTGTTTAATGCGTTTGATCGCTGCAAATCAGAGTTTTAAATATTTATAAAAGAATGATCAAACCTGGAGACTAACTCTACAACGATATTAAGGGAAGTGTACCTATCGAACAGTAGTATAGCTTAGGCAAGACCGGTTATCAAACCCAAAGGAACTAAAAGTATTAATATTCACTTTCTTTTTATTATTTAGCGTTAAAGTTAGAGTGAAGATTACTTTTTAACTAAATTGACGACAGCTAAATAAGGACACAAAGACAAAAAGACGAATTGGAAAATAACCTTGAGGAAAAACTCAGTTGATTTAGGTGATACCCTCGGGAAGAATCTGCCTAGACTTTTCTTATTATCTAACCTTTTAATTATATGATTTCTTTTACTTAGCTTGATTCGTGAGACTCCGTAACCTATATTAAACCCTCTCTCGAAACGAATAACATCTAACCCTAGGTTAATTAGTGGAACTCTCGTTCGCTTATAATAACCCCCTAGGACAGCAGTAAATCGATCAATGGACTCCCATATTAGGTTTCACCCTAATCCGGCAAAATCTCGTAACCCTATCTCTAGACGTTCGATCAACTCCGCTTAATTATGTTAGATCTTCTCTTAGGCAGGGTCTATTCCTCCTCCACCTAAGCACATTAGATTTGGATTAAGCAACATAATTAAGAACAAACTAAGTAATTTATCATATAACTTAAAAATCAAATAATAAAATTCATCTAGGTTTCATCCCCTTCAAGTATCTGAGGGGTTTAGTTCATAATGAATAAAGAAAATATCGCAAGAGAAAAGATAAAACAAAACATAGGAAAACCCTAAAACCCCCTGAAGGAATCGAAGGAGAATTTCGCCGTCTTGAGTATAACTCCGGCTTCTTGGGATGGATCAACTAGCTATCATCACGTTATTCCCTAACTCTGACCTTCTCGGCTTGGCTCCTTGGCCTCGCTTTTGCTCTTCGGCTTCTGCCGAACTCCCTTGCAAGTTGCCCCCTTGGTTGTTTATATAGGCTTTGAGATGCCTTACTTGGTCCCTAAGTATCCAAATTTGAGTGGAATTCTTACTACGGTGTTTGAATAGGCTTTGGAATGTGTTTCTTTGCCTCCAAGTATCCAAACCCGAATGAAATTGCTCTTTCCAGCGACACGGACACGGTCATGGCACACGCCCGTGTGAATCGTGGCCAGGCCGTGTTCGGACTTTTAATGAGGTAGGGCCGTGTGGTCTTTGGGCCAGGCTGTGTCGATTTATCTCTTGGCCCAATTTTGTCCGTTTTAAGCCCGTTTCTCGTTCTTTTCATCCTTGGGTGCTTTATTGAGTATAAAACATGAAAAGAAAGGATTAAGAGCACCTTTTTACATAAATCAAAAGATAAATCATCCAAAAGTATGCTAAATGTGGGATTAAAATATGTTACTTTTTTGGTGTATCAAATACCCCCACACTTAAGCTTTTGCTTGTCCTCAAGCAAAATTCTCAACTCATAATTAAAACTAACTTCCTTGATTCATAAAATTCATCAATCATGCTTTATCATAATTCAAAGATAATTCATACATGGATAATTCAACTCAAAGAATCCTAAAGATTTAAACAATCAAAGTCATACATTTATAGCATGAAAACATAGGCGTTTTCCCTTTACCTGAATAGTTACCCCTGATTCAAAATCGACAAGAGTTGACATCCTCACTAAAGATTCACTCAAATCACTCAAAGTGTTTAAGGTTCAAAATTAAGCACTCAATAAGTCAAACATGAAAAGTTAATCCCATAAGCTTGCATGAAAATCAAATCTCCACCACTGTAAAATGAGATGATACACAAATCAAAAGGTCTTTAGCAGGGTTGTAACGGGGCTTAGGTTAAGGGTATGGACAAAAGTTGAATTGGAAGGTTAGAACCGAGACTGACCTGAAAAATTACTTAACTAGAAAAATGAACTAATCCTAAATAATTACATCAATTGAAAACTAATAATACGAGCTTCCCTTTCTCTTTTGTTTTTTCAATATTTGAGATTTAAACATGTAAGCTCACTAATAATGAATATACTTCGTTTTTTTTTTTGAACAAATCAATAATAAAAACGAACTTTAACAACTAAAATAGAGAACATAGTTAAGTAACTGCTCAAAATCAAATCTCGACAAAAAGGGTAGTTAAAAAGAACAGTGATAACAAATACAAAGGGTTTTGGGTTAATGTTAGTAGGTAAATCAATGAAAAGGGTTGTTAGGCTTAAACGGGGTTCACTAGAGGTTAATTGCAGAGGTAGGCTTTTTAGTGGAATGAGTGGGTTAAAACCTAAGTGCATTTATCATCTCTGTATATCAAATCAAAGGTGTGGTCTCAACATGTATAATCGAGGCAAGTTCTAGAATAACAAATCAATGTTGACACACTCATAATAAAAAGTGAGCATGAAAGAATGTATGCTCTAAAAGGCTCAAAATCTCACAAAAATTATGGGTATTTTGATGTCAACCTCGTAAATTTTAAACTTCAAAGTAATATTCAGATTCAGGTAGACAACCTAAAAAAAATTTTAATTCTGAAAAATAGACTTATCATGCTTGATTCTCTAGTATCCTTCAAATTTAATCATCAATGCACAATTATCAATGACTTACTCCAAAACATATCAACAAAGATCATAAATCATAGGAAATTTCATTCTAATCATAATATGAGAGACTTTACTTTTGAACAAGGCATAATTCAGGGATTTTCAAATAATACTATAGTTAACCCCCCCACACTTAAGATGTACATTGCCCTCAATGTACAAAGATGGATAATAGCAAAATAATCATAAAAATCATAAGATGGGGAGAGAAGTTAAAATTCCTGAATTTTGGATGAAGTCAATGAAAAGAAATCGGATAGGATTGTAGGTGAACTTGGGGGAGCGCCTCGAACCATTTGGAATTGAATCCTCGAGGTAGCCGGTCTGATTTTATCCTAAGCTAAATCTAAATTTCATAAAGAATAAGAAGAAAATAATAAAGAAAATAAAATAAAGAAAAAAATGATGAAAGTAAAAAAGAAATAATGGAAAATGAAAGACAACTAGAAAAGAAAAAGGAAGAAGGGGGTTTAAATGGAGATGTAGCTCGTGTTTTATTTTAGGCGATTTCAGGTGGGTTCACCACGGCCGTGTTGTAGGTGACACGCCCGTGTTTTTCTTCACATGGTCGGTTGGAACGGGCGTGTTTAGCCCGTGCTCGACAAGTCAGTAACTTTGTACGGTTGTAAGGCACGACCGTGTCTCGCCCGTGCTCAACAAGTCAGTAACCTCGCACGGGTAGTCGGCACGGGCGTGGTCTTTTATCGCAGGCCATGTTGGGAAAACAAATTCTTCTCTGTCGTGCACGGCTATTGGCCCGCCTGTGGTTTGTCTCCTAGCTTTCACGCACGGCCACAGACACGCCCGTGTGTAAGGCCGTGTGGTCTAAAACCTGCTCTCTTGGTTAGTTCGGTGCTAAAGAAGAAGAAGAAAAGAAAAGAAGAAAGAAGAAAAAAATAAAAATAAAAATGTAAAAATAAAAAGGGTTAGTGCTCGGGTTGCCTCCTGAGAAGCGCTCGTTTATAGTCTTAAGCTAGACTTTACCTCTCATTCGTATGGTCATGGTGGTTTGAGGAGCTGAAAATCCTTTCTCATGCGATCACTTTGGTTGTGGATATATAGTTTAAGTCGAGTAATGTTTACCTCAAAAGTGTCGAATTTAGGATTGCTTACCTCGACTGTACCATACAGGAAGACATTAAGTACCTCAAAGTGATTTCTTCGTTTGTCTTGAGGTCTGAATTGGTGATTCGAGGGTCTTCCTTATTCAACAATACCTGATCCTCTATTTTGATGTGATTTGTTGTTCCTATCAGCTTGTCTGGGGTCTCCTTCAGTTTCACTTCGTGCGGCTCCTGTTCCTCTCTGATTTGTGTTTCCTGCTCTTTTAGCTTGTCAACCCTAAGGCTTTGTTCCTTATGTGTTTCTTCTTTGTCGGCACTAGGTCTAAGATCTAGCTCAGCTAAGTGATTTCGTGATGCTTCCTGTAAAGAAGGTTGAACCAAATGATTATCAATAGAACTAACATTCGTACCTTTATTACTCGATGTCCTAGCTTAGTCAAGAGCTTGAAGAGTGATTGTTTTGTCGTCTACACGAAGTGTGAGTTCACCGAATTCTTCCTCTGTGTGGTCTTTCTTAATTACATCGGGATATGGCACACGAGCTTGGTACTCTGTATTTACCGGGTTTGGTAAATCATGGCTTACATCAACCTTACCTTCACTTACCACAGGTTCTTACCTTGGGTCAGATTCCACTAACAAATCACTGTTATGAGCTTGTACGGCTTGGGGCCCATGATTCAGCTCAGGTTTGTAGCCTTCTGGTGTTTCCTGTGGTGAAAGTTGAACAATTTGATTATCAACTAAATTTACTTTCTCACCTTTATCACTTGATGTCCTGGTCGAATCAAAAGCTTGTAGACTGATTGATTCGTCACCTACACGAAGAATGAGTTCTCCTGTACCAACATCAATTTTAGTCCTGGCAATTGCTAGAAAGGGTTTTCCTAAAATTAAAGGAATCGAATTGTCCTCATTCATGTCTAAGACAACAAAATCTACTGGGAATATGAATTTATCAATTTTGATTAGAACATTTTCTATTATACCCCTAGGAATTTTGATAGTTTTATTAGTTAACTGAATGCTCATCCTAGTTTGTCTGGGTTTCCCTAGACCTAGTTGTTTAAACATTTTATAAGGCATAACATTGATGCTTGTCCCTAAATCAGCTAAAGCATTATCAATAGATAAACTACCAATTAAACATGGAATTGTAAAACTCCCTGTGTCTTTTTGCTTCTGCGGTAGTCTGTTCTGTAACATTGCTGAGCATGCTGCGTTTAATTCCACGTGGTGCTCATCGTCTAATTTGCGTTTGTTTGCCAAGAGCTGTATTAAAAATTTCCTCGAATTTGGCGTCTGAAAAGGAGCTTCAAGAAGAGGTAAGTTAATATGTAATTTCTTTAAAAGTTTAAGAAACTTACCGAATTGTTCTTCTGAATCGTCTCTTTTCATTGCTTCAGGATAAGGTATGCGAGGTTAGTACGCTTTGACTACCGGTTTTGGCTTTTCTTGTGTTACCTCTATTTTACCTTCGTCTACCTTGCTTTCTGGTATTGTATTGGGTTCATCTAACCCTTTACTGTCCTGAGCGGTGATGGCTTGATTTTGCTCCTTAGGGTTAATCTCCGTGTTACTAGGTAGACGCCTTTGCGGTCGTTCTGACATCAGCTTTGCAAGTTGTTCGACTGCGTTAGTGACTTCCTTGACTGACCTAGTAATTTCCACTATTCGGCTCTCATTGCTTTTGATTGTTCTCTCAGTTTCTTGGATATGTTTCTCTGTGTCTGCCAAAAATTCTGTCAGCATCTCTTCAAGGTACGACTCCTCTTCCTGTTGGTGAGGTGGTTATTGAAAGCTTGGAGAAAGTTCCGGTCTTTGGCTATTTTGATCATCCCACGAGAAATTGGGATGATAACTCCAAGCTACGTTATAAGTGTCATTATAAAAATTATTTTGTGGTCTAGAATAGTTACCCGTATAGTGAGCTTGCTCGTTTTCCATGCCATATCCGTAGGGTGGGTACTCAGGATTCGCCACTTCTCCTAGATTCGAGCCATATTGCATTACTGAGTGTACCTGCGAGAGACTACACAAACCATCAATCTTTTTATTCATCATCTCTAGCTGGTTAGATAGCCTGGTGACCACGTCGAGGTTGGAGACACTGGCGGCTTTTGTTGGCGTTGTCCTCATAACTTGCCAATGATAGTTATTTAGTGCCATCTCCTCTAAACTAAAATTACCTGTCAAAGAAAAATTAGCAAAGTAAAAAAAATAAAACTAATAATAAAAATAAATTGCAATAAAAAAATGGCTAAAGTAATAAAAATAGAGCTTTCTTAATATTTTAGTTCCTCGGCAACGGCGCCAAAAACTTGATCGCTGCAAATCAGAGTTTTAAATATTTATAAAAGAATGATCAAACCTGGAGACTAACTCTGACAACGATATTAAGGCAAGTGTACCTATCGAACAGTAGTATAGCTTAGGCAAGACCGATTATCGAACCCAAAGGAACTAAAAGTATTAATACTCACTTTCTTTTTATTATTTAGCCTTAAAGTTAGAGTGAAGATTACTTTTTAACTAAATTGACGACAGCTAAACTAAGGACACAAAGACAAAAAGACGAATTGGAAAATAACCTTGAGGAAAAACTCAGTTGATTTAGATGATACCTTCGGGAAGAATCCACCTAGACTTTTCTTATTATCTAACCTTTTAATTATATGATTTCTTTTACTTAGCTTGATCTGTGAGACTCCCTAACCTATATTAAACCCTCTCTCGAAGCGAATAACGTCTAACCCTAGGTTAATTAGTGGAACTCTTGTTCGCTTATAATAACCCCCTAGGACAGCAGTAAATCGATCAATGGACTCCCATATTAGGTTTCACCCTAATCCGGCAAAATCTCGTAACCCTATCTCTAGGCGTTCGATCAACTCCGCTTAATTATGTTAGATCTTCTCTTAGGCAGGGTCTATTCCTCCTCCACCTAAGCACATTAGATTTGGATTAAGCAACATAATTAAGAACAAACTAAGTAATTTATCATATAACTTAAAAATCAAATAATAAAATTCATCTAGGTTTCATCCCCTTCAGGTATCTGAGGGGTTTAGTTCATAATGAATAAAGAAAACATCGCAAGAGAAAAGATAAAACAAAACATAGGAAAACCCTAAAACCCCCTGAAGGAATCGAAGGAGAATTCCGCCGTCTTGAGTATAACTCCGGCTTCTTGGGATGGATCAACTGGCTATCCTCGCGTTATTCCCTAACTCTGACCTTCTCGGCTTGGCTCCTTGCCCTCGCTTTCGCTCTTCGGCTTCTGCCGAACTCCTTTGCAAGTTCCCCCTTGGTTGTTTATATAGGCTTTGAGATGTCTTACTTGGTCCCTAAGTATCCAAATCTGAGTGGAATTCTTACTACGGTGTTTGAATAGGCTTTGGAATGTGTTTCTTTGCCTCCAAGTATCCAAATCCGAATGAAATTGCTCTTTCCAGCGACAGGGACACGGCCATGGCACACGCCCGTGTGAATCGTGGCCAGGCCGTGTTTGGACTTTTAATGAGGCACGGTCGTGTGGTCTTTTGGCCAGGCCATGTCGATTTCTCTCTTGGCCCAATTTTGTCTGTTTTAAGCCCGTTTCTCGTTCTTTTCATCCTTGGGTGCTTTCCTGAGTATAAAACATGAAAAGAAAGGATTAAGAGCACTTTTTTACATAAATCAAAAGATAAATCATCCAAAAGTATGCTAAATGTGGGATTAAAATATGTTACTTTTTCGGTGTATCAGCGTTACTGGTGTTGATTGCCAATTTACTTAAAGTTGACTCCTATTGACTTTCAAGCCTAAAACAAGATTTACTGATGTTGATCTCAAATGTACTTAATTTGGGTGAAGATTAAGAGCTTGAAATCTAGATATTGATAACAAATTAAGATTTTGATACAAGTATATCTACCATTTAATTTCTTTTATTTTGATCAAAGCTGAATTAACATGTTCAAGAGTTTAAGATATATCTATTCAAGTCCTGTTAGTACTGTGGATTTCTCAGGGCCGTGAAATCCCAATTGTCCATCGTGTAATTAAGGTAATATTTTGATTTTTTCACTTATTTTATTGATCTTGGACTAATGTGTATACATCATGATGGTAAAAAGTGGTTTTCAATTTTTTTTGAAACTTTAAAGAGTTGTTGTTATCATCTCTGTATGGGCATTTCATGCATGTTAACAACCACTATTTTCACTTTAACATTGAATAGGAGCATAAAATCAATTTATTAAATTTGCTAATATGGTTGTGAACAGTTGGTCTCATGTAATAGTCAGCGTGTGAGGAACATGAATTTGGTCGATCAATTGGTACATGATTGATCAATTGATTAGGCTTAAATAGTGAATGACCAAGTTCTTTTTGCTAAAGGTTTGGTTTGAGATAATGATCTAAAGAATCTAATTTTCATGGACAAAATTTAGTATTTTTAACAGATTTATCTAAGAGTATGGTCTGCCATCTGTTGAATTTTGATATTAAATATTATTTTAGGTCTATGAAAGGCAAGATACTGGAGAAGTTGATGTCCTCACCAAAGGTGACAGCTTATTTGAATTAATATTAAGGTTGTTAGAAATAACCAGAATTGCATTGTTTGGTATTTAAATGTTCTTCCTTTATTTGTTCATTTTCAGGAGACAACAATTATGGGGATGACAGGCTTTTATATGCTCAAGGTCAGCAATGGCTTCATCGGCACCATATCATGGGCAGAGCTGTGGGGTAAGCCTCTCGTATTTGATAGTTCTATTTGTGTACATGGAGCTGATGAATGATTGATCATTTTTCATCATGTATGGTTGTCTTCAAAATCCATTGTAGTCCGTCTTAAGAGTTCACACAGATGCACGTGTTTGTATTTTCATACATGTTTATTATGGAGATAGGGCAATTTCTTTGGGACAGCATTGCTGCTTTCATTTGAAATTTGGGTTCTAACTCAACATGTCATGTTTCAAATACAAGGTTGTTGTACCCTTTGATCAAGAAGAACAAAACCAAAGTTTTCTGATTACTTTCCTCGATTGCAAGTTCTTGCCTTATGTTGGTTGGGTAACCATAATCATGACTGAAAAACCAATTATCAGAAGCACCAGCCCTTCGATTATGCTATTTGTGTTATTTTCAAAAGCAAGGATTGCATCAACCTTGGTTGAAACAAAAGCCATTGGATTATCAAAACAATGCTGGTAATTTTTGGTATCCTGAGATTTCATTTGATTAAATGTTTGAACTCAAATTTACATGGAAATTTTCAAAATTTAGTATATATATATATATATATATATATATATGATTCCCTTGTATTGTCAGGTTTGGTAGAACTAAGACAAACATTTAGACTGCAAGCTCATGAAATGGTTTGTGTAAACTTCTGCATGCTCTTATTTATGCTCTTATTTTTAACCAATTATGCTATTTGTGTTATTTTCAGAAGCAAGGACTGCATCAACCTTGGTTGAAACAAAAGCCATTGGATTATCAGAACAATGCTGGTAATTTTTGGTATCATGAGATTTCATTTTATTCAATGTTTGAACTCAAATTTACATGGAAATTTTCAAAATTTAGTATATATTTATATATATATATGATTCCCTTGTTTTGTCAGGTTTGGTAGAACTAAGACAAACATTTAGACTGCAAGCTCTTATTTATGCTCTTATTTTTTTAAGAAAAGAAAAGAAAAGTGGTTTCTCACTTTCATGTTTCTTATTTGTTTTCAAGTTAAAATGGATTGTTAGGGTATATGGTATACTTGGATCTAGAGATGTTTCACTACCTGAGGCTACCCTTGTAGAAATAAGAGATTAGGAGAGTTTCTTGGAATTGAAGTTGCAATTTCAGACTGTATTAGTTGTTATGTAGTATAACATCAATAACAATGTCCATCGTCTTACGAACTTTTTTATTTGTTTACTTTTGTACATTGGGTTGAATGTTGGTGGTATACATTTTGGCTAAATGTTAGTGTATTTTGATATTGGATCGATTTTTGTAATGAATATTCAACCTTTATTTTAATTTTAATTTAATATTTTTTAGTTGTACTTAAAGCGCAATTTCTATTAAACAGGTTTACCCAATCTTTTAAAGGCTGCCTTAGACAGGTTTATCCCAACCTTTTTAAATGTTGTCTCAAACAAGGTATATCCCAACCTTTTTAAGGTTGTATTAGACGACTTTATCTCAACCTTTTTAAAGGTTGCCTTAGACAAGGTCTATTCCAGCCTTTTTGGGGTTGCTTTAGACGGGTCTATCCCAACCTTTTTTAAGGGTTGCCTTAAACAAGGTCTATCCCAACCTTTTTAAGGCTGCCTTAAACGAGTCTATCCCAACCTTTTTTAAGAGTTACCTTAGACAAGGTTTATCCCAACTTTTTTAAGGTTGCCTTAAACGAGTCTATCCCAACCTTTTTTAAGGGTTGCCTTAGACTGGTCTATCCCAACCTTTTTCAAAGGTTAGCCTTGACTAGGTCTATCCCAACCTTTTTTAAAGGTCGGCATTGACTAAGCCTTTCACAACCCTTCAATAAGGGTCGGCTTATGTTGACTTATGGCAACGCTTTTTCAAAAGCGTCGCGGAGCCTATGCCAACTGTACTATAGACAACCTTTTTGGAAGCGTCGAGGGAAGCGTCGCGAAACCTATGCCAACCTTTTTTGCGTCGTCTTAAGTCAAAAAAAATGTCGCGGTAGGGTTGTTTTGTTGTAGTGTCAAATTTACGAGCATAGTAATGGGCCAATTTGCATTTGACAGCCATGATTCTTTAAGATGCAATCACCACATCAACAACATTTTAAGGTTGTTTGTATTTTAATATTTAACCATTTATTTTGTCATTACAAACTTTATTAAGATTTCTCAATGATAAATTGTGTTGTTGCAATAGACAGAAAATTAAAATACATACCGATATTTTAAGGTTGTTAATACTAATGTTTAACAACAATTTATTTTGTCGTTACAAATTTTATTAATAATTCACAATGACAAATCGTGTCGTTACTATTAATATGTAAAAAAAAAAAATTATGTAACGATATTTTAAAGTTATTGCTAATAGTTTAATGTTTAATAATAACTTGTGTCTTGTTACAAATTTTATCAAGAATTCGCAATGACAAATCATGTCGCTGGGATGAATAAGCATAAAATTAATTTATGCAACATCATTTTAATGATGCTGCTATTATTTTAATGTTTACCAACAACTTGTTTGGTTGTTACACATTTTATTAATAATTCACAACGACAAATTGTGTTGTTACGATTAATAGGTAAAAAATTAAATTATGTAACGACATTTTAAAGTCATTGCTAATATTATAATATTTAACAACATTTTTTTTTGTTACATATAAAATTAAAATTTCACAACGGCGATTAGTATCTTAAAAATTGAAATTGACAACGATATCTATAAATCATTGCAAATATTCCACTTATACACAATGATATTTAATGTCGTTGTTGTATTGCACAACAAAATGTCCTTGCAAAATTTGATTGCTAATATCTATTTTTCTTATAGTGCATGTCTAGCACATGCTTATTCGGTAATTGAAGCTTAATTAAGCTTAATCTTATTACATCACTTATAGTCTTATTTTATATGCGTGTGTCCATGAGAGACGTACAAATCCAACAAAATTCCCCATTGAAATTTGGTAATAATTTGTTGGCATGCCAAGCATGAACTTAGCAATATTAGATATGGGGTCGCATGCTCCAAAAACAAGACTGCATGTTCATGCATGGGTTTTCTAGGAAGTTTGGAGATGTCAGTGGATTGTACACATCAATCCAATAGTGATGTTTAACGATGGTGCTGCTGAGGGTAACAATGCTAACAATGATAGAAAAGGATATATGGATTGTATTTTTTATAGTGAGGTAGAGACATAACTGTCATTCCCCACCTATGGCTTCAAATTGTTGTTATCTTCTCGCTGAAGTAACTAGGTAGCTTTCTAAGTTGTTTGGAACAAGGTGATGAGTCTTATGGGACAAAAAAATGAATTTGAATGGCATCAGAGTTTAAGCACCAAGATGAATTCCAATGCTTCAGTCAATGAAGTTTAAGAGAATTATCAAGGTAGGTAAAAGGAATAAATTGAGAAAATGTTCTCAATGTCAAAGAATTATAGTTATGTAAGGAATGCTTTTTTGGGGGGACCAGGGGGGTTGATAAGGAAGTGTAGGGAATGTCATGCAGAGGATACCTAACAATATGTTGTAGACTTTACTCATTTGATGTTTAAGATTTGCAATTGCCTAACATGGCTTGACATTAGAGGATAAGATGGGGATGTTTGAAGCCAAAGTTAGAATGAGTAATGAGTAGAAACAAGAAGAAACTAATTAAGCAAATTGATGAAAAAAATAAGAGTTGCCTAATCGATCTATTGCTTTTGCTACCCCCATGTCTAGCCCATAAAATCATCTGTCCTAATAATACTCAACTTTATTGTTTTCCAATACAAGCTAGTAACGTAGCCTGGTAGGCTCAATTAACGTCAAAGTTTGGAGTAGGGATTGTCGATTAGCATTTCCATATGGCAAGCGTCACCATCGAACTCGTGGAAGTCACATGCGCTGAGAGTGAGCCATGAATTGAAGGATGGAGCTGTAGGAAAGTACAAAGTGTGTTTTGATCCAGCTCCTTTAGAAGCCCGCTGACTTGGATTAATATTATTGGTAAAATTAATATTTTAATAGATAAAATATTTAAATTTATGAAGTTATATTTGGTAGACTTCAAAAATTGGGATGAGCAAAATTCGATTCAATTCGAAAAACTCGATAAAAAATTCAAATTTTGAATTAAATAGTTCGAGTTATTTGAGTTAATCAAGTTATACGGACCAACTCGAATAAAAAATTAAGTTTTTTGGTTTAATTCGAATATGAATTACACAATTCAAGTTATCCGAAAATCCGAATAAGAAAAGGCAAACTACGTCGTTTTGATAAATGTTTACCTTTTCTAAAGTTAAAAGGTAAAATTGCGTTTTTTTTATAAATATTTATTCATTATGTTAAAAGGTAAAACAATTATATTATTTATATAGTTAAATAATCTTGTACTTCGTCTACTAGTTAAATATTCGGTCTATGTAAACGTAAAATAATATGATTCGTTAACTCGACTCGACTTAACTTGAAATTTTTTCACTCGATTAAATTCGACTCGAAAAAAATTCAAATTGAGTTCGGTTGCTAAAATATGATTCGTCAACTTAACAAACTCGAATTTTTTTTACTCGATTCGACTCAAGTCGATCGAATACTCACCCCTACTTCACAAATAAAGTTAGGGATTGACGAATCTTCTATAAAAATATTAAAAAAATAAATATTTTAAAAAAGATAAACACATGACAATTTTATAAAAATATTTATAGAATAAAAAAATAGGATGTCAATATATACCAAATACTAACCCTAAATTTAAATATAATTATAAAGATGCTTATTATTTAATTGTTATTTTTAATATAACAATTTTCTTATTATTCAAGCTCCAACTTAAGTAAAATTTTCAAAAATTTAAAAGTGGGATCTAACTTATGAATGCTTCTGAACGTTAGTAATGGGACACGGATGTTTTTTTTTTTTTTTTTTGCAATCCATTAGTTATAGACTAATGGTAACATCCTGATATCACAATTTATTTATTTATATTAATTTTTTCAATTATATTTTATATTAATAATTTATCGTGTTTAATATTATGAGTCTAATGGGTAGGTTTCCATTTGCTCTTCAGTAACCAATGCAAATAAAAGGAAGCATAGAGAAACAAAAGAAAAGGGAGCCTCTGCTCCTGCATTAAAGCTGAGGGAGGGGGGGGTTGTAGGTCCCCTTCTGCTTTTCTTGTGAAGTAGGTCCCCCCTTTTTAAACTTTCGAATTTGCCTAACTCTTTTGACACTACATAATTCTATTCAATTTCTGTATTGAGCTACGTATGATAACTGCAATGTTTCTACTAGCCGGCTCATGAAAAATACCTTTCTCTTTTTTCAACTTAAAAAAGTACCCCAAATGAATGTTTTGGGTTAAAAACTTGATTTCCCAATCTCATGATGTGTGTTCAATGTGCTGGAAAGTAGAATAAAGTTCAATGGTGGGAATGATATTTTATTGAGAAGACAAAAAACCATTGTAAAAAAATTATGTTACCTACCAATGTCAATGAATCATGGTCGTAAAACCAGCCCATAAGTTGGACAACAAAAGGGAGAGGAAGGGTTCGGATTTGCTTTGCTGGTTCAGGAATTTGGGGCTTAGAAGGAAAGGATAGTGGGGGGTCCAGGTTTGGGCCAATGGGTCCACCAACTTACCAGCCGAATTGGATAAGCATATCCTGGGGTACGAACCCGGTGAGGAAACTACTGTAATATGGTACCATATTTATCACCTAATAAGAGTGGAGAAACGTCATCATAATCATCAATAGCCAATAGAAGACCCCCGCTTGACAATTTGTGGGCCTGATTTTCTTTGATGGAAGGGAGAAAAGAATCTAATCAGACTCATCATCCAATAGAAACCAAAATGTGTATGAACATGGAAAATCCAATACCCAATTCCAATATATTCCTGCTTTTTTTTTTTTTTTGGCTTTGAGAAGAGAGAGCAAAGAGCATCTTGCCTACATTGTGGCCATGCCCCCATGTGCAAGCCCTTCTGTAAAGAAATGAAAGGAAAAAAATGGCAGAGTAAGTGCTATTGTTTGGCATTGAAATGACATTGTTGGGGACATCTTAAGGGTAAAAAAAATGATGAATAATTCGCAGACATACTATGGTTGGTAGTTAGGGAGAATATGCAATATGGTGTCACAGTTTTTTTAGTCCTTTTGAAGCTTCTCAACGGAGTTTTTTCTGTGTCAATTTATAAATAGTTACCCCACGTTTGTGTGTGTATATATATATTATATAGTGTGTGTTTGTCTATGGGCGCGTGTTTATGCCTTGGTGCATGTGTGGGAAAAGAAAGGTAATGCATTGTGTAGGAGAGGGTAATTCAGAGGGGTGGGGGGTCACTTTCTGGTTGATTGATCAAATGTCTCTATCTCCATAGTCCCCTTACATGAAATCTCAGTCGTGTTGTCCTCAACCAAGGGGCTTTAGATGCCTATTCAATCTCTCCATGATTGTGAGTCGCTTTCAGTACTCTGTTGGTTAAAGAAGCTAGCATCATCAAAAGCTAGCCCACCCAAGTGGTGCAACTGCAATCATATAGCCCTTTTTTCTCACTCCTCTCAAATTAATCTTTCTTTTGATTAGGGACAGTTTAATAGGCTGCTTATCCTCCATAATCACATCAAACAGCCACATTTGCATGGCTCCATCAATGTTATTTAAGATTTAGTTTTGGTTTCCTATAGGTTCCACTTTACCTCTTAAATGTCACTTAAAAAGTGGTCAATATTGCATTATAAGTACGTGATCAAAAAAGGGTTATGCTTAAGAAATGAGGTTAGAAACCCTAAACGTGAACTGTTCCTTTTTTTCTTTTCTTGTTGTTTGGTCATAGATAACTTTATTTTGTGATGTTGATGGATGATGATAGTGAAGTAGAAGGTGAGAGGGAGGAGGATGGCCAAATCTTTACAAGCTCCAATGAGAAGATCTTGCGTTGAACATCTGTATCCACAATAAGAGTAGTTGGACCATCATCTACATCGTCCAATAGATTGACTACTCTAGTCGGTGATCTTAAAAGTCGACCAATCACTTTCCGTTTCTTCAGCATGGAAAATAAGAAATTTAAGGCAAAATTTTTCTCCCAACTTTGGGGTGGGAACATATATATATATGAATATATTAGATTATTGTATCAAAGTATAAGTTATGCATTGTAATGAGAGCATATATATATATATATATATATATATATAAGCGATGCTAGTTCATATGGTACAATATCCTTTTTCCTACATTGATGATAAGCAAAAGATGGGTGTGGGCAGGAATTCAAGGGTTACTGAAGTTTTAAATTAATTTTCTTTAAAAAAAAAGGAAATATGAGTTTTTTACGGTGCTGAAAAGGTTAGAGAAAGTGCCTAAAAGGGACTGTCTTTCTTTCAGTCCCTTCTCTTTAATATCAAATTTTCTTTATTGTTTAATATTTATAATTTAGTTAGGTGGGTACGCAAGTTTTTCTAGGTCCTAGATAGTGACCACGATGCTTCACGTGATGTCTTGGAGTTTTTCTCTGTGTTGGAAAGCTAGAATTCCCAGTGGTTTTGATGGATTTGACCAAGATTCACTTCTCTTACAAAACTAAAATTTTAGTGGTGAAAATAATTAGTTTTTTCTTTTTAAATTTAAGTTTAAAACGAAAAAAATTATATATGAATTTTGATATATATTTAATTTTATATATTTTGATTTGATTAAATATTTATAATTAATATAATATTATTTTACGTTTATATTGTATATGCATATAATTATATTTATTCATATAAAAATAAATTGATGTATTTATTTTTTAAATGTATACAATTGAATCAAAATTAACGTTTCATGTATACATTTGAGCCATAATTAAAGTTACACGTATATAATTGCATCAAATAAAAGTTTATATCAAATTATATAATTCAAAATTCATATATAATTTTCAGATTTATCTTTAAATAAAAAACAATTTTTTTATCATTAGAATATTTGGAATGGTAATGGGAGATGATATGGTTTCCGTGTCTAGGAAAAGCTTTAATAATTACTCCAAATAAATCTTCGTAAATAAAAAGATAAACTTAAAAAGAGTTTTGGGTTGTTTAAAATCTAACCCGATTTAACTTAAAAATAATTCAAATCCAATAAGAAACATTGGATCAAAAGAAATCTCTGTCTATTTTCTTTGGAGGAGTTTGTGGGTAGGATTGGATTAGGTAAAGTTTATGTATAATATTAATATATTTTATGTTTATTAAAGTTTGGTTTAGTTCAAAATATGAGTCTTAAACTTATCTATATTTGTACATATTTAACCAAAACATGTTTTAGGCTCACTTATATTATTTTTTAATTTTTAAAAAAATATTTATATTATTTTAAATTTATTAAATATATATTTTATTTATTAAAATTTTTATATAAGTAATTTAACATATATTTTTAATATTTACATTATAGTATTATAAATTTAAGTTTTATGTTAGAAACTACATAATGTATAAAAATAAAATAACATAATATATTACATACTTTAAAAAAAATAAATTGATTTTGGTCGGATTTAGTCCTTAAATGTTTAAACCTAAATTTAATTTGTATTTTAAAATAACCTAAATTTTTTACTTAAATTTATTTTTCAAGTCAAATATTTTTACTTAAATTTAAGATAAGCTTTTCGACTACCAACAAATATAATTTTCTCTCCATGTTTAGGGGAACGTCTCTCTTTATTTATAATTTCTCAAGTTCCTTTATCTTGGTGGAAAATTTTCAAGTCCCTTAATATATTTGCTGTAGGGCATATCCCTAATCATGTAAAACGTAAACGTAGATACGTTGGTTTGCGCATTGAAAATATTGATCAATTATTTTTCTCCTTATCCAACAACTGGTAATAGAAATGTTGAGAGGTAGCTAAGATCCCTAATAAAAAGCATTTTTCATATCATGGAATACAGCTGCTTTAAAATGTAGTTTCCACTAATACTGGTTGTTAGGATAACAGGCAGAGATGACCTGAGGATGTTGTACCTATGGTCACCAAACATCAAACCATAATTAAGTTTTTTAGCATATTTTGCGGGGATAAATACCAATATAAATTATGATTTAATGTATAATTATACACACAAACTTTGATTTTGTACAATTTTATATATAAAATTTTGATTTGATTTAATTCTTGTAAATTATTAACACGATTATTAATATAACATCATTTTATATTTATATATTACATACATAAATAATTATATTTATCCAATATAAAAATAAATTAATGTATTTATTTCTTTAAATGTGTATGATTAAATTAAAATTAAAGTTTCAAGTATATATTTGAACCACAATTAGATTTTCACGTGTATAATTGCACTAAATTAAAATTTATATATATAATTACACAATGAATTAAAATTCATATATAATTTTGAGATTTACCCTATTTTACACAATGTCACAATAATATAATATTTTAAAAAAAATCAATAAAGCATTTCTGAGAGCTTTTTAAGTTAAAAGATTTTTCTTTTTCAGCCAAAAAAATTTATTAAAAATCCAAATGGTAAAATTAATGGAAAGGTTAATAAAACGTCAAAATCAGATGCACTACTGCAATACACTCAAAACAACCCAAATTAACACCTAGCTAGAAGTATAGAACTAATTTGACTTAAGACACCAAAATGCATAATAATAGAAGCACTGAAGACATCGACAAGAACCCAAACTTTGTATAATAAAAAAAATCCAGAAAACTACAAAAAATCACCATCATCTTGAGAATGCTCATTATACATGAAAGGCACAACAAATGTATTCTAAAAAAGGTTCTCCCAAACCCTTTAAAAAAAATTCACCATGAACATATTCAGGGAGTTAAGAGTTAGGCAAAATCCACTTCCCCATCAAACTTTGTCTTGGTTTCCCCATAAACTCCATGATCAAATCCACCTTATTGGTAGTGTAGTTATTGAATTGAATTTAATTTTAATTAATTAGTTTGAATTAAATTATTTTGTTCAATACCGGTAATGATATATTATGATTGAAATTATTGATACAAATAATTAATTGTAACTTAAAACACTATACTATGGATTAAAATTTTCTACGCACAAAATTAGAAAAGTTTTGATTTTTTATATTTAAACTAAATGAGGCAATTGTTGAAATAATTAAAGTTAATATCTTAAGATTCATCCGTCCGAAATTGAAATACCATTGTAGTATTATTTTGTTAAAAATTTATTAAAAGATAAAAATACTGATTGTAGTATTATTTTAGGCGAAGACATATATTAGAATAATTTTAAAATTTATAATTTTTAGGCACCAATAAAATAATGTCACTCAATCATATCTAATATCTTTTATTATTTAAATTGAATTACTTATAAATTAAAATTTTGAAAAAAATTAATAAATAAGCTAGTAAATTGCATTGGCTTAATGACAAATTTGGCCATTAACGTTTACATGTTTTGTCAAAATGACTCTAATTGTATTTTTGAGTTTTTTTTTTTTTTTGCCATCAACCTATATTCTTTTTTTCAAATTGTTTTTTTTTAACAGATTTGATAAAAGTACCATTAAAAAAGTTAACGGGATGATGTGAAATTTCATATGTGGAATATTTTTAATAAGATGTAATTTATTACTTAGATAACCCAATAAAATAGTTACATGTGGAAAATAAATTTATGAAGTTAAAAAAAATCTTAATTTAAAGAAAATAAACATAATTATCGAAAAAAAGTTTTAAAAAGATGCACATATTCAGTATTTTCGGTTTGATTTATTAATTATTTTTTTGAAACCTCTCAGTAAACAAATGTAAGCATTCATTTTGAAACCTTTTTGTTTTTAGATAATCACATTTATTTTTTAAAAATTAAGAGTTATTTTTTTAATTTCATGTATGATTTTTTATTTTATTATTTTTCACATGTAATTATCTTATTGGGTTGCCTAAGTAATAAATTACATCTCATTAAATATATTCCACATCATCCCCGTTAATTTTTTTTAACGGTACTTTCATCAAACCTGTTACAAAAAAAAAAACAGTTTGAGAAAAAAAAGTTGATCGCCAAAAAAAACTCAAAAATATAATTAGGGCCATTTTGACAAAACATATAAATATTAGTACCCATATAATTTGTCATTAAGCCAATTGTGTTTTCAAAGGTTTTTTTTCTTTTATAATTTAAACTATTTTTAGATATACTTTCCAAATTCTAATAGTCTTTTATTTGTTTTATAAGGTTTTTACTTTCTTTCTTTTTTAATCTTTCTTTTAGTGATTTTTTATCGCTGAAATCAGAGTTTTAAAAATTTATAAAAGAATGATCGAACTTGGAGACTAACTCTGACAACGATTAAAGGCAAGTGTACCCATCGAACAGTAGCATAGCTTAGGTAAGACCGGATTATCGAACCCAAAGGAACTAAAAGTACTAATACTAACTTTCTTTTTATTATTTAGCCTTAGAGATGAAGTGAAGTTGCATTTAAACTAATATTGACAAGAACTAAACTAAGGACACAAGAACAAAAAGGATGATTTGGAAAATAACTTGAAGAAAACTCAATTTATCATGATGATACCCTCAGGAAGAATCCACCTAGACTTCACTTGTTATCTAACCCTAAATTATACGATTTCTTTACTTAGCTTGATCCGTAAGACTCCCTAACCTATATTAAACCCTCTCTCGAGGCGAATAACGTCTAACCCTAGGTTAATTAGTGGAACTCTCGTTCGCTTATAATAACCTCCTAGGATAATAGTAAATCGATCAATGGACTCCCATATTAGGTTTCACCCTAGTCCGGCAAAATCTCGTAACCCTATCTCTAAGCGTTCGATCAACTCCGCTTAATTATGTTAGATCTACTCTTAGGCAGGGTCTATTCCCCCTCCACCTAAGCACATTAGATTTGGATTAAGCAACATAATTAAGAACAAACTAAGTAATTCATCATATAACTTAAAAACCAAATAACAAGATTTGTCTAAGTTTCATCCCCTTCAGGTATCTAAGGGGTTTAGTTCATAATGAATAAAGAAAACATCACAAGAGAAAAGATAAAACAAAACATAATAAATCCCTAAAACCCCCTGAAGGAATTGAAGGAGAATTCCGCCGTCTTGAGTATAACTCCGGCTTCTTGGGATGGATCAACTGGCTATCCTCGCGTTTATTTCCTAACTCTGACCTTCTTGGCTTGGCTCCTTGGCCTAGCTTTGATGCCTTTTCAAAGGTGGCACTTAGGGGATATATATAGGCTCTTGGAATGCGATTCTTTCTTCCTAAGTATCCTTTTCCGACTGAAATTGTTCTTTCCACCGACAGAGGCACGGCCATGGCACACGCCCGTGGGGATCGAGTTTAGACCGAGTTCGGACTTCTAATTTGGGGCACGGCCGTGTGAGGCGGAGTTGAGACCGTGCTCTGGGTGATCTTCGAGGCACGGCCTTGTGGACTTTGGGTCAGGCCGTGTCAATTTCGTGCTTAGGCCCATTTACTCTATTTTGGGCCTGATTTGTGTTCTTTTCATCCCCGGGTGCTTTCCTGGGTATAAGACATGAAAAGAAAGGATTACAAGCACCTTTTTATAAAAATCAAGGAATAAATCATCGAAAAGAATATTAAATGTGGGTTAAAATATGTTACAATTACGGTTTATCAAATACCCCCACACTTAAGCTTTTGCTTGTCCTCAAGTAAAATTCTCAACTTATAATTAAAACGAACTTTCCATGATCTACAAGTCTTATCAACAATGTCTTATCATAATTCATAGATAATTCATACATGGATAATTCAATTCAAAGAGTCCTAAAGATTTAAACTAGATAAGTTATAAGTTTGTACTTCGAAAACGTAGGTGTCTCCCTTTATTTAAGTAACTACCTTTTCAATTCAAAACCGACAAGGATTGATGTCCTCACTAAGGATTCACTCAAATCACTCTTAAAGTGTTTAAGGTTCAGGAAAAGATCGATCATAAGTCGTACTTGAAAAGTTAATCCCATAGGCTTGCCTAAAAATCAAATCTCCACCACTGTAATATGAGATGATAAACAGATCAAAAGGTCTTTGTTAGGGTTGTAATGGGGCTAGGGTTAAAGGTGTGGATAAAGGCTGAAATTAGAAGGCTAGAATCGAGATCGAATTGACAAGTACCTACCTAAGAATACTGAAATAATATTTAATTCAACTGAAAATAATAATGAACCTGCTAATACGAACTTTTCTTTTGAAAATAAACTTTGATTTGTATAAGCTCAGTTTTCATATTACTAATATTGAGTACTTTAATTTTTTTTTAGGAACAAACTAAGTAATTCAAGATATCTTTAACTACCAGAATAATATACTTCGGTAACTGATCAAATCAAATCTCGATTAAGGGGTAGTCAAAAGAAAGGGTGATAACAATTTCAAAGAAGCTTTGGGTTAATATTAGTAGGTGAGTCAATAAAAGGGTTTGTTAGGATCAACGGGGTTCACTAGGGGTTATTTGTTAAGGGTAGGCTATTTAGTGGTGTAAGTGGGTTAAAGCCTAGGTGCCTTTATCATTTCTGTAATATCAACTCAAAAAGTATGGTCTCGACATGCATAAATGAGACAAGTTCTAGAATAACAGTTCATGGTAGACACACTCATAATCAAAGAATGAGCACGAAAAAGAATGTATGCTTTATAAGGTTCAAATCCTCACAAAAATCATGGGTGTTTTGACATCATCTTTGTAAATTTCAAATTTCAAAGTAGTAGTCAAATTTAGGTCAACAACCTAGCAAAATTTTAATTCTTGAAAGAGAGACTTATCAAGCTTAATTCACTAGTATTCTTCAAATTCAATCATCAATGTACAATTAACTATGACTTATTCTAAAACATGTCAATAAAAATCACAAATCATTAGAAATTTCATCCTAATTAGTAATATGACAACTTTGCATAAAAACAAGACTAAATCAGGGATTTGAGAATAATGAAAAAAGTTAGGCACTATTATTCCACTTTTACCCCCCACACTTAAGACGTATATTGTCCTCAATGTAAAAATATAGATAATATCTTTATTTTTATAGAAACCAAAAGTGAGGGTGTGAGGTACTCCCTAAATTCTTGGACGGGATCGGTGGAGGATGTAGTGAATACGGCGAAGGCGTCGGTATGGTGGTGGTGTTGGTTCCCAAGCTCTACGCTAGATGAATAAATTGGGGAACTTGTGAAGGATTAGCCAGGGGTTATTAAGACATAATTAACTAAGCTAAATATAAAATTAAAAACAAGAAAGAAAAAGGAAAGGAGACTAAGAAGGAAATCGGAAATAAAAGAAAAGAAGAATAGACCGAAGAGTCCTTATTGAAGGATGGTTCGCAAGGTGGGTGCGACTTCTAGGGCTGTGGAGGTGGTGGCGGTGGTGAGAGTGGTGTGGTTATCGTGGTGGTCGGCGTGATTCCCTAACAGCCTGGCGAACCTGACACTAAGAAACTAAAAGAAAATTAAACGAAAAGAGCAGTAGAGAAGTTTAGATAAGGAAAATAAAGGAGAAAAGAAACAAAAAGAAAAAATAATTTGGTCTCAAAGACCCTTGGCTTGGTGATTAGTCGAAGCTGCCGGCATGAACTCATGATGATCGTTCTCCATTGAGGGGCCTATGCTTAGCTTATTTCGCTTCTTTGACATGATTTTGTATGGCTCAAGGGTGTTAGAGATTTATTAAGTGAAGAATCTGAGAAGGAGAAAGGTAAAAAGAAAAGAAAGTAAAGATGAAACCAGATGAGGGGAGGGGGAAGAGCTGTGGGGTTTAAATAGTATTGGAATTTTGGCATGTTCACACGCCCATGGTGTAAGGTCGTTTCGATTTACATGGCCGCTTCGCACGACCGTGTTTGATAGTCCATGCCCGTGTTTCAGCCCACCATGCTTGTGTTTGTGAAGTCAGTAGATGGGCACGGTTGGATCGCACGGACGTGCTCTGCCCGTGGTGTGCAAGTCAGTAACTTCACACGGTTTAGGGGCATGGTCGTGCCTTTCTGTCGGTGCCCGTGGGAAGGGTGGTTGGATCCGTGACGTTGAGGGGGTGGTTGGACTGACTTGTACGGCCCCTGCTCTGTCAGTGTGGCGGTTTCGGTGGTCCACACGGCCATGGACACGGTCGTGTGTAAGGTCGTGTGGCCTGGGAATCTGCAGTTTTGGTTAGTTAAAAAGAAAAGAAAGAAAGGACTAAAAATAAAATTGAAAGAAAAATATGGTTAGTGCTCGGGTTGCCTCCCGATAAGCGTTCGTTTATGGTCTTAAGCTAGACTTTCCTCATAAAAAAAAATTTAGGGAGGTTTGAAGGTTTGAATATCTTCCCTCATGTTTAAATTTCCTTGATAAAGTTGGGGTTGAGGAGCGGTTACCTTGAAATTGCCAAATATTGGATTGCTTACCTCGACTATTCCATGTTGGAAGATATCTTGTACCTTAAGAAGAATTTCTCCCTTTGCCCTCAGGTCTGCTGTAGTGATGTGAGGATCGACTTTGTCTAACAGTACCTGGTCTCCTATTTTGAAGTGGTTGGATGTCTCTACGAGCTCTTCTGGTGGTTCTTTTAGTTTTACTTCGTATGGATCTGGCTCTTCTTTGACCTGTATCTGCTGCCTCTCGACCCTAAGGCTTCGTTCCTTGTGTGACTCTATTTTGTTGACTTGGGGTCTATGAGTTGGCTCAGGTTCTAGGCTTTGTGATGCTTCCTGCGATGAAAGTTGAACAATTTGATTATTATTTAAAGTGACTTTCTTACCTTCATCGATTGTTGTCCTGGCCGAGTCAAGAGCTTGAAGTCTGATTGATTCGTCACCTACACAAAGTATAAGTTCTCCTGTGGCAATATCAATTTTTGTCTTGGCAGTTGCTAAAAAGGGTCTTCCTAGAATTAGGGGAATTGAATTATCCTCATCCATGTCTAAAACAACAAAGTCTACTGGAAAAACAAATTTATCGACTTTGACTAAAACATCTTCGATAATGCCCCTAGGAATTCTAACAGTTTTATCAGCTAAGTGAATGCTCATCCTAGTTTGTTTGGGCTTCCCTAGACCTAGTCGTTTAAATAATGTATAAGGCATGACATTGATACTTGCCCCTAAATCAACTAACGCGTTATCAACACTTAGTCTACCAATTAAACAAGGAATAGTAAAACTCACTGGATCTTTTTGTTTCTGTGGTAGTTTATTCTGTAGCATTGCTGAGCATACTGCATTCAATTCCACATGTGGCTCTTCGTCTAGTTTGCGTTTATTGGTCAAGAGCTGTCTTAAAAATTTGCTCGAGTTTGGCATCTGGAAAAGAGCTTCAAGAAGGGGTAAGTTAATATGTAATTTCTTTAGAAGCTTAAGAAACTTACCGAACTGTTCTTCTGAATCATCTCTTTTTATGGCTTCTGGATAAGGTATACGAGGTTGGTACTCTTTGATTACCGGTTTTTGGCTTTTTATGTGTTACCTCTGTTTTACTTTCGTCTGCCTTATTTTCTGGCTTTGGATCAGGTTCACCTAACCCCTTACTGTCCTGAACTGTGATGGCTTGAATTTGCTCTTTAGGGTTAATCTCAGTGTTACTTGGTAGATGTCCTTGCTGTCGTTCTAACATCAGCTATGCGAGTTGTTCGACTGCATTAGTGACTTCTTTGACTGACTTAGTAATTTCCCCGATTCGGCTCTCATTGCTTTTGATTGTTCTATCAGTTTCTTGGATGCGTTTCTCTGTGTCTGCTGAGAATTTTTCCATCATCTATTCGAGGGTCGGTTTCCTCTCTTGTGGATAAGGCTGATTTTGGAGGTTTCGAGGAGGTTGTTTCCTTTGATTTCCTTGATTTCCTTGACCTCCCCACAAAAAATTTAGGCGGTTCCTCCAACCTGGATTGTAAGTGTTACTATAAGGATTATTATTGGATCGAAAATTATTACCTATATAGTTCATCTGGTCACTCTCTGCTTCTGGTTGGTAGGGTGGGTACTCAGGATTCGCCACAGTTCCACTTGCGTCGCACTGCATGACTGGATGTGCCTGCGAAGAACACAAACTATCAAGCTTTTTATTCATCATCTCTAGCTGTGTTGATAGCATGGTCACTGCATCGACGTTGAAAACTCCTGCTGATTTTGTTGGTTTGGTTCTTGAAGCCTGCCATTGATAATTATTCAGTGACATTTCCTCAATGAACTCGTAGGCTGCTTCTGGAGTTTTGTTGTTCAGGGTTCGACCGGCGACTGAATCAATCAGTTGCCTCGTTGAGGGGTTTACACCGTTGTAGAAGGTTTGGACTTGTAGCCACAAGGGCAAGCCATGGTGTGGGCACCTCCTCAAGAGATCCTTAAATCTCTCCCATGCATCATATAGCGTCTCTAAATCCATCTGCACAAAAGAAGAGATATCATTCCGTAATTTGGTCATTTTGGCCGGTGGAAAATATTTCATTAAAAACTTTTCGGTCATTTGATCCCATGTAGTGATCGACCCTCGTTGTAACGAGTTTAACCACTGTTTAGCTTTATTTCTCAATGAAAAAGGAAATAACCGAAGACGTATGGCATCATCAGAAACGCCATTTATTTTGAAAGTATCACAGAACTCTAAAAAGTTAGCTATATGCGTGTTTGGATCTTCGTCCTGCAAACCATCAAATTGAACAAACTGTTGAATCATTTGTATTGTGTTAGGCTTTAATTCAAAATTGTTAGCAGCTATAGCAGGCCTAACAATACTCGATTCTGCTCTTGTCAAATGCGGTTTCGCATAATCAAACATTATACGTGGAGCATTATTTTCCCCCATATCGCGTGGTGGTGGGTTATTCTCGTCCATCCCTTCAGTAGGATTGGATCTGCCTTCTTCCTCTCTTTCTGTGTAATCTAAAGCTCGCCTGGTTTCTCGACGATTCCTGCGAGCGGTGGCTTCGATTTCACTGTCGTATACTAAAAGACCTCTCGGGTTCCTTTTAGTCATAAACTAGAGGTACCTACTGGAAAAGAAAGAAATAAAATTTCAGGAAAAAGTAAAAATAAAAATAAAAAAAATAAATTGCGAAAAATAAAAAAATAAAAATTATGGCTAAAGTAATAAAAATAAAGTTTTCTTAATATTTTAGTTCCCCGGCAACGGCGCCAAAAACTTGATCGCTAAAATCAGAGCTTTAAAAATTTATAAAAGAATTTGTCATTAAGCCAATTGTGTTTTCAAAGGTTTTTTTTTCTTTTATAAATTTAAACTATTTTTAGATATACTTTCCAAATTCTAATAGTCTTTTATTTGTTTTATAAGGTTTTTACTTTCTTTCTTTTTTAATCTTTCTTTTAGTGATTTTTTATCGCTGAAATCAGAGTTTTAAAAATTTATAAAAGAATGATCGAACTTGGAGACTAACTCTGACAACGATTAAAGGCAAGTGTACCCATCGAACAGTAGTATAGCTTAGGTAAGACCGAATTATCGAACCCAAAGGAACTAAAAGTACTAATACTAACTTTCTTTTTATTATTTAGCCTTAGAGATGAAGTGAAGTTGCTTTTAAACTAATATTGACAAGAACTAAACTAAGGACTCAAGAACAAAAAGGATGAGTTGGAAAATAACTTAAAGAAAACTCAATTGATCATGATGATACTCTCAGGAAGAATCCACCTAAACTTCACTTGTTATCTAACCCTAAATTATACGATTTCTTTACTTAGCTTGATCCGTAAGACTCCCTAACCTATATTAAACCCTCTCTCGAGGCAAATAACGTCTAACCCTAGGTTAATTAGTGGAAATCTCGTTCGCTTATAATAACCCCCTAGGATAACAGTAAATCGATCAATGGACTCCCATATTAGGTTTTACCCTAATCCGGCAAAATCTTGTAACCCTATCTCTAGGCGTTCGATCAACTCCGCTTAATTATGTTTGATCTACTCTTAGGTAGGGTCTATTCCTCCTCCACCTAAGCACATTAGATTTGGATTAAGCAACCTAATTAAGAACAAACTAAGTAATTCATCATATAACTTAAAAACCAAATAACAAGATTTGTCTAGGTTTCATCCCCTTCAGGTATCTGAGGCGTTTAGTTCATAATGAATAAAGAGAACATCGCAAGAGAAAAGATAAAACAAAACATAAGAAATCCCTAAAACCCACTGAAGGAATTGAAGGAGAATTCCGCCATCTTGAGTATAACTCCGGCTTCTTGGGATGGATCAACTGGCTATCCTCGCGTTTATTTCCTAACTCTGACCTTCTCGACTTGGCTCCTTGGCCTAGCTTTAATGTCTTTTCAAAGGTGGCACTTAGGGGATATATATAGGCTCTTGGAATGCGATTCTTTCTCCATAAGTATCTTTTTCCAACTGAAATTGTTCTTTCCAGCGACAGAGACACGGCCATGGCACACGGCCATGGGGATCGAGTTTAGACTGTGTTCGGACTTTTAATTTGGGGCACGGTCGTGTGAGGCGGAGTTGAGACCGTGCTCTGGGTGATCGTCGAGGCACGGCCGTGTGGACTTTGGTCCAGCCGTGTCAATTTCGTGCTTAGGCCCATTTACTCTGTTTTGGGCCCGATTTGTGTTCTTTTCATCCTCGGGTGCTTTCCTGGGTATAAGACATGAAAAGAAAGGATTACAAGTACCTTTTTATAAAAATCAAGGAATAAATCATCGAAAAGCATATTAAATGTGGGTTAAAATATGTTACAATTACGGTTTATCAATTTTTAAAAAAATTTAAAAAATGCATAAAAATGCATAAGCAAAAAATTGAAAATGAAAATGAAAACTAAAACTAATAAATAAAAATTAAGCAAAATAGAAATAAAAAGTGTACCACCCCTAACCCATATCCATCGCTAGAAAGGGTTACGAAGCATTATCGGAATATACAGATCAAATACAAATATTTCATATCATTTAACATTCATGTCAAAAATCGATAATATTCAATCATATTTTCCCTTATATGAGCCTTCAAGGCCTAAAATACACATTAGAAACAAGTCGAGACTAAACAGAGTACTCAGAGAATTTTTTGCAAAATGTCAAAATTTTTCCAAAGTGCAGGTGACACACCATCGTGTGGCCAGGCCGTGCGTCTTACACGGTCAAGAGACACGCCCGTGTCTTAAGCCGTGTGGGCATTTGAAGTGGGGACACATGGCCGTGTCCCAGCCTGTGTCCAATTTAGGGTGCTTACTGACTTGAGTCACACGGCCAAGCCATACGCCCGTGTGCTAGACCGTGTGAGCACATTGACTTGTATTAAATAGGTGCAGAGGTCACATGGCCAAGCCACATACCCGTGTGCTAGGCCGTGTGGATAATTTTGAGCATTATGTTTCTCAATTTTAAAGATGCAGTGGACACACGGCTGAGACACATGCCCATGTCTCTGCCCGTGTGGACGAAAATAGGTTATTTTCCAAGCTATATTTCTCACTCAATTTCTCTTCCACCTACATCAACACTTAATTACATTCACAAGGCAACACAAGACTTTTGAATCAAGTCAAAACCAAGCTTAACACATATCATAATATCCCATATATACAAGTATTCAGTCTTACCTAATTGACCATATAAACCTATATGCATATTTCTCCAAAAATATTATCTCAAATCATGCATTATTATATTCATAAATTATTCATTACCCAACCACATTAAACACAACAAACATATTAAACCACATATACATATACATATCAAAATATATCAAACTCAATCTATTCCAATGGCTATTTACAACAAAATATTTTTAAGCCAACATTGACTTAATTACCCTATACATGCCATTATAACCAAAATAAATTTTCTATATATACCGAAATGGGCCGATGGATAGTGTGATGTTGCTCCGACTAGTTTCCAACCTTTACAAGTTTCTGAATACTATAAAATAGGGAAAATAAAATAGTGTAAGCTTTTTAAGCTTAGTAAGTTCGTATAATGGGAAAATTAACTTACCATTCACTTACATTTAAGTAAAATACATCCAAAGCAATTTGGCTAATAGCTTATACACATCTCCTCATCAAACATGTTAGCCATGTATTTAACACGATTATCAAGAAACATGTATGAGCTTATCAATATCAAGTTTTCATATTCATAAACTTTCCACATCTTGTGTTCATATATCAATTCCATTTATTTCGGGTATATACTGGTATAGTTCATTTCAATTTCATGTTGTCTCATGTCAGTACTTTGCCTATTGAATCATTTCAAATATCGATGGATACACGGGTAGTACACACAAAGTGTACAAATCTGTAATCCGTTAATTCATATTCGGGAATGCTCATATGAGCACGTAAACAGGAAGCTCTCTCTCGAGCCATATAACGGGGAGCTCATGTGAGCAATGTAACGGGAAGCTCATTCGAGCTGTATAATGGGAAGCCCATAAGACCATAATCGGGAAATTCAAGAGAGCCAATATCGGGAAGCTCCGGAGAGCCATTAATTGGGAAGCTCATGAAAGAGCCTTAAATCGGGAAGCTCCAAAGAGACATATATCGAGACTCTCATAAGAGTTGCGGTGTGTCCACAATACATGCAGGATCACAACCAATCGGGATGCTCCGAAGAGATATTAATAGGAAGTTTACAAGAACCATATAACGAGAAGCCCATGAGAGCTAATAATGGGACGCTCTTTCGAGTTGTGGTGTGTCTGCAACACATGCAGGACCACAACCAATCCGGAAACCTTGTATCCATCGAATTTCATATATTCAAACGAGACTTAATACTTGATGATCATTGTCGGATATGTGATCAATTTCATATACATGACAATTATACATTCACATACATACAATTCAATTAACACATATAAATTATCAATTCAGTTACACGAACTTACCTCGACAATGTACGTGTACACAAAAGCTACTAATCTATTACTTTCTCTTTTCCCTGATCTACTTCCGTATTTGATCTATCCAGATATATACGAATGAATTTAACATCAATTTATATTCAATTCAATCCAATTCATATCTTTGGAAAAATTACCATTTTGCCCCTATACTTTAATTAATTATGATTTCGTCCCTAGGCTTGGAAAATGGAATTCATGCAATTTAATCCTTATTCAAGCCTAGCCGATTTTTACATATAACAATAGCAGCCCATGTATTTCATAAAATTCATAATTTTTTCATAAATTTTACATCTTTTCAATTTAGTCCCTAAATCATAATTTCATCAAAATTCCCTTTATAAAAGTTGTTTATCTATCAACAACCTTTCATTTTCTACCATAAAACTTCATAATTCAACTATATTCATCCATGACAAAACCCTTTTACTTTGATAACTTTGCAAATTAATCCCCAAGATAGCTAGATTAAGTTATTACGATCTTAGAAATATAAAAATTACTAAAAATGAGACAAAAATACTTACCCAATTAAGCCAAATAAGTTTGCTACCTTCAAGCTCTTCTAACTAAGGTTTCCATGTAAAAGTAATTTGGGAAAGATGATAATATGATGATATTTTCATTATTTAATCATTTATCATCTTTTATAATTTTTGCTTTCCAATTTAGTCCTTTTCTTTATTTAATTTTCCAATGATGAATAATCAGACTTATCTACTAACTCCTATTAATGATCTATTTGCCATATAAGGACCTCCAATTTTGAATTTCATAGCTATTTGATCCCTTTAGCTACTAGAACTCAACTTTTGCATTTTATACAATTTGGTCCTTTCCATCTAACTAGACATATAACTGATAAGATTTCTTTACAAAATTTTTATATGACACTTCTATCATAATACAGACCATGAAATAATATTAAAATAATTTTCTTCCGGACTCGAATTTGTGGTCCCGAAACTACTGTTCCAATTTTTACTGAAAACGGGCTGTTACAAAAAGACTATAAGCAAAAAATTGAAAATTGAAACAGTAACATAGATTGCATTATCAAACTTTGGTATTTGATTAGAAAATTCAAGAACGATTAAAATCTAAAAAGAAATATAAAATAAATGGCTATTAGAATTAGAAAGGAATAGCTAAAAATTATTTAAATTATAAGAGAAAATCTTAGAAAACGTAATTTAATAATTTTTTTATACAAGTAATTTAATTTAATTAGAGAAGTTATTAGATATGATTAGGTGTATAATAACCTTTAAAATTGAGTATTTGACGTTATTTTATTGGTGCCTAAAAATGATAGACTTTAAGATGATTTTGATAAGTTATTTCCTTATTTTAGTAAATTTTCAATTGACTCTTGACCTAACTTAATTAGAGGCTTAATAATAACTATATTTATGGCACAATCACAATGTGAGTTAAAAAAAATTTATATAACAAATATACTTATTAAAAATTTACTTAAATGTCAATTGATGATTTGGTTATAATAATAAAGTTAATTGTTTACCATGCACGGTAGTTCGAATTTAAATCTTATTATAATTAAATTTTTATTGATTTATTATATAAAAAATAAAAAAAATTCATAAAAATATAATTTGATTCATATATAAAAATATTTTAATAATTTTATAACTGAATCGGTGCGTTATTAACTTATGATACTAAGTAAAACATTTAAAATAAGTATTGATGATGGTGTTGATATGGTTAGGCACTTCAGCACTAGTTTTGGTTGGAGGTTTTAACTAGGACATTTATTGCTTAAAATGATTGGACTAATAATCTGTATTAAAACCCTAGGTTTAGAATGAGAAACTGTACAGATTAAGGCAAATTGCATTATTGTGATAACAATATGGTTTTGGGGTAGGGGAAAAAATGCCACATTAATTACTAAGGAGAACATGGCATAACATGCATGTGGGCACATAAGCATGTCATGCATGAAGATAGAAGATGCATGCATCATTCACAATTGATTGGGAAGATGTAGCAGGTTTTCTCCTCCTTGGACAAAACCCCCCATGTCGGGAAATGTGGATTAAATGAATATAATAATATTTTGACGAGTATTATTATTATATCGATCAACAAAGGTAGAAAACAAAGTGTTCCGTTTAGATGATAAGATATTTCATCACTTCAAGAAACACTGAAATTTAGATCTTTGGACATCATTGATACCAAACATCCAACCCCCTTTCTAACAATAACCCCATGTTTCTCAAAAGCTGTACCTCTAATATTATTATATGTATACAAATCCAACATTCCAAATTCAAATATCAAATTAATTAGACTCCCTCTATACCAACTTCATTTTCATAAAACATCAAGGCAAGAATTGTGGGAGAATAGGGATATTTGGCTGCTTTGAAGTATGCAACATTGGATTGTGTTTCATTGTTATATATATATGTATAAACAATTTCAGTCCTTATTTATTGCTTGTTTTGGTTGTTTCTTAGAATTGAAATAGTTTTTTTTCTTTTAATGCAAATTGGGACATTGGGAAGGATGGGGAGAGCAGAGATTCCATTTCCTCAATGGAAGAAAGGGATGGGGTACTTCAACACCTGTTATCTTGACCAAGACTCTTGTGCCACTCTTGTCTCCCATACTTATTAAGCTTCTTCCCAAAATACTATTCCACAAACAATTCAACAATAAAAGAAAAAGGTGAAATATAATATCATATATACTAGTATAGAAGTAAGAGGTAGAAGAATCGCTATAAATAAATATGGCTTCTAGAGAAATCACATCTTATTATATCAGTAAAATCCAAGCTAGTTTCACTTGGGCTTTTGCTGACATCAAGTCATCAGAGGCTGTCCCCAACACTGCTGTTTTCACCTTGCCAAAGGGACCGTACTTTTACGACCTACACAACTTTAAACAACAACCATAACACCAACAGTTTTGCGTTCGGAGGAGTCTAATAGGATTCTGAATGTATTAACTATATGAATATGAAGATAGGCATGCCTGTCGCTATCAAAGAAAAAAAAGGGGGTGAGAAATGCCGGTTAGTTGATGATAATTAATGTGGTGAATTGGAGGATGATTACAGTGGCTAATGATCTCATTTTGTCATAAACAGACGGTCAAAGACAAGAGTATAATTATCTGTCAAAACTTTCTTGGTGTCAGGAAGGTGAATTGAAAGCACTGAAAGCTCCTTTTAGTCATCATGTAGCTGCAGACCAGAGAGAGAAAGAGAAAGATAGATCCCAAAGGACCCAAAACTAATGAAAATCTTACTAGTAGAAAGTACACTGGTTCTCTCATACATCTTTGCATCAATATCCGTGTATGTCAAAGTGTACAAAACTGTTTGTAAAGCAGTTCTCCCCCCTGATGATCAATTTACCATATTAATTGCTGCAACTTATTTGTTTTATTCTTAAACACCCCTGTATTACACTTACATTATCAAAGCCCTTTCCTTAGGACCTCTTCTTGACAGCCTCCCAGGTGATCCATCCATCCATCAAGATTTACAACAAAATGTCTCCATCTCTCAAGCTAGTCAAACAGACCACTTATTAAATCTGTCAAGAAATGAATAGAATCATGTGATTTTTGTGCTCTAGCACTTCCAAGTGTGGGGTCCTTTATTTTTTTGATGCTCACAATCTGTACATACTTTCATGTTATAAGAGTGTGGCAGGTAATGCCATACCTTTGACAATTTGAGAAGTCATGCAGGCGTAATGCATCAACCATGCGTATTCTTATCATATGTGGATTGAGATTGGCAGCAAAATTTGACATTTCTATCATAAAATATCACAATGACAATCTAAAATCTCATCAATTATAACTCTCACACTTTCTTCCTTTTCATTCATGAATACAAGTTAAGATTCAAGAATACATATAATAAATACACAAGACATACCTTCTTAATCTTGCATTCATATATGTAGTAGCAAAGGAATAAGTGTGATCATATTTGGTTGTTGATATGCCCCATATAGAGGGACACTTGGATGCACCAAAATGATGGCGATAAAGAGTGGGGTGGGGGAAAAGAGTGAGAGAGAGAGAGAGAGAGGAAGTGAGAGAAGTAACCTAAATGAACATTTAAAAATACTCTGCTAAAGAAGAAGAAATCAATGGATCGTAGTAGCTCGACACTGAGAGTGAATAAATAGAGATGGTGGAAATGTAAGTGTTGTTCCTGGGACTGAAATGAGTGGTTATACCTAGATGTGTCAGATAGGTAAGGAAAAAAACATTGGGGTTGAATAGAAAGAGAGATATGTGTGTATGGGTCCTCAGAGAAATACTCAGAAATGGGGCAAAACTCATGATGTTAGCATAAGAAGAATAAGGTTTGGTCTGTGTTTGAGAGTGGTATTTTCATTATTGAGATAAGGGTAGAAAGAGAAAATACAACCAGGACAGGAGAGCTGTTTTTGAAACGGAGGGTTGATTGATAAAGGAGAACCGTTGGGAACCGAGAAGGGCAAATCGTGGGGCCTCATAAAATCATTTTGGTAAAATTTAAAGCATGATTAAATGCAATACAGTAACAGAGAGAGAAAGAGAGAGAGAAGTATAAATGTGACATTTCCATGTTGGTTTGCTTATATAAAGGAGGTTAAGATGCTGGCTTCTCCCTTCTTTTAAGGAAAGATATATCGGTAGAGAGGAGGGGAAAAAAAAAGAAAAGAATGAAAGAGAGGGTCTAAAAGAAAGTGTGAAGAAATTTGATGGAGGAACATCTCAGTCCATTAGCTGTTACTCATCTCCTTCAACACACACTAAGAAGCTTGTGCATTCATGAGAACTCTCAATGGGTTTATGCAGTCTTTTGGAGGATCTTACCTAGAAACTATCCACCTCCCAAGTAAGGAAGCTAAGCATAAAGCCAAATTACACAAACACACTAATACTGCTTTCCTTTTTCTTTCTCCTTAGGGGTACTGCAGTAGGTTTCCTTTTCTTCCAAGATAAAGGATCTAACATATCTGACTCATTCAGTGGATAAACAACACACAAATGTCATAATCTCTCACTAATTTATGGTTTTCTCATGCCTTTTTGAGACATAATTGTTTTTCCATTACTTTTATCATAGATGGGATGGTCAAGGAGCTTATGACAGGTCAAGAGGAAACAGAAGAAACTGGTATAGGTTTTCAGTTTCTTTTTTCTTTATGGAAAACAATATGCCATGCATATTTGATAACTTACTTACAGTTGATAGTGAACAAATTGCAGGATATTAGTTTGGGAAGATGGTTTCTGCAACTTTGCTGCCTCAGCAGCTGAAATAAACTCCGGAGACTGTCATGGTTCCTCAGTCCATGGCAGCAGTGAGTTTCAGAATTACCAAGGACTGCAACCAGAGCTTTTCTTTAAGATGTCACATGAAATCTACAACTATGGAGAAGGGTAAGAATTTGTATAAGCTATTAGGTAATTGGAAATATTAGTTTCAAGTAAACTGACCTTTTATCTGTTAACGTGGGCAGTTTGATAGGAAAAGTGGCTGCAGATCACAGTCACAAGTGGATATACAAAGAACCAAATGAGCAGGAAATCAACTTCTTGTCAGCATGGCATAACTCTGCAGACTCAGTAAGCATACATGTTTGCCCGTCCAATCCATGCTTACAGTTACACCCTTTGGTGATTACAGGTTCCTCTTGTTTCTCACAAAATCTTCTTTGTTTTCTCTAGCATCCTAGGACATGGGAAGCACAGTTTCAGGCCGGAATAAAGGTATACCACAATATCAACATCACAAAACTCTCAAGAATTAAGGTAGATCTAATTACCTGCTTTGAATTGAACATCTTTTCAGACCATCGCCTTGATTGCAGTTAGAGAAGGTGTTGTGCAACTAGGAGCTGTTCACAAGGTTCTCTCTCTCTCTCTCTCTCTCTCTCTCTCTCTCTCTAAAGTTCATACAGTACACAATTTGGTTTGCTATCATGATGCACCTGACAGTACCATATATATCTCCATTTTCTTTCTCATTTATGTTACTCAAAGGTAATTGAAGACCTGAGTTATGTAGTTCTACTGAGAAAGAAATTCAGCTACATAGAAAGCATTCCTGGAGTACTCTTGCCCCACCCATCATCTTCTGCTTACCCTTTCAAAGTAGATGCCTATGGAACACCAGAAGCATGGGCGCATTTCCCAGCAGGGACAACAATTGCACCACCGCCACCACCTGAATTCTACGACCACTTCAATCAGCCCATGAAAATAACACCTTCCATGAGCAGCCTTGAAGCCCTTCTTTCCAAGCTTCCATCAGTTGTACCACCGCAAGCTTCTTCCGGCTACTGCGAGTCTCATCCACAGTCTCAGTTCCTATCATCGCAAAGGCCAGTGGAATACATTGGGATGGAGAAAGTGGCAAAAGAAGAAATTGATGAAGAGTATAAGCCCGAACAAGATATGGGTGAAAGCAGCACCTCCTTTTCTGCATATCGTCGCCAACAACAGTATTATCAACACCTCTCAATGTAACCAAACGGCAGGCCCAACAATGGATTTTGATATATAGCGAGTGATATTTGGAGTATCTTTATATATCATATAGCCCAGTTCTTATGTGTAGATTGTGCATGGATCGGTGCATTGATTTCTATAATGTTTCAGTTAGGCCATTGGGGTGTTAATTTCTACTAAACTATAACAGCTTTCTTTGCTGTTGAAGCTTTGTTTAGCCCTAGACTCCAAGCTAGTATATACTATCATGAATCTTCATCTTCCACCGATCCCTTCATATATATATATATATGTATATATATGTATGAGCTTAAATTCCTTGTTAGTATATGATTCTTGAGATGATTAAGCACCCTTCACTGAATACCGTATGTTATGATGCATATTTATTTGATAAGAATCATACTTCAATCATTTCAAAATTAATGCCAACTAAATCAGAGGAAAATATTGCCAAGAGAGGAAACTTCATATAATAAGAAAATGAGTATCAGAAATATAGAAGGCTTCATTAATCTTCTTATGATATAATAATATAATATTATATTATCTGTGTAAGGAAATAGTTAAACAAATAAAAAGGATAATAATCCTTTTTTATTTAGTACTTTTACTTTTTATTCTTGAAACAAAGTATGAGTTTAAAGATTAATAAATTTGATATTAATTTTTTTTACGCGTTAGCAATATTAAACAATAATTTTTCAAGCCTATTTAGTTTTCTAAATTGTCTTTTAAAGTTGAATGAAAAAAACTAAGAATTATAGCATTTAGCTTTTCAAAAACCCTGCTCTTTATTTATATTAATTATAAATTATAAGTTTAAGGTAAAAAAAAAATCTCATTAAAAATAAAAAAATTAATTAAATTTTATTCGAAGTTTTTTATTCAATTGAGTCTTTATTGACAAAAAAAAAAAATCAGTTAAGTGTATTTGCTAAAGTTGATTGTGTTGGAACCCAAGTTGTGACTTTTTTGGTCAGGTTTTGATTTGCTGTAATTTGATGTGGCAAATTAGGTTTCCCCGTTACACTTGAGGAGCTTGTTTTTGAGTAAAGTAGCATATTTTCTAGAGTTTTTCGTAGTTTTTAAGTTTTTAGTTAATAAGCGTAAATGCCTCATTTTTCTTGCTTTTGAGACCCAAATTGGCCAATAGTGTCATTGGGGGCCCTAACATATGATTGAGTGTTGTAGGGATGTGTTGGAGGCCGAAATTGAGTGAGAACTTCACCAAAGGAGAGGGTATCACGATATCCTACCCTTGGAATCACGATACCTCCAACAAGCCTTAAGGATGGAGACTTCACACAACGATGTCGGGATATCCACCCTAAGGTATCGCGACATCCACCAGTTTTGTCAACCCCCCATTTCAAGACTGTCAACGATGTCACGACACTCATCTTATAGGTATCGCGATATCCACATCGTGAGGGGACAAAAATGAAACAAATGATAGTCTTTGTCCACCCGAAGCACCAATCATTTAAGGCCTGTTCAAGGGTATTTTGGGCAACAAAATTAGGTTAGAATAATTGCTTATATCAGCCGAAATTTGGTTGAAACAAAAGGAGGCCACATTAGACTAGTTTAACTTTAGTTTTCTTTAGGTTTTCTTTTAGTTTTCATGCACTTTTTCTAGGGTTTCTATTTTCTCTTCTTCTTTAATAGTTTTAGAGTTTATTTTACTACCCTTTCTTCTTGTAGTTAGTTAAGTTAGTTAACATTGTAGCTTAAGTTTATTTGCACTTTTAGGCCCTGTACCTTGGTTATAATGATATTTTTAGCTTTAGTTTAATGCATTTCAGTTTCCTTTACTTTAAATCTATTAAAGTTTGTTCCTTTTATGTTTCTTACTTTTGATTTTTATGTTGTATGCTTCACTTTATATTTCCTTTAAGTTTCTTTGCATAAAAGTCCAAACTTTTGTATTTTTCTTAAGTTTTTCTTTAATGGCTTCCATGCTTTTCATTTACATGTTCATTAGCTTTATTTTGCACATGAGTAACTAAACTTTAAAGGGGTTGGTTGATGGAAACGTGATGAGTTGATTTTTGAATGAGGGATCAAATTGTAATAAATTAAACTAATTTGAATGAATCTAAAAACTTAGGGTTGACGACCTTAAAGGAATATCTAGGCAAGTGAGACCAAGAGGAAATCTTGTTGGGCACCAATTCATTAGTCCCGGGTTAACTGGTGAGATCGAGAGATAATCTGGATTAATTTGTCTAACTTGGTAAAATTGAGACTTAGAGGTAAAATGGAGCCATTTTAGGAGTTTAAGCGATTTGGATCCCTAATTCGAAGATTGGTAAATCACATCGATATCAATCAATTGCTGTTTGTTAATTGTTTGTTGATTTCGTAATTTTGCACTTATAAGCTATAAAAGTAACATATTTTTAATCCCACTCTTGATGCGTTTTTGGATGATTTATTATGTAAATTAGTGAATTTGATGCTCCTAATCCTTTAAATTCATGTTTCTATACTTAGGAGAGCATTTGGGAGTAAAAGAAGAGAAAAACGAGCCAAAATTGGGCAAATAGAGTTGTTTCCAAGATCCACACGGCCTGGCCAGCTTGTGTTGATATCGCACCTTGCTTCCCAAATACGCAGAAAAACCCAATTTTAGGCTTTTTGAGCATTCTAAAGTCTATAAATATCAATTAGAAGAAGATCTAAGGGGGCACTCAGAGAAGATCGAAGAAAAGACTCGAAGAACGCCATCGGAATCAACTTGGAAGAGGATCTCCTTCAAGATTGAATATCTCCATTTAATTTCCTTCGAAGTTTTATTGAGTTTCTTTATGTCTTGTTGTTATCCTAATTTTGAGATATTTTCATTCCAGATTATGAACTAAATTCCCTAGATACCTAGGGAAGATGAAACCTATGATGAATCTTATTATTTGATTTTTGATTTACATGATAAATACTAGATTCTTGTTCTCAATTATGTATGCTTATTTCGTATTTTAATATTTTCAGGATATTAATTCATGTTTAATGTTTTATTTCAATTGAGCAAAAGTCCCTGTTTAGGACTAGATCTAGCATAATTGAGTGGAGTTGCATGCAATCCTAAAAATATGACGACATAAATCTACCGAATTAGAGCCAAATCTAATAGGGGAATCCATAGATCGAGTTAATGTGAGAATAGAGGTTTTAATTAGAAAGAGATTTCAATTAATCAACCTAAAGTCAGTTGTTCTTACTCTCGAAAGAGATATTAACATAATTTAGGGGTTTCTACGGATCAAGACACAAGTGAATAAATCATTTAATTCAGATTCAGAATAATTGGTGAAGTCTAGGTGGATTCTTTCTTGGGTATTGCCTTTCTCTTTGGTTATCTTCGATTATTTTCCCATTTTATTCTCTATTGCGTTCGTAGTTAAATTAGATTTGTAATTTTAGATTAAAAACAATCACTTCAATTTATCGGTTAAATAATAGAAAAACGGTAATTACTAGTACTTTTAGTCCTCGTGGATACGATATTCCCTAGTCATCATAACTATACTATCGTTCGATAGGTGCGCTTGCCTTATTTGTATTTATAGTTAGTTTAGTGATCATCAAGTTTTTGGCACCATTGTCGGGGACTAAAATATTAGGAATACTTGATTTTTATTAATTTAGCCATTTATTTTTATTGCATTTTATTTTTGTTTTTAGTTTAATTTTTTACACTCTAATTTTTTTTTTGCTTTTATTTGCTTCTGGCAGGTTCCTTTAGTTTATGATTAGAAGAAACCCATCGGGACCATTATTTTTTGGCAGTGAGATTGAAAGTACAGCTCGCAGAAATCGTAAAGAAGCAAGGCAGAGTCGACAGAGTATAGTAGACGAGCAAGAGGACGTTATTATTATTACTGAGGAGATGGGTGATAATCAGGATAATCAGCTACCTCCTGCAGTTGCTGCACATCCAGATCTTGCTCCTCGTACTATTTACGATTATGCCATGCCCACTCTAATTGGGGCTGAATCAAGTATTGTGAGACCTATCATTGCTGTGAATAATTTTGAACTAAAGTCGAACACTATCCAGATGGTATAACAATTTGTTCAGTTCGATGGTTTGCAAGACAAAGATCCAAATACTCATTTGGCTAATTTTCTAGAATTTTGTGACACTTTCAAGGTAAACGGTGTTTCTGATGATGCCATTCGCCTACGGTTATTCCCTTTCTCATTAAGGAACAAAGCTAAACAGTGATTAAATTTTTTTACCACGAGGTGCTATCACTACATGGGATCAAATGACTGAGAAATTCCCGCTGAAGTATTTCCCACCAGCTACGACAACTAAGTTGAGGAATGATATCTCTTCATTCATTCAGATTGACTTAGAAACCCTATATAATGCCTGGGAGAGGTATAAGGATTTACTGAGAAAGTGCCCTCACCATGAGTTACCTTTATGGCTACAGGTTCAAACCTTCTACAACGGTTTGAACCCCTCAACTAAACAGTTAATCAATACAGCAGCTGGTGGTACTTTGAATAATAAAACACCTAAAGCAGCTTATGATTTTATAGAGGAGATGTCACTGAATAACTATCAATGGCAAGTCATGAGGACGAAGCCGATGAAAGCAGCTGTGTTTTTAACTTAGATGCGGTCACCATGTTATCGAATCAGGTAGAACTTTTAAATAAAAAATTTGATGGTGTATGAGTTTCTATGAAGGTACATCCGATGATGCAATGCAATGCGAATAGAGGTGGAACAAATAATTCAGAATATTTACCCTTCGATCCTAGCATGGAGAATGAGTAGATAAATTATATGGGTAATAATTCTAGACCTCAAAATAACCCTTATAGTAATAAGTATAATGCAGGATGGAGGAACCACCCAACTTTCTCATAGGGTGGTCAAGGAAACCAAAGACCGCAACCCCCTCTAGGTTTTCAACAACCTTATCAGCAAGAGAAGAAACTGAACCTTGAAGAGATATTGGCAAAATTTATTTCGCTGTCAGAGACCTATTTTCAAAACACCGAGACAACTTTGAAAAATTAGAAAGCGTCAATTAATGGGCTTGAAAATAAAATTGGACAGCTTGCTAAATTAGTTTCAGAAAGGCAGCAAGGTAGTTTACCTAGTAACATCAAACCCAACCTAAAAGAGCATGTGAAAGCAGTTACATTAAGGAATGGGAAAGTGTTGGCTGAACCCGAAAAGAAGCAACAACAGGAAGCTGATAAGGCAAATGATGAGGGGGTAAATCCCGAAGTGATTCAAACACCAGTACTTAAAGAATACAAACCACCGATCCCATATCCAACAAAGTTGAAGAAAGACCGCATGGATGAACAATTTGGTAAATTTCTTAAACTTTTCAAACAGTTGCATATTAACTTACCTTTTGTTGAAGCTATTTAGTAGATGCCCACATATGCAAGATTTTTAAAGGATCTATTAATAAATAAAAGAAAGTTTGAAAAGCTATCCACTGTGGAATTCAATGAGGAATGTTTAGCTATTCTGCAAAATAAACTACCAACTAAGCTGAAAGATCCAAGAAGTTTTACTATTCCCCGTTTTATTGGTAGTTTAAAAATTAAGAAAGCTTTAGCTGATTTGAGTGCTAGCATTAATTTGATGCCTTATAAAATGTTCAAGTAGCTTGGTCTTGGGGAACCAAAATCCACTAGGATGATTATTCAATTAGTTGATAGATCTGTTAAATATCCTAGGGGTATAATTGAAGATGTCCTTGTAAAGGTGGATAAATTCATATTCCCTGTTGATTTTGTTGTGCTTGATATGGATGAGGATGTTGAGGTGCATTTGATTTTAGGTCATCCTTTTTTAGCTACTGCTAGGGTTATCATTGATTTGGCTAATGGTAAACTTGTGCTTAGGGTAGGTGACGAAGAGATTATCTTTAAAATCTATGATGCTATGTGGTTCTCTAGAGAACAAGATGATTCCTGTTATTTTATTGACTCTATTGATCATGTTATTCAAGATTCATTACAGGAAATCGTTCATAGGGACAAGTTGGAATTGTGTCTGGTTTAAGGAGAGGAGGTAGATGGCGATGATGCTTTAATAAGTAAGACAAAAATTTATTTAGACTCTAATGAGTCTTCACTGAGACAGACAAAGTATGAAGACATTAAGGTAAGCAATGAATTGAAATTAAAACCTACTATTGAATAACCTCCCAAGTTGGAACTGAAGCAATTACCAACTCACCTAGAGTATGCATTTCTTGGAGACAATTCTACATTACCAGTGATTATTGCTTCAGGTTTAAAGCCAAATGAAAAAGATAAGTTATTGACAGTGTTGAAGGAATATAAAAGAGTGATAGCCTGGAAGATTTTTGACTTTAGAAGGATCAGTCCTTCTTTTTTCACCCATAAAATTTTAATAGAGGATGAATACAAACCATGTGTGCAATCTCAAAGACGGCTAAATCCTAACATGAAGGAAGTCGTTAAGGCTGAGGTAATTAAATTTCTAGATGCTGGAGTTATTTATCCTATTTCTGATAGTACTTGGGTGAGTCCTATGCAGGTTGTTCCTAAAAAGGGAGGCATGACTGTTGTGGCCAACGAGAAGAACGAGTTGATTCCAACGAGAACAGTCACGGAATGGAGAGTTTGTATTGACTATAGGAAGTTGAACGATGCCACGAGGAAAGATCATTTTCCTCTACCATTCATAGATCAAATGTTAGAAAGATTATCTGGGCATATGTATTATTGCTTCCTAGATGGACTCTCTGGCTACATATGGTACGTTTGCTTACCGAAGAATGCCTTTTGGATTATGTAATGCTCCTGCTACTTTTCAGCATTGCATGTTGGCCATCTTTGATGAACTTGTAGAAGACATTATGTGGGTATTTATGGACGACTTCTCATTATTCAGTAATTCTTTTCATCTTTGTCTTAAAAACTTAAAACGAGTTTTAATGAGATGTGAAGAAATGAACCTTGTGCTTAATTGGGAAAAATGTCACTTTATGGTTAGAGAAGGGATTGTGTTGGGCCATAAAATTTCTAGTAAAGAGATTGAGGTTGATAGAGCGGAAATTGAAATCATTGAACAATTACCTCCCTCTAGTTCAGTTAAGGCTATTCGAAGCTTTTTAGGACACGCTGGGTTCTATAGAAGGTTTATTAAAGATTTTTCTAAAATAGCTAAGCCTTTAATGTGTAACAGCCCGTTTTTAGTCAAATCGAAACAGTGGTTTTGGGACCACAAATTCGAAGTCAAAATAATTATTTTATTATTATTTTAATGTCTACAACATGATAGTATAGTTGTGGAAATTTTTGTTAAGAAATTTTATTGTTTGAATGCTTAAATTGATAAAAAGGACTAAATCGCGTAAAGTGCAAAAGTGATGTTCTAATAGCTAAAGGTATTAAATGGCTATGAAATTAAATAGTGGAGGTCCTTATGTAGACCATTTTTAATGTTAATGGACATTCTTGGAGATGATTAAATGAATTTTAATGAATTATAACAAAGGTTAAATAAGTAAGTTAATAAATAGTCTTGAGTAAAATAATGAAAATAAGGATATCATCTTTTTAATTGGGATATCACCAACAAAAAATTAAAAGAAGAACACCCATGGAAGCTTGAGCATTCGACCTTCTCATTTTTGCTTGCATGTGAGTATAGTTTGTCTCGTTTTTAATGATTTATATGTTTTTGAGATCGTTGCAACTTAATCTAGCTAGCCCAGGGGCTAATTTGCAAAAAATTTAAAGGTTTAGGGTTTTTCCATTGATGAATGTTGATGTATTTTGATGTTTGATGATAGAAAATGCATGTTTGTTGTTAGATAAACAACATTTGTTAAGTGATTTTTAGTAAAATGCCCAGTTAAGGATTAAATTGTGAAATGTGTAATTTTGTGTTTAAATTGTGAAATAAATGAAAAATATGGACCGCTAGGGACCTAATTGAAATTTGGCTGGCATGGGTTGTGGTTAAATTGCATGAATTTGTTATTTTATGAAATAAGAACTAATTTGTAAAAATGTGAAATATTAGGGGCAAAAGTGTAAAATAACTTTAAAGTGTATTTTGGACTAAATTGAATAGAAAGATTATTAAATAAGATAAATTTGATTATAGAGATCAAGGAAAGCAAAATACGGACTTAAATCGAGAAAAGAACAAGATTTTGGATTAATCGACTCGTTTCGCCGTTTTTGCACCCGAGGTAAGTTCGTATGTAATAAGCATTGTTATAATTGCATTTGAAATGCTTTGATATTGCATAAACTTTAAATACAACATTACAGACATGTTCGTCGACAATTCGGCAAGTGGGAATTCCCTGTTGAACCTTAAGAATAGTTTAGGATACAAATGACATGTTATTAGGGGTTACATTGTGATTGGGTGCTGGTCCGTACGTTTTACCGGTGGATGAGTTATCTGACATGTGTTGCGGATTCTCGTCAGCTTGTGTGAGTAGCACCGTGTAGCTATGTAACACCCTAAACCCGACCTAAACGTTATGGCCGAATCTGGCATGTCACATGGAATGCAATTTGAAAATAGAATTTATCAAGTTAAAGTTGTTTCTGTTTATTAGCTTTTATTTATCTCTCGTTAATTTCAAAACTTATTTCCTTGCTAATTTGATTCATTTAAAAATATATCTCGTAGCAAAAGCTTTTAAACCGTGATATTTGAAGAAAACCATTAGTATTTAGGAAAAAAATGTTGATTTTAATAAAATCAAGTTTTCGTTGCAGTTCAAAATCTCATGAAAACAGTTTAAACCCAAAGCAAAAGCGACAGTCTAAAAGTCCAAATTACATCAAAACATCATATAAAAATAGAGAATAAAACCATAAATGAAGGGGGTGAGTACCTGATCACATTAAACAGAAGGGGTGAGTTTACGTAAACGTAGTGTGTAATCCCTACAGAAAATATGCATATAGTCAATTAGTAGTAAACAGTCAAATGTAGTCTGGGGCCTAAGCCCATTACATTTTCAGTTGTATTTTGGGCCTTAGCCCATTTCAGTTCAGTGTCATATATGCATTAGGGCTTTAGCCCATCACAGTAACAGTAATGCAAACAGTAAATAGTAAACAGAGTCCTACCCACCAGCCTCTACACACCATCTCCGTCCATCCCTACACTCCATGTGGGGTTTATAACACCCACCCATCCCTACAATCCAGGTCGTACCGAATGCGGCACATATCAGTAAATTTGCAGCTGAGCTGCCAGATAATAGGCTTCAGAGCCTTTCAGTACACTTCCTCCAATCATAATCATCCCCACCCCATGCAATGCAACATACATTATATCATGCTTTTATGCAACTATCAGTCATTGATATATAATTATCAGTGATCATGCATAAATTATCATGCTCAATACATACATTACATATAGTCAGATCACACATCTTGGGGTCTAAGTAACGCTTACCGATCCTATAGTAGGTTCACAGTCGACTTGGGCGACTCGTGCAACCCTAAGAAACATTTCAGTAAAAATGAGCCACATGCCCAGATTAGCCTTGGCCCGTGTGGATCACACGATCTAGCCCAAATTCCCACACGTCCGTATGGGCCCACATGCTCGTGTGGGCCACACAACCCAAATCAGCCTAGCCCGTGTGTCGCACACAACCTACCTGGCCATCACACAATAGTGTCTTGCATGCACGGCCTGGCCTCGTCGATCACACGCCCGTGTTAGGGCACACAGCCTACCACACGGGTGATCACACGCTTGTGTGGCGACGACAGTGGGGTTTTTGGCTTTCACCGAAATCCTATTTTATATGTTTTCGGGTACACACCTATCTCGGTTTATATGCAAAAACACTCCTGAGGCCTTGGAACCTAAGAAAGGAGCACCCAAAAGCCGTCTTAGCAGTCAATTTATGATTCAATACTAAAATCTGAAATAACGATCAAGACTTACTAGCGACGAAATCCGCTACTTAAACCGTTCAAGTGAAAGGTGCGAAATTCACTGCTCATCATCTTCTCCTATAGCCAAAATAGCCGCAGAAAAATCAAATCCCACGATTTTATTAACATAAACTAACGCAAAAGCAAACTATCTGAAAAGCACCTTGAACCCTTTACCTACACAATAATGCGGAGGATCGAAACGTCAACGTACCATCGTTAGGAAGGAAGAAAAACGAATGGAAGGACAAAATAGAAAGCCGAAAGTTTGAAAGTGGAAGAACAGAGAAAAATGTCAGAAAGAAAAGAGAATTTTGGAAAAACCGAAAAACTGTTCACATATCCCTAATTTCTCTCCACCAACTGTAACACCCCCAGACCCGGCCCAGACGTTATGGCCAAACCCAGTGATGTCACATCAAAGGGATAATTCCAAAACGACTTTGTTTAGTTAAATTTATGTTCAGTAGAAAATTTACATAGTTAAAAAACTTAAGTTTAAGACTTAGAAATCCAAAATCCAAACACTTGTTAAGTTATGATAAAAGCCCATGTTTTAAAAAAACGTCTATATGTTATAGTTATTTCGAAAACCATGATTAAACTTTATAAATTTATTTAAGTTTAATACTTAGGCAGTTGAAACAATAATAAAATCCAAATGTAAGTTAGATTGGAGATACAAGGCCTTATTACAAATGAAATAATTAACAATAAGTCATTCGAAACAAATAAACAAAAACTTCTAAGTAACTTGTAGTGTAGCCATCTCCGAGTCCTCTCCCACGTCGAGCTGTCTACTGAGGGTCTCTTGAAACATTTAATAAAATGGTGTGAGTTTCGAAACTCAGTGTGTACGACCCTTGGTAATCCAATCAACATGCAGTTATCACATTGGGCATAAGGCCTATCAAAATCGGTGGTCTGGGCCTTAGCCCACAGTGACCTCATATCAATACAATATCACATGAATGTAATGCACCCTGATCATTGTTTTATGCGATGTCAAAGTCTTAAAATTTATATAAAGAATGATCGAACCTGGAAACTAACTATGACAACGATTTGAGGCAAGCGCACCTATCGAACAATAGTATAGTTAAGGCAAGACCGGATTGTCAAACCCAAAGGAACCAAAAGTACTAATACTAACCTTCTTTTTATTATTTAGCCTAAGAATTAAATGAATTTTTATCTAATCTAAAATTAACTAACAACTAAACTAAAGATGCAAAGACAAAGAGAAGGAATTTGGGAAAAATACTTTGGAAAAAACCAATTGATTAAGACAATACCCGAGGAAGAATCCACCTAGACTTCACTTGTTATCTAACTCTGAACTGGACGATTTATTCATTTGACTTGATCCGTAGGATTCCCTAACGTATATTAATCCCTCTCTCGAGGCGACTAACGTCTAACCCTAGGTTGATTAATTTAAATCTCTTTCTAATTAAAACCCCTAGAATTGCATTAACTCGATCTATGGATTCCCATATTAGGTTTGACCCTAATCCGACAGATATTTGTCACCCTATCTCTAGGCGCGTGACAACTCCGCTTAATTATGCTAGATCTACTCTTAGGTAGGGACTTTTGCTCCTCCACCTAAGCACATCACACTTGTATTAATATCCCGAAAATATCAACACAAGAATTAAGAACACATAATTAAGAACAAGTCAAATTTTTATCATATAGTTCAGCAAATGATAACAAGATTCATCTTAGGTTTCATCCCCCTCAGGTATCTGAGGGTTTAGGTCATAATAATAAAAGAAAACATCTCAAAAGAAAAGATAAAACAAAACATAAGAAATCCCTAAAACCCCCTGAAGGGATTGAAGGAGAGATCTTCCGTCTTGAGTATAATTTCGGCTTCTTGAGATAGATCAACTGGCTTTCTTTGAGTAAATCCTCACAAATCTGCCCTCTTTGGCCTTGCTGGACGCCCCCTGACTAAAACCTTGGGTTCACCCCTTTTAGGTCATACTTAAGGTGTTTATATAGGCTTCTGAATGTGTTTCTTCGCCCCTAAGTATCCTAATCTGAGTGAAATTTCTCTTAGTCACGGCAGGGACACGCCCATGGCACACGCCCCTGTGAATCGTGGCCAGGCCGTGTTCGAGGCTGTTGAATGAGGCACAGCCATGTGGATGTCGTAATATGGCCCATTTACTCCGTTTTGGGCCCGTTTTTCGTTCTTTTCATCCTCCGGTGCTTTCTAAGTATAAAACATGAAAACAAAGGATTAAGAGCACCAAATTCACAATTCAAGGAATAAATCATCCAAAAATATGCTAAATGTGGGCTAAAAATATGTTACTATTACGGTTTATCAAATACCCCCACACTTAAGCTTTTGCTTGTCCTCAAGCAAAATTCTCAATTTACAATTAAAACAAACTTCCCTGATTCATTATATTCATCAGTAGTGTTTCCTCATAATTAATAGATAATTTATACATGGATAATTCAACTCATAGAGTCCTAAAGATTCAAACAATCTAAGTCATACATTTTTAGTATGAAAACATAGGCGTTTCCCCTCATCTAAATAATTACCTCTGATTCAAAACCGACAAGAATTGACATCCTCACTAAAGATTCACTCAAATCACTCGAAGTGTTTAAGGTTCAAAATTAAGCACTCAAAAGTCAAACATGAAGAGTTAATCCCATAGGCTTGCATGAAAATCAAATCTCTACCACTATAATATGAGATGATACACAAATCAAAAGGTCTTTAACAGGGTTGTAACGGGGCTTAGGTTAAGGGTGTGGATATAGGTTGAATTAGAGGGTTAGAATCGAGATTGAATTGACAAATTACCTAACTAGAAAATAAATGAACTGATAATAGATAATTACATCAAATGAAAACTTGTAATACTAATAATAATACTCTAATAAGAGCTTCTTCTTCAACAATTGGAATTTAAACATATAAGCTCATTTAATGAATATACTTCGATTTTTTAAGAACAAGTCAAATATAAAGGATAGATTTAATAATTGAAATAGATAAAATAGTTAGGCAATTGATCAAATCAAATCTCGACATAAGGGTAGTCAAAAGGAATGGTGATAACAAATACAAAGGGTTTTGAGTTAATATTAGTAGGTGAGTCAATAAAAAAGGGTTGTTAGGATTAAAAAGGTTCACTAGGGGTTAATTATGAGGGTAGGCATTTAGTGGAGTGAGTGGGTTAAATCCTAGGTGCCTTTATCGTCTCTGTATATCAAATCAAAGGTGTGGTCTCAACATGTATAAACGATGCAAGTTCTAGAATAACAAATCAATGTGGACACACTCATAATAAAAAGTGAGCACGGAAGAATGTATGCTTTAAAAGGCTCAAAATCTCACAAAAATTATGGGTATTTGATGTCAACCTCGTAAATTTCAAACTTGAAGGTAATAATTAGATTCAGGTAGACAACCTCACACAATTTTAATTTTTGAAAATAGACTCATCATGCTTGATTCTCTAGTATCCTTCAAATTTAATCATCAATGCACAATTTTCAATGACTTAATCCAAAACATATCAATAAAAATCATGAATCAAAGGAAGTTTCATTCTAATCATAATATGAGAAAATTACTTAAAGACAAGATATCATTCAGGGATTTGAGAATAAGACAGAAAGTTAGGCATTTTCTTGAAATAAATATTCACCCCCACACTTAAGATGTACATTGCCCTCAATGTACAAAGATGTATATGACATTTAATAGAAAGAGAGAGGTGAAACTTCGTGAATTTGGATGGTTTCCTTGAGGTTGGAGTCCTGAGGCGTGGTGGCTGCTTCCGAGCTCTGCGCTAGATGAAGAAATTGGGAAGCTCGTAGAGAATTAGCCAGGATATATTAAGACATATTTAAAATAAACTAATTATATATTTACAGACAAGAAAGATAAAGAGAAAGAAAATAGAAAGTAAAATAAAATTAAAATGAAAGATGAATGAACCGAAGAGTCCTTATTGTTAGATGGTTAGCGAGGTGGGTGTAACTTCTAAGGCTGCGGAGGTGCTGGCGGTGGCCGAAGTGGCGTGACTCCCAAGCAGCCTTTAGAACCAAAAACAAATAAATAAGATAAAATAAAATAATTTAAGCATAAAATAGTCAAAGAGAAGGAAAATAAAGAAAACGAGAAAATAAAAATATAAGTTATGTCACACCCCAAACTCGGCCTAGAAGTTAGGCCCGAATCTCGCGTGTCACATTGAGGTGTTTTTTGAAAACTGTGGTCTCATTGAAACCCTTCTTAAAATTTAAAAACTAAAGTCTCAGGTTGCGTTTGTTTATTGATAAAAAGGTTATTACTTTAAAAATTTCGTTTTTGCGGAAGCTTAATTTAAAACAAGTGACTTATGGAAATGTGATAGTTACAACTTGGTTGCGAAAGCGTAGTATTTAAAAACAGATATTCTTTTGGAAAACCGCGAATCAACGTTGAGCAGATTTAAACATAATGAACTAAAAATCCAAAACTAAAAACTGAAATTTAAGAGAGGCCTTATTACAAAATATTAACCCAAATTAAAGAAAAGTAAAATACTAAAATCCAAATTGCTTGTAGTGTGGCCATCTCCGAGTCCTCCAGAACGTCGAATCGCTTACTGAGGATTACCTGAGAAAAATTAAAAAGAGGGTGTAACATCCTAGATTAGGGGTTATGCGTTCGTGCATAATTCATGAGATAGTGGGCTCAGTGGGTGTGTTGGATGTGTAATTCATGAAATGTATGGAAATGTATGGAAATGTATGGAAATGTATGGAAATGTATGGAAATGTGTGGAAATGTATGGAAATGTAAGGCAATGTATGGAAATGTAAGGAAATGTAAGGAAATGCTTTGGAAACGTTAAGTTTAAAAGAGGAAAGTGAACATTTTTGGAAATTAGGGGATGTAAGGAAAAGATTTAGAAATGATTCAAAAGAGGAAAGTAAACATTTCTGGAAACTTGAAAATGTAAGGAAATGTCAAGTTTAAAAGAGCCAAACGAAAATTTTTGGAAACTTGGAAATGTAAAGAAATGTCAAGTTTTAAGGCTTAAAAAGAGAAAACTAAGGCAAGGTGGCCTTAAGAAAAATAATAGGAGGAATTTGACACACAAACAGGCTTGGAAAAGTGGCCTGGAAATGCCACTTAAGGCCCAGGTAAGTGACGCCACCTACATGAGCAAGTGGGCCTGAGTTCGAGTCACATGGGAAGCAAATAAAAGAAATTTTATTTTGCTTCCAGAAGAAGTGAGGTGGACGGCACATGGCTATAAATTAGGAGCTTTTATTCTTTTATTTTTAAGAGATAAAGGGTGGATAAATAAGGGATAAATAATGGATTTATTTTAGATTATTTTCAAGAGATAAATGATGGATAATTATTGTTATTTTTATTAGGAGATAAGAGATAAATATTGGATTAAGTTTTGTTGATAATTAAAGTGATAAATCAAGGGATAAAGTTATCAAAATAGAAGAGTGGTGGCCAAGTAAGGGACTCTAGCCTAGTAAATTCGGCTATAAAAGGAAAGGAGAGGCCATTCTGCATTATTTTCTGTTCTTTGAAAGCCTCTGTCGAATTCTCTTCACCAAATCCTCTTCTTCTTTTATTTTTGCCAAGCCGAAATACCTTATGTTCTAGCGGAATCCTCCATCTTTATTCTTCCTTCTCTTTTCTTTCTAATCCCTCCAAAAGCCGAAAGTTGTGAGAGCATCATTTAGCCATAGCCGAATCTCTGAAGGTTGAAGTGAAGGTGCAATCGATTTCTTCAAATAAGGGTAAGATCCAAGTTTGGTTTCCATTCTTTTCTTTTAGATTAGCCGAGAGATAATCTAACCCCATACATATTTTGGTTGCCGAATATGGAAGGATCTTTCGGGATTTACTAAGTGTAGACTACAAGGAAGGAGAAGTTCTTTTCCCGAAGGTACACCATAAGCTGCGTGTTCCCTAGTTATTCGGTGAATTTTGGGATTTAAAATCCACAAGGTAAGTCATATTTAACATTCAGCTAAGGGTTATTTGTTATGAATAAATGTTAGAAATTGATCTAACATGAAGTTATAGGGATTTCGACAGACATATAAGGCAAGGAATACTTTCGGGATTTGGAAATTGCAAGGTAAGTTTTAGTGTACTAATCTTACTAGGATTTGGATTTATGGCCGAATGGTTCTTTACTAAGTATTGAATGATTGATTAAATGTAGAGATCTAAGATCTAAGGCATTAGATTAAGCTTCTCGGGATTTGGATTGGAAACCCTAAGCAAATCAGGTGTGTACCCCACACTACTTTATAATATGTATTATGGCTATGTTTATTAAAACATATGAAAGTGGCTAAGGTACCATGTTATGGTACTAAGTACTCAGGTACGTTTCTTACTCCTACTAAGATTATGAAATATGTTAATTATAACATGAGAATAAGAATAAGAATGTGAACTCTGACATATCCATGCATATTGTTATTATATGGGGCATATGGGTTTGTTTGAAAGGGGAAGTGAATGTGGTGACCTAAGACCACGAACACGGTGACCTAAGACCGTGATATCTGAAAAGTGGTGACCTAAGACCACAGTAATCTGAAAGTGGTGACCTAAGACCACAGTATGCGGTGACCTAAGACTGCAAATTTGGAGTGTAGCGGAAGGAGGGTCGACTTAGTAGTCCCCACGGTGTGGCTGGCAGGTACGGGGGTGTGTAGCGGATGGACAAATAGGTTTGGGTTTGGGAATACATCATTAAATGTATTCTATGATTTGAATGTGTATCATATGTATGCCTGATTCTATTATGACTTAGTGTTGTGTACACATTGAGTCTGTTGACTCACCCCGTTGTGGGACTATTTTCAGGTGACGATCAGTAATGGACCGGGCTCGGCAGAAGCTTAGGGATGGCCATGCACAACAAGGAATTTAATTAATTTGGATTTTTATTTTATTTTAAGTACTTTAAGTTTATTTTGGGAATTATTTGATGTAATAAGGCCATAAGGCCATAGTTGAATTTCTTTATTTCTTTTTACTTTTTATTATGTTTACAAATTATTATTTAAGGATCAAGTAAATTTATTTTTAAAAAAAAATAAACTCCAAGTGTTTTGTCATCTTAAATAAAAAGGGAGTTTTAAGATAATATTAATTCATTTTCAATTCAAGCCCAACCCAAAAACAAACTTTTTTTCAAAACGCACAAGTTTTTCCTAAGTAACAAAAGAGTTTTGAATCAGTTTTCTTCGAGGAACATACCAGATCCGGTCAGGGCTCGTGGGCCGGGTTTGGGGTGTTTCAGAGGGGGTGAGTTTGCGAAAACTCAGTGTGTACAACCCTCGTCAGTAAAAACGTGCATCACAACAATCCGGGCCGAAGCCCATTACAATAACGGTGGCAATTGGGCCTTGCCCAGAATAGCCTCGATTGGGCCTTAACCCATATCAAATGTCACATATCATAATTATCTGGGCCTAAGCCCATCTCCATAATAAAATCCATATATGCTATGCATTAATGCCCATACCAGTCGTGCACTCCGTCTCCTTTCCAACCGTACACTCCTGTAGGGATTTAATCAACCCACCCATCCGTACACTCCGTATGTAGCACCTGTTGCGGCACTAACTTATCGGTGCAGCATGGCTGCTCGGTGGCTAAAAAGCATCAGTGGATCCACAGTCGTCAAGCGAAATTGCGACCCTATTAGCACTTCCTCCATATTAATAATCCCATCCCCATGCAACATAATAACACATGAATGCATCATACAATAGTAAACATACCATAATAATCACAAATCGCATACAATATTAACCATATAACATGTGGGGGCATTTTCGTCTTTTTGCCCTTTAGGGGCATATCGGTCATTTTACCCGTCGAGAGTATTTCAGTAATCTTACGACCTTTCTGGAGGTCTGCAGTAGCCTCGATCGACACAGATATCATATTTCACCAAAACGGTGTATACGGCCCCAAAGCCTAATACTCGGCCCATTTGGGGCCACACGACTAGAACTGCCAGTGGCCATGTGATCGCCATGGCCGGCTCCTAAATTCCTATCCGTCCACGTAACTTACTCGCGTCGGGCCCACGGGCCCGTTGGGCCCATTCGACCCATTTCAGCCTAACGAGGCCTAAAACGATCCTAAGCCCATGAGATCGCTCATGGTGGCATCACGTATCTAGCACCCATTTTCGTGGGCTCAGTTTACCACACGTGTGTTTGCACGCTTATGTGGCATCGCTTGCCGATATTTTGGCTTTTCGACATTTGCCGACCTATAGTCATAATGGTGTGAGTACACACCTGATTCGAGCGTAGATTGAATCGTTGAGATTACGCACCTATGAAACCATACACTTAAACCATCAGTCTTAATCCACAACATTTCCATATTTGAAATTGACTAAACATTCCACCATAGTTACCCCCCTCGACGACAACTCCGTGGTATGCTAGCACGCTTGACTACTCCCTTTGATTACGAAGTTGGGTCCCTAACCAAAGAACATAAGTCAATACTGCTTTTCCAAGTTCACAGAGGCAAGGTTATTTAGCCTTAACAACTCAGCAGAGTAAGGGAACTTTCATCTCTAATCGGTCAAGGATACACTTACCAAGGTGCCACAGAATCGATAGCTGCACACCCCGGATTTCGGCTTCTACACCAAAGAAGAGTGAACGAGTACTCAAGAAGGAGAAGGTCTCAGATTCGGCCTTAATCATAAAAGCAATAAGGTAAGAGATTCTGCTTTAAGGAAAAGCTCAGAGAAGAAAAGATGGAATCCAAAATTACCTTGTGCTGACAACGATGTCAAATAACCAAAATAGATTCGGCAGCAAAGAAATAGCCCTTCACGCATCAGGCTACTCAAGAAGCACCGATTCAAAATGAGAAGAACAGAGGTTCGGCTAGTGGAGAAAGAATTAGGGAAGCAAAGAAGAAAAGAAGAAGAAGTAGAAGAAGTGTGGTTCGGCTTTAGAAGAATTGGTGAAAGAGATGAGAGTTTCGACTAAAATGTGCATAAGAGGAAAAAGATGAAAAAAAAAGGAGAATAGTAACTAGAGGTTTTGGCAAAGATACCTTTGAGAGAAAAGAAGGAAAAAGAAAAAAATGCAAGGAGAAGTAAAAAATGTGCTAAATGAGAAAAACCCAGAAATGCTCTATCAGAAAACGTCACTCCTACTAACCAAGGCCGAATGTGCTACCAAATCCCCCACTTCAGCTGAAATTCCCCCTTAGAGACCCCCACATACGGCCAACACCTCCTTCCACTTGAATCCCATGATTTTCTCCCCTTTTTCCTCCTACAAACTCTCTCATTCATCCATTTGAACCATTTGACTTATTTAAACACTTCTCCATCAGTGTTTGATTCCAACACAGCCTCTTGCCTCTTCCTAAGCAAAATAAAATCCTTTAATTTGCCAATAGTGGGATTCGAACTCCTTCCCCCTTGCTCTGCCAATGACGCCACCACCACTCCACCAAGTGCTTACCTTGTGTCTTTTAAACACACGCAATTAAACTTAAGTCCTACTTTCCAGAGCCCTCTCCACTAAAGACCAAAAATCCAAAATTTTTCCAAGGCTCAAACTCGAACCCAAGCCTCTATAGGACCCCAAAACACACTCAAATAGCAAGCCAAATAAGCTCAATCATGAATTTAAGCAAAACTACTAACCCCTAACTTTTGGGATGTTATAATTCTACCCCCTTAAAGAAATTTCGTCCTCGAAATTTCCAACTACCTAATAGCTGCACAATATCGGTTATACCACTACGCTTCCGCTGCGCACTCTAGTTCTAATTGCAACCTAGGTAAATAACACATTATGGGTAAAGTACGTACCAATATTCGCATTCGGAGCGTCTCTGCCCACCTGGCGACGTGCTGCATAAACCAATATCGGCTACCTTGCCTCCGTATGACCAGCATCTCTACCTGGAGCTCCATGGCCCAAACCGTTTCCATCGCTTGCATGCCCACGGTGCAACACCCCAAACCAGGCCCAAACACCACTGCCGAATCTGGCATGTCACTGAGAAGAATTTGTAAAAACACGTTGCGATCCAAGAAGATAATTCAGTATATTTCTTCTATTGTGTTTCTAAATTTGGTGGTTTCTTAGAGAACTTGATAATCATATGGAAATAGTAATTTAGTTTGCCAAAGTTTTTGAAATCAAGAGACTTTTGAAAGCCCCTATCATACAATCAAATTACTAAAGTTTTTGTGCTTCTAGATTCAATCGACTTAGGTAAGAAGATTCTCCCTAGTTGTTCTATTAATCGGTTTATCTATGGTGCGTCGCTTTAACCTAGTTGTGTGGTTATGCAAATCATATCTTTCGTAGTGATTTATTGACCGAGGCTTTTAATGGATGCAAGAAACATTCAAGTTGGGGAAAGAAGTAGACCTTCGGGTTCAATTCCTAAGTTTAAGAAGCGCGCGGTGTCTGCTGTTCGTGATTGGCCACCGGGTTATGAGCCAGCTTCTGAGCAGAATAGTAGACAGATAGCCGTGATTCCAGCTAGTGATAGTGTCGACATAGATAGCATAGTGTTACGTGTAATCAGGTGTGTAACTTCTCACACCATTTACGTTGTTTTGTTATTATATACACTGTTAAATGCTGAAATCTCGATATTGGCTATTGGTTACCCTTGAAGGGTAAGTGCGAGACGACAGGTTAGTGACTTTTGTTTATATTAAGTAAATGGTTATGATGAGATGATTTAACATACACTATGAACATTTTGTACATTAATGCCGGAACATGTTGCATCTATACATCAGGATTTTACACTTGTATGGGGTTGGGTACATGTATTAAATGAAAGGGGAAGCGTTCTGGTGGCTCTGCCACGATCTGTTCTGGTGACTATGTCACGATTCTGACGATGGGCAGCTAACTGCAGTATGACTGCCATCGATGGTGTGAAGCGGTGAGGGTTGATTGTAGAAATCCCCATTGGTGTGATTGGCAGGTACGGGTGGTGTGTAGCGGACGGAAATATAGGTTGGGTTGGGTTTCTGCATCATTTATGGCATACGATATCTTGTTCTTATGTTCTGTAGGGCTAAGGCCCAATCTGGTGGTGCTTGAGTGTTATACACTGAGTCCTATGACTCACTCCGTTGTTTAACATCTTTACAGGTAGCACATAGTGCAATAGACTGGGCTGGAGAGGAGCACGAGGTGGCCATGTCGGTTTTCTTTCATTTCAATAAAGAACTCTATTTCTTTCCTCTCCAGCCCGGTCCATTGCACTATGTGCTACCTGTAAAGATGTTAAACAACGGAGTGAGTCACAGGACTCAGTGGATAACACTCAAGCACCATCAGATTGGGCCTTAGCCCTAAAGAACAGAAGAACAAGATATCGTATGCCATAAATGATGCAGAAACCCAACCCAACCTATATTTTCGTCCGCTAGACACCACCCGTACTTGCCAATCACACCAATGGGGATTTCTACAATCAACCCTCACCGCTACACACCATCGATGGCAGTCATACTGCAGTTACCTGCCCATCGTCAGAATCGTGACATAGTCACCAGAACACATCATGGCAGAGCCACCAGAACAGATCGTGGCAGAGCCACCAGAACGCTTCCCCTTTCATTTAATACATGTACCCAACCCCATGCAAGCATAAAATCCTGATGTATAGATGCAACATGTTTCGGCATTTATGTACAAGATGTTCATAATGTATGTTAAATCATCTCATCATAACCATTTATTTAATATAAACAGAAGTCACTAACCTTTCATCTCGCACTTACCCTTCAAGGGTAACCAATAGCCAATATCGAGATTTCGGCATTTAACAGTGTATATAATAACAAAACAACGTAAATGGTGTGAGAAGTTACACACCGGATTACACGTAACACTATGCTATCTATGTCGACACTATCACTAGCTGGAATCACGACTACCTGTCTACTATTTTGCTCAGAAGCATGTCAGATTCGGCCGTGGTGTTTGGGCCGAGTTTGGGGTGTTACACACAGCCTCTAGGCAGCTACTGTCCACCCCTCAGTGGCTGTATGTTTCCCCTACCGAAAGCCTGCCTCTGATCCGGTCTTCTGGGACACCCTATGAGAATATACTCCAAGGAATCGCAACTCAGAGAAGCCCCTATCCTTCTCCAGCACTCGCCCACATGCCCTTTCCCATAAGTAGCACAAGGTGGTAAACCAGTTGTAGCAACAGGGGGCCCAGCTCTGACTGACCCATCTACTCTAGCCATTCTCCTAAATCTCTGATCAGAATCGGAATGCTTAGACTCCCTCTTGTTTCTGCCCCTTTCTCTTTCCCTATTTAGACGCTCAGTGCGCTTCACATCCTTGGCGATCTTAGTTTTCTCTACTAACGCGGCGAAGTCCCGCTCCCTCTGTGGGGATTTAATCGACCCACCCAATCGTACACTCCTGTGGGGATTTAATCAACCCACCCATCCGTACACTCCGTATGTAGCACCTGTTGCGGCACTAACTTATCGGTGCAGCATGGCTGCTCGGTGGCTAAAAAGCATCAGTGGATCCACAGTCGTCAAGCGAAATTGCGACCCTATTAGCACTTCCTCCATATTAATAATCCCATCCCCATGCAACACAATAACACATGAATGCATCATACAATAGTAAACATACCATAATAATCACAAATCGCATACAATATTAACCATATAACATGTGGGGGCATTTTCGTCTTTTTGCCCTTTAGGGGCATATCGGTCATTTTACCCATTGAGGGTATTTCAGTAATCTTACGACATTTCCGGAGGTATACAGTCGCCTCGATCGACGCAGATATCATATTTCACCAAAACAGTGTATACGGCCCCAAAGCCTAATACTCGGCCCATTTGGGCCCACACTCTCGTGTGTCCCATTCTGCCTAGAACTGCCTGTGGCCATGTGATTGCCATGGCTGGCTCTTACATTCCTATCCGTCCATGTAACTTACCCGTGTTGGGCCCACCGGCCCATTTCAGCCTAACGAGGCCTAAAACAATCCTAAGCCTATGAGATCGATCATGGTGGCATCACGCATCAAGCACCCATTTTCGTGGGCTCGGTTTACCACACGTGAGTTCGCACGCTCATGTGGCATCGCTTGCCGATATTTCGGCTTTTCAGCATTTTCCGACCTATAGTCAGAATGGTGTGAGTACACACCTGATTCGAGCGTAGATTGAATCCTCGAGATTACGCACCTATGAAACCATACACTTAAACCATCAGTCTTAATCCACAACATTTCCATATTTGAAATTGACTAAACATTCCACCATACTTACCCCTTTTGACAGCAACTCCGTGGTATGCTAGCACACTTGATTACTCCCTTTGATTACGAAGTTGGGTCCCTAACCAAAGAACATAAGTCAATACCGCTTATCCAAGTTCATAGAGGCAAGGTTATTCAGCCTTAACAACTCAGCAGAGTAAGGGAACTTTTATCTCTAATCGGTCAAGGATACACTTACCAAGGTGTCACAGAATCGATAGCTGCACACCCCGAATTTCGGCTTCTACACCAAAGAAGAGTGAACTAGTACTCAAGAAGGAGAAAGTCTCAGATTCGGCCTTAATCATAAAAGCAATAATGTAAGAGATTCTGCTTTAAGGAAAAGCTCAGAGAAGAAAAGATGGAATCTAAAATTACCTTGTGCTCACAACGATGTCGAATAACCAAAATAGATTCGGCAGCAAAGAAATAGCCCTTCACGCATCAGGCTAGTGGACAAAGAATTAGGGAAGCAAAGAAGAAAAGAAGAAGAAGTAGAAGAAGTGTGGTTCGGCTTTAGAAGAATTGGTGAAAGAGATGAGAGTTTCGACTAAAATATGCATAAGAGGAAAAAGATGAAAAAATAAAAAGGAGAATAGTAACTACAGGTTTCGGCAAAGATACCTTTGAGAGAAAAGAAGGAAAAGAAAAAAATGCAAAGAGAAGTAAAACATGTGCTAAATGAGAAAAATCCGAAAATGCTCTATCAGAAAACGTCACTCCTACTAACCAAGGTCGAATGTGCTACCAAATCCCCCACTTCAGCCGAAATTCCCCCTTAGAGACCCCACATATAGCCAACACCTTCTTCCACTTGAATCCCATGATTTTCTCTCCTTTTTCCTCCTACAAACCCTCTCATTCATCCATTTGAACCATTTGACTTATTCAAACACTTCTCCATCAGTGTTTGATTCCAACACAGCCTCTTGCCTCCTCTTGAGCAAAATAAAATCCTTCAATTTGCCAATAGTGGAATTCAAACTCCTTCCCCCTTGCTTTGCCAATGACGCCACCACCACTCCACCAAGTGCTCACCTTGTGTCTCTTAAACACACGCAATTAAAATTAAATCCTACTTTCTAAAGCCCTCTCCACTAAAGAACAAAAATCCAAAATTTTTCCAAGGCTCAAACTCGAACCCAAGCCTCTATAGGACCCCAAAACACACTCAAATAGCAAGCCAAATAAGCTCAATCATGAATTTAAGCAAAATTACTAACCCCTAACTTTTGGGATGTTACAAGTTAAATGGTCTCAAAGACCCTTGGCTTGTTGATTGCTGAAATCAGAGTTTTAAAATTTATAGTGAATAAGATCGAACCTGGAAACTAACTCTGACAACGATTAAAGGCAAGTGTACCTATCGAACAGTAGTATAGCTTAGGCAAGACCGAATTATCGAACCCAAAGGAACTAAAAGTACTAATACTAACCTTTTTTTTGTTATTTAGCCTAAAATAAGTGAAGTTGCTTTAATATAATCTAAACTATTTACTAAGCCACAGACACAAAGACAAAAAAGATGAATTGAGAAAATAACATTTAGGAAAAACTCAGCTGATTAAGACGATACCCTCAGAAAGAATCCACCTAGACTTCACTTGTTAATTAACCCTGAACCATACAATTTATTTACTTAGTTTGATCCGTAAGACTCCCTAATGTATATTAAACCTCTCTCGAAGCGAATAATGTCTAATCCTAGGTTAATTAACTGGAAATCTCTTTCTCGAATAATAATCCCCTAGAATAGCAGTAAATCGATCTATGGACTCCCATATTAGGTTTCACCCTAATCCGGCAAAATCTCGTCACCCTATCTCTAGGCGTGCAATCAACTCCGCTTAAATATGTTAGATCTACTCTTAAGCAGGGTCTATTCCTCCTCCAACTAAGCACATCAAATTTGCATTAAGCTTGCATAATTAAGAATAAACTAAATATTTATCATATAATTCAGAAATTAATAACAAGATTCATCTAGGTTTCATCCCCTTTAGGTATCTGGAGGATTTAGTTCATAACAAATAAAGAAAACATCTCAAGAGAAAAGATAAAACAAAACATAAGAAATCCCTAAAACTCTCTGAAGGAATTGAAGGAGAAATCCGCCGTATTGAGTAGAATTCTGGCTTCTTGGGATGGATCAACTAGCTAACTTCGAGTGATTCCCACAACTCTGACCTTTTTCGGCTTGGCTCCTTGGCCTAGCTAACCGCCCCCTTCAAGGATGAATTTAAGGGGTATATATATAGGCTCTTGGAATGTGTTTCTTTGCCCCAAAGTATCCAAATCTAAATGAAATTGTTCCTTGCCACGACAGGGACACGGCCATGTCACACGCCCGTGTGACTATTCTTTGGGCCGTGTTCGGACTTCTTTAATGAGGCACGACCGTGTGAGTCGGGGGTCAGGCCGTGTTCTAGATGATCAACAAGGCACGACCGTGTGGGCTTAAGTCTAGGCCGTGTCGATTTCCACCTTGGCCCAATTTACTCTGTTTTGGGCCCGTTTCTCGTTCTTTTCATCCGCGGGTACTTTCTTGGGTATAAGACATGAAAAGAAAGGATTAAGAGTACCTTTTTATATAAATCGATGCTTAAATCATTGAAAAGCATGCTGAATGTGGGATTAAAATATGTTATAATTACGGTTCATCAAATACCCTCACACTTAAGCTTTTGCTTGTCCTCAAGCAAAATTCTCAACTTATAATTAAAACGAACTTTCCATGATTCATAATTCCTATTAACAATGTCTCATCATAATTCATAGATAATTTATACATGGATGATCTAACTCGAAGAGTCCTAAAGATTCAAACAATTAAAGTCATACATTTGTAGCACAAAAACGTAGGTGTCTCCCCTTATCTAAATAATTACCTTTGATTCAAAATCGACAAGGATTGACATCTTCACTAAAGATCCACTCAAATCACTCGAGGTGTTTTAAGGTTCAAAATTAAGCTCTCAGAAGTCGAACCTAAAAAGTTAATCCCATAGACTTGCCTGAAAATCAAATCTCCACCACTATAATATGAGATGATACACAAATGAAAAGGTCTTTAACAGGGTTGTAACGGGGCTAGGGTTAAAGGTGTGGATAAAGGCTGAATTAGAAGGTTAGAATCGAGACAGACCTGAAAAATTGCCTAACTAACAAAAATTGAACTAATCCTAAATAATTACATCACTTGAGAACTAATAATACGAGCTTTTTCCCCAAGATGTGGAATTTTAACATGTAAGCTCATTTAATTATAGAACTAATAATGAATATACTTCATTTTTTTAAGAACAAACTAAATATTACATAATAGGGAATGAATCTTACTTAAAATAAAGATAACAGCTAGACAACACATCAAATCAAATCTCGATATAAGGGTAGTTAAAAGGAATGGTGATAACAAATACAAAGGGGTTTTGGGTTAATATTAGCTGGTTAGCCAATAAAAAGGGTTGTTAGGATCAACGGGGTTCACTAGTGGTTATTTGTGGAGGTAGGCTATTTAATGGAGTGAGTGGGTTAAAACCTAGGTGCCTTTATCATCTCAGTATATCAAATCATAGGTGTGGTCTCAACATGTATAATTGAGGCAAGTTCTAGACCAACAATTCATAGTTGACACACTCGTAATCAATAACGTGAGCATGAAAAAGAATATATGCTTTAATAGGCTCAAAATCTCAGAAAGATTTTGGGTGTTTCGACATCAACCTTGTAAATTTCATGCTTCAAGATAATATTCAGATTCAGCTCAACAACCTAGCAAATATTTTAATTCTGAAAAATAGACTTATCATGCTTAATTCTCTAATATTATTCTAATTTAATCATCAATGCACAATTAACTATGACTTAATTTAAAACATATTAATAAAAATCAGAAACCATCAGAAATTTCATCCTAATTAGTAATATGAGAAAATTGATTTAAAAATAAGACTAAATTTAGGGATTTGAGAATAATGAAAAAAGTTTGGCCAGATTTGAGAATAATGCAGAAAGTTAGGCCCTTCCTTCAAATAAATATTCACCCCACACTTAAGATGTACATTGCCTTCAATGTACAAAGAGAGATAATAACATTTACGGGATAAATCAAAAGAGAAGGGGAAAGAATACTCCCTGAATTTTGGATGGTGTCCCTGGAGGATGGTAGAGGTCGTGGTGTGTATGTTTGGAGGGGTCGGTCTGGATGACGATCCTGTGCTAGATGAAGAAATTGGGGAGCTCGTGAAGGATTAGCCAGGGGTTATTAAGACATAATTAAAATAAAATAAATATGTAATTAAAGAAAAGCAAGCTAAAGTGAAGGAGACTAAGAAGGAAAATAAAAATAAAAGAAAAGAAGAATGGACGGAAGAGTCCTTATTGTAAGATGGTTCGCGAGGTGGGTGTGACCTCTAGGGCTGCGGAGGTGCTGGCGGTGGCGGAAGTGGCTTGATTCCCAAGCAGCCTGGCGGACCTGACACTAAAAAACTAAAATAAATTGAACTAAGTAGAGTAGAGGAGAAGTAAAGATAAGGAAATTGAAGCAAAAGAGAAAAGAAAAATAGAAATTAAATGGTCTCAAAGACCCTTGGCTTGGTGTTTGGATGAAGCAGCCGGCATGAACTTATGTGTAGGGTCTCCTTTGTGGAGACTATGCTTGCCTTCTTACGCTTCTTCGGCATGATTTTACTGTAGCTCAAGATTCTGGACACCTTTTCTAAGGAAAGAAGAAAAATTTTGAAAGAAAAGAAGGGAGAAAGAAGATGGGGAGAAAGGGAAGGGCTGTGGGGTTTAAATAGGAGCTCAAATCTGGCACGTTCCCATGCCCGTGGTCTGAGAGCGTGTCGAATCACACGGCCGCCTCGCACGGCCGTGTGTCTGTGCATGTTGATTTACCATGCCCGTGTTTCAGCCAGTCACGCCCGTGTTTGAGAAGTCAGTATGTTGACACGTTCGTGAGGCACGGACGTGTTCTACCCGTGCTTGGTAAGTCAGTAGCTTCACACGGTCGTGGGGTACGGCCGTGCCACTTTGTCGGTGCCTGTGGCGTAGTGGTTGGACCCGTGACTTCGAAATTAGTTGGAATTTGATTTGCATGACCTCTACTATGTCAGTATGGGGATTCTGGTGGTCCACACGGCCACAGCCACGTCTGGAATTCTGTACTTTTTGTTAGTTTAAAACTAGATGTTCTGGAAAGGAAAGAGGGAAGACGAGAAACTGAAAATAAATGCAAAAGTAAAATAGGGTTAGTGTTCGGGTTGCCTCCTGAGAAGCGCTCGTTTATAGTCTTAAGCTAGACTTTCCTTGTAACAAAATCAGGGAGGTTTAAAGGTTTGAATATCTTCCCTCATGCTTACAATTCTATTTTCTAGACAAAGTTTAAGTCGAGAAGTGTTTACCTTAGAGGTGTCGAATGTTGGATTGCTTACCTCGACTGTTCCGTGCGGGAAGATATTGTGTACCTGAAGAGGAATTTCTTCGTTTACTTTCAGATCTGATGTGATGATGCGAGGATCGGCTTTGGCTATCAGTACCTGGTCTCCTATTTTGAAGTGATTCGATGTTCCTATGAGCTCTTCCAGGGGCTCCTTAGGTTTTACTTCGGTCGGTTCCTATTTCTCTTTGATTTGTGTTTCCTGCTCTTTTAGTTTGTCGACCCTTAGGCTTTGTTCCTTATGTAAATTCTCTTTGTTGGTATTAGGTCTGTGATTCGGCTCAGGTTTGTGTCCTTGTGGTATTTCCTGCGATGAAGGTTGTAAAAATTGATTATCATTTGTATTGATTTTCTTACCTTCATCGATTATTGTCCTGGCCGAGTCAAGAGCTTGAAGACTGATTGATTCGTCACCTACACAAAGTATGAGTTCGCCTGTGGCAACATCAATTTTAGTCTTGGCAGTTGCTAGAAAATGTCTTCCTAAAATTAAGGGGATTGAATTATCCTCATCCATGTTTAAAACAACAAAATCTATTGGGAAAACGAATTTATCGATTTTTACAAGAACATCTTCAATAATGCCCCTAGGAATTCTAACAGTTTTACCAACTAATTGAATACTCATCCTAGTTTGTTTGGGCTTCCCTAGACCTAGTGGTTTAAACAATGTATAAGGCATGACATTTATACTTGCCCCTAAATCAGCTAACGCGTTATCAACATTTAGTCTACCAATTAAACAAGGAATAGTAAAACTCCCTGGATCTTTTTGCTTCTGTGGTTGTCTATTCTGTAGCATTGCTGAGCATACTGCGTTTAATTCCACATGTGGCTCTTCATCTAATTTGCGTTTGTTTGTCAAGAGCTGTTTTAAAAATTTCCTCGAGTCTAGCATCTGAAAAAGAGCTTCAAGAAGAGGTAAGTTAATATGTAATTTCTTTAAAAGTTTAAGAAACTTACCGAACTGTTCCTCTGTATCATCTCTTTTATGGCTTCGGGGTAAGGTATGCGAGGTTGGTATTCCTTGATTACTGGTTTCAGTTCTTCTTATGTTACCTCTATTTTATCTTTGTCCACCTTATTTGGTTTGTTTACCACTTTACTATCATGAGCTGTGATAGCTTGAATTTGCTCCTTTGGATTAATCTCCGTGTTACTTGGTAGACGTCCTTGCGGTCGTTTGGACATTAACTTTGCAAGTTGTCCGACTGCCTTAGTGACTTCCCCTATTGACTTAGTAAGTTCCCCGATTCGGTTCTTGGTCTCGTCAACCGATGTTTGTTGATTTTTGAGTGTTTTCTTTGTATCTTGGAGATGATTTTCTGTGCTTTCCATGAACTTCGTCAGCGTCTCTTCGAGGTTTGGTTTTTTCTCTTGCGGATATGGCTGATTTTGGAAATTTTGAGGAGGTTGTTGCCTTTGATTTCCTTGACCTCCCCATGAAAAATTTGGGTGGTTCTTCCAACCTGGATTGTAAGTATTACCATAAGGATTATTATTGGATCTGAAATTATTACCTATATAGTTCATCTGTTCGCTCTCTGCGCTTGTTTGGTAGGGTGGGTACTTAGGATTTGCCACGATTCCACTTACGTCGCACTGCACGACTGGATGTGCCTGCGAAGAACATAAACTATCAATCTTTTTATTCATCATCTCTACCTGTGTTGATAGCATGGTTATCGCATCAAGGTTGTAAACTCCGGCCGATTTTGTCGGTTTCGTCGTTGTAACTTGCCACTGATAATTATTCAGTGACATCTCTTCAATGAACTCGTAGGCTGCTTCAGGAGTTCTGTTTTTCAGGGTTCCACCGGTGGCTGAATCGATTAGTTGTCTCGTTGAGGGGTTTACACCATTATAGAATGTTTGGACTTGTAGCCACAAGGGTAGACCATGGTGTGGACACCTTCTCAAGAGATCTTTGTATCTCTCCCATGCGTCGTATAATGTCTCTAAATCCATCTGCACAAAAGAAGAGATATCATTCCGTAATTTGGCCGTTTTGGCCGGTGGGAAATATTTCAATAAAAACTTTTCAATCATTTGCTCCCCATGTGGTGATTGACCCTTGTGGTAACGAGTTCAACCACTGTTTAGCTTTATTCCTTAATGAAAAGGGAAATAATCGAAGACGTATGGCATCATCAGAAATGTCATTTATTTTGAAAGTATCACAGAACTCTAAGAAACTAGCTATATGAGTGTTTGGGTCTTCATCCTGCAAACCATCAAATTGAACAAATTGTGGAATCATTTGTATTGTGTTAGGCTTTAATTCAAAATTATTAGCAGCTATAGCAGGTCTAACAATACTCGATTCTGCTCCTGTTAAATGCGGTTTAGCATAATCAAACATTGTACGTGGAGCTTTATTTTCTCCCACATCATGTGGTTGTGGATTATTCTCGTCCATCCCTTCAGTAGGATTGGATCTGTCTTCTTAATTTTCTTCTATGTAATTTAGGGCTCGCTTGATTTCTCTACGATATCTCCGAGCGGTAGCTTCACTATCACTGTCGTATGCTAGAGGTCCTCTCGGGTTCCTTCTAGTCATAAACTAGAGGCACCTGCGAAAAAAGAAAGAAAATTTAACAACGCCTAGATTATTCTAAAAAAAAATAAAAGTAAATTGCAAAAATTAAAAATAATGGCTAAAGTAATAAAAATAGAGTTTTCTTAATATTTTAGTTCCCCGGCAATGGCGCCAAAAACTTGATCGCTGAAATCAGAGTTTTAAAAATTATAATGAATAAGATCGAACCTGGAAACTAACACTGACAACGATTAAAGGCAAGTGTACCTATCAAACATTAGTATAGCTTAGGCAAGACCGGATTATCGACCCAAAGGAACTAAAAGTACTAATACTAACCTTCTTTTTATTATTTAGCCTAAAATAAGTGAAGTTGCTTTAATATAATCTACACTATTTACTAAGCCAAAGACACAAAGACAAAAAAGATGAATTGAGAAAATAACATTTAGGAAAAACTCAGCTGATTAAGACGATACCCTTAGAAAGAATCCACCTAGACTTCACTTGTTAATTAACCCTGAACCATACAATTTATTTACTTAGTTTGGTCTGTAAGACTCCCTAACGTATATTAAACCCTCTCTCGAAGCGAATAACGTCTACCCCTAGGTTAATTAACGGAAATCTCTTTCTCGAATAATAATCCCCTAGAATAGCAGTAAATCAATCTATGGACTCCCATATTAGGTTCCACCCTAATCCGGCAAAATCTCGTCACCCTATCACTAGGCGTGCGATCAACTCCACTTAATTATGCTAGATCTACTCTTAAGCAGGGTCTATTCCTCCTCCACCTAACCACATCAAATTTGCATTAAGCTTGCATAATTAAGAACAAACTAAGTATTTATCATATAATTCAGAAATTAATAACAAGATTCATCTAGGTTTCATCCCCTTCAGGTATCTGAAGGATTTAGTTCATAACAAATAAAGAAAACATCTCAAGAGAAAGATAAAACAAAACATAAGAAATCCCTAAAACTCCCTGAAGGAATTGAAGGAGAAATCCACCGTATTGAGTAGAATTCCGGCTTATTAGGATGGATCAACTGGCTAACTTCGAGTGATTCCCACAACTCTAACCTTTTTCGGCTTGGCTCCTTGGCCTAGCGAACTGCCCCCTTCAAGGATGAACTTAGGGGGTATATATATAGGCTCTTGGAATGTGTTTCTTTGCCCCAAAGTATCCAAATCTAAATGAAATTGTTCCTTGCCATGACAGGGGTACGGCCATGTCACACGCCTGTGTGACTAGTCTTTGGGCCGTGTTCGGACTTCTTTAATGAGGCACGGCCGTGTGAGTCGGAGGTCAGGCCGTGTTCTAGATGATCAACAAGGCACGGCCGTATGGGCTTAAGTCCAGGCCATGTCGATTTCCACCTTGGCCCAATTTACTCTGTTTCGGGCCCATTTCTCGTTCTTTTCATCCTCGGGTGCTTTCCAGGGTATAAGACATGAAAAGAAAGGATTAAGAGCACCTTTTTATATAAATCGATGCTTAAATCATCCAAAAGCATGCTAAATGTGGGATTAAAATATGTTATAATTACGGTTCATCACTTGTCGAGTGGATGAAGTGGCCGACATGAGCTTATATAGATTGGTCTCCCACAGGAGGACTGTGCTTAGGTCCTTTCGCTCCTTCGACATAGATGTGGTGTATCTCAAGAGTTAGATGAAGGATTAAAGAGGAAGAGTATGGAAGGGGAGTGGTCTTAAGGATGGGATGAAAGAAAAGAGATGGGTGGTAGGTGAGAAGAAGGAGGGGTGGGGGTGGGTTAAAGAGAGTTTTGGGGCCTGGTACTTTCCCACGCACGTGTACCATAGGCGTGTTAAGTCACACGGCCGTATCGCACGGTCGTGTTGTGCTTTGTTCGCTTCTCCCACGCCCATGTTCTGGTCTCCACACCCGTGTATAATCTAACAGTGTCGGCCACGGCCGCATCGCACGGCCGTGGCATGGTAGTTGGAGTCTGTGATTTGAAGATATATTTTTTCTGACTCGTTCCATATCTGCCATGTCAGTACGGAGATTCGGTGTATCCACACGGTTACGGCCACGACCATGTGGCTGGGAAATCTGCACTTGGTTGATTTACAGTTAGGTGTTAAAAGGAAAGAATAAAATAAAATAATAAAATAATAAAATAAATAAAATAATAAAAAAATGTAGGAGTTAATGGGGTTAGTACTCGGGTTGCCTCCCGAGAAGCGCTCGTTTATAGTCTTAAGCTAGACTTACCTCTCATTCGCATATTCATGGTGGTTTGAGGAGTTGAAAGTCTTTCCTCATGCTAGCAGTTCCATTATCATGATAAAGTGTAAGACGAGTAGCATTTATTTTCAAAGTGCCAAACATTGGATTACTTACCTCGACTGTTCCATTGATTACCTTAAAAGGGATTTCTTTGCTTGTGTTAGTATCAGGAGGAGATATTCGTGGGTCTGCTTTATCTAACAATACCTGATCTCCAATTTTGAACTTTTCTGTCTCGTAGAGTGGCTTTGGTTCTACTTCATGTATCCCTAGTTTTTCTTTTAGATGCATCTTCCACTCTTCTAGTTCATCAATCTGAATCCCTTATTCCTCATGAGTTATTTCTTTGTTGGCACGGGGTCTAGGATCAGGTTCACTTGTGTTCTTTTGTGGTGCTTCCTGAAAAGAAGGGTTAACCGAATGGTTATCAATAAAATTTACTTTCTCACCTTGATTATTTGATGTCCTAGCTGAATCAAGAGCTTGAAGAGTGACTGTCTCGTCACCTACACAGAGTATGAGTTCACCTGCGTCGACATCAATTTTAGTCCTGGCAGTTGCTAAAAATGGTATTCCTAGAATTAGGGGGATCCTGTTGTCCTCATCCATGTCTAAAACAAAAAAGTCTATTGGGAATACAAATTTATCAATCTTAACAAGTACATCTTCGATTATTCCCTTAGGGATTCTAATAGTTTTATCAGCTAACTGAATGCTCATCCTAGTTTGTTTGGGTTTCCCTAGACCTAGTTGTCTAAACATTTTATAAGGCATGACATTTATGCTTGCCCCTAAATCAACTAACGCATTATCAATAGATAAACTACCAATTAAGCATGTAATTGTAAAACTCCCTGGATCTTTTAATTTTCGTGGTAGTTTGTTTTGCAACATTGCTGAGCATACCGCGTTCAATTCCACATGTGATTCTTCGTCTATCTTCCACTTATTTGTCAATAGCTTCTTTAAAAATTTTCTAGAATCTGGCATCTGCGAAAGAGCTTTAAGAAACGGTAAGTTAATATGTAATTTCTTTAAAAGTTTAAGAAACTTACCGAACTGTTCCTCTGTGTCGTCCTTGTTATCGCTTCGGGATATGGTATGCGAGGTTGGTACTCTTTGATTACTGGTTTTGGATTTTTATTACTTACCTCAACCTTATCTTCGTCTATTGAATTCTATTGTTAGAGATTGGGCTCGTCTAACCCTTCACTATCTTGAGCTGTTATGACTTGAATTTGCTCATTTGGGTTAGTCTCGGTGTTGCTTGGTAGGCGTCTCTGTGGTCTTTCAGAGATCTCCTTAGCCAGTTGCCCTAACTGATTCTCGATCCTTTGAATCGATGCTTGTTGATTTTTAAGTGTTGTCTCAGTATTCTGGAAACGTGTTTCTGTGACTGCTATGAATTTTGTCAACATCTCCTCGAGGTTCGGCTTCTTTTCCTGTGGGTAGGGCTGTTGTTGGAAGTTTTGGGATGGTTGTTGCCTTTGATTTCCTTGACCACCCCATGAGAAATTGGGGTGGTTCTTCCAACCTGGATTATAAGTATTACTATAATGGTTATAGTTAGATCAGAAATTGTTACCCATATAGTTCACTTGTTCGCTTTCCATGCCCTGTCCGTAGGGTGGGTACTCAGGATTCGCCACACCTCCGCTTGCGTCGCACTACATAACTGGATGTACCTAAGAACCGTATAAACCATCAAATTTTTTATGTAACATTTGTACCTGATTTGATAGTAAGGTTACTGCATCGAGGTTGAAAACTCTGGCTGCTTTGGCTGGCCTTGTCCTTGTGATTTGCCACTGATAGTTATTCAACGATGTCTCCTCTATAAACTCATAGGCTGCTTTAAGAGTTTTGTTGTTCAGGGTTCCGCCAGCTGCTGAATCGATTAATTGCCTTGTTGAAGGGTTCAGACCGTTGTAGAAGGTTTGGACCTGTAGCCACAAAGGTAATCTGTGGTGTGGGCACCTCCTCAACAAGTCTTTGTATCTCTCCCATGCATCCTAAAGTGTCTCTAAATCCATCTGCACAAAAGAAGAGATATCATTCCTTAACTTGGCCATTTTGGCCGGTGGAAAATATTTTAATAAAAATTTTTCGGTCATTTGATCCCATGTAGTGATTGACCCTCGTGGAAGAGAGTGCAACCACTGTTTGGCTTTATTTCTCAAAGAAAAAGGAAATAACCGAAGACAAATGGCATCATCAGAAACACTATTTATTTTGAAGGTATCACAGAATTCTAGAAAATTGGCTAAGTGTGTATTAGGATCTTGATCCTGCAAACCATCAAACTAAACAAACTTTTGTATCATCTGTATAGTTTTAGGTTTCAGTTCAAAATTATTTGCAGCAATAGTAGGCCTAACAATACTTGACTCAGTTCCTGTTAAACTAGGTTTAGCATAATCATACATAGTTCGAGGAGCATGATTTTCGGCCATCTCTGGAGGTAGCAGATTATTCTCAGCCATCTCTTCGGTGGTATTGATTTCGGCTTCTTGCTCTTCTTCTATGTAGTTTAAGCTTCGCCTTATTTCTCTGCGATTTCTGTGAACGATACCTTCAATATCACTGTCATAAAGTAAGGGTCCTGTTGGGTTCCTTCTAGTCATAAACTAGAGGTACCTGAAAGGAGCAAAAGAAGGAAGAAAATTTAGAAAAGTAAAAATAAATTGCAAAAATAAAATAAATATAATATGGCTAAAGTAATAAAAATTAAGCGTTCTTAATATTTTAGTTCCTCGGCAACAGCGCCAAAAACTTGATCGTTGTTTTATGCGATGTCAAAGTCTTAAAATTTATATAAAGAATTATCGTACCTGGAAACTAACTATGACAACGATTTGAGGCAAGCGCACCTATCGAACATTAGTATAGTTAAGGCAAGACCGGATTGTCGAACCCAAAGGAACCAAAAGTACTAATACTAACTTTCTTTATATTATTTAGCCTAAGAATTAAATGGATTTTTATCTAATCTAAAATTAACTAACAACTAAACTAAAGATGCAAAGACAAAGAGAAGGAATTTGGGAAAAATACTTTCGGAAAAACCAGTTGATTAAGACAATGCCCGAGGAAGAATCCACCTAGACTTCACTTGTTATCTAACTCTGAACCAGACGATTTATTCATTTGACTTGATCCGTAGGATTCCCTAACGTATATTAATCCCCCTCTCGAGGCGACTAACGTCTAACCGTAGGTTGATTAATTGAAATCTCTTTCTAATTAAAACCCCTAGAATTGCATTAACTCGATCTATGGATTCCCATATTAGGTTTGAACCTAATCCGACAGATCTTCGTCACCCTATCTCTAGGCACGCTAGCAACTCCGCTTAATTACGCTAGATCTACTCTTAGGTAGGGACTTTTTCTCCTCCACCTAAGCACATCACACTTGTATTAAGATCCCGGAAATATCAACACAAGAATTAAGAACACATAAATGAGAACAAGTCAAATATTTATCATATAGTTTAGCAAATGATAACAAGATTCATCTTAGGTTTCATCCCCCTTAGGTATCTGAGGGTTTAGTTCATAATAATAAAAGAAAGCATCTTAGAAGAAAAGTTAAAACAAAACATAAGAAATCCCTAAAACCCCCTGAAGGAATTGAAGGAGGGATCCTCCATCTTGAGTATAATTTCGGCTTCTTGAGATGGATCAACTAGCTTTCTTCGAGTAAATCCCCACAAATCTGCCCTCTTTGGCCTAGCTGGACGCCCCCTGACTAAAGCCTTGGGTTCCCCCCTTTTAGGTCATACTTAGGGTGTTTATATAGGTTTCTGAATGTGTTTCTTCGCCCCTAAGTATCCTAATCGAGTGAAATTTCTCTTAGTCATGGTAGGGACACGCCCATGGCACACGCCCGTGTGATTCGTGGCCAGGCCGTGTTCGAGGCTGTTGAATGAGGCACGGCTTGTGGATTTCGTGATATGGCCCATTTACTCCATTTTGGGCCCGTTTTTTGTTCTTTTCATCCTCCGGTAGTCTTTTGAGTATAAAACATGAAAACAAAGGATTAAGAGCACCAAATTACACAATTTAAGGAATAAATCATCCAAAAATATGCTAAATGTGGGCTTAAAATATGTTACTATTACGGTTTATCACACCCATCCCAAATCCAACCCTGCACTCAATTTCCCTTCCAACCCTACACTCCTGTGGAGATATAAATATCAACCCACCCATCCCTACACTTTAAAGGTAGCACCAACAGCGGCACTACTCAAACGTTGCAGCAAGGCTGCTAAGCATATAATGGGCTTAAAGCCACCGGTGGATCTACGGTCGTCAAGCGACTATGCGATCCTCACATATCTTCCTCTTTATCATCAAACCCACCCAAGTGCAACATATATTTCATGAATGCAACACACGTTTTCACACATTAAGCACTTAGGGGTATTTTAGTAATATTACAAACCTCGGGTATTTTCGTAATTCTACCCTACAAAGGTATTTTCATAATTTCTTTCATCTCGGGTTTTAGTTATGAACTTTCGCCCATTAACAAGTCCTTGTGGCTCAATTGAACACACTATGCACCAGGTAGGATCCCAGAGAAGAGGAGGTGGGTCACTAGGACCGCTTAAGTACCAAGCTCTCCCTAGATCCAATCCTAGACATGCATATGTCCATTGCCACACTCTAACCTAACGACTTGCCCACAGACATGTTTGATTATTGGGTTGAGTTTTATGCAATTTAAGAGTTTACAGAACTAGGCCTAGAGTCCATTAAAACCCTAACATACTTTCCTAAGACATTTTAAGACCCATTAAGCCCATTTCATGTTCATATAACCTATTAAGCCCATTTCAGTTTCATATAGCCCATTAAGCCCAATCATGACCAAATCATACAACATCCATATCAATCCATCATTCACATGTCAACTCTAGTCGACTTGGGCCCACAAATTCGGCAGGGCCATTTAGTGCCGACTTGTCGTGTGTGTGTAGTGTATGTACACACCTTTAATTGCGAAGCATGCTACGATTCCTTAGCCACGAACCTATGATCAATCAAAACTAACAGTTAATCATACGCTTAGTATCGTTTCTCCCTTTTTTATCAAAAGTCGAAAACATACCAATCCCTTACCTTGAACGATTAAGCCTATCAACCCTTCACTTATTCGCTAACCGCAATTGACTCCAAGATCTGCGTTAAAGAACCTTGACTATCAAAGGCTGCACAACCAAGTGATTTACATCCATCAAAAGTCACTCTTAACCAATCCTAACCATATTCGGCCAACCATTAATCCAAGAATTATAGATGAGTACACTTACCGATTGACTAGGGACTTTACCACACCAAAACCCAAAGCGCGAGGAAAGTACCTCGTTAAAGAAACAATAATGATTCAGTAGAGAAATACAAGGGTTCGACCTAGTCAAGAGAATGAGTGAAAGACACAATGAGGGGTTTCGGCTAAGAATAAGATAATAAAGCGATTAAAACTTACCCCTTTTGTTGAATAAATAAAGATTTGCTCTCTTACTGCCACAAGATTACTTGCCCACAAGATTTTAGATTATAGAGTGTGATTTTTAGAGGTGAGATTCGGTTTTACAAATGGAGAAGAAGAAATTGGTATGACAAAGAATGAAACCCCAATGAGAGAATTTCTCTTCTAATTCGGCAATAGAAGAAATATTGTGGGAGGGAAGGAGAATTCGGTCTAGGCGCTTTTGTTTGGAAAAAGAAAGAAATTATGATTACTCGGGTATTTGCCGAAGGGAAAGAAACTAAAAATAATTGGGAGATTGGAAGGAATTTTTCCCTAATTAATCAACTAAAGCACACAAAAGCAATAAATGCCCTACTTACCCATACGGCACACATATATATACTAAAAGAAAATAAATAAATAAATAAATAAATAAATAAATAAATAAAATAAACCTACACTCCCCAGTCGACTCAAACTTATCACCAATTAAATTCCTTTATTTTCTCCAAATTTATCTTCATCCCCATCCAAAAATTCCTTTATTTAGCCAAAAATCTAATTTGAATTACATTCAAATTGCTTTCCCCGAACAGCAGCCATCCTTTGGTGTTTCGGTCCACTTCAAACACCTTCCCCACGCCAGCACCAAAATAGTAGGTTATTACACACAAGGCAACTCGAAACCAAGACCTCCAGGCACCACCACACGCTACCAGTCCATGGGATTCGAACATGCGACCACTCGAATCCATAGCACGCTTCTCGCCAGTACACCACAACTCTTCTTGTGATATGTTCCATTCTCAACTTTTTTTAAGGTCTATTTCCCAGCGACCGAATCATCCAAAGAAATCTAAAAATATTTGCCACACCCAGCTTCGAACCTCCAACCTCTTCACTATGATACACGCCCCTTGCCACCGCGCCGCCCGCTTTATTTGAGTCATATTTCCTCCCTAATTAACCATAAACTTTTCTTCCGTGCTCCAGGTTTACTTAAAAAAAACCAACATTTAGCGTACGCCGCGACTAGAACCCTGCTACCCCTCTTGCTCCTAACGCCTTTGCCACTGGGCCAGGCGTTTCTTTGTGTCGTGAATCAGACCCAACTAATTATAAGGCCTAAACTCTGGCCTTCATACTAACATATGCGCAATAAAATTTTTTTCCCAAGTCCAGGACTTGAACCTTTGACCACCAGCTTGTTCAGAACGCCCTAGGCCACTAGACCACCTACTTCCTTGCGCTATCTTTGAACCCAAAAATATTTTAAAAGCCTTTTGACCAACACCAACCTCACTTAAGGGTAAAAACAAAATTTTTGCTAAACACCAACCCTTCCTAAATCACCTAAAAATTAAACTAAACATGCAATCATAATTTTTTTAAACACACTTAATTCATAATTCCCTTTCTTTTTTTTCTCGATCGACAAAATCCATTCTCTTGACAAACAAAACCATTTATTCTAGGCCCAATTTTCGGGGCGTTACACCAACCCACTACTCAGAATTTCTGTTCGACCAAAACTCTATCGGTCAAACGAGCAAAAATAAACTCCCATGCCTGTGCAGGGACTCGAACTCTAGACCCCAACACACCAACACACATCTTAACCACCAGACCAGCAGGCCTATTCTGATATAGAATTACAAATGTTTTAATATAAGCCCACTGAACAAAGATAGGGCTTATATCAGAAAAATACCAAATTTTGCCAAAGCTCAGGCTTGAACTTAGGGCCTCACACACACACCTAGAACACTTAACCATTAAAGCAGATACACAGTTGTGTCACATTTTCATAAAAACAGAAATAAGAATTTTGGGGCTTTACAACTCTTCCCCCCCAAAAGAAAATTTTGGCCTCGAAATTTACCTGATCAAAATAGATGAGGATATTGCTGATGAATCGCATCCTCAGACTCCCACGTGGCCTCATCAGTGCTATGATTCTGCCACAGCACCTTTACTAACTAAATAGACTTCCTCCGAAGAACCTTCATATCGTGATCCAGAATATGAACCGGCTCCTCCTCGAAGGTTAAATCTGGCCTAACCTCAATCTCCTCAACAGGGACAATATGAGTAGGATAAGAGTAGTAACGCCTCAACATCGAAACGTGGAATACGTCATGATTACGGTCTAGCTCTAGAGGTAACTCCAACTGATAAGCGACCGTTCCTACTTGCTTCAGAATTCGGTAAGGCCCAATAAACCTAGGGCTCAACTTACCCTTGCGACCAAGCTCAGAACGTTCTTCCATGGCTAGACCTTAAAAAACACAAAGTCCCCCACAGAATACTCAATCTCACACCTCCTTAGATCAGCATACGATTTCTGTCTATCAAAAGTCGCTTTCAGACGATCCCAAATCAGTCGAACTTTATCCTCAGTCTCAGAAACCAACTCAGGACCAAACATTTGACGTTCACCCAACTCAGTCCAACACAAAGGAGTACGACACTTACGACCATACAGACCTCATAAGGTGCCATCTAAATACTCGACTGGAAACTGTTATTGTAGGCTAACTCGGCTAGTGGCAAATAATCCTCCCAACTGCCCTGAAAATCCATAACACAACTCCTCAACATATCCTCCAGTATCTGAATCACCCTCTCAGATTGACCATCGGTCTAAGGATGGAACACAGTACTGAAGTCTAACCTTGAATCCAGAGTCTTATGTAGCTTCTTCCAAAACTGAGACGTGAAGCGAGGATCCCTATCAGAGATGATTGAAACTGGTACCCCGTGCAGTCTCACTATCTCAAAAATGTAGAGCTTCGCCAGTTTCTACAAAGAATAATCTAACCTAACTAGGATGAAGTGTGCAGATTTGGTCAACCGATCCACGACGACCCACACTGAATCCTTCTTAGTGGGTGTTAAAGGCAACCCACTAACGAAATTCATCGTTACACACTCCTATTTTCATAACGAAATCTTAACCGACTGCAGCAAACCCGAAGGCAATTGATGCTCAGCCTTAACCTGCTGGCATGTCAAACATCTAGCCACAAAATTGGTAACTTCTTGCTTCAATCCTGGCCACCAATACAACTCTTGAAGATCTCGGTACATCTTATTTCCACCAGGATGCATAACATAAGGGCTACTATGCGCCTCTCTCAAAATACACTACCTTAAGTCAGTGTCATTCAGAACATAGATTCGTCCAAGAAATTAGAGCACCCCATCATTATTCAGCCCAAAATCCGTAGTGCTGCCACTCTCCACCTGTTGGAACCGAAGACCCAAAGATTCATCCTCTAACTACTTAACCCTAATCTGCTCGATCCAAGTCGGTTTGACTTGTAGCTTAGCCAACAAACTCCCATCGTCGAACAGGCTAAGTCGAGCGAACATCGCTCTTAGATTAGTCATAGCCCTATGGCTCAATGCATGAGCCACCATATTGGCCTTGCCCGGATGGTGCTCAATGGTACAGTCATAATCTTTAAGTAGCTCAACCCATCTACGCTGCCTAAGATTCAGCTCCTTCTAAGTAAGGAGGTACTTGAGGCTCTTGTATCAGTGTAGATGATACGCTTCTCACCATATAGATAGTGCCTCCAGATTTTCAGAGCAAAGACTATGGCGACTAATTTCAAATCGTGCGTCGGGTAGTTCGCCTCATGTGTCTTAAGCTGACATGACACATATGCTACCACCTTACCATCCTACATCAACACACATCCCAAACCGACATGTGATGCATCACTATAAACCTTGAACTCCTTTCCAGGTTCAGGCTGTATCAGAACAGGAGCCTCAGTCAGTACAGTCTTGAACTTCTCGAAGCTCTTTTGTTGTGCATCAGTCCAGACAAAAGGGACACCCTTACGCAAAAGCTTAAGTAAAGGCGTTGCAATCAGTGAGAAACCTTCCACAAATCGCCAATAATAACCAGCCAGACCGAGAAAACTGTGAATCTCCGACACATTCTTAGGTTGTTTCCAATCTACTACAGCCTCAATCTTCCTAGGATCAACTCGGATCCCCTCAGCAGACACTATGTGCCCCAAAAAAGTGACTTCACAAAACCAGAACTCACACTTACTGAATTTAGCATAGAGTTGCTTCTCACGCAGAATCTGAAGCAATACTTTAAGATGCTCATCATGCTCATCTTTAGTCTTAGGGTATACCAAGATGTCGTTGATGAAAACTACGACGAACTGATCTAGATAGGGCTGGAACACTCGGTTTATCAGATTCATAAATGCTACCGGTGCATTCGTCAACCCGAAAGGCATAACTAGGAACTCGTAATGCCCATAACGAGTCCTAAAAGTTGCCCTATGAATATCCACATCCTTAACTCTGAGCTGATGGTACCCTTCTCCACGGAACTGATCAAATAAGTTGTCGATCCTCCGAAGTGGATACTTATTCTTAATGGTCAGCTTGTTCAGCTGTCGATAATCAATGTACATTCTTATGGTCCCATTCTTTTTCTTAACAAATAGGACCGGTGCTCCCTAAGGGGACACACTCGGTTGGATGAAACCATGATCTAACAACTCCTGAAGTTGAGCCTTAAGCTTTGTAAGCTCATTTGGTGCCATTCGATAGGGAGCGATAGACACCGGAGCTGTACCAAGAGAAGCTCAATCCCAAATTTCACTTCCCGATTCGGAGGTAAACCCGATAGCTCCTCAAGAAATACGTCTGAAAAATCCCTTACCGTTCTGATGTCCTTTACAGTAGAATCCCCAGAAATGGAAACACTAATATAGGCCAAGAATGCCTCACATCCCTTACGAACCAATTTCTCAGCCACCAATGCAGATATATCACATTAGCCAAATAATCTCAACGTTCTCTAATCATGACTACCTCATTATCCTCCTCAGTTCTCAAGATGACCCTCTTCGTCGCACAGTTCAGACTGACACAATGCTTGACCAACCAGTCCATACCCAGAATCAGGTCGAACTCCCCAAATGGAAGCCCAATCAGATTAGCTAGAAATATCGATCCTTGAACCTCTAGTGGAACATCTCTATACAGTTTGCTAACCCGAATAGATTGCCCTAATGGACCAAATACAGTGACCTCACTTGTAATGCTCTCAATTGATAACCCCAGATTTTCAAAAACAGAACATGCTATGTAGGAATGAGTAGATCCTATGTCTATCAGAGCAAGATATGGTACATAAAAAATAAGGAGTGTACTAGTGATGACGTTAGAAGCATCCTTGATGACGTTAGGTGAATCCCTGTCCTTGCAGCGACGAGCAGCATAAACAAGGGCAGGCTGCCTCGGCTTAGTCTGGCCAGCACCTTTGCCTGGTGCTCTCTGTCCATGGCCTATACCGTTACCACCCCTAGTCTGACCACGACCCCTCGGTGGCTGCTGAACTACCCTCTGTGGCTGTACAGTACCAAAACCCAGAGCTTGCATCTGATCGGCCCTCAGCGGACACTCCCGAATACGATGGTCTAATGACCCACACCTCAAACAAGCCCCAGTCCTCCTCCAACACTCGCTCTGATGGCGTCTACCACAATCTCCACACATCTGCAAACCAGTAGAAGCAATAGGGGGCATAGCTCTAATTGGCCCATCAGTCCTGGCCTTTTTCTTAGGCCTCTGTATCGAACTCGAGGGCTATGAATCCCTCTTGTTCCTACCCCTCTCTCGGTCTCTGTTCTGGTGCTCAGCGTACTTAACATCCTCGGTGATCTTTGCCTTCTCTACCAGTACAACAAACTTTCGCTTCCTCTGTGGAGCAATCAACACCCTCAGGTTATCCCTTAGCCCGTCCTCAAATTGGACACACCTCTCATACTCATCTGCCACCATGCCTCGAGCATAGTGGCTCAGCCTCAGAAATTCGGCCTCATACTAAGCCATAGATCGGTCTCCCTGACTGAAGTTCAGAAACTCACGTCTCATAGCATCAACATAACTAGCTCCCACATATTTACTCTGAAACGAAGTCTTAAAGAACTCCCAAGTTAGATGGTCTGGCTGAGTGCCCTCCTCAACAGTCAACCACCACTGATAAGCCTCATCCGAAGTAAGGAGACCGCACCCTTCAATTTCTGCTTAGGGGTATAGTCCAAATCGTCCATAATCCTCTCTGTGGCCTCCAACCAGTACTCAGCCACGTTAGGGGCAACTCCTATGACACCCCTAAATAACTCAACTCTGTTGGACCGAAGTCGTTCAGTAACTGACCCTCGGCCCCCAGACCTAGTGTTAGGCCTAGCGACCCTCTCTAGTATCCTCAGCATGGCTTAGGACAGTGCGTCGTCCCTAGCTGATCGACTCTGAGACCTAGTCTCAGTAGCAGGTGACACTGGTGTCTCACTCGTGTCTAGATTCAGCATGCTACCTAGGAGGAGGACTCAGCTTGAGCCCCTTTACGGCCTCTACCACGGCCTCGAGTACCAAGTCCACGGACACCTCGTGCGTTCATTGTAAGTTCAAAGTTTATCTGTATTATGAATTTTATGAATCAATTACAGTTTCAGTATTTTATGTAAAGCAGTATGATAAATTCAGAGTTTGTTTTTTCGCAAATACAGTCTCTATCAGTTTCAGTTTCACTACATTTTCAGAACAGACTATCTATCATAACAATTTATCAAGATACTTACAAGATCAGCGTCGGAGACTCAGTGTACCACATTCTCAGTCAAATCATTTCAAATAATTTGAAAATCAGTTCTTGAAAACCAAGTTTTAAAACCCAAAATCCACCGTCGAGTTTTGTAACTTGGCTCTGATACCACTAAATGTAACATCCCAAACCTGTCCTAGACATTATGACCGAATCTAGCTATGTCACACGGAATGGAATTTGAAAATCGAATTCATCAAGTTAAAGCTGTTTCCGTTTATTAGTTTTTATTTATCTCTCGTTAGTTTCAAAACTTATTTTATCGCTAATTTGGTTCGTTTAAAAACATATCTAGTAGCAGAAGTTTTTAAATCGTGATATTTTAAGAAAACCGTTCATATTTAGGAAAAAAACGTTGATTTTAATAAAACTAGGTTTTTGTTGCAATTCAAAATCTCATGAAAACAGTTTAAACCCAAAACAAAAGCAACAGTCCAAAAGTCCAAATTACATCAAAACATCCCATAAAAATAGAGAATAAAACCATAAATGAAGTTTAAACAGTGCGATAAACAAGTGGTCACCGTAGAGTCCTCCGTTGCAGCGAACCGTTAAGTCTGGGGATTACCTTATCACATTAAACACAACAGCGTGGAGGATCGAAACATCAATGTACCACGGTTAGGAAGGAAGAAAAACTGATGGAAGTACAACATAGAAAGTCGAAAGTTTGAAAGTGGAAGAACATAGAAAAACGTCAGAGAGAAAAGAGAATTTTGGAAAAACTGAAAAACTGTTCACATATCCCTAATTTCTCTCCACCAACCCACTACTCAGAATTTCTATGTGACCAAAACTCTCTCGGTCAAACGAGTAAAAATAAAATGCCACGCCTACGTAGGGACTCGAACTCCAGACCCCCAACACACCAACACACATCTTAACCACCAGGCCAGCAGGCCTATTCTGATATGGAATTACAAAAGATTTAATATAAGCCCACTGAACAGAGATAGGGCTTATATCAGAAAAATACCAAATTTTGCCAAAGCTCAAGTTGAACTTGGGACCTCACACACACACCCAGAAAACTTAACGATTGAAGCAGATACACAGTTGTGTCACATTTTCACAAAAGCAGAAATAATAATTTTGGGGCGTTAAAAGCTACGTCATGACCGTCAACTTGTGTGAGTAGACCCGTTATAGCTCAAGAGTTAGCATCATTGAAATAGCTTCGGCTATGCATTGGCACTTTGTGTGCGAGATTCATTGAGATAGCTTCGGCTATATATTGGCACTTAGGATACGAGATAACCGAGTATCCGATAGTATTCTGAATGGTTCAACGGGTACATCAAAGACATCAATAAGAATGAGATTATTAATAGGTCGTACAGGTATGTACATGAACTGTATAAGCTTTGAATCAAAGAAACTTGTGAATTTTACATCTACTCGTATGTTTGAACATGTGGAAGGTTTGTTAACTAATATGAATTATATGTTCATATATTAAATTGCTTGAGTTATGTATTTATGATTAATTGAGTTTATTCATACGAGCTTACTAAGCTATATAACTTACATTATGTATTTTCCCATGTTTTATAGTGAAATCAAAGCTAGCTCAGATTCGGGGATCTTCGGAGATTTCGTCACATTATCGAACTATCACTTTGGTACTTTTGAACTTAAGTATTTTGAGTATATGGCATGTATAGGGACTGTAACACCCCTTACTCGTGTTCGAAGCCAAAACTGGATATGAGGCATTACCTAACTTAACTTGCTTAAACATAACACATCAGGCTATAAAATTTCGCTGCAGCTTAGAAACTTTTCATTTAAACTCATAACCTGCTCATTCTAAGCTTACGAGGCCCTAAACATACTTCCGGGAGGTTTCAAAATTTAAACTGAGAACTTTTACGCGCTTAGAAAATTTTTATCCAAACAGGGGCCATACGCCCGTGTTGTTCAAGGGACACGCCCGTGTGCCCCTGTGACATGCCCATGTTCTTCACCTGTGATCGACACTGAGTTATTTCACACGGCCGAACACACGCCCGTGCCCCTCACATGACCTCGACACGCCCGTGTCTTAGCCTGCATGCCAAAACCTTGGCATTCTATTTGTGACGTCATCACCTCACTAAGATCACACGGCCAAGGCACACGCCAGTGTTCTTAGACTGTGTGTCAAATTAAATTCCTAACTTCAAGTGCAGACTTCACACGGCCTGGGCACACGCCCATGTCTAAGGCCGTGCCTTCCACATGGCTGAGACACACAACTGTGTCTCTGCCCGTGTGTTTACTATTAAGCATACTGACTTGTAAATCTAGCTCACAAGGGAACACACAGCCGATCAACACGCCCATGGGGCTGACCGTCTGTCTCACACGGCCTAGACACACACCCGTGTGTCTACCCGTGTGGGCATTAAAAAGGCTATATTCCAAGCCAAATTCCATCCTACATAGCAACCATACCTATACCAACTCAATTCAAGCATCCACACAAGCATACACTTCATGATTCATCATCAATGAATATATATATAAGAATTAGTGAAGTATTGGCCCAACTTTAATGACCATTTATAAAATGAATTGGAACAACCTAAGTAGCCAACACATTTGGCTTGCATATATGACATAACCAAAACATTCAAGTCCTATACATGCCATACTCAAAATAAGTCTAATTTGGCTATACCTAAAAAGTGGCTGATAGTGTGATCTCCAACTCCGACGTCCGCGAATTCTCAAGCTAACTTTGCAATACTACAAGGAAAAGAGAAATGAAAGGGATAAGCATAAAACTTAGTAAGTTTTCATGGGAATAAATAGCAACCATAAGCTCATGATAAAATACATCCATGGCATTAATTAACCATACACAAAGTTATAGGCTTCTTGCCATACTTACTCATACTTGCCCTTATTTAGCACATACCATGCTACATATCGTAAATGCTTCTTCGTGAATTACTCACGGGTACCTGTGTTAACTCAATCACATAGCTTTAATAAAATTCTCGTTTCTATTTCTAAGCTGATCTATTCATCCCGATAAATCACTAGGGATGCTCAAGATGCATATTCGTAATTAATAGTATAAACACGAAACCAATGCCACATCCTGGATGTGGTCTTACATAGGGTCACCTCTGAGTGCCGATGCCATATCCCGGATATGGTCTTAAATGGAATCTCACCTCAAGTATCGATGCCATATCCCGGATATGGTCCTATACGATTCTCATACTCAATACCGAAGCCATATCCCGGATATGGTCTTATACGGGATCCCAATTCGGTGCCGAGGCCATGTCCCAGACATGGTCTTACATAGGACCTTATCGATCTCATGTCTTGATGATAGTATTCTCACACTTATTATAATCCCACTGGGACTTCAACATCTCAACATTTATCATCTTTCTCATTCAACACCAATATTCAATTTCATAGAATATCATATATCATTATATATCAACCATTCTCAAACATGCTAGCATAAATTTTGAATTTATCACATACAAACTTACCTCGATTTCAAAATAAGCCAGATCGTCGGTCTAGTCCGATATTTTGTTCTTTCCCTGATCGAGGTTGATTCTTGGCTCTTCTTGCTCTATAATAGCAAATTAGCTCATTTTTATCACCACATTAATAAAAGCATTTTAATAATAATGCTTTGGCAAAATTACCAGTTCGCCCTTATACTGGCAAAATAACCATTTTACCTCTAGGCTCATAAATCAATTCTAATCAAATTTCTACCTTTAATGAGCCTAGGTGAACATTTATTCCTCTTATGGCTATCTTCAAAACCCAACATTTCACACATTTACTACCAATTTTACAACCTTTACAAAAAGGTTCATTTAGGTGTTTTCATAGTAACACCTTTCACAAAAGTTGTTTATCTAGCAACTATGACTCATTTTCTTCCATAAAAATCCAACAAATAACAATGAAATCTCTCATGGAAAAACTCGAATCTTTTCACCATATTGCAAGATAGTCCCCTCATTAGAAAGCTTAAGCTCTAGGGGTTGTAAAAGTACAACTATCTTCAAGAAAAACCATTAAAATCACTTACTTGAATGGAGATGAGTTTGCTAAAATTTTGAGCTTTCAAAACCCCTATTTTGCTTGCTACTTTCGGTGGAGGAAGATGGAGAGAAAAGATGATATATTTTCTTTCTTTACTTTATTAATACAAGTCAATTTAGTCACCAACTTTTACCAACTTTGACCAATTTTGTCAATTCTTGTCTCCTATGGCCGGCCACCTTATTCTTAGGGGTCTAATTGCACGTGAGAGACCTCAAATTAATATTCTATGGCTATTAGGCACCTTTAGCTTATAAAATAGAACTTTCGCACTTTACGCGATTTAGTCCTTTTTCACGATGAAGCTTGAAATTGCTAAAATGAAAGCACAAAAATTTTCATGCACTTATATAATCATGCTCTAACTCATAAAATATCATGAAAATAATTTTCTCTAACCTCAGATTAGTGATCCCGAGATCACTGTTCCGACTAGCCCCTAAATCGGGCTGTTACAAGGACTTTAGGTAATTGTGGTATATGTGTTTATAATAACTTTAGCCATTTGAATTGGCTTGTAAATGATGTATGGTTTGGTTTTGTTTAAATCCATGTAAGTTGGCCTATATTTTGGGTTAGTTGATGATGTGATTATATGAGTGCTAATACCCTATTTTTATGTGGCTTATAATTTCTTGTTGAATGGTTGGTTGTGGATTAATAGTTTAGGTAGCCAATGGTTGAGTTTCGAATTTGGTATATAGGTGAATTTAGGTAGAATAATGCGTGTTTTAAAAAAAATGACCTTATTGATGATTTGATATTATGAGTTTTGGTATGGAATTGAATGCCATATTGTGGAATTTGTGTGTCTTGTTGTTGTTAGTATTGAAATAGTAAGTTTTATGCTTGGTTGAGGTTATTAGAATGCCTATTTTTATGCAATGAATTGTGCCATTTGAGACTGGTGTAGGTACATGCAAATTGGGTAGCAAAATGGCTTGGTAAATAGCTTATTTATATCCACATGGGCAGAGACACGAGCGTGTGTCTCAACCATGTATGACACACGGTTATGATACACGGCCGTGTGTCCCCTGGTGTTAAATTAAAATTCAAGTCAATATGCTTCACAAGGCCTAGCACATAGGCGTGTGATTGGCCGTGTGACCTAAGTTAGTATACCCTACAGGTTTGACAAGGCCTAGCACACGGTCTGGCACACGGGCATTTGTGGCCATTTTTAGGGCACATGGGCTAGCCACACGGGCGTGTGTGTTGGCCATGTGACCCAAGTCAGAAAGTTACACGAGGTCGGACACGGGCTGGGACACGACCATGTGATCCCATTTCGAATATCCACATGTCGGGTGTGTCTTTGGCCGTGTGAGACACACGGCCGGGCCACACGGGCGTGTGTCCCCTGTATATTGAAAAATTTTCTGTGTTTTCTAAAAGTTTCATGAGTTATAGGTTTAGTCTTGAACCACTCCTAAAACATGTTTAGGGCCTCGTAGGCTCGTATTAGGGACAAAGTGATTGAAATTGAATGATGATTACATGAAATTTGAAAATGTATGTGAAATGAATGTTTAATTGTTTTATAAGTCCGGTAATGCTTTGTAACCCTATTCCGTCATTGAATACGGGTGAGGGGTGTTACATAACGAGTTTGCTAGAAAAAGATGTGCCCTTTGATTTTAGTAGGAATGCTTAAAAGCATTTAATACTCTCAAGGAAAAATTAATTAATGCCCCGATTGTGGTTGCACCTGATTGAAATTTACCCTTTGAACTAATATGTGATGCGAGTGATTTTGCAGTAGGTGCAGTTCTTGGATAGCGAAGAGATAAACATTTTCAGCCAATTTATTACACTAGCAAGACATTGACAGATGCATAAGAAAATTACACTACTACAAAAAAATTATTACTAGCTATGGTTTTTGCATTCGATAAATTTAGATCATATTTGATATTATCTAAAGTTGTTGTTTACACTAACTATTCAGCTCTCTGCTATCTGCTAACTAAATCGGATGCAAAACCTGTCTTATAAGATGGATTTTATTATTGCAGAAGTTTGATTTGGAAATCCAGGATAAGAAGGAAGCTAAAAATCTTGCAGTAGATCACCTTTCCAGACTAGAGAATTCACATCTTGAGGAGCTTAATGAGAATGAGATAAATGACTCGTTCCCTGAGAAGCAACTCTTAGTTATAACTGATTCTTAAGTCCCTTGGTTTGCGGATACCACAAATTACTTAGCTGCTAACATCCTACCAAAAGGGTTGACACATCATCAAAAGAAGCGATTCTTTGCCGATGTGAAAAATTATTTTTGGGAGGATCATTTTTTTTCGTGTATGTGCTAAACAAGTAATTCAGAGGTGTGTTACAAAATCAGAAGCAAGTAATGTAACACCTCTTATTCGTATTCAACGTCGAAATAGGGTTACGGAGTATTATCGGGCTTATAACACATATAACCGTACTTTTCTCATATATTCGATCAATTCATACAATCATCATTCCATCTCAATCAATTTGTCTCTTATAATAGCTTACAAGGCCTTAAACATACTTTAGGAGCGGTTCAGGACTAAACCGATAACTTTTAAAGCTTTCACGAAACTTTGAAAAAATTTCTCAAAACAGGGGACACATGCCCGTGTGGTCGGGTCGTGTGTCTCACATGGCCACTAGAAACAACCGTGTCACCGGCCGTGTGAAAACAGGAGGTACATACTAACTTGGGTCACACGGCCAACCACATGCCCGTGTGTCTAGCCCGTGTGCCCTTCGAAATGGCCACACATGCATGTGTGCCTAGTCTTGTGCTAGGCCGTGCCAATCCTGTAGGGTATACTGACTTATGCAACACGGCCAAGTCACGTATACTGACTTGTACCACACGGCCAGTCACATGCTCGTGTGTGAGACCGTGTGGAGCATATTGGCTTGGTTTTAATTTCAACATTAGGGGACACATGGCCATGTAACATGACCGTGTGTCGCACACGGTCGAGACACACGCCCGTGTCTCTGCCCTTGTGGACAAAAATAGGCTATTTGCAAAGCCATTTTGCCGCCCTATTTTTACATACATGCACAAGTGTAATATGCAACATTTTATAACTCAATAACACATATTACACCAACTTAACATAGTACTCAAATACCTAAGTAATACCGTGCATTTTCCATTCATAAGTCTACTACATATCAAGACAACATTTGCATATTTCCATTCCATCTACTACTTGCCAAAACATACCATATTTGAATACTTATACACAACCAAAACATTATAGCAAGTTAAGCCAAATCACATGGCTTTAACTTATACCACAACATGTACCAAAATCACTATCTCAAGTAACCATAACTATCATCTTTATAACTAGCCTATACATGCCATATTTACAAATATCCAAGAGTTCAAAAGTACCAAACAATAACTGGATAGTGTGATGCGTAACTCTGACTTATCCGAATCGAGCAAGCTATCGAACCTCTATAAGACATGGAAAAAGAAACAGAGTAAGATTTAAATCTTAGTAAGCCCGTATAATTAAGAATTTAACTTACCATTTATACATAATCAAACAATTAAATAAAGTATATCAAATTCTATTGCCAAATGCCTATACACAAGCATTCTTCAACAAGTTAGTCACGTAAATGCGTGAAATCATCCATTATCTCAATTTAATACTCAATACATTGTATCATATCAAAATTCATATATCATGTACATCATTTGTAACATTTCACTCTCAATCATATAAACAGTAAAATCATTTGATAACAGTAACTCATCCGTTTGAACAGTACTTCATCCATATAACAGTAATTCATCTGTATAACACATACCTTATTCACATAACCAATAACATAATTTATGCCCGTTGAACCTATTAGAATATCGAGGGATACTCGGGTGATATACACTACGCTTAATAATCAGTAATCTGTCAATTTATTATCATTTCCGCTCTTTCGAGCTATGATTGTAAGCTCATCTTGAGCTGATGGACAGTAAGCTCTATTGAGCTGAAACGGTAAGCTCTGACGAGCTGAAAACAGTAAGCTCTTACAAGTTGATATATCAGTAAGCTCATACGAGCTACAATAAGTCCACAACACATGCAGGATCTCGACCTAAACGGTAACCCTAGTGACATGTCACTCATATCCTACGAATTCCTACGGTTCAAATGGGGCTCGGTAACCATTAGAATTTATCAGTACGGCATTCTTATTTCAAGTAGATCAATTACTCAATTATATACATTCATTTCAAATAATGACAGGTATTTAAAGGTTTGGTTCTAATTATACGAACTTACCTCGAGTTGCTCGGATAGAAATATCGGCTAATCGTTAACCTTTTCTTTTCCCCGATCTAATCCCGATCTCAGCTTATCTTGATCTACATATTATTAAAATCAGCTTATTTAATCAACTATTTTTTCAATTTAGTCCAAAACACACATTAGGACTATTTTACACATTTGCCCTAAAATTTTTACATTTTTACAATTTAGTCCTTATCACATAAAATTGAAAATTCATACAATTTGGTACAAACCCATGCTTAGACGAATTTTAACAGAGTCCCTAGCAGCCCATATCTTTTATTTAATCACACTTTTACCCATATAATTTTACAATTTCACAAATTAACCCCTTTTTGACATTTTTGTCAAAAATCACTTTACAAAAACTATTAATCTAGCATTAAACCTTCCAAATCTATCATAATTCATCAAATTACTCAAGCATTCAGCAATGGCAACATGATAAATCTTTCACAATTTTGAAATCTAAGGTACGGGCTAACTAGAATACAAAGCAACGATCGCAAAAACATAAAAATCATTAAAAACCGAATAAAAATGGACTTACAATTGAAGATCAAAGTGACCAAACCCTAAAACACCAAATATGGAGTCGCCCTTTCTTCTTTTCGGTGAACAATTGAAGAATATGAAAGCTTTTTCTTTTGTTTTTACTAATTTATCATAATTAATAACTAATTTACTATATTAACCTTAAGTATATAACATTAAAATTCATTTATACATTTCCATTGATGTCCACCTACCTTTAAAATGGCTTAATTACCATTTAAGTCCATCATATTTAAAAGCCAAAGCTATTTAACACTTTTAACTAATAGAATGACACTTTTGCACTTTACGCGATTTAGTTCTTTTTATCAAATTAACCATTCAAACAGTAAACTTTCTTTACGAAACTTTCACGAAATTAATCTATCATGCTGTGGACCTTATTAAAATAATAAAATAAATATTTTGACTTTAGATTTATGGTTCTGAAACCACTATTTTGATTTGACCAAAAACGGGTTGTTACAAGTAAAATCATAGAACATTGCCACTCAGGACTAACAGGAGGACATTACAATGGGACTAGGACAACACATAAAACACTTGAATTAGGTTTTTATTGGCCCACACTGTTCAAGGACACTAACAAGTATGTTGCTTCTTGTGATAGATGCTAGAGAATAGGTAATATTTCTAAACGTGATGAAATGCCTCAAACTTATATGCTCTCATGTGAAATTTTTAACGTCTGGGGCATTGATTTTATGGGCCCATTTCCTAGCTCTTCTGGTAATAAATACATCCTAGTAGTAGTTAATTATATGTCAAAATGGGTAGAAGCTCAAGCTTTACCTACCAACAATATTAGAGTGGTAGTTTAATTTCTTAAGAAGCTCTTTTCTCGATTTAGAACACCTAGAGCGATTATTAATTATAGGGGTACGCATCTTTGTAGTGCTCAATTTGATAAAGTTCTTAAAAAGTATGGGGTGCATCATAGAACAGCTACCCCTTATCACCCTCAAACTAGTGGACAAGTTGAAGTTGTGAATCGTGAACTCAAACATATCCTAGAAAAAATTGTAGAGTCAAATAGAAAGGATTGGGCGATAAAACTAGATGACGCTTATGGGCTTATAGGACTGCTTATAAACACACATAGGAACATCTCCTTACAAATTTGTATATGGAAAAAGTTGTCATTTCCCACTTGAACTTGAGCACAAAGCATTCTGGGCAGGTGAAAAGATATTGATGTAGTTGAACAAATTTGATGAGTGGCGAGCGAATGCTTACGAGAACTAGCGACTATATAAAGAAGCAACAAAGCGACGCCACGATGCTCGTTTGAAGCAGCCCAAACAATTCACAGTTGGAGATCTTGTTCTTTTATACAATTCAAAGCTCAAGTTGTTTCTTGGAAAGCTGAAATCAAGATGGTCAGGCCCATTCGTAGTACAAACCGTTTTCCCATACAGTATGATAGAGATAACCCATCCAGCATATGACACATTCAACGTAAATGGTCATCGACTCAAACTTTATAATGGTGACGAATTCGGAGATGATAGAGAGGAGCTTCGACTCAGCGAACCTTTGTAATTGTGCGCACAAGGTAAGTCGAGCTTAGACTTTGAATAAGCGCTTCTCGGAGGCAACCCGAGTGTTAACACTGCTAATTTTCTTAATTTTATTTCATGTTATTTTTAAAATTAATTAAAAAAAGTGTGTTTTTTGACCCACACGGCCTGAACACATGGGCGTGTCCCAGGCCGTGTGCACTAAAAGGGGTTCGATAGTGAGTTACACAATCTGGCAACATGGTCGTGTGACCTACACGGCCTGAACACACGGGCGTGTCCTTGGCCGTGTGAATCTCGGGACTCAATTTTTCCAAAATTTAATGAAGACACGATCTAAAATAGTCCACACGGGCGTGTCTTAGGCCGTGTGAAACCTGGAGCTAATGTTTTTCACTTTTAATCAAGTTAGAGAGTTACAGGGCCAGGCACGTGGCCATGTGTGAGACACGGCCGAGCCACACGGGCGTTTGGGAGTTCACACGGGTGTGGGAGAAGTGAAAGTGGTTGCACACGACCATGCGACACGGCCATGTGTGCCACACGACCTGGACAAACGGGCGTGTTTGAGGCCGTATGAAGACTGGCCTATATTTTTTAAGAACGTACACGAGCTGGAAAGGAACGACACGGGCATGTGACATGATCGTGTGGCCCAACACGGGCCCTTACACGACTGTGTCCCCCTTGTTTAACACCCAAACCCTAACTTCTTTTTAATTTTCTCTTCCCCAAATTTTCAACCCTTAAACCATAACTGCCGTTAGCCTTCCCTTGCAAATTTGGCCACCGTCGTTCCTCCATTACCCACACCCTCTCCCTCTTTCCTCCTCCATTCGAGCCACCCACTCTCCCACGACCACACTGCCCTCCCTTTTTCCTTCCCTTCCCTTTGCTTTCCCCCTTTTCCTTCCTTTTTTCCCTTTCCTCCTTCCTTTGAACCACGCACGAGCCGCCCCCAATAGACCCCCTCCACCATCCTTGGCAACCCTCACTCCACCGCACGCTTGTCGACAATCGTGACCCTCAGAGCTCCGGCCACCCACCGTCAGTCTTTTGCCCATTTTTCTATTTAATATTATTATTTATTTTATCTTCTTTAGTTATTTATTCTATTATTTTATCCCTTTATTTTATTTTATTATTCTGTTTATGTTTATGTTTATGTTTATTTATCTTTTTATCCCATTTTAGTAATTTTATTATTCTTATTTGATTATGTTGATTTCTATTTGGTACAGTTAGTTAAGGTTAGCTATTATTATCCCTATTATTATTATTTTGGCTATATCATTATTTATTATTATTATTATACTTGTTTATTGCTTTTATTGTTATTGTTCTTCGTCATTCTCATCAAATTAGTATTCTTTATGTTACTGTTTTAGTTTATTTTAGTTATTATTATGATCCATCCTTAGTTTATTATTTTGAAGTATTTGCTCACTGTCTTTATTAATTTTGTTTCTTGCTTTTAGTATTCGACAATCGGGCTTAGTTTATGTTTTGGTGAGGTGTATTTTATTTTATATTAGTGAATTATTTTATTTTAGGCATACTATGACCAACACTCGCAGCAAGTCCAAGGACGTCGTCCCCGCTTCGAAAAAGCGGAAAACCCCAAGTGTAACCTCCTCATCGAGTGCTTCTGCCGAGGCCTGCCACCCTTATCTCCGATTTTCAGTGGGTCCTTAGGAGGAATTATTTTAGCTACTTTGATTGTGACCACTCGACTTAGGCCGATGTATTGATTGGGCCACTTTGGAGAAGGTCCACCTTGCTGATCTTATTTAAGCCTTTATTGCCACAGCCCTGTGGGACCAGCTATTCTCTATCATTGAGCCCACATACGTGGAGCTGACTTTGGATTTCTACTTGACATTTACTCTCCAGCATGCGATGATGATTCGTGACGAGCCAGGCACCATCACTTTCAGACTCGGTGGCCTGGAGTGCCATATGAGTGTCCCTGAGTTCGGCGCTACTTTGGGACTATACAGTGAGGAGTTTATGAGTGTCGAGTATTTCCTCCGCCTACATCGGCACATCCAATACTCGCCATCTAGTTGTTGGGCAGATCTTATCATCGTGTCTGTTGAGTCTTAAAATTTATAAAAAGAATGATCGAACCTGGAAACTAACTTTGACAACGATTTGAGGCAAGCGCACCTATCGAACAGTAGTATAGTTTAGGCAAGACCAGAATGTTGAATCCCAAAGGAACCAAAAGTACTAATACTAACTCTCTTTTTATTATTTAGCCAAAGAATAAAGGGATTTATTTATCTAATCTAAATTAAGTAACTACTAAACTAAAGATGCAAAGACAAAGAGAAAGAGTTTGGGAAAATAACTTAAGGAAAAACCAATTGAATAAGACGACACCTAAGGAAGAATCCGCCTAGACTTCACTTGTTATCTAACTCTGAACCAGACGGTTTATTCACTTGAATTGATCTGTAAGATTCCCTAAGTTATATTAATCCCTCTCTCGAGGCGACTAACGTCTAACCCTAGGTTGATTAATTGAAATCTCTTTCTAATTAAAACCCCTAGAATTGCATTAACTCGATCTATGGACTCCCATATTAGGTTTCACCCTAATCCGGCAAAATCTCGTCACCCTATCTCTAGGCGCACGATCGACTCTGCTTAATTATGCTAGATCTACTCTTAGGCAGGAACTTTTGCTCCTCCACCTAAGCACATCACACTTGAATTAATATCCCGAAAATAGCAACACAAGAATTAAGAACACATAATTAAGAACAAGTCAAATATTTATCATATAGTTCAATAAATGATAACAGGATTCATCTTAGGTTTTATCCCCTCAGGTATCTGAGGGTTTAGTTCATAACAATAAAAGAAAACATCTCAGAAGAAAAGATAAAACAAAACATAAGAAATCCCTAAAACCCCCTGAAGGAATTGAAGGAGAGATCCTCCGTCTTGAGTATAATTCTGACTTCTGGAGATGGATCAACTGGCTATCTTCGAGTGAATCTCCACAAATTTGACCTTTCTGGCTCGGCTCATTGGCCTTGCTAACCGTCCCCTTCTAGGTTATACTTAGGGTGTTTATATAGGCTTTTGAGATAGGTTTCTTTGCCCCTAAGTATCCTTTACCGAGTGAAATTGCTCTTTTCCACGACAGGGACACGGCCATGGCACACGCCCGTGTGAGTCGTCTTTAGGCCGTGTTCAGACTTTTAATGAGGCACGGCCGTGTGGTCTTGGGCCCAGGCCATGTCGATTTCTATTTTGGCCCAATTTGTTCCGTTTTAAGCCCGTTTCTCGTTCTTTTCATCATTGGGAGCTCTCCTGAGTATGAAACATGAAAACAAAGGATTAAAAGCACCAAATTACACAATTCAGGGCTTAAATCATCCAAAAGCATGCTAAATGTGGGCTTAAAATATGTTACTTTTACGGTTTATCAAATACCCCCACACTTAAGCTTTTGCTTGTCCTCAAGCGAAATTCTCAACTCACAATTAAAATAAACTTCATCGATTCAAAATATTCATCAATTATGTTTCATCATAATTCAAAGATAATTCATACATGGATAATTCAACTCAAGGAGTCCTAAAGATTCAAAAAGTCAAAGTCATAGTTTTTATAGTATGAAAACATAGGTGTTTCCCCTTACCTGAATAATTACCTCTGATTCAAAATCGACAAGAGTTGACATCCTTACTAAAGATTCACTCAAATCACTCGAAGTGTTTATGGTTCAGAATTAAGCACTTAAAAGTCGAACATGAAAAGTTAATCCCATAGGCTTGCATGAAAATCAAATCTCCACCACTAGAATATGAGATGATACACAAATCAAAAGGTCTTTACAAGGTTGTAACGGGGCTTAGGTTCAAAGGTATGGATATAGGCTGAGCTAGAGGGTTAGAATCGAGATTGACCTAACAAATTACCTAACTAGAAAAATGAACTAATCCTAAATAATTACATCAATTGAAAACTTGTCATACTAATAATAATACCCTAATACGAGCTTTCTTCTTCAATAATTGGCATTCAAACATATAAGCTTATTCAATCACACAACTAATAATGAATATAATTCGATTTTTTTTAAGAACAAGTCAAATAATAGGAAAGAACTTTTACAACTAAAATATAGAACATAATTAGGCAACTGTTCAAAATCAAATCTCGACAAAAAGGTAGTCAAAAGAAATGGTGATAACAAATACAAAGGGTTTTGGGTTAATATTAGTGGGTGAATCAATAAAAAGGGTTGTTAGGATCAACAGGGTTTACTAGGGGTTAATTATGAAGGTAGGCTTTTTAATGGAGTAAGTGGGTTAAAACCTAGGTGCCTTTATCATCTCGGTATATCAAATCAAACGTGTGGTCTTGACAAGTATAATTAATGCAAGTTCTAGAATAACAAATCAATGTTGACACACTCATAATCAATAAAGTAAGCACGGAAAAGAATGTATGCTCTAAAAGGCTCAAAATCTCACATAGAATTATGGGTATTTGATGTCAACCTCGTAAATTTCAAATTTCAAGGTAGCATTTAGATTCCGATAGACAACCTAACAAACTTTTTAATTTTTGAAAAATAAACTTATCAAGCTTGATTATCTAGTATCCTTCAAATTTAATCATCAATGCACAATTATCAATGACTTAATCTAAAACATATCAATAAAAAATCATAAATCAAAGGAAATTTCATTCTAATCATAATATGAGAAACTTACTTTAGAACAAGGCATAATTTAGGAATTTGAGAATAATGCAGAAAGTTAGGCACTTTCTTGAAATAACTATTCACCCCCCACACTTAAGATGTACATTGCCCTCAATGTACAAAGATATATATGCATTTTAAGAGAGAGAGGGAGGTGAGACTTCTTGAATTTGGATGGTTTCCTAGAGTTGGAGTCAATAGGGGTGGTGGCTGCTATCGAGCTCTGCGCTAGATGAAAAAATTGGGGAGCTCGTAGAGAATTAGCCAGGAATTATTAAAACACATTTAACATAAACTAAATATATAATTAAAGACAAGAAAGATAAAAAGAAAGAAAATAGAAGTGTAAATAAAATTAGAATTAAAGATTAATGGACCAAATAGTCCTTATTGTTGGATGGTTCGCGAGGTGGGTGTGACCTCTAAGGCTGCGGAGGTGCTAGTGGTGGCGGAAGTGATGTGATTCCCAAGCAGCCTTTAGAACCTCTAAGGCTGCATTGAGGTGGTGGTGGTTGTGGTTCCGGTGTGATTCCCTAGCAGCCTGTTGAACCTGACACTAAGAAACTAAAATAAAATAAACTAAATTAAGCATAAGATAGTCAAAGAGAAGGAAAATAAAGGAGAAGAGTAAAAAAGAGGAAGAATTAAATGGTTTCAAAGACCCTTGGCTTGTTGTTTGGATGAAGCGGTCGGCATGAACTTATGTAGATCGATCTCCCTCGGGGAGACTATGCTTGGGTCCTTCCACTTCTTCGACATGGTTACGATGTGGTTCAATGGTTAGTGAAATGTTAGAGAAGAAAAGTGGAGAGAGGTCTAAGAAAGAAAAGGAAAAGGAAATGGTCTGGAGAAAATGAGGAGTGGGTGATTTAAATCACATGGACGCCTCGCACAGCCGTGTAGCTGGTCGTGTTGTTTTTACCACGCCCATGTTAGGGTAGCCATGCCCGTGTGTGAGCAAACAATGTCGTCCATGGCAGTGTCGCACGGCCGTAAGGTTTTGTCGGTGCCCGTGGGGTGGTGGTTGGAGTCCGTGACTCGAAGATTTGATTCGTCTGACTCGTACCATTTCTGCCATGTCAGTACGGAGATTCATGTGGTCCACACGGCCACAGCCACGGCCATGTGGCCTGGAAATCTGCACTTGGTTGGCTTATAGTTAAATGCTAAAAAGGAAAAATAAAAGAAAGAGTGATTGACCGTTTTGGCCAGTGGAAAATATTTTAATAAAATTTTTTCGGTCATTTGGTCCCATGTAGTGATTGACCCTCGTGGAAGGGAATGCAACCACTGTTTTGCTTTATTCCTCAGGGAAAAGGGAAATAACCGAAGATGGATGGCATCATCAAAAACACCATTTATCTTGAAGGTATCACAGAATTCTAGAAAATTAGCTAAGTGTGTGTTAGGATCTACATCTTGCAAACCATCAAACTGAACAAACTGTTGTATCATCTGTATAGTGTTAGGTTTCAGTTCAAAACTATTTGCAGCAATAGTAGGCCTAACAATACTAGACTCAGTTCCAGTTAAACTAGGTTTAGCATAATCATACATAGTGCGTGGAGCATGATGTTCGGCCATCTCTGGAGGTGGCAGATTATCTCTGCCATCTCTTCTGCAGTATTAATTTTGGCTTCTTGCTCTTCTTCTATGTAGTTTAAGCTTCGCCTTGTTTCTCTGCTATTTCTGTGAACGGTACCTTCAATATCACTGTCGTAAAGTAAGGGTCCTGTCGGGTTCCTTCTAGTCATAAACTAGAGGTACCTGAAAGGAGTGAAAGAAAGAAATTAGCAAGAAATAAAAATAGACTAAAAAAATAAAAGTAAATTGTAAAAAATAAAAATGGCTAAAGTAATAAAAATTGAGCGTTCGTTAATATTTTAGTTCCCCGGCAACGGCGCCAAAAACTTGATCGTGTCTGTCGAGTCTTAAAATTTATAAAAAGAATGATTGAACCTGGAAACCAACTCTGACAACGATTTAAGGCAAGCACACCTATCGAACAGTAGTATAGTTTAGGCAAGACCGGAATGTCGAATCCCAAAGGAACCAAAGTACTTATTATTTAGCCTAAGAATAAAGGGATTTATTTATCTAATCTAAATTAATTAACTACTAAACTAAAGATGCAAAGACAAAGAGAAAGAGTTTGGGAAAATAACTTGAGGAAAAACCAATTGATTAAGACGACACCTAAGGAAGAATCCACCTAGACTTCACTTGTTATCTAACTCTAAACCAGACGATTTATTCACTTGAATTGATCCGAAAGATTCCCGAAGTTATATTAATCCCTCTCTCGAGGCGACTAACGTCTAACCTTAGGTTGATTAATTGAAATCTCTTTCTAATTAAAACCCCTAGAATTGCATTAACTCAATCTAAGGACTTCCATATTAGGTTTCACCCTAATCTGGCAAAATCTCGTCACCCTATCTCTAGGGGCGCGATCAACTCCGCTTAATTATGCTAGATTTACTCTTAGGCAGAGACTTTTGCTCCTCCACCTAAGCACATCACACTTGAATTAATATCCTGGAAATATCAACACAAGAATTAAGAACACATAATTAAGAACAAGTCAAATATTTATCATATAGTTCAACAAACAATAATAAGATTCATCTTAGGTTTCATCCTCTCAGGTATCTGAGGGTTTAGTTCATAACAATAAAAGAAAACATCTCAGAATAAAAGATAAAACAAAACATAAGAAATCCCTAAAACCCCCTGAAGGAATTGAAGGAGAGATCCTCCGTCTTGAGTATAATTCCGGCTTCTTGAGATGGATCAACTCGCTATCTTCGAGTGAATCTCCACAAATCTGACCTTTCTAGCTCGGCTCATTGGCCTCGCTAACCGCCCCCTTCTAGGTTATACTTAGGGCGTTTATATAGGCTTTTGAGATAGGTTTCTTTGCCCCTAAGTATCCTTTTCCGAGTGAAATTGCTCTTTTCCACGACAGGGACACGGCCATGGCACACGCCCGTGTGAATCGTCTTTAGGCAGTGTTCGGACATTTAATGAGGCACGACCGTGTGGGCTTGGGTCCAGGCTGTGTCGATTTCTATTTTGGCCCAATTTGGTTTGTTTTAAGCCCATTTCTCGTTCTTTTCATCATTGGGTGCTCTCCTGAGTATAAAACATGAAAACAAAGGATTACGAGCACCAAATTACACAATTCAGGGCTTAAATCATCCAAAAGCATGCTAAATGTGGGCTTAAAATATGTTACTTTTACGGTTTATCATCTTATGACGAGTATGACACTTTATGATGCCAGTTGCTCGAATATGACTTCTTTCCCTCCGGCTTTACGGTATTCATGCCCTTTTAGCTTATACTTTGACCTGTTAGAGAGAGAGCACTGGAGTCATCAATACTATCGATGCTTATCTTTTATGGAGTATGGCTACCGAGCATATTTTTGATTTAGCTTACTTCGTTGCCCTCACTTTCCGCTATCAGACAGATCGTAACAGGAAGGGTCCTACGTGACTCGACTAGCTCGACACTTCGGTCTCCTCGACACGGCGTAGAAGTCTTCTACACTTACAGTTGCCGGCCAGATGTCCCCACAGGGAATATCGAGCATGACTGATAAACCATAATTATAATATATTTTAATCCCACATTTAGTTCACTATTCGATGATTTATTCCTTGATTTATATAAAAAGGTGCTTGTAATCCTTTCTTTTCATGTCTTATACCCAGGAAAGCACCCGAGGATGAAAAGAACACAAAAAGGGCCCAAAACGGAGTAAATGGGCCTTAGCACGAGATTGAAACGGTCGTGCCTCGACAATCACCTAGAGCACGGCCTCAACCCTGCCTCACACGGCCGTGCCTCAAATTAGAAATCCGAACATGGTCTGAAGTCGATCCACACGGGCGTGTGCTATGGATGTGCCTCTGTCGCTGGAAAGAGCAATTTCAGTCAGAAAAGGATACTTAGGGAGAAAGAATCGCATTCCAAAAGCCTATATATATTCCCTAAGTGCCACCTTTGAAGAGGCGTCAAAAGCTAGGCCAATGGGCCAAGCCGAGAAGGTCAGAGTTAGGGAATAACGCGAGGATAGCCAGTTGATCCATCCCAAGAAGCCGGAATTATACTCAAGATGGCAGAATTCTCCTTCAAATCCTTCAGTGGGTAGCGATTTCCCAATTCGTTCTTTTTGTCTTTGTGTCCTTAGCTTAGTCATCGTAAATTTAGTTTAAAAGCAACTTCATTATATTTTTAAGGCTAAATAATAAGAAAAAGTTAGTATTAGTACTTTTAGTTCCTTTGGGTTCGACAATCCGGTCTTGCCTAAACTATACTACTGTTCGATAGGTACACTTGCCTTTAATCATTGTCAGAGTTAGTTTCCAGGTTTGATCATTCGTTTTATAAATTTTAAAGCTCTGATTTCAGCGATCAAGTTTTTGGCGCCGTTGCCGGGGAACTAAAATATTAAGAAAACTCTATTTTTATTACTTTAGCCCTAACTTTTTATTTTTTTCGCAATTTATTTTTGTTTTTGTTTTTATTCCTATTTTTTACTTTTTACTAAATCTTCTTTCTCATTTTTCCCAGCAGGTAACTCTAGTTTATGACTAGAAGGAACCCGAGAGGACCTTTGGAATATGATAGTGATATTGAAGCAACCGCTCGCAGGAATCGTCGGGAAACCAGGCGAGCCCTAAATTACACAGAAAGAGAGGAAAAAGACAGATCCAATCCTACTAAAGGGATGGACGAGAACCACCCACAACCATGCGATGTGGGGGAAAATAATGCTTCACGCACAATGATTGATTATGCGAAACCGCATTTAACAGGAGCAGAATCAAGTATTGTTAGGCCTGCTATAGCTGCTAACAATTTTGAATTAAAGCCTAACACAATACAAATGTTTCAACAGTTTGTTCAATTTGATGGTTTGCAGGACGAAGATCCAAACACGCATATAGCTAACTTTTTAGAGTTCTGTGATACTTTCAAAATAAATGGCATTTCTGATGATGCCATACGTCTTCGGTTATTCCTTTTTTCATTGAGAAATAAAGCTAAACAGTGGTTAAACTCATTACAACGAGGTTCAATCACTACATGGGATCAAATGACCGAAAAGTTTTTAATGAAATATTTTCCACCGGCCAAAACGGCCAAATTACGGAATGATATCTCTTCTTTTGTGCAGATAGATTTAGAGACATTATACGACGCATGGGAGAGATTCAAGGATCTCTCTTGAGGAGGTGCACACACCATGGCTTACCCTTGTGGCTACAAGTCAAAACCTTTTATAACGGTGTACACCCCTCAACAAGGCAACTAATTGATTCAGTCGCCGGTGGAACAGTGAACAACAAAACTCCAGAAGCAGCATACGAGTTCATCGAAGAGATGTCACTGAATAATTACCAGTGGCAGGCTTCAAGAACCAAACTAACAAAATCAGCGGGAGTTTTCAACGTCGATGCAGTGACCATGCTATCAACGCAGCTAAAGATGATGAATAAAAAGCTTGATAGTTTGTGTTCCTCGCAGGCACATCCAGTCATGCAGTGCAGCGCAAGTGGAACCGTGGCGAATCCTGAGTACCCACCCTACCAACCGGAAGCAGAAAGCGAACAGATGAACTATATTGGTAATAATTTCCGATCCAATAATAATCCTTATAGTAACACTTACAATCCAGGTTGGAGGAACCACCCAAATTTTTCGTGGGGAGGTCAAGGAAATCAAGGAAATCAAAGGCAATAACCTCCTCAAAATTTCCAAAATCAGCCCTATCCATAATAGAAGAAACTGACCCTCGAGGAGATGATGGAAAAATTCTCAGCAGACACGGAGAAACGTATCCAAGAAACAGAGAGAACAATCAAAAGCAATGAGAGCCGAATTGAGGAAATTACAAAGTCAATCAAGGAAGTCACTAATGCAGTCGAACAACTCGCAAAGCTAATGCCAGAACGACCGCATGGACGTCCACAAAGCAACACTGATATTAACCCTAAGGAACAAGTCCAAGCCATCACAGCTCAGGATAATAAGGTGTTAGAGAAACCTGATACAAGGCCAGAAAATAAGGTAGATGAAGATAAAACAGAGGTAACACAAGAAAAGCCAAAATCGGCAATTAAAGAGTACCAACCTCGCATACCTTACCTTGAAGCCATAAAAAGAGACGATTCAGAGGAACAATTTAGTAAGTTTCTTAAACTCCTAAAGAAATTACATATTAACTTACCTCTTCTTGAAGCTCTTTTTCAGATGCCAAACTCGAGGAAGTTTTTAAGACAACTCTTGACCAACAAACGCAAAATAGATGAAGAACACCACATGGAATTAAACGCAACATGCTCGGCAATGTTACAAAATAGACTACCACAGAAACTAAAAGATCTAGGGAGTTTTACAATTCCATGTTTAATTGGTAGTTTAAATATTGATAATGCGTTAGCTGATTTAGGGGCAAGCATAAATGTCATGCCTTATTCACTGTTTAAACAACTAGGTCTAGGGAAGCCCAAACAAACTAGGATGAGTATTCAATTAGCGATAAAACTGTTAGAATTCCTAGGGGCATTATTGAAGATGTTCTCGTAAAAATTGATAAATTTGTTTTCCCAGTAGACTTTGTTGTCTTAGACATGGATGAGGATAATTCAATCCCCTTAATTCTAGGAAGACCTTTCCTAGCAACCGCCAAGACTAAAATTGATGTTGCCACAGGTGAACTTATACTTCGTGTAGGTGATGAATGAATCAATCTTCAAGCTCTTGACTCGGCCAGGATAACAATCGATGAAGGTAAGAAAGTTCTTCAATAGATAATCAAATTGTTCAACCTCCATCGCAGGAAACATCACAAGAACACAAACCTGAGCCAACTCATAGACCCCAAGTCGACAAAGTAGAGTCACACAAGGAACAAAGCCTTAATGTAAACAAATTAGAAGAGCAGCAAGCACACGTCAAAGAAGAACCAGATCCACACGAAGTAAAACCAGAGGAACCACCAGAAGAGCTTGTAGGGACATCCAACCACTTCAAAATAGGAGACCAGGTACTATTAGACAAAGCCGATCCTCACATCACTACAACAGACCCGAGGGCAAAGGGAGGAATTCTTCTTAAGGTGCACGATATCTCCCCACACGGAATAGTCGAGGTAAGCAATCCAATATTCAACAATTTAAAGGTTAATGCTTCTCGACTTCAACCTTATTAAGGAAATAGAACTGTAAGCATGAGGGAAGATATTCAAACCTTTAAACCTCCCTAAAATTTTCAAATACAATGAAAGCCTAGCTTAAGACTATAAACGAGCGCTTCTCGGGAGGCAACCCGAGCACTAAATTTGTTTCTTTTTACATTTGCTTGAATTTTATTTTATTTTTCTTTTTACTTTCCTTTTAGACTAACCAAAAGTGTAGATTTCCAGGCCACACGGCCTTACACACGACCGTGTCCGTGGCCGTGTGGACCACCGAAACCGCCACACTGATAAGACAGAGGCCGTGCAATTCAGTCCAACCACCCTCCCACGTCACGGATCCAACCACCCTGCCCACGGGCACCGACAAAATTGCACAGCCGTGCCCCTCAATCGTGTGAAGCTACTGACTTCCACACCACGGGAAAAACATGTCCGTGCCTGCAAACCGTGCGAAGCTACTGACTTATCGAGCACAGGCAAGACACGCTTGTGCAGCCCAACCGTGCCAACATACAAACTTCACAAACACGTGCGTGGGTGGATGAAACATGGACATGAGGGAACAACTCACCCAAACACACGGCCGTGCGATACGGCTGTGTAAATCAACACACCCTAGGACCACGACTGTGGGGACATGGCAGACTTGAACTCTTATTTAAATACTACCCCTCCCTTCACCCATTCCTCTCCTTCATTCTCTACCCTCTCTTCCTCTCTTTTCTTCCTCTCAAAACATTTCTATCCCCAGACTAAACTCTAAATCCTTGGAGCCACACATAAACATGTCGAAGAAACGGAAGAAGCTAAGCATAGTCTCCCCAAAGGAGATTGGTCAACATGAGTTCATGCCGGCAGCTTCGATTAATCACCAAACCAAGGGTCTTTGAGACCAGTTTATTTTTCCTTTTTGTTTCTCTTCTCCTTTATTATCCTTATCTAAACTTCTCTTCTGCTCTTTTCATTTAAATCTCTTTTAGTTTCTTAGTGTCAGGTTCACCAGGCTGCTTGGGAATCAAACCGACCACCACGACAACCTCTTCACTTCTGCCACCGCCATCACATCCCCAATCTTAACATTGATTGCCACCTTGCGAACCATCCTTCAATAAGGACTTCATAGTCCATTAGTATTTTCTTTTTATTTCAGTTTTCTTCTTAGTCTCCTTTCCTTTTTCTTTCTTGTTTTTAATTTTATATTTAATTTAGTTTAATTATGTCTTAATGACCCATGGCTAATCCTTCACGAGTTCCCCAATTTCTTCATCTAACGCAGAACTCGGGAACCAACACCACCACCATACCGACGCCTTCGCTGTAATTGCCACATCCTCCATGAAACCTGCCCAAAAATTCAGGGAGTACCTCGAACCCTCACTTTTGATTTCTATAAAAATAGAGATATTATCTATCTTTGTACATTGAGGACAATGTACATCTTAAGTGTGGAGGGGGTGAAAATGCCTAACTTTTTGCATTATTCTCAAATTCCTGAGGGTAAAAGTGGAATAACAGTGCCAAACTTTTTTCATTATCCCTGATTTAGTCTTGTTTTTATGCAAAGTTGTCATATTACTAATTAGGATGAAATTTCTAATGATTTGTGATTTTTATTGACATGTTTTAGAATAAGTCATAGTTAATTGTACATTGATGATTAAATTTGAAGAATACTAGAGAATCAAGCATGATAAGTCTATTCTTCATGAATTAAAATTTTGCTAGGTTGTTGACCTAAATTTAAAGACTACCTTGAAATTTGAAATTCACGAGGATGATGTCAAAACACCATTTTTTTGTGAGATTTTGAACCTTATAAGAGCATACATTCTTTTTCGTGCTCATCCTTTGATTATGAGTGTGTCTACCATGAACTGTTATTCTAGAACTTGCCCCGTTTATGCATGTCGAGACCACACTTTTGATTTGATATTACAGAGATGATAAAGGCACCTAGGTTTTAACCCACTTACACCACTAAATAGCCTACCTTCACAACTAACCCCTAGTGAACCCCGTTGATCCTAACAAACCCTTTTTATTGACTCACCTCCTAATATTAACCCAAAGCCTCTTTGTATTCACCCTTTCTTTTGACTACCCCTTAATCGAGAATTGTTTTGATCAAGTTACCTAAGTATTTTTTTTTTGGTAGTTAAATTTATCTTGTTTTACTTAGTTTGTTCTTAAAAAAAAAATCAAGGTATTCAATATTAGTAGTATAAATAGTGAAGTTTACACGATCAAAGTCTATTTTTAAAAGGAAAGCTCGTATTAGTAGGTTTATTACTTTTCAGTTGATGAATTTTCAGGTAGGTACTTGTCAATTCGATCTTGATTCTAACCCTCAAATTTCAGCCTTTAACCACACCTTTAACCCTAGCCCCGTTACAACCCTAACAAAGACCTTTTGATCTGTTTATCATCTCATATTATAGTGGTGGAGATTTGATTTTCAGGCAAGCCTATCGGATTAACTTTTCAGGTTCGACTTATGAGCGATCTTTTCCTAAACCTTAAACACTTTAGAGTGATTTGAGTGAATCCTTAGTAAGGACATCAATCCTTGTCGGTTTTGAATTGAAAGGGTAGTTATTTAAATAAAGGGAGACACATATGTTTTCGAAGTACAAACTCGTGACTTATCTTGTTTATATCTTTAGGGCTCTTTGAATTGAATTATCCATGTATGAATCCTCTATGAATTATGATAAGGCATTGTTGATAGGAATTGTGAATTATGGAAAGTTCGTTTTAATTATAAGATGAGAATTTTGCTTGAGGACAAGCAAAAGCTTAAGTGTGGGGGTATTTGATAAACCGTAATTATAACATATTTTAATCCCACATTTAGCTCACTGTTCGATGATTTATTCCTTGATTTATATAAAAAGGTGCTTGTAATCCTTTCTTTTCATGTCTTATACCGAGGAAAGCACCCGAGGATGAAAAGAACACAAAAAGGGCCCAAAATGGAGTAAATGGGCCTTAGCACGAGATTGACACGGCCTAGCCCAAGTCCACACGGCCGTGCCTCGAAAATCACCTATAGCACGGCCTCAACCCCGCCTCACACGGCCGTGCCTTAAATTAGAAATCCGAACACGGTCTGAAGTCGATCCATACGGGCATGTGCTATGGCCGTGCCTCTGTTGCTGGAAAGAGCAATTTCAGACGGAAAAGGATACTTAGGGAGAAAGAATCACATTCCAAAAGCCTATATATATCCCCTAAGTGCCACCTTTGAAGAGGCGTCAAAATCTAGGCCAAGGAGCCAAGCCGAGAAGGTCAGAGTTAGGGAATAACGCGAGGATAGCCAGTTGATCCATCCCAAGAAGCCAGAATTATACTCAAAACGGCGGAATTCTCCTTTAAATCCTTCAGGGTGTTTTAGGGTTTTCTTATGTTTTGTTTTATCTTTTCCCTTGAGATGTTCTTTTTATTCATTATGAACTAAACCCTTTAGATACCTGAAGGGGATAAAACCTAGATGAATTTCGTTATTTGATTTCTGAACTATATGATAATTACTTAGTTTGTTCTTAATTATGTTGCTTAATCCAAATCTGATGTGCTTAGGTGGAGGAGGAATAGACCCTACCTAAGAGTAGATCTAACATAATTAAGCGGAGTTGATCGAATGCCTAGAGATAGGGTTACGAGATTTTGCCGGATTAGGGTGAAACCTAATGTGGGAGTTCATTGATCGATTTACTGCTATTCTAGGGGGTTATTATAAGCGAACGAGAGTTCCACTAATTAACCTAGGGTTAGACGTTATTCGCCTCGAGAGAGGGTTTAATATAGGTTAGGGAGTCCTACGGATCAAGCTAAGTAAAGAAATCACATGGTTCAGTGTTAGGTAACAAGAGAAGTCTAGGTGGATTCTTCCTGAGGGTATCGTCGTAGTCAACTGAGTTTTTCTTCAAGCTATTTCCTAATTCGTTCTTTTTGTCTTTGTGTCCTTAGCTTAGTCATCGTAAATTTAGTTTAAAAGCAACTTCATTATATTTTTAAGGCTAAATAATAAAAAAAGTTAGTATTAGTACTTTTAGTTCCTTTGGGTTCGACAATACGGTCTTGCCTAAACTATACTACTGTTCGATAGGTACAGTTGCCTTTAATCATTGTCAGAGTTAGTTTCCAGGTTTGATCATTCGTTTTATAAATTTTAAAGCTCTGATTTCAGCGATCAATGACCTATATGAGGATGATCTAGCGGCTTCGTGGAGTAGATCCTCCTCAATACCGATTAGTTCATTCTGACTCTCAGAATGAACCCGAGGATTTCACTAATGATGTCCCTTTGCATAATGAGGACCCACCTCATCCTCCATCTTCGAGTCACCGTCCTGTTTGCTCTCCTGCTACTTTAACGGACCTCTCTGAGCGGTTCACTCGCTTCGAGCAGCATTATTTTAACAAGTTTGACAGTATTGATGTGACATTTTAGCAGATCTGTCAGCATCTCCATATCGCCTCCTCAGCGCCGATGACTCACGACACCGACGCTTCTGATGATGAGGACCATTAAGTTTCTTTGTTTTATTTTTATTTTTATTTTCTTAGACTTATTTCGTTTTTATCTTTTGAAACTATATTTTTATATTTTTATGGTTGTTTTTAATCAAGTTAGTAACTCTTTAATCTTATTCACTATTTGTGTTTATTTTCTTATTAGTTTGCTCGGAATCATGCACTACATCTAAATTTGTCTACAATTCCGCTTTTCAACATTCTGGCAATTTCAGCCAATATTCAGGGTAGTTTCAATTTTCTCCCGCTCTTATGATATTTTGTTTATACCGTGATTATATCTTTTTGTAAATTGAGGACAATGTACATATTAAATGTGGGGAGATTATTTATATGACTATTAGAAAATCCCTGAATTATGTCTTGTGTTTAAGTAAGTTTCTCATACTTCTATTAGAATGAATTTTTATCGATTTGTGATTTTTATTGATATGTTTTAGATTAAACTGATAGATATTTGTGCATTGGTTGTTTTAAAATTTAAGACATGAGAGAATCAAGCATGATAAGTTTATTTTTAGAATTAAAAATTTTAAGTTGTTTCCCTAAATTGAGGTATTACCTTGAAGTTTTAAATTTACAAGTTTGACATCAAAAATCATAATTTTTTGTGAGATTTTGAGCCTTTAAGAGCGCACATTTTTATTGTTCATTTTATTATTGGTTATGAATGTGTCAATTTGATTTGTTATTCTAGAACTTGCTTCGATTATGCATGTCGAGACCACACCTTTGATTTGATATATTAAGATGATAAAGGCACTTAGGTTTTAACCCACTTATCCCATAAAAAGTCTACCTTTTTTAATTAACCCTTAGTGAACACTGTTGAGCCTAGCATACCGTTTCTTAATTTACCCATTAATTTTAACCTATAACTCATTTTTTTTGTTCTTTGAGAATTGTTCCCGTTTTATTGATTCCTTTTTTTTGTCGAGATTTGATTTGGTTAGTTGCCTAATTGTGCTCTTTTGTTTGATTTGCTCAATTATTTCTTATTGTTAAAAAAAATAGTGATTATTATTTAGATCTATGCTTGAGCTTGAACAATTAAATTAATATTTTGAGAAGCAGCCTGATTTCTTATTCTTGAATAGTTCTTAATTTATTCACTTACTTTTAATTTAGCATTTGTCTATTTTTCTAGTTTGGTAATTTATCAATTCGATCTCGATTTTAACCAAATTTTTCAGCCTTTCTCCACACCCTTAACCTAAGCCCCATCATAACCTCTTAAGGACCTTTTGATTTGTGTATCATATCATTTTATAGTGCTAGAGATTTGATTTTCATACAGACCTATGGTAATGACTTTTCTTGTTTGGCTATTGAGTGCTTATTCCTGAATCTTAAACACTTTGAGTGATTTGAGTGAATATTTAGTGAGGATGTCGATTCTTGTCAATTTTGAATTAAAGGTAATTACTTAGATAAAGGGAAATACCTATGCTTTAAAAATGTTCGACTTGGATTGTTTGAATCCTTAGTGCTCTTTTAGTTGAATTATCAATGTATGATTATTTTTTAATTATTTTGAAACATTATTTATGAGAATTATAAGTCGAGAAAAGATTAATTTTAATTGTGAGTTGAGGATTTTGCTTGAGGACAAGCAAACGCTTAAGTGTGGGGATATTTGATAAGCTATAAAAGTAACATATTTTTAATCCCATTCTTGATGCATTTTTGGATGATTTATTATGTAAATTAGTAAAGTTAATGCTCCTAATCCTTTAAATTCATATTTCAATACTTAGGAAAGCATTTGGGAGTAAAAGGAGCGAAAAACGAGCCAAAATAGGGCAAATATAGCTGTTTCCAGGATCCACACCGCCTGGGCATTTCCACACGGGCTAGCCACATGCTTTTCTGTGTAACACCCCTTACCTGTATTTGACGCCGGAATAGGGTACGAGGCATTACCAGACTTAAACATGAGCAAACATACAAAACCAAGACATAAATTTTCATCCAAATTTAAAACTTTTTAAAAACATTCATATCGTCCCTAAAATGAGCCTACGAGGCCCAAAACATGCACCGGAAGTGGTTCAAGACTAAATCGAGAACTTTGGAAACTTATGGAAAACTTCAAAAAATTTTCATGAAAAAGGGGTCACATGCCCGTGTAGGTTCGGGACACACCCGTATGACCCTAAGACATGCCTATGTTTCAGGCCGTGTTCAAATTAGGCAGCATTCTGTTTATGGCGTCATCATCAAATTGAGGTCGCATGGTCAAGTCACACGTCCGTGTGCTTAGGCCGTGTGATCGATTAAATTTTTATAATTTTTCATAAAATAGGTGCAGACTTCACACGGCCAGGGCACATGCCCGTGTTCGAAGCCGTGTTGTACACACAGCCAAGACACACGCCCGTGTCTCTGCACGTGTGCTCATTACTAAGAATTCTGTTTTGCAACAATTAAGGTGCAGGGGACACACGGTCGAAACACATGCCCGTGGGGCAGACCGTGTGTCGCACACGGCCTAGACACACGTACGTGTGTTTACCTTATAAGGCTATTTAGTAAGCCTTTTTGCCACTCTTCCATGCACCAACCTACACAACAAAACATAGCACCAATCCAAGCATATACTTTCAACCCAATCAGCCATACTCAAGGCATCCACATATCAGTTACATGCTATCATTTATCACATACAAACATCACATACTTAGCATCTCAAACCATGCAATTTTCCACATTCATGAAAACATCATCATATGTTTATATGTTTATATACTTAACCAATATTAACCAATATCAAATGGCCATTTACAAAATGAATTATCAACTATTGAAGCCAACACATATGGCCAAATCAATTATGACACATAACAAAAAGACCAAGTCCCTATACATGCCATAACTTAAAATATTGTAATCATAAGTACCCAAAATGATAATTTGATAGTGTGAATGGATCTCCGAAAATCTCTGATCCCCGAGCTAGCTCAGTGACACTATAATACAAAGGAGAAGAAAAGGGAGTAAGCTTTAAAGCTTAATAAGTTCCTATGCAAATAATAAGCATCATAAACACCCATTTATCTTGCAACTAACATGAAATGAATTAACATAGATGTCATTAAAAATCACATAGTCTAACTTGGCATGGATATTATTAGAAACCTTAATATCATATCTTGCACAATCATAACCTTACCGAGAGATTCTTCACATATCGAGCTCATTAGGCATAAGTTCTACGTACATACCTGTACCAATTGGCAACACACCATGGTCTTTCGCAACGTTAACATTTCCATTACGTTTCCTGTTGAACCACTTGGAATACTAAAGGATACTCGGGGAATCTCACACACATAGTACCAAACCAATGCCATATCCCAGATATGGCCTTACATGGGATCTCATATCGAAGCAAATAGGCTAGCTATGGTCTTACACGAAATCTCATATCGATGCCATATCCCAGATATGGTCTTACACGTAATCTTAATTAACCCTAATGTCATGACATTTGTATCCTATCTATTCCTAAGGTTCAACCGGGATTTCTCGGTTGCCGAACTTTGTCGATTTCATTCAAGAGTAAACCACAATTCATATAATAATAAAGCAATTAAAGCATAAATAATAATGCATTATTTACATACGAACTTACCTCCGTACAAAAATAGTAGGAATGGGACCTAATCGTCAAATACTTTAGTTTTCCCCCGATCTAGGTCCAAACCTCGTTTCTCTTGATCTATAATAGCAAATTTAACTCATTTATTATTCACATTATTCTATTCAATCCAAAAAACACATTACTGCTGTAATAACCCAATTTTACCTGGGCCCGATTAAAATAAAACTCAAATACAAAAATCCAATATTAAACAGTCCATAATAATAGTCCATTACAAAAAAATAATAATAATAGTAATAACAGGACCAAATACTAATGGCCCAATGCTGAACCGGCCCAAATGGCCCAATGCTGAACCGGCCCAAATGGCCCAAATGCCGCAACCGCTCCACGTCACCCCACACGCGCGCCTCAGACGGTTTCACCTGCAAAACAGAAAGAGAGCACAGCAAAAAGAGGAAGAAAACAGATTGTATTTCATTATTATTTTTTATTTTTGGAATTTGGATATAAAAATCGAAAGGAAAATCCATTGTACTCTGGACATTTTTTACGAATACACACAAGAGAAATACGAAAATCAGAGAATAGATTCGCAAAGGTTTTCTTCATTTTCTTTATTTTTTTTCTGTTTTTCTCTTCGAAACTGCTTATACATTTATAAAGATTTTTGTTTTTTAATATAATCAATATTAAAATACAGTAAAAAAAAGAAGAAACTTACCTGGGGCATCCGACCGCCATATACTGTAACATCCTAAAAATTGAGTATCGATATGTTGCATGTTTTTGGTGCTTAGCTTGTGAATGATTTAATTTGTGTGTTTATATAGTCTTGAGAATGCTCGGGATTTATTCGGAATTAGAATAAATTTTAGTAATGAGTACTTTATTGAAGTGGATCAAGTGACCTTGATGTTTAAGGAAATTAAGTGACAAAAACTAGCATTAGATGAGCTAGTAGTAAAGTGGAGTTGGCGCCATAAGTGTTGCTTGAGGGAAGAGGTTCAAACCCTTTGGAATGCATTTTGTGACTTTTATTTTTGCACTCTCCTAGCTTGTGTCGGTCAAGCCTTATTCTTGGTAAGTTGGACTTTATTTTTTTTATGGTAAGGTGGTTATTGGATTAGGATAAGACTTGAACATAGGGAAGGAAATCTTGAGCTTATGGTATGTAAGGGGGACATAAGGCACTCATTAAGGGGGTGTGTTTTGGAAAGTTTGGCATGGCCAAACTTTGACTATGAACATGGACAGTTTTGTGGTCTAGGGGGGATGGCCGAATATTTTTGGTAGCATAGGTAAGGATGGTAGCATGTTATGGTCACTTTCATTTGGTCATTTTGGTGTTTTTTTTCATAAAACTTTTCTTCTCATTTTTTCTCTCCCTAACCGAATGCAATTGGTGCATTGTGAGCATTTTTGTTTTCTTCTTTTGGTCATTGTTTTTGACAATTTGGTCTCAATTTTTGCCTAACCTCTCAAGTTCATCCTCTCTAGTGCCGAAATCACCAAAGCACAAAGGCCATTTTTCTTTTCTTTCTTTTCTACTCTTTGGCCAAATGCTCTCTTGTCCCAAATCCCTCCCTTGTTCCTTTTTCATCCTTGAAAAATCGAAACACATTTTCTCTCTTCTATTTTTCTCCATGGTTGAATGTTGCTAGTATCTTTTCCATCAAAATTTTCTTCTTAGTCGAACCCTCCTCCTCACATATTTTTTCTCTTGATTAATCATTCTTTCAACTTTTGTTTAAATCAAGTGGTAAGAACCCTTTTCATTTCTTTATTTTCTTCTTTATCTTTAGCCGAATATACATATTGTTTAGAGGGTCTTTTGACCAGAAATAGCATTCCTTATTCCTTTCTTTTAAACAATCCTATTCATCTTAATAGTGTTATAGAGAAGGCCGAACTCGGAGTATTCGTAATCATCGTGACTCGCTAGAAATCGAATCGAAGTGTTAAGGTAAGGATTTCTATCAAGGACTTCCATATTATTTCGTTATCTCGTCAAAGATGGGTTATTAATCGATTTTATCCTAGGGACGCTAACGCTCGATTTTTATCCTGTGAACGCAAAGATATTTTTGTGGCAAACAAGATAGGGTCGAAAATGGTGGTGAATAGTGTTCGGAAGAGGGGCAGTTTTGCTATTCCCTCTAGGTTCAAGCGAAGGGCTGTTTCGGCAATCCGAGATTTTCCAACGGGTTGTGGACCCTCTTCTGGTGAAAATCAATTATTTGAAGTCGTTCTTACTCTTGAGCCATTGACTGTTCGTGGTTCTTCAATGGGTTATGAACCATCAATCGGGGAGAAACCACAGATAGTTGTTGTTCAAAATTCTGAGGGTAAAGATCTAGATCACTTATCTTTAGTATAGATTTATATTAAGTATTAGTGTTCTAATCAAACGTGACACGTATTTAGGTATCGACGAGCGGGAAAGTATTGTTCTCACTGTAATCAGGTGTGCAATTTCACGCTTATCTCATGGGTTAGATGTTATATCGTAAGCATTTGAATAAAAATCATAAAGTTGGTAAAATCAAAAAATACGCTATATTAACACTTTCTGTGTAAATGCATGAACTCGGTATTAAAGTCATGGAAATTACGGAATCGCCCTCGATGGGCTAATTTGATAAAAATTAATTTTTGGGCCTCATGTGATTAATGGGACAAATTGCTAGATTGCTTAATGGGCCAAATTGCTAGATTGCTTAATGGGCCAATTTGCTAGATTGATAAATTGGCCAAATTGCTAGATTGCTTAATGGGCCGAATTGCTAGATTGCTTAAGGAGCTGATTTGATAAATTACCACATGGGCCAAAATGAGAAATGGGCCAACTTGTAGTATGGGCCTTATATTGAAATTATCATATGAATATTGTTATGCTTTGTATATGTATACATGATTGCATGGGTTGGGATAAAATTGAAGAGAAGTTTTGGTGGCTCTGCCACAATCTAGTTCGGGTGGCTCAGCCACAAACATTTTAAATGGCTTTATGCCTGCGATTGGTGTGTTGGCGGGGTGGGTTGACTTGATCCCCACAGGTGTGCTGGTTGGTACGGGTGGTGTGTAGCGGATGGAAATTTAGGCTTGGTTGGGAATTGCATTTCACATGCATTTTTTTAATTACTATATTGTTATATTCGTAAATGGGCTCAAGCCCAATTAAATGCTTATATGGATTTTGCCCAGTGGACACAGTAAGTGGGATACACACTGAGTTCTAAGTAACTCACCCCGTTTTCTTACCCTTCTCAGGTAATGATAATTGATGGAGGCTTGGGCCGGGGATGACTTCGCGTGGAGGCCATACTACGAATGATAGTTTATATAAACTTTGAACTTCTTTTAAGTATTTCTATTTAAGTACTATTTCAGTTGCGATGTAATAAGGCCTCTGGTATTATTATATGGGTTTTTATTTGTGGATGGATTTTAATTATGTTTTAGATACTTAAAGGGAACTATTTTAAATTATAAATGATTTCTTTAAATTTTTCGTATAAAAAGGGGGTTTTTCTTAAATATCACAAACTCGTAAAAATTTCTGTGAAAACTCTTTTATGAATTTTATTTTCAAACTCCTTTTGAATTCTTTCAAAATTCTTTAAAAATTCAACCAATTATTTTTCTGAGATCAAAATATAATCTCTTATGTTCTTAAATCATAGATTTCAAATAAATTCTAGGTTTTTGATAAACTCCATCTCCAAATTTGTTTTTTTTGAAGACCTGTTTTATTTAAATCATTAAATGACTAGATGCATGTTCGATTTGTGTGGCATACCAAATCTGGTCTTAACGCATAGACCGGGTTTGGGGTGTTACATATACGGCGGAGCTGCGGTGGAGCAGTGACGGGCCTCCGGTGGTCTTTGTGGCCAGAGAAAGATGCCTGGCAGAGAAAAGAACCATCCCTCAATTGTTTTTTTACAAAACAACAGAAATAAGGTTTTCAAATTTTTTTTCTTTTATAATATTTCGGAACGATGTCGTTTGGGGCCTGTTTCAATGGCCTCAAAACAGCTTCGTTTTGGCAATGACCCCCGCCCCGACCCGACCAGGTCTTAGGATCCTCGCGTTTTTTAATGGAGGGGCTAATTGCGCTTTTAGCCCCTTCGCTTTTTTTGTGGTTTTGCAATCAAGTCTTTCTTATCTTTAATTTGTACCCCATGAATTGTTTTGATTTTAGTTGGGTCCATAATTGAACGACGTCGTTTTGAACGGCAGGGATTAATTTCCTTTTGGTCCGTGTCTATTATTCGCGCGTTCAATGTGGTCCTTTTCTTTTATTTATTTCAGACTTGCCCCTAAAATTTTAATTATCATTATTATTTTTTTTATTACTACCATTATTATTATTATTATTATATTATTATTATTATTATTATTATTATTATTATTATTAAATTGATATATTTAATATTTAATATTTATTTTTGTCTATTATTTTTATATAGATTTTACTTATTTCCTTTTTATTTTTTATTATCACTTTCATTATAATATTTATTCATCATTTATTTTTCAAATGTTAGATTATTCTATTTCATTATTTTTGTTATTATTATTAGCATATTATTATTATCTTCATTATTTTTAGCTAAATTCTATATTAGTTTTACTAATTAATTAATTTATATTAATTTACTTATAAAATACTTAAATCTAATATCATATTTTTATTTTATTTATTTATTTATTTATCTCACTAATTTTTTATTTTTTATATGTATATGTGTGTATATATATATTTATTTTTCTTCTTGAATTGCTAAATAGGCTCGTTTTCGGTTTATTGTATTTTATTATTATCATTATTATTTGTTTCGCTGTTAATATTATTATCAGCATTAATAGTCATTATTATCACCGCTAATATCTTTTTTAGTAATGTTGTTATGGCATGCATATTTGTTATTTATTATTATCATGATCATTATACTTTATTAGTCTACTAAATTTATGTCGAATAGTTGTTCTTTAAATATGAGATTTTCACATTTAACCATACTTGAATATGACATTTTGTTTTGAAATAAGCAAATACTCCGCGTTTTAAGATTCGAAAGAAATTGTGCCCTAACTTACTGGGTTTCGATTTTTCTCATCGAGTCTAAAGAACCAATTTTTAAAATCAAAACATATAAATTAAATAAAAACTTATTCTCGGGAATTAAAAAATGTTGCGTCCTAAATCACTGGATGTGACACTTTGTTATCTCGAGGTAAGGATATCTAAAAACAAAGGCAATATTTTGTATTTGGAATCTTGAGAAATTGTGCCCTAACTTATTGGGTTTTGGTTTTTCATTTGACCCAAATGATTTAGTTTCAAGGATTTGAAATGGCATATCCTAACTCACTGGGTATGACATTTTACTTTGTCGAAATAAGCGGGTCTCAGCATCTGATTCAATTCATTCAAGTTTTTCTTTAATTAAAGAGGATCGTATTTTAAAATATTTTCAAATTTTTGACATTAAGACATTAATCAATCAATTCGGTACCAATTTTGGGTGTTACGATGCTAATCCTTCCTCGTGCGTAACCGACTCCCGAACCCGTTTTCTCCAATTTTGTAGGCCAAGATCATCGTTTTAATAAATTAAAATGTTTTAATGATCAATCTCAAGGTGACCCGATCACACCTCAAAAAAAAGTTTGGTGGCGACTCCATTTTCTTTTTTAAAGTTGACCCCGTTTTTCAATGATAAAAAAATGGTTTCGACAGCTTGGCGACTCCGCTGGGGATATTAGAGAGTCAAGTCGTGAAATTGATTATTTTCTATCATGTTGTCGAAAAATTAAAAATCTGATATGAAAAATTACGATCCTATTATTGCATTTGTTCGTATTGTTATTTCATATGATTACTATGGTTTGAGTCTCGCATCATATTGCATAAGGACCGTTTTCGTCTTACCTTTTTTAAGTGGGAGTGAGAAGCTACTCCTTCGTGAGGTTTTCACCTCTGTGCAGGATAGTGGATCGCTTTTGGGATACATTGAAACACCCCAAACCCGACCCACAAGCCCCGACCGGATTTGGCATGCTCCTAGCGTAAAAACTCATTTTGTTATCTAAAAAAAAAAATAGATTGATTTCGAAGAAAAATAGATTTGAAGTGTGTTCTTGTTGAAAACTAATTTGTGATTTAAATTTGTATCTTATTAAAACGTTATCTTTATGATTTTAGAAAAATTTAGAAGTTAAAAGAAAACCAAATTTAGAACTTACTATTATTTTGAAAACCGTAGGTGTTTAGATGTCAAAACAGTTTAAGTTGTTTGTTGGAAATATTTAATCATTTAGTTGAAGTTGATCGTAGCAGAATAAAAATTTAAAACGTATAAATAACATAGCTAATGGTGGCCTTATTACAAAAACATAACCAAAAATAAATCCCGAAATAATAAAAGAAAACGCAGTAAGTTTAATAAAAGGGAAACCAGAAATACTGAGTTGAGCATAGCCACCACCTAGTTCTCACTGACCCGGTCCATCACGCTAAGTGTCACCTGTAAAAGATATCCCACGAGGGGTGAGTCAACAAACTCAATGTGTAACTGTACACTAAAAGCCCAATCGATCATAGTTTTAACGATAACATTTTAGCAAAGCCCATTTTAATCACATTTAACCATAAGCCCATAACATAGCAAATCAAATAACAACAGATTAAATCACATATACATATAAAATGACATGTAAACCCAAGTCCACCTAGATATCCATCCGCTACACACCACCCGTACCTGCCAATCACACCGTGGGGATTACTAAATCGACCCTCCATCCGCTACACACCATCTAAGGTAGTCGCTGCAGTCAACTGCACATCGCCCTTATAAATTGTAGCATGGCCACCAGATAATTGTGACAGAGTCACCGGATTCATAATATGTGACCGAAGTCACCGGATACATAATATTGTGACATAAGTCACCGGATAATGTGGTAAAAACCACCAGAAACACTTCCCTTTTATCACAATCACCCATATGCCCATGCAACATACATATTATTCAGATTTTATGCATTATACCCCAAAATCATAACAGAGTCATACACATTTCATATCCATGCTTATAGCATTATTAACGAAGTATTAGGGGTTAACATACCTGAATACCATGTACCACTGAGTGGTACTCGCGGCCATTATCATACATATTTCTTATTAACACATACTAACATTAATACTATCAATCTATCAGAAATTTAGTGTAGGGCTACACACCTGATAACAGTGAATACGATACTATCGATACCGACACTCCTTCTTTTTCACAATCGACTCCCCCTAAAAGACCATAGTCAGAATTGGCCAACCTTAATAGACAATATGGCCTTTGGCCGAATATTAAGACCCCTTACCTTGATTGTCTAAATCCCGAAATATCACTTGTCCTTGGAGATGTCGAAATTCCTACATGGTATATGTTAGATTCGATTCTAACATTTGATGAACAAAGTAAATGGCCTTCGGCCTAAGATCACACTTGCTTTACCTTGAGTATTCAAATCCCGAAAGGTTCTCTTTCAACTGTCGGCTACAACTAAATCCCGAAATCCTCCTTCAAGGTTTCGGCCAAAGAGAATAAAAGGGATTAGATTCCTAGATTCGGCTAATCCAAAAGAAAAGAAAGAAAAACGATTGATGGTTAATCCTTACCCCTAACGTCGAGATCGACTGCGCCCTTGCTTGGAACCACAGAGAGATTCGGCTACTATAGAAAAGTGGCTAAATCTGAAGGAGAAATAGATGAAGAAATCGGCTAGACAGTAATATGTTTCGGCTTTTGGAGTTTGCGAAAAAGAAGAGAGAATGAGGGACTAAAAGATTCGGCTGAGACTCCCAAATGGAGATGGAATGTTCGGCCACCAAAAGAATAGGTATAGAATTGAGTTTTAGAGAAAGAAAAGTAGTATAGGAGAAGGCTAGAAGAATTCGGCGATGGTGTGCTTTGAGAGAGAGAGGTTTCGGATAGAACAAGTTAAAAGAAAAGAGAAGAGAAAGTGATGGGTTTGATCTTATGGAGAGCAAAAAAAAAAAGACGAAAAAGAGGCTGAATGTGACCTTAATGGTATTCTGAAATTCGGCTTAAGCAAATAGGTTTTGAAAGTATTCTGACTACTATTTTCGGCACAACACTCGGGAAAGAAAAGAAACCCGAAATGCACCTAAACCCCCTTAAGAAATTTTGGCTACAAAAGAAAAGGTGTTTTGGAAGTACAAAAATGACCAAATGGGATTACACCCAACCACTCATCCTTACCAAAGTCTACCACAAAAATTCGGCCACCACCCTAGTCCATAATGCCGTCCAAGTTCATGGACAAGTTGGCCATGCCAAACTTTCCAAAACACACCCCATAAAGAGTGCCTTATGTCCCCCTAACTTACCATAAGCTTAGGACTTCATTCTTTAAGTTAACACTTGCCTTTTTCCCTTAGTCTACTTTCCATAAAAGAAATAGTCTAACCTTACCTTAATTAAAGTTTGACCGACACATGCCATACAAGTGCAAAAATAAAAGTCATCTAATTGTTATCCAAGGGATTCGAACATCTCCCCTTATGAAATTACTCATGCGCCAACACCACCTTGCCAATAGCTCAACTTATGCTAATTTTAGACACTTAAATTAACTTAAGTATCAGGGTCACTTGATCCACTTCACTAAATTCTCAATACTAAAAATTATTCTATACCTGAATAATTCTATGCCCTTTTCAAGGCTATAATAAACACGAAAAAGAAGAAAAGAAAATTTTCATTCATAAGCTAAACACCAAAACATACAATATATCGATACTCAGATTTTTAGGGTGTTACATACATCCGTACCTATGTCTTCATGAGATTTTCATCTCCGTGCAGCCATAGGGAAATGTATTCCCCTGAACTGAACTTGGTCCGTATGAGCCTATAATGGGTGAGGATCGAGGAATCTGCTGGTTCAGGTACCTCAACTTTAGAACCAAACCGCATGTAGAAGACCCTAGGAGCCCACCCTAGATAGTACTGCGACAAACCCTAGTAGTCATCCAAATAAGTGCTCTATTTGTTTCTTTCTTGCTTGCTTTTACTTTGTACTAACGTGTTTCATTTTGTTTTGGTTGTGATTGCATTGCATGTCATTTCATATTTGAAAGAGAGTCGATTTACGTTCGATTACTAAATCAGAGAGCTTGTCATGGAGAACAAATTTCTTGATAAAGTGGAAGACAATGTGGTTGTCCGTATATTTGTAATCCGTTTTATGTAAAGAATTTTGTTCTCTAGTAAAGTTTTCTAAATGAAATTGAATCAGAACCAAAGCCTCTTTTTTACATTTATGCATTAGCATTGCATTGCATCATGTACAATAAATTCACACAAAAAAAAAAACCTAATTAATCAAAAGAGTTGGAATTCTTTGAAGGGGTCAAAGGCTCGGAAAAAATGTCGGGAAATATTCACATCAATGCCATATATGAAGAAACCACTGAAAGGGGGACCTTGTCAGGTATCCGCCCTTATGAACCTGGGAGTGTTCTGAATAACTGGACTGTAGAAGAAATTCCTGTAGTTTTTAGAGCTTACACAGAGTAATGTTCAAAACACACTTGTTGCTTTTAGCTAGAAGCAATAAGAAATCCTATGTGAAATAGGCTTATGTCTGAACATCATTATGAAATACATACTTGAGATCATTTTGAGTAAATATTCTCTCATTCTTTTAGATTCTTTCTTTCTTTCTATACAAATAATTATGTTAGATTCTTTCATTCCTTTGATTTTTTCATCACATTCATAATCATACCATACAAATAATTATTCTTAAATTCATTTGTTCTTTGTATATTCCTTTGTGCCTACAGCTGGGTCTCAGATATCAACGACATGAGTAACGCTGCTACGGAATTAGAACCACATTTTGAGCAAGACATGTGTTTAGAGGGATCCCAGGACTTTAAGATGACATAGACTGTGGCTTATCTCTGAACTTGTTAAGAATGGTAAAATAGGAGGAAAAACAAATTCTGCCTCAAAAAGAGACAGTGAAGATTGTGACCTTGGAAGAGGGAAAAGTAGTGAAAATTGGAACATGCACAACTAAAGAAATGAAGCGAGACCTCGTAGAGTTACTTCAAGAATTCAAAGATATCTTTGCGTGGTCATACCAAGATATGCCTGGGTTAAGCACTGACATTGTTGTACACCGCCTCCTCATAAAAGAGGATTGCAAGCCAGTTCAGCAGAAGCTCCAGAGAATGAGGCCAGATATTGTGCTGAAAATAAAAGAGGAAGTCAAAAAGCAGTTTGATGCCGGATTCCTGCAGGAAGTCAAATACTCAGAATGGGTAGCCAACATTGTGCCTGTCCCTAAGAAAGATGGGAAGGTACGAATGTGTGTAGATTATAGAGACTTGAATAAGGCCAGCCTCAAAGACAATTTCCTTTTGCCTCACATTGATACTTTAGCGGACAATAGGACAGGCTATTCGTTGTTTTCCTTCATGGATGGCTTCTCGGGATACAATCAGACTACCTTCATAACCTTGGAGGGTACATTTTGTTATAAGGTGATGCCATTTGGGTTGAAAAATACAGGAGCGACCTATCAAAGAGCCATGGTGACCTTGTTCCATGATATGATGCATAAAGAAATTGAATTTTATGTCGATGATATGACCGCAAAGTCTCGAACAGAAATGGAACATATCCAAGTTTTGAGGAAGTTATTCTTGAGACCGAGGAAATTCCAATTAAAGCTCAATCCAACGAAATGTACTTTTAGAGCTAGATCGGGAAAATTGTTGGGCTTCGTAGTCAGCAAGAAGGGAATCGAGATTGACTCAGACAAGGTTCGAGCTATACAAGAATTGCCTACGTCGTACACTCAAAAAGAAGTTTGAGATTTTCTTGGAAGGTTAAACTACATTGCTCGGTTCATTTCACAATTAACTGAGAAATGTGATCCCATATTTCGTCTTCTTAAGAAACACAATCCAGATTTTCTTGGAAGGTTAAACTACATTGCTCGGTTCATTTCACAATTAACTGAGAAATGTGATCACATATTTTGTCTTCTTAAGAAACACAATCCAGGCATGTTGGATGATGAGTGCCAGAAAGCCTTTGATAAGGTTAAACAGTACTTGTCGAGTCCTCTAGTATTGTCATTTCTATTCCCAGATAGGCCATTAATACTGTAGTTGACAGTGGTTAATAACTGTATGGGATGTGTGCTGGGTCAATACGACTATTCAGGAAAAAGAGAAAAGGCGATATACTACCTCAGTAAGAAATTCACTGAGTGTGAAATGATATATTCGCCAATTGAGAAATTGTGTTGTGCCTTGATTTGGACAACTCGAAGGTTGAGGCAATACATGCTATACCATACAACCTGGCTAATCTCGAAGTTTGACCCTCTAATGTATATGAAGGAGTCAACCGCTTTGAATGGAAGGATGGCTAGATGGTAAATTCTGCTCTCTGAATTTGATATAGTTTATGTGAGCCAAAAAGCTGTGAAAGGAAGCGCAGTAGTAGATTTTCTGGCCAGCAGAGCTTTAGAAGAGTATGAGCCTTTGAACTTTGACTTCCCCAATGAAGAACTGATGTATGTGGCAGCTACTGAAGAAGAAGCTACAAAAGATCACCTTTGGAAATTGAACTTCGACAGAGCATCAAATGCTGTAGAAAATAGAATTAGGGCAGTCTTGGTATCCCCAAATGGAGATTATTATCCATTCACATGCAAATTAGACTTTGATTGTACAAATAACATGGCAGAGTATGAAGCATGTATCATGGGACTCCGTGCAGCCATAGAACTCAAAATTAGAGTGCTGGAAGTACATGGAGATTCTGCATTGGAGATTTACCAACTGAAAGGTGAATGGAAGACAAGAGACCCCAAATTGATCAATTATCGAAGGATAGTTCTGGGTTAATTGAGGAGTTTGATGATATTACTTTCAATTATCTCCTACGAGACGAAAACCAAATGGCAGATGCTTTGGCTACTTTGGCTTCCATGATCAAAGTGAGCAAATAAGAAGATGTAAAACCTATTCAAATGAGTATTTACGAGGCCCCTGTTCATTATTACAACGTGGAGGAAGAAGAAAGAGATGAACACCCTTGGTACCACGATATCTTACGATACGTAAGAAATCGTGAATACCTTGATCAGGCAACTGAGAATGATAAAATGACGTTGAGAAGACTAGCCTGTGACTATGTCTTAGACGGAGAGATCCTGTACAAAAGAAGAAAGGATCAGGTACTATTGAGATGTGTGGATGTTGTTGAAGCTAAGAAAATTCTAGAAGAAGTCCACGAGGGTGTTTGTGGAACACATGCCAATGGTTTCACAATGGCTAGACAAATTATGAGATTTGGGTACTATTGTTCTACCATGGAGGGAGACTGCATCAATTATGCTAAGAGATGTCACAAATGCCAAATTTATGGGGACAAAATTTATGTACCTCCTTCGCCTTTGCATGTTATGACTTCCACATGGCCTTTCTCTATGTGGGGCATAGATGTCATCGGGTCGATCTCTCCAAAAGCTTCAAATAGGCATCGATTCATATTTGTAGTCATCGATTATTTCACAAGCGGGTAGAGGCTGCTTCATATGCCAGTGTTACCAAGTCGGCAGTCAGTAGATTCCTAAAAAAGGAAATCATCTGTCGATATGGAATGCTTGAGATGATCATATTCGACAATGTGTTAAATTTGAACAACAACACAATAGTGGAGGTCTGCAGTCAGTTCAAAATCAGAATCACAATTCTTCACTGTATCGTCCAAAAATGAATGGTGCAATGGAGGCAGCCAATAAAAACATTAAGAAGATTGTGGGGGAAATGGCTGAAACTTGGAAAGATTGGCACGAGAAATTACTATTTGCTCTTTATGCTTATCGAACATCAGTCAGGACCTCTACCGGGGCAACTCCTTTCTCATTGGTTTATGGAATGGAGGGAGTTTTACCCATTGAAGTTGAAATTCCTTCCCTTCAAGTCTTGTTAGAGCTAAAGTTAGACGAAGCAGAATGGATGCAGTCTCGATACGATCAGTTGAACTTGATTGAAGAAAAGAGGCTACGAGCTATTTGTCATGGTCAGATGTACCAAAAACGGATGATGCGAGCTTATGACAAAAAGGTTCACTCAAGAGAATTTCATGGGGGGACCTGGTATTGAAAAAGATCCTTCACATACAAAAGGATTTCAGAGGGAAATGAATGCCAAATTGGGAAGGACCTTATGTGGTAAAAAAGGCTTTCTCCGAAGGAGCATTGGTTTTGATCGAAATGGATGGGAAAAACTTGCCTAATCCTGTAAATTCGGATTCAGTTAAGAAGTACTATACTTGAAGACGAAAAGAGGCCAAATTGAAAACCCGCAAAGGGCGCTTTAAGACCTTCTCAAAAAAAAAAAACTAAAAAACGGAGAGGCCAAGGTGAAAACCCACAAAGGGCACCTTGAGACCAAAGGGGTTTTGAGTCGAAAACCTGAAAAGGGCGGCTCAAATTGTGATAAAAAAAAGGGCATGCGGTGATCTTGCTATACCTGAATTATAAAGAACGAGAGATGTTAAGTCTTGGGGCATCAACAAAGTACTCTTGATCTCCTAAACACATATTGAGCTTAAAATGGTCTTCAGAAAGTCCTTATAGAGAAGCTCAAGTTGCGATATCTGGGGCACCTATTTCTTTTCCCCTCACTATTTTGTATTCTAGTAATGTTTACTTTCTTTAATTAACCCATTCCTTTCAGGTTTTATTCCTGATAAATTTCAGTTTTGTCCATCATTATGATCATTTTCAAGCATTTTGTATTGAAGTAATGATTAATGGATTAACAATACTTTCACAAAAGGAGTTTTGCATATTACTCTGGAAACTTCTTAATAATACGAGAACCTGAAACATGACCATTTCTTCGAACTTTCTGTCAAAAATTTCGGTTGAACAAGAAGACAGGATATTACGTCAGTGATACAACCTTGAAGAACAACGAGCAATGACAACCCTAATCATTAAAAAAGGGATCATTCTCATGATATCTTACATTCATGCAAATATCATCCATAACACATTTAGTTAGGAACATTCGATTCATTCTGATCATTGCATCCTAATCATTATAGGGATCGTTCTCATGACATTCTACATTCATGCAAATATCATCCATAACATATTTAATTAGGAGCATTTGATTCATTCTGGTCATTGCATCCTAATCATTATAGGGATCATTCTCATGACATTCTGCATTCATGCAAATATCATCCATAACACATTTAGTTAGGAGCATTCGATTCATTTTGATCATTGCATCCTAAGCATTATGCATAAACATAAGTCCATAAATCGATTCTACAGGTCATGTTCCCCGGAGGATTGTGTAACAAGATCAGTGAATCCACAAATCCCATACCCTTGAAGTTGCAGTGGGATGGATTAAAGTCAAGATAGCGAATCTTATTCCCTTGAAGTTGCAGTGGAGCAAATTAAAGCTACGAATCCACAAGTCCTATACCTTTGAAGTTGCAGTAGGTCAGATCAAATCCATTACGACAAATCTTATCTTCCTGAAGTTGCAGTGGAGCAGATTGAAGCCACAGCCTTGTTTCCCTGAAGTTGCAGCAGAGCAGACTAAAGATAGCAAATCTTATTTCCCAGGCGTTGCAGTGGAACAGATTAAAGCTACAGATTGCGACAGATTTTATCTTCCTAAAGTTGCAGTGGAGTAAATTGAAGCCATCAACCTCATCTCCCTGAAGTTGCAGTAGAGCAGATTGAAGACAGCGAATCTTATTTCCCTGGTGTTACAGTGGAACAGATTAAAGCTACAGATTACGGTGGATCTTATTTTTCTGAAGTTGCAGTGAAGCAGATTGAAGCCACCAGCCTTATCTTTGTAACATCAAAAAATTTGGAATTTTATGTGTTGCATTATTTTTGGTGCTAAGCTAGTTAAATTATTAATTGTGTATGTTTAGGGGATCTTGAGAAGGCTCGGGGGTTTATTTGGTCCTAGTAAAAATTTTGGCATTTAGCACTTTAAGGAGATAGAGTAAGTGACCTTAAAGCTTATGGAAATAAAAGAGTAAAGTGAGCAATTAGTAAAAAGGTTATGGTGCCACATGAAGTACCCTGAGGGAAGAGGTTGAAATCCCATTATGTGAAAATTTTGACTATTATTTTTGCATTTTTTCCCTAAGTGTCGGCCAAGCATGTAAATAAGGCAAGGTGGACTTTTTATTTTTGGCAAGATGGCTAAGGAAAATAGGAAAGGATAAAGGTGAGGAAAGAAATCATGAGAAAGGGGAAAGTAAGGGGAACATGTGGCCTTTTTCAAGGGAAGTGTTATGGAAAGTGTGGTTGGCCAACTTTTGACGATTATGGTCATGCATGTGGACAGTTTTGGGGCTAAAGGGAGGTAGCCGAAATTTTTCTTGGTGTTTTGGTAAAACTATAGAGTTTGTTTTGGTGAAAAAAAAATACATTTAGCATCAATTGTGTCATTTTCTCAAAATTTCCACACTTTGTGAGTTTAGTTTTCTTCTTTTCTTTCTTCTTTGCCGAAACCTCCTAGCACAATTGCGCATTTTTCGTCTCTTTTGTTTAGCCAAAACATTCACCTCTTGTTCATCCCCTTTTGATAGCCGAATCACCTAGCAACCATCCAACCTTCCATCCTTTTCTTTTAACCGTTCCTCTAACCTTTCCTCTTCTCTAAATCGACACCACCATAAAATCACATTTTCTTGTTTGATTATCCTCCATAGCCGAATATCAATATTCATTTTCTTCTATAACTGAACCTTCATCTCTTTTGTATCTTTTCTTCTCATCTGTATTTACACTCAATCCTTGATCAATCGGTAAGTGTTCTTCTCAACATTTTTATTTTCTTTCTCTTAATGCCGAATTTATGCTTTGGTTTGGGATGGTCACTTCGACCGAGACCATCACCTCATTCTCTCTCAAACAAGATCTTTTTCTTCTCCGTAGTGATATAGTGGAAGGCCGAAACTTTGATTCTTCCGAAGTTATCGTATAATCGCTAGGAATCGGTCCTAAAAATCTTTAAGGTAAGGAGTTCTTCAAGGATTCTATAAATTGTTCTTTATTCGTTAAGATGTTATTGGAATAGTGATGATTAACCGATTATAATTATAGGGATTAAATCGCTCGATCTACCCAATCATTGATCACTCGGAATTAGTGGTAAGCCGATCTTTACCCTTTTGACAATCCATATTTTATCGTAATATCGATCTATTTAAGATCTAATTGAATGGAGGCTTGTGGTAACGATTCGAAAGGAAAGTCGAGTGGAGATCTCAAAAGGAGCAGATTAGCAATCCCTACTCCTAAATTCAAGCGAAGGGCAGTATCGGCGATTCGGGACTTCCCACCGGGTTGTGGACCCTCATCCGGTGAGAATTGACTATTCGAGGTCGTTCACAATTTTGAGGCATCAATGATTCGGGATTTTCCACCGGGTTGTGGACCGTCAACCAGGGAAAACCGACAAATCGTGGTCATTCACGATTCCAAGGTAAGCACCGTAGATCGTTCATTTTAGTGTTGATTAATAAATCGCGTATGTCGACTAATCAAGCGTTATAATATTTTAGGTGCCGACGATCAAGGAAGCTTAGTGCTTATCATAATCAAGTGTGTAATCTCACACCGTTTTCCGCGGGTTAAAGATTAATATCATATTGGTAGTAAATCGCTTGACTAAAATCGTTTTATGGTGAAACCGGGAAAATTGGCCTAGATCTCACTATTTTGATATAATTGACAAAAAATCGGTATTAACATCGTGAAAGATTACGAAAACGCCCCTAATGGGCCAAATCGATATAATTTGCTACATGGGCCGACTTGATAATTTGCTATATGGGCCGAGTTGATAATTTGCTATATGGGCCGAGTTGATAATTTGCTATATGGGCCGATTTGATAATTTGTTATATGGGCCGATTTGATAATTTGCTATATGGGCCGATCTGATAAATTGTTATATGGGCCGATCTGATATTTTGCTAAATGGGCCAATCTGATATATTGCTATATGGGCCTATTTGATAATTTGTTATAATGGGCCGTACTTTTGATAATGAATATCCAAATAAATTACTGTTGTTATTGTAAAAATCATGAATTGTTATATATTATATACATGATTTTGCATGGGATGGGATAATATTGAAGAGAAGTTTTGGTGGCTCTGCCACAAATCTGTATAGTGGTAATGCCACGTAAATTCTGTTATTCTGGTGGCTTGTCCACAATTAAATTTGTTATAAATGGCTTAATGCCTGCGATTGGTGTGTTGGCGGGGTGGGTTGACTTGATCCCCACAGGTGTGTTGGTTGATACGGGTGGTGTGTAGCGGATGGAGTACTAGGTTTGGTTTGGGAATTGCATTTCATACACATGTTATATTTGATACATTATTATTATTGTAAATGGGCTTAGGCCCAAATTATTGCTTAACGGGATTTTGGCCCTGCGGACAATGGTAAGGGGGTTATAGACTAAGTTCTAGTAACTCACCCCGTTTTTCCTTACCCCTTTCAGGTAATGATCAGTGATGGAGACTTGGGCCATGGATGACTCGATGGGGGCCATACTATAAAAACGGTTTAATTTGGAATTTGGATTTCTTTTAGTACTTTAATTACTTTGCTATTTTGAGTTAAGGTTGTAATAAGGCCTCTGGATTAATTTTTGTTTTGTTTATTGTTTGACGAATTTATAATTTGCTCTAAGTACTTCAAATTGAGATTTTTTTCCTCTCAAAATTTAAATAAGTGTTTTCTTAAAATGGATATACAAAAAGGGGTTCATAATAAACTTTCATATATATTTTTTAACTCGGAAATTTCTCTTAAAAATTTTCATCAACACTTTTCGAAAATTATTTTCAAATTCTTCTCGAACTATTAACGATATTTTCAAAGTCACGGTTTATAAGATTTTTATATCTCAAATCTATCGATTTATCAATCAACTTTTTTTCAATAATACTTTATCAAAAATTTTTAAATGGGAGTTGTTTTAATTGATTTTAAATCTAAATCTATTTATGTACAAATGAAAAAGGACTTAGTAGTATTTTTCTCATGTGACATGTCAGATCTGGCCTTAACGCATGGGCCGGGTTTGGGGTGTTACAATTTCCCTGAAGTTGCAGTGGAGCAGACTGAAGACAGCAAACCTTATTTCCCTGGCGTTGCAGTGAAACAGATTAAAGATACATATTACGATGGATCTTATCTTCCTGAAGTTACAGTGTAGTAAATTGAAGCTACCAGCCTTATCTCCCTGAAGTTGCAGCAGAGCAGACTAATTACAAAAAATCTTATCTCCTTGAAGTTGTGGCAGAGCAGATTGAAGCCACAAGTCTAATTTCCTTGAATTGGATCGAAGCACTAGTTCTTCTGCCCCTGAAGATGCAGTGCGATGGAATGAAGCCAGTCGAAGAAGAAAAGCACCGAAAGAAGTTAGGATTCGACGAGACCGGGAAAAATTAGCCCTTTTTAAAGTCTTTGATCCATTCTCGTTACACGACAATGAGCAAAGAAGGGCAGCTGTATTAACCCAAATTTACCCGGGCCCGATTAGAATAAAACCCAAATACAGAAATCCAATATTAAACAGTCCATAATAATAGTCCATTACAAAAATAATAATAATAATAGTAATAACAGGACCAAATACTAAAGGCCCAATGCTGAACCGACCCAAATGGCCCAAAGTTCTAACAAGTTTCAGAAACCCTAGGGGGTTTCTAGAATTCTCTAGCGCCGTAGCTCCCCCACACGTGCTACAACCGCTCCACGTCACCCCACAAGCACGCCTCAGACGGTTTCACCTGCAAAACAAAAAGGCAGCACAACAAAAAGAGGAAGAAAACAGATTGTATTTCATTTTTTTTTATTTTTGGAATTCGACTATAAAAACCAGAAGGAAAATCCATTCTACTCTGGACATTTTTTACGAATACACACAAGAGCAATACGAAAATCAGAGAATAGATTCGCAAAGGTTTTCTTCATTTTCTTTATTTTTTTTTCAGTTTTTCTCTTCGAAACTGTTTATACATTTATAAAGATTTTTGTTTTTTAATATAATCAATATTAAAATACAGTAAAAAAAAGAAGAAGAAACTTACCATGGGCATCCGACCGTCGTATACGGCGGAGCTACAACGGAGTAGCGACGGGCCTCCGGTGGTCTCTGTGGCCGGAGAAAGACGCTTGGCAGAGAAAAGAACCATCCCTCATTTGTTTTTTTTACAAAATAGCAGAAATAAGGTTTTCAATTTTTTTTCTTTTATAAGATTTCGGAACGACGTCGTTTGGGGCCAGTTTTAGTGGCCTCAAAACGGCGTCATTTTGGCAATGACCGTGCGCCGACTCAACCCGATCCTAGGATCCGTGCGTTTTTTAATGGAGGGGCTAATTGTGCTTTTAGCCCCTCCGCTTTTTTGTGGTTTTGCAATCAAGTTTTTCTTATCTTTAATTTGTACCCCATGAATTGTTTTGATTTCAATTGGGTCCATAATTGAACGACGTCGCTTTAGAGGGCAGGGATTAATTTCCCTTTTTGGTCCCTCTCTGTTGTTTGCGCGTTCAATGTGGTCCTTTTCTTTTTATTTATTTCAGACTTGCCCCTAAATTTCTGTTTTATGTTCAAATTAGTCCTTTTTGTTATTTTTGCTATTAAATTAATTATTTTTTAATTATAATTATTATTATTTTTATTACTACCATTATTATTATTATTATATTATTATTATTATTATTATTAAATTGATATATTTAATATTGAATATTTATTTTTGTCTACTTTTTATATAGATTTTACTTATTTCCTTTTTTATTTTTTTATTATCACTTTCATTATAATATTTTATTCATCATTTATTTTTCAAATGTTAGATTATTTTATTTCATTATTTTTGTTATTATTATTAGCATATTATTATTATCTTTATTATTTTTACCTAAATTCTATATTAGTTTTACTAATTAATTTATTATATTAATTTACTTATAAAATACTTAAATCTAATATCATATTTTTGTTTTATTTACTCACTTATTTATTTATTTATTTATTTATTTATTTATCTCACTAATTTTTTTATTTTTTATATGTATATGTATATATATATATTATTTTTCTTCTTGAATTGCTAAATAGGCTCGTTTTCGATTGTATATTATTATTATCATTATTATTTGTTTCACTGTTAATATTATTATCAGCACTAATAGTCATTATTATCATCGCTAATATCTTTTTTAGTAATGTTGTTATGGCATGCATATTTGTTATTTATTATTATCATGATCTTTATTCTTTATTAGTCTACTAAATTTATGCCGAATAATTGTTCTTTAAATATGAGATTTTCACGTTTAGCCATACCTGAAGATTCGAAAGAAATTGTGTCCTAACTTACTGGGTTTCAATTTTTCTCATCGAGTCTAAAGAACCAATTTTTAAAATCAAAACATATAAGTTAAATAAAAATTTATTCTCGGGAATTCAAAAATGTTGTGTCCTAACTCACTGGATGTGACACTTTGTTATCTCGAGGTAAAAATTTCTAAAAACAAAGGCAATATTCTGTATTTGGAATCTTGAGAAATTATGCCCTAACTTACTGGGTTCCGATTTTTCATTTGACCCAAATGACCGAATATCCTTCTTAATTTTAAATGCACGGGTTTTAAAAGTCAAAAGGCAAGCTTAGTTTCGAGGATTCAAAATGTCATATCCTATCTCACTGGGCATGACAGTTTACTTTGTCGAAATAAGCGGGTCTCAGCATCTGATTCAATTCATTTAAGTTTTTCTTTAAATAAAGAGGATTGTATTTTAAAATCTTTTCAAATTTTCGACATTAAGACGTTAATCAATCAATTCAGTACCAATTTTGGGTGTTACGAGGGTGCTAATCCTTCCTCGTGCGTAACCGACTCCCGAACCTATTTTCTCGAATTTTGTAGGCCAAAATCTTCGTTTTAATAAATTAAAATGTTTTAATGATCAATCTCAAGTTGACCCGATCACACCTCAAAAAAAAGATTGGTGGCGACTCTATTTTCATTTTTAAAGTTGACCACGTTTTTCAATGCCAAAAAAAAGGTTTCGACAGTTGTAAAATTACATTTTTGCCCCTAAACTTTGATATATTTACATTTTTGCCCCTAGGCTCGAAAAATGAACTCCATTCAATTTCTTCGATTCCCAAGCCAACCCGATCCTCTTTTATACTTATAGCAATCCATATTTTTCATTTAATCACACTCTTACACACATTTTATAATCTTTTTACAAATAGGTCCTTTTGACATTTTCATTAAAAACCACCTAGCAAAAGTTGTTTATCATACATCAAGCATGCATAATCTACCATTAGACATCAAAATACAAAAATATCCAACATGGGTCAAACCCTAGACCTTGATCTTTTCTTAAATTAATGTAATATCCCGAAATTGGGCCTAGTAGGATTGGGCCAATTGGACCTTGGGCTTTAGGAAAAATTTGATTATTATTTTATTACTTGTGTTAGCTCGGGTATGATTTTTTTTATGGTGGGCTTAGCATAGTATGGTGAAGGCTTGATTTTATTATTGAAGCTAGAATAATTTTTAGTATGGTTTATTTAATGAAGTGGATTAAGTGAACTTGACACTTAAGTTAATTTAAGTGTTATGTTAAAGCACAAGAGGAGTTAGTGGCAAGATGGTTAAGGAGCTTGAAAGGTTGCTTGAGGGAAATGGTTCGAGTAGCATGGAAAGCATATTGAGGATTTTATTTTTGTACATCTTAGCATTAATGTTCGATCAACTTTATTTATGATAAGCTTGGACTTTCAAATTTTTGATAAGTTAGACTTTAGATTTTATGGCAAGTTGAATAGAAATTTAGGAAAGCTTGAACTTTGGGAAAGGAATCCTATGGATTAAGGAAAGATAGGGGACATAAGGCTTGGTTTAAGGTAAGGTTTTTGGAAGCTTTTTAATGGCTATTTGTCCATGAATGTGGACGGTTTCATGGACTATGGGGGTTGGCTTAAGTGTTGTGAGTGAATAGGAGGAAATAGGGAGAAAATTAGGAGTATGTTTAATTCAAAATTGTTGACAAGAGGCTTGAATGTTGGAGAACGTTTTGGAAACTCTTTGATGGCCTTTAGTGCATGTATGTGGACGGCATGTATGGCTAGGGGGTGGCCGAATTTTGATAGGAGGTTTGGGGGAGGATAGTTGGCCAATTTTAGCTTTTGTGCATCTTTTGGCACTTTTCTTTTCTTCTCCAAAAACTCCCTCTTTGGCCGAATGTACCTAGGCACTTTTGTGCAAATTTTGCTTGTGTTTTAGCTTTCATTTTTGTTTGAACCAAAAATGCTATTCTCTTCCTTTCATTTTTTTCTCTTGATACCGAAACAACATAATCATTTTGTGCACTTTTCTTTTAGGCAAATAAGGCTTTTGGCCGAATCTTCTTTGGTATCTCCCTCTCATCTTTTATTCTTTGTACCCGAAAACAACCTTTCTTGTTCTCATCTCTCTTTTTCATTCTTTTTCATATTGTTCAAATCCACATTTCTTCTCCTATTTTTCTTTGGCCAAATCTTCCTCCTCTCATTTCTCTTTTCTTTTCTTCCATTGTTTGCTCATGCTGAATTCTCCTATTTTTTATTTTCACTTTATTTTTCCTTTCTTTTCTTGTATCTAGCCGAATCCTAATTGTGTCTCACTCAACCACATTACCGAAATTGTTTTGTCTTGAAAGGATCTTTTTGACCAAATTTATTATCTCTTCTCTTTCAAACAACCTTTTTATTTTGATAGTGGTATAGTGGAGTGTTGATTATTTCTTTATTGATAGTCGACTATAGCCATACTAAGATTGTGTGGAAAAGGATATTATCATTCAAGGATTTTGACAACTCCATAGGCAAGTGACGATTATCGGAATTGAATCGAAGTGTTAAGGTAAGGATCTTTATGCTTGTTATATAGTTTTAGATGGTCTTCTAATCGATTAAGTTTTAGGGGACTCTATCGTCCGTTTATTATCTTCTTTCCGTGAACGTTAGATTTTGGAGAATCAAGTATGGGTTCGAAAAGAGCAGTTCATAGTGTTTGGAAGAGGGGTGGTTCTGTAATACCCTCAAATTTCAAGCGAAGGGCTATATCGGGAGTTCGAGACTTTCCACCGGGATGTGGACCCCCTGCCGGTGATAATCGTTTATTTGAAGTCGTTCGTACCCCCGAGCCATTGTTTGTTCGTGGTTCATCATCGGGTTATGAACCACCAACCGGAGAGAAATCGCGTATAGATGTTGTTCGAGATTCCGAGAGTAAGGATTTAGATTACTTATCATTTATATAGTTTTATAAGTATTAATGTTCTAATCAAGTGTGATAAATATTTAGGTATCGAAGAGCGGGAAAGTATAGTTCTCACTATTATCAGGTGTGTAGCTTATACTAAATTTCTAATTGATTAATAGCTTTATTAATATAGATGTGTTTATAAAGAAATATAAATGATTATGGCTTTGGGTACCATTCAATGGTACGGTGAATTGAGGTACGTTATTCCTTCGTACTATGTATGATTTTAATATGAAACATGTTCGATATTTGATTATGATTTTGGGATAATGTACAAGACATGATATTTGCATCAATAATAATGCTATATGCATAATATGAAATGTGTCCGATTCCGATATGATTATGAGATATATGGCATGATTATGAAATGATATGTTATTGCATGGGCATATGGGTAATATTGAAAGGGGAAGTGTTTCGGTGGTTTTACCACATTATCCGATGACTTCGGTCACGATATTATGAATCCGGTGACTTCGGTCACGATATTATGAATCCGGTGACTTCGGTCACATACTATGAATTCGGTGACTCTGTCACAATTATCTGGTGGCTATGCCACAATTATAACGGCGATGTGCATGTTGACTGCAGCAACTGCCTTCGATGGTGTGTAGCGGATGGAGGGTCGATTTAGTAATCCCCACGGTGTGATTGGCAGGTACGGGTGGTGTGTAACGGATGGATATCTAGGTTGGGCTCGGGATTGCATTTCATTTCATATGAACATGTGATTATCTGATTTGTTATATTATGGGCTTATGGCTAAATGTGTTTTTAATGGGCTTAATTGCTATGATCGGTTGAGTTTTAGTGTATTGTTACACATTGAGTCTGTTGACTCACCCCTCGTGGGATATCCTTTTCAGGTGATTCGTGAGATCGTGGATAAGGAGCCGGATGAACTCGAGGAGGCCATGCAATAAAATTTGGTTTAACATGAACTTCCATTTGGGTACTTTACTTTAATTTGGTTTTCATATTTTTATGGATTTGTAATAAGGCCTATTTAATTATGTTTTGGATTATTTATATGTTTTGGATTTGATTTAAATTTGTCTTACAAATTACATGATTGTTATAATAATTTGAGCACAAAGTTTTCTAAATTACAAAATGCGATAGTTTTTAAAATGTTACCATCGGGTAACATAAATCATTTGATTAATTTTTAACATCTTAAGTATTTTCAATAACTCATACTATTTTTCCAAAACTCAACTTTTCCAAATTGCTTTTAGATACTGTTTCAACCTAATCACTTTGGTTTCTTTTAATTAATAAAAGGGTTTTCTAATCTATGGATTTGCAACTAAGTTTTAAAGACTTATTTTCGAGATTTCAAAAGTAACTTATCAGCTTTCAATCTATTATACACTTGTTTTCTACAAACAAAGATCAACAAAGAGTTTTTCACAAAAATTTAAACGTTAACTCGATTTTCTTCAAAATAATTTCCTCAGTGACATACCAGATTCGGTCGTGGCGTATTGACCGGGTTTGGGGTGTTACAATTAATGGTAGAAATAGGTAGATTGAGTGATAATGACTTCAAAAACATAAAGAGCATTAAAAACGGGGCTAGGATGTACTTACAATCAAGCTTGAAAGATGAAAAAACTCTAGCTATGGTGATCTCCCAAGTTTCGGCCAAGGTTGAAGAAAGATGAGCAAATTTTGGCTTTAATTTCCCTTTTTATTCTTTTATTTACTAAATGACCAAAATGCCCTTCACTTAAAACTTTGAAATTTTATCTCACCATGTCCATTTTTGTCCACTAACTTAACTAACGGTCTAATTACCATCTAAGGGCCTTCAATTTAAAATTTCATAGAAATTTGACACCTCTAGCATGTAGAACTCAACTTTTGCACTTTTTACAATTTAGTCCTTTTTACTAAATTTAGTGCCGAACGAAATTTTCACGAATGCATTTCGTAAAACTGTAGACCATAGAAATGTAATAAAAATAATTTTTTCTATGTCGAATTTGTGGTCCTGAAACCACTGTTCTGACTAGCCCCAAAGTCTGGTTGTTACATTGTGAGCCACACGGGTTGGCCACACGCCCATGTGCTAGCTCGTGTCGATATCGCACCCTGCTTCTCAAATACGTAGGAAAACCCAATTTTTAGGCTTTCTGAGCATTCCAGAGTCTATAAATATCAATTATAAGGAGATCTGAGGGGGCACTTAGAGAAGATCGAAGCAAAGACTCGAAGAAAGCCATCGGAATCAACTCGGAAGCGGATCTCCTTCAAGATTGAAGATCTTCATTTAATTTCCTTCGAAGTTTTATTGAGTTTTTTTATGTTTTGTTGTTATCCTAATTTTGAGATGTTTTCATTCTAGATTATGAACTAAATTCCCTAGATACCTAGGGAAGATGAAACCTATGATGAATCTTATTATTTGATTTCTGATTTACATGATAAATACTTGATTCTTATTCTCAATTATGTATGCTTATTTCGTGTTTTAATATTTTCAGGACATTAATTCTTGTTTAATGTGCTTACTTCAGTGGAGCAAAAGTCCCAGTTTAAAAGTAGATCTAGCATAATTGAGTGGAGTTGCATGCAATCCTAGAAATAGGACAACATAAATCTATTAGATTAGAGTCAAATATATTAATGGAATCAATAGATCGAGTTATGCAACAATAGGGGTTTTAATTAGAAAGAGATTTTAATTAATCAACCCAGAGTCAGTTGTTCTTAGAGATTTCAATTAATCAACCTAGAGTCGTCGAAACCGGGTTACGAAATATTACTGGAGTTTATTGGATCATCCTAGATAATTTATACTAGCTGCTAATCATTTCTCGATATCAATCATAACGTCCCTTAAATGGGCTCTCGAGGCAGAATATGAATAGTAGAAACAAATCGGGACTCAATCAGGATCTCATAAAATTTCTCTCAAAATTTCAAAATTTTACTTCTGAACAGTGCCCACACGCCCGTGGGGTCAGGCCGTGTGACTACACGCGCCCGTGTCCCTAACCCGTGTAACTCCCTGACTTATAAGGCATAAAGAAATTGAAGTCACGCGGCCAAGTCACACGCGCGTGTGCTAGGCCGTGTGGTGAATTTTATTTTTGAAATTTAGGTGCAGTTTTCACACGGCCGTGTAACACTGATCGTGTATGAAAGTCTTATGTAATGAATGATCGAGCCTAGAAACTAACTATGACAACGAATAAGGCAAGCGCCCCTATCGTTTGGGAGTATAGCTATGGCAAGACCGGAAATATCGTATCCTCAAGGAACAAGAGTATTAGTAATTACTATCTTTTTATTATTTAACCTAATAATTAAGGGAATTGTTGTTTAATCTAAAATTAACTAATTACTAAACTAATGATGCTAAGTCACAGAGAATGAATTTGGGGAAATACTTTTGGGAAAACCAATTGATTAAGACAATACCCGAGGGAAAATCCACCTAGACTTCACTTGTTATTTAACTCTGAACTAGACGATTTATTCACTTGACTTGATCCGTAGGATTCCCTAATTTATATTAATATCTCTCTCGAGGCTACTAACGTCTAGCCCTAGGTTGATTAATTGAAATCTCTTTCTAATTAAAACCCCTAGAATTGCATTAACTCGATCTATGGATTCCCATATTAGGTTTGACCCTGATCCGGCAGATTTTCATCGTCCTATCTCTAGGAGTGCGATCAACTTCGCTTAACTATGCTAGATCTACTCTTAAACAGGGACTTTTGCTCTACTGCTTAAGCACATCAATACTTGAATCAATATCCTGAAATATCAAAGCAAGAATTAAGAACACATAATTAAGAACAAATCAAGTATTTATCATATAGTTCAGAAAACAATAACAAGATTCGTCTTAGGTTTCGTCCCCCTCAGGTATTTGAGGGGTTTAATTCATATTTATAAAAGAATACATCTCAGAAGAAAGTATAAAACAAAACATAAGAAAAACCCTAAAACCCCTTGAAGGAAATTGAAGGGAAGATCTTCCGTCTTGAGTATGGTTTCGGCTTCTTGAGATGGATCAACTGGTTGTCTTCGAGTAAATCCCACAATTCGGCCCTCTCTGGCTTCGCCTCTTCGGCCTCTCTCGACACACCCCATTAGGTTGCCCTCTAGGGTGTTTATATAGGCTTTTGGAATGTCTTTCTTTACCCCTAAGTATCCTAATCCGAATGGAATTAAAACAGGTCACGGCAGGGACACGCTCGTGTAGCAAGCCCGTGTAAATCGAGCCCAGGCTGTGTTCTAGTCTGCTAAAGTGGCACGGCCGTGTGGCGAACTCCAGGCCGTGTGGATTTCTTACTTTGGCCCATTTTCTCTGTTTTTGGCCCGTTTCTCATTCTTTTCATCCTCCTATGCTTTACTAAGTATAAAACATGAAATTAAAGGATTAGGAGCATCAAATTCCATAATTCAAGGGATAAATCATCCAAAAGTATGCCAAATGTGGGATTAAAATATGTATATATTACGGTTTATCAAACACGTCTGTGTTCAAGGCTGTGTCAACCACACGGCTGAGACACATGCCCGTGTCCCTGCCCTTGTGCCCAATTCTGAGCATTCTGTTTATCATTTTTAAGATGCAGGGGACACACGGCCAGACCATATGCCTATGGGATAAGTCGTGTGTCACACACGGCCAAGACACACGCTCGTGTGTCTACCCGTGTGGACACAATAAATCCATCTCCTAGCCTCATTTGTCACCCAAAACTTACCATTTTCTTGCACCAAAACTCACTAACATATATCCACCAATCCAAACATAATAATCGCATACAATTAGCCATCAACCATGTTGAATCATTTCTTGTATTCATGGGTATAAACCTATATACTTAATATAATTCCATCAAACCAATACACAATAGGCACTTATGTATTTACCAAAACATAACTTTTAAGATAACCAAATTAGATCATCACTAGCCACTCTAATGGCTAGATTACAAAACAACAATTACAAGCCATCATTGGCAGAAAAAGCTTATACATGCCATTATACCAAAATGAGATTTCTATTTGTACCAAAATGAGATAGTGGATAGTGTGATGATTGCTCCAACTGACTTCCAACTTTCGCGAGCTTTTGAGCACTATAAATCAGGGAAAATTAAACAGAGTAAGCATTTTATGCTTAGTAAGTTCGTATAACGGAAAATAAACTTGCAGGTCATATTTATCAATACAAGCATACATAAATATACATTCCATCAATTTAGGTTAAGTTACCTAAACACATACACTTATTCAAACAAGTTAGTTACATAATCTCATATGAATATCAAGTAAACATAAAAGAGCCATCATAATATAAGCTTTCATTTAATTTCACCTTTCCACATTTCAAGAGTCCTTTCCGTTGAACTATTGAAATTTTGATGGACATCCGGTTAGTTTACTCAAGGTATACTTGACAACTATTTGACAATTCATACCCAAAAGTACCCATTAGGGCACAAAATCAATGAGTACACTCTCGAGCCACATATTATATTATAGGATTACTAGTCCAGGCTAAATCCTTTTCATATCATACGTTTTGAAGAGCTTAATTTGGATTACTCGTCAGGACTAAATCCAATCTATAGCATATGCTCAAGTGGCTTACATCAGGATTACCCATCCGGGCTAAATCCTTTATACAACATGTGTAGTATTATTCTCGTCCAAGAATATCACCTTATTCCATCGAATTTCAACGTTTAACCAGAACATGACAATTTGTCCATATTTCACAACTTATAATTATTTCATTTGTATATCATCACATACATATCAACACAATCATACAATTCAATTCAAGCATATTGACATACATATTTAAGTTACACGAACTTACCTTGAAAATGGTTCGTATTTGAATTTCAACTAATTCGAAACCTTCTGCTTTCCTCGATCTAGTTCCGTAATTGGTCTTTCCGGATCTATATGGATAAATTTAACTATTAATCTATCACATTTCATATACATTTGCATTCAATTACATCCTAGGCAAAATTACCATTTTGCCCTACCTTTTTCAAAAATTTCGATTTCGTCCCTAGGCTCGAAAAATGAAATTCATGAAATTTAACCCTTTTTCCAAGCCTAGCCAAAATTTATATACTACATTTACAACACATACATTTCACAAATTTTAGAATTTTCCATGGGTTTTATCACTTTTTCATTTTAGTCCCTAAACCAAGTTTTCATCAAAAATTGCTTTGTAAAAGTTGTTTATCTATGAACAACCTTTCATTTTCTACCATAAATTTCTAATTTTCAGCATATTCATCCACGACCCAAATTTCATACCTTGTTATCTTTTCAAATAAATCCTCTAAATAGATAGATTAGACTATCTCGGTTTCAAAAATATAAAAAATCATTAAAAACAGGACTTGATCATACCTTTTTAAGCTTGAAAAGTTTTTTCCCTCTCTCCTAGGGTTTCCATAGAAAAATTGGGGAAGATGATATGAAAATATACGAATACTTCTTTTTAATTAACTATCATCTTTTAATTTTTTTGATTTCCAATTGAGTCCTTACCCTTTTCTAATTTTTCCATGGATGAGTAACTAAAATATCTACTAACTGCTCTTCAAGGTCTAATTACCATATAAGGACCTCAAGTTTTGATTTCCATAGCTATTTGATACCTATAGTTACTAGAATCCAACCTTTGCATTTTATGCAATTTAGTCCTTTCCCTAATTAAACACACAATCGGTAAAATTTTCGTATCAAAAATTTCATATGACCTTTCTAACATATTGCAAACCATAAAATAATAATAAAATAAATTTTATTTTGACTCAGATTTGTGGTTCTGAAACCACTGTTCCAATCTCACCGAAAATAGGCCGTTACATTAGGGATTTCTACGGATCAAGACACAAGTGAATAAATTGTTTAATTCAAATTCAGAATAATAGGTGAAGTCTAGGTGGATTCTTTCCTGGGTATTGTCTTTCTCTTTGGTTATCTTCGATTATGTTCCCATTTCATTCTCTGTTGCATTCATAGTTAAATTAGATTAGTAATTTTAGATTAATAATGTAACACCCCTAACCCGAAACCATCGCCGGTCCAAGGTTAAGAGGCATTACCAGAAAAATCAAAAACTTTTACGAACGTTTCACATCATAAAGTATATCATTGTCATATCATAGTAAAATACAAGCATATAGTCCCTTAATGATGTCTACGGGACCTTAAACATGAATTAGAAAGGGGTCGGGACTAAACCGAGCTCATACAAAATTTTCTGAAAATTAAACATTTTTCAAGTTATAGAGGTCACACGCCCGTGTAGGTAGGACGTGCAGACACGCCCGTGTGTCCAAGCCGTGATCGACACTGACTTACATCACATGGCCTGTCACACGCCCATGTGTCTTGCCCGTGGTCGAAATTGACTTGCATCACATGGCCAGTCACACGCCTGTGTGTCCAACTCGTGTGTTAACCTAACTTGAATCAAATTACAAATTTCAGGGACACGGTCGAGCCACACATCCGTGTGCTCAATTGTGTGAGCAAATATAGGCCATTTGCAAGGCCAATTTGCCACCCATTTTTGGTCAATCCTACGAGCTCAATACAAACACATTTCATACTTTCAAAATGCAACCAAATCAAACCAATAATGTCCATCTTTTCTAACGACTCAAATGCATATCAAACTCACCAACTTATGAGCCATTTATCTCAATCTAATCACAAGCATTTTTAAGCAAAATCCATTCAAAAACTTACCAATTCATTATATTAGCCATTCATCAAAACATAATAACTTTGCATCACAAAACCTAAATGACATTTACCATATTCACATACCTTTTACAAGCCATATCACATATCTTATATATATACAACTCAAAACATCATCTAATTCAACTAGTCTATACATGCCATACTTAAATATGTACACATTCAAAAGGTACCAAATTAGAGTTTGATAGTGTGGTGATGATCCTCGACGATTCCCGAGCCTTCCGTAGCTTTAACGATCTATAAAACAAGGCAAACACACATAAAGTAAGCTTACAAAAGCTTAGTAAACCATATACAAATAAACTTAGCATATAAAACATTTATAACCATTTCAATTACAAGAACTTTCGCATATTTTAGTAGCATATTCATACTTCTTCTTTAACTCAATTTTTTCTAACCATTTGCTTGTCAACAAATCACAACTCCATGTATTTCTTTAGATCATAGCACATTCACATATATATATATCACATTTTTCTCAACAAGTTTATGTACATATCTCACTTTTGAAATTTCACAAATACTTACCTTTCATAATCAAACATGATATACAATTTCAAATGTACATGTATCAGTTGCACATTTCACATAGTTATTCATTTATCGGAATTTCCCGTTAAACCATTCGGAATCAAATAGGATACTTTGATAACTCGAAATACTCGTACAATGCCAACGTCCTAGACGTGGTCTTACAAGTAATCAATTATCGATGCCACTGTCCCAGATAGGGTCTTACACGAAATCATATACGATGCCAATGTCCCAGACATGGTCTTACACGTGATTCTCAAATCGACGCCAACGTCCCATATGTGGTCTTACACGATATCACATATCGAAACCCTATGTCATGACATATGAATCCTATCTATTCCTAAGGTTTGTACAGGACTTTTAAGACATTGACACATTGTCGATACTTCCTCGAATTTCACATATATATCTTCCAAAGCCATTCATCACAATTCAATATTATATGTGATGGAGCTCGAAACTAACTATTATTTCAACAAAGGCAAGCACACCTATCGAACAGTAGTATAGTTATGGTGAGTTCGAAATATCGTATCCTCAAGGACCAAGATTACTAGTAATAAGTATCTTTTTATTATCTAGCCTAATAATTAAAGGGAATTTATTTTTAATCTAAAATTAACTAACTAATTTAACTAACCAAATGGCTATGAACGTGACAGAGAGTGAATTGGGAAAATACTTTTGGACAACTTATATGAGATAGATAATACCTAAGGAAGAATCCACCTAGACTTCACTTATTACTTTCGATTCATGCGATTTATTCAATTGACTTAATCCGTAGAAATCCTTGATTTATGTTAATATCTCTTTCAAGACTAAAAACAACTAACTCTAGGTTGATTAATTGAAATTTCTTTCTAATTAAAACCCCTATCGTCGCATTAACTCGATCTATGGATTCCCTTATTAGGTTTGACCCTAACCAGACAGATTTTTGTTGCCCTATTTCTAGGGTTGCAATAAGCTCCGCTTAATTGTGTTGATCTCCTCTTAGATAGGGACTTTTGCTCCACTAAATAAACACATTCGACTTGAATCAATAACTTGAATTATCAAACAAGAATAAGATATCACAATTAAGAATAAGCACAAATAAAAGATCACAATTAAGAATAAGCACAAGTATTTATCTCATAAATCAAATAATAATAAGATTCGTCTTAGGTTTCATCCCCTTAGGTATTTAAGTGATTTAGTTCATACTAATAGAGGGAAACATATTAGAATAGGAAAAACAACAAAACATAAGAAAAACCCAAAAACTTCTAAAGAACTTGATGGGGAATCCTCAGTCTTGATGGAGATCATTCTCCTAAGCTGCTCCTGAGGGCTTTCTTGGAGTATTTTCTCCTTCTACTCGGCGTCTATTCGACGCCCTGTCGACCTCTCCTTTTAGGTTTCCCCCTAGGGTGTTTAATAGGCTTTGAGATGCCTTTCTTGGCCAACAAGTAACCTTTTCTGAAAAGAATTAAACTTAGGGATGGTAGGGACACGCCCGTGTAACACGCCCGTGGTGGACTCCTTCGGCCATCGTCGATTCTGCTTGCCACCCACGACCGTGTGATCTGCCCGTGGTCGATGGTCCAGGCCGTGTGATTTCCTAAGTAGGACCATTTTGCCCCTTTTTGGCCCGTTTCTCGTTCTTTTCAACTTCCTAAGCTCTCCTAAGTATAAAACATGAAATTAAGTGGTTAGGAGTATCAAATTCAACAAATCCAATGGAAAATCATTCAAAATCAAGCCAAGCATGGGGTTAAAATATGTGTAAATTATTGTTTATCAATATGAAGATGAATAAATCAACTTAAATACATTTATTTGTATATAGACTTACCTCGTACGGATACAAACAGACGAAAACGACTACTCGATCACTTTCGACTTTCCCCGATCTAAATCCGTTTTCTTTGGTTCTTGATCTATACATACTCAAATTTAACTCATTTATTCACCAAATCATTCAATTCAATCCAAAAACATACATTTAGGGCATTTTACAAATTAGCCCTCACATTTTCACAGTTTGACATTTAAGTCCCTATTTCATAAAATCACAAAATACACATAATTTCTTTGTACCCATGCTTAGCCGAATGTTCACATGCTTCATGTAAGTCCAGACATTTTATTTATTTCACATTTTAGTTCCTCAAAATATTATTTTTACAATTTAGTCCAAATTACTCAATTTCATCAAAAATCCAAAGACAAAACATGTTAATCTAACACATATATTTCATATGTCATCATCAACCATTTTAAAGCTCAAGCATTCATCAATGGCACATCTCAAAATCTTCATCAAATTCTAAAATCAAGGCATGGGCTTGATAGTACTCGAAGCAACGATCACAAAAACATAGAAATTATCAACAAACGAACAAAACTCATACCTTAATTAAGGCTTGCAAGTGCCGAATGTAACAAAGCTTTAAACCCTTCTTTTTCTTTCAATTTTCGGTGCAACAAAGATGAATGAATGCTTTATTTTAGCTTTTGTTTTATTATAATTAAACTTTTTAACTAATTTACCTTTTATTCTTATTATTTAACATATAAAACTTATATAATGGTTGGTTATAAATGTCCATTAACCATATCAATGGCATAATAACTTCTTAAGGACTTCAGATATTAAAGACAATAACAATTTGGCACTTATTCAATTAAAAGGCCACTTTTACATTTTCTGCGATTAAGTCATTTTCTCAAATTAAACACACAAACAATAAAATTAATTCACGAAACTTTCACACATGATTAATCACATACTGCAAGCACAGAAAATAATATTAAAATATTTTTCTAACTCGGATTTATGGTTCCAAAACCACTATTCTGACTAGGATCTAAACCGTACTGTTACAATTCTCCCCTTTTAGGGATTTTCGTCCTCGAAAATCTTACCGTTAAACAGATTCATATATTGTTGCCTCATAGCATCTTCGAGCTCCCACGTAACCTCTTCCACTCTGTGTCAATGCCACATTATTTTTACTAACGAAATTTTCTTATTTCGCAGTTCTTTAACCTCGTGAGCTAAGATACGAATCAGTTCTTCTTCGTAAGTCATATTAGATTGAATTTCTATCTCAGACGGAGAAATTACATGTGATGGATCAGATCTATATCGCCTAAGCATTGACACGTGAAACACATTATGAATCTTTTCTAGTTCTGGTGGCAACAATAATCTGTATGCAACAGGTCCAATACACTCGATAATTTCATATGGCCCAATGAACCTCGGACTCAATTTGCCTTTTTTGCCAAAACAAAGTATTTTCTTCCACGGAGACACTTTCAAGAACACTTTATCACTGATCTCAAACTTGATATCTTTTCGTTTCAAGTCTGCATAATATTTCTTACGATCTAATGCGGCTTTCAAACTATCACGAACCACTTTCACTTTCTGTCCAGTTTCTTTGATCAAATCAACCCCGTGTATCTTATCCTCACTGAGCTCAGTCCAATATAAAGGTGTTTGACATTTGCGTCCGTACAAAGCCTCATAAGGTGCCATTTTGATGCTCGACTGAAAACTATTATTGTACACACACTCAATCAATGGAAAATATTGTTCCCACGTACCATCAAACTCAAGAATGCAACACCTCAACATATCCTTGAGAATTTGAATAATCTGCTCGGATTGACCATCTTTCTATGGGTGAAAAGCTGTACTAAAATGCAATTTAGTACCTAAAGCCTCTTGCAGTTTCTTCCAGAATCGTGAAGTAAACCTCGGATCTCTATCAGACACAATAGATAGTGGCACCCCGTGCAATCTCACAATATCAGAAATATATAGCTCAGCTAATTTATCAAGTGAATAATCGGATCGTACCAGAATAAAATGGGTTGATTTCATTAATCTGTCAACTACGACCCAAATTACATCTTTCTTTCTCGGAGTCAAGCGCAACCCTGTAACAAAACCCATCATCACTCTATCCCATTTCCACTCGGGAACCATAATTGGTTGTAATAAACCGGATGGCACTTGATGTTCAGCTTTAACTTACTGACAGATTAAACATTTCAAAAAAAACTCTGAAATATCTCTTTTCATTCTGGGCCACCAATAAAGTCTTTTTAAATCATTGTACATCTTTGTACTTCCCGGATGAACAGATAAACGACTGTTATGAGCTTCATTCAAGATCAACTGAATCAACTCTAGATTTCTTGGAACACAAATCCGATCTCGAAATCTCAAACAATCATCAATATCAACTCGAAATTCAGAATCAGAGTTCAAATCACACTGAGCTCCTTTTATTAGCATTTCATTATCACTTTTCTGAGCATCACATATTTTTTGTAAGAACAATGATTTCACTTTTAATTCAGCCAAAACTGAAACATCATCAGACAGGTCTAAATGAGCATTCATGACACGTAATGCAAAAAATGATTTCTGACTCAATGCATCAGCAACAACATTTGCTTTACCCGGATGATAATCTATCACAAACTCGTAGTCTTTATTATTTCTAACCATCTTTTCTGTCATGGATTCAAGTCTTTCTAAGTCATCAAATATTTCAGACTTTTATGATCTGAAAACATATGGCATTTTTCACCGAAAAGATAATGACGCCAAATCATTAAAGCAAACACAATCACAGCTAGCTCAAGATCATGTGTCGGATAATTCTTTTCATGTGGCTTTAACTATCTTAAGGCATAAGCTATAACTTTGCCTTCCTGCATCACAACACATCCTAGTCCGTTCAATGAAGCATCACTATAAATCACGAACTCTTTACCCGATTCTGGCCATACCAAAACTGGAGCTTCAGTCAAAAGGACTTTCAACTGATCGAAACTTTTCTGCCACTTTTCAGACCACTCGAATTTCACATCTTTCTGAAGTAATCTCGTCAATGGAGTTGCAATCATCGAAAAGCCTTTTATGAACCTTCGATAATAACCAGCAAGTCCCAGAAAACTGCAAACTTCAGACACATTTTTCGGAGGCTTCCACTCTAAAATAGATGAAATCTTGCTCGGATCAACCCGTATACCAGATGCTGACACAATATGTCCCAGAAAACCAACTTCACGCAACCAGAACTCACATTTACTAAACTTCACATACAATTGCTTATCTCGCAGAGTTTGTAGCATAATTTTCACATGTTCAGCATGCTCGATTTCATTACGCAAATAAATCAAAATGTCATCAATGAATACAACAACAAATAGATCTAAATACGTTCTAAAAATTCTGTTCATCAAATCCATAAAGGTAGCAGGAACATTTGTTAGTTCGAAAGGCATAACTAAAAACTCATAGTGCCCGTACCTCGTTCGAAAAGCAGTCTTCAGAATATCTGAATCTTTTACTCGCAACTGATAATACCACAATCTTAGATATATCTTTGAAAACACAGATGCTTCTTTCAACTGATCAAACAAATCATCGATTCTGGGCAGAGGATATTTATTCTTTATTGTCACTTTATTTAACTGACGATAATCAATGCACATTGTCATCGTACCATCTTTCTTTTTCACAAATAGAACGGGACCACCCTAAGGTGAGAAACTCGGTCGTGCAAATCCTCTATCGGTAAACTCTTGCAACTGTGACTTCAACTCTTTCAATTCTATTGGTGCCATTCTATACGGAGCTATTGAGATGGAGTCGCTCCCGGCAATGAATCAATACCAAACTCAACTTCTCGTATCAGAGGTAATCCCGGTAGTTCTTCAGGAAATACATCAAGGAATTCACAAACAACTGGCACAGATTCAACTTTCTTTTCAGCCACTCTTGAATCAATCACATAGGCAAAATAAGCTTCATAACCCTTTTTCACCTAACTCTGAGCTTTCATCACTGATATCACAACCGGTAACCCATTCAAATCATTAGATTCAATCCGAACTATTTCATCATTCTGACATCTCAAATCAATAATCTTTCGTTTGTAGTTCACAACAGCATCATGCAATGTCAACCAGTCCATACCCAAAATTATATCAAACTCGTCAAAAGGTAATAGCATCAGATCAGCCGGAAAACAAACATCTCAAAACATCAACGGACAATTCTTGCACACTTTGTCAACCAAGACACATTTACCTAAGGGGTTCGATACTCTAATTACAAATTCAGTAGACTCTACAGGCAAAGTCTTACTGGATACTAAGTTCATGCATACATATGAATGAGTAGACCCTGGATCTATCAATGCAATCATAAAAGTATCATAAAGAGTAAATGTACCCGTAATAACATCTGGAGACGAAACATCCTCACGAGCTCGAATGGCATAAGCTCTGGCAAGTGCTTTAGCTTCAGATCTCGCAATTGTATCTTTCGTAGCTCTTTGACTACCACTGACATTTCTGGTATTTCTAGAAGGTCTACCCCTAGCTAAAACATTATCTGGCTTTGGATTCTGTACAATCTCTTGTTCAACAAAATCGGGACAATCTCGAATGAAATGGTCTAATAATCTACATCTAAAACAAGCTCGATCATTCAATATACAATTACCCAGATGCCTTTTACACTGTCTACATTCAGGTCGTTCAGATCGGACATTTCCAACACTAGCTACCGAAGTTGCTGGAGCTTTGAAGTCCAACTGCGATCTAGCACGATCTCTGTTCGAATGTCCCACATTAGTCTTTGAACGACTATGCTCATCTCTAAATTTCTTTGATGCAGACTGAAATGATTTACTTGAGAATCTGTTTCTCGCATCTCTAGCTTCTGACTCAACTTTTCTTTTATCTTTCCCGACTGCCTCAACTTTACACGCTCGATCAACAAGCACAACAAATTCTTTTATTTCCAGAATTCCAACTAGCAAACGGATATCTTCATTCAGGCTGATAAACCGTAAAAGTAACATATTTTAAGCCCACATTTAGTATCCTTTTAGATGATTTAAGCCTCAAATTATGTGATTTGGTGCTCTTAATCCTTTGTTTTCATGTTTTATACCCAGGAGAACACCCAAGGACGAAAAGAACGAAAAACGGGCCCAAAATGGAGTAAATAGGCCATATCTCGAAATCCACACGGCTTGGCCCAAATCCACATGGCCGTGCCTCATTCAATAGGCTCGAACACGGCCTGGCCATGACTTACACAGGCGTGTGCCATGGTCGTGTCCCTGTCGCTGGAAAGAAGAGTTTCATTTAGAAAATGATACTTAGGGGCAAAGAAACCTATCTCAAAAGCCTATATAAACCTCCCAAGTATAACCTAGAAAGGGGACGGTTAGCTAAGCCAAGGAGCCGAGCCAGAAAGGTCAGATTTGTGAAAATCACTCGAAGATAACCAGTTGATCCATCTCAAGAAGCTGGGATTATACTCAAGACGGAGGATTTCTCCTTCAATTCCTTCAGGGGGCTTTAGGGATTTCTTATGTTTTGTTTTATCTTTTCTTTTGAGATGTTTTCTTTTATTTCTATGAACTAAACCCTCAGATACCTGAGGGGATGAAACCTATGATGAATCTTGTTATCGTTTGCTGAACTATATGATAAATATTTGATTTGTTCTTAATTATGTGTTCTTAATTCTTGTGCTGATATTTTCGGGATATTAATTCAAGTATGATGTGCTTAGGTGGAGGATAAAGGCATCTAGGTTTTAACCCACTTACTCCATCAAAAAGCCTACCTTCATAATTAACCCCTAGTGAACCCCGTTTAATCTTAATAACCCTTTTTATTTGACTCACCCACTAATATTAACCCAATAAACTTTGTATTTGATATCACCATTCTTTTTTGACTATCCTATATCGAGATTTGATTTGATTAGCTACCTAATAATATTATTTCAGTAGTTAAATTCATCCTTTATTATGTAATGACTTGTTCATAAAAAAAATGAATTATATTCATTATTAGTTGTGAATGAGCTTATACGCTTGAATGCCAATTATTGAAGAAGAAAGCTCATATTAGAGTGTTATTATTAGTATGACAAGTTTTCAATTGATATAATTATTCATTATTAGTCCGCTATTTCTAGTTAGATAATTTGTCAAGTCAATCTCGATTTTAACCTTCTAATTCAGCCTTTATCTACACCTTTAACCCAAGCCTCATTACAACCCTGTTAAAGACCTTTTGATCTGTGCATCATCTCATATTATAGTGGTGGAGATTTGATTTTCATGCAAGCCTATGGGATTAACTTTTCATGTTTGACTTTTGAGTGCTAATTCAGAACCTTAAATACTTCGAGTGATTTGAGTGAATCTTTAGTGAGGATGTCAATCCTTATCAATTTTGAATCAGAGGTAATTATTCATGTAAGGGGAAACACCTATGTTTTCATACTATAAAAAACTATGACTTTGATTGTTTGAATCTTTAGGACCCTCTGAGTTGAATTATCCATGTATAAAATATCTTTGAATTATGATGAAACATTATTGATAAATTTTAATGGATCGAGGAAGTATGTTTTAATTGTGAGTTGAGAATTTTTCTTGAGGACAAGCAAAAACTTAAGTGTGGGGGTATGTAACATCCTAAAAATTTGAGTATCAATATGTTGCTTGTCTTTGGTGTTAGCTCGGGTATGATTTTATTATGTGCTAAATATAGTCTTGAGAAGGCTCAGGTTTACTTGGAATTAGAATAAATTTTAGCAAAGAGTACTTTAGTGTAGAGAAATCAGGTGACCTTGAAGTTAAGTTAATTAAGTGATAAAAGATGGCATAAGATGAGCAATTGGCAAAGTGGTGATGGCGCCATAAGTTGGACTTGGGGGGAGAGGTTCGAATCTCCTAGCATGGAATTTGGGAGCTTTTATTTTTGCTTTTTCCTAGCATGTGTCGGCCAAGCATCAATCATGGATAAGATGGACTAAATTTTTATGGTAAGGATATTAAAGTTTATGGCAAGCATGATTTAAGGGATGGAATTGCTTGATTTTGGGGATAGGATTTCTCAAACTTTAGGAAAAGGGAGAATTGCAAGGCTTGAATCAAGGTTGATGTTTTGGTAACTTTTTCATGGCCATTTTGACCATGAATGGGGACGGTTTTGTGGACTAAAAGGGGGAGCCGTTTTTGGGTGGTGAATTTTTGGTGATAGGCTAGTTGGTTGGTAGCTTTTGGGGGTATTACCTTTTGGTCATTTTTGCTTTTGCAAGACACTCTTTTTTCTCCATCCATTTTCTCCCTAGCCGAATGTGCCAAAAACTTTGAGTAAGCAATTGTTTCTTTTTGCCATTTCTTTTGACCATTTCGGATTTAGTTGCTCTTTCTCTCCAAATCTTTTTCTTCTCTTTGTGATCGAAACCACATAGCCATCAAGGACCTTTTCTTTTCTTCTCTTTTTCCTCTCCAATGCCGAATGCATATTGCTACTAAATTCATCTCTTTTCTTTCTCTTTTCCTTCTTGAAAACCGAATCATCATCATCATCTTTCTTTTATCTTTTATTTTCTTTTCAACCATATTTTCTTCAATATTTTTCTCTTATGGCCGAATGTTAGATTACCCCATAGCCGAACCATTTTTTTTCTTTTCTTTGTTTATTCATAGCCGAATCTTCTAATATACGAAAGTATTCTTCTCAATCATTCTTATTTCAAGCCGTGGACAATAGGTAAGAGTTTTCTTTTTGGTTTCTATGTTGGCTTAAGGGATGTTTTGGTCGAATCTTTATGGTGGTAAGAAGAATATCTTTGATCGAAATCATCGTTCATTCTATTAAACGTTTTCTTTCGTTATATTTTAATGTGATAGTGGAGGGCCGAAACTCAAGTTTTCGTGAGCATCGTGGAACGTTGGAATCGATTTAAGGTGTTAAGGTAAGGGTTTGTTAAGGACTCTCATTTTACTCGTCATATTGGTATAGATGGATTATTAATCGATTTCGTTTTAGGGGACGTTTTTGCTCGATTATCATATTGTGGAACAAGGATATTTTGTGGTAAGGCAATCTCACCCTTAAAACCGTTAGTCATAATTTCGATATTTTATTAGTCGGACTAATGATCTTTTGTCAATGGAGACAATGAAACACCCCAAACCCGGCCCACGAGCCTCGATCGGATCTGGCATGCTCCTTGAGTAAAAAATTTTAAAAACTTGTATGTTAATTTCGGAAAATTTGGTCATTTTGAAGAGAAATCAATCGGTGTTGTGATTGAATTGAAAATGGTGTTGTTATTGAAGTCTATATTTTATGTAAACGTTATTTTCGTACTTGAAAACTATAAGTTAAAAGATATGCCGAATTTTTAGAGTTTACCATTAAATTGAAAATCGTTGGTGTTTAGGTATCAACACATTTGAAATTATTTTTAAGAAAAATAATTGCTTAACCCTTTTTGTTTAACATCGTTTATATCATAATAAAAATTAAAACGCATGCATAAAATAGTTTAATAGTAATGGCCTTATTACAACAAAGCAAAACCCGAAATAAATCTAAAACTTAATATAGAAATCCAAAATAGAGAAAACTCTGAGCTGAGCATGGCCACCACTAAGTCCCTGCCGACCCGGTCCATTTACTGTGTGTCACCTGCAAAATGTTAGCCCACGAAGGGTGAGTCCTCAGACTCAGTGTATAGCAACCAACACAACTCCCAAACGATTTAGGCATATCAATTCATATATATAACAAATATAGACAATGATGCAGTCCCAAACCCAAACCTAAATAACCATCCTCTACACATCACCCGTACCTGCCAAACACACCGTGGGGATTACTAAATCGACCCTCCATTCGCTACACACCATCGAAGGCAGTCGCTCCAGTCAACTACACATCGCCCTTATAATTGTGGCATAGCCACCAGATAATAATGTGTGACATTAGTCACCAGATTCAGATTATGTCACATGAGTCACTAGATAATGTGGTAAAAACCACCAGATCACTTCCCCCTTTTCATATCACCCTTATGCCCATGGTTATACAAATCATGCAGAAATCATAATATACCTTATTTCATATTCATAACAGATTTACACATGTGTCACATTCAAATGTTCATAACATTATTAACACAGTAGTAACGATTAATGTACCTGAATGCTCTGTACCATTGAATGGTATCCTTAGCCACATTTTTAATACTTTCATTATCACATTCATAATATTACCACCATAAATCTATTAGAAGTTAGTGTAGGGCTACACACCTGGTACTAACACGATTACTGAATCCCGAAAATCCCGATCTAATGCTCTAGATCCCTTGTTCCTACATTCGGCCAACACTAAGCATTTTAGCAAAAAGCCATTCGGCTAAATAGTCAAATCCTAAAGGATTATCGCAACCAAAATCCTTACCTTGCTGCCGATTTGGTTACTAATCAAATCCCGAAACTTTGTGATGTTTCCCCCTTGCAATCGGCCAAACACTAGATCACTTAACCGGTTAGTTTTCTGCTTTTGAACGAATAAGAAACAGATCTGAATCACTAGAACCCTTACCACTGACTTACCGAAACTATTGGTAGGGAAAAGATGCTCCCGATCTACTGCTTCAAAATCCTGGAATTCCTAAAAGAAACCGATTGCATGGTTGATTAAAAGTCAAGACCAATGCCGAATTTCAGCTTTTGTTCTACACATGTCGACAGAGAGGAAATAAGGAAGAATAGTGGAGATTCGGCCATAGTAGACTTACCTCTTCCAAACCGATTTGAGAAGAGATCAAAAGAGATCTCTACTTGGTTGTTATTCGGCCAAAAACTGAGAAGAGATGAGGTGGAAAAATTTTGGCAATGCCTTAGGAAAACAATGGAAATTCGGCCAAAGCTGAAAAGAGAGAATAGGAGAAGGATAAGTGATATTCGGCTTTTGATTAACAGTAGAGATTATGAGAAAAAGAAGAAAAAGAATGATATGGAGGCTCAAGTATGATTCGGCTAGAGTGAAAAAGAAAACGAAAGAAAGAATTGAGAGAAGAAAAGAAAAAGAAAAGTGTTGGTGAGGCTTAACCAAAAATTTGGCTTAAGGGATTTTGGTGACCGAATTTGTCATCCAAAAAATTCCTTGGCCGGCCAACTCTCCCTCTCTCTACTCAATCCCTTGTTATTCTCCTATTTTCCCTCTTCTTTACCTATTCAAAATAATCTTAATAAATCAACAATTATCTTCCTACCTTAGCCGAATTTTAAAAAGAATTTGACCACATCTAATGCTCATCCACCCAGTCCCCCCATGCCGTCCAACTCCCTTCCTCCCTGACGCAAAAATCAACTCCACAAGTGCTCCCCTTGCTGCTCGAACCTAGGCCCTTCTTGCACTGCTTGTGGTGTCACTTCTTAAGGCTTTAAGTGGCGCCTCCTAGCCATTTTACCAAGCCCAATCTTGTGTCCAATTTCCCCTACAAATTTTCTTAAGGCCTAGCATGCCCAACTCCACTTCAAGACTTAAAATACAACATTTTCTAAAGCATTCTCCTACACCCTAAGGTACTCAAAATCTATAAAACACATTAAAACACACATAGGCATACTAGCACATGCAATTAAGCAAAAATGCACAAGCCCTAAATCCCGGATATTACAGTTCTACCCCCTTAAAATAATTTCGACCTCGAAATTACCTGGCAAAAATAAGTGAGGGTATTGCTGTCGCATTGCTTCCTCCGGCTCCCAAGAGGCTTCTTCCGATCCATGATTACGCCATAGCACTTTGACTAGAGGAACTGATTTCCTCCGCAACATCTTCACATCTCGTTCCAAAATCTGAATCGGCTCCTCCTCGTAGGACAAATCTGGCCTTAGTTCCAGTTCTTCAACCGGCACTACATGAGATGGATCCGATCGGTAACGACGTAGCATAGAAACATGGAATACATCGTGGATTTGCTTCAACTCCGGAGGCAACTCTAACTGGTATGCCACTGGTCCAACCCGTTTCAATACCCGATAAGGTCCTATAAACCTGGGACTTAACTTCCCTTTGCGACCAAATCTCATCACCTTCTTCCAAGGCGAAACTTTAAGAAACACCTGATCTCCCACAGCAAACTCTATTTCCTTCCGTTTAAGATCCGCGTACGACTTCTGCCTATCAGATGCTTCCTTCAACCGCGTCCGGATTACCTTAACCTTCTCTTTGGATTCTGCCACAATCTCTGGACCCAAAACTTGACGTTCCTCTAATTCGGTCCAACACGTAGGAGTGCGACACTTCCGTCCATACAGCGCTTCATACGGTGCCATCTGGATACTGGCTTGATAGCTGTTATTATACGCAAATTCCGCTAAAGGCAAATATTCTTCCCAACTTCCTCTGAAGTCTATTATACATCCCCTTAACATATCTTCTAGCACTTGAATCACTCGCTCAGACTGGCCATCCGACTGCGGATGACATGCCGTACTAAAATCTAATCTGGTGCCTAAAGCCTGATATAGTGCTTTCCAAAACCGAGACGTAAACCTTTGATCCCTATCCGAAATAATCGACACCGGCACTCCATGCAACCTCACAATTTCTGCCACATACAACTTCGCCAACTTCTGCAAAGAATAATCAACCCGCACTGGAATGAAATATGCAGACATTGTCAATCGATCCACTATCACCCATACCGAGTCCTTCTTAGTAGGTGTTAGGGGAAGCCCACTAACGAAGTCCATGGTGATTCTCTCCCACTTCCACTGTGGAATCTTTATCGGCTGAAGCAATCCTGACGGAACTTGGTGTTCAGCCTTGACTTGCTGACACGTTAAGCACTTCCTTACAAATTTTGTAACTTCCCGTTTAAGACCAGGCCACCAAAACTGTTCCCTTAGATCCCTGTACAACTTACTACCTCCAGTATGCATAGCATAAGGGCTACTATGTGATTCCTGAAGAATTCTTTGCCTTAACTCCTTATCCTTAGGCATACAGACTTTACCCTTGAAACACAATACTCCATCGCTGCCAACACCATAATCCTCTAACTCCCCATTCTGCACTCGCCGTAGCTTAGCACTTAAATCATCATCCACTAACTGACTCTCTTTCACCTCATTCAACCACGTCGGCTTAACTTGCAACTCTGCTAACAAACTTCCGTCATCATACAGGCTAAGATGTGCAAACATTGCCCTCAGATTCGACACTACTTTCCGACTTAGGGCATCTGCCACTACATTTGCCTTGCCCGGGTGATACTCTATAGAACAATCGTAGTCCTTCAATAACTCCACCCACCTTCACTGTCCCAGGTTCAGCTCTTTCTGAGTCAGCAGATACTTAAGGCTCTTGTGGTCTATGTAGATCACTGACTTTTCTCCATATAGATAGTGCCTCCACACCTTAAGAGCAAAGACCACCGCCGCCAATTCCAAGTCATGCGTCGGATAATTAACCTCATGTGGCCTTAATTGTCGCGACGCATAAGCGACCACTTTCCCGTCTTGCATCAATACGCATCCCAAACCTGTGTGAAAAGCGTCACAGTACACCACAAAATCCTTCCCTGCCTCCGGCTGAATCAAAATCGGAGCTTCAGTCAAAACCTTCTTAAGCTTCTCAAAGCTCTCCTCTTGCTTATCTGTCCATATAAAAGGTACCTCATTCCTTAGCAACTTCGTCAAAGGTGCAGCTATCAACGAAAACCCTTCTACGAACCTTCTATAATAGCCTGCTAACCCCAAGAAACTGCGAACCTCAGCCACCGACTTAGATGGTTTCCAATCTAACACTTATTCCTTCCGCAGACACCACATGCCCTAAAAACGTCACTTCCTTTAGCCAAAATTCACACTTGCTGAATTTGGCATAGAGCTTCTTCTCCTTAACACTTGCAACACTACTCGGAGATGTTCATCATGTTCTTCCTCAGACTTGGAATACACTAGGATGTCGTCTATGAACACCACGACGAACCGATCCAAGTAGGGTTAAACCCGGTTCATCATATCCATGAACGCAGCTGGGGCGTTCGTCAATCCGAACGGCATTACTAAGAACTCATAATGCCCGTATCTTGTCCGAAAAGCTGTCTTATGGATATCCACTTCATTCACCTTGAGTTGATGATATCCAGACCGTAAATCTATCTTTGAGAAAATCGCAGCCCCCTTAAGCTGATCGAACAAGTCGTCTATCCTTGGCAACGGGTACTTGTTCTTGATGGTCAGCTTATTCAACTGACGATAATCTATGCACATACGCATAGTCCCGTCCTTCTTCTTCACGAACAAGACCGGTGCTCCCCACGGAGACACACTGGGTCGGATAAACCCACGATCAAGCAACTCTTGGATTTGAGCCTTGAGCTCAACCAACTCCTTTGGTGCCATTCTATACGGAGCAATTGACATAGGAGCTGTCCCCAGTAGCAGGTCAATTCCGAACTCCACCTCCCTGTCTGGGGGTATCCCAGGCAACTCCTCCGGAAAAACATCCACAAATTCCCTTACTGTTCTAACTCCACTAACTCCCTCTTCTTTTGCATCCAACGCACTAACGAAGGTTAGAAATGCCTTGCACCCTTTTCGAACCATCTTATTAGCCTTTAATGCGGAGACTACGTTAGACAAATAGTTTCTTCTTTCTCCTATCATAATTATTTCCTCATCCTCCGGGGTCCTTAACTCCATTCGCTTAGCTGCGCAATCCAATTTAGCCCGATGTTCCACTAGCCAATCCATGCCAAGAATGAGATCGAATTCTCCGAAAGGTAGTTCCATCAAGTCAGCAGGAAATACTACTCCCTGAATCTCTAGAGGTACATTTCGAAATATCTTATTCACCACTACAGTTTGACCTAACGGGCTTACTACAGTCATCTCCCTATCAGACAGTTCAGATGCTACACCTAGCGTTTCAACTGCTCTACATGCAACATAAGAGTGGGTCGAGCCAACATCAATTAAAGCAAAGTAAGGCTTGTCAGCTATAAGGAACATACTGGTTATGACGTCTGGTGCGTCTCCATCCTCCCTCCGACGAACTGCATACACTAGACCCGGCTGTCTTGCCTCTGTATTACCAACACCTCTGCCCGGTGTTCCCCGTCATCTTCCAGAACCATTACCTCTTCCAATCAGACCACGACCCCGCGGTGGCTGCTGTCCACCTCTTCCAGCCTGATTAAAACCCTGACCTGTTGATCGATTCCCATCTGGTTTCATAGGACAGTCCCTAATCATGTGATCCTTGGACCCACACTTAAAACAGCCCCCTGTCTTCTTCCAATACTCCCCTAGATGCATCTTTCCACACTGAGCACAAGTACGGTACTGTCCTCCTGTAACAACCTGCTGACCTCGCGGCCCATCAACTTTGTGTCTCTTTTGAACATTTCCAGATGACCCTGATGATCCAAAACCTCTCTTCTATCTATTCCTATCCGTATTCTATCTCACGGATTCCTTAACTCCTTCGGCTACCTTAGCCTTCTCCAACAACACGGCAAACTCCCACTCTTGCTGTGGCGCTATCAACAATCTCAGGTCATCCCTCAGTCTGTCCTCAAACCGGACACATCGCTCATGCTCCGTAGCCATGATTCCTCGAGCATACCGGCTCAACCTTAAGAATTCCGCCTCGTATTCCGCTACGGACTTATTCCCCTGAACCAACTCCAGAAATGCCTTCCTCTGCGCATCAATATAACTAGTCCCAATATACATCTTCTGATACGCCGCCTTGAAATACTCCCAAGTGAGATCCTCAGCTGTAGCACCATCCCGAACCGTGAGCCACCATTGATATGACTCATCGCGAAGTAGCGACACCACTCCTTTCAGTTTCTCCTCAACAGTCAGATCCAGCTCATCCATGATTCGCTCCGTCGCCTCCAACCAATACTCAGCCGTATTGGGCGCCACGCCAGATACGCCACAGAATACCTCAGCTCCATTGGCTTAGAGTCGCTCGGGTACAGATTTCTGAGCTCCCATACCTCCACCTACTCCAGCCACCATCTCAAGAACCCGCAGCATCGCCTGCGATACTGCATCATCCCCCGTCTGATCCTGATGTTCAACCTCAGCAGTTGGTGGTGGGGGTGGTGGTACCTCATTCTCGGACCCTTGACTAGACCTAACGGGTTCCGATACAGCCATTCTGCCTCTACCACGCCCTCGCACATTTCGACCACGTCCCCTAGAACTCATGTCTACGATCGTGATCTAATCTGATTAAAAAGTTTTATGCATTAGTTCGTGTTCCACTGATTACCCACAAATAAGTTTTATGCAAAGAAGTTTAGTACTAGTTCTTTCGATCATTTCAGAGTTTTGGTTTCAAGTCTTCTACCCTAATTCAGAGAAAACACATTCATTTGATAGTATCAACTACACACATTCACCACTCAAGCATTTTCGTCCGTTTCAATCCCAGGGGTATTTTCATAATTTGTCCTATAGGGGTATTTTGGTATTTTCCAAATCGGGGTATCTTGATATTTTGCAAATTAGGGGTTTTGGTATTTTTGTAAAATAAGGATATCTTGGTAGAAATCGAGGGTAGTATGGTGATTTTATAAACCAAGGGTATTTTACAAACCAGGGGTATTTGAGTAATTTTGTAAATCGGGAATCTTTCGAAAAATTTTCCAAAGTCTAAAATGGTTTTTAAAAATCAAAGGGGTAATTTGGCAATTTTAAAACTAAGGTTCTTATAAAACAGTGTAGCTGGTCCCTTTCGGGTTTTAATTATTGAATTTAGCCCGTGAATAAGTCCTCTTGGTTAGGGTGAACCGTCACTACACACCAGGTAGGATTCGAGTAGAGAGGAGGTGAGTCACTAGGACTGCTTAAATACCAAGCTCCCACCGAATCCAATCCTAGACATGCGCACGATGGTTGCCACACCCTAACTCGGCGACTCACTCACAGGTTTGTTTGATTAGGCTTTAAATTTTTATGTAATTCTGTGTTGGAGTAAGCTAATCCTAGGGTTCAATAGCTCCTAATCTACTACTCTATGTTCCCGTAATACCCCCATACAAATCATACAACAGTTAGGGGTACTTACCTGGTGGACTTCGGGTCGGAGACTTAGGTGCCATGCCAGAAAACCTGCTCAATTCCAAAAATTTCCTCAAAAACTTATTTGAGCTCAATTTTGAAAATGTTGTGGGCTTTAAACCCAAGGCCAAGAGTTTAAAACTGGGCTCTGATACCAAATTGAAACACCCCAAACCCGGCCCACGAGCCTCGACCGGATCTGGCATGCTCCTTGAGTAAAACATTTTAAAAACTTGTATGTTAATTTCAGAAAATTTGGTCATTTGGAAGAGAAATCAATCGGTGTTGTGATTGAATTGAAAACGGTGTTGTTACTGAAGTCTATATTTTATGAAAACGTTCTTTTCGTACTTGAAAACTATAAGTTAAAAGATATGCCGAATTTTTAGAGTTTACCATTAAATTGAAAATTGTTGGTGTTTAGGTATCAACACATTTGAAATTATTTTTAAGAAAAATAATTGCTTAACCCATTTTGTTTAACATCGTTCATATCATAATAAAAATTAAAATGCACGCATAAAACAGTTTAATAGTAATGGCCTTATTACAACAAAGCAAAACCCAAAATAAATCCAAAACTTAATATAGAAATCCAAAATAAAGAAAACTCTGAGCTGAGCATGGCCACCACTAAGTCCCTGCCGACCCGGTCCATTTACTGTGTGTCACCTGCAAAATGTTAGCCCATGAAGTGTGAGTCCTCAGACTCAGTGTATAGCAACCAACACAACTCCCAAACGATTTAAGCATATCAATTCATATATATAACAAATATAGACAATAATGCAGTCCCAAACCCAAACCTAAATAACCATCCTCTACAGAGTCACCCGTACCTGCCAAACACACCGTGGGGATTACTAAATCGACCCTCCATCCGCTACACACCATCGAAGGCAATCGCTGCAGTCAACTACAGATCGCCCTTATAATCGTGGCATAGCCACCAGATAATAATGTGTGACATTAGTCACCAGATTCAGATTATGTCACATGAGTCACCAGATAATGTGGTAAAAACCACCAGATCACTTCCCCCTTTTCATATCACCCTTATGCCCATGCGTTATACAAATCATGCAGAAATCATAATATACCTTATTTCATATTCATAACAGATTCGCACATATGTCACATTCAAATGTTCATAACATTATTAACACAGTAGTAACGGTTAATGTACCTGAATGCTCTGTACCATTGAATGGTATCCTTAGCCACATTTTTAATACTTTCATTATCACATTCATAATATTACCACCATAAATCTATTAGAAGTTAGTGTAGGGCTACACACCTGGTACTAACACGATTACTGAATCCCGAAAATCCTGATCTAATGCTCTAGATCCCTTGTTCCTACATTCGGCCAACACTAAGCATTTTAGCAAAAAGCCATTCGGCTACATAGTCAAATCCTGAAGGATTATCGCAACCAAAATCCTTACCTTGCTGCCGATTTGGTTACTAATCAAATCCTGAAACTTCGTGATGTTTCCCCCTTGCAATCGGCCAAACACTAGATCATTTAACCGGTTAGTTTTCGGCTTTTGAACGAATAAGAAACAGACCTGAATCACTAGAACCCTTACCACTGACTTACCAAAACTATTGGCAGGGAAAAGATGCTCCCGATCTACTACTTCAAAATCCCGGAAATCCTAAAAGAAACCGATTTCATGGTTGATTAAAAGTCAAGACCAATGCCGAATTTTAGCTTTTGTTCCACACATGTCGACAGAGAGGAAATAAGGAAGAATAGTGGAGATTCGGCCATAGCAGACTTACCTCTTCCAAACCGATTTGAGAAGAGATCAAAAGAGATCTCTACTTGGTTACTGTTCGGCCAAAAACTGAGAAGAGATGAGGTGGAAAAATTTCGGCAATGGCTTAGGAAAACAATGGAGATTATACCAAAACTGAAAAGAGAGAATAGGAGAAGGATAAGTGATATTCGGCTTTTGATTAACAGTAGAGATTATGAGAAAAAGAAGAAAAAGAATGATATGGAGGCTCAAGTATGATTCGACTAGAGTGAAAAAGAAAACGAAAGAAAGAATTGAGAGAAGAAAAGAAAAAGAAAAGTGTTGGTGAGGCTTAACCAAAAATTTGGCTTAAGGGATTTTGGTGACCGAATTTGTCATCCAAAAAGTCCCTTGGCCGGCCAACTCTCCCTCTCTCTACTCAATCCCTTGTTATTCTCCTATTTTCCCTCTTCTTTACCCATTCAAAATAATCTGAATAAATCAACAATTATCTTCCTTCCTTAGCCGAATTTTAAAAAGAATTTGACCACATCTAATGCTCATCCACCCAGTCCCCCCATGCCGTCCAACTCCCTTCCTCCCTGACGCAAAAATCAACTCCACAAGTGCTCCCCTTGCTGCTCGAACCTAGGCCCTTCTTGCACTGCTTGTGGCGTCACTTCTTAAGGCTTTAAGTGGCGCCTCCTAGCTACTTTACCAAGCCCAATCTTGTGTCCAATTTCCCCTACAAAATTTCTTAAGGCCTAGCATGCCCAACTCCACTTTAAGACTTAAAATACAATATTTTCTAAAGCATTCTCCTACACTCTAAGGTACTCAAAATCTATAAAACACATTAAAACACACATAGGCATACTAGCACATGCACTTAAGCAAAAATGCACAAGCCCTAAATCCCGGATATTACAGACAATCAAGATAGGGATGAAAAGGGTGGTGAATAGTGTTCGAAAGAGGGGTGGTTCCGCTATTCCCCCTAAGTTTAAGCGAAGGGCTATTTCGGGAATCCGAGATTTTCCACCGGGTTGTGGACGCTCATTCGAGGAGAATCAGTTGTTTGAAGTCGTTCGTACTCCCGAACCTTTGTTTGTTTGTGGATTTTCATCGGGTAATGAACCAACAATCGGGGAGAAACTGCAAAGAGAAGTGGTTCGAAATTCTGAGGGTAAAAGTCTAGATCGTTATTTCTAAGATTCGATTTGTAAATAAATTATAGTGTTCTAATTTATCGTGATGCGTTTAGGTATCGACGAGCGGGAAATTCTAGTTCTCACAGTAACCAGGTGTGTAACTTCACACTTATTTTGGGTTAGATACTATACCGTAAATATTGGGATAAAATCGAAAAGATGGAAAAATCGAAAAATACGTAGTAATTAACACTTTTGTGTAAATGCATGAAAACAGTTAAAGTCGTGAAATTTACGAAAAACTGCTAGATCGTTAAATGGGCCGAAAAACTGCTAGATCGTTAAATGGGCCGAAAAACTGCTAGATCGTTAAATGGGCCGAAAATGCTATTTTGTCTTATAGGCCAAAATGAAAATTTGAAATATAGACTCACATGTATTATGGGCTTCTTGTTAATTTATCATATGGATATAGATTGTTATGCATACATGAATGCATGGGTTGGGATAATTGATGAAGAGAAGAAAGGCCTGTTGCCAAAATCTAGTTCGGTGGCTCTACCACAAATTTTTAATGGCTTAATGCCTCTAGTTCGGTGACTTTGTCACAATCTAGTTCGGTGGTGCACCACAATATTATGCCTACGATTGGTGTGTTGGCGGGGTGGGTTGACTTGATCCCCACAGGTGTGTTGGCTGGTACGGGTGGTGTGTAGCGGATGGAAAATAGGTTTGGTTGGGAAATTTCATTTTACATGCATTTCATTTATTATATTGTTAAATCCGTAAATGGGCTCAAGCCCAAAATAATGTCTTGATGATCTGGCCCAATGAATGTGGTAAGTGAGTTATACACTGAGTTCTGAGTAACTCACTCTGTTTAATTATCCATCTCAGGTAATGGCAATTGATGGAGGCTTGGGCCAAGGATGACTTCATGGAGGCCATACTGCGAATATGGGTTTTATAAACTATGAACTTTTATTAAGTGATTTCTTTTAATTACTATTTTGGGTGTGATGTAATAAGGCCTTTATTAATATTTTTATGGATTTTTATGTGTGGATGGATTTAATTTTGTTTTAAAACATTTGAGATACTTTAACTATTCTTGATTTCAAATTCTTTTGAACTCTTTATAAAACTACTTTAAGGTTTTTGACAATTAAATACTAAATGATAAGATTTCAAACTAGTATTTCTTAATTTATCGCTTTCAAATCAATTTTCTTAATTTTTACTAAACTTCACTTTCAAAAGGTTTTGTAGAACTGTTTTACCTAAATCATTAGAGAATTTAATAGATGTTCGATCTGTGTGACAAACCAAATCTCGTCTTAACGTATAGACCTGGTTTGGGGTGTTACATTTAATGGTATCAGAGCCAGTTTCAAAACTCGATTATGGTTGGGTTCAACAAATAACTTCCGTATGAAATTATTTTAATTATGTTTTAAAGTTAGTATGGCACCACAAGCATCCAACACCAAGTCAAGTAAGTATTCTTTACTGAATGATTATTATGATGATATGATCATAGGAACACTCTAGAACTTCTAGTTTTAGATGTTGAAAATCGTAGAGATTGAGACTATAGGATGTGTTTGCGAAAAACAACTTTATCTCTTGAATCTCATAAAATATCGTTAATAAACACTGAAACAGTTTTTAATTCATAAAATTCGTAACCAGATTAAAACGAGTTAGTCAGTATGAGCGCTAGAGGACGCGGACGTGGTAGACGTGGCCGTGGTAGAGGCCGAGGAGCTAGAGCTGTGTCTGCAGAATGAGGACATATTCTGAAAATGGATGCACCGGCATCACCAGCGTCGGGAAATGAATCACAAGAGAATAGGAAAGAAGATAATGCTTTGACACGAGCAATGTTGCGAGTCCTTGAAAGCGTCGCTGGAACTAGAGCTGGGCCAGCAACTCGTGGGTCGATATCGGAGCGACTGAAATCAAGTGGTGCTGAGGTTTTTAGAGCTGTATCAGGTGTAGCTCCAAATGTTGCTGAATATTGGCTTGAGGCGGTGGAGCGAATTATGGACGACCTAGAGTGCACTGTAGAACAGAAACTAAGAGGAGCGCTGTCCTTGTTAAGGGACGAAGCATATCAATGGTGGCTTACTGTCCGAGAAGGCACTGAAGCTGCATTAGTTACTTGGGAATTCTTCAAAGCTACCTTTCAGGGGAAATATGTAGGAACAAGTTATGTGGATGCCTGAAGGAAGGAATTTCTGAATCTGGTTCAAGGAAATAAGACGGTGGCAGCATATGAGGCTGAGTTTTTACGCTTGAGTCGTTATGCTCGGACAATAGTGCCAACGGATCATGAGCGTTGTGTACGCTTTGAGGATGGGTTGAATGATGAGTTGCGGGTTCTGATAGCCTCACAACAAGTTAGAACTTTTGCCACGCTTGTGGAGAAAGCCAAGATAGCCGAAGAGGCTAAGAGCTTAGAACTTCAGAATAGGGAAAGAGTTAGAGGCAAGAGAGATATAAAGTATTCGGGTTCTTCAAAAAGGTTTCAGAAGAGGCCTCGGAATGATGAGCCAGCTCAAGGTAGAGCACCTGTAGCTATTAATCAGAGTCGAGACTGTACTGAATCTGGGAAACGACATTTCGGAGAGTGCTGGAGGAAAATTGGTGCTTGTTATAAATGTGGTTCAATGGATCATCAATATAAGAATTGCCCTCGACGTATGGATACGACTCAGGAAGCTCGTAATTCTGATGCATAGCCGGCCAGAGGAACTCAGCAGCCACCGAGAGGCCGTGGACCAGATCGTGGTGGTAATTGGGATGGACGTGGTCAAGGTGCACTGGGTCGAGGCAATGGTTCTAGAGGTAACGCGGATGCAAGACAACCAGGATTGGTCTATGCAGTTAGACACCGCGAGGATGGTAATGCACCTGATGTGATAACTGGTACGTTCTTCATCGTTGATGTACCTGTTACTGCTTTGATAGATATTGGTTCTACCGACTTGTATATTGCTAGTGCCATATCTAGAAATTTGAATTTAGATTTTGAAATTATCGATAGTGAGATGACGGTAATTAGTCCTTTAGGACAGTCGGTAATTGTAAATAAATTGTTTAGAGACGTGCCCTTAGAAATCCAAAGAGAAATATTCTTGGCGAATTTGATGGAATTGCCTTTCGGCGAGTTCGATCTCATTTTGGGCATGGATTGGTTGGTTAAGCACCGGGCGCATTTGGATTGTGTTGAAAAGCGGATGTCAATAAGGACTTCGGATGATAAGGAAATAGTAATGATAGGCGAACGAAGGAATTACTTGGCAAATGTGGTATCGCGTTAAAGGCAGAAAAGTTGGTGCGGAAAGGGTATGGAGCATTCCTAGCTTTTATTAGTGCTTTGGATGCCAAAGAGTTATCAGTGGAAGATGTGAGAACGGTGAAGGAATTTCCAGATGTATTTCCCGAAGAACTTCCTGGTATACCTCCAGATCGGGAAGTAGAATTCGGTATTGAGCTTTTGCCCGGAACGGCTCCAGTATCCATTGCTCCTTATAGAATGGCACCGAAGGAGTTGGCAGAGCTTAAAGCTCAAATTCAAGAATTACTGGATCGGGGTTTTATTCGACCGAGTGTGTCTCCGTGGGGAGCACCGGTTTTGTTCGTTAAGAAGAAGGATGGTTCGATGCGTATGTGCATTGATTACAGACAGTTGAATAAATTGACGATCAAGAATAGGTATCCTTTGCCAAGAATTGATGACTTGTTTGATCAATTGAAAGGAGCTTCAGTTTTCTCTAAAATTGATTTGAGATCGGGTTATCACCAACTTAAGGTGAAAGAAGCAGATATTCATAAGACGGCATTCCGAACTCGTTATGGACATTAAGAGTTTTTGGTGATGCTGTTTGGGTTGACCAATGCACCAGATGCATTTATGGACATGATGAACTGGGTCTTTCAACCATATTTAGACCGGTTTGTGGTAGTGTTCGTAGATGACATTTTGGTATATTCAAGGAATGAAGAGGAGCATGACTCGCATTTGCGTATAGTATTGCAGTTGCTTCGAGATAAGCAATTTTATGCCAAATTCAGTAAATGTGAATTCTGGTTAAGGGAAGTGACTTTCTTGGGTCATGTGGTAACAGCTGAAGGAATAAGGGTGGATCCTCGGAAGATTAAAGCTGTACTGGATTGGAAACCACCAAAGTCAGTAGCTGAGATTCGGAGTTTCTTGGGTTTGGCTGGTTATTATAGACGCTTTGTTGAGAGGTTTTCGCTGATTGCTGCACCCCTAACTAAGCTGTTGCGGAAGGGAGTACTGTATATATGGACTGAAAAACAACAAGAGAGTTTCGAGAAATTGAAGAAGATTCTGACGGAAGCACCAGTTTTGATTCAGCTTGAGGCTGGAAAAGAATTTATCGTTTATTGTGATGCGTCTCACACGGGTTTAGGTTGTGTGCTGATGCAAAATGGAAAAGTGGTGGCTTATGCTTCTCGTCAGTTGAGACCGCACGAAGTAAACTACCCTACTCATGACTTGGAGTTAGCTGCGGTAGTGTTTGCTTTAAAGATTTGGAGGCACTATCTTTACGGTGAGAAGTCTATCATCTATACGGATCACAAGAGTCTTAAGTATCTTCTTACTCAGAAAAAGTTAAACTTGAGACAAAGAAGATGGGTAGAACTGTTAAAGGATTATGATTTCTCAATCGAGTATCATCCTGGAAAGGCTAATGTGGTAGCTGACGCGTTAAGTCGTAAGGTGGTATCTAATTTGAGAGCAATGTTTGCTCATCTGAGATTGTATGAGGATGGTAGTCTGTTAGCGGAACTTCAGGTGAAGCCTCTATGGTTAGAACAAATCAAGGAAAAGCAGATATCAGATAAAAAGTTGGGACCCTTATTTCAGCAAGTTGAAAGTGGTGAAATAGGGGATTTTGGTATAAACACGGATGGAGTGCTGTGTTTTCGTGGAAGAGTTTGTATGCCTAAGGACTCAGATTTGAAACAAAGGATTCTGCGGGAGGCGCATAGTAGCCCTTATGCTATGCACCCCGGAGGAAATAAGATGTATCGAGATATCCGTGAACAGTATTGGTGGCCAGGGTTAAAGCGTGAAATTTATGAGTTTGTAGGAAAATGTTTGACTTGTCAACAAGTGAAGGCGGAGCATCAATTGCCGTCAGGTTTATTACAGCCGGTAAAGATTCCTCTTTGGAAATGGGAGCGGATAACAATGGATTTTGTTAGTGGGTCACCTTTAACACCTACTAAGAAAAATTCCGTTTGGGTAATAGTTGATCGATTGACGAAGACTGCTCATTTTCTACCAGTTCGTACGGATTACTCATTACAAAAGTTGGCTAAGCTGTATGTATCTAAAATCGTGAGGTTGCATGGGGTACCAGTGTCTATTATATCAGATAGAGATCCTAAGTTTACATCACGATATTGGAAAGCTCTGCATGAAGCTTTGGGAACAAAGTTAAACTTCAGTACGACTTTTCATCCTCAGTCAGATGGTCAGTCGGAAAGAGTAATTTAGTTATTGGAAGACATGTTAAGGGGATGCGTGATTGATTTCAAACGTAGTTGGGAGGATTTTCTACTGTTGGCAGAATTTGCGTATAACAACAACTATCAGTCTAGTATTCAGATGGCACCCTACGAGGCATTGTATGGTCATAGGTGTCTTACTCCTACTTGTTGGACTGAATTGGGCGAACGGCAGATGTTGGGTCCTGAGTTGATGTCTGAGACGTAAGAAAAGGTAAAAGTTATTCGAGCACGGTTAAAGGAAGCTTCAGATAGATAGAAGTCGTATGCAGATCTAAAGCGTAAGGATATCGAGTTTGCTGTGGGGGAGCAGGTCTTTCTGAAGGTTTCACCTTGGAAGAAGATTTTTAGATTTGGAAGGAAGGGCAAGTTGAGCCCTAGGTTCATTGGACCATATTGTGTGATGAAGCGTGTTGGTCCAGTGGCCTATCAGATTGAATTACCTTCGGAGTTGAGTCAAATTCATAATGTTTTCCATGTTTTCATGCTGAGGCGCTATAGATCGGATCCATCTCACATAGTACCGGTAGAAGAAGTGGAGTTGAGATCAGACTTGTCTTTCGAGGAGGAACCAGTGGAAATCTTAGATCGAGATGTTAAGGTGCTAAGAAAGAAGACCGTGCCATTGGTCAAGGTTTTATGGCGTAATCACGGAGCGGAGGAAGCTACGTGGGAGCTTGAGGATGCAATTCGGCAACAATATCCTCACCTCTTTTAATCAGGTAAATTTCGAGGACGAAGTTTTCTTTAAGGGGGTAGAATTGTAACATCCTAAAAATTTGAATATCAATATGTTGCTTGTCTTTGGTGTTAGCTCGGGTATGATTTTATTATGTGCTAAATATAGTCTTGAGAAGGCTCGGGTTTACTTGGAATTAGAATAAATTTTAGTAAAGAGTACTTTAGTGTAGAGAAATCAGGTGACCTTGAAGTTAAGTTAATTAAGTGATAAAAGATGGCATAAGATGAGCAATTGGCAAAGTGGTAATGGTGCCATAAGATGGACTTGAGGGGAGAGGTTTGAATCTCCTAGCATGAAATTTGGGAGCTTTTATTTTTGCTTTTTCCTAGCATGTGTCGGCCAAGCATCAATCATAAATAAGATGGACTAAATTTTTATGGTAAGGATATTAAAGTTTATGGCAAGCATGATTTAAGGGATGGAATTGCTTGATTTTGGGGATAGGATTTCTCAAACTTTAGGAAAAGGGAGGATTGCAAGGCTTGAATCAAGGTTGATGTTTTGGTAACTTTTTCATGGCCATTTTGACCATGAATGGGGACGGTTTTGTGGACTAAAGGGAGGAGCCATTTTTGGGTGGTGAATTTTTAGTGATAGGCTAGTTGGTTGGTAGCTTTTGGGGGTATTACCTTTTGGTCATTTTTGCTTTTGCAAGACACTCTTTTTTGTCCATCCATTTTCTCCCTAGCCGAATGTGCCAAAAACTTTGAGTAAGCAATTGTTTCTTTTTTCCATTTCTTTTGACCATTTCGGATTTAGTTTCTCTTTCTCTCCAAATCTTTTTCTTTTCTTTGTGACCGAAACCACATAGCCATCAAGGACCTTTTCTTTTCTTCTCTTTTTCCTCTCCAATGCCGAATGCATATTGCTCCTAAATTTATCTCTTTTCTTTCTCTTTTCCCTCTTGAAAACCGAATCATCATCATCATCTTTCTTTTATCTTTTATTTTCTTATCAACCATATTTTCTTCAATATTTTTCTCTCATGGCCGAATGTTAGATTACTCCATAGCCGAACCATTTTTTTTCTTTTCTTTGTTTGTTCATAGCCGAATCTTCTATTATACGAAAGTATTCTTCTCAATCATTCTTATTTCAAGCCGTGGACAATAGGTAAGAGTTTTCTTTTTGGTTTCTATGTTGGCTTAAGGGATGTTTTGGCCGAATCTTTATGGTGGTAAGAAGAATCTCTTTGATCAAAATCATCGTTCATTCTATTAAACGTTTTCTTTCGTTATATTTTAGTGTGATAGTGGAGGGCCGAAACTCAAGTGTTCGTGAGCATCGTGGAACGTTGGAATCGATTTAAGGTGTTAAGGTAAGGGTTTGTTAAGGACTCTCATTTTACTCGTCATATTGGTATAGATGGATTATTAATCGATTTCGTTTTAGGGGACGTTTTTGCTCGATTCTCATATTGTGGAACAAGGATATTTTGTGGTAAGGCAATCTCACCCTTAAAACCGTTAGTCATAATTTCGATATATTATTAGTTGGACTAATGATCTTTTGTCAATGGAGACAATCAAGATAGGGACAAAAAGGGCGGTGAATAGTGTTCGGAAGAGGGGTGGTTCCGCTATTCCCCCTAAGTTTAAGCGAAGGGCTATTTTGGGAACCCGAGATTTTCCACCGGGTTGTGGACGCTCATTCGAGGAGAATCAGTTGTTTGAAGTCGTTCGTACTCCTGAACCTTTGTTTGTTTGTGGATTTTCATTGGGTAACGAACCAACAATCAGGGAGAAACCGCAAAGAGAAGTGGTTCGAAATTCTGAGGGTAAAAGTCTAGATCGTTATTTCTAAGATTTGATTTGTAAATAAATTATAGTGTTCTAGTTTATCGTGATGCATTTAGGTATCGACGAGCGAGAAATTCTGGTTCTCACAGTAACCAGGTGTGTAACTTCACACTTATCTCGGGTTAGATATTATATCGTAATTATTGGGATAAAATCGTAAAGATGGCAAAATCGAAAAATACGTAGTAATTAACACTTTTGTGTAAATGCATGAAAACAGTTAAAGTCGTGAAATTTACGAAAAACTGCTAGATCGTTAAATGGGCCAAAAAACTGCTAGATAATGGGCCGAAAAACTGCTAGATCGTTAAATGGGCCAAAAAACTGCTAGATCGTTAAATGGGCCGAAAAACTGCTAGATCGTTAAATGGGCCAAAAATGCTATTTTATCTTATGGGCCAAAATGAAAATTTGAAATATAGACTCACATGTATTATGGGCTTCTTGTTAATTTATCATATGGATATAGATTGTTATGCATACATGAATGCATGGGTTGGGATAATTGATGAAGAGAAGAAAGGCTTGTTGCCAAAATCTAGTTCGGTGGCTCTGCTACAAATTTTTAATGGCTTAATGCCTCTAGTTCGGTGACTTTGTCACAATCTAGTTCGGTGGTGCACCATAATATTATTTAAAATGGCTTTATGCCTACGATTGGTGTGTAGGCGGGGTGGGTTGACTTGACCCCCACAGGTGTGTTGGTTGGTACGGGTGGTGTTTAGCAGATGGAAATTAGGTTTGGTTGGGAAATTTCATTTTACATGCATTTCATTTATTATATTGTTAAATCCGTAAATGGGCTCAAGCCCAAAATAATGTCTTGATGATCTGGCCCAATGAATGTGGTAAGTGAGTTATACACTGAGTTCTGAGTAACTCACTCTGTTTAATTATCCATCTCAGGTAATGGCAATTGACGGAGGCTTGGGCCGAGGATGACTTCGTGGAGGCCATACTGCGAATATGAGTTTTATAAACTATGAACTTTTATTAAGTGATTTCTTTTAATTACTATTTTGGGTATGATGTAATAAGGCCTTTATTAATATTTTTATGGATTTTTATGTGTGGATGGATTTAATTTTGTTTTAAAACATTTGAGATACTTTAACTATTCTTGATTTCAAGTTCTTTTGAACTCTTTAAAAAACTACTTTAAGGTTTTTGACAATTAAATACTAAATGATAAGATTTCAAACTAGTATTTCTTAATTCATCGATTTCAAATCAATTTTCTTAATTTTTACTAAACTTCACTTTCAAAAGGTTTTGTAGAACTGTTTTACCTAAATCATTAGAGAATTTAATGGATGTTCGATCTGTGTGACAAACCAAATCTCGTCTTAACGCATAGACCTGGTTTGGGGTGTTACAGGGTATTTGATAAACCGTAAAAGTAACATATTTTAAGCCCACATTTAGTATGCTTTTGGATGATTTAAGCCTCGAATTATGTGATTTGGTGCTCTTAATCCTTTGTTTTCATGTTTTATACCCAAGAGAGTACCCAACGATGAAGAGAACGGAAAATGAGCCCAAAATGGAATAAATGGGCCATACCACGAAATCCACACGGCCGTGCCTCATTCAACAGGCTCGAACACGGCCTGGCCACGACTTACACGGGCGTGTGCCACGGCCGTGTCCCTGTCGCTGGAAAGAAGAGTTTCTTTTGGAAAAGGATACTTATGGGCAAAGAAACCTATCTTAAAAGCCTATATAAACCCCCTAAGTATAACCTAGAAAGGGGACAGTTAGCTAGGCCAATGAGTCGAGCCAGAAAGGTCAGATTTGTGGAAATCACTCGAAGATAGCCAGATGATCCATTTCAAGAAGCTGGGATTATACTCAAGACGGAGGGTTTCTCCTTCAATTCCTTCAAGGGGTTTTAGGGATTTCTTATGTTTTGTTTTATCTTTTCTTTTGAGATGTTTTCTTTTAATTCTATGAACTAAACCCTCAAATACCTGAGGGGATGAAACCTATGATGAATCTTGTTATCGTTTGCTAAACTATATGATAAATATTTGATTTGTTCTTAATTATGTGTTCTTAATTCTTGTGTTGATATTTTCGGGATATTAATTCAAGTATGATGTGCTTAGGTGGAGGAGCAAAAGTCCCTGCTTAAGAGTAGATCTAGCATAATTAAGCGGAGTTGATCGCGCGCCTAGAGATAGGGTGACGAGATTTTGCCGGATTAGGGTGAAACCTAATATGGGAGTCCATAGATCGAGTTAATGTGATTCTAGGGGTTTTAATTAGAAAGTGATTTTAATTAATCAACCTAGGGTTAGACATTATTCGCTTCGAGAGAGGGTTTAATATAACTTAGGGAATCTTACGGATCAATTCAAATGAATAAATCGTCTGGTTCAGAGTTAGATAACAAGTGAAGTCTAGGTGGATTCTTCCTTGGGTGTCGTCTTAATCAATTGGTTTTTCTTCCAAGTTATTTTCTCAATTCATCCTCTTTGTCTTTGCATCTTTAGTTTAGTTGATAGTTAAATTTAGTTTAGATAAGCATTCACTTAATCCTTAGGCTAAATAATAGAAAAAGAGTTAGTATTAGTACTTTTCATTCCTTTGGGTTCGACATTCCAGTCTTGCCTAAACTATACTACTATTCGATAGGTTCGACTTTGTTTCTTTTTGTTCCTTTCACGTGCCTCTAGTTTATGACTAGAAGGAACCCGATAGGACCATTACTTTACGACAGTGATATTGAAGGTACCATTCGTAGAAATCGCAGAGAAATAAGGCGAAGCTTAAATTACATAGACAAAGAGTAAGAAGCCGAAATAAATACCACGGAAGAGATGGCTGAAAATAATCCGCCACCTCTAGAGATGGCCGATCATCATGCTCCACGTACTACGTATGATTATGCTAAACCTACTCTAACAGGAACCGAGTCTAGTATTGTTGGGCCTACTATTGCTGCAAATAATTTTAAACTGAAACCTAACACTATACAGATGATACAACAATTTGTTCAGTTTGATGGTTTGTAGGATGAAGACCCTAAGACACACTTAGCGAATTTTCTAGAATTCTGTGATACCTTCAAGATATATGGCGTTTCTGATGATGCCATCCGTCTTCGGTTATTTCCCTTTTCTTTAAGAAATAAAGCCAAACAGTGGTTACACTTTCTTCCATGAGGGTCAATCACTACATGGGATCAAATGACCGAAAATTTTTATTAAAATATTTTCCATCGGCCAAAACGGCCAAATTAAGGAATGATATCTCTTATTTTGTGCAGATAGATTTAGAGACACATTACGATGCATGGGAGAGATACAAGGATTTGTTGAGAAGGTGTCCACACCACGGATTACCATTGTGGCTACAAGTCCAAACTTTTTACAACGGTGTGAACTGTAACATCCCGAAATTGGGCCTAGGAGAATTGGGCCTTTTGGGCCCTGAGCGTAGGAGCTTTTTAAATATTTTTGGGAACAAGAGAACGGCTCTAATGCAAGTTGGACCTATTAGGTAAGTGATTTTGGAATGTTAGGGGGCTTCTATGAAGTCATGGGATAAAACTTGGGCTTAGGAAAAATTTTGGTTTTAGGTGAATAAAACCCTGGGAGTTAGTAGGTAGGCTTTAAGAATAAAAAATGGAGAAAAATGACACAAGTGGAGTGTGTGGTGTAGTGGCAAAGTGACGCCACAAGGAAGGACGGAGGTCCAAGGTTCAAGTTGTAACACTTGCATTTCTTTTAGATTATTTTTTTTAAGTGGATTTAGACATTGGCCATAGGCTTAGCTTTAGTTGTGCATGTTTTTAGACACAAGAGGAGCTGGTGGCTTAGTGGCTAGTGGCGTGAATTGGCTGATAGGAGAGCTTGGTTTCGAATCTCATGAAAAGCAAGGGAGTATTTATTTTGCAGACTGGACGACAAGAGTTAATATATCTTGGTGGGCGTTTGGGTGCAGATCTAGAAGATAATCGCATATAGTAGCGAAGGAAGGGCTGCTGGAACGTGAGGTACACGGTGAGGGTACGGTGAGGTTTCGGTTTTTGATACGTATGAGCTAAATCTTGGTTAATCGCTAGTAATGTCGATTGTAGGGTCGTGACTAAGGGATTTGCAGCGCGCGTGGTTACCAGGTGTGTACAAACACTACACACACGATATCGGTAATGCCGAAAAGCTGAAAAGCTAAGAATTGATGAAATGGTTTGGTTGGTTATACGAATTGAATTAGTCATGCATGATACATAAATTGGATTTGTTTTGGGCCTAATAGGCCATACGATGAGATTTGGGCCTAATGGGCCGTAATGGTGTGATTTGGGCTTGATGGGCTTATGGGGACGTGGACATGTAGTTAGGGTTTATGAACCTTAGGCCTAGTTTGAACAACTCTTAAATTCCATAAGACTTAATTTAATTAAACATGTCTGTGAACAAGTCGCAGGGTTGGAGTGTGGCAACGGCCATACGCATGTCTAGGATTGGATCTAGGAAGAGCTTGGTACTTAAGCGGCCTAGCTGCCCACCTCGTCTTTTCCAAAATCCTACCTGGTGCGTAGTGTCTGTTCACTTTAGCCGCGAGGACTTGTTGATGGGCCAAAGTTCATAGCTAAAACCCGAAAGGGACCAAATACCCTTATATTTGAAAATTCTAAAATACCTTTATATTTGTAAAATTTACTGAAATACCCTTAGGTTGCAAAATTACCGTAATACCCCTATTTTACGAAATTACCGAAATACCCCTAGTTTGCGAAATTACCAAAATACCCCTGGTTTACGAAATTATTAAAATACCCCTGGTTTACGAAATTACCAAAATACACCTAGCTTACGAAATTAGCGAAATACCCCTGGTTTACGAAATTAACAAAATACCCTTGATTTGCAAATTTACCGAAATACCCCTAATTTATAAAATTACTGAAATACCCCTTGGTAGTGAAATGACGAAAAATACGCCTATGTGACGAATATGAGTTTATGGATGTTACTTGTATGTTTGATGCATTCATATGATATTCTGCTTAGGATGCATATGGGTGGGAATTATGGTACGGAGGAAGATTTGAGGATCGCATAGCCGTATGGTACGGATCCAGGATCGCATGGCCGTATGGTATGGATCCAGTATCGCATGGCCGTATCGTATGGATCCACAGAAGGCTTTAAGCCCAACATATGATTAGCAGCTTTGCTGCAACGTTCGGTAGTACCGCAACCAGGCTGCCCTTGGTGTGTAGCTGAGGGGTGGGTGGAGCTAGAATTCCCCACAGGAGTCATAAGGTTGGAAGGGAAATGGTGTGTGTAGCGGATGGATTTTTGGGGTGAGCTTTGCATTATTTGTTTATGAATGATACAATATGATATGATATGAGGTCATTGTGGGCTAAAGCCCAAGACCACCGATTCTGATAGGGCTTAGGCCCAATGTGAATATTTGTAAGTGATTTGTTTGCCAAGGGTTGTGCACACTGAGTTTTGAAACTCACACCCCTTTAATTTAATGTTTTAGGTAATCCAGAATAGACGACTCAACGTGGGAGAGGACTAGGAGATGGCCACACTACAAGAGGCTTAAATTTTCATTTATTTGTTTCAAAATACATGTTTTTATTTACTTAATTTTCGGTGGATGTAATAAGGCCTTGTACTCCGTTTTGTCTTCAGATTTATTTTGGGTTTTAAGATTAATTGTTTATTTTAATTATTAAACCTAAGTAAGCTCTTATGTTTAAACTTGGTTTCCGAATTACTTAAAATAATAAAATGGGTTTTTATCTTTAATTAATAAGACTCGAAGATTTTGGGCTTTTGGGCCTTAAATTTTAAAATTAGTAAAAATCGTTTTGAATTATGCCTTTAATGTGACATTCCAGATTCGGGCCTAACTTCTAGGCCGGGTTTGGGGTGTTACAGTTAGTGGTATCAGAGCCCAGTTAGAAAGCTCGGGCTGTGAAATGGGCCTTAGATTTTAGGTTTATTTGTAACAACCCATCAACGACCCTAATCGGAACGGTGGTTTCGAAAACCACAAATCCCAATTAGAACGGAATAATTTTATTTTTTATTCCTTTATTAATTATTACCTATGTCATTTTATTTTATCTTAAGTTGTGTTTAATAATTATATTTGAATGTGTGTGTGCTAAAAATTTTGTTTTGAAGCAATTTATAACCTATGCGAAAATGTTGGTAAGGACTTAGTTGAATTAATGTAAGATCATTAGTTGTGGTAGAATGGAGGACTTAATTGAATTGGCCACCTCATGGTTGGTATTTGCATGACAATTTGGCCATTATGCATGATAGGAGTGGACGGCAACAAGGGTAAAGTGAATATGAAAGATTATTTTATTTCTAATTATGAAGTTAGTGGAATAATAAAATAAGAAAAACATATTAGCTTCATCTCTTTCTTCTCCATCTTCTTAGCCGAAACTTCAAGGGAGGAGAAAGCTTGGTTCTCCATTTTTCTTTAGGCTTGCATGTCTCATTAAAGTAAGCTTTTAAGCTAGATTTTTATAAATTCTTGCATTTTGAGTTAGTCCTCCTAGGTACTATCTAATTCATGTAAAAATATTTGAGTTTAAGAACATGCTAAGATTCGGCCATGGATGGAAGGTCTTGTTTGGTTGAGTTTGATGGTAAGACGATATGCATGTGTGAGAGATTGGTATGTTTTGAATGAGAAAATTTGATAATTGTAGTAGGATGATTAGATCGTGAAAGCTCATAATGTGGGGGAGTGATATGCTAAATAATTGAAGGGTATAGGTTGGTTTGTGCATAAGGGAGATTCGATCATTAAGGAGTCAATTTAAATTTTGTATATCTTTCATTGTATGGCCGTGGGGACTAAAATGAAAAGCATGTAAATTTGAGGGGTAAAAAGGGGAAACCATTATAGTTTCGAATGAGGGTCAAAATGAATAGCATTATAAGTTTTGAACGGGCTTAGGAGTAATTTGGCCTTTGCTCAATAATGCATAAAATAGGTTTAATTCGAATGAAAAGAAATTTGTATTAAATTGTATGAAATTCAAAATTTGAGTCATGAATTGAAAGAATAGTGTAATTGAGCATCTCAAATACGAATAAATAAATTATTTGAATGGACTCTTTCTTTTGGATTTTGTTTTAGATCAAGAACGAAAGGAATCGGAGGCGGGTCGGGGAAAGGCTAAAATAATCGAGTAGCTGATACAAAAACTTAGTTCTTCAATCGTCAAGTAAGTTTGTAAGCAATCGATTTCAATTGAATGTTTGTTAAATTAGAAGGTTAAGTTTCAATTAGGTCCTATTGAGATGATGTTCCCAAAAGCCGAATGTGATAGATAGGCTTAAAGAAAAAAAATGCTAAGTATGGAAGTGGTAGCATTATGTATGTATGTATGCGGTTTGCTTTAATTGATCAAGGGAGTACACGGTGATACATGAACCTATATACAGGTTTACAATTATACTATGGTGTGTGGGACAAATTCTTGTGTCAACTAATTGGGTACTAATATATTCTTGAAATTTGAAATTGAGGTGGTGTTCGTATAGTTCCTTTTCTTTCCCGAATTGGATATGTATATGCGGTTGAAATCGGGAATCCATAATAAGGTAAGAAGTAAATTTTCTTTCAATGATGTGTACATATATATATATACTACTTGCATTGTACTATGTGTGCATATCTTATCTACCGAGCACTAAGTGTGCGAATTTGGTTGGAGGGCACTGTGTGTGCAAGAAGCTTGTAATGGCACTTAGTGTGCGACACATTACAAGCATCGGTATCGAGTATGCCTTGCTAATTAGTAACGACACTTAGTGTGCGAGACGTTACGGAAAATGCACTGTGTGTGCTGACATTAAATCTCCTCAAGGATGTAAAAACTCAAACGAAAAGTAAGTGGAAATATCAAGCTTATATGTGTACGTGGATACTTAATAAGGAAAATGAAAATTATTCGGTAAATAGATTCTATTGGAATATGCATAAGGTATGAGTTTTAGCTTCATGTGCAAATATAGTCATTAAGAAAGGGGTGGATATATATATATATATATATATATATATACTATACATGAATGTACGAACTATCATATGATCTAGATGTATCAAATCATGGACGTGTAATGACCTACTACATGTTTATATGTCTCATTGCTCAAACTTACTAAGCTATATTTATGATAGCTTACCGGGTGTATGGTTTTGATGTTTCTTAGGTTTATCGAAGTTAAGCTCGCGTTCGAGGATCTCGGTCGAAGTCAAGCATACTATCAACCGTTTTGGTATTTTATTTTGAGATATTGAATTTTAACTACCATGGCATGTATAGCTTAAACTATTTTCGAATGGACTTATGAATATTTTGGGGTTGTATATACATATGCGTTTATTTGCCATGCGAAAATGGCAAACCATTTCTGTAATTTTGGAGTAACTTGGTTATCTTGCTTAGTATAAATTGTTGATAAAAATGAACTTATTTTGGGAAGATTATATACGAGTGGTCATGATATGTGATGTGAGTATATTCATTCGGCCAAGATGGAATTTTAATGTGGTTGTGTGGTTGATTAAAGTGATAAGCCGACTAAAATCTAGGTGATATTATAAGACTTGTAACGAAGATGATCATGATTGTATATATGTTTACTTGATGTGTTAAATGCTATAAGGAGTCGAAATGGAACATATGAGCATGTATATCAAATGTCGATCTAAGATAACCGTTCATAATGCATGTTTCAACTACATTACACCACTATTAGTTGCATGCGAATTAGAAGAGATAAAGTCCCTCATTTATGGTAATATTCACTTATGTACTAATTTTACTATCATCTAGGTTTAAATAATGCGAAGTATGGTTTATCTTATAAGGCTTATAAGCAAATTACTTTTAAATGTATTCGTAGATCGATAATACTTTTGATAATATTATGATCTTGTTGTGATAGAATAAGAGAATATTCGGTCTTGATATTTGATCGAGGTCGGTAACCTTAATCCGGCGACATATTTGGGTGGGAAATGTTACAATTTTATTGGTATCAGAGCTTAGGTTTAGTCGGTTCTTGGACTGACGTAGTGTGTGTGAGTTTAGCTATACATGTCATGTTTTGGAGGTGATAGTATGATGACTTCTGACAGTGTAATGTGTCTATTCTTTTCTTTCTCGTATAGTAATGGATTCTGATCCTGAACGAGCGGTAGCGGATGATGTCGAGAGTGTGGCGCCTGCTCCCGCGCAAGGGACTGCGCCAGAAGCATCTCGACCAGCTACAAGTAATCAGGAGGAGGGGGCCCGGCAAGCCTTCTACTCCATGATGAACGGTTGGTTTAGTCAATACATACGAACCAATCCGATGGTTCAACCACCTCAAAATCCAAATGTTCCCCCGGTAGTACCGATGGTACCCCCACTTACCAATCTGGAAACAGTGACTAAACCCCCGGTTGATCGTATCAGAAAACATGGAGCTCAAGAATTTAGAGCTGAAGATGACGACGATGCAGAACGAGCTGAATTTTGGCTCGACAATACCATCCGTGTTTTCGATGAGCTGTCTTGCACACCTAACGAGTGATTGAAGTGTGCCATATCATTACTACGGGATGCTGCCTACTACTGGTGGAATACCCTCGTGTCAGTCGTTCCGAAAGAAAGGGTAACTTGGGACTTCTTTCAGTCAGAGTTTCACAAGAAGTATATAAGTCAGCGCTTCATCGACTCTAAGCGTAAAGAATTTCTTGAACTCAAACAGGGTCGTATGACCGTATCTGAATACGAGCGTAAGTTTGTGCGACTTAGTCGCTACGCTCGTGAATGCGTCTCGTCGGAAGCTGCTATGTGTCGGAGGTTCGAAGATGGGTTGAATGAGGACATAAAACTTCTAGTTGGTATTCTTGAAATCAATGAGTTCGTTGTGTTGGTTGAACGAGCTTGTAAAGATGAAGAGTTGGGGAAAGAAAAATGAAAAGCTGATTTGGAATCTAAAGATTTCCAAAAAAGATCTGCAAGTAAAATGCAATCGGCAACAAAGAAGTTCAAGAATGATGGTGGCCGATTCAAATCTAATACTGGGATTTCTATACGAGAACGACCGCCAGTGAGCTCTCGGGCTACGTAAGTGGCTTGTGTTGGCAACGCTCGATTAAGCAAACCTGAATGCCAGCAATGTGGTAGGCGACATTTCGGTGAATGCTGGGGTAAAACTATTAATCGTACTTGCTATAAGTGTGGTTCACAAGATCATTATATTTGAGACTGCCCGGAAACTGATGAGAAAGGTACTGCTCAGAGTGTTAGACCGAGCGGTACTACAGCTAGGGGTAGACCATCTCGTACTGGGGGAGGTAGGAGTGGCACACAGAGGGGGGTCATTGATGCGGCTATTAGATCGGAGGCCCGTATCCCAGCTAGAGCTTATGCCATCCGTGCTAGAGAAGAGGCCTCGTCTCCAGACGTTATTACCGATACTTTTACTCTCTTTGATACTAGTGTAACTGCCTTGATTGATCCGGTTCGACTCATTCGTATGTATATGAGGCATTAGTATCTAGTAAGACTCTACCTGTTGAGTCTACTGAATATGTGATTCGGGTTTCAAACCCGCTGGGTCGATGCGTATTAGTTAATAAAGTATGTAAGAATTGTCTGTTGATGACCCGAGACATGTGTTTTCCGGCTGATTTGATACTGTTACCCTTCGATGAGTTTGATATAATCCTTGGTATGGATTACTTAACATGTCATGATGCAGTAGTGAATTACAGGGGGAAGACTATTGATTTAAGATGTCAGAATGATGAAATAATCCGGATTGAGTCTACAGACTTGAGCGGTCTACCAGCTGTGATATCATGGATAACGGCTCGATAGTATTTAAAGAAGGGTTACGAAGCTTATCTCGCATACGTGATTAATAATAAGGTAGCTGAAAAGAAAATTGAATCTGTACCAATTGTGAGTCAGTACCCAGATGTGTTTCCGGAAGAATTACCGAGATTTCCCCTATTCGTGAAGTGGATTTTGGTATTGAGCTAGTGCCAGAGACCACTCCGATTTCGATAGCGCCGTATCGAACGGCACCGACGGAATTAAAAGAATTGAAGGCACAGTGTGCGCCCGTTCTATTCGTGAAAAAGAAGGATGGAACTTTAAGACTCTGCATCGATTATCGATAGCTCAATAAAGCGACCATTAAGAATAAATACCCGTTGCCCCGTATTGACGATTTATTTAATCAACTCAAGGGAGCCTCGGTGTTCTCCAAGATTGATTTGAGATCAGGATATTATCAGCTGCGAGTGAAGGAGTCAGACATACCAAAAACTGCTTTTCGGACGAGATATGGGCATTACGAGTTTTTGGTAATGCCGTTTGGGCTCACTAACTGCCCAGCGGTATTCATAGATCTGATGAATTGAATTTTCAAACTGTATTTAGATCGGTTTGTAGTGGTGTTCATTGATGATATATTGGTCTATTTACAAGATGAAACCCAACATGCTGAGCATTTGAGGTTAGTGTTACAAACCTTGCGTGAGAAGCAGTTGTACGCAAAGTTTAATAAATGTGAGTTTTTGTTGGAAGATGTTAGTTTTTTTGGGGCATGTTATTTCAGCGTCGGGTATTCGGGTTGATCCGAGTAAAATCTCGGCCATATTGGAATGGAAACCTCCAAGGAATGTATTTGAGGTACGTAGTTTTTTGGGGCTTGCAGGATACTACAGACGCTTCGTGAAAGGATTTTCGATGATAGCAACTCCGATGACAAAGCTTTTGCAAAAGGATGTGAAATTTGACTGGACAGAAAAGTGTCAGGAAAGCTTCGAACGATTGAAGACTTTGTTAACAGAAGCCCCAGTGCTAGTCTAGCCCGAATCGGGTAAGGAATATGTTATCTTTAGTGACACATCTTTAAATGGGCTCGGTTGTGTGTTGATGTAGGAGGGTAGAGTTGTGGCCTACGCCTCGAGGCAGTTGAGACCACACGAGAAGAATTATCTGATGCACGACCTTGAATTGGCCGCCATAGTTTTCGCTTTGAAAATATGGCGTCACTATCTATTCAGCGAGAAATGCCACATATATTCAGATCATAAGAGTCTAAAGTACTTAATGACTCAGAAGGAATTGAATTTGAACAACGTCGATGGTTGGAACTATTGAAAGATTACGAGCTTGTGATTGATTATCACCCAGGAAAGGCTAATATGGTTGCTGATGCACTGAGCCGAAAGTCCCTATTTGCTCTACGGGCATTGAATGCGAATATGGCCATAACTAATGACGGAGTAATTATTGCAGAGTTGAAAGCGAAGCCGTTGTTTGTACAACAAATTCGAGAGTCACAGGAGATCGATGAAGATTTAAAAGAGAAAATGGGTCATTGTGGTTCGGGTACGGATTCAGATTTTCAGATTGATGCCGAAGGTTGTTTACGGTTCAAGAATCGAATGTGTGTACCAAGGAATCCTGAATTGATTCGAAAGATTTGCGATGAAGCTCACAGTAGTAAATTGTCGATGCATCCGGGTAGCACGAAGATGTATTATGATCTGAAACAACATTATTGGTGGCACGTTATGAAACGAGACATATCAGACTATGTATCTAAGTGTCTGGTATGTCAACAAGTGAAAGCTGAGCATCAAGTACCTTCAGGATTATTTCAGCCGATTATGATACCTGAATGGAAATGGGATCGAGTCACGATGGATTTCGTATTGGGTTTGCCTTTGACGCCAAATAAGAAAGATTCAATCTGGGTTATCGTTGATAGATTGACGAAATTGGCTCACTTTATTCCTCTACGTACAGATTTCCTGTAACACCCCAAACCCGGCCCAAACGCTACAACCGGATCTGGTATGTCACTTAAGGGATTTTACAAAACATGTCGCATTTTGGAAAACAACTACTAGGTTTAAACATTTATACCGAAAACTTAATAATTCATTAATTCATATAAAATATAAAGTTATAAATTACCTTGGTGAATTTTAAACAAAAACTATAATTTCATACATGTCTTAACTTAATTTAAAACATAAAACTTAAAAGCCCAGTAATAGAAGCCCAACATAAAACCAAAACATAAATAATAGTCTAGTGGCCCATGGCCTTATTACAATAAAATTTAAAACCCATTAAATAAAAATATAAAATAATAAACTGGAGTCTTCTTGTTAAATCCAAGAGTTCTTTTGCATGGCCACCTTGCGCTCCTCTCCAGCCCGGTCCGATGCACTAGGTGCTACCTGAAAATGTTAAGAAATTGGTTGAGTCGCGAGACTCAGTGTGCAACCCTTATGAACCATTAGATTTGGGCCTTAGCCCCATAGAACAGAATAACAGTTTAATATATATATATAACAAAAAAATTATGCAAGCCCAACCCAAATCCTAAGTTTCCATCCGCTACATGCCTCCTGTACCAGCCGTTCACACCATAGGGGATTTCTACAATCAACCCGCACCGCTACATGCCATTGATGGTAGTCGTGCTGCTCATCGTCAGAGTTGTGACAGAGTCACCAGGCTGAAATGGAAAAAAGCCACCAGAAATAGAGTTTGTGACAGAGTCACCAGGCTAAAATGGCAAAAAGCCACCAGAAACAGAGTTTGTGACAGAGTCACCAGGCTGAAATGGCAAAAGCCACCAGAACAGATCACTTCCCCTTTTCATCAATTTCCCAACCCCAAGCATACAATGAAATCGTCATACAAAGCATATCGTTTTAACATGAATAATCACTGAAATAAGACAGAAGTCACTAACCTGTTGATCAGCCTTTACCCTTCAAGGGTTTTCACTTGTTATGTCGGGATTTCGGCATTTAGCAGAGTATAGCAGATTTATACATATGAATATATATTAGCAAACAGTCTAACAGTGAGAAAGGTTACACACCTGATTAATGTCGATACCCTTGCTAGACCGATCTACAACTTTGCTCAAATAGCCGAAAAGATGTGAAAATAGGGCCTCTTCTATATTCGGCCAAGGGTTAGTAAATCCTGAATTTACACATTGAAACTAATAGATCTTCTTACCTTGAAATCTCGAAAGTAACACGATTCGAGTGCTACCGATCTATAACTCAGAGATCTATGCGATTGACTCCACTAAAGTTCCCTTCAGATTTCGGTACAAGTAGGCACCACAGAAGTAATTCGGCAATCAAAGGAGATGAGATCTAGGGATTTCGGCTTTTAGGAAAATCCCGGAAAAAGTATGAACAAGAGAAGGCTGATGTGTCTTTGGCTTTTAAAATACTTGAGTGAAGAGTTTCGGTTTTTGACAGGAAAAGAGAAGAAGAAAAGAAAACAAGGAAGAGACTTGAAGATTTCTGCTAGGAAGAAAAAGAATGGAAAGAGTTTCAGCTTTTGAATCAAAGTGAAGATGAGGGAATTGGCTTAGAGATTTCGGCTTTTGCAGAGAATGAAGAGGAAGATGGAACTTTAGGAGTTTTCGGCTTTTACTCAGAGAAGAAGAGAAAAGAATGAGAGAAAAACCAAAATGCCGAAATTGAAGAAATATTCCCCCTATTTATAGAAATTTCGGCACTTACCTAACCATGCAGATAAATCCTATTTTTTCTCCTTTACCTTAATCTACTAGCTCATCTAAAAGAGACTTAATTATCTCTAACTCCTCCCTCCTTTATCAGCATATTATCCACATATTTTAATCATTAAAATCCCTAAATTTTAGCCTTTATCTGCTTATTATCCACATAAAATAAATTCCTAAATAATAGCCTTTATTTGCTTATTATCCACATATTTTAAACATTAAAACCCCTAAATTTTAGCCTTGTTGCCATTCATTCCACCTAATCCTAATGCCCAAAATTTAGCTAACTTAAATTAAAAGAATTGGGCTCCATGAAACTTAAATTTGGGCCTCTTACTCCCTTGTGTGGCGTCACCTCCTAAGATTGGGCCATAAGCCCACTTTGATATTTTAAACGTAGATATTACCTTTTAAACCCTATAATGCCCAAACAGATAATTTTAATCAAGGCCTCTACCTAAGCCTGAGTCCAATTTGGACCCCTAACACTTAAATTAACACATTAAACATATCCATCCATTAAACGCATAGGCCCAAAAATTCAGGATGTTACAGTTCTCCCTTAATAAGTTGGCTATGTTATATGTATCGCAAATTGTTCGGTTACACGGAGTACCTATCTCTATTGTTTCGGATAGAGATCCGAGGTTCACGTCGCGGTTTTGGAAGAAACTGCAAGATGCTTTGGGTACTAAGTTACATTTTAGTACAGCTTTTCACCCTCAATATGACGGTCAATCTGAGCGTATAATTCAAATATTCGAAGATATGTTGAGATGTTGCATCCTCGAGTTTGGAGGTACGTAGGAACAATACTTACCTTTGATTTAATAGCTTCCAATCAAGCGCTAAAATGGCACCTTATGAAGCATTATACGGTCGAAAATGTCGTACACCACTGTATTGGATCGAGTTAAGTGAGGAGATGATAGACGGGGTTGATTTGATCAGAGAGACGGAATAGAAAGTTAGAGTAATTCGGGAAAATTTGAAGATGGCATCAGATCGTCAGAAGTCGTACGCGGACCTGAAACGAAAGGATATAGGGTTCCGAGTAGGTGATTATGTATTTTTGAAAGTGTCGCCGTGGAAAAAAATACTTAGATTTGGTCGAAAAGGGAAACTGAGCCCGCGATTCATTGGACCGTATGAAGTCATTGAGCGAATTGGGCCCGTTGCATAAAAACTCAGGTTGCCGTATGAATTAAATAAAATTCATAATGTCTTCCATGTGTCAATGCTTAGAAGGTACCGATCCGACCCTTCGCACGTAATAAAATCATCCGATGTTGAAATCTGACTCGATCTTACTTACGAGGTGGAACCGATCCGTATCTTGGCTTGTGAAGTGAAGGAGTTACAGAATAAGACAATTTCGTTAGTGAAAGTTATGTGGCACAAACATGGGGTTGAGGAAGCAACTTGGGAGACTGAAAAATCTATGACAAATATGGGGTTGAGTTTTAGCTTGATGTGCAAATATAGTCATTAAGAAAGGGGTGGATATATATATATATATATATATATATATATACTATACATGAATGTACGAACTATCATATGATCCAGATGTAACAAATCATGGACGTGTAATGACCTACTACATGTTTATATGTCTCATTGCTCAAACTTACTAAGCTATATTTATGATAGCTTACCGGGTGTATGGTTTTGATGGTTCTTAGGTTTATCGAAGTTAAGCCCGTGTTCGAGGATCTCGGTCGAAGTCAAGCATACTATCAACCGTTTTGGTATTTTATTTTTGAGATATCGAATTTTAACTACCAGGGCATGTATAGGTTAAACTATTTTTGAATGGACTTATGAATATTTTGGGGTGTATATACATATGCGTTTATTTGCCATGCAAAAATGGCAAACCATTTCTATAATTTTGGAGTAACTTGGTTATCTTGCTTAGTATAAATTATTGATAAAAATGAACTTATTTTGGGAAGATTATATACGAATGGTCATGATATGTGATGTGAGTATATTCATTCGGTCAAGATGGAATTTTAATGTGGTTGTGTGGTCGATTAAAGTGATAGGCCGACTGAAATCTAGGTGATATTATAAGACTTGTAACGAAGATAATCGTGATTGTATATATGTTTACTTGATGTGTTAAATGCTATAAGGAGTCGAAATGGAACATATGAGCATGTTTATCAAATGTCGATCTAAGATAACCGTTCATAATGCATGTTTCAACTACATTACACCGCTATTAGTTGCATGCGAATTAGAAAAGATAAAGCCCCTCATTTATGTAATATTCACTTATGTACTAATTTGACTATCATCTAGGTTTAAATAATGAGAAGTATGTTTTATCTTATAAGGCTTATAAGCAAATTACTTTTAAGTGTATTCGTAGATCGATAATACTTTTGATAATATTATGATCTTGTTGTGATAGAATAAGAGAATATTCAATCTTGATATTTGATCGAGGTCGGTAACCTTAATCCGGCGACGGATTTGGGTGGGGAATGTTACATTATTTTTTTTAAAAAAAAGTTTTGGCAGGATTCTTGAAGTGTGGTTCATAGAGCCATCGACGTCGAGGCAAGTAAGTTTTTCTGTTATTGTTTGAATTATTGAACTGTATAGATAATGGGCTACTTAAAAATAGGCTTTTAGAGACTAAATCCCGTAGGGAAACTTAAGCCTGCAGTGGATTCTCGACCGCGGAATAAATCTAAGAAATTGTTGTTACTTAATAAGACATGTGCCGTAAACAAGTGGAACTAAGAACTATTCATAAAATTTCTAATTCAGATAATACGCGAGGTGATAATGAGCTATTTGCCTAATTTGCAATTAGGACTAGAGTGCACAGCAGAAGCGTAGTGATATAACCAGTAGTGTGCAGCTGTTAGTTAGTTGGAAATTTCGAGGATGAAATTTCTTTAAGGGGGTAGATTTGTAACATCTCGAAATTGGGTCTAGGAGAATTGGGCCTTTTGGGCCCCGAGTGTAGGAACTTTTTAAATATTTTTGGGAACAAGAGAACGGCTCTAATGCAAGTTGGACCTATTAGGTGAGTGATTTTGGAAGGTTAGGGGGCTTCTATGGAGTCTTGGGATCAAACTTGGGCTTAGGAAAAATTTTGGTTTTAGGTGAATAAAACCCTGAGAGTTAGTAGGTAGGCTTTAAGAATAAAAAATGGAGAAAATGACACAAGTGGAGTGTGTGGTGTAGTGGCAATGTGACGCCAGATAAGAGACAAGGGGGTGACGCCATAAGGAAGGAAGGAGGTCCAAGGTTCAAGTTGTAGCACTTGCATTTCTTTTAGATTATTTTTTTAAGTGGATTTAGACATTGGCCATAGACTTAGCTTTAGTTGGGCATGTTTTTAGACACAAGAGGAGCTGGTGGCTTAGTGGCTAGTGGCGTGAATTGGATGATGGGAGAGCTTGGGTTCGAATCTCATGACAAGAAAGGGAGTATTTATTTTGCGGATTGGACGGCAAGAGTTTGAGTTGGATTTAAACTCTGCTGATGGAAGGATCCCACATCGGAAAGATGCAAAGAAGGAAAGTGAGAAGCTAGCTATATATAGAGCATTCTATGAGGAGAGTTAATATACCTTGGTGGGCGTTTGGGTACAGATCTAGAGGATAATCGCCAATAGTAGCAAAGGAAGGGCTGCTAGAATGTGAGGTACACGGTAAGGGTACGGTGAGGTTTCGGTTTTTGATAAGTATGCGTTAAATCTTGGTTAATTGCTAGTAATGTCGATTGTAGGGTCGTGACTAAGAGATTTGCAGCACGCGTGGTTACCAGGTGTGTACAAACACTACACACACGATATCGGCAATGCCGAAAAGTCGAAAAGCCGAAAGTGGCTAAATGGGCCTGGTGGGCCCTGAGGCTAAGAATTGATGAAATGGTTTGGTTGGTTATACGAATTGAATTAGTCATGCATGATACATGAATTGGATTTGTTTCTAGCCTAATAGGCCATATGATGAGATTTGGGCCTAATGGGCCGTAAGGGTGTGATTTGGGCTTGATGGGCTTATGGGGACGTAGACATGTAATTAGGGTTTATGAACCTTAGGCCTAGTTTGAACAACTCTTAAATTCCATAAGACTTAATTTAATTAAACATATCTATGAACAAGTCGCAGGGTTGGAGTGTGGCAACGGCCGTACGCATGTCTAGGATTGGATCTAGGAAGAGCTTGGTACTTAAGCGGCCTAGTGGCCCACCTCCTCTTTTTTGGAATCCTACCTGGTGCGTAGTGTCTGTTCACTTTAGCCACGAGGACTTGTTGATGGGCCAAAGTTCATAGCTAAAACCCGAAAGGGACCAAATACCCTTATTTTTGAAAATTCTTAAAATACCCTTATATTTGTAAAATTTACTGAAATACCCTTAGGTTGCAAAATTACCAAAATACCCCTAGTTTACGAAATTACCGAAATACCCCTAGTTTGTAAAATTACCGAAATACCCCTGGTTTACGAAATTACCAAAATACCTTGGTTTGCGAAATTACCGAAATACCCCTAGTTTACGAAATTATCAAACTACCCCTGGTTTATGAAATTACCGAAATACCCTTGATTTGTAAATTTACTGAAATACCCTTGGTTTGCAAAATTACCGAAATACCCCTAGGTAGTGAAATGACGAAAATACGCCTATGTGACGAATATGAGTTTATGGATGTTACTCGTATGTTTGATGCATTCATATGATATTCTGCTTAGGATTCATATGGGTGGGAATTATGGTACGGAGGAAGATTTGAGGATCGCATGGCCATATGGTATGGATCCAAGATTGCATGGTCGTATGGTATGGATCCACAAAAGGCTTTAAGCCCAACATATGATTAGCAGCTTTGCTGCAACGTTCGGTAGTACTGCAATCGGGCGACCCTTGGTGTGTAGCGGAGGGGTGGGTCGAGCTAGAATTCCCCACAGGAGTCATAAGGTTGGAAGGGAAATGGTGTGTGTAGCGGATGGATTTTTGGGGTGGGCTTTGCATTATTTGTTTATAAATGATACAATATGATATGATATGAGGTCATTGTGGGCAGAAGCCCAAGACCACCGATTTTGATAGGGATTAGGCCCAATGTGAATATTTGTAAGTCATTTGTTTGCCAAGGGTTCTGTACACCGAGTTTCGAAACTCACACCCCTTTAACTTAATGTTTTAGGTAATCCAGAATAGATGACTCAACGTGGGAGAGGACTCGGAGATGGCCACACTACAAGAGGCTTGAATTTTCATTTATTTATTTCAAAATACATGTTTTTATTTACTTAATTTTCGGTGGATGTAATAAGGCCTTGTACTCCGTTTTGACTTTAGATTTATTTTAGGTTTTGAGATTAATTGTTTATTTTAATTATTAAACCTAAGTAAGCTCTTATGTTTAAACTTGGTTTCTGAATTACTTAAAACAATAAAATCGGTTTTTATCTTTAATTAATAAGACTCAAAGATTTTGGGCTTTTGGGCCTTAAATTTTTAATTAGCAAAAATCGTTTTGAATTGTGCCTTTAATGTGACATTCTGGATTCGGGCCTAACTTCTAGGACTGGTTTGGGGTGTTACATGAACCCCTCAACAAGACAATTAATCGATTCAGCCGCCAGCGGAACACTGAACAACAAAACTCCTGAAGCAGCCTACGAGTTTATAGAGGAGATGCCACTGAATAACTATCAGTGGCAAGTTACAAGGACACGGCTAGCCAAAGCAGCTGGAGTTTTCAACATTGACGCAGTAACCACGCTATCAAATCAGGTAAAGTTGTTACATAAAAAATTGATAGTTTCTATGGTTCTTCGTAGGCACATCCAGTTATGCAGTGCGACGCAAGTGAAGGAGTGTTGAATCCTAAGTACCCACCCTACGGACAGGGCATGGAGAGCCAACAATTGAACTATATGGGTAATAATTTCTGATCTAACAATAACCCTTATAGTAATACTTATAATCCAGGTTGGAAGAACCACCCCAATTTCTCATGGGAAGGTGAAAGAAATCAAAGGCAACAACCATCCCAAAACTTCCAACCACAGCCCTACCCACAGGAAAAGAAGCCGAACCTTAAAGAGGTGCTGACAAATTTCATAGCAGCCTCAAAAACATGTTTCCAGAAGGTAGAAACAAAACTTGAGGAATTGTCACAAGAGTTCAAGGATCAATTCGATCAACTTGCTAAGTAGATCTCTGAGAGACCACAGGGAAGACTACCGAACAACACCGAGACTAACCCAACGGAACAAGTTCAAGCCATAATAGCTCAAGATAGTGAAGGGTTAGACGAGCCTAATTTAAAGCAAAAGAATACGGTAGAAGAAGATATGGTTGAGGTCAGTAATAAGCCGAAACCAGTAGTCAAGGAATACACACCTCGCATACCATATCCCCAAGCAATAACGAAAGACGACACAGAGGAACAGGTCGGTAAGTTTCTTAAACTTTTGAAGAAATTACATATTAACTTACCGTTTCTTGAAGCTTTTTCACAGATGCCAGATTCCAGGAAATTTTTAAAGAAGCTATTGACAAACAAGCGAAAGATTGACAAAGAATCACATGTGGAACTGAACGCAGTGTGCTTAGCAATGTTGTAAAATAAACTACCACAGAAATTAAAAGATCCAATGAGTTTTACAATTCCATGCTTAATTGGTAGTTTATCTATTGATAACGCGTTAGCTGATTTAGGGGCAAGCATAAATGTCATGCCTTATAAATTGTTTAAACAACTAGGTCTAGGGAAACCCAAACAAACTAGGATGAGCATTCAATTAGCTGATAAAACTATTAGAGTTCCTTGGGGTATAATTGAAGATTTACTTGTGAAAATTGATAAATTTGTATTCCCAGTAGACTTTTTCGTTTTAGACATGGATGAGGACAACACAATCCCCCTAATTTTTGGAAGACCATTCTTAGCAACTGCCAGAACTAAAATCGATGTTGATGTAGGCAAACTTATACTCTGTGTAGGTGACAAGATAGTCACTCTTCAAGCCCTCGATTCAACTAGAACATCGAATAGCCAAGTTGAGAAAGTCAATTCTATTGATAACCATTCGGTTAACCCTTCTTTTTAGGAAACACCACAGCATTATCTTGATCCTGAACCCTGTGCCAACAAAGAAATAACTCATGAGGAACAAGGGATTCAGATCGATGAAATAAAAAAGAGAAAGACGCACCTAAAAAAAGAACTAGGGATACCCGAAGCAGAACCAAAGCCACCCTACGAGACACCCAAGTTCAAAATAGGAGATCAGGTATTACTAGATAAAGCAGATCCACGAGTGTCCCCTCCTGATCCTAACACCAGCAAGGAAATTCCTTTCAAGGTAATCGATGTCTTTCCATTCGGAACAGTCGAGGTAAGTAACCCTATTTTTGGCACTTTGAAAATAAATGCTTCTCATCTTAAACCCTACCATGATTATGGAACTGCCAGCACGAGGAAGGACTTTCAACTCCTCAAACCACCATGAATACACGAATGAGAGGAGAGCCTAGCTTAAGACTATAAACGAGCGCTTCTCGGGAGGCAACCTGAGTACTAACCCCATTAACTTTTACATTTTTATCTTTTTTATTATTTATTCTGTTTTCCTTTCCTTGTTAGCACCCAACTATAAATTAACCAAGTGCAGAATTCCAGGCCACACGGCCTTGCACACGGCCGTGGCCGTGGCCGTGGCCGTGTGGACCTCAAGAATCTCTGTACTAACATGGCAGGGATGGTACGAGTCAGAACAAATAAATTTTCAGAGTCACGGACTCAAACCACCACCCTACGAGCACTGACAAAACCCCACGGCAGTGCGATGCGGCCGTGGTTGACACTATTAAATTATACACGGGCATGGTGACCTGAGCATGGGCGTGGGAGAAACGAACGAAAGCCCACCACGACCATGTGAGATACCATACCCATGAGACACGGGTGTGTGAATGTACCTGACTTGAAAATCTAAATAAACCACCCTTCCCTCCCTCTTCTCAACCACTTTGTCCCATTCCATCCTTCAGAATTTTCCCCCTCCATATTTCTCTTCTTTAATCCTTCCCTAATTCCCAATCCTCAAAAGCTCAATGTCTAAGAAACGGCAGAATCAAAGACTAGTCCCCTAGTGGGAGATCGATAAACATAAGTTCATGCTAGCCGCTTCATTCACACGACAAGCCAAGGGTCTTTAAGACCATTTATCTTTTGTTTTACTTTTATCTTATCCTTTATTTTCCTTCTCTTTGACTATCTTATGCTTAATTTAGTTTATTTTAATTTAGTTTCTTAGTGTCAGGTTCAAAAGGCCGCTTGGAAATCACGCCATTTCTGCCACCACCAGCACCTCCATAGCCTTAGAAGTCACACCCACCTCGCAAACCATCTACCAATAAGGATTCTCAAGCCCCTTTATCTTTTAGCCTTAGTTTATTTACATTTTTATTTTCTTTCTCTTTATTTGTCTTCCCTTTAATTATATATTTAGTTTATTTTAAATGTGTCTTAATAACTCCTGGCTAATTCTCTACGAGCTCCCTAATTTTTTCATCTAGCGTAGAGCTCGGTAGCAGCAACCACCCCTATCAACTTCCAACTTTGGGAAACCATCCAAATTCAGGAAATTTCACCTCTCCCTCTCTCTTAAATTACATATCGATGTTTGTACATTAAGGGCAATGTACATCTTAAGTGTGGGGGGTGAATAGTTATTTCAAGAAAGTGCCTGACTTTCTGCATTATTCTCAAATCCCTGAATTATTCCTTGTTCTAAAGTAAGTTTCTCATATTATGATTAGAATGAAATTTCCTTTGATTTATGATTTTTATTGATGTGTTTTGGATTAAGTCATTGATAATTGTGCATTGATGATTAAATTTGAAGGATACTAGAGAATCAAGCATGAGAAGTCTATTTTTCAAAAATTTTAAAATTTTTAGGTTGTCTACCAGAATCTGAATGATATCTTGAAATTTGAAATTTACGAGGTTGATATCAAACATCCATAATTTCCGTGAGATTTTGAGCCTTATAAAGCATATATTTTTTTTCTTGCTCACTTTATTGATTATGAGTGTGTCAACATAGATTTGTTATTCTAGAACTTGCATTGATTATACATGTCGAGACCACACCTATGATTTGATATACCGAGATGATAATGGCACCTAGGTTTTAACCCACTTACTCTATCAAAAAGCCTACCTTCATAATTAACCCCTAGTGAACCCCGTTTAATCCTAATAACCCTTTTTATTTGACTCACCCACTAATATTAACCCAATAACCTTTGTATTTGTTATCACCATTCTTTTTTGACTACCCTATCGAGATTTGATTTGATTAGCTACCTAATTATATTATTTCAGTAGTTAAATTCATCCTTTATTATGTAATCACTTGTTCTTAAAAAAACGAATTATATTTATTATTAGTTGTGAATGAGCTTATACGCTTGAATGCCAATTATTGAAGAAGAAAGCTCGTATTAGAGTGTTATTATTAGTATGACAAGTTTTCAATTGATATAATTATTCATTATTTGTCCGCTATTTCTAGTTAGGTAACTTGTCAAGTCAATCTCGATTTTAACCTTCTAATTCAGCCTTTATCCACACCTTTAACCCAAGCCTCATTACAACCTTGTTAAAGACCTTTTGATCTGTGCATCATCTCATATTATAGTGGTGGAGATTTGATTTTCATGCAAGCCTATGGGATTAACTTTTCATGTTTGACTTTTGAGTGCTAATTCTGAACATTAAACACTTCGAGTGATTTGAGTGAATCTTTAGTAAGGATGTCAATTCTTGTTGATTTTGAATCATAGGTAATTATTCAGGTAAGGGGAAACACCTATGTTTTCATGCTATAAAAAACTATGACTTTGATTGTTTGAATCTTTAGGACCCTTTGAGTTGAACTATCCATGTATAAAATATCTTTGAATTATGATGAAACATTATTGATAAATTTTAATGGATCGAGGAAGTTTGTTTTAATTGTGAGTTGAGAATTTTTCTTGAGGACAAGCAAAAACTTAAGTGTGGGGGTATTTGATAAACCGTAAAAGTAACATATTTTAAGCCCACATTTAGTATGCTTTTGGATGATTTAAGCCTCGAATTATGTGATTTGGTGCTCTTAATCCTTTGTTTTCATGTTTTATACCCAGGAGAGCACCCAAGGATGAAAAGAACGGAAAACGAACCCAAAACGGAGTAAATGGGCCATCCCACAAAATCCACACGGCCGTGCCTCATTCAACAGGCTCGAACATGGCCTGGCCACGACTTACACGGGCGTGTGCCATGGCCATGTCCCTGTCGCTGGAAAGAAGAGTTTCATTCGGAAAAGGATACTTAGGGGCAAAGAAACCTATCTCAAAAGCCTATATAAACCCCCTAAGTATAACCTAGAAAGGGGACGGTTAGCTAGGCCAAGGAGCCGAGCCAGAAAGGTCAGATTTGTGGAAATCACTCTAAGATAACCAGTTGATCCATCTCAAGAAGTTGGGATTATACTCAAGACGGAGGGTTTCTCCTTCAATTCCTTCAGGGGGTTTTAGGGATTTCTTATGTTTTGTTTAATCTTTTCTTTTGAGATGTTTTCTTTTAATTCTATGAACTAAACGCTCAAATACCTGAGGGGATGAAACCTATGATGAATCTTGTTATCGTTTGCTGAGCTATATGATAAATATTTGATTTGTTCTTAATTATGCGTTCTTAATTCTTGTGTTGATATTTCCGGGATATTAATTCAAGTATGATGTGCTTAGGTGGAGGAGCAAAACTCCCTGCTTAAGAGTAGATCTAGCATAATTAAGCGGAGTTGATCGCGCGCCTAGAGATAGGGTGACGAGATTTTGCCGGATTAGGGTGAAACCTAGTATGGGAGTCCATAGATCGAGTTAATGTGATTCTAGGGGTTTTAATTAGAAAGAGATTTCAATTAATCAACCTAGGGTTAGATGTTACTCACTTCGAGAGAGGGTTTAATATAACTTAGGGAATCTTACGGATCAATTCAAATGAATGAATCGTCTGGTTCAGAGTTAGATAACAAGTGAAGTCTAGGTGGATTCTTCCTTGTGTGTCGTCTTAATCAATTGGTTTTTCCTCCAAGTTATTTTCTCAATTCATCCTCTTTGTCTTTGCATCTTTAGTTTAGTTGATAGTTAAATTTAGATTAGATAAGCATTCTCTTAATCCTTAGGCTAAACAATAGAAAGAGAGTTTGTATTAGTACTTTTCGTTCTTTTGGGTTCGACATTCCGGTCTTGCCTAAACTATACTACTATTCGATAGGTGCGCTTGCCACAAATCATTGTCAGAGTTAGTTTCCAGGTTCGATCATTCTCATTATAAATTTCAAACTCAGAAATCAATGATCACAGGCTATCTACAAACCTTTTGCACATTATTGTTTCAGTCGAAACACATTCCCGTGCATATTGACTTAATCTCACAAATTCTCGTTCGTACTCTGTGACAGACATATGACCCTGTTTCAATGCTAGAAACTCTTTTCATTTTTGATCTATAAATCTCTAACTAATATATTTCTTCCGGAACTCAGATTGAAAGAAATCCCAAGTAATACGTTCTTTTGGAACAACAGAAATCAAAGTCTTCCACCACTGATAAGCTGCATCTCGTAATAGAGAAACAGCACATTTCACACATTCTTTAGGAGTACAAGACATTTCATCAAACACTCAAATTGTATTCTCGAGCCAAAACTCAGCTCTCTCAGCATCATCATCCACTGTGGTCCTGAACTCTTCGGCCCCGTACTTACGAATTTTATCGACCGGAGGCTTATTCAACAGATTCATAGAAGGTACAACAGAAGTCTGAGGAGGATTGGGTGGGGGCGGAGGTTGTGAAACAGCTGAATTTGTTCTAATATATTGAGTGAACCATTCATTCATCATTTGGAAGAAGGCTTGTTTAGCTTCTCCTTCCTGAACGCTCGTAGTCGGTCTCGAATCAGATGGCGCTGTCCCTTGAGTGGGAGCAGGCGCATTGCTTTCAACATCGTCAGCTACAGCTCTTTCGGGATCCATTTACTATACGAAAAACACATTTTATATGTCAGGATTCATCACACTATCACGATTCGTATATATGGCATGTATAGCTTGACTCTCACACGCTACGTTAGTCCTAGAATCGACTAAACCGTAGTTCTGATACCAATAAAATGTAACACCTATAACCCGAAACCATCGTCGGTCCAAGGTTAAGAGGCATTACCAGACAAATCGGAAACTTTTACGAACTTTTCACATCATAAAGTATATCATTGTCATATTATAGCAAAATACAAGCATATAGTCCCTTAATGAGGTCTACGAGACCTTAAACATGCATTAGAAAGGGGTCGGGACTAAACCAAGCTAATACAAAATTTTTTAAAAATTAAACATTTTTCAAGTTACAGAGGTCACACGCCCATGTGGGTAGGCCGTGCAGACACGCCCGTGTGTCCTAGCCCTGGTCGACACTGACTTACATCACATGACCTGTCACACGCCCGTGTGTCTGGCCCGTGGTCGAAACTGACTTGCATCACACGGCCAGTCACACGCCTATGTGTCCAACCCGTGTGCTAGCCTGACTTGAATCAAATTACAAATTTCAGGGACACGGTCGAGCCACACGCCCGTGTGCTCAACCGTGTGAGCAAATATAGGCCATTTGCAAGGCCAATTTGCCACCCATTTTGGGTCAATCCTACGAGCTCTACACAAACACATTTCATACTTTCAAAATGCAACCAAATCATACCAATAATGACCATCTTTTCTAACGATTCAAATGCATATCAAACTTACCAACTTATGAGCCATTTATCTCATTCTAATTACCAACATTTTTAAGCAAATCCATTCAAAAACTTACCAATTCAATATATTAGACATTCATCAAAACATACTAACTTTGCATCACAAAACCTACATGACATTTACCATATTCACATACCTTTTACAAGCCATACCACATAGCTTATATATATACAACTCAAAACATCATCTAATTCAACTAGCCTATACATGCCATACGTAAATATGTACACATTCAAAAGGTACCAAAATAGATTTTGATAGTGCGGTGATGATCCTCGATGATTCCTGAGCCTTCCGTAGCTTTAACGATCTATAAAACAAGGCAAAGACACACAATGTAAGCTTACAAAAGCTTAGTAAGCCATATACAAATAAACTTAGCATATAAAACATTTATAACCATTTCAATTACAAGAACTTTAGCGTATTTTAGTAGCATATTCATACTTTTTCTTTAACTCAATTGTTTCTAACCATTTGCTTGTCAACAAATCACAACTCCATGTAATTCTTTAGATCATAGCACATTCGCATATATATATATATATATATATATATATATATCACATTTTTTATCAACAAGTTTATGCACATATCTCACTTTTGTAATTTCACATATACTTACCTTTCATAATCAAACATGATATACAACTTCAAACGTTCATATAGTTATTCATTTCTCAGAATTGCCCATTAAAACGTTCAGAATCAAATATGATACTCGGATAACTCAGAATACTCGTACAATGCCAACGTCCCAAACGTGGTCTTACATGTAATCAATTATCGATGCCACTGTCCCAGATAGGGTCTTACATGAAATCATATACGATGCCAATGTCCCAGACATGATCTTAGACATTGTAACATCCTGAAAAGGGCCAATGCATTTTCAGTTTAATTGTACGAAATTACATGTCTTAAGTATTATGAATAAATTTTGAATATTTTTGGAAACCCGGAAATGTCTGGAAAAGATTTAGAAATGAACATTTTGGAAATCTGAAAATGTATGGAAATGTTAAGTTTAAAAATGGAAAGTGAACATTTTTGGAAACTAGGAAATGATTTGGAAATGATTCAAAAGAGGAAAGTGAACATTTCTGGAAACTTTGAAATGTAAGGAAATGTCAAGTTTAAAGAGCCAAACGAAAATTTTTGGAAAGTTAGAAATGACTTAGAAATGTCGAGTTTTAAAGTTTAATAGAGGAAACTGAAGCAAGGTGGCCTTAAGAGAAAAAGTATGTGAAAGTTGACACACAAGCAGGCTTGGAAAAGTGGCCTGAAGATGCCACTTAGGGCCTCTGGAAATGGCGCCACATACAAGGGTATTGGGCCTGAGTTCGAGTCACATGGGAAGCAAATAAAAGAAGTTTTATTTTTGCTTCTAGAAGCACAGAGGTGGACGGCACAAGGCTTGCAAAAGATGAGTTTCATTCTCTTTTAAATTCGGCTAATTAGGGGATAAATAAAGGATTTTGTTTTGGATTATTTCTAAGAGATAATAAGGATTATTCATTATTTTTCTTTTTATTAAAGAGATAAAGTTATCAAATAGAAGAGTGGTGGCCAAGTAAAGGATTCCTTAGATGATAATTTCGGCTATAAAAGGAAGAAAATAGGGCTACTTATCAATTTTTCTTCCTCTCCTCTCTTTGCCGAATTCCCTAGCCTCTCTTCTCTTCTCTTTTATTTTCTTTCAAAACCAAAAGCACAATCAAACCTAGCCAAATTCTTCATAGCACCAAAAGCAGAAATTCTACCATTGCCGAATCCTTTTTCCTCTTCTCATAGTTTTCTTTTAAAAGCCGAAACTAAGTATTTGTTGGAACCTAGCCGATTGTTCACTAAAGCCAAAGCCGAATCTTTGTTGTGACAAAAGGGTGTTGTGGATTTCATCCATAAAGGTAAGATCAACTATTATTTGATTTTCAATCTCTCCTTTTTAGCCAAAATATAGGAATCTAACTCCTTTAGGATTCCATGGCCGAAACTTTGAAGGGTCTTTTTTGGATTTCGACAGCTGTCGACTACAAGGAAGAATATTTCGGGATTTCTAAGATTAAGGTAAGACGTATGTATATTCGGCCAAAGGCCATGCTTTATGTTTTGATGATTAGATTAAATCTAACGTAAGGTTATAGGAATTTCGACATTCCTAGGAAAGCAAGGATCAATTTCGGGATTTGTTGGTGTCCCAATCGGCAACAAGGGATTAAGGATCTAAGCATTAGATCAAGCTTTTCGGGATCTCAAGGAATTGATAAGCGAATCAGGTGTGTACCCCACACTAATTCTTAATACGATTTATGGCTAGGTTTAATAAAATATATGTGATATTAAGAATATGAAAATGGTTAAGGTACCATGTTATGGTACTAAGTACTCAGGTACGTTTCCTACTCCTACTAGGAATTTGAAATATGTTATTTAACATGAGAATAAGAATAAGAATGTGAACTCTGGCATATTTATGCATATTACTATTATATGGGGCATATGGGTTTTATTTTGAAGGGGAAGTGAATGTGGTGACCTAAGACCACGAACACGATGACCTAAGACCGTGATATCTGAATGTGGTGACCTAAGACCACAGTAATCTGAATGTGGTGACCTAAGACCACAGTAATCTGAACGTGGTGACCTAAGACCACGAATGCGGTGACCTAAGACCGCGATATGGAGTGTAGCGGAAGGAGGGTCGACTTAGTAGTCCCCACGGTGTACAGGTTGGTACGGGGGAGTGTAGCGGATGGCTAATTAGGTTTGGGTTTGGGAATGCATCATTAAATGTATTCTATGATTTGAATGTGTATCATATGTATGCCTGATTCGATTATGATTTAGTGTTGTGTACACATTGAGTCTGTTGACTCACCCCGTTGTGGGACCATGTTTCAGGTGATGAACAGTGATGGACCGGGACGGCAGGACTTGTGGTGGCCATGCTCAACTTGAAGTCTTTATTTTAATAGACTATTAAAGTTTTTTTAAGTACTCTGAATTATTTGAATTTATTTGATGTAATAAGGCCTTAAGGCCATAGTGCACTATCTTATTTCTGTTTATTGTTTAATTATGTTACAAATTTTTATTAAGTTTAAAGACCAAGTAATTTATTTTTTTTTAAAATATACTCTATATGTTTTATCACTTAGAATTAAAAAGGGTTTTCTAATATGAAAATCGAATAGGTTTTCAACACAAGCCCAACTCAAACAATTTTTTTTTAATCACACAAGTTTTCTCTAAGTAACAAAAGAATTTGAAACCGGTTTACTTGAGGAACATACCAAATCTGGTCAAAGCTCGTGGGTCGGGTTTGGGGTGTTTCAGTTTTGGTATCAGAGCCCAGTTTTAAACTCTCGGCCTGTGGGCTAAGGCCCAAAATGTTTTCAAATCGAGCCCAAATGAGTTTTATAGAAGTATTTCTGAAAATAGGCAGGTTATGGCATGGCACCTAAGTCTCCGACCCGCAGTCCACTAGGTAAGTACCCCTAACCATCTGTGTGATTATGTGATTTATAGAAGGGTAGAAAAGGAATGGAACGTAGAATAGAATGATAGGAGCTTGAACTCTAGGACTAGTCTACTCAAACACAATTACATAAGACTTAAGGACCATTAAACAAACCTATGGCTAAGTCACTGAGTTAGGGTGTGGTAACCCCTGTGCGCATGTCTAGGATTGGATCCGGAAGAGCTTGGTATTTAAGCAGTCCTAGTGACTCACCTCCTCTTCGCAGGAATCCTACCTGGTGCGTAGCTTCGGTTCACCCTAACCAAAAGGGCTCAGAGAGTGTGGTAACCTCTGTGCGCATGTCTAGGAATGGTTTCAGTGGGAGCTTGGTATTTAAGCAGTCCACGTGACTCACCTCCTCTCCAATTGAATCCTGCCTGGTGCGTAGCTTTGGTTCACCCTGATCAAGAGGACTCGGTCATAGGCTAAACACAATAACTAAAACCCGAAAGGGAACTAGCCGTGTTTTTATGGAAACCCTAGTTTCAAAACTCTTAAAATCACCCTCTTAATTCGTGAAAACTATCTTTGCAAAAAAAAAAATTCTGAAAAAATTCCGATTTATGAAATTACAAAAATACCCCCTAGTGGTAAAATTACCAAAATGCCCTTGATTTATAAAATGACCAACTACTCAACAGTTTTTGCCAAAATTTCATCATTTTATAAATTTTCAAAAACCCTAACTTGCAAAATATCAAAATACCTTGATTTTTGGAAAATTTCAAAATTGCCCCTAACTTACAAAATTACCAAAATGACCCTGGTTTCCAAAATTATGTAACATCACCGTTTTGGAAAGTACAAGTCTCAAAAAGAACTCTCAAAGTTTTGCAAAGTTTGGAAACACCCCGGAAATATTAAAATTTACAAATTTACCTTGGTTTATTACCAAAATACCCCCGAGGTCCAAAATTACCGAAATACCCCCAGATTTCAAAATTTTCCAAAATACCCCGGGAATTTAAAAATTCCAAAATACTTTTTGACAAAAATTCACCAAGGAACTTTTCTTTTGAAAAAAATTACGAAAATACCCCTGTAGGACAAATTACGAAAATACCCCTAGGTAGAGGAAAAACAAGAACAAGGAAAACAACAACGTTTCTTTGAATGAACGAAGGTTCATAATTTTTTGATGGATGTATGAATGAATGGAAAGACTGTGTGCATGTATGAATACGAAAGAACCACTCCTAAAACTCTTTTCATAAAATTTCTTCGCGGGTAATCCAGTGAAACAAAAGTACTAATTCATAAAACTTCTTAATCAGATCTCGACGTTAGAAATGAGCTCTAGAGGACGTGGTCGTCGTGGACACGGTAGAGGAAGAATGACTAGGTCAGAACCCGTTAGATCGGGTTAAAGGTCTGATAATGAGGTACCACCGCCACCACCACCCCCAACTGTTGGTGCTGAGCAGCAGGCTCAGACGGGGGAAGATGCTGTGTCGCAGGCTGTGCTGCGAGTTTTGGAGTTGGTGGCTGGTGCAGGGGAAATTCGGGAAATCGAAAGTCTGTGCCTGAATGGTTTCGAGCTAATGGAGCCGAAATGTTTCGTGGAGTATCTGGTGTGGCACCCAGTACAGCTGTACTGGTTGGAAGCAACTGAGCGCATCATGGATGAGCTTGATCTGACCCTTGAGAAGAAGTTAAAAAGAATGGTGGCACTGTTACGCGATGAAGCGTATCGATGGTGGTTAACTGTGCGGGACGGTGCCACAGCTGAGGATCTGACCTGGGAATATGTTAAGGAAGCATTTCAAAAGAAGTATGTTGGAACAAGGTATACTGATGAGCAAAGGAGGCTTTTCTGGGGCTGGTTCAAGGGAACAAGTCTGTTGCGGAATATGAGGCTGAATTTCTGAGGTTGAGCCGGTATATCCGAGGAGTAGTGGCAACTGAGCATGTGCGCTGTGTCCGTTTTGAGGACAGGCTAAGGGATGACCTGAGATTGTTGATAGCACCGCATCAGGAGCGGGAATTTTCTGCGTTAGTGGAAAAGGCTAAAGTGGCTGAAGGAATCAAGGATTCTACCAAGCAGGCTATGGACCGGAATAGGCCCAAAAGAGGTTTTGGATCATCTGTAAAGGTTCATAAGAGGCCTAGAGTTGATGGGCCGCGAGGTCAGCAAGTTGGTTCAGAAGGGCGGTATCGTCCTTGTGATGTGTGTGGAAAGAAGCACTTAGGAGAGTGCTGGAAGAAAACAGGAGGATGTTTTAGGTGTGGGTCTAAGGACCATGTGATCAAGGATTGTCCTAAGAACCTAGATGAAAGCCGACTAGCAACTCAGAATGTTAATCAGGCTGGTAGAGGGGGACCGTAGCCTCAACGAGGTCGTGGTGCGAGTAACCGAGGTAATGGTGCTGGCAGAGGACGTGGAACGCAGGGCAGAGGTGCTGCTAATGCTGAGGCAAGGCAACCGGGTTTGGTTTATGCGGTTCGTCGGAGGGAGGAAGGAGACGCGCCGGATGTTATAACCGGTACGTTCTTTATTTTTGGCAAGCCCTATTTTGCTTTAATTGATGTGGGCTCGACCCATTCGTATGTTGCATGTAGTGTAGTGGAAACACTAGGCCTAGACTCTGAACTTTCTGATAGGCAGATGACTGTATTAAGCCCATTAGGCCAAACTATAGTAGTGGATAAGATCTTTCGGAATGTACCCCTAGAGATTCAGGGAGTGAACTTTCGGGCTGACTTAATGGAACTACCCTTTGGGGAGTTTGAACTCATACTTGGAATGGACTGGCTAGTAGAGCACCGAGCCGTGTTGGATTGTGCGGCTAAACGTATGGAACTAAGGACTTTGGAAGATGAAGTAGTAGTGATGATCGGAGAAAGGAGAAACTACCTGTCTAACGTAGTTTCGGCGTTGAAGGCAGAGAAAATGGTTAGGAAAGGGTGCAAGGCGTTCTTAGCCTTCGTAAGTGCGTTGGGTGGAAAGGAAGAAGGTATCAGTAGAGTTAGAACTGTAAGGGATTTTGAAGATGTGTTTCCGGAGGAATTACCAGGAATACCCCCAAATAGGGAGGTGGAATTTGGAATAGACTTGCTGCCGGGAACAGCTCCTGTGTCAATTGCTCCGTACCGAATGGCGCCAAAGGAGTTAGTTGAGCTCAAGGCTCAAATCCAAGAATTGCTGGATCGTGGGTTCATTCGACCCAGTGTGTCTCCGTGGGGAGCACCAGTTCTGTTCGTGAAGAAGAAGGACGAAACTATGCGTATGTGCATAGATTACCGTCAGTTGAATAAGCTGACCATTAAGAACAAGTATCCTTTGCCAAGGATCGATGACTTGTTCGATCAGCTGAAGGGAGCCGCAGTATTTTCAAAGATAGACTTAAGGTTGGGATATCATCAATTGAAGGTAAAGGAGGCAGATATCCATAAGACAGCCTTTAGGACAAGGTACGGCCATTTCGAATTTGTAGTAATACCATTTGGATTGACGAACGCTCCAGCCGCGTTCATGGATATGATGAATCAAGTTTTTCAACCCTACTTGGATAGGTTGGTCGTGGTGTTCATCGACGATATCTTGGTGTACTCTAAGTCTGAAGAGGAGCATGATGAGCATCTCCGAGTTGTGTTGCAAGTGTTAAGGGAGAAGAAGCTCTATGCCAAATTCAGCAAGTGTGAATTTTGGCTTAAGGAGGTGGCATTCTTAGGACATGTGGTATCCGCAGAGGGAATAAGAGTGGATCCTAGGAAGATCGAAGCAGTGTTGGATTGGAAACCACCTAGGTCCGTGGCTGAGATCCGAAGTTTCTTAGGTTTGGCAGGCTATTACAGAAGGTTTGTGAAAGGGTTCTCGTCAATAGCCGTGCCTTTGACAAAGTTATTGAGGAAGGAAGTACCCTTCGAATGGACTAATAAGCAACAGGAGAGCTTTGAGAGGCTTAAGAAAGTGTTGACGGAAGCTCCAGTGTTAATTCAGCCGGAGGCAGGAAAGGATTTTATGGTATACTGTGACGCTTCGCATACGGGATTAGGCTATGTGCTAATGCAAGATGGAAAAGTAGTCGCTTATGCGTCTCGGCAGTTAAGGCCTCATGAGGTTAACTATCCAACCCATGACTTGGAATTGGCAGCAGTGGTTTTCGCTCTTAAGGTGTGGAGGCACTATCTTTATGGAGAAAGGTCGATAATCTACACAGACCACAAGAGCCTTAAGTATTTGTTGACTCAGAAGGAGTTGAACTTGAGGCAGCGAATGTGGGTGGAGTTGTTGAAGGATTATGATTGCTCGATAGAGTACCACCTGGGCAAGGTAAATGTGGTAGCTGATGCCCTAAGTCAGAAGGTTGTATCGGATCTAAGAGCTATGTTCGCTCACTTAAGTTTGTATGATGATGGAAGCCTGTTGGCAGAGTTGCAAGTCAAGCCCACGTGACTCAATGAGGTAAAAGAGGGACAGTTGGCTGATAAGGACCTAAGTGCTAAGTTACAGCAAGTACAGAACGGAGAATTAAAGGATTATGGTGTTAATGACGAAGGAGTATTGTGCTACAAAGGAAAAGTCTGTATGCCGAGGGACGAGGAGTTAAGACAAAGAATTCTTCGGGAGGCGCATAGTAGCCCTTATGCTATGCATCCCGGAGGCATTAAGCTGTACAGATATCTAAGGGAACAATTTTAGTGGTCTGATCTTAAGCGGGAAGTGACTGAATTCGTGGGAAAATGTCTGACGTGTCAGCAAGTTAAGGCTGAACACCAAGTTTCATCGGGATTGCTTCAACCAATCAAGATTCCACAATGGAAGCGGGAGAGAATTACCATGGACTTCGTTAGTGGGCTTCCCCTTACGCCTACTAAGAAGGACTCGGTATGGGTGATAGTGGACCGTTTGACCAAGTCCGTGCACTTCATCCCGGTAAGAGTTGACTATTCTCTTCAGAAGTTAGCCAAATTATACGTGGCGGAGATTGGAAGGTTACACGGAGTGCCGGTGTCAATTATTTTGGATAGAGACCCAAGGTTCACGTCTCGGTTTTGGAGGGCACTTCATCAAGCTTTAGGCACTAAGTTGGACTTCACTACGGCTTTTTCATCCACAATCAGACGGGCAGTCTGAACGAGTTATACAAGTGTTGGAGGATATGTTGAGAGGCTGTGTGATGGATTTTCGAGGAAGTTGGGAAGATTACTTGCCTTTAGCTGAGTTCGCCTACAACAACAGCTATCAGGCTAGCATTCGGATGGCACCATATGAAGCGTTGTATGGTCGGAAGTGTAAAACTCCTACTTGTTGGACTGAGTTAGGAGAACGTCGAGTTTTGGGTCCAGAATTAGTGGCAGAAACTGAAGAAAAGGTTGAGATAATCAGGGCACCGTTAAAGGAAGCCTCTGATAGGCAGAAGTCGTACGCCGACCTTAAGTGAAAGGAAATAGAGTTTGAAGTGGGAGACCAAGTGTTCCTTAAGGTTTCGCCTTGGAAGAAGGTGATGAGGTTTGGTCGCAAAGGGAAGTTAAGCCCAAGGTTTATAGGGCCCTATCGAGTACTGAAGCGAGTTGGGCCAGTGGCATACCAATTGGAGTTGCCACCAGAGTTGCAGCAAATGCACGACGTATTCCATGTATCCATGTTACATCGTTACCGATCGGATCCGTCTCATGTGGTACCAGTTGAAGAAGTGGAGCTAAGGCCAGACTTATCCTACGAGGAAGAGCCGATTCAGATATTGGAACGTGATGTGAAAGTGTTACGGAGGAAGTCAGTTCCTCTAGTCAAAAAGTTATGGCGCAATCATTGATCGGAAGAAGCTTCGTGGGAACCAGAAGAGACAATGCGAAAGCAATACCCTCAATTATTTTAGATAGGAAATTTCGAGGATGAAATTATTTTAAGGGGGTAGAACTGTAACATCCTGAAAAGGGCCTATGCATTTTCGGTTTAATTGTACGAAATGACATGTCTTAAGTATTATGAATAAATTTTGAATATTTTTGGAAACCCGGAAATGTATGGAAAAGATTTAGAAATGAACATTTTGGAAACCTGAAAATGTATGGAAATGTTAAGTTTAAAAATGGAAAGTGAACATTTTTGGAAACTAGGAAATGATTTGGAAATGATTCAAAAGAGGAAAGTGAACATTTCTGGAAACTTGGAAATGTAAGGAAATGTCAAGTTTAAAGAGCCAAACGAAAATTTTTGGAAACTTAGAAATGACTTAGAAATGTCGAGTTTTAAAGTTTAAAAGAGGAAACTGAAGCAAGGTGGCCTTAAGAGAAAAAGTATGTGAAAGTTGACACACAAGCAGGCTTGGAAAAGTGGCCTGAAGATGCCACTTAGGCCTCTAGAAATGGCGCCACATACAAGGGTATTGGGCCTGAGTTCGAGTCACATGGGAAGCAAATAAAAGAAGTTTTATTTTTGCTTCTAGAAGCACAGAGGTGGACGGCACAAGGCTTGCAAAAGAGGAGTTTCATTCTCTTTTAAATTCGGCTAATTAGGGGATAAATAAAGGATTTTGTTTTGGATTATTTCTAAGAGATAATAAGGATTATTCCTTATTTTTCTTTTTATTAAAGAGATAAAGTTTTCAAATAGAAGAGTGGTGGCCAAGTAAAGGATTCCTTAGATGATAATTTCGGCTATAAAAGGAAGAAAATAGGGCTACTTATCAATTTTTCTTCCTCTCCTCTCTTTGCCGAATTCCCTAGCCTCTCTTTTCTTCTCTTTTATTTTCTTTCAAAACCAAAAGCACAATCAAACCTAGCCGAATTCTTCATAGCACCAAAAGCCAAAATTCTACCATTGCCGAATCCTTTTTCCTCTTCTCATAGTTTTCTTTCAAAAGCCGAAACTAAGTATTTTTTGGAACCTAGCCGATTGTTCACTAAAGCCAAAGCCGAATATTTGTTGTGACAAAAGGGTGTTGTCGATTTCATCCATAAAGGTAAGATAAACTATTATTTGATTTTCAATCTCTCCTTTTTAGCCGAAATATAGGAATCTAACTCCTTTAGGATTCCATGGCCGAAACTTTGAAGGGTCCTTTTTGGATTTCGGCAGCTGTCGACTACAAGGAAGAATATTTCGGGATTTCTAAGATTAAGGTAAGACGTATGTATATTCGGCCAAAGGCCATGCTTTATGTTTTGATGATTAGATTAAATCTAACGTAAGGTTATAGGAATTTCGACATTCCTAGGAAAGCAAGGATCAATTTCGGGATTTGTTGGTGTCCCAATCGGCAACAAGGGATTAAGGATCTAAGCATTAGATCAAGATTTTCGGGATCTCAAGGAATTGCTAAGCGAATCAGGTGTGTACCCCACACTAATTCTTAATACGATTTATGGCTAGGTTTAATAAAATATATGTGATATTAAGAATATGAAAGTGGTTAAGGTACCATGTTATGGTACTAAGTACTCAGGTACGTTTCCTACTCCTACTAGGAATTTGTAATATGTTATTTAACATGAGAATAAGAATAAGAATGTGAACTCTGGCATATTTATGCATATTACTATTATATGGGGCATATGGGTTTTATTTTGAAGGGGAAGTGAATGTGGTGACCTAAGACCACGAACACGGTGACCTAAGACCGTGATATTTGAATGTGGTGACCTAAGACCACAGTAATCTGAATGTGGTAACCTAAGACCACAGTAATCTGAACGTGGTGACCTAAGACCACGAATGCGGTGACCTAAGACCGCGATATGGAGTGTAGCGGAAGGAGGGTCGACTTAGTAGTCCCCACGGTGTACAGGTTGGTACGGGGGAGTGTAGCGGATGGCTAATTAGGTTTGGGTTTGGGAATGCATCATTAAATGTATTCTATGATTTGAATGTGTATCATATGTATGCCTGATTCGATTATGATTTAGTGTTGTGTACACATTGAGTCTGTTGACTCACCCCGTTGTGGGACCATGTTTTAGGTGATGAACAGTGATGGACCGGGACGGCAGGACTTGTGGTGGCCATGCTCAACTTGAAGTCTTTATTTTAGTGGACTATTAATTTTTTTGAAGTACTCTGAATTATTTGGATTTATTTGATGTAATAAGGCCTTAAGGCCATAGTGCACTATCTTATTTCTGTTTATTGTTTAATTATGTTACAAATTTTTATTAAGTTTAAAGACCAAGTAATTTATTTTTTTTTTTAAAATATACTCTATATGTTTTATCACTTAGAATTAAAAAGGGTTTTCTAATATGAAAATCGAATAGGTTTTCAACACAAGCCCAACCCAAACAATTTTTTTTTTAATCACACAAGTTTTCTCTAAGTAACAAAAGAATTTGAAACCGGTTTACTTGAGGAACATACCAAATTTGGTCAAAGCTCGTGGGCCAGGTTTGGGGTGTTTCAGATGTAATTCTCTAATTGACACCAACGTCTCAGACATAGTCTTACACGATATCACATATCGGAACCCTATGTCATGACATATGAATCCTATCTATTCCAAAGGTTTGTACGGGACTTTTCGGACATTGACACATTGTCGATACTTCCTCGAATTTCACATATATATCTTCCAAAGCCATTCATCACAATTCAATATTATATGAACATGAATAAATCAACTTAAATACATTTATTTGTATATATACTTACCTCGTACGGATATAAATGGACGGAAACGACTACTCGATCACTTTCAACTTTTCCCGATCTAAATCTATTTTCTTTGGTTCTTGATCTATACATATTCAAATTTAACTCATTTATTCACCAAATCATTCAATTCAATCCAAAAACATACATTTAGGGCATTTTACAAATTAGCCCTCACGTTTTCACATTTTCACATTTAAGTCCCTATTTCACAAAATCACAAAATACACATAATTTCTTTGTACCCATGCTTAGCCGAATGTTCACATGCTTCATGTAAGTCCACACATTTTATTTATTTCACATTTTATCCCTCAAAATATTGTTTTTACAATTTAGTCCAAATTACTCAATTTCATCAAAAATCTAAAGAGAAAACATGTTAATCTAACACATATATTTCATATGTCATCATCAACCATTTTAAAGCTCAAGCATTCATCAATGGCACATCTTAAAAACTTCATCAAATTATAAAATCAAGGCATGGGCTTGATAGTACTCGAAGCAACGATTACAAAAAACATAGAAATTATCAAAAACCGAACAAAACTCATTCCTTAATTAAGACTTGCAAGTGCTGAATGTAACAAAGCTTTAAACTCTTCTTTTTCTTTCAATTTTTGGTGCAACAAAGATGAATGAATTCTTTATTTTAGTTTTTTTTATTATAATTAAACTTTTTAACTAATTTACCTTTTAATCCTTATTATTTAACATATAAAACTCATATAATGGTTGGTTATAAATGTCCATTAACCATATCAATGGCATAATAACCTCTTAAGGACTTCACATATTAAAGACAATAACAATTCGTCACTTATTCAATTAAAAGGCCACTTTTACAGTTTCTGTGATTAAGTCCTTTTCTCAAACTAAACAAACAAACAATAAAATTAAGTCACGAAACTTTCACACATGCTTAATCACATACTACAAGCACAGAAAATAATATTAAAATATTTTTTTGACTCGGATTTGTGGTCCCGAAACCATTATTCTGACTAGGGTTTAAACTAGACTGTTACAAATAACAATCACTTCAATTTATCGATTAAATAATAGAAAAAATGGCAATTACTAGTACTTTTAGTCCTCGTGGATATGATATTCCCTACTCACCATAACTATACTATTGTGTGATAGGTGTGCTTGCCTTATTTGTATTTATAGTTAGTTTAGTGATCTTCATGCACATTTTATAATTTAGTCCTTAGTAGCTTGCTAGTAGTTTAGTCCTATTGATTTTATGGTTTGTTGTAATATAATCTTCTGCAATTAGTTGGTTTGACTCTTTATTTCGTACACTCATTATTTAGAAATTGTTCAAACCCCAGACTCTCTCGATTTTGATCCTTGGAAAACTCTAGTGTTCCATTGTAACACTACAAATATTACAACTGACCTGTCACACTTGTAGTAAGCTGCAATATTTGTTTTAGTAGGACTGTTGATTTTTCTCTCTTCTTCCGATAGGACGGAGAGAGGCGGCCAAGTGTTCACTTTCTCCAGGAATAGTTTAGGTTCGATTTTTATATGTACCAAAATAAAAGGTTGATTGTGTTGACTGTTATATTTTGTTGAGATGGCAAATGATGACACAATTCATTGACACATGGCATGCCATGTGTAGCTATTGTCTATGTGGCATTTTCTACATCAACAAATATTTTAAAAAATCATAAAATTTAACTAAAAATTCAAAAAAAAAGGGCGTCCAAGTTCATTTGACTCATGTCTGGCATTTGTGTAGGTTCATTTTAGAAGTGATTTTTTAATATAATACTATATATTTTTTTATAATTTTACAAATAGTAATTTCAAAATAAATTATCAAATTTTAGATTTTATTGAACTATGGATGAATATCTTGTTTTTGAATTTTGTTTGTTTTTTATGGAGAAAAAGTTTTGTGATGATGCAAAATGCAAAAGACAATGAGTACTTGGGGTGGATCCATCGTTGAAGTTTGTTATAACCTTCCAAGAAAAAGTAGTTGGAGTTTTAACAACTTTGTTGATGCTTAATAACAAAACGAGATTTTCTTTCACAAACAAAATCCATTTGCAATGTTGCACATTCAATTAGAGGCGAGCGTTTGGTCGAATCGAATGAAAAAAATATCGAGTTAATTGAGTTGACGAATCCTATTTCATAATCCTCACTCAATTTGAAATTTTCTTGAATTGAATTTAGTGAGATGAAATTTGAATCAAATCTAATCGAATATATTTGTTCGAGTTAAATTTCAAAAAGTAACTTTGGGCCCTTGTAACCACTGTTACCCACCGTAATCAAATTTATTATTAACTTTCATCACCTCATAATTTATTTATTAATCTTTTATATATGGGTTAGCTTTTTTGCTTGCTAGTTACTTCAATTATCTTCTGATTCTTGTCACTATATATTTTGAAATTAAAAAATATATTAAATGTAAAAATGTGATTTTTAATAAAAGTTATTTTAAAGATAAAATGTGAAATTGATACTAACATAAAATTTTAACACGGACATTTTATAGCATTATTAATAATTCATTTTTAATATAAAGATTCAATATGATGAAAAATTCAATAATATAAATAGTAAAAAATGTGAAATTTAATTTAATATTATAAATAGTAGATATAAATAAAATTTTTACTATTTAGGTTTAGGAATTTTTTTTTGGATGATTTTGATTTTTTTATTTGGAGGTAAAGGGTGAGAAGTTAAAGTTTTGGGGGAAATAAAAAGTTTTAGGGGGTAAAATTTTGGGGGAAATAAAATGGGGGGAGTAAAATTTTGGAGGAAAAATATTAAAAAGAAAAAATGGGGGGGGGAATGGGTTTGGTGTAGATGGGAGGTGGGAGGTGGGAGGGAAGGGGAGAAAGTTTTAGGGGGAAAGTGGGAGGGAGTAAAAGTTTTGGGGGAAAATACAAAGTTTTGAGGGTGTTTAGGGAGTAAAATTTTAAAGGAAATTAAATAGAGGGAGTAAAATAAGGGGAAATGGGTTTGGGGTAGATGGGGGTGGGATAGGAGAGGAGTAAAAGTTTTGAGGGAAAATAAAAAGTTTTGAAGGGTTTTGGGGGAGTAAAATTTTTGGGGAAAATAAATAGGGGAGTAAAATAGGGGTAAATGGGTTTAGGGTATAGGGGTGGGATGGGATGGGAGGAGAGTAAAAGTTTTAGAGGAAAAGTACAAATGTTTATGGGTTTGGGATAAAAATGTAAAATATTATAGTTTGATATTTGGTTAATTCTAATTATTCGAGTTTTTCGAATTTGAAAACTCAACTGGATTCGAAAAAAATTTGAGTTAACTCGAATAACTCAATTCATTTAACTTGAAATCCAAATTTTTTTCTATTTTTTCGAGTCGAATCGAGTTTTGCTCACCCTTACATTCAACTAAGAAAGGCAATAGGAAACGTGGTTATATTGGGGAGAAACATATATAAGTATTCTATTTTTCTTTGTTTAACTTTTCAAGGTTGTATGAGGTTGTTATGTGCAATGATCCTTTAGTGGTCCCCACAGAGGGTCTGTAGCTGACGGTATCTAGGATGGCTCTAAGATGGCTCGAGTGAGATTCGTAGAGGGACATCACAAAGGGTATCTAGTGAAGGGTTGCTCATTAGTTGTATCCAATGAAATGTCATTACTATGCCATCTCATGCTCTACCAAGTGTCATTGTTAGGTTAGGGTTTTAACAATTTCCCCATGATCGCCTTTGGATGTACTAACGTCCAGAGTGAGAATGCTGCACAAAAGATATAGAATAAAGCGGTGTTCGTAAGTATACAAGTCAGGTTGTAATATAGTTACAACGAAGTAGGCAAGTACTCTAAGGATCGTACCCAAGGGAGGCGAACACTAAATCAATTCTAACCTAAACACAAATAGATCTAATTAGTATTTTAAATAAATCATATTACGATAAAACATAAATGAGATATTTTTGGTTTTTTAAATTTAATAACTAAAATAGATTAAATAAAGAAATTTTGGAAGACAAATTTGTAAATTGTATCAAATGGAGGAGGAATGGAAAATCCAGAATATTTACCCTTCGGTTCTACCGCAGAGAACGAACAAATCAATTATATGGGTAATAATTCTAGGCTTCAAAATAACCCTTATAGTAATAACTAAAATATAGGTTGGAGGAACCATCCTAATTTCTCTTGGGGTGGTCAAGGAAATCAAATAGCACAACCCCTTCCAGGCTTCCAACAACCACCTTATCAGCAAGAGAAAAAGCCAAACCATGAGGAGATGTTGACGAAGTTTATCTCGGTGTCAAAAACCCGTTTTCAAAACACTGAGGTAGCATTGAAGAATCAAAAAGCATCAATTCAAGGGCTCAAAAATCAAATCGATCAACTTGCTAAGTTAATTTCAGAAAGACCACAAGGTACCCTGCCTAGCAATATCGAAACTAACCTAAGGGAGTAGCTTCATGCAACTATTGTTCGAGATGAAGAAGGGTTAGTTGAATCTGAACAAGAACTAAGGCAAAAAATTATGGTGAATAAAAATAAGGTTGAGGTAAGCTAGAATGAGCAAAAGTCGGTTGCCAAAGAATATAAACCTCAAATGCCATATCCTAACGTGACGAAGAGAGACCACACGAACGAACAAATTCGCAAATTTCTTAACCTCTTAAAAAAATTACATATTAACTTACCGTTTGTTGAAGCTCTTTTACAGATTCCCAATTATGTCAAATTTTTAAAGGAGCTATTGGCAAACAAATGAAAGTTAGATGATTCGTTGACTGTGGAGCTCAATGCAGTTTCCTCAGCCATCTTCCAAAATAAACTACCCAACAAACTGAAAGATCCAGGGAGTTTTACTATTCCTTGTTTAATTGGTAGTTTAAATATTAATATTGCCTTGGCTGATTTAGGGGCTAGTATTAATGCCATGCCTTATAACATGTTTAAACAACTAGGTCTTAGGCAACCCAAACAAACTAGGATGAGTATTCAATTAGTGGATACAACCATCATATATCCTAGGGGTGTTATTGAAGATGTGATTGTACAAATCAATAAATTTATATTCCCCTTGACTTTGTTGTGTTGACATGGATAAGGGTAGTGAGGTACCTTTAATTTTAGGACGACCCTTTTTAGTAACTACTAGGACTATAATATATGTTGGTAGGGTGAACTTGTACTTCGTGTAGGTGACAAAACGATTACTCTCCAAGCTCGTGATTCAATGAAAACATCTAGTGATCGAGATGATTTTAAATATTCTATTAATGTTAGTGACCATATGGCTTAACCTTCTTTATAGAAAACCCCTCGAAAAAAATGTAATGGAGCCACGTTTCTGTCAATACGGAAAAAATAGAACGACTTATGAAGAACGAATACTACACCTCGATGAACTAGATGAATGGCGAACACATGTCTAGGAGAAATTAAAAAAGCACGATGAAGAGCCAAAGCAACGCCATGATGAGGATGTGAATGGAATGAACTGATTAAGGTTAGGGACAAAGTACTGTTGGACAAAATGGATTCATGAATCTCCCCTTCGGAGCTCGAGTCAAATGGATCAAAACCATTTACGGTACTGGATCTTATCCCCTACGGTACAGTAAATGTATGATCGCTGCAATCAGAGCTTTAAAAATTTATAAAAGAATGATCGAACCTGGAGACTAACTCTGTCAATGATTAAAGGCAAGTGTACCTATCGAACAGTAATATAGCTTAGGCAAGATCGGACTATCAAACCCAAAGGAACTAAAAGTATTAATACTCACTTTCTTTTTATTATTTAACCTAAATTAAAGTGAAGGTTGCTTTTAAACTATATTGTCAAAAACTTAAGCTAAGAACACAAAGACAAGAAGAACGAATTGGAAAATAACTTTGGAGAAAAACTTAGTTGATTGCGACGATACCTTCGGGAAGAATCCACCTAGACTTCACTTATTATCTAACCCCAAATTATATGATTTCTTTACTTAGCTTGATCCGTGAGACTCCCTAACCTATATTAAACCCTCTCTCGAGGCGAATAACGTCTAACCCTAGGTTAATTAGTGGAACTCTTGTTCAGTTATAATAACCCCCCAGGATAGCAGTAAATCGATCAATGGACTCCCATATTAGGTTTCACCCTAATCCAGCAAAATCTCGTAACTCTATCTCTAGGCGTTCGATCAACTCCGCTTAATTATGTTAGATCTTCTCTTAGGCAGGGTCTATTCCTCCTCCACCTAAGCACATTAGATTTGGATTAAGCAACATAATTAAGAACAAACTAAGTATTCATCATATAACTTAAAAATCAAATAACAAGATTCATCTAAGTTTCATCCCCTTCAGGTATCTAAGGGGCTTAGTTCATAACAAATAAAGAAAACATCGCAAGAGAAAAGATAAAACAAAACATTAGAAATTCCTAAAACCCCCTGAAGGAATTGAAGGAGAATTCCGCTGTCTTGAGTATAACTCCGACTTCTTGGGATAGATCAACTGGCTATCCTCGTGTTTTTCCCTAATTCTGACCTTCTCGGCTTGGCTCATTGGCCTAGCTTTCGATGCCTTTCAAAGGTGATACTTGGGGGATATTTATAGGCTCTTGGAATGCGATTCTTTCTCCCTAAGTATCCTTTTCCGACTGAAATTGCTTTTTCCAGCGACAGAGGCACGTCCATGTCACACGCCCGTGTGGATTGAGACCAGACTATGTTCAAACTTCTAAAGTGAGGCACGATCGTGTGAGGCGGAGTTGAGGTCGTGCTCTAAGTGTTCGTCGAGGCACGACCGTGCGGGCTATGGGCCAGGCCGTGTCAATTTCATGCTAAGGCCCATTTACTCTGTTTTAGGTCCAATTTGTGTTCTTTTCATCCTCGGGTGCTTTCCTAGGTCTAAGACATGAAATGAAAGGATTACAAGCACCTTTTTATACAAATCAAGGAATAAATCATCAAAAAGTAAGCTAAATGTGGGATTAAAATATGTTACTTTTACGGTTTATCAAATACCCCCACACTTAAGCTTTTGCTTGTCCTCAAGCAAAATTCTCAACTTACAATTAAAACGAACTTTCCATGATCTGTAATTTTTATCAACAATGCTATATCATAATTCATAGATAATTCATACATGGATAATTCAATTCAAAGAGTCCTAAAGATTTAAACGAGATAAGCCATGGTTTTGTACCTTGAAAACATAGGTGTCTTCCTTTATTTAAATAACTACCTTTTCAATTCAAATCCGAAAAGGATTGATGTCCTCACTAAGGATTCACTCAAATCACTCTAAAGTGTTTAAGGTTCAAGAAAAAATTGCTCATAAGTCGAATCTGAAAAGTTAATCCCATAGGCTTGCCTGAAAATCAAATCTCCACCACTGTAATATGAGATGATAAACAGATCAAAAGGTCTTTGTTAGGGTTGTAACGGGGCTAGGGTAAAAGGTGTGGTCACAGGCTGAAATTAGAGGGTTAGAATCGAGATTGAATTGACAAGTACCTACCTAAAACTTCTCCAAAATTTCATTAACTGAAAAGTAATAATCCTACTAATACGAGCTTTTCTTTTGAAAACAGTCTTTGATTGTGTAAGCTCTCCTTTCATACTACTAGTATTGAATAACTTGAATATATATATTTATATATATATATATTTATTAAGAACAAGCTAAGTAATACATAATAAATTTAACTATCAGAATAATAAACTTTGGTAACTGATCAAATCAAGTCTCGATTAAGGGGTAGTCAAAAGAAAGGGTGATAACAATTACAAAGGCTTTGGGTTAATATTAGTGGGTGAGTTAATAAAAAGGGTTTATTAGGATCAACGGGGTTCTCTAGGGGTTAATTGTGAAGGTAGGCTATTTAGTGGAGTTAGTGGGTTAAAACCTAGGTGCCTTTATCATCTCTGTATATTAAATCATAACTGTGATCTCGACATGTATAAACGAGGCAAGTTCTAGAATAACAGTTCATAGTTGACACACTCATAATCAAAAAATGAGCACGAAAAAGAATGTATGCTCTAAAAGGTTCAAATACTCACAAAAATTATGGGTGTTTTGACATCATCCTTATGAATTTTAAATTTCAAGGTAGTATTCAAATTTAGGTCAACAACCTATCAAAATGTTTATTTCTGAAAAACAGACTTATCATGCTCGATTCTCTAGTATTCCTCAAATTAAATATCAATGTACAATTAACTATGACTTATTCTAAAACATGTTAGTAATTATCACAAATCATCAGAATTTTCATCCTAATTAGTAATATGACAACTTTGCATAAAAACAAGACTAAATCAGGGATTTGAGAATAATGAAAAAAGTTTGGCATTTTTATTCCACTTTTACCCTTAGGGATTTGAGAATAATGCAAAAAGTTAGGTATATTTTACCCCCCACACTTAAGATGTACATTGCCCTCAATGTACAAAGATAGATATTTTTATAGAAATCAAAAGTGAGGGTGAGAGGTACTCCCTGTATTCTTGGGCGGGTTTGGTAGAGGATGTTGTACCTACGGCGAAGGCGTCGGTATAGTGGTGGTGTTGGTTCCCGAGCTCCACGCTAGATGAAGAAATTGGGGAACTCATGAAGGATTAGCCAGGGGTTATTGAAACATAATATAAATAAACTAAAGATAAAATTAAAGAAAAGCAAGCTAAAGTGAAGGAGACTAAGAAGAAAACTAAAATGAAAAGAAAATACTAATGGACTATGGAGTCCTTATTGAAGGATGGTTTGCAAGGTGGGAATCAATGCTATGGTTGGGGATGTGATGGCAGTGGCGGAAGTGAAGGGGTTCTCGTGGTGGTCGGCGTGATTCCCAAGCAGCCTGGCGAACCTGACACTAAGAAACTAAAAGAAGAGTAAATGAATAGAGCAATTGAGAAGCTTAGATAAGGAAAATAAAGAAGAAGAGAAAGAAAAAGGAAAAATAGATTGGTCTCAAAGACCCTTGGCTTGGTGTTGAGATAAAGCTGCCAGCATGAACTCATGTTGATCGTTCTTTATTAAGGAGTTTATGCTTGGCTTCTTTTGCTTCTTTGACATGGTGTTGATTTGCTCAAGGATCTAGAGTCTTAGAGAGTCTGAGATAGAGAAGAGTGAAAAGGAAAGAAAATAAATAAGAAATCAGATAGAGGGAAGGGGAAAAGGTGAAGGGTTTAAATGGATGTTCAGATTTGGTGCTCCCCCACGGTTGTGGTCCCAGGGTGTGTCGATTTACACGGCCACCTCGCACGGCGGTGTTGTGGTGTGTGTTTGTCACCCCATGCCCGTGCTTTGGATCTGCACGCCCGTGTTTGTCAAGTCAGTAGCTTCACACGGTTTGTAGGCATGGGCGTGTTCTGTCCATGGTGAGGAAGTCAGTAGCTTCACATGGTTGAGGGCATGGCCGTGCCCTATCTGTCGGTGCCCGTGGAGGGGGTGGTTGGATCTGTGACGTTGGGGGGTGGTTGGACTGAATTGCACGGCCTCTACCCTGTCAGTGTGGTAGTTTAGGTGGTCCACACGGCCATGGACACGGCCGTGTGTAAGGCCGTGTGGCCTGGAATTCTACACTCTTGGTTAGTTTTAAGAGAAAAGGAACAAGAAAAGAAAAAGGAAAATAAAAGGAAAATAAAAATTTCGAAAAAAGAATAAGGTTAGTGCTCGGGTTGCCTCCCGAGAAGCGCTCATTTATAGTTGTAAGCTAGACTTTCCTTGTATTTAAAAATTTTAGGGAGGTTTAAAGGTTCAAATATCTTCCCTCATGCTTACAGTTTTATTTTCATGAGAAAGTTGAAGTCGAGAAGCGTTTACCTTGAAATTGTCACATATTGGATTGCTTACCTCGACTATTCTGTGTGGAAAGATATCGTGTACCTTGAGAATTATTTCTCCCTTTGCCCTAGGATCTGTTGAAGCGTTGTGCTGATCAGCTATGTCTAATAGTACCCGATCTCTTATTTTGAAGTGATTTGATGTCCCCACGAGCTCTTCTGGTGGCTCCTCGGGTTTTACTTCGTGTGGTTCCGTCTTTTCTTTGACCTGTGTTTTCTGCTCTTTTAAATTGTCGACCCTAAGGCTTTGTTCCTTGTGTGACTCTTCTTTTCTGACTTGGGGCTCAGGCTTTAGGTCTTGTGGTGTTTCCTGCGATGAAGATTGAACAATTTGATTATCAATTGAAGTGACTTCGTTACCTTCATCAACTGTTGTCCTGGCCGAGTCGAGAGCTTGAAGATTGATCGATTCATATCCTACACGAAGTATGAGTTCGCCTGTGGCAACATCAATTTTTGTCTTAGTAGTTGCTAGAAAGGGCCTTCCTAAAACTAAGGGAATTGAATTATCCTCATCCATGTCTAAGACAACAAAGTCTACTGGGAAAACAAATTTATCGATTTTTACAAGAACATCTTCGATAATGCCCCTAGGAATTCTAACAGTTTTATCAGCTAATTGAATACTCATCCTACTTTGTTTGGGTTTCCCTAGACCTAGTCGTTTAAACAGTGAATAAGGCATGACATTTATGCTTGCCCCTAGATCAGCTAATGCATTATCAATATTTAGACTACCAATTAAACATGGAATTGTAAAACTCCTTGGATCTTTTAGTTTCTGAGGTAGTCTATTCTGTAGCATTGCCGAACATGTTGTGTTTAGTTCCACGTGGTGCTCTTCATCTATTTTACATTTGTTGGTCAAGAGCTGTTTTAAAAATTTCCTCGAGTCTGGCATCTGAAAAAGAGCTTCAAGAAGAGGTAAGTTAATATGTAATTTCTTTAGAAGTTTAAGAAACTTACCGAACTGTTCCTCTGAGTCGTCTCTTTTTATTACTTCGGGATAAGGTATGCGAGATTGGTACTCTTTAATTATCGGTTTTGGCTTTTCCTGTGTTACCTCCACTTTACCTTTGTCTACATTATTTTCTGGGGTTAAATTGGGTTATTCTAACCCCTTAATATCCTGAGTTGTGATGGCTTGAATTTACTCCTTGGGGTTAATCTCGGTATTACTTGGTAGATGTCCTTGCGGTTGTTCTGACATCAGCTTTACGAGTTGCTCTACTGCGTTAGTCACTTTCTTGACCGATTTAGCAATTTCATCGATTCGACTCTTGTTGCTTTTAATTACTCTATCAGTTTCTTGTATACATTTCTCTGTGCCTGCCGAGAATTTTGCCATCATCTCCTCGAGAGTTGGTTTCTTCTCTTGTGGATAGGGCAAGTTTTGGAAGTTTTGAGGAGGTTGTTGCCTTTGATTTCCTTGATTGCCTTGGCCTCCCCACAAAAAATTTGGGTGGTTCCTCCAACCTGGATTGTAAGTGTTACTAGAAGAATTATTATTGGATCCGAAATTATTACTGATATAGTTCATCTGTTCGTCCTCTGCTCCTGATTGGTAAGGTGGGTACTCAAGATTCGCCACGTTTCCACCTGTGTTGCATTGCATGACTGGATGTGCCTGTGAAGAACATAAGCTGTCAAGCTTTTTGTTCATCATCTCTATCTGCGTTAATAACATGGTCATGGCATCGACGTTGAAAACTCTTGCTGATTTCGTCGGTTTAGTCCTTGAAGCCTGCCATTGATAATTGTTTAGTGACATCTCTTCAATGAACTCGTAGGCTGCTGCTGGAGTTTTGTTGTTCAAGGTTCCACCAGCAGCTGAATCGATCAGTTGCCTTGTTGAGGGGTTTACACCGTTACAGAAAGGTTGGACTTGTAGCCACAAGGGTAGGCCATGGTGTGGGCACCTCCTTAAGAGATCCTTAAATCTCTCCCATGCATCGTACAACGTCTCTAAATCCTTCTGCACAAAAGAAGAGATATCATTCCGTAATTTGATTGTTTTAGCCGGTGGAAAATATTTCATTAAAAACTTTTCGATCATCTGATCCCATGTAGTGATTGACCCTTTTTGTAATGAATTTAACCACTATTTAGCTTTATTTCTTAATGAAAAAGGAAATAACCGAAGACGTATGGCATCATCAGAAACGCTGTTTATCTTAAAAGTATCATAGAACTCTAAAAAGTTAGCTATATGCATGTTTGGATCTTCGTCCTGCAAACCATCAAATTGAACAAACTGTTGAATCATTTGTATTGTGTTAGGCTTTAATTCGAAATTGTTAGCAGATATAACAGGCCTAACAATACTAGATTCTACTCCTGTTAAATGCAGTTTCACATAATCAAACATTGTGTGTGGAGCATTATTTTCTCCCACATCACGTGGTGGTGGGTTGTTTTCGTCTATCCCTTCAATAGGATTGGATCTGCCTTCTTCCTCCCTTTCTGTGTAATCTAGGGCTCGCCTGGTTTCCTGACGATTCCTACGAGCGGTAGCTTCGATTTTACTGTCGAATATCAAAGGTCCTCTTGGGTTCCTTACAGTCATAAACTAGAGGTACCTACTGGAGAAAAGAAAGAAAGAAAATTTCAGCTAAAAGTAAAAATAAAAACAAAATTAAATTGCGAAAAATAAAAATTAGGGCTAAAGTAATAAAAATAGAGTTTTCTTAATATTTTAGTTCCCCGGCAACGGTGCCAAAAACTTGATCGCTGCAATCAGAGATTTAAAAATTTATAAAAGAATGATCGAACCTGGAGACTAACTCTGACAACGATTAAAGGCAAGTGTACCTATTGAACAGTAGTATAGCTTAGGCAAGATCGGATTATCGAACCCAAAAGAACTAAAAGTATTAATACTCACTTTCTTTTTATTATTTAACCTAAATTAAAGTGAAGGTTGCTTTTAAACTATATTGTCAAAAACTTAAGCTAAGAACACAAAGACAAGAAGAACGAACTGGAAAATAACTTTGAAGAAAAACTCAGTTGATTGCAATGATACCTTCGGGAAGAATCCACCTAGACTTCAATTATTATCTAACCCCAAATTATATGAGTTCTTTACTTAGCTTGATCCGTGAGACTCCCTAACCTATATTAAACCCTCTCTCGAGGCGAATAATGTTTAACCCTAGGTTAATTAGTGGAACTCTCGTTCACTTATAATAACCCCCTAGGATAGTAGTAAATCAATCAATGGACTCCCATATTAGGTTTCACCCTAATCCTACAAAATCTCGTAACCCTATCTCTAGGCGTTCGATCAACTCCACTTAATTATGTTAGATCTTCTCTTAGGCAGGGTCTGTTCCTCCTCCACCTAAGCACATTAGATTTGGATTAAACAACATAATTAAGAACAAACTAAGTAATGCATCATATAACTTAAAAATCAAATAACAAGATTCATCTAAGTTTCATCCCCTTCAGGTATCTAAGGGGCTTAGTTCATAACGAATAAAGAAAACATCACAAGAGAAAAGATAAAACAAAACATAAGAAATTCCTAAAACCCCCTGAAGGAATTGAAGGAGAATTTCGCCGTCTTGAGTATAACTCCGACTTCTTGGGATGGATCAACTGGCTATCCTCGTGTTTTTCCCTAATTCTGACCTTCTCGGCTTGGCTCAGTGGCCTAGCTTTCGATGCCTTTCAAAGGTGGTACTTGGGGGATATATATAGGCTCTTGGATTGCGATTCTTTCTCCCTAAGTATCCTTTTTCGACTGAAATTGCTTTTTCCAGTGACAGAGGAACGGCCATGTCACACGCCCGTGTGGATCGAGACCAGACCGTGTTCAGACTTCTAAAGTGAGGCACGGCCGTGTGAGGCGGAGTTGAGGCTGTGTTCTAAGTGTTCATCGAGGCACGACCGTGCGGGCTATGGGCCAGGCCGTGTCAATTTCATGCTAAGGCCCATTTACTCCGTTTTAGGCCCAATTTGTGTTCTTTTCATCCTTGAGTGCTTTCCTAGGTCTAAGACATGAAAAGAAAGGATTACAAGCACCTTTTTATACAAATCAAGGAATAAATCATCAAAAAGTAAGCTAAATGTGGGATTAAAATATGTTACTTTTACGGTTTATCAATGTAACTTATTCTGAATTCGGCACATTTAAGGTAAACAATACTCGACTTAAACCTTATCTTGGTAGAATAATTGATAGCGAGAAAGAGGAGCCTCTGCTCCGCGAACCACCGTAACTGTGTGCATACGAGCTAATTCGAGCTTAGACTTTAAATAAGCGTTTCTTCGGAGACAATCCGAGTGTCTAACATTCTGCTTATTCTTTTAACTGTATTTCATGCTATTCTCAAATTAATTAAATTAATTTTTAATTTTAAAAAATAAAATTTTGACCTACATGGCCTGTAACAGCCCGATTTTGGGGCTAGTCGGAACAGTGTTTTTGAAACCACTAATCCAAGGTCAATGAAAGTATTTTTAATATTATTTTATATTTTATAGCATGATTATATGAGTACATGAAAATTTTGGTGAATTAATTTTAGTGATTTCATGCTTAATCTTGAAAAAGGACTAAATCGCGTAAAGTGCAAATGTAACAGTCCGAATTTGGCCCTAATCGGAACAGTGGTTTCGGGACCACAAATCTGAGTCCGAGATATATTTGCATAATATATTCTGTGCTTATTATATGTGAATAAATGTGTGTGAAAGATTTGTAGGAAAATTTAATCGTTTGTGTGCTTAATTTGACAAAAGGACTTAATCGCGAAAAAGGTAAAAGTTGCAAAATATAGTGAAATGCACTAAATTGATTATGGCTTTTTAATATGGGGTATTAAAAGGGCAATTAGCCCATTCTAAGAGTTAGTGGACGGCTAAGGTCCATTTTGCCATTATGTTATGTTTAAAAATGTTATTAATTATAAGGTTAAATAAGTAAATGATTAAATATTATAATATATGTTAAATAAAACATAAGAAAACCATTATCATCTTTTTATTCTCCTAAGGCCGAATGTGCTAAAGAAGAAAAGAGAATTTCAAGCTTAGATTTCGGCACTTGTAAGCTCAAATCCAAGGTTAGTTTGATTTCTGTTTTTGATAATTTTTACATTTTTGAGATCGTTGCTTCGAACATTAGTTGACCCATGCTAGAATTTTTAAAGTTGAGCATGCTTGATGTTCGACCATTGACATGTTCTTGTGGTTTTTGATGTTTGATGATTTTATATTAAAGATATGTTAAAGATTAGCATGTTTTGTATTGGAAATTTTAGTGAATTTGAGTATTTTGGGCTAAATTGGAAAAATGAAATTTTGAGGGCACTAAAATACAAAATAAATGAAATAAATGGACTAGTATGGTCCCTATAAACACTCAGCCCTTAGGTGATATAATGAAATTTTGTGTATTTTGTGTTTTGTGCAAATAGGACTAAATTGTAAAAACGTGAAACATTAGGGGTAAAATGGTAATTTGTCTGTTTATGTGTTTTGGGACTAAATTGAGATGAAATGTACATGAATGAGCTGAATAAATTGAGATGAAATGTACTTGAATGAGCTGAAGTTTAATGTGTTTAGATCAAGAACAAAGAAAAACGGATTTGGATCGGGGAAAGGCGAAGCTTATCGAATAGCCGGTCTACGTTGTCCGTCGAGAGTCGAGGTAAGTCCTTAAGCAAATATATGTCAACGAATTATTTATGAATATAGTAAATGATGAAATTTGGAAATTTTAAGCATAAATATATGAGATGGCCGAATGTAGGGGTATTATATTGGATTGACTTTATTTTGTTTAATGTAATGTGTATAAGTATGTTCGGTTTGATATGTGGAAGTAAAATGAAGTATATGTGATGTTTGTGATTTTATCTTTAAGCAATGATTATTGAATGGTTAATTGTGTTGACATTCGGGCTTCGAGCCTAGCAGGCCCTGTGTCAGTGATCTACATCGGGCTTTATGCCTAGCAGGCCTCGTGCCGTTGAATTATTTCGGGCTTATTGCCTAGCAGGATTAATGCCGGTGTTTAAACTTCAGACCTTGAGTCTAGCATGCCTAGTGCCGATGTATGAGATTCGGGCTAGTGTCTAACAGGTTCTAAACCGGTGAATTGCCATTTCAAGCTTAGATTATGTGCTAATAAAGTCATGAAATAAATCATGTATGCCTAATCATGTGGAACTGAATTTGTTAATTCGGCTACAAGGTATGTGTTATTCATATTCATGTGTTATATGAATACATATGAGTGCGATGCTATTAAGTAAATGAAATGATGAGAAAAATGTGATATACAATCGATAGGTGGGAAAAGAAATGTGAACCATGTTATCAGAAAATTTGGTTATATGAAAGCATAAGTGGTTAAAGGTATTCGTATAGGTATATTGATATGTATGATTTTGTGCTATATATATATATATATATATATATAAATTTTCTATAATGTTGTATCTTGGTAAATAAATGAAAGTTGACAAGTTAAGTGAGGTAGGATATTCGACTATGATGCATTTATAATTTAAGCCATGTTATTCAATGTCATGAATTGGTTGTTAGGATGCCTGGATAAGTCAATGATATAATGAGGTTGCTTAAGACTTACGAAGCTAGTGAACTTACTTTGTGTGTGCTCATTGTTCGTTTTATAGATTTCAAATCAAGCTTCGAGCTCTGGGGATCGTCATTGAAGTCATTCACACTATCGGCTCATGTTCGTACCTATAATGTTTAGACTTTTGTTCTTAAGGCATGTATAGGCTAGCTAAGTTTTTGAATGATATGTTGATAATTTATTTAAGCCATACGAAAGTGGCTAGTTGTTAAATAATAACGTTCGATGGCATACTTTATCTTTGATGTATTTTGTGTATGCTTTGCTTGGATGACAATTGAGGATGTGGTATGAATGTTCATGCTAAATAGCTATGTTTGTATATGGAAATTGTCATGAGGTCTTTTAGTATATGTTTTGTTAACTTTTGAAGAGTGTACATGAGTTTTGATATGTAAGACTTTCGAATGTGCATCATAAAATGTCATTAGGTAAACTAGAGCATTAATAAGGGTTGAATGTATAAGTCAAGGTAGGTATGTGTTAGTCGAGCATCATTTGCATTTGATGTGAATATGTCAACTTTAGTTGAATTACGAAGTGTGAATTATATTGTGATTTGCATGTATGTATATTCGGCCAAGCCTTTGTGATATATTCAAATATAGTTAACATGTTGTTTAGGCTAACATTCGAATATGGAAAATGTGTTGAACTGTGATGTATACTTATATATATATATATATATATATATGTATGTATGTATTTGGCTTGTGAGATTGCTTAATTTGATTGAGTGTATGGAATTATCAAACTTGGTTTGTGTTTGTAACGAACATGAAATTTTATATATGAGACTTTGTATATATGGCCAAATAAATAAATGTGTATGTGATGTGCAATGAGTTTGTATATATTCGACAATGTGGAAATAGGTTTCAAACCATATGAATTCGGTCATAATAGGAAGTTATTATGTGATGTCATTTAGATCATGCTTATTTTTATCTATTAGACACGAATAGTTTAATATATATATTAAGTATGCTTTACACCTATGTGATTACTTGTTTATGATCGTGTCTCTTGATAAGCATGATTAACTAAGACTGATTGACTGAATAAGGGTTGTGGCTTTTCTGGTAATGCCCGTAACTCTAATCCAGCGACGGATACGGGTTAGGGGTGTTACATTTGATTGGTATTAGAGCTTACGGTTTAGTCGATTCTAGGACTACCGTAGTGCGTGTGAGTCTAGCTATACATGCCTTAATTTTATAATACGATAGTGTGGTGACTTCTGACATTCAAATTGTGTTTATTATAGTAAATGGATCCCGACAGAGCCGTAGCTGATGATGTAGAGAGTGTAGCGCCTGATCTAGCACATGGGTCAGCACCTGTAGACTCTCGACCTGTCTCGGGTAGCCATGAGGGGGAGGCTAAGCAAGCCTTCTACCAGATGTTGAATGAATGGTTTACCCAGTTTATCCAGACTAATCCAGCTGTACGACAACCTCCACCCCCGAATAATCCAACTCCGATACCTTCAGCACCTCCGATGATAGATCCGATGAGATCTAGTAGGCCCCCCGTCGATAAAATCAGGAAATATGGGGCCGAGGAATTTAAAGCCAATGATGACGACGCTGCGGAACGAGCTGAGATGTGGCTTGATAACACTATCTGGGTGCTCGATGAGCTGTCGTGTACTCCAGACGAATGCTTGAAGTGTGCCATATCTTTACTACGGGACACTGCATATCACTGGTGGAACACACTAGTATCGGTGGTTCCGAAAGAAAAAGTGACTTGGGATTTCTTTCAGAGCGAGTTCCGTAAGAAATATATCAGTCAGAGATTCATCGATCAGAAACGAAAAGAATTTCTAGAATTGAAATAGGGTCGAATGACTGTAACTGAGTACGAACGAAAGTTTGTCATATTGAGCCGATATGGTCGAGAGTGTGTGTCAACGGAAGCCATTATGTGCAAGAGGTTTGAAGACGGTCTGAATGAAGATATTAAATTGCTAGTTGGCATACTCGAGATCAAAGAGTTCGTGGTACTTGTCGAACGAGCTTGCAAAGCCGAAGAGCTTGGAAAACAGAAAAGAAAAGCCGAGTTTGAAGCTAGAGACATTAGAAAAAGATCATCGAGTAAGACCTTTCATTCTGCACCAAAGAAGTTTAAAGATGACTCCAGTCGACTTAAGGCTACTTCAGAGTTCTCTAGATGAGATCGACCTCCTGCGGGTTCTCGAGCTACTTCGATGGCCAGTGTTGGTAATGTCCAGCAGAATCGGGTTGAATGAAAGCATTATGGTAAATGGCATTTCGGGGGTTGTAGTTTTCGTGATGAGTCCTGCTTTAAATGTGGATCAGTAGATCATTTTATTCGAGAGTGCCCGATGCAAGTCGAGCAAAACACGGCCCAGAATATCAGACCGAGTAACGTGTCAGCACGAGGCAGACCACCCAGACATTCGGGAAATGTAGGTGGCAGTCAGAGAGGAACTAAGGACACTGCAGTTCGATCTGAGGCTCGACCACCTGCTAGAGCATATGCTATACGTGCTAGAGAGGATGCTTCCTCCCCAGATGTTATCATCGGTACTTTCACTCTTTATGATACTATTGTGATTGCATTGATTGATCCGGGTTCGACTCATTCATATGTGTGTGAAACTTTAGTATCCAGTAAGACTCTGCCTGTTGAGTCTACTGAATTTGTGATTCGTGTGTCCAACCCCTTGGGTCGGTGTGTTCTAGTCGAAAAAGTGTGTAAAGGTTGCCCGTTGATGATTCGAGATTTATGCTTCCCAGCTGGTCTAATGTTGTTGCCTTTTGACGAGTTCGATATAATTTTGGGTATGGATTGGTTAACTTTGCACGATGCTGCGGTAAATTGCAAAAGAAAGACCATTGATTTGAGATGTCAGTGCGATAAAATTATCCGGGTTGAATCTAATGACCTAAATGGGTTACCGGCAGTAATATCTTCGATGCTAGCTCATAAGTATGTGAGAAAAGGGTGTGAAGCTTACCTGGCTTATGTGTTGGATAGTAAAGTTACTGAGAAAAAGATTGAATCTGTACCAGTTGTGGGCGAGTATCCTGATGTGTTTCCTGAAGAACTACCGAGATTACCACCTGTTCGAGAAATAGAGTTTGGCATTGAATTAGTACCGGGAATGACTCCGATTTCAATAGCTCCATATCGGATGGCACCTACCGAATTAAAAGAATTGAAAGCACAATTGCAAGAGTTGACAGATAGGGGCTTCGCACGACCAAGTTTCTCTCCTTGGGGAGCACCAGTTCTATTTGTGAAAAAGAAAGATGGGACTATGCGTATGTGTATTGATTATCGGCAGCTGAACAAGGTGACTATAAAGAAAAAATACCTGTTACCTCGGATTAACGATTTGTTTGATCAGTTGAAAGGGGCTTCAGTGTTTTCGAGATAGATTTGAGATCGAGATATAATCAGTTGTGGGTCAGAGATTCTGATGTGCCAATGACTGCCTTTCGAACGAGGTATGGACACTACGAGTTTTTGGTTATGCCTTTTGGACTCACTAATGCACCTGCTGTTTTTATGGATCTGATGAATCGGATTTTCAGTCAGTATTTAGATCTGTTTGTGGTAGTGTTTATAGACGATATTCTGATCTACTCTAGAGATGAGACCGAGCATGCTGAGCATCTGAGACTTGTGCTACAAACTTTGCAAGATAAACAGTTGTACGCAAAGTTTAGTAAATGTGAATTTTGGATGAATGAGGTCAGTTTTCTGGGTCACGTTGTCTCTGCGTCAAGCATTCGGGTTGATCCGAATAAAATATTGGCTATACTTGATTGGAAACCACCAAGGAATATTTCTGAAATTCGAAGCTTTTTGGGATTTGCCGGATACTACAGACGATTCATGAAAGGTTTTTCTATGATAGCTGCACCCTTAGCAAAGCTATTACAGAAAGATATCAAGTTCGAATGGATAGAAAAGTGTCAGAAAAGTTTCGATCAGTTGAAAGCTCTTTTGACCGAAGCTTCAGTGTTAGTTCAGCCTGAATCGGGTAAAGAATTTGTTGTTTATAGTGATGCCTCTTTGAATGGTTTGGGTTGCATTTTGATGTAGGAAGGCAAAGTCGTAGCCTACGCTTCAAGACAGTTGAAGCCGCATGAAAGGAATTACCCGACACATGATTTGGAGCTAGCAGCTATTGTATTCGTGTTGAAAATTTGGCGTCATTACTTGTTTGGGGAGAAATGTCATGTCTATTCTGATCACAAAAGTTTGAAGTATTTGATGACTCAGAAAGATCTAAACCTGAGACAGCGTAGATGGTTAGAGTTGTTGAAAGATTACGAACTGTGATTTACTATCATCCTGAAAAGGCTAACGTTGTTGCAGATGCTTTAAGTCGAAAGTCATTATGTGCTCTTCGAGCGTTGAACGCGCATATGGCTATGTCTGGTGATGGTTCGATAGTAGCTGAATTAAAAGCAAGACCGTTGTTTATTCAACAGATTTGTGATGCTCAGAAAGTTGACAAAGTTTCGATGGCAAGACGAGTTCAGTGTGAAAGTAATGCAGAGTCAGAGTTTCGAATTGATGAAAATGATTGTTTGAACTTCAAAGGCCAAACATGTGTTCCGAGGAATGTGAATTTGATTCAGACGATTTTGAACGAAGCTCATAATAGTCGATTGTCGGTACATCCGGGTAGCACGAAAATGTCTAATGATTTGAAACAGTTTTCTTGGTGGCCTGGTATGAAACATAATTTGTCAGCAAGTAAAAGCCAAACATCAGGTGCCTTCTGGGTTACTTCAGCCAATCATGATACCTGAATGGAAATGGGATAGAATTACTATGGATTTTGTATCCAGTTTGCCTACGACATCGAGCAAGAAAGATGCAGTTTGGGTTATAGTGGATAGACTACCTAAATCAGCTCACTTTGTTCCAGTTCGTACGGACTTTTCGCTCGATAAACTTGCTGAGCTGTATGTATCTCAAATTGTGAGATTACATGGTGTGCCGAGTTCCATTGTTTCGGACAGAGACCCGAGATTCACATCGCGGTTTTGGAAGAAGTTACAAGATGCTTTAGGTACTAAACTCCACTTTAGCACAGCTTTCCATCCACAGACAGACGGTCAGTCTGAACAAACCATTCAGATACTTGAGGACATGTTGAGATGTTGCGCTCTTGAGTTTAAAGGTACGTGGGAAAGGTACTTACCTTTGATCGAATTTGCTTATAATAATAGTTTTCAATCTAGTATCAAAATGGCACCATATGAGGCTCTTTATGGCCGTAAATGTCGTACGCCGTTGTATTGGACCGAGCTCAATGAAAATAAGATACACGGGGTTGATTTGATTAAAGAGACTAAACAGAAAATGGGTATAATCAGAGATAGTTTGAAAGCTTCCTCGGATCGTCAAAAGTCCTATGCTGATTTGAAACGTAAAGATATTGAGTTTCAAGTCGGAGACCGAGTATTTTTGAAAGTTTCTCCGTGGAAGAAAGTACTTCGATTTGGTCAAAAGGGCAAACTAAGTCCGAGATTCATCGGACCATATGAAATCATCGAACGTATCAGACCTGTTGCTTATAGACTGAAGTTACCTTCTGAATTAGAAAAGATACACAATGTGTTTCATGTTTCGATGCTCCGTAGATGCAGATCATATCCATCACATGTGATATCTCCGTCTGAAATTGAAATCTGATCCAATACGACATACGAGGAGGAACCGATTCGTATTTTAGCCGTGGAAATGAAAGAGTTGAGAAACAAGAAAATTCCATTAGTGTAAGTACTATGGAATCGTCACAGAGTTGAAGAGGCTACGTGGGAGCCTGAGGATTCAATGAGGCAACAACATTCGACTTTGTTTAACGGTAAGATTTTCGGGGACGAAAATCCTAAGTGGGGAGAATTGTAACAGTCCGAATTTGGCCCTAATCGGAACAGTGGTTTCGGGACCACGAATCCGAGTCTGAGATATATTCGCATAATATATTCTGTGCTTATTATATGTGAATAAATGTGTGTGAAAGATTTGTAGGAAAATTTAATCGTTTGTGTGCTTCATTTGACAAAAAGACTTAATCGCGAAAAAGGTAAAAGTTGCAAACTATAGTGAAATGCATTAAATTGATTATGGCTTTTTAATATGGGGTATTAAAAGGGCAATTAGCCCATTCTAAGAGTTAGTGGACGGCTAAGGTCCATTTTGCCATTATGTTATGTTTAAAAATGTTATTAATTATAAGGTTAAATAAGTAAATGATTAAATATTATAATATATGTTAAATAAAACATAAGAAAACCATTATAATCTTTTTATTATCCTAAGGCCGAATGTGCTAAAGAAGAAAAGAGAATTTCAAGCTTAGATTTTGGCACTTGTAAGTTCAAATCCAAGGTTAGTTTGATTTCTATTTTTGATAATTTTTACGTTTTTGAGATCGTTGCTTTGAACATTAGTTGACCCATGCTAGAATTTTTAACGTTGAGCATGCTCGATGTTCGGCCATTGACATGTTCTTGTGGTTTTTGATTTTTGATGATTTTATATTAAAGATATGTTAAAGATTAGCATGTTTTGTGTTGGAAATTTTAGTGAATTTGAGTATTTTGGGCTAAATTGCAAAACTGAAATTTTGAGGGGGCTAAAATACAAAATAAATGAAATAAATGGACTAGTATGGTCCCTATGAACATTCGGCCCTTAGGTGATATAATGAAATTTTGTGTATTTTGTGTTTTGTGCAAATAGGACTAAATTGTAAAAACGTGAAACATTAGGGGTAAAATGGTAATTTGTCTGTTTATGTGTTTTGGGACTAAATTGAGATGAAATGTACTTGAATGGGCTGAATTTTAATGTGTTTAGATCAAGAACAAAGAAAAACGGATTTGGATCGGGGAAAGGCGAAGGTTATCGAATAGCCGGTCTACGTTGTCCGTCGATAGTCGAGGTAAGTCCTTAAGCAAATATATGTCAAAGAATGATTTATGAATATAGTAAATGATGAAATTTGGAAATTTTAAGCATAAATATATGAGATGGCCGAATGTAGGGGTATTATATTGGATTGACTTTATTTTGTTTAATGTAATGTGTATAAGTATGTTCGGTTTGATATGTGGAAGTAAAATGAAGTATATGTGATGTTTGTGATTTTATCATTAAGCAATGTTTATTGAATGGTTAATTGTGTTGATATTCGGGCTTCGAGCCTAGCAGGCCTTGTGCCGGTGATCTACATCGGGCTTTATGCCTAGCAGGCCTCGTGCCGGTGAATTATTTTGGGCTTATTGTCTAGCAGGCTTAATGCCGGTGTTTAAACTTCGGACCTTGAGTCTACCAGGCCTAGTGTCGGTGTGTGAGATTCGGGCTAATGTCTAACAGGTTCTAAACCAGTGAATTGCCATGTCAAGCTTAGATTATGTGCTAATAAAGTCATGAAATAAATCATGTATACCTAATCATGTGGAACTGAATTTGTTAATTCGATTACAAGGTATGTGTTATTCATATTCATATGTTATATGAATACATATGTGTGCGATGCTATTAAGTAAATGAAATGATGAGAGAAATGTGATATACAATTGATAGGTGGGAAAACAAATATGAACCATGTTATGAGAAAATTTGGTTATATGAAAGCATAAATGGTTAAAGGTATTCGTATAGGTATATTGATATGTATGATTTTGTGTTATATATATATAAATTTTCTATAATGTTGTATCTTGGTAAATAAATGAAAGTTGACAGGTTAAGTGAGATACGATATTCGGCTATGATGCATTTATAATTTAAGCCATGTTATTCAATGTCATGAATTGGTTGTTAAGATGCCTGGATAATTGAATGATATAATGTGGTTGCTTAAGACTTACTAAGCTAGTGAACTTACTTTATGTGTGCTCATTGTTCGTTTTATAGATTTCAAATCAAGCTTCGAGCTCTGGGGATCGTCACTGAAGTCATTCACACTATCGGCTCATGTTGGTACCTATAATGTTTAGACTTTTGTTCTTAAGGCATGTATAGGCTAGCTAAGTTTTTGAATGATATGTTGATAATTTATTTAAGCCATACGAAAGTGGCTAGTTGTTAAATAATAACGTTCGATGGCATACTTTATCTTTGATGTATTTTGTGTATGCTTTGCTTGGATGACAATTGAGGATGTGGTATGAATGTTCATGCTAAATAGCTATGTTTGTATATGGAAATTGTCATGAGGTCTTTTAGTATATGTTTTGTTAACTTTTGAAGAGTGTACATGAGTTTTGATATGTAAAACTTTTGAATGTGCATCATAAAATGTCATTAGGTAAACTAGAGCATTAATAAGGGTTGAATGTATAAGTCAAGGTAGGTATGTGTTAGTCGAGCATCATTTGCATTTTATGTGAATATGTCAACTTTAGTTGAATTACGAAGTGTGAATTATATTGTGATTTGCATGTATGTATATTCGGCCAAGCCTTTGTGATATATTCAAATATAGTTAACATGTTGTTTAGGCTCACATTCGAATATGGAAAATGTGCTGAACTGTGATGTATACTTATATATATATATATATATATGTGTATGTATGTATTTGGCTTGTGAGATTGCTTAATTTGATTGAGTGTATGGAATTATCAAACTTGGTTTGTGTTATGTAACGAACATGAAATTTTATATATGAGACTTTGTATATACGGCCAAATAAATAAATGTGTATGTGATGTGCAATGAGTTTGTATATATTCGACAATGTGGAAATAGGTTTCAAACCATATGAATTCGGTCATAATAGGAAGTTATTATGTGATGACATTTAGATCATGCTTATTTTTATCTATTAGACACGAATAGTTTAATATATATATATATATATATATATAAGTATGCTTTACACCTATGTGATTACTTGTTTATGATCGTGTCTCTTGATAAGCATGATTAACTAAGACTGATTGACTGAATAAGGGTTGTGGCTTTTTTGGTAATGCCCGTAACTCTAATCCGATGACGGATACGGGTTAGGGGTGTTACAGCAAAAGTTTTGTTCTACAAGCTAAAGGTGTTTAATAGCTAGGGAACACTAAAGTAGAGCTCCTTTTTGAGTAAAAAGACCAATAAAATTACTGATGGCTGAACATGGAATTTAAAAATCATGAATAGTTAAAGTTGGTGGCATTAGGTGACTAATTCATTAAATAATCATAAAATAAAAGAAAAAGCTTTTTTCTTCTTCATACTCCCACCGGAATTTTCAGAAAAGAGGAGCTTTGGAAAGCTTAAACTTTTCAACAACTTAAACCCTTACAAGCAAGTGATTTTAATGGTCATTCTTGATAATTTTTGTACTTTTGGGACCCTTGTAGCATAAGCTAACTAATGGAGGGACTATTTTGCAAAATGGTTGAGAGCCTAGGGTTATACCATATGAGTATTCATGTGTTTTCTAAAATTTTATGGAAGAAAATGAATCTTGGTTGTTTAATAAACAACTTTTGTGAAAGGGGTTTTCATGAAAACACCTAAAATGGACCTTTTTTGTAAAAATTATAAAATGGGTAGTAAATGTGTGAAATAATTGGAATTGTGAGTTGCTATAAGTGTAATAAAGGTTCGGCTAGGCTTGTTAAAGGAGAAAATATGATTAAAATCGTTTTGCGAGCCTAGGGGCAAAATCATAATTATGTGAAAGTCTGTTTTGCCAAAGTAGAAATTTTGGAATGTCTTGATTAATGTTGTGATTAAATAAGTAAATGTTGTCATTACAGATCAAGAAAAACAAAATTCGAACCCAGACTGGGGGAAGACCAAGCTAGTAGACTAAGTTCAATATAGTCGCCCACTTTTTCATATCGATGTAAGTTGTACGTAAATAATACAACTTTATTATTTTTATGTATTGAATAATTAATATGGTATAAAGTGTTTGATTATTGTTGTGAATATACATGATGGGAATTGATGTAGTAAAAACTCCTGGTTGAACCTTAAGAATAGATGGGATATCCATGCCATGACATTTGGGTGATATGTGTGTAAGTGTAAAACCATGTCTGGGACATGGCATCGGCCACATTATGAAAGCCGGTGTAAGACCATGTCTGGGACATGGCATCGGCCACATTATGAGAGCCAGTGTAAGACAATGTCTGGGACATGGCATCAGCCACATTATGAGAGCTAGTGTAAGACAATGTCTGGGACATGGCATCGACCACATTATGAGAGCCAGTGTAAGACCATGTCTGGGACATGGCATTGGCATTGAGACGAGAGCTAGTGTAAGACCATGTCTGGGACATAGCATCGGCCTCGACATGTGAACCAGTGTAAGGCCATGTCTGGGACATGGCATCGGCATTTTACACTCTTGTGTAAGGCCTATCGGATATCCTTTAGTATTCCAAATGGTTCCACTGGTTATTTAAAGCTTATGATAAAGATATAAAGGATATAATCATGTTGTGAGTGGTACAGGTTCTTACTCAGAGCTCATGAGATATGAGCTTTGTTATGATGCCTTAACGGTAAGGATGAAATTGAGTAATTTCTATCTATGAGAATAATTTCGGGATGATCTTGTAATCTTTGGCCAATACTTGTGATGTGTAAATATGTAATAAATTTACCATTGTTAAATCAAGAATGTTGTGCTTGTTTATAATATGTTATGTGTTAAAGATGCATGGTTGATGTTGTTTCTTATTTACATGCAACTTACTAAGCTTTATGCTTACTCCCTCTCTTTTCCATTTTCTTATGGTATCGCCAAGCTAGGTCCGGGATCAAAGAACGTCGGAGGCTCGACCACACTATCAATCTGAACATTTGGTATAATTAGATTTATCATTTTGAGTATGGCATGTATAGGGACTTGGTCTTTTGTCAAGGGTCATATTATTTTGGCCAAATGTGTTGGCTTGTCTTGAAGATTGATTCATTTTGTATAAGGCCATGGATGATGGCTAATACTTGTTATTGATATACGTAAATGATGATGTTTTTCATTAATGTGCAATTTGCATGGAGAATTATATGATGTGGCTTATGTTGGTGCAAGTAAGGGTGGCAAAAGCGCTTGGTAAATAGCCTTATTTTTTTCCGCACGGGTAGACACACGGGCTTGTGTCTAGGCCGTGTCTAACACACAGTCCACCCCATAGACGTGTAGTCCGGCCGTGTATCCCATGCACCTTAATTTGGTAAAACAGAATGCCCAGTAATAACCACACGGGCTGAGGCATGACTGTGTGTCTCAACCGTGTGGATGACACAGGCATAATACAAAAGCGTGTGCCTTGGCCTTGTGACCCTAACATGTTGCTGACATCAGAAACAAATTGTCAAGGTTTTAACACATGGGTTGAGACACGAGCATGTCATGGCTGTGTGAGAGACACGAGCCATGGACATGGGCGTGTGCCAGGCGGTGTAAAAATCCCTGTAGGTTCAAATTGAAAAATAAATCCACACGGCTAGGGACATGGGCGTGTGTAACCACACGGTCTGCCCACACGGGCGTGTTCCTTGCCACACGGGCGTGTGCCCCTAATTTTCAGTGAAACTTTCCGAAGTTTTCTAAAGTGCCTGGTTTAGTACCGAACCATTTCTAAAGTATGCTTTGGACCTCGTAGGCCCATATTAGAGTCTTCAAGACGAAGTTTGAAATGTTTTAAATCTGAATGTAATTTCATAACCTGAAAATGGTTGTATTCATGTTATCAAGTTAGGTAACACCTCGTACCTTGTTCCGGTATAGGATATGGGTAAGGAGTGTAACATTTAGTGGTATCAGGGTTATGGTTTAGTCGATTCTTGGACTAACCTAGCATGAGTACGAGTCTAGCTATACATGCCATATATGAACTATGATAGTGTGACGACTCTTGAAAATTTAAAATGTGTTTTTATATAGTAAATGAATCCTGATGGAGCAGTGGCAGATGATGTCGAAAGTAATGCGCTGGCTCCCGCAGAAGGGACCGTGCCAGTCGAAAGTGGGCCCGTGACACTGAGTTAGGGCGGAGGGGCTAGAGAAGCCTACCTCCATATGATGGATGCTTGGTATTCAGAGCTTGTTCGTGCAAATCCAAACACTCCACCTCCTTCACCCCCTCCAATCCCCTAGTCTGCCTTGTAGCTCCCCAAGTGGTGGATATGTTAAGAAGGGAAAAATCTCCAGTTGACAGAATTTGGAAGCTATGGGCTGAGAAATTTAAAGCGAATATAGATGATGACCCAGAGAAGGTAGAGTTCTTGCTAGAAAATACTATTAGGGTATTCGATGAATTGTTTTACACATCTGAGGAGTGCATGAAGCGTGTTGTGTCACTCCTACGAGACTTGGCCTACCAATGGTGGAACACACTTGTGTCGGTTGTACCAAGGGAAAGGATTACATGGGAGTTTTTCCAAGAGGAATTCTAAAAGAAGTATATTAGTCAAAGGTTTATCGATCATAAAAGAAAGGAATTCCTTGAGCTAAAAACAAGGTTGAATGACAGTAACCGAGTATGAACGTGAGTTTGTAAGGCTCAGCAAATACGCTAGGGAGTGCATATCTATCAAAGCCATCATGTGTAAGAAGTTTAAGTACGGATTAAATGAAGACATCTGACTATTAGTTGGCATCCTAGAATTAAAGGAGCTTGTGGTACTTGTTGAGAGAGCGTGCAAGGCCGAAGAATTGGCCAAAGAGAAAAGAAAAGCTGAAATCGAGTCTCGTGACTCGAAGAAAAGTCAAATGGGAAGATCATTTCAAACCTCATCCAAGAAATCGAAAGAGTTTCCTACTCGATCAAATGCGTCAGTAGGATTCTCGAGCAGAAATAAGAATAAGCAGTATACAGTGTCTAAAGCTCAAACCACTTCTATTTCGAGTGTTGGTAATGCTCAACTGAACAAACTAGAATGTTCACAGTGAGGTAGATGTCATTTCAGTGAGTGCCGAGGAAATGAAAGAGGCTGTTTCAAATGTGGGTCACCAGACCATTTTATTCGTAGTTGTCCCGAGATGGTCGAGAAAGATAAAGATCAAGGCATTAGATCGGGTAATGCTCCTTCTAGGGGTAGACCACAAAAGAAACCGGGAAGTGGGGCTAGCAACAGAGGTGCGCCTAGAGATTCCGCCGTGAGGTCCGAGGGCCAAGCGCCTACAAGGACATATGCCATTCGTGCTCGCGAAAAGGCATCGTCACCGGATGTGATTACGGGTACTTTTTCTCTTCATGATATCTCTGTTGTTGCTTTGATTGATCCAAGGTCTACCCATTCGTTTGTTTGCATAAAATTGGTGCTTAGTATGAATATGCATGTTGAGTATACTGAATTTGTAGTAAAAGTGTCAAACCCTTTAGACAAGCATGTGCTAGTTGACCAAGTGTGTAGAAATTGTCCCATGACAATCAGAGGTCATTGTTTTCCATCTAATCTTAGGCTACTACTGTTTGATGAATTTGACGGGATTCTTGGTATGGACTGGTTAGTGATAAACCGTAATATATACATATTTTAATCCCACATTTAGCATACTTTTGGATGATTTATTCCCTGAATTGTGAAATTTGGTGCTTCTAATCCTTTAATTTCATGTTTTATACTTAGGAGAGCACCGGAGGATGAAAAGAACGAGAAACGGGCCAAGAAAGGAGAAAATGGGCCAAAGTACGAAATTTACACGGTCTGGGCTTAAGACACACGGACGTTCCTCATTAGCAGACCCTCACATGGCCTGGGCTCGATTCACACGGACGTGTCCCTGACGTGACCTGGTTTAATTCTATTTAGAATACGTTACATAAAGGCAAAGAGAGACATTTCAAAAGCCTATATAAATACCCTAGATGGCAAGCTAAAGGGGGGTTCAGGTAGGCCGAGGAGCCAAGCCAAAGAGGCCGAATTGTGGGATATAGTCGAAGAAAGCCAGCTGATTCATCTCAAGAAGCCGGAATCATACTCAAAACGGAAGATCTTCCCTTCAATTTCCTTCAGGGGGCTTTAGGGTTTTTCTTATGTTCAGTTTTATATTTTCTTATGAAATGTATTCTTTTATAATTATGAACTAAACCCCTCAAATACCTGAGGGGGATGAAACCTAAGACGAATCTTGTTATTGTTTTCTGAACTATATGATAAATACTTGATTTGTTCTTAATTATGTGTTCTTAATTCTTGTTTTAATATTTCAGGATATTGATTCAAGTATTGATGTGCTTAAGCAGTGGAGCAAAAGTCCCTGTTTAAGAGAAGATCTAGCCTAGTTAAGCGGAGTTGATCGCAACCCTAGAAATAGGATGACAAAAATCTGCTGGATTAGGGTCAGACCTAATATGGGAGTCCATAGATCGAGTTAATGCAATTCTAGGGGTTTTAATTAGAAAGAGATTTCAATTAATCAACCTAGGGTTAGGCATTAGTAGCCTCGAAAGAGGTATTAATGTAAATTAGGGAATCCTGCGGATCAAGTCAAGTGAATAAATCGTCTGGTTCAGAGTTGAATAACAAGTGAAGTCTAGGTGGATTCTTCTTCGGGTATTGTCTTAATCAATTGGTTTTTCCCAAAAGTTTTTTCCCAATTCATTCTCTACGTCTTAGCATCTTTAGCTTAGTAATTAGTTAGTTTTAGATTAAACAACAATTCCCTTAACTCTTAGGCTAAATAATAAAAAGATAGTAATTACTAGTACTTTTGGTCCTTGAGGATACGATACTTCCAGTCTTGCCATAGCTATACTACCAAACGATAGGTGCACTTGCCTCAATCGTTGTTATAAGTTAGTTTCTAGGCTCGATCATTCATTATATAAATTTTAAGACTTTCTGACACGATCAAGTTTTTGGCGCCGTTGCCGAGGACTAAGATATTAGGAACACTTTATTTTTATTACTTTGGCCATATTTTATTTTTGCAATTAAATTTTATTTTTACTTTTCTAAATTTTCTTCTTTGCTTCTGGCAGGTATTCTAGTTTATGACTAGAAGAAACCCGTCAGGACCTCTACTTCACGATAGTGAAATTGAAAACACAGTTTGCAGAAACCGAAGAGAAATAAGGAGAAGCCTACAATACATACAAGAAGAGCAAGAAGACGAAATTAATACTACTGAAGAGATGGCTGAGAATAATCCGCTACCTCCGGTGGTGGCCGAAAATCATGCTCCTCGTACTATGTATGATTATGATAAACCTAATTTAACAGGAACTGAGTCAAGTATTGTTAGACCTGCTATTGTTACAGATAATTTTGAACTGAAACCTAACACTATACAGATGATACAGTAATTTGTTCAGTTTGATGATTTGCAGGATGAAGATCCAAATAATCACTTGGCGAATTTCCTAGAATTCTACGACACCTTCAAAATAAATGACATTTCTGATGATGCCATTCTTCTTCGGTTGTTTTCCTTTTCGTTGAGAAACAAAGCTAAACAGTGGTTGAACTCGTTACCATGGGCATCAATCACTACATGGGAACCAATGACCGAAAAATTTTTGTTAAAATATTTTTCGCTGGCTAAAATGGCCAAGTTGAGGAATGATATCTCTTCTTTTGTGCAGATGGGTTTAGAGACACTTTATAATGCATGGGAGAGATTCAAAAATATATTGAGAAGGTGTCCACACCATGGATTACCCTTGTTGCTACAGGTCCAAACCTTTTATAACGGTGTGAACCCCTCAACCAGACAGTTGATTGATTCAGTCGTCGGCGGAACCTTGAATAACAAAACACCTGAGGCTGCCTACGAATTCATTGAAGAGATGTCACTGAATAACTATCAATGGCAAGTCACGAGGAAAAGGCCAACAAAAGCCACCAGTGTTTTCAACCTCGACGCAGTAACCATGTTATCAAACTAGGTAGAACTTTTGACTAAGAAAATTGATGGTTTATGTGGTTCTTCGCAAGTACATCTGGCTATGCAGTGTAATACGAATGGAGGAGGGATGAGAAATACATAATACCCACCTTACAGCCAGAGCGTTGAAAACGAACAAGTTCACTATATGGGTAACAATTTTAGACCTCAAAGTAACCCTTATAGTAACACTTACAATCCAGATTGGAGGAACCACCCCAATTTTTCATGGGGTGGTCAAGGAAATCAGAGAGAACAACCCCCTCCAAACTTCCAACAATAGCCCTACCCACAGGAAAAGAAAAAGCCGAACCTTGAGAATATGCTAGCAAAATTCATTTCAGCGTAAGAAATTCATTTTCAGAATATCGAAACGACGTTGAATAATCAACAAACATTAATTCAAAGGCTTAAAAATCAACTAGGACAGCTGACCAAGTTAGTTTCCGAAAGGCAACCAGGTCATTTACCAATTAATACCGAACCTAAACCACAAGAGCAAGTGAAGGCAGTAACATTAAGGAGTGGGAAGGAATTGGTTGAAGTAGAAAAGAAGATGCCCCAAGAAACTAATAAGGAAAAAAGTGAGGGAATCGGGAATGTAACATCGGTATGTGAAGAATTTAAGCCACCGATCCCATATCTGGCAAAGTTGAAGAAAGATCACTTAGACGCACAATACGGTAAATTTCTTAAACTTTTTAAACAGTTACATATTAACTTACCTTTTGTTGAAGCTATTTTGCAGATGTCGACGTAAGCAAAATTCCTAAAAGAGCTTCTAACAAATAAAAGGAAGTTTGAAGAGATGTCAACAGTGGAACTCAATGAAGAATGTTCAGCCATCCTCCAAAACATGCTACCAACCAAATTGAAAGATCTAGGAAGTTTAACTATTCCCTATTTAATTGGTAGTTTAAACATTGATAAAGCACTAACTGATCTAGGTGCCAATATTAACTTAATGCCTTATAAAATGTTTAAGCAACTTGGTCTTGGGGAACCAAAACCCACTAGGATGAATATTCAGTTAGCTGACAGGTCTTTTAAATATCCTAGGGGAGTTATTGAAGATATTCTCATAAAAGTTGATAAATTTATATTCCCTATTGATTTTGTTGTGCTTGACATGGATGAGGATGTTGAGGTACCTTTAATTCTGGGGTACCCCTTTTTAGCTACTGCTAGGGTTGTTATTGATGTAGGTGATGGTAAACTTGCGCTAAGGGTAGGCGGGGAGGAAATTATTTTTCAAATTTACGATGCTATGCGATATTCTAGAGAACAAGATGATTCCTATTATTTTATTGATGCCATTGATCATTTTATTCAAGATTCTTTGCAGGAAATCATACATGACAACACAATGGAACTGTGCCCTACCCAAGGTGAGGGGGTAGATAATGATACCGATGATTTGAACTCTAATACATATTTCTCTAGACAAAAGAAAGACGAGGGCATTGAAATCAACGACGAACTAAAACAAAAACCCTCTATTGAAGAGCCACATAAATTGGAATTGAAACAGTTGCCAAATCACTTAGAATATGCATTCCTCGGGGACAATTCTACGCTACAAGTAATCATCTCTTCAGAACTTGAACCCAAAGAGAAAGACAAGTTGCTACAAGTACTAAGGGAACATAAAAGAGCCATAGCTTGGAAAATTGCTGACATTAAAGGAATAAGTCCATCGTTTTGCACCCACAAAATTTTAATGGAAGATGAATATAAACCATGTGTGCAACCTCAAAGACGATTGAATCCCAAGGTGAAATAAGTGGTTAAAGCTAAGGTAATTAAACTTCTAGATGCTGGAATAATTTATCCTATTTCTGACAGTACTTGGGTAAGTCCTGTGCAGGTCGTTCCAAAGAAAGGAGGCATGACTATTGTAGCTAATGAAAAGAATGAATTAATTCCTACAAGAACAGTCACGGGTTGGAGAGTCTGTATTGACTATAGAAAGTTGAATGACGCCACCAGAAAAGATCACTTCCCTTTGCCCTTTATTGATCAGATGTTAGAAAGATTATCTGGGCATATGTACTACTGCTTCCTAGATGGACTCTCCGGCTACTTCCAAATCCCAATAGCCCTTGAGGATCAAGAAAAGACAATATTTACATGTTCATACGGTACTTTTGCTTATCGTAGAATGCCTTTTGGATTATGTAATGCTCCTGCTACTTTTCAGCGCTGCATGCTGGCCATCTTTGATGAACTTGTGGAAGACATTATGAAGGTATTTATGGATGACTTTTCGGTATTTGGTAATTCTTTCCATCTTTTCCTTAAAAATCTAAAACGAGTTCTAATGAGATGTGAGAAGACGAACCTTGTTCTTAATTGGGAAAAGTGTCACTTTATGGTTCGAGAGGGGATTGAGGTTGATAAAGCAAAGGTTGAAACCATAGAAAATTACCTCCTCCTAGTTCAGTTAAGGCTATTCGAAGCTTTTTAGGACACGCTGGATTTTATCGAAGATTTATTAAGGATTTTTCTAAAATAGCTAAGCCTTTAACAAAACTACTAGAAAAGGATGTGCCTTTCGATTTTGATCAGGAATGTTTAGATGCATTTAACACCCTTAAAAATAAATTAATAAATGCCCCAATTATAATTGCACTTGATTGGAACTTACCTTTTGAACTAATGTGTGATGCGAGTGATTTTGCAGTAGGTGCAGTTTTGGGACAGCGGAGAGACAAGCATTTTCAGCCAATTTATTTTGCTAGAAAAACATTGAAGGCCGCACAAGAAAACTACACCACCACAGAAAAAGAATTGCTAGCTGTGGTTTTTGCATTTGACAAATTTAGACAGTATTTGATATTATCTAAAGTTGTCGTTTACACTGACCATTCAGCTCTTCGTTATCTTTTAACTAAATCCGATGCAAAACCTCGACTCATAAGATGGATTTTACTTTTACAGGAATTTGATTTGGAAATTCAAGATAAGAAAAAAGCTAAAAATCTTGCAGCAGATCATCTTTCTAGGCTTGAAAATCCATATATCGAAGAACTAGATGAGAGTGAGATAAATGACTCGTTTCCTGAAGAACAATTATTCGCTATATCTAACTCCGAGGTACCTTGGTTTGCAAACATTGCAAATTACTTAGATGCTAACATCCTACCAAAAAGGTTAACACATCATCAAAAGAAGCGATTCTTTGCTGATGCGAAAAACTATTTTTGGGAGGATCATTTTCTTTTCCGTATATGTGCAGATCAAGTAATTTAGAGATGTGTTACAAAAGCAGAAGCAAACAAAATCTTAGAACATTGCCAATCAGGAGAACATTACAGCGGGATCAGGACAGCACACAAAATGCTCGAATTAGGTTTTTATTGGCCTACCTTGTTCAAAGACGCTAACAGGTATGCTGCTTAATGTGATAGATGTCAGAGAACAGGTAATATCTCTAAACGCGATGAAATGCCTCAAACATACATGCTATCATGCGAAATTTTTGATATATGGGGTATTGATTTTATGGGCCCATTCCCTAGCTCATTTGGGAGTAAATACATCTTAGTAGCAGTGGACTATATGTCAAAATGGGTGGAAGCTCAAGCTTTACCTACTAAGATGCCAGAATGGTAGTGAGATTTCTTAAGAAACTCTTCTTTGATTTGGAACACCCAGAGCAATTATTAGTGATAGGGGTACTCATTTTTGTAATACTCAATTTGACAAGGTCTTAAAGAAATATGGAGTACACCACAGAACAGCTACCCCTTATCACCCTTAAACCAGTAGACAAGTGGAAGTAGCAAATCAAGAGCTCAAGCGTATTCTAGAGAAAACAGTTGAATCAAACAGGAAAGATTGGGCATTAAAAGTGGACGATGCGTTATAGGCCTATAGAACATCGTTTAAACTCCCATAGGAACAACCCCATACAGACTTGTCTACGGGAAAAGTTGTCATCTACCATTTGAATTAGAACATAAAGCTTTTTGGGCTATAAAATTTTTGAATTACGATCTTAATCTTGCAGGTGAGAAAAGAATAATGCAGTTGAACGAGCTTGATGAGTGGCGAGCTAATGCCTACGAAAACTCACGTTTATACAAGGAAGCAACAAAGTGACGCCATGATGGTCGCTTAAAGCAGCTAAAGCAATTCAAAGTAGGAGATCTAGTTCTATTATACAATTCAAGGCTCAAATTGTTCCCTGGAAAGCTGAAATTAAGATGGTCAGACCCTTTCGTAATCAAAACTATCTTTCCCTATGGTACAGTCGAGGTAACTCATCCGAATTATGGCACATTCAAGGTAAACGGGCAATGATTGAAAATTTATAATGGAAAGGATTTTAGGGATGAGAGAAAGGAGCTTCAGCTTCGTGAACCTTCATTTAGAAACAAAAATAGGGAAAGTCTAGCTTAAGACTTTAAACGAGCGCTTCTTGGGAGGCAACCTGAGCACTAACCTCATTTACATTTGCATTTTTTTATATCAGCATATAATTTAAGAACTAACTATTCATAAGCGCAGGATTTCTTTCCCACAGGGCCTAGAACACGGGCGTGTCCATGACCGTGTGGACGCCATGGGAAGAGACACAGGCGTGGTGGTAGCCGTGCGATAAAAGGGCCATGGCCGTGCGATGCAGCCGTGGTCGACACTTAGTAAATAACACGAGCGTGAGACACTCCCGTGCCTCCAAACCATGGTCGATTCTGAGTAAACGACACAGGCGTGAGCCACGCCTGTGCCTCAAGGCTGTGGTCAACACTGATTAATGAACACGAGTGTAGGACCCTCTACACAGGTGTGGGAGAAGCGAACAAGATAGCACATGGCCGTGTGTTATGGCCGTTTGTCTCAACACGGGCGTGGGCTACACCTCAAACGCGCCTAAATTTAAAATTCTTGAAACACACGGGCCAAATAAAGGGAACATAGGCGTGGCGCCTGACCGTGTTCCCTACCCCTGATCGTAGTGTGAAAGTCTTAAAATTTATATAATGAATGATTGAGCCTAGAAACTAACTATCACCACGATTGAGGCAAGCACACCTATCGATCAGTAGTATAGTCCAGTGGCAAGACCGGAATGTCGAACCCAAGGGAACCAAAAGTACTAATACTAACTCTCTTTTTATTATTTAGCCTAAGAATTAAGGGAATTGTTGTTTAATCTAACTACTAAGCTAAGGATGCTAAGACACAGAGAATGAATTGGGGAAAATACATTTGGGAAAAAAAACCAATTGATTAGGATAATACCCGAGGAAGAATCAACCTAGACTTCACTTGTTATTTAACTCTGAACCAGACGATTTATTCACTTGACTTGATCCGTAGTATTCCCTAATTTATATTAATACCTCTTTCGAGGCTACTAACGTCTAACCCTAGGTTGATTAATTGAAATCTCTTTCTAATTAAAACCCCTAGAATTGCATAAACTCGATCTATGGACTCCCATATTAGGTTTGACCCTAATCTGGCAGATTTTCGTCATCCTATTTCTAGGGTTACGATCAACTCCGCTTAATTATACTAGATCTACTCTTAAACAGGGACTTTTGCTCCACTGCCTAAGCACATCAATACTTGAATCAATATCCTGAAATATCAAAGCAAGAATTAAGAACAAATCAAGTATTTATCATATAGTTCAGAAAACAATAACAAGATTCGTCTTAGGTTTCATCCCCTCAGGTATTTGAAGGGTTTAGTTCATAATCATAAAAGAATACACCTCATCCTGAAATATCAAAGCAAGAATTAAGTACCGCACGGCCGTGGTGTTTAGTCGGAGCCCGTTGCTTGAAAATATTTTTCGTCCTATTTCGTACTATCTTTGCCACATGGGTACTGAAATCTGTAGTATCTACACGGCCACGGCCGTGTGGTATGGAAATCTACACTTTGGTTTGTTTGTAGTTAGGTGCTAAAAAGGAAAAATAAAATTAAAAATAAAAATGTAAAAATTAATGGGGTTAGTGCTCGGGTTGCCTCCTGAGAAGTGCTCGTTTAAAGTCTTAAGCTAGACTTACCTCTCATTCGCACATTCATGGTGGTTTGAGGAGTTGAAAATCCTTTCTCATGCTATTAGTTCTATGATCATGATATAGTTTGAGTCGAGTGGCATTTATTTTACCGAATGTGGGATTACTTACCTCGACTGTTCCGTATGGGAAAACATTGAGTACCTTAAAAGGGATTTCTTCGTTTGTATTAAGGTCAGAAGGGAAGATTTGAGGGTTTGTCTTATCTAACAATACCTGATCTCTGATCTTAAATTTGTTTGTCCCATGAAATGGCGTTGGTTCTGCTTCGTGTATTCCTAGTTTCTCCTTGAAATGTGTCTTCCATTCGTCTAGTTCATCGATCTGAAGCCGTCGTTCCTCGTGAGTTATTTCTTTGTTGTTACGAGGTATAGGATCTGGCTCAGTTGTGTAGTTGCGTAGTGCTTCTTGAAAAGAAGGTTTAACCGAATGGTCATTTATGTTCTCACCTTGATTACTCGATGTCCTAGATGAGTCAAGAGCATGGAGACTGATTGATTCATCACCTACACGAAGTATGAGTTCTCCTGTACCAACATCAATTTTAGATCTAGCAGTTGCTAAAAAGGGTTTTCCTAAAATTAAGGGGATACTATTGTCCTCATCCATGTCTAAAATGATAAAGTCTACCGAGAATATGAATTTGCCAATTTTGACTAGTACATATTCAATTATACCCCTAGGAATTCGAATAGTTTTATCAGCTAATTGAATGCTCATCCTTGTTTGTTTAGGTTTCCCTAGACCTAGCTGTTTAAACATTTTTTAAGGCATAACATTTATGCTTGCCCCTGAATCAGCTAAAGCATTATCAACAGATAAATTACCAATTAAGCATGGAATTGTAAAACTCCCTGGATTTTTTAATTTTCGTGGTAGTCTATTTTGCAACATTGCTGAGCACACTGCGTTTAGTTCCACATGCGACTCTTCGTCTAACTTCCGTTTGTTTGTTAGAAGCTCTTTTAAAAATTTCCTTGAACCTGGCATCTGTGAAAGAGCTTCAAGAAACGGTAAGTTAATATGTATTTCTTTAAAAGTTTAAGAAATTTACCAAATTGTTCATCTGTGTTGTCTTTCATCATCGCATCGGGATATGGCACACGAAGTTGGTATTCTTTAATTACCGGTTTTGGCTTATCATGACTTACTTCAACCTTACCTTCCTCTACTGCCTTTTCTTTCCTTAATTTGGACTTATCTAACCCTTCACTGTCATGAGCTGTTATGGCTTGAAGTTGCTCATTTGGGTTAGTTTCAGTGTTGCTTGGCAAGCTGCCTTGTGGCCGCTCTAATATAATCTTAGCAAGTTGACCTAATTGGTTTTCGATCCCTTGAATCGATGCTTGTTGATTTTTAAGTGTTGTCTCGGTGTTTTGGAAACGTGTTTCTAACACCGCTATGAATTTTCTCAGCATCTCCTCAAGGTTCGGCTTCTTTTCCTGTGGATAAGGCTATTGTTAGAAGTTTTGTGGGGGTTGTTGTCTCTGATTTCCTTGACTACCCCATGAAAAATTGGGGTGGTTCCTCCAACCTGGATTATATTACTATAAGGGTTATTTTGAGGTCTAAAATTGTTACCCATATACTGAACTTGCTCGTTTTTAGCGCTCGGGTTGTAAGGTGGATATTCTGTATTGCTCATCCCTCCTCCATTCATCTCGCACTACATAGCTGGATGTACCTGCGAAAAACCACATAAATAATCAATTTTCTTAGTCAAAAGTTCTACCTGGTTTGATAGCATGGTTACTGCGTCGAGGTTGAAAACACTGGCGGCTTTTCCTGGCCTTGTCCTCGTGACTTGCCACTGATAGTTATTCAGTGACATCTCTTCAATGAATTCGTAGGCAGCCTTAGGTATTTTATTATTCAGGGTTCTGCCGGTGGCTGAATCAATCAACTGCCTGGTTGAGTGGTTCACACCGTTGTAGAAGGTTTGGACCTGTAGCCACAAGGGTAAATCGTGGTGAGGGCACCTTCTTAATAGACCCTTGTATCTCTCCCATGCATCGTAAAGAGTTTCTAAATACATGATCGCTGGAATCAGAGTCTTAAAATTTATAAAGAGAATGATCGAACCTGCAAACTAACTCTGACAACGATTAAAGGCAAGTGTACCTATCAAATAGTAGTATAGCTTAGGCAAGACCGGATTGTCGAACCCAAAGGAACTAAAAGTACTAATACTAACCTTCTTTTTATTATCTAGCCTAAAATAAGTGAAGTTGTTTAGACTTAACTACTACTAAGCTAAAGATGCAAAGACAAAAAGAATGAATTGGGAAATAACTTGAGGGAAGACTCAGTTGATTTAAGACGATACCCTCAAGAAGAATCCACTTAGACTTCACTTATTATCTAACACTGAACCATACGATTTGTTCACTTGACTTGATCCGTAGGACTCCCTAATGTATATTAAACCCTCTCTTGAGGTGAATAACGTCTAACCCTAGGTTAATTAACGTAAATCTCTTTCTCACTTAATAACCCCCTAGAATAGCAGTAAATCGATCTATGGATTCCCATATTAGGTTTCACCCTAATCTGGCAAAATCTCGTCACCCTATCTCTAAGCGCGCGAACGACTCCGCTTTAATTATGCTAGATTTATTCTTAAGCAGGGACTTTTGCTCCTCCACCTAAGAACATCTGACTAGAGTCAATATCCCGAAAACGTTAACACAAGAATTAAGCATACATAATTAAGAACAAATCAAGTATTTATCTTATAGTTCAGAAAATAATAACAAGATTCATCTAGGTTGCATCCCCTTCAGGTATCTGAAGGGTTTAGTTCATAAAAAATAAAGAAAACATCTCAGAAGAAAAGATAAAACAAGACATAAGAAATCCCTGAAACTCCCTGAAGGAATTGAAGAAGAGATCTGCCGTCTTGAGTAGAATCCCGGCTTCTAAAGATGGATCAACTGGCTATCCTCGAGTGATTCCCACAACTCTGACCTTTTCAGCTTGGCTCCTTGGCCTAGCTAACCGCCCTCTTTCAGGTAACACTTAGGGGGTTTATATAGGCTCTTGGAATGTGTTTCTTTGCCCCAAAATATCCAAATTCGATTGAAATTGCTTTTTGCCACGATAGGGACACGGCCATGACACACGCCCGTGTGACTAGTCTTCAAGCCGTGTTCGGATTTCTTTAATGAGGCACGGCCGTGTGACTCAGGGGTAAGGCTGTGTTCTAGATGATCAATGTGGCACGGCCGTTTGGGCTTAAGTCCAGGCCGTGTGGATTTCGTGATATGGCACATTTACTCCATTTTGGGCCCGTTTTATGTTCTTTTCGTCTTCGGGTGCTTTCCTGTGTATAAGGCAAGAAAAGAAAGGATTAAGAGCACCTTTTTATATCAATCGGGGCTTAAATTATCCAAAAGCATACTAAATGTGGGATTAAAATATGTTGCTTTTACGGTTTATCAAATACCCCCACACTTAAGCTTTTGCTTGTCCTCAAGCAAAATTCTCAACTTACAATTAAAACAAACTTTCCATGATTCATAATTCCTATCAATAATGTCTCATCATAATTAATAGATAATTTATACATGGATGAGTTAACTCGAAGAGTCCTAAAGATTCGACAGTCAAAGTCATATATTTGTAACATAAAAACGTAGGTGTTTCCCCTTATCTAAATAATTACCTTTGATTCAAAATCGAAGGTGACAGCTCACTCAGTCGCTCCAAGGCGACAGCTCTCGCCCCATCTTTGAGGTACTTACACGCCATCTTAGCTCAAACATTAACGGGAAGGGGAGAGAGCACCGGGGTAGTTAACACTCATGATGCCTACTTCTTATGGTGCATGGCGAATGGGCACGTCTTCGACCTTGCCTAGTTCATCACTCTGGCCATCCAGCATCAGACGAAGCGACATCATAAGGGGGTCATTTTCATGGGGCCTTATGTAATACGACTCGCGAGACACTTTGGCCTCCTCAACACTGCAGCACAATTAGCCTCGCTCACCTTGATAGGCCAGATGTCTCCACAAGGCATCTCGACGATGATAAACATGCGGATGATCAAGCGTCACCGCGGGACCGATCTTCCCCAATATCGGCTAGCCCATACCACCGAGGAGGAGGACCCTGAGGACATTACTAACGATGCCCCACACCCACATGAGGAGCCAACACCGAGCCATCGCCCAGTTCATGCGGCAGCTTCTCTTTCGGACATATCTGAGCGCCTCACACGATTTGAGCAGCAATGCTGCCAACGTTCCAACAACATCGACGTCACCCTTCACCAGATATGTCAGCACCTTCACATTTCATCGCCGCCCCCACCACACGAGCCATCTGGCGATGAGGACTTCTGAGTCCTTTGACTAATGTTTATTTTAGTTATTTTTTTGTTCATAATCACTATTATCCAAGTTACATTTTCTGGCAATATTTGAGTAATCCTTACAATGTTAACAAACCGACTGCTTTTATCACAGTTAAAAAAGCCTAAAATAGCACCATGGAATACCCAAATTTAAGAGGAAAATCACCACACCACACCCACTGCCAACTCAAGGAAACATCCAAAATTCAGGAAGTTTCACTTCTACCTATCTCTTATGATTTCATGCTATATATATCTTTGTACATTGAAGGCAATGTACATCTTAAGTGTGGGAGTGAATTTTATTTTGAAAAAGTTCCTAACTTTTTGCATTATTCTCAAATCCTTGAATTATGTCTTGTTCTTAAGTAATTTTCTCATATTACTATTAGAACAAAATTTCCTTTAATTCATGATTTTTATTGATATGTTTTGGATTAAGTCATTGATAATTGTGCAGTGATGATTTAAACTTTAGGAGGCTAGAGAATCAAGCATGATGAGTCTATTTTCAAAAATTAAAATTTTTTAGGTTGTCTACCTTAATCTAATTATTACCTTGAAGTTTGAAATTTACAAGGTTGATATCAAAAACCCATAATTTTTGTGAGATTTTGAGCCTTTTAGAGCATACATTCTTTTCTTGCTCACTTTATTGATTATGAGTGTGTCAACATTGATTTGTTATTCTAGAACTTGTTTGGATTATACATGTCAAGACCACATCATTGATTTGATATACAGAGATGATAAAGGCACTTAGGATTTAACCCACTTACTCCACTAAAAGCCTACCCTCACAATTAACCCCCAGTGAACCCCCTTGATCTTAAAAAACCATTTATTGACTCACCCACTAATTTTAACCCAAAACCCATCTTGTATTTGTTATCACTATTTCTCTTGACTACCCTTATATCGAGATTTGATTTGATCAGTTGCCTAACTACATTCTTTATTTCAATTGTTAAAATCTATCTATTTGATTTGTTCTTATAAAAAACGAAGAATATTTATTAGTTCTATGATTGAGTGAGCTTATACGTTTAAATTCCACATCTTGAGAAGAAGCTGGTATTATTAGTAATGAAGTTTTAATTGATGTAATTATTCGAGTCTTAGTTCATCTTTCTAAGTCAGGTAATTTGTCAATTCAATCTCAGTTCTAACCCTTTAATTCAACCTTTATCCACACCTTTAACCCGAGCCGTATTACAACCCTTAAAAGACCTTTTGATCTGTGTATCATTTCATTTTAGAGTGGTGTAGGTTTGATTTTCATGCAAGCCTATGGGATTAACTTTTCATGTTCGACCTTTGATTGCTTAATTTTGAACCTTAAACACTTTAAGTGATTTGAGTGAATCTTTAGTGAGGATGTCAACTCTTGTCGATTTTGAATTAAAGGTGATTATTTAGGTAAGGGGAAACACCTATGTTTTCGTGTTATAAAAACTATGACTTTGACTATTTGAATCTTTAAGACCCTTCTACTTAAATTATAAATGTATGAATTATCTTTGGATTATGATGAAACACTATTGACGAATATTATGAATTAAGAAAGTTCATTTTAAGTATGAGTTGAGAATTTTACTTGAGGATAAGCAAATGCTTAAGTGTGGGGGTATTTGATAAACCATAATATATACATATTTTAATCCCACATTTAGCATACTTTTGGATGATTTATTCCCTGAATTGTGGAATTTGGTGCTCCTAATCCTTCAATTTCATGTTTTTATAATTAGGAGAGCACTGGAGGATGAAAAGAACGAGAAACGGGCTAAAAACGGAGAAAATGGGCCAAAGTACAAAATTCAAACGGTTTGGGCTTGAGACACATGGCCGTGCCTCTTTAGCAGACCCTCACACGGCCTGGGCTCGATCGTGCCACACGGATTCTATTCGGAATAGGGTACATAGAGGCAAAGAAAGACATTCCAAAAGCCTATATAAATACCCTAGATGGCAACTTAAAGGGGGGTTCAGGTAGGCCGAGGAGCCAAGCCAATGAGGCCGAATTGTGGCATATAGTCGAAGAAAGCCAGTTGATTCATCTCAAGAAGCCAGAATCATACTCAAGACAGAAGATCTTCCCTTCAATTTCCTTCAGGGGGTTTTAGGGTTTTTCTTATGTTTTGTTTTATATTTTCTTTTGAAATGTATTCTTTTATAATTATGAACTAAACCCCTCAAATACTTGAGGGGGATGAAACCTAAGACGGATCTTGTTATTATTTTCTGAACTATATGATAAATACTTGATTTGTTCTTAATTATGTGTTCTTAATTCTTGTTTTAATATTTCTGGATATTGATTCAAGTATTGATGTGCTTAGGTAGTGGAGCAAAAGTCCCTGTTTAAGAAAAGATCTAACCTAGTTAAGCGGAGTTGATCGCAACCATAGAAATAGGATGACGAAAATATGTCGGATTAGGGTCAAACCTAATATGGGAGTCCATAGATCGAGTTAATGCAAGTTTGAGGGTTTTAATTAGAAAGAAATTTCAATTAATCAACCTAGGGTTAGACGTTAGTAGCCTCGAAAGAGGTATTAATATAAATTATGGAGTTCTACGGATCAAGTCAAGTGAATAAATCGCCCGGTTCAGAGTTAAATAACAAGTGAAGTCTAGGTGGATTCTTCCTCGGGTATTGTCTTAATCAATTGGTTTTTCCCAAAAGTATTTTCCCAATTCATTCTCTGTGTCTTAGCATCTTTAGCTTAGTAATTAGTTAGTTTTAGATTAAACAACAATTCCCTTAACTCTTAGGCTAAATAATAAAAAGATAGTAATTACTAGTACTCTTGGTCCTTGAGGATACGATACTTCCGGTCTTGCCATAGCTATACTACCAAACGATAGGTGCGCTTGCCTCAATCGTTGTCATACGTTAGTTTCTAGGCTCGATCATTCATTATATAAATTTTAAGACTTTCTGACACGATTAGTTAGCAACTCATGATGTGATAGTAAATTGTGGGAGAAAATTTATTGAATTGAAATGCGATAATGGGGATATCCTTTGGGTTGAATCAAGTGAATCAAATAGCTTGCCTGTAGTGATTTCTTCTTTGGTGGCTGAGAAATGTATAAGAAAAGGGTATGAGTCTTATCTCGCGTTTGTGTTGAACACTCAAGTGTCAAAAGTAAAGATTGAGTAAGTGCCTGTGGTATGTGAGTACCTGGATGTGTTTTCGGAAGAGTTGCCCATATTTCCCCCAACTAGGGAAGTCGAGTTTGGTATTGAGTTGATCCCTGGTATGGCACCTATTTCGATTGCCCCGTATAGGATGGCACCATTAAAGTTAAAAGAGCTGAAAGTTCAGCTACAAGAGTTAACTAATAAGGGTTTTGCAAGGCTGAGCTATTCTCCGTGGGGTGCTCCGGTACTTTTTGTGAAAAATAAAGACAGGTTGATGAGGTTATGTATAGACTACAGACAGCCCAACAAGGTGACTATGAAGAATAAGTATCCTTTGCCAAGGATCGATGATCTGTTTGACCAATTGAAAGGAGCCACAGTGTTTTCTAAGATAGACTTAAGGTCCGGTTATTACCAGCTAAGAGTTAAGGAGAAAGTGTATTGAAAACTGCATTTCGGATGAGGTATGGGCACTATGAGTTCCTTGCATGCCATTTGGCTTAACAAATGCCCCCGCCGTGTTTATGGATTTAATGAATTGTATTTTCCGACCATACTTGGATAAGTTTGATGTTGTTTTTATCGATAATATATTAATTTATTCTCGCGATGAGAGTGAGCACGCAGAACATTTGAGAATTGTTTTGCAGAATTTAAGAGATAAGCAGTTGTATGCCAAGTTTAGTAAAAGTGAGTTTTGGCTCCTAGAGGTCGGATTCTTAGGACACAACGTGTCAGGTGATGGAATTAGAGTTGACCCAAGTAAGATCTCGGCTATTGTTGAGTGGAAACCGCCAATGAATGTATTGGAGATTAGAAGCTTTCTAGACTTAGCGGGTTACTACAGACAATTCGTTAAAGAATTATCCATGATTGCTACTCCGGTGACGAGGTTGCTAAGAAAGATGTCCAGTTCGAATGGATGAAAAAATGCCAACTGAGTTTCGAGAAACTCAAGGCGTTGTTGACTGAAGCTCCAATTTTAGTGCAACCGGAATCGGGAAAAGAATTCGTAGTGTTTAACGACGCATACCTGAATGGATTGGGATGTGTGCTAATGCAAGAAGTCAAGGAAATAGCATATGCCTTGAGACAATTGAAGCTACATGAGAAAAACTATTAGACTCACGACTTAGAGTTAGCCGCTATAGTGTTCGCACTGAAGATTTAGAGATACCGTTTGTATGGCGAGAGATGCCGAGTATTCACCGACCATAAAAATCTAAGGTATTTGATAACTCAAAAGGACCTGAACCTTCGCCAACGGAGATGGTTAGAGCTCATAAAAGATTACGAGCTGGTTATCGACTATCACCCGAGGAAGGCGAACATGGTCGCCGATGCTTTTAGTAGGAAATCATTGTTTGCCTTGAGGGCTATGAACATTCAGTTGTCAGTAATCGAAGATGGTTCGCTTTTAGCCGAGTTGAGAGTGAAACCAATGTTTTTGCAAGAGATCTGCGAAGCTCAAAAAGGTGATAAAGAATTGCAAGCTAAGATAACTCAGAGTGAGACGGGTATAGAATCAGACTTTTGAATTAGTTTAGATGGCTGTTTAATGTTTCAAGACAGAATTTGTGTACCCAAAGACGATGAGCTTATTCGAAAAATTTTGCATGAGGAACATAACAGTTATATGTCTATCCATCCGGGTAGTTTGAAAATGTACAATGACTTGAAGAAAATGTATTGGTGGTTGGGAATGAAGAGAGACATTTCAGAGTTTGTCTCTAAGTGACTAATTTGTCAGCAAGTGAAAGCCAAACAACAAGTACCTTCGGGTTTACTTCAGCCTGTGATGGTTCCCGAATGGAAATGGGACCGTATTATAATGGATTTCGTGTCCGGGTTGCCTTCCACGCCAAGGAAGAAAGATGTCATATATGTTGTGGTTGATAGGCTAACAAAGTTAGCTCATTTTATACCAATGCATATGGATTATCCACTTGAAAAATTGGTTGATTTGTATGTTTTCGAAATTGTGAGACTTTATGGAGTTCTCTTATCGATTATTTCGGATAGAGATCCGAGGTTTACCTCGCGGTTTTGGAAAAAGTTACAAGAAGCTTTGGGAACAAAGTTGAATTTTAGCACGACTTTCCATCTGTAAACTAACGGTCAGTCGGAGAGAGTAATTTAGATTCTTGAAGACATGTTGCGGTGTTGTGTCCTTGAATTCCAAGGCAGTTGGGAAAAATATCTACCGCTAGTAGAGTTTGCCTACAACAATAGCTATCAGTCGAGTTTGAAAATGGCCCCTTATGAGGCTTTGTATGGGCGTAAGTGCCGAACCCCCTAGTATTGGACCGACCTCAGAGAAAATCAAATTCATGGGGTTGACTTAGTCAAATAGACCGAAGAGAAAGTAAAGGTAATTTGTGACTGTTTGAAGACCACGTCGGATAGACAGAATTCCTATGTAGATTTGAAACGAAAAGAGATTGAGTTTCAAGTCAGTGATAAGTTATTCTTAAAAGTATCCCCATTGAAGAAAGTCCCCAGATTCGGTAAGAAGGAAAATTAAGTCCACGTTTTATGGGACCTTATGAGGTGATTGAGAAAATTGGGGCGATAACATATCGTTTAGCCTTGCCGTCTGAGTTAGAAAAGATCCACGATGTATTCCATGTGTCTATGTTGCGCCGTTACCGTTTGGACCCATCACATGTGATTTCACCAACAGAGGTTGAGATTTGTTCAGATATGACATATGGTGAAGAGCCGGTTAAGATCTTAGCTCGGGAGATTAAGCAATTTAGAAATAAGAGTATAGCACTAGTGAAGGTATTATGGCGTAGACATGGGGTTGAAGAGGCCACATGGGAGCTCGAGGAGACTATGAGAGATCAATACCCAAACCTTTTCACTGGTAAGATTTTCAGGGACGAAAATCCCTAAGGGGGAGAATTGTAACAGCTCGATTTTGGGGCTAGTCAGAACAGTGGTTTTGGAACCACAAATCCGTGGTCGGAGAAATTATTTTTAATATTATTTTATGTGTTATAGCATGATTATATGAGTACATGAAAATTTTGGTGAATTAATTTTAGTGATTTTATGCTTAATTTTGAAAAAAGGACTAAATCGCGTAAAATGCAAAAGTTTTGTTCTACAAGCTAAAGGTGTTTAATAGCTAGGGAACACTAAAGTAGGGGTCCTTATTGAGTAAAAAGACCAATAAAATTAGTGATGGATGAACATGGAATTTAAAAATCATGAATAGTCAAAGTTGGGGGCATTGGGTGACTTAATTGATATAATAATAATAAAATAAAGGAAAAAGCTTCATCTTCTTCATACTACCACCGCAATTTTTAGCAAAGAGGATCTTTGGAAAGCTTAAAATTTTCTGCAACTTAAACCCTTGCAAGTAAGTGATTTTAATGGTCATTCTTGACAATTTTTGTACTTTTGAGAACCTTGTAGCATAAGCTAACTAATGGAGGGACAATTTTGTAAAATGGTTGAGAGTCTAGGGTTTTAGTATTTATGTGTTTGCTAAAATTTTATGGATGAAAATGAATCTTGGTTGTTTAATAAACAACTTTTGTGAAAGGGGTTTTCATGAAACATCTAAAATGGACCTTTTTGTAAAAGTTATAAAATGGGTAGTAAATGTGTGAAATAATTGGAATTGTGAGTTGCTATAAGTGTAATAAAGGTTCGGCTAGGCTTCTTAAAGGAGGAAATATGATTAAAATCATTTTGCGAGCCTAGGGGCAAAATCATAATTCTGTGAAAGTTTAAGGGCAAAACGGTAATTTCACCAAAGTTGAAATTTTGGAATGTCTTGATTAATCTGGTGATTAACTAAGTAAATGTTGTCATTATAGATCAAGAAAAACAGAATTCGGACCTAGACCAGGGGAAGACCAAGCTAGTAGACAAAGTTCAATCTAGTCGCCCACTTTTTGCATACCGAGGTAAGTTGTACGTAAATAATACAACTTTATTATATTATGTATTGAACAATTAATATGGTATAAAGTGTTTGATTATTGTTGTGAGTATACATGATGGGAATTAATGTAGTAAAAACTCCCGGTTGAACCTTAAGAATAGATGGGATATCCACGCCATGACATTTGCGTGATATGTGAGTTAGTGTAAAACTATGTCTGGGACATGGCATCGGCCACATTATGAGAGCCAGTATAAGACCATGTCTGCGACATGGCATAGACATTGATAGGTGTGCTAGTGTAAGACCATGTCTGGGACATGGTATCGACAACATTATGATAGCCAGTGTAAGACCATGTCTGGGACATGGCATCGGCATTGAGACGAGAGCTAGTGTAAGACCATTTTTGGGACATGGCATCGGCCTCGACATGTGAGCCAGTGTAAAACCATGTCTGGGACATGGCTTCGACATTTTACCCTTTTGTGTGATGCCTATCGGATATCCTTTAGTATTCCAAATGGTTCCACTGGTTATTTAAAGCTTATGATAAAGATATGAAAGGATATAATCATGTTGTGAGTGGTACAGATTCTTACTCAGAGCTCATGAGATATGAGCTTTGTTATGATGCCTTAATGGTAAGGATGAAATTGAGTAAGTTCTATCTATGAGAACAATTTCGGGATGATCTTGTAAACTTTGGCCAATACTTATGATGTGTAAATATGTAGTAAATTTACCATTGTTAAATCAAGAATGTTGTGCTTATTTATAATATGCTATGTGTTAAAGATGCATGGTTGATGTTGTTTCTTATTTACATGCAACTTACTAAGCTTTTCCATTTTCTTATAGTATCGCCAAGCTAGGTCGGGGATCAAAGGACGTCGGAGGCTCGATCACACTTCAATCTGAACATTTGGTATAGTTAGATTTATCATTTTGAGTATCGCATGTATAGGGACTTGGTCTTTTGTCAAGTGTCATATTGTTTTGGCCAAATGTGTTGGCTTGTCTTGAAGATTGATTCATTTTGTATAAGGCCATGGATGATGGCTAATACTTGTTATTGATATACATAAATGATAATGTTTTTCATGAATGTGCAATTTGCATGGAATTATATGATGTGGCTTATGTTGGTGCAAGTAAGGGTGGCAAAATGTAACAGCTCGGTTTAGACCCTAACCGAAACAGTGGTTTTGAGACCACAAATCCGAGTCAAAAAATATTTTAATATTATTTTTGACGTTTATGGCATGTGATAAAGTATGTGTGAAAATTTTATCGTTTGTGTGCGGATTTGTGAAAAAGGACCTAATCGTAAAAAATGTAAAAGTTGTGTGCTAGTAGTTAAAAGTGCTTATTTGATGTGTCTCTTTAAATGTGAGGTTGTTATGTTGTAAATGGGCCATTGAATTCATGAAATGGCAAGGTTGGACATTAGTTAGTGGATTATTAAGTGTTTTATGTTAAGGTTAAAATGGTAATTAGGTTATTAAGTAAATATTAAATAAAACAAAGTGAAAATAAGCCATATTATCATCATTCATAGCCGAAAATTAGCAAAAGAAATAGGGTTTTGAGTTTTCATCTATTTGGCCCTTGTTCATCTTGATTGATGTATGAAATTTGTTCGGTTTTTAATGATTTCTATGTTTTTATGATCGTTGCTTTGAGTACTGGCTAGCCCATGTCTAAATTTTTGAATTTGTTGAAGATTTTGTGAAGTGCCATTGTTGATTTTATGAGCTTTGTGATGTTTGATGATGAAAATTAAGTATTTGATGATTGATAAACATATTTTCTAAAGTGATTTTGAGTAAAAATTTATTTTGGGATTTAATTGAGAAATGTGAAAAATTTATGTTGAAATGTGAAATAAAATGTGAAATACGGGCTGCTAGGGGCACTATGGTAATTTGGCTAAGCATGGATTAAATTCAATTTTGTGAATTTGATGTATTTGTGAAATAAGGACTAAAATGCTAAAGTGTGAAACTATAGGGCTAAAGTGCAAAATGCCCTAATTGTGTGTTTGTGAATTGAATTGAGTGAAGATGAGATTGAATGAGTTCAATTTGATATTATATAGATCAAGAAAAGAGAAATTCAGACCTAGATCGAGGCAAGAACAAAGTGCTCGATTGATCGACTAATATCGTTGTTTCTACGTCCGAGGTAAGTTCGTGTATAATACGTATTGTTTAAACAATGTTCATATGTGATGAAATGAATGGAAATGTGATTGTGGAGTTTGGTGATGTGAAATCTGAGTTCGAAGATATGTGGCACTAAGTGTGCATAAATAGAATCATTACAGTGATGAATGGCACTAAGTGTGCGAGATAAAAAAAGCATCGGCTGTATTATTTGGCACTAAGTGTGCGATACTGAAACAAATTTGGTTTCATGTGATGGCACTAAGTGTGCGATATTACAATAGCTTTGGCTAATTAATTAGCACTAAGTGTACAAGTTCATCAAACGTTTAAAGAGGATCGAATGAATTATGGCATCGAGCATTGAAGTGGTAAATGTGATAGATAAATACGTGATGGTACAGGTATATACAGAACCTAAGTGGTTGATGATATTGTGTATGAGATAGATGGAAGGTTATGTGAATGAATGATGAGAAGAGTTGGTTTGAGTAGCATTATAAATGCTTGTATATGAACCTATAGATATGGTATGAAAATGAGTACAAGCCATGGATGAGATTAAGTAGTGATGTGAATTGAACTAAGTGTTAGTTAATTTTGCATATTGAATTTTGAATTGTTGAGTTAATTGTGTTAATTACGAACTTACTAAGCTTTAAAGCTTACTGTGTTAAGTCTTTCTCTATTTTACAGTGGTAATTAAAGCTAGCTCGGATCTGGGGTACTTTTGAAAGTTGTATTTATGGTATATGGCATGTATAGGCTAGTGAGTTCGTGGAATGTTTTGAGGTGTATAAATTTTTCTATGTGAAAATGGTGTATGTGATGTGTATATATGGTCTTATGTGAATGGCCAGTATGGTATGCTTTAGCGAAATAGAAATAGTATGCTTCATACTTGATTTGGTAGTTGAGATGGTGAATATATTTCATGTTTGAAATGGTTTGAAATGAGATGTGAATCATATGCTTTTGTTATGGAATTGGTTCATGAAATGGACATGTTTTGAGTATAGAGTGATGCTTGTAGGTATGACCCAAGTTTGGGTGGCAAATTGGCCTTGCAAATGGCCTATATTTGCCCACACAGTTGAGCACACGAGTGTGTGTCTCAACACTTGCACACGGGCTAGACACACGGGCATGTAACCCAAGTCAGTGTTGCACACGGGCCATACACACAGGCGTGTGGTAGGCTGTGTGACCCAAGTCAGTGTTGCACACGGGTTAAGACATGGTCTTAGGCATGGCCGTGTGAGTCACACGGCCTAGCCACACGGGCTTGTGCCTTGATTTGAAGAAGAAAATTTTCTAAGTTTCCCAAAGTTTCCGTATGAAATAGGTTTAGTCCCGGACCACTTCTAAAGCTTGTTTAAGGTCTCGTAGACCTTCTAAAGGGACTTTGTGTTATTGATTAACTATGATATGTTGATGTGTGAGCAATGGTTGTTTAAATGTTATGATTCGATCAGTAATACCTCGTAACCCTAGTCCGATGATGGATACGGGTTAGGGGTGTTACACAAAAGGACTTGGTAAATAGCCTTGTTTTTGTCTACACGGGTAGACACATGGGTGTGTGTCTAGGCCGTGTGTGACACACAGTCTGCCTCGTAGGCGTATAGTCTGGCCTTGTGTCCATTGTACTTAATTTGGTAAAACAGAATGCCTAGTAAAAACCACACGGGCTAAGGTATGGCCATGTGTCTCAATTGTGTAGATGACAAGGCCATAATACACGGGTGTCTGCCTTGGCTGTGTGACCCTAAAATGTTGCTGATGTCAGAAATAGAATGTCAAGGTTTTAACATAGGGTTGAGACACGGGCGTGTCATTTCTGTGTGAGGGACACGGGCCATGGAGACGAGCGTGTTCCAGGCCATGTGAAAACCCTTGTAGGTTTGAATTGAAAAATAAATCCACACGGCTAGGGACATGGGAGTGTGTAACCACACGGTCTGCCCACATGGGCGTGTTCCTTGCCACACGAGTGTGTGCCCCTTATTTTCAGTGAAATTTTCCAAAGTTTTCTAAAGTGCCTGGTTTAGTACTGAACCATTTCTAAAGTATGTTTTGGGCCTCGTAGGCCCATATTAGAGTCTTCAAGACGAAGTTTGAAAAGTTTTAAATTTGAACGTAATTTCATAACCCGAAAATGGTTGTATGCATGTTATCAAGTTAGGTAACGCCTCATACCTTGTTCCGGCGTAGGATACGAGTAAGAGGTGTTACATGACCTGGACACACGGGCATGTCCCAGCATTGTGTACAATGGGCAACTCGACAGTGAGTTACAAGGCCTGGCGACATTGCCATGTGACCCACACGTCCTAGACACACTAGCATGTCCTTGGCCATGTGGATACTTGGACTTATTTTTTAAAAAATTCAAAGGTTACACGGCCTAAAATAAACCACACGGTCGTGTCTGGAGCTATTTTTTCAATTTTGTTTCAAGTTCGAGAGTTACACGGGCAAGAGACACGGCCATGTGCAAGACATGGTTGGGCCACATAGGCGTGTGGGTGGTTGTGCGACCCACACGGCCTCTCACATGGGTGTGGGAGAAGCGAAGGCAATCACACACGGCTTGGACACATGTGTGTGTCTGAGGTCGTGTAAAGATTGGGCTTGGGTTTCAAATCTCACACGGGCTGAGAACACCCCACATGAGCCTAAACACGACCGTGTCTTCTTTAAAATCCTAATTCTCCCTTTCTTTTCTTTTGTTTTGTTTTCTTCCCCAACTATCCCCAACCTAGCTGCCACTCTACCTTTCATCGTCGATCGACTCCCACGCGCTCCAACCATCGTCCATATAGCCCTTCCATCTCACTACCCCACCACTCACGCCCCCATGCCCTAGCACTTTCCCCCTCGCCTAGTCACGCAAATCCAACACCCTCGCCCCTTTCCTCTCCCTCAAACCGACCATCGCACTCCTAGTTTTTTTCCCCATGCACCGCTCTCCTCTTCCCCATCACAGTCGCAGCCCCACACCCTTTTCCTTCTCCATTTTTTCCCACAACTAGCCCCCCAATGTATCCTCATCAGAACCCCATGCCTTCCACGCGTAAATCTCCAGTCGCCGCCACCACCCCACTGTCAGTCAACCACCATTTGCCCCTTCTTTTTCATTATTTTATTTTATTTATTATTATTACATTTATTTTCCTTTGTTTTCTTATTATGCTTTTCATTTGTTTATTATTTTTCTATTCATGACTTTTATTTTTATTATTTGCTATGTTATTTTACCTCTATTTTGGTGACTTGAAATAATATGCTATTTTTTTTGTTGATTTATTATATTTCTTTATTTTTATTATTTTTATTATTCCTTAGTTTTATTTTATTATCATTCTGGTATTTCGACCTTATGATTTTGGATTTTAGTTGGATTCACTTTTCGATTTGTGCTTATTTGACCTGATCCATTGTGTCGACTCGTACTTCTGCATTGAACACTAAATTTTTTTATTTGGTCATCTCTTTTTGCAGATTCATCATGACGAACACACACAGCAAAACCAAGGTAGTCGTTCCCTTTTCAAAAAAATGGAGGACATCGAGCCCGACCTCCTCTCCGGGCACTATCGTCAATGCCCCCATCCATTTTTACGGTTTTCCTAGGGTCCCAAGGAGGACTTATATTAGCTTCTTCGACTGAGGCCACTCGGCTTATGCCGTTGTATTGATTAAGCTGCTTTGGAGTAAGTCTAGTTAGCTGATAACGCTGGCGCCATCATTGTCACAGCTCCATGGGATAGGTTCTTTTCCATTATCAAGCCCACATACATGGAGCTAACTTTGGAGTTCTGTTCAACATTTCTCCTATAGCAGGTGATGACGGCCCATGACGAGCCAGGCACCATCACTTTCATACTCGGTGGTATGGCACGACATATAAGTGTCCTAGAGTTTGGAGTTGCATTGGGACTATACACTACTGATTTCATGAGTGCCGGGGGGTTCCTTTGATTATACCGGTACATCCACTGCTCACCATCTCTTTGCTGGGTAGATCTCATGGCGATTACGACACCTTATGACCTGAGTCGGTTAAAGGCGACTTATCTTCCTCCAACTTTAAGATATATTCATGCCATCTTGGCCCACACATTGACCAGTAGGAGAGAGAGCACCGGAGTCGTCAGTACCACCAATTCTTACTTTCTATGGAGCATGGCCATGGGGCATATTTATGATTTCGTCTACTTCATCGATCTCGCCTTTCACCATCAGACAGAGTGCTACAGGAAGGGTTCTATCTATTTAGGCCCTTATGTAACTCGACTTGCATGTCACCTCAGTCTTTTTGACATAACAGAGCAATCCTCCTCACTTTCACTAGTAGGCCAGATGTCCCCACAAGGATTATAGAGCATGAGCCATATGAGGATGATTGAGTGACTTCGTGGAGTGGATCCTCCTCAGTACCGATTATTTCATTTTAACCCTCAGGATGAGCCCGAGGGCTTCTCTGATGATGTCTTTTTCCATGATGAGGATCCACCTCATCATCCACATTCGAGTCACCATCCTGCTTCTTCTGCTTCTACCTTAGAGGTCCTCTCCGAGTAGTTCACTCGCTTCGAGCAGCACTACTTTCAAAGGTTTGACAGTATTGACGTGACTTTACAGCAGATCTGTCAGCACCTTTATATATCCCCTTCAGCGCTAGCGGCTCACGATACTGATGCTTCTAATGATTAGGCTCATTGATTTTATTTATTTTCCTTTTCTTTTTATGTTTATGTTTATTTTTTATTTTTAGTTGTTTTATTGTTACTTTCTTAGACTTATTTCATTTTTATTTTATTTTTGAACTATATTTTTATTTTTATGGTTAGTTTCTAATTGAGTTGTAACCTTTTAATCTTCTTCACTATTTGTGTTTATTTTCTTTTTAGTTTGCTCGGAATCATGCACTACATTTAGATTTGCCTATAATTTCGCTTTTCACTATTCTGGCGATTTCATCTAATATTCAGGGCAGTTTCAGTTTTCTGCCTCTTATGATATTCTGCTTATATTGTGATTATACATGTTTGTACATTGAGGACAATGTACATCTTAAGTGTGGGGAGGTTATTCATATAATTATTAGAAAATCACTGAATTATGTCTTGTATTTAAGTAATCTTCTCAAACTTCCATTAGAGTGAATTAATTTTGAGTTGGAATTTTTATTAATGTGTTTTGGATTAATTTGTAGATTTTTGTGTAATTAGTTGATTTAAACTTTAAGACATGAGGGAATCAAGCATGATAAGTTATTTTTTCGATTGTTTCTCTAAATTGAAGTTTTATCTTGAAGTTTGAGATTTGCAAGTTTGACATCAAAACCATAATTTTTTGTGAGATTTTGAGCCTTTAGAGCATACATGTTTTTCATGCTCATTTTATTATTGGTTATGAATGTGTCAACCTAATTTGATATTCTAGAACTTGCTTCAATTATGCATGTCAAGACCACACCTTTGATTTGATATACTAAGATGATAAAGGCACTTAGGTTTTAACCCACTTATCCCATAAAAGGCCTACCTTTTTAATTAACCCTTAGTGAACCCTGTTGAGCCTAATACACCATTTTTTTATTTACCCATTAATGTTAATCCATAACTCATTTTTTTCGTTGAGACTTTTCCCGTTTTATTGACTCCCTTTTTATCGATATTTGATTTGGTTAGTTGTCTAACTATGCTATTCTGTTTGAATTACTGAATTATTTTTTATTGTTCTAGATAAAAGAAAAATAGAAAATAAAAAATAAAAAATATAGTTATTTATTGATTTTATTTAGTTCTTTATTGATTGAGCTTGAACAGTTAAATTCATATTTGGAGAAGAAACTCATTTTTTATTCTTGAATAGCTCTTGATTGATGCACTTGTTTTTAATTCAGCATTTGTTTATTTTTCAAGTTTTGTAATTTATCAACTCGATCTCATTTATAACCAACATTTCTGGCATTTTCTCCACACCCTTAACCTAAGCCCATTACAACCTTTTAAAGACCTTTTGATTAGTGTGTCATATCATTTTATAGTGGTGTAGATTTGATTTTCAATCAAGCTTATGGTAATGACATTTCTTGCTTGACTGTTGAGCGTTTATTCCTGAACCTTAATAATTTTGAGTGGTTTGAGTGAATCTTTAGTGAGGATGTCAATTCTTGTCGATTTTGAATTTAAGGTAATTACTTAGATAAAGGGTGATACCTATGTTTTCATGCTTTAAAAATTTTCGACTTGGATTGTTTGAATCATTAGTGCTCTTTTAGTTGAATTGCCAATGCATGAGTATTTGCGAAATATTTTGAAACATTATTGATTAGAATTACAAGTTAAGAAAGATTAATTTTAATGTGAGTTGAGGTTTTTACTTAAGGACAAGCAAACGCTTAAGTGTGGGGATATTTGATAAGCTATAAAAGTAACATATTTTAATCTCATTCTTAATGTATTTTTGGATGATTATTTATGCAAATTGATGAATTTAATGCTCTTAATCCTTTAAATTCATGTTTCTATACTTAAGAGAGCATTTGGGAGCGAAAGGAGAGAAAAATGAGCCAAAATCAGACAAATAGAGCTATTTTCAAGAGCCACACGGCCTAGGTATTTGCAGACGGCTTGGACATACGCCCATTTGTGCCAAATGGGCTGGACACACGCCCTTTTGCCAGCCCATGTCGGTTTCGAACTCTACTTCCCAAATATGCGAAAAAACACAATTTTTAGGCTTTCTAAGCATTCTAAAGTCTATAAATACCAATTAGAAGAGGATAGAAGGGGGCCATCAGAGATGATCGAAGAACACCATCAGAATCAACTAAGAAGCAGATCTCTATCAAGATCAAAGATCTCCTTTTAATTTCTTTCGAAATTTTTATGAGTTTCTTTATGTCTTGTGGTTTTTCTGACTTTGAGATGTTTCTATTCTTTTATTTTTCATCACATTTCTTAATTTTATTGTTAGGTCTAATGTCATAAGTGTAGAGTTTTCATCTAAGTACACTTGTAATTTTTTTCGAATAGATTGGTTAATAAAATTATTCATGAATTGCATTAATACTTTTTATATTGTCCTCACGTGGTTTTTGCATGCAAAGTAAAATTGAAGCGAATGTTTCTAATTAGTTGTCTAATGTTTAAACTAATACTAAGTAGTATTACGTGGTAGGATCATAATATGGAAAGATAGTTTGTATTAGTAGATGAACCTAAACATATCCTTCGTTTACTTGAAAATGAGTAAACTGATTAAAAGAATAATATGTTGTCTATCAAGTCCAATTAGGGAGATGTTTTGTCTTGGGCATCGGAGCAATGACTCCCAGAAGATAGAGACATAGATATTATTGACTGAACTGACAGTACATTAGACTAAACCCAAGAATAATATATCTTGAATCTGTTTATGGATTTATTCACTTGTGACATTAATAGTGTGGCATACCTAAATCCTAAGTGGATGACGGACTATGTATCCGTGACTTGTAAACTTTGATGTAAGTAAAAGCTTGAGTTCAAATAGATAAGGAACGAAAAATTGGTTCATTGGGTGTACGACTTCTGCAGTTTGTAGTGTCATTCACAACATTGGAATTCATAGCCCAAAACATGGGTAAATGATATCCTCTCATTGGCATTACATGGTTGTTGCAAACTAAACATGGCCACAAGTTGTTCATCTTTGTAATGGATGACTTGATCATTATTCGATAGTGATTGATTTTTCATGGAGGAAGATGTAATGGTTAGCAAGAGATAAAATAGAATCATATTAGGAGAATAGATATTATCCCAAAGAGATTAATGATATCCTATGAGGGTAACACACTTATGACAAAGTCATTAGACAAGCACTGATCAAGTTGCTTTCATAATGGTATGTTGTTCGAGAGAGCTTAGTCACAATACTATAATGGAATGACATCATAACTAAATGAGTTTATAATTAATACGAAAAAAACTAAAACTTAATTATAAATCATTTGAGCCTTAATTGCATATGTCTAATCGATCCCTTTGCTAACTCACTGCAATCATAAATGAATCAAATGAACAAAAATAGAGAAATAAGAAACATTTAGGAAATTATTATGGTTTCTCCAAAATGAAAATGAAATTGGAGAAAACAGAATAATTTGGAAATGAATGTGGTTTTCTCAAAATGGAAATGGAAATAAAAATGGATATGAAAATGAGAAATGAATTCATTTACAAATGAACAAGGATTTCTCAAAAATGATTAAAAGATTGAGTTTATGTTTTTGAGCTATTTTAAAGCCCGAAAATGAAAATAAACCATACGATAATAATGAACAAGTTGAATGGTGAAATATTAAATATATTTTCTAGAAAATTTTATTAGGGGTAAAATTGTCATAATTTTATCAAGGGTATACTTGGGATGAGAAAATTATTGAATATATACATATTGAATTTTATTTTAGGGAAATAGAAAAACAAATATTAGGTTGGATCAAATTACAAAATATTGGGTTAAAAGCCTGAAAAGTACTTATAATTGGATCCGATATGGAAGAGACCCAAAAGCCCTAATGTAATAAGGGGAACGGAAAACCCTAGTATATTTAACTAGGGTTGTCACCCCTTACATCCTAGTAAAACTGGGTTTCATTTTTCTAGTTGAAATAAACTTCTTTAAAATAGATGGCACCAATAGAGCTATTAACACAACTTTAAGATATTGTTTCTCTTTCTAAAAGTAGAGAGATTTTATTCTCAACTATTAAATATATTTTTTCAGAATAACGATTCTGTCAATTTCTAATTGAGAAGAGAAATTTTGTTTTCACCCTAAAAGAAAACAAAACTATTTCTAGTTTCTGTGTTTGATTTAATTTAATCAAGCCCACACTCGAGGCAATTCGTGGTACGAGAATAATGGAGAAGATCATTTGGTTGAAAGTCGAGAATGACAAGGATCCTTCTATCCGAAAACACAGGTACGATTTCGGTCTAAGATTTATTGCTATAAATATCACAAACTGGGTTGTTTTCAAATTTTTTGTTTTCTACTGTGTAAGAAAACTATTTTCAAATCGATTTTTTTCCAACATTTAGTTATTTGTTTTTTCATTGCCTTCATTATTTGTCCAATTTTAAAGTTCCCAAGGGTAAGATTCTATTTCTAAAGCCTTTTCAATTTCAATTTCTTTATTTTTCCTTTGATTCTAGTGGCTGAGGACAATCGAGATAGGGAAGCTAGCACTTATGAGGTCATTGCCAAAAGGATTACAAAGCTTCCTAGGCTAGAGAGAGAGTTAATGGTGGGTGGCACTTTCGAGTGCACCATTATTAACAAGGAGATGAGGCAACTGCTCCATTACCATTGGTTGAAAGTGAAGCATTATAAGATCGAGTTCAATGTCCATATAAGAGATAAATCTCTAAGCACTATGAGTGGCCTCAAATTTAGTAGTGGAGCTAACTCTCTATGGTAAGTATTATCCTGCGATATATTAAGAAATTTTGTCCTCAAAGAGGACAACTAGTCACAGCATGCTACTTGGTGATATTGTCCCAAGATGACTCATTTGTGGTGCATGATACGATAGGTATTGAGTTAATGGTTATACACTCAAGATATTCTAGTTAATTGATCTGTCGTAATTCGGTGTAGCAAATTAAACTAGTCTTCACATTTAAGGGGCTTGAATAAAAGTATTTTTGTAATGTTTTAGTTAAGTTTTCTTAGGTTTATTTATATTCAATAACATTTGCAAATTGAGTATTCTATTAACCTTAAAGGCCGAATGAGGCCTAAGGGTGAGCTAACTTAGTTTGTGAGTGTGCAAGAAACCATTAGAAGTTGTACTAAATGGATACTAGTTGCTATGTCGCAACACGGATAACTCAATGTCGTAACATAGGGAGCAAAATGGAGAAAACTCAAGACTACCTTCGATGTTGTGACATACCCCTGAAGATAGCTGAAGAGGAGTATATCGATTGTTATGTCACAAAACAGGTATTGGTGTGTCGCGACATCGACTCTGTGACAAAAATTAAACATGAAGCAAGGGCACTTTGGTCTGCACAATCAAACTTAAAGCTCGAGAGCGTCAGCTAACCTAGGGTTAGGGACGACAGCCACCTAAAAGCTATAAATAGGCTCATTTGTCACTTGTTATGGATACCATTCCTTTAGCCTAGATTCTCTATGTAAAATTTAGTTTAGTATTTTCTTTCATTCTTCGGTTTTAGATTTATTTTAGTTATTCTTGTTGATTTCAAGTGATCTGAATTGTGAAAGCATTTAAACTATGTGGATTCACGATTAATCTCAATATAATCAAGCTCTTTCATTTACTCTATCTTATCTATTTAATTAGCATGCTTTCTCTTTACATCGATTCTATATTATCTATGAAAGCCATGAGGAACTAATCACTCTATGGGGGATTAGCGAGTGGAGGTATGATCTGTTAACTATTTTATAGGGTTACTCAACGGATCAGCTCTTTGAGAAAGGAAGAATGTAGAACAAACCCTAGGCCTGACAATCCCAAGAAGTCATCAAGGTGGGAATTAACCCAAAATTGGTACGGCCCATCTGTGAACACCTTCATCCTAAACCAGTTTGGGCTGTAAGGTCGAAAGATAAGTAGTTATTGCTGACTCGTTATGTTAGTGGAAGATCGGAAGATCCTACTAGTGTAGTGTCTAATGGATTGACGTGGAACTCGAAACGATAGTTGATGGAGATCACTGAAGCGAGCTAATCACCCATAATCAAGATTTGATTTATTCTCCTTTTCTATCTCTTAAAGTCTATTTCTTTAATGTTATTTTGTCTTTATTATTATAAAACCCTAAAAATTTTATTTTATATTTTCGTACTATAACTAATTTAAAATTACTAATTAGATATTTTAGTGTTTAGGTTAGAAATTATCTAGCACTCACCTCCCTTGGGTACGATCCTAGGAGTACTCACCTACTTCGTTGCAAAACTATATTACAACTCGACTCGTATACTTTTTAACAGCTCGTTTTCAATTGTGTTGGAAATAGTGGTTTTGGGACCACAATTTCGATGAGTGAGTTATTATTTTCTTTTTATTTTAATGCATGTGGGAGTTTATTAAGGTCGTATTAAAATTCCGTTAAGAAATTTTGATGTTTAAATGGTTAATTAGATAAAAAGGACTAAATCGTAAAAAGTACAAAAGTTGAGTTCTATTAGTTAAAGGGATTCAATGGCTATGAAATCTTAAACTAAAGGACTTGAATGGTAAATATACCATTTAAAGTGTTATTGGATGTGTATGGACAAGGTTTTGATGAAATTTTGATAGTTTTTAAAGGGTAAAATGGTAAAATGATAAATAAAGTGGAAATCAAATAGGCTAAAATCATCATCTTCCTCACATTTGTTTCTTCATAACCGATTCATCAATGGAAGATTAGCTAGGGTTCGCTAAGCATTGTTCTCACTTGCATGGTATGTGTTCAAGCTCCGTTTTTAATGATTTTTATATTTTTGAGTTCGTTTTAGCTTAATTTAGCTAGCCCGGGGGTTAATTTGTAAAACTTTTAAAGGTTAAGGGATTTTCCATGGATGATTTTGAATTATTTTTTATGTTAATTGATAAATTATGAGTCCTTATTAAAAAATAAACAAGTTTTGTTAAGTGATTTTTGTTGAATTTTTGAAATATGGATTAAATTGTTAAAGGTATAAATCCTAGGTTTTTTTTGTGAATTTTTAATGATTATGAGTTGTTTTAAGGTCCTTTGCAACATGGGTTAACTTGGATTTAGATTAAAATGGTTAGAATTTAAGTTATGAGATTAAGGACTAAATTATAAAAAGTTAAAATGTTTGGCAAATTAGTAATTTTACATAAATATGAATTATGGGTTAAATTGAATTAGATAAGTACTTAATTGAATGAAGTTATTTATTTAGATCAAGATAAACCACAATTGGACTTAAATCGAGGAAAAGCTAAAGCTTCGGATTAGTTCAACGGTATTTCTAAGCCTTAGTTATCGAGGTAAGTTCATATGTACTGTAATCGTTTTAAGGTTAGCTAAATTGAATGTTTACTACATTTTTTTAATATAAATGAATTACCATATGAATGTATCAATGCTATAACGAATTGACGGATATCGAATCCCGGTTGATCCTTAAGAATTCCTAAGATACAAATGACATGTCATTAGGGATTTCATATTTCGGGTGTTGGTCTTGAATGTCCTACCAATGGCTGAGGTCCTGCATTTTTGGCCATTCTTTACAGGTCGTGTAAGCAGTATCGTGTAGCTTACATTCCGACCCATAGCTCGTGTGAGCAGGCCCATTTCACAGCTCATGTGAGCAATGATGTAAAGGAAAGGCTACAGTTATATGTAAAGGCACACTATGTGTGAGCTTTCCCAAGTATCCGATGTAATTTTAGATGGTTCAACAGGTAAGAAAAGGAAATAAAAAGGCAAGTATGCAAATGGAATGAATCATGATCTCATGAAAATATTGGCAAGTTAAATGATATGTTTACATATGGAAACTACTTATCGTAAGGTTGAATTCATTTGTATCATGGAAATTATACTAACTTGTGAGTTAATGATGTTGTATAGGTTTATACTAAGCTTATGGCATTGGTATTGACGTATGCTTATTCTATGAATTGGATAAATGAAATGGTAAGTTATGTTTTGGGTTATACGAGCTTACTAAGCACTTGTCGCTTACGTAGTTTCTTTCCTTCGTTTTTTAGATTATCGGAAGCTCGATTTGGTTGGAGGCTTGTAGGAGACCTATCACACTACCCAACAATCAATTCGGTAGTTTTTGAGTATTTTGGCCAAGGTTTAAGATGGCATGTATAAGATGTTTTGTAATGGTGTTTTGGTGTGTTTATGCTTTGAACGTTATGTTTGGTTTGGTGCACTTTAATGCCTTACCAAGTTATGTCATTTTGGTCACTTTGAAATGGTTGCATATAAGGTTCTTTTGGTATGTTTGTAATGGTTTGATAATGGACAATTGTGATATTCTTTGACAAGTATTTGAATTAGATCTTATGCATGAAATAAGGTAATGTTGGCATGTTTATGTCAATGATGTTTGAATACAATTGTGGTGCCTTTGAATGGCATATTGGTTAGGTGAATTAAATTGGTTGAAATGGCATGATTATGTGTTTTTGAATGATTCTTTAGTCCCTTGAAAGTGTGCATAAGTGGGTTGGTTAGTTATGCATGAATTGGGTATGAAATGGCTTGATTTTAGGTAAAATTTTAGGTTTGCACGGCCTGGGACACGAGCTGTCACACGGCCATGTGATACACACAACCTTGCGACACAACCATGTGTCATTTGAAGTTTCTTAAGATTCCAAGTCAGTGAGTTACACAACCTAGCACACGGGCCTATGGGGTAACTCAAAGAGTTACACGACCTGGCACACAAGCATGTGATCGTACTCAGTGAGTTACACGAGCGAGGACATGGGCTGGGACACGGCCTTGTGTCCCTTGTTTGAAAGTTACACCACTTGGGGCTATGTCACATGGCCTGATCACACGGCTGTGTGACCCCTGTTTTTCAATTTTTGCAACTTTTTCCTTTCTATTTTGTTTCAAATTAGTCCCAAATTGCCTCAAAGCTATCTTTAGGGACTCGAGGGCTCGTTTCAGGGATAGAATGCATGTGATTGAATGGTTTATGATATATTTAAATTATTGAATGTTATGATGTTTAAATATTTCTCATTGTACATTAATGCTCTATAACCCTAATCTTGCGACAGAGACGGGTTATAGGTGTTACATACTTGCGGAAACTGCATTGTCTTTCTGTATTTTATTGCAATTATCACACTCTAGACGTAAGTACATCTGGAGACAGTCATTAATTAAATCCCCAAAGAGCTATGCTTAACTTAGAATGATGGCCAAACGTTACATGATTATTAGTACGTGTGAATGCCTAATGAATTAGGTTTATGTACTAATTGGATGGAAATCCATGTTCTTACTAATTAATCATGATTACCCCAAGGTGGCTTGAGTCAATGGATGTAGGAATTATCGTTGCAACGATTTACAAATGTTTTCAAGGTTTAATTTAAGATGCATGCATCATCTTAATGCATATCATGATGTTACAAAATGTTTTCAAACATTTTCTTAATACAAAGATATTAATATATGAATGTTTTATTTTTAGTTTAAAAATTACACCAACTCCCTTATTGAACATACTCACTGAAAACAAACTGAACGGAAATAATTATAAGGAATGGAAAAGGAACCTAATAATTGTCCTAAGCTGTGAGAACCTTAAAATAGTTCTTGATAATAAGTTCCCTCTGGCCACTCAAGCTGAGGCTAGAAAACGTTGGGAGGAGTCTGATGAGATAGCTCGCTACTATATGCTAGGAAGCGTGACCAACACTCTATATAAGCAACTAGAGAGTTGTAAGACTGCCAAAGTGATTCTGGATAAGATAGAAGACATGTTTGGAGGCCAAACTACCTTGGCTCGACAGTCTGCTATAACTAACTTGATGAATACCCAACAAAAGCCTAGTACTTCGGTCAAAGACCATGTGGTAACTGTAATAGGATAATTTACCGAGACTGTGGACAATGAGACCAATTTGGACTAGAACACACAAATTGAGATGGTGTTCAAAAGCTTTTCCAAGGATTTTGCTAGCTTTCAACCCGCATATAACCTTGGCAAAAAAAATGATGCTTACACAATTCATGAAGGAGTTACAATACTATGAGTTAATAAGTTTATGTTGAATGATGGTCAGTCAGTCTGAAGAGTAGAAGAAAATATAATTATCATTTCTTCCTCAAAAGGGAAGTGAAAGCATGCTAAGAAAGGCAAGGCTAAGGTCTATGGGCCACCACAAGTCTAACACCCCTATCCCGTATCCGTCGCTGGAGTAGGGTTAAGGGCATTGCCTGACAGATCGGATACTTTCATAAACCTTTACAGAAATTTCATACAACATTCATTAACAATAATCATAATGTCCCTTAAATCAGTCATTGAGACCTTAAGCATGCTTACAATTTAAGTCGGGACTAAATCAAAACACATAGAGAATTCTCGGAAAATTTAAAACTTTACTAAACTACAGGGGAGACACGCCCGTGGGAGGAGACCGCGTGCCCTCCACGGCTTCTAGACACCCCCGTGTATCCATCTGTGTCTATATACTTACTATACCAACACGGTCATTAGGCACGCCCGTGTGCCATGGCCGTGTACTACAAGGTCATATACTGACCTCCCCACCACGGCCACCAAGCACGCCCGTGTATTTGGCCGTGTACTTTTTAGTTAGCTACTAACTTGCACACCACGGCCAGATGACACACCCGTGTCGAGGTTGTGTGATGCTAAACTGCATCCTACAATTCACCCACGGTCGTTAGGCACGCCCGTGTGCCACAACCGCGTGACATTATAGGCCATTTACAAGGTCAAATTGCCACCCACTTAGGGTCAAACCTACAACCAACACATACCAAAACATATCATGCACATAACGCAGCCAAAAACTTTCCAAATTGACCATTCAATCAAAGCATTTAATACCAATTCCAACCATGGCAAAACTTATCTCATCACAAGCATAATACATTCAATACCAAACATCATTCCTTCTCAATTTCACTAATTTATGCTAGCATTTGATCAACACAAAGTTACCATTCAATAATCAATTTCTCAACCTACAAACCATACCAAAAGATGCATCACATATACCAAGTTCATTCATGTTAAAACTAGCACATATCTAGCCACATCTCATGGCTACTTACAAACATTAAACATGAACCAAATGACCAGCCTATACATGCCATATTTTAAATAGGTACATCATTCCAAAATACCCCAAAATAGATTACCGATAGTGTGACTGAGAAGCTGACGACCCCCTGATCCGAGCTAGCTTTACTGACACTGCAAAGCAGAGAAACAAATCACACAGTAAGCTTTATAAAGCTTAGTAAGTTCATAACATAATACATAATACCAACATGGCATCACATAGATTAATGTCTACAACCACAAATATAATACCATTCACAACCAATATGTTCAATAAACTCATCCACACCCACATTCATAGTTTCACCAATCACATAGATTCGATGCGTACCTTAGCCAAAACTTTGTTGACAAATACTTTTGCTAATCAATAATCTCGATTTATTTCGATCCACACTCGTTTCTTCCTCGATTCATTCGCACACTTAGTGCATAATTAATTAGCCACAGCTTAATTAGCATCGTACACTTAGTACATCCATCCCAAACCGATTTTAAATCGACATCGCGCACACAGTGCCAACCACCAAGCCGAAGCTTATTTTACTCCTCACATACAGTGCTATAATTTCCGATCACATTTTCGAATACGCACACTTAGTTCCATTTAACTCAATCTATCACACAGAATTCATTTTGTAATAATATTAGACCATTTATTTCATAGCATTAAACATAGCTAGATACAGGTATTATGTCCGAACTTACCTCAAACATCGACTATCGATACGGTCGATGAATCGAACACTTTATCTTTGCCTCTCTCTTGGTCTATACACATTTAAATTCAATCCATTCAGTCGTCATTTCATTGAATTTAGTCCACATACACACATTTAAGGCATTTTGCATAATAGTCCTCACATTTTCACATTTCGACACTTTAGTCCTTAATTCACAAAATCATCAAATCCACCAAATTCCATCTAGTACAAGCTTAGCTGAATTTTACTATTGTCCATACAAACCCACACATTTCACCTATTTCACATTTTAACCCTTCAATTTACTATTTTCACAATTTAGCCCTAATTAGCTAAATTCATCAAAATTTCAAGAACAACACATGTTCATCTAACTCATATCTTTCATTTAACACCATAAAACATCACAAAGCTCAACATAGCATCAATGGCATCTCACACAACATCATCAATTCATGAAATTACAACATGGGTTAGTTAGAGCACAAAGCAACGATTACAAAAACGTAAATATTATCGAAAACCGACTCAAAATCATACCTTAATCAAGCCAAATTCTAGCCGAAATTTTCAAAGCTTTTCTTCCTTCTTTTCTTTTGTATTTTCGGCACTAACCAAAGATGATAACATTCATCTTTTCTTTCATTTGTTTCATTAATAATATCATATTAAACATTTTACCATTTTATCCATCCATTAAACATATAAGACAAATTTTATACTAAGGTTATTTAGTCATTCAATCAACCACTATCTCATAGATGGCTTATTTGCCATATAAGGCCTCCATAATATAAAGACATCAACACTTTGATATTTGTAAATCAGCACACAGCTTTTACTCTTTATGCGATTTAATCCTTTCTCTTAATTTGACACATAAACGACTAAATTATCACACAGAATTTTCACACAGACGATATCATATAATATTCACACAGAAAATAATATTAAAAATATTTTTACGACCTTGGGTTTGTGGTCTCGAACCACTGTTCCGACTAGGGTCTAAACTGGGATGTTACAACTCTCCCCCTTAGGGATTTTCGTCCCCGAAAATCTTACCAGTGAATAGGTGTGGATATTGCTCTCTCATAACATTCTCAGATTCCCACGTAGCCTCTTCAATCCCGTGTTTGTGCCATAACACTTTCACTAAGGAAATTCTTTTGTTTCTCAACTCTTTAATCTCTTTCGCCAAAATCCGGATCGGTTCTTCACTATACGACAAGTCTGACTGAATTTCAACCTCAGTAGGAGCAATCACATGAGACGGGTCTGATCTGTACCGTCGAAGCATTGACACATGAAACACGTTATGAATCTTTTCTAACTCAGATGGCAATCTCAATCTATATGCAACCAGTCCAACTCGTTCAATAATCTCGTACGGCCCGATGAACCTCGGACTCAGCTTTCCCTTTCGGCCAAATCAAAGTATTTTCTTCCATGGAGACACTTTCAAAAACACTTTATCACCAACCTCAAACTTGATATCTTTTCGTTTCAAATCTGCCTAAGATTTCTGACGATCTGAAGCCGCTTTCAAACTGTCACGAATCACTTTCACTTTCTGTTCAGTCTCTTTTATCATATCAACCCCGTGAATCTTATTCTCACTCAGCTCAGTCCAGTATAATGGAGTTCGACATTTTCGACCATAGAGAGCCTCATATGGTGCCATTTTAATGCTATATTGGAAACTGTTGTTGTAAGCAAACTCAATCAGCGATATGTGCTTTTCCCACGTATTGTTGAATTCGAGTATGCAACATCTCAGCATATCTTCAAGAATCTGAATGATTCGCTCTGATTGACCATCCGTTCACAGATGAAAAGCAGTACTAAAATGCAATTTTGTGCCTAAAGCATCCTGCAATTTCTTCCAAAATTGCGAGGTAAATCTCGGATCTCTGTCAGACACTATCGATAACGGTATTCTGTGCAATCTCACAATTTCAGTAATATACAATTTAGCTAACTTATCTAAAGAGTAGTCGGTTCTCACCGGAACAAAATGAGCTGATTTCGTCAGTCTGTCTACTATCACCCAAATTGCATCTTTCTTACTCGGAGATAAGGGCAAACCTGACACAAAGTCCATTGTAATTCGCTCCCATTTCCACTCAGGAATCATAATCGGTTGTAACAAACCAGGCGGAACTTGATGTTCAGCCTTAACTTGCTAACAAACTAAACACTTTGACACAAAGTCAGAAATATCTCTTTTCATGCCATGCCACCAATAGAGCAGTTTCAGATCATTATACATTTTCGTACTCCCCGGATGTACAGTCAACTGACTATTGTGAGCTTCATTCAAAATCATTTGAATCAACTTTGAATTTCTTGGAACACAAATCCAATCTCTGAATCTCAAACAATCATCATTATCGATCTGAAATTCCGATACGGCATCTGACTCACACTGAACTCTTTTTGCTAACAACTCATTGTCACTCTTCTGAACTTCACAAATCTGTTGTAAGAACAATGGTTTTACTTTCAATTCAGCTACCACGGCATTATCATCACACAGATCTAATTACTCAAAGCTCGTAAAGCATATAACGATTCCAGCTCAAGGCATCAGCTACAACATTAGCTTTACCCGGATGGTAAACTATCACAAGTTCATAATCTTTCAACAACTCTAACCATCTTCTCTGTCAGAAATTCAAATCTTTCTGAGTCATCAAATACTTTAAACTCTTATGGTCAGTATAAATGTGACATTTTTCCCCAAACAGATAGTGACGCCAAATCTTCAATGCGAATATAATCGTAGCCAGTTCAAGCTCATGTGTTGGGTAGTTCTTTTCGTGCGGCTTTAACTGTCTCGAAGCATATGCAATGACTTTCCCTTCTTGCATCAGCACACAACCCAAACCATTCAACGATGCATCACTGTAAACTATGAATTCTTTGCCTAACTCAGGTTGAATCAACACTGGTGCTTCTATTAACAACACTTTCAATTGCTCAAAACTCTGCTGGCACTTTTCTGACCAATCAAATATAACATCTTTCCGTAACAACTTTGTCAACGGAGTCGCAATCATCGAAAAACCTTTCACAAATTGTCTATAATATCCTGCTAGTCCCAGAAAACTACGAACTTCTGACACACTTCTTGGAGGCTTCCATTCCAAAATAGCAGAGATTTTACCTGGATCAACTCGTATTCCAGCAGCTGATACAACATGTCCCAGAAAACTAACCTCACGCAACCAATATTCACATTTGCTAAACTTTGTATACAACTGATTCTCACGTAGAGTTTGTAGCACCGTTATCAAATGCTCAGCATGTTGCGTCTCATCACACGAATAAATCAAAATATCATCAATGAATACCACCACAAAGCGATCCAAATACGGTCTAGATATCCGATTCATCAAATCCATAGACACTGCAGGTGCATTTGTTAGTCCGAAAGGCATCACTAAAAATTCATAATGTTCGTACCTCGTCCTAAAAGCAGTCTTCGGCACATTGGATTCTTTAACTCTCAATTGATAGTATCCCGATCTCAAATCTATCTTTGAAAACAATGTAGCTCCTCTCAGTTGGTCAAACAAATCATCGATATGAGGCAACGGATATTTGTTCTTTATCGTCACTTTGTTCAACTGTCGGTAATCAATACACATTCTCATAGTTCCGTCTTTCTTTTTCACAAATAACACAGGAGCTCCCCAGGGTGAGAAACTCGGTCGTGCAAATCCCCTATCAGTCAACTCTTGCAACTGCGACTTTAACTCTTTCAATTCTGTTGGTGCCATTCTATATGGAGATATAGAAATAGGAGTGGTCTCCGGCACCAATTCAATGCCAAATTCCACTTCCCGGATTGGAGGTAATCCCGACAGTTCTTCAGGAAACACATCTGGAAATTCACATACGACAGACACTGACTCAACTTTCTTTTCCGACACTTTTGTATCGATCACGTATGCCAAATAAGCTTCACACCCTTTTCTCACAAAATTCATAGCTTTCATCGCAGATACCACGGCTGGTAGTCCTTTCATATCATTGGACTCAATTCGAACTAACTCACCATTCTGACTTTTCAACTCAACAGGTAAAATTCATACACACATAGGAATGAGGTGATCCTGGATCTATCAATGCAATGACATAGTATTAAATAAAGTGAAAGTACCGGTGATGATGTCTGGAGATGATGCTTCCTCTCGTGCACGTATAGCATAGGCTCGAGCAGAAGCTCTCGCCTCCGATCTCACGGCTGTATCAGTTGTCCCTCTCTGGCTATCATTCACATTTATGATATTTCTAGGTGGTCTACTTCTAACCGTCACATTACTCGGTCTTTCATTCTGAACATTTTCCTCTTCGACCATTTTCAGGCAATCTCGAATAAAATGATCTCGGGATCCACACTTATAACAAACTCTATTGTTGTACTGGCCCCAGCACTCTCCCACATGTCGTCTTCCACACTGTCTGCACTCAGGCTTGTTACTCTTAAAACTGCCAACACTTGATTCATTCGGAGCTTGAATTTGTGAACCAGTACTCTGTCTCAAACGATCTCTACTTGGGTGTCCAAACGAAGCATTTGAACGATTACTTGCATCTCTATATCTCTTAGTAGAAGGTTGAGAAAATTTACTCATTGATCTCTTTCTTTCATCACGAGCTTCTGAATCAGCTTTCTTCTTTTCCTTACTGAGCTCTTCAGCTTTGCAAGCTCTTTCAACTAACACAACAAATTCATTTATATCGAGTATCCCAACCAATAACTTGATGTATTCATTTAATCTCTCGCATATTGACTTAATTTTACAAATTCTCGCTCATATTCAGTAACAGACAACTGGCCCTGTTTCAATTCTAGAAACTCTTTACGTTTCTGATCAATAAAGTGTTGACTGATATACTTCTTTTTGAATTCAGTTTGAAAGAAGTCCCAAGTGATTCTCTCTCTCGGAACCATAGATATCAATGTTTTCCACCAGTTGTAAGCCGAGTCTCTCAACAAAGAAACTGCACACTTGATGCACTCATCAGGATTCAATGACATCTCATCAAATACTCTGATTGTATTATCAAGCCAAAAATCGACTCGCTCAGCATCGTCATCAGAAGTGGCTCTAAATTCTTCGGCCCCATACTTGCGAATCTTATCCACAAGAGGTTTATTTAATCTATTCGGATCTATAACTTGAGGCACAACAGGTATTTGCGGAAGTGGAGGTTGTGGAGCAGCCGGATTCGTTCGAACCAACTTCGTAAACCACTCACTTATCATTCGGAAGAAGGCTTGCTTAGCCTCTCCTCCCTCACCACTATCATTCGGCCTAGAGGTAGCCGGTGCTGTCCCTTGAGCGGAGCAGGCGCATTACTTTCTACATCGTCAGCAACTGCTCGATCGGGATCTATTACTATATAAAAACACATTTTCAAATATCAGATTTCATCACACTATCGCAATTTCAAATATGGCATATATAGCTAGACTTATTCACACAATGTTAGTCCGAGAATCGACTAAACTGTAGCTCTGATACCAACCAAATGTAACACCGCTATCCCGTATCCGTCGCCAGATTAGGGTTAAGGGCATTACCAGACAGATCGGATACTTTTATAAACCTTTACAGAAATTTCATACAACATTCATTAACAATAATCATAATGTCCCTTAAATCAGTCATCGAGACCTTAAGCATGCTTACAATTTAAGTCGGGACTAAATCAAAACACATAGAGAATTCTCAGAAAATTTAAAACTTTACTAAATTACAGGGGAGACACGCTCGTGGGAGGAGACCATGTGCCCTCCACTGCTTCTAAACACCCCCGTGTATCCATCTATGTCTATATACTGACTATACCAACACGGTCATTAGGCACACTCGTGTGCCATGGCCGTGTACTACAAGGTCATATACTGACTTCCCCACCACGGCCACCAAGCACGCCCGTGTATTTGGCCGTGTACTTTTTAGATAGCTACTGACTTGCACACCACGACCAGATGACACACCCATGTCGAGGCCGTGCGATGCTAAACTGCATCCTACAATTTACCCACGGTCGTTAGGCACGCCCGTGTGCCACAACCGTGTGACATTATAGGCCATTTACAAGGCCAAATTGCCACCCACTTAGGGTCAAACCTACAACCAACACATACCAAAACATATCATGCACATAACGCAGCCAAAAACTTTCCAAAATGACCATTCAATCAAAGCATTTAATACCAATTCCAACCATGGCAAAAATTATCTCATCACAAGCATAATACATTCAATACCAAACATCATTCCTTCTCAATTTCACTAATTTATGCTAGCATTTGATCAACACAAAGTTACCATTCAATAATCAATTTCTCAACCCACAAACCATACCAAAAGATGCACCACATATACCAAGTTCATTCATGTTAAAACTAGCACATATCTAGCCACATCTCATGGCTACTTACAAACATTAAACATGAACCAAATGACCAGTCTATACATGCCATATTTTAAATAGGTACATCATTCCAAAATACCCCAAAATAGATTACCGATAGTGTGACTGAGAAGCTGACGACCCCCTGATCCGAGCTAGCTTTACTGACACTGCAAAGCAGAGAAACAAATCACACAGTAAGCTTTATAAAGCTTAGCAAGTTCATAACATAATACATAATACCAACATGGCATCACATAGATTAATGTCTACTACCACAAATATAATACCATTCACAACCAATATGTTCAATAAACTCATCCACACCCACATTCATAGTTTCACCAATCACATAGATTCGATGCATACCTTAGCCAAAACTTTGTTGACAAATACTTTTGCTAATCAATAATCTCAATTCATTTCGATCCACACTCGTTTCTTCCTCGATTCATTCGCACACTTAGTGCATAATTAATTATCCGGAGCTTAATTAGCATCGTACACTTAGTACATCCATCTCAAATCGATTTTAAATCGACATCGCACACACAGTGCCAACCACCAAGCCGAAGCTTATTTTACTCCGCACATACAGTGCTATAATTTCTGATCACATTTTCGAATACGCACACTTAGTGCCATTTAACTCAATCTATCACACAGAATTCGTTTTGTAATAATATCAGACCATTTATTTCATAGCATTAAACATAGCTAGATACAGGTATTATGTCCGAACTTACCTCAAACGTCGACTATCGATACGGTCGATTAATCGAGCACTTTATCTTTGCCTCGATCTCGATCCACACTTCCTCTCTCTTGGTCTATATACATTTCAATTCAATCCATGCAATCATCATTTCATTCAATTTAGTCCACGTACACACATTTAAGGCATTTTGCATAATAGTCCTCACATTTTCACATTTCGATGCTTTAGTCCGTAATTCACAAAATCATCAAATTCACCAAATTCCATCTAGTACAAGCTTAGCCGAATTTTACTATTGTCCATACAAACCCACACATTTCACCTATTTCACATTTTAACCCTTCAATTTACTATTTTCACAATTTAGCCCTAATTAGCTAAATTCATCAAAATTTCAAGAACAACAAATGTTCATCTAACTCATATCTTTCATTTAACACCATAAAACATCACAAAGCTCAACATAGCACCAATGGCATCTCACACAACATCATCAATTCATGAAATTACTACATGGGTTAGCTAGAGCGCAAAGCAACGATTACAAAAACGTAAAAATTATCAAAAATCGACTCAAAATAATACCTTAATCAAGCCCAATTCTAGCCAAAATTTTCAAAGCTTTTCTTCCTTCTTTTCTTTTGTATTTTCGGCACTAACCAAAGCTGATAACATTCATCTTTTCTTTCATTTGTTTCATTAATAATATCATATTAAACATTTTACCATTTTACCCATCCATTAAACATATAAGACAAATTTTATACTAAGGTTATTAGTCATTCAATAAACCACTATCTCATAGATGGCTTATTTGCCATATAAGACCTCCACAATATAAAGACATCGACACTTTGATATTTATAAATTAGAACACAGCTTTTACTCGTTACGCTATTTAATCCTTTCTCTTAATTCGACACATAAACGATTAAATTATCACACATAATTTTCACACAGACGATATCATATAATTTTCACACAGAAAATAATATTAAAAATATTTTTACGACCTCAGGTTTGTGGTCTCGAACTACTGGTCTGACTAGGGTCTAAACCGGGATGTTACAACAAGTGGAAAGGAAGAGAACCAAAAAGCCTAAAGACTTATCGAAGTCTAAATGCTTATTCTACAGTAAGAAATGAAACTTTAAGGAAAACTGTAAAGAGTGGAAGGAATATCTAGCCTCTAAAGGAAAAGGTATGGAACTTTTTATGATAGAAGCTTGTTTAGTAGAGGATTCAATAGACCACTGGGCCATTGATACAAGAGTCATTAATCATGTTTGTATTTCTCTAAAGAGGTCTGAGGAGATGAAATATCTTAGAGGTAAGAGTCTATCGTTGTGGACCGAAAACAGGACAATTGTGGCAACTAAAGTAATGGAAGATGTACATCTTTATTTTCATAATTTTAGGAAGATTTTTTGAAAAACATTTTCTATGTATGGAGTATCAAAAGAAACTCATTTTTATATAAATACAACTTGATTGTGACTTTTAATAATGGAATTGCAATATTTAGAAATCACAATCTTATTTGTAATGGATGGATGTCAAATAATCTCTATTTTATCAAACCAAAGATGTACACACTGCTTGAGACAGAAATATCGAATAACAAACTTAATACTTCTCAATCTAGTAAGACATATCTTTGGCATTTGAGACTTGGTCATATTAACCAAGAAAGAATCACTAGACTTGTGAAAGACGACATCTTAAGTTCGCTTAAAGAAATCAATCTTTCACAATGTGAATCTTACTTGGAAGGTAAGATGACCAAACAACCTTTTAATATGCCATTCAGTTTAATACATTCACCGAAAAAGTTCGAGTACCAATCTAGGAGAAGTGGACAAGTTTAGGTACTAATTGTAGAAGCCCAAATTTGCCCGGGCCTACACTATATCCAATTAAAACAAAAAATTAAAAAACAAAATAATAAAAGTCCAAAACAGTCCCTCTGTCATTACAACCCCAAATTTAAAATTAAACCTAGCCCAAACCACTACCCAAATTTTAGCCCAATGCACAACCCAATAACAACACAAGCCCAAACGGCCCAAAATTGATCCAACTTTCAGCAGATGCTAACAGGAAACCCTAGGGTGCGCCGCAATCCTCCCTTGCGCCGCTTCAGTAGCCTCCAGCGCAACAAGCCTCCAGCCTGCCACGTCTATGCGTACAGCCTCCGTACTCCTCCGTACACCACTGCACGTCATACACCTGCGAAAGGGACAAGCAACGACAGTAAATGACAACAGAGAAAACAAAGCAAAAACAATTTTATTTTCGTTTATTTTATTTTTCAATTTCGGCCTTTAAAAGCCGAAGCAAGCCACTATACATTCGGTCTTCACGGTTTTTAATACGATTATTATTACGCATACGGAATACAGCAACAAAAAAAACCAGAAACAAATATTCAAAAAAGGTTTCTTTTTTGACATTGCATATTTTTTATCGTCTCTTTTGATTCTATTTCAAGCATTTTCCTTTTCTTTCCTTTTCTGATGCGCTAACCAAAAAAAAAGAAGGGAAACTTACCTTCGAAAGTCTAACAGACAGGCGAGCTTTCTTCGTTGAAATCGAAGTAAAGGCAGTGGTCGAGGTCAAAAACACTAAAACACTCAGGTCTGTCTTTAAAAGGACTATTCAAGTGGCTTGGAGTCTGCTGCTAATCGGTTGATTGTCGTGGCTCTAGTGGTCAGATGGGGTTTCAAAGGTGGCTGAGAAAGGGTTTGGCTTCGATTTTAAAAAATGGGGATTTAGGGTTTCGTTTTAAGAAGGCTTAGAGACATTTGACCTGTTATAGTTTGTTTTTCGACCATTAAGGAAACGACGCCGTTTAGGCTTATGGCCATAGTCTTTAAACCACACCGTATTGCTTATACCCAACGACCCGACCCGATTTTCGAATAGATCCGCGTGTTTTGGCCTTCGAGGATATTTGCGTGTTTAACCCTCGTTGTTTGTGATGCTATTGGATTAGACCTGTTATTTATTTCCTTTATTTTTTAACTTATCTCTATAATTTGCGTGCCTTTTCAATTCAGTCTAGCCTATGCACTGCGTTTTGAATCACTAAAATATTTTCTGTTTTAGTCCCCGATAACTTATGCGCAGTTCGATTTGATCCTCACATGTGTTTAAGTGCTTATATCTTATGAAGCAGTCCGCTAATTCTATTTTGTTTCAATCAAGTACCCTTTTGTTTTTATATACAATCTTCACATTTTTTTAATAAAAAATATATTTATATACTCTCCGTTTTAAACTTTCTATATTATTTATTCTAACTTGTTATATTATTAAAGTTTGTTTTACTATTAATTTAAAATATTTTTACATGTATTACTTATTCTAAATTTATACATATTATCTATTTTAGATTTTTACATATTATATAACCTTTTTATGTATTGTTCTCTTAAAATTGTTATAAATTGTAATTTCCTTATATATATATTGTTCATTTTTTTAAGGTATTTTTCATAGTTTTATTAATTTGGTTATTATTATGGCTAATTGTTCATAGCTTATTCATTTTTAGTTGATTTGAATTCATTTTTGTGGTCATATACATCGTCTAATTCATCTTTAAAATTTGTTAATGCGAAAATTAGGATAATATAGATTGAATGTTTATTTGTCTTAAATGTTGCCATTGGAGTTCATGGTTTTCATATTACTCGTTTACACTATATTCGATTGTTTATGCTTTCCAATTCTATGCTTCGTTAACATGTTTTGGCAACAATCTATCATGGTTTGCATGCATGTTATAATTATTTTTATAAATAACCTTCTAAAATTTTAAACGTATTTCAAAATAAGGTAATATTTGTACGTTTGGAAATTCGAAGAAATCGTGCCCAATCGTGCTGGGTGTGGTTTTTTGTTTGACTAAATAAACGAATATTCTTTCAAATTTTGTCCATATTTTCAAAATAAGGTAATATTTGTGCGTTTAGAAATTCGAAGAAATCATGCCCAATCGTGCTGGGTGTGGTTTTTTGTTTAACCAAATAAACGAATATCCTTTCAAATTGTGTCCATATTTTCAAAATAAGGTAATATTTGTGCGTTTAGAAATTCGAAGGAAACGTGCCCAATCGTGCTGGGTGTGGTGTTTTGTTTGACCAAATAAACGAATATCCTTTCAACTTTTGCCCATATTTTCAAAATAAGGTAATATTTGTGCGTTTGGAAATTAGAAGAAATCGTGCCCAATCGTGCTGGGTGTGGTTTTTTGTTTGACTAAATAAACGAATATTCTTTCAAATTTTGTCCATATTTTCAAAATAAGGTAATATTTGTGCGTTTAGAAATTCGAAGAAATCATGCCCAATCGTGCTGGGTGTGGTTTTTTGTTTAACCAAATAAACGAATATCCTTTCAAATTGTGTCCATATTTTCAAAATAAGGTAATATTTGTGCGTTTAGAAATTCGAAGGAAACGTGCCCAATCGTGCTGGGTGTGGTGTTTTGTTTGACCAAATAAACGAATATCCTTTCAACTTTTGCCCATATTTTCAAAATAAGGTAATATTTGTGCGTTTGAAAATTCGAAGAAATCGTGCCCAATTGTGTTGGGTGTGGTTTTTTGTTTGACCAAATAAACGAATATCCTTTCAAATTTTGTGAATATTTTCAAAACAAGGCAATATTTGTGCGCTTGGAAATTTGAAGAAATCGTGCCCAATTGTGCTGGGTTGTGGTTTTTTTTTTTGTCCAAATAACCAAACACCCTTTCAAAATTTCAATACATGTGCTTGGAGAATTTAGGGGATGATCTTGAATTCGATGACTCAGATTGTCGTATCCAATCGTGCTGGATGTGATACTCTATTCCTTCGGAACAAGGAATCTCAATATTCAATCAAGTTATTTAAAATTATAAAGAAAAGGAATAAAATTTCAAAATCATTTCAAACTTTTCAACATTAGGACATCAATTAATCAATTTGGTACCGATTTTGGGAGTTGCGAGGGTCCTCGCACGTAACCGACTCCCGAACCTATTTTCTTCTTGAAATTCGTAGACAAAAATTTATTTTATAGTTGACCCAATCACACCTAAACAAAAAGGATTGGTGGCGACTCCATATTTTTAAAGTCGATTCCCATTTTTTCAAAACTCGAAAAAATAGTTTCGACAGCTTGGCGACTCCACTGGGGACTGGTTGAGAACCAGGCCGTAAATTGATTAATTCTTGTCCTTTCGATTGAAAATTTGGGAAATTGTTTTGAAAAAATCATGTTTCCTTTGATGCATTTGCTAGTACTATGATGTTTTTGTAGAACACTTGCATCTGTATTGCATGACCGTTGTGGTCACACCTTTAAGTGGGAGTGAGAAACTATACCTTTGTGAGGTTTTCACCTCCGCATGGGCTAGTGGATTACTTCCGGAATACATCCGTACCTAGGTGCTTTGTGAGATTTTCATCTCTGCATGGCCATAGGGAAATGCATTCCCCTGAATAGAACTCGATTCATATGAGCCTATGATGGGTGAAGATTGAGGAATCTGCTGGTTCGGGTACCCTCTCGTTAGAGCCAAACCACATTTAGTGAACCCTAAGAGCTAACCCTAGGTAGAGCCATGCCAAACCCTAGTGGTCACCCAGAAAGGTGTTATGTGTTGTTTATTTCTCTTGTACTAACATGTTTGCTTTTGTTTTGATTGCATTGCATTGCATCATCATAGAAAGGAGATGTTGATTAATATTCGATTGCTAAATAGAGGAGTTTTTCATAAGGAAACAAACTTCTTGATAAAGTTGAATATAATACGGTTGTCCAGACATGGTCTGAGTAAACACAATGGAAGAAGGTTGATAGTCATTGGAGGAATGCAAAACCTTGCCCAAAGGATTCAAATTAACAAAAACTGTGCAAGAGCCGTCATGCCCCAACTTTCTTAAAGAAACTAAATAACATCGCAAGGGATAAGTGAGCAGCGAACCACGACCCGGATCAAGCCAAGTGGAAATAATAGAGACATCTTTTGGGAGGATTTGAAGGATTCGACTGCAACGTCTGGATATGAAGGACAAGATCGATGTTTTCACCTGGACTATGAGGATGGAGCCGCATATATAATCCGTTTTATGTAAAGATATTTGTTTTCTAGAGAAATTCTTCTAATGGAATTGAATTCAGAATTAACGTCTCTCTTTCTTCTTGCATTCCTTTCATGCATTTGCATTACATCATTTGCATTACATTTTGTGCATTAAATTTTCACATAAGGTTCCTAATTAGGTCAAATTATTTCAGTTAACCTGGAAAACATGGAACGAAGGTTGGAGAGATTAGAGCAAAGGCAAATACAAATGCAAGAGCAATTGGCCAAAATCCAGCAGGATATGCGAGATCAAATGAATCTGATGCGCCAGTTAACCTAATTACTAGTCGGAGGGCTTGGAAAAAGGAGTGACCCAGTGGTCGACAGTGTGGATGATGATGAAGAAATCGTTTATTCTCCAATGAGTGTCTCAGCCCGACCAGATGTGCCTCCGCGAGGGGCACCGGTCATTATCAAACCCCAATGTCAGACTGATACTTCAACCCTGTTGAACTTTCCAATGGTGTCAAGTTTTAACCCGGAGGATGATCGAGCCAAACTGGTTATACTGACCGAAACAAAAGAAAAAAGAGAGTGCACTTCAAAAGCCCCGAAGAAAAGGGAAAATAAAGCAAATAGTACGAGAAGGTATAACAAGGGTCACTTGGAGCTGATCACAGTAGGCCAGCCAATGACTGTAATTACCAGCCGTCAGGTCTCCCTAAGGCAAGAACCTGATCCAAGATCGAACTCAAAAAAACCCTAGCTCGCACCCATCCCAATCACGTATAGGGAGTTGTACCAAATTTTGTTTGAAGCACATGTTGTATCTCCTTTTTACGTGGAACCAATACAGCCCCCCATACCCTAAATGGTACGATGTGAATGCCCAATGCCAATACCATGCAGGAATTATGGGGCATTCAATGGAAAAATGCATCACTTTCAAGAAATTAGTCGAAAGGTTCATCAGAATGGGCATTGTAAAATTCGATGGTCCCTCTGGTGCAGAAAATCCGTTACCCAACCTTTCTGTTAAAGGGGTAAACTTCATAAGTTCCATGATAGATAGGGGCAGGAGATCCAAGAATGCATCGAGCTCAAGGCCCTAGCGCAAGGCCTGATTGATAGCAAATTGAAGAGATCAAAGTCCCGGTGGGAATGCTGGGGAATCTAAACATTAACGACATATTTGAGGAGGGAACCAAGGAATAGACTATTCCAAGCTTCTGCCTTTACATGCTTGGGAAAATTTTAAACAATGGGTCTGTGGAAGAGATCCTTGTATTCTTAGGACTAATCTAGAGCAATATTCAAAACATGCTTGTTGCTTTAAGCCTAAAAGCAACAAGAATCCTTTTGTAAAATAGGCTTGTGTCCAGAATTTTTATTTCAATAAAATGCATCTTTTTGAGTAAAGATTTCTATTCTTTACATCTCATACTATACATTCTTTGGTTTTTTTTTTTTTAGAATATTCTTTCATTCTTTATTTATGACCATACCATACAAACAATCATCCTTAGAATCATTTTTGGATCTTTTGTCTTCGTACTCGGGTACCCAGATATCAATGATATGAGCGACGTTGTTACTGACTCCCTTTTTGAATGAGATATGGGTTTAAGGGATCTAAGGACTTTGAAGAGGACAGAGATTGTAGTCTATTTTTTGATTTGTTAAGGATGGTAGAACAAGATGAGAATAGACTCTACCTTGCAAAGGGTCAGTGGACTTTGCAATCTTAGGAAAGGGTAAAGATCGAAGCCTAATTCACCATAGAAATAAGGCGAGACATCATTGAGCTATTTTCAAGAATTCGAGACGTTTTCGCACGATCATATCAAGGTACGCCAAGCTACTGAAACGTTGGGTATGCGGTTAAGATTGGTGTTTAAAGAGTCCATGTTAATGGTTCTACGATGGCCAGGCTAATCAGGAGATTCTTGCTGTCGATTTACCAAGAAAAGGAAATTGCACTAGTTATGCCAAATTGAGGAAGACAAAATGGGGCATAGATATTATGGGGGCCGATCTCGTCAAAAGCATCTAGCAGACACCAATTCATCTTTGTGGTTGTCAATTACTTCAATAAGAGGGTGAAGGTCGCTTCATATGCCAAAGTTACAAAGTCAGCGGTCATTAAATTCAAATCCAAATCCAAATCCAAACTCAAATTCGAGTTTAAATTCAAATTCAAAAAAGTGGCAATAAAAAATGCCAGAAAGAAACATAATTGCACAATGTCAAAGATTTATAGTCTGTTCAAAGATTAGACACCATATCAGTGCAGCAAAGGCAGCCAAAAGACCTTTCAAAATTTTTTGAAAAATGACTGAAACTTGTAAAGGTTGGCATAGAGAAGTTACCATTTACCCTCTATGTTTCCTGAGTGTTAGCCAACACCTTCACCGGGGCATATTTCCTATTGGTTTATGAAAGGGAAGCAAATATTGGAAGTTAAGATTCCTTTTCTCCAAGCTTTGATTGAACTAAAATTGGATAAAGCAGAATGTCTCCAATAAGCTTGATTGAAAGTATTCATCATGATCGAATGTACCAAAAATAGATGATACGGGCTTATGACAAAAGGGTTCGCTCAAGAGAATTTTAGGATAGGGACCTGGCATTAAGAAGGATTCTTCTCATCCAAAAGGACTTCAAAAGTAGTTGTAACATCCTTAAATCGGGGCCTTTGCATTTTATATGTTTGTATGTTGATAATGTGAATGTTATGCTAGTTGTGGGTGTTACAGGGTCCTGGCATGAGCTAGGGGTAGGCCAGAGTCATAGCAAAAATTTGCGTTTTGAGCTTTTAAGATGGGGGAGCTGATAGAGCTAGGGGTTAAGCATAATTGGTAGCAAGTTCTGGCACAGGAAGTGCTTTGGAAAAGTGGCAAGGAGGCGCTACTTAAGGTTTGGAGAAGTGACGCCTCAAGGGGGAGCAAGGGAGCCTAGGTTCGAGCAGCAGAAGTTCCCTTTCTGCTTGTTCTTTTTGACGCCAGGACCTGGAAGAGTTGCACTCAGGAGGGACTCTGTTGGATGAGGTTTGAAAGGGTCAACAGTTTCAAATGGGTGGAAGAGAGGAAATTTAAGAATTTGACTCATTCAAACAGATTTGAATGAGTGGCCAGGAGAAAATTTAGGAGCTGGTCATGGGAGCTTAGTGTTGGCCGAATGCCAAACACTAAGGGGAGAGGGTGTAATCGGTTTTGGGTGTTTTGAGGGCTGGCTGAATGTGCTTTAGGAAGGTTGTGAATTCGGCTAGATAGGGAGCCTTTAGTGTCTTCTCGTCTCATTTTGTTTTTATGCCGAAATCACTCATTGCACTTTCTCTTCTTATGTTTTATTTACCAAAACCGAATAGCCTTCAAAGCATTTACTTCTTTTCTTATTTTTTTTTTACTAGAACTGAAACCATCACCCTCCCTCTCTTTCGACTTCTTTTCTTTTCCTTCTTTTGGCCATAGCCGAATTTCTTCTACCCTTTTCTCTCCATTTTGTTCTCAAGCCAAATCACAAACCCTATAGAGGCACCTTGTTAGTGGAAACTAGAAGACCATTTAAGCCGAATGCTCCTTGCCCATTTTCTTCTTTCTCTTTCATGTTTCCTTTAATCTTTGTGAAAGCCGAAACTTGTTTCTTACTTCTCTTCTTCTTCTTTGTGCACTCTCAAAACTGAAACTTAAACTCCTTTCTTCTTTTCCATTTTTGCTGAGAAACCGAAACCCCTAAACATTCTGTTGAAGATCTTTCATCTTATTTGTGGGTTCCATTGCCGAATTTTCTTCTCTTGTGGGTTAGTGCCAAATTCTCTTAGGTGCCAAAGGGATCTCTAGCGTTAAGGTTAGTGATGTTCTTTTGAATCGATTATCTTCTTTCTCGGGATTTCTCGATCAAAGTCGAAGGCTATTTGATTTTATGTGTCAGTGTTTGGCCGATTGTAGGAAGGAGTGTTGCTGCATTCTTTTGATCTCCGGGATTCGTTTGACTTGTGAATCAAGCCTAAAAGCTTCGGGATTGTCGATCTAGGTAAGGGCTTTAGCCTAAATCGTTAGTCTCTTTTGGTTCATTTTCTCTGCTTTGATTCGGTTAGTGACTAAGGTGTGTTATAGACTCGAAGGCTAGCCAAACAGTTGGGGGAGTTGGATCCGAGACCTCAGCCCCTAAGTTTTAAAAGAGGGCAGTGTCAGCTGTACGCGACTGGCCACCTGGGTGTGGGCCGGCATCTGAGCAAAGCAGTAGACAGATAGCGGTGGTGTCGATTGACGACAGTACCGACGTAGAGAGCGTCGTATTACGAGTAATCAGGTATGTAACTCTTACACACTTCGTAGGTTAATATGTTATTATTTTGTGATTTGTCAAAAGCCGGAATAACGGTTAAACTGATGTGTTACCCTTGTGGGTATAAGCGAGGACTCCGGGTAAGTCTATTCTGATTTGGTTAACGTTAAATGCTTCGATTAAGGTTGTATATGCCATGTTATGTTATTTATGAATATTACGCATGATTTCCATGTTGTGTCATTTATGAGCATTAAGCATGACGTTGTTGCCATGGAAAGCATGTACATAAAAGTGGGTGATGAGAGGAGGGGGAAGGCATGATTATAGACTGTCACCAGTGGTTGAGACCATACAGTGGGTTGGCCCTGCTTCTTATATTATTGTGACTAAGTCTCAGTGGTTTTGACCACATACATATCTATCTTTGTGACTCGTCCGAGTGGTTTGGAACCACAGTGGGTTGGCCTCACATATCGATACCGAATTGTCACCAGTGGTTTTGATCACAGTGGGTTGGCCCCATACATATTATTTGTGACTTCGGTCACCAGTGGTTGTGACCACCAGTGGTTGTGACCACATACATATATTATTTGTGACCTTGGTCACCAGTAGTTGTGACCACACGGGGTAGACACAGGAGTTTCGGAGGGTTAGGTTGGGCTGCATGATATACATATTCACTTGTGGAACTGTGTAAGGAATTATATTTTCGGGGTGGGGATTCACACTGAGTCTCGGTGATTCTTGCAGGTGATTCTTAGATCGCGGATGTGGAGCCGGGACAGACTCGAGGTGGCCATGCATGACGTTGAGGGTTTATGTTTTAAACTATTATCTGGTTGCTTCACTTTAAATTTGGTATTGGGTTTATAATAAGGCCACTCGTTTTCACTTTTTGGATTATCCAGCTGTTTTAATTTTCACTGAATCTTGTTTAAACTGGTAATGGTATGCTTAACAAATCTATAAAATGAACATTTTCCAAACTTACACAAATTATTGAGATTTTTCTAAAACTTACCATCGGGTAACGATAAAAAGAAGTAATTACAAATAAAGTTCAATTGCATTCAAAACTAAATTCGTAATGGTTTTAACATCCTCATTCCAACCAACTCGACTTTTCACAAAAACATAGTTTTTTTTTTTACAATTAGAGACATCAACTTATTTTCCAAATTACAGTTCTTTCAAATTTTGTCAACAACTGGCTTTATCAAATACGATCTTTCCCTGTGACATGCCGGATTCGGTCGTAGTGTCTTGATCGGGTTTGGGGTGTTACAGTAGTTGCCAAATTTGAAAAAAAACCTTATGTGGTGAATAAGGCTTGTTCTATTAACTTTGACCAAGATGGATGGCAAGCTCATGCTCAAAGCCGGTAAATCCAGATTTCTGTCTAAAAGGAGAGGCCAAGGTGAAAACCCACAAAAGGGGATTTTTTAAAAAAAAAAATCAAAAATGAAAATTCAATCAAAAGAAGAAAGAAAAAGGAGAGGCCAAGGCGAAAACCCGCAAAGGGCGCTTTGAGATTAGAGGTATTTGAGTTGAAAACCCGAAATGGGCGGCTCAAATTTTTACTAAAAGTGGGGCACACGGTAGTCTTGCTATTAACAATGAGGAGGTATGCTATGTCTTGGGGCATCGACAAAGTACTTCGGATCCCCTAAACACATATTGAGCATAAAATGGTCCTCAAGAAGTTTGAACAGAGAAGCTCAAGCTGCGATATCTGGGGCACCTAGTTTTCCATCTTATCCATTTTGGATTTGCTATCTTTTATTACCTTATTCTTTTCAAGATATGCCTCTAATAAATTCCCTGCTTAATTGCATTTACTAGCGTGGATTAACTTGCTTGTTTCGAGCTATGCTCCCAATCAATTTCATTCTTGTCCATGGTTATGATCTCTTTCAAGCATTTTGCATTGGAATACGATTAGTGGACTAATAACACTTTCATAAAAGGAGTTTCGCATATTACTCCGGAAGTTTCTGAATAATACAAGAACTTGAAATAGGACTATTGTTTAAAACTCACCAAGTTTAAAGAAGAGTCTAAACTGAGATTATCTCTTCAGATTTTTGTCAAAAAATAATGGTTGAAAATGACAAGATATTGCGTCAGTAATACAATCTGGACGAAAATGGGTAATCATGCATACACATCTGGTTGGGTCACCCGGGGAGTGATCAATAGATGGAAGCTGATACAGATCCTATACCTTTGAATAACAATGGGATGGATTGAAGAAGAAACAAATCTTACGGATGGAAAAGATTCAGATCATATACCCCTAGGTCACAATGAGATGAACCCTGAAGTAACAGTGGGGCAAATTTGCTGAGCAAGATATTTGTTTTCTTGGGTTTTCTGTCAAGAATACCAGTTGAACAAGATCGCAACATAAGACATCAGTGATATAGCCCTGATAAGACAATGAGTGATGACCACCTTGAACTTTTAAAAAGGGATCATTCTCATGAAATTCCGTATTCATGCAAAACATATTTAGTTAGGAGCATTTGATTCATTCCGATCATTGTATCCTAATCATTGTAAGAAATCATTCTCATGACATTTTGCATTCATACAAATGTCATTCATAAGACACATTTAGTTAGGAGTATTTGATTCATTCCAACCATTGTATCCTAATCATTGTAAGAAATCATTCTCATGACATTCTACATTCATACAAATGTCATCCATAAGACACATCTATTTAGGGGCATATGATTCATTCCGATCATTAAATCCTAATCTTTGTAAAAAGACCATTCTCAGGACATTTTGCATTCATGCAAATGTCGTCCATAATACATTTAGTTAGGAGCATTAAATTCATTCTGATCACTGCATCCTAACCATTTTGTATAAGCATAAACACAAAACTGATTTTACAGGACAGGTCCCCTAGAGGACGTTGTCGCAATATCGGTGAATTAGAAGATCTTGCCTTCCTGAGCAAAGTGGATCGAAGAGACCAGCCCTATCTCTCTGACCAGCAGTGGAATAGGTCGAAGATTGTAGATCTTGAAACCCTAAGTAGTAGGGAACCAAGATCAAACGGCAAATCTTGTCTCCCTAAGCAGTAGTGGAACAGATTTAAGCCACCAGCCCTATCTCCATGACCAGCATTGGAATAGGTCAAAGATTGTAGATCTTGTCACCCTAAACAGTAGGGAACCAAGATTGAACAACAAATCTTGTCTCCTTAAGCAGTAGTGGAATAGATTTAAGCTACTAGCCCTATCTCCCTGACCAGCATTGCAATAGGTCAAAGATTGTATATCTTGTTGCCCTAAGCAGTAGTGGACCAAGATCGAACGACAAATCTTGTCCCCCTAAGTAGTAGTGGAACAGATTTAAGCCACCAACCCTATCTCCCTGACCAACAGTGGAATATGTCGAAGATTGTAGATCTTGTCGCCTTAAGTAGCAGTGGACCAAGATCGAGCGGCAAATCTTGTCTCCCTAAGCAGTAGTGGAACCGATTTAAGCCACCAACCCTATCTCCCTGACCAGCAGTGGAATAGGTCGAAGATAGTAGATCTGGCAATCCTGAAGTTGTAAGAGCAGATCGAAGACACCAGATCTTGCCTTCCTAAGCGAAGTGGATCGAAGATAGCAGATCTGGCAATCCTGAAGTTGCAGGAGCATATCGAAGACATCAGGTCTTACCTTCCCGAGCGTAGCGGATCGAAGATAGCAGATCTGGCAATCCTAAAGTTGCAGGAGCAGATCGAAGACATCAGGTCTTGCTTTCCTTAGTGAAGCGGATCGAAGATATGAATTCTTATCTCCTCGAAATCCCCAGTGGAGTAGATTGAAACTACAAATCTCTTCTCCCTGAAATTACATCGGAATTGGATCGAAGCACTAGTTCCTATGCCCCTAAAGATGCAGTGGGATGGAATGAAGCTACTCGAAAAAGAAAAGCACTAAAATAAGCCAAAATTTCACAAGACCAGACAAATTTGGCCCTTTTATAGTCTTTACTCTATTCTCGTTACACGACAATGAGCAAAGAGGGGCAGCTGTAGAAGCCCAAATTTGCCCGGGCCCATACTATATCCAATTAAAACAAAAAATTAAAAAACCAAATAATAAAAGTCCAAAACATTCCCTCTGTCATTACAAACCCAAATTTAAAATTAAACCTAGCCCAAACCACTACTGAAATTTTAGCCCAATGCATAACCCAATAACAACACAAGCCCAAACGACCCAAAATTGAGCCAACTTTCAGCATATGCTAACATGAAACCCTAGGGTGCGCCGTAATCCTCCCTTGCGCCGCTACAGTAGCCTCCAGCTCAACAAGCCTCCAGCCTACCACGTCCGCACGTACGGCCTCCGTACTCCTCCACACACCACTGCACGTCATACACCTGCGAAAGGGACAAGCAACGAAATCAAAAAACAGCAAAGGAAACAAAGCAAAAACAATTGTATTTTCATTTATTTTATTTTTCAATTTCGGCCTTTAAAAGCCGAAGCAAGCCACTATACATTGGGTCTTCACAATTTTTAATACGACTATTATTACGCATACGAAATACAACAACAACAAAAAACAGAAACAAATATTCAAAACAGGTTTCTTTTTTGACATTGCATATTTTTTATCGTCTCTTTTGATTCTATTTCAAGCATTTTCCTTTTTCTTTTTTTTCGATGCGCTAACAAAAAAAGAATGGAAACTTACCTTCGAAAGTCGAACAGACGGGCGAGCTTTCTTTGTTGAAATCGAAGTAAAGGCGGTCGTCGAGGTCGAAAATACTGAAACACTCAGGTCTGGCTTTAAAAGGAACCATTCATGTGGCCTGGAGTTTACTGCTAATCGGCTGATTGTCGTGGCTCTAGTGGTCGGACGGGGTTTCAAAGGTGGCTGATAAAGGGTTTGGCTTTGATTTTAAAAAATGGGGATTTAGGGTTTCATTTTAAGAAGGCTTAGAGACATTTAAGCTGTTTTAGTTTGGTTTTAAACCATTAAGGAAACGATGCCGTTTAGGCCTATGGCCATATCCTTTAAACGACGCCATATTGGCTTATACCTAACGACCCGACCCGATTTTGGAATAGATCCGCGTATTTTGGCCTTCGGGGATATTTGCGCGTTTAACCCTCGTTGTTTGTGATGCTATTGCATTAGGCCTGTTATTTATTTCCTTTATTTTTTAATTTATCTCTATAATTTGCGTGCCTTTTCAATTCAGTCTAGCCTATGCACTGCGTTTTGAATCACGAAAATATTTTCTGTTTTAGTCCCTGATAACTTGTAACACCCCAAAACCCGGTCAACACAACACGATCGAATCTGGTATGTTACGGAGTGAAAACAATTTGAAAACACAAGTTTGTCGAAAAATATTCTTAGAAACCCATTCATAGTTTAAAAGTTTAGAAATCTCTGTTTAAAATGATATTGAAATCGTATGATGGTTTCTTTAAAACTCATGCTTGAAAATCTACTTGTTGTTACAAGTTTTAGATACTTGATAAAAACTGAATGCGTTACGTATAATCGAGTTAAAACCGTTTGCCTCTTGAAGTTGGTTGAAAATTGAAGTTTAAAAACACACAAGTTATCTTTATTATCATCTTATAAGTTGTGTTACTCGATGGTAACATTTAAAAACCCGAAAGAGTTATAGTTTTGAAAACATTGCTTTTTACCGGTTAATTTAACAAGTCCATAAATCCATCATATGTATAATATAATCAAAATAAAAGCAAATAAATAAACCCAAAATAATACTTAGTGGCCTTATTACAAAACCCAAAACCAACTTTAAAGAAAATTACTAAAATCGAAATAGCAGGTTAAAATCAAAACCAAACTAAGATGCATGGCCACCTCGAGTCCTCCTCGGCTCCATATCCGCAATCTTATGCCTCATCTGCAAAATATAAGGGAAGGGGTGAGTCACCAAGACTCAGTGTATAACTCCCCAACTCGATATTTCAAACACTTACATAGATCATCAGTATAACATGCAGATCATGCAACCCATAACCTAACCATCCAATCTCCTTTAACTACCCCGTGTGGTCAAAACCACTGGTGGTCAAAACCACTGGTGACCGAAGTCACAAATATATCAAGTGATGGGGCCAACCCATCGTGTGGTCAAAACCACTGATGACAATCCCGTAATAATCATGTGGGGCTAACCCACTGTGGTACCAAACCACTGGGACGAGTCACAATAATCCGTGTGTGTTCAAAACCACTGGTGACCGTAGTCACAAATATCAATCGTGTTGTCAAAACCACTGGTGGTCAAAACCACTGGGACTCAGTCACAAATCATATCAATAGTGTGGTCAAAACCACTGGTGACCGTAGTCACAAATATCAACTGATGGGGCCAACCCATCTTGTGGTCAAAACCACTGGTGACAGTCCAAATAAATCATCCTCCTCCCCTCATCAATCCCACCATCATCATGCTCATATCATACGTATCATAATGTCATATATCATGCATTTTTGGATAACATAGCATTTAACAGCACATGATGGCATATACAAACATACATCGTAAATCACGTAATAGGGGACTTACCCGGAATCCAAGCTTATGCCCACAAGGCAAAGCCGCTAACACAAAGGTTATACAGTAACACAATAAGCATTGTTAAACTAATAGAGTGTGTAAGAGTTTACACACCTGATTACGCGTAAGACTATGCTCTCTACGTTGGTACTGTCGTTAATCGACACTACCACTATCTGTCTACTGCTTTGCTCTGATGCCGGCCCACACCTAGGTGGCCAATCGCGAACAGCCGACACTGCCCTCCTTTTGAACTTAGGGGCTGGGGTCTTAGATCCAATCCCCCCTAACGTTCAGCTGACAACAGGATCCATACGGCCTAAGTCGACGAAACCCCGAGGCTCTAAGCGTAACTCACAACCAATAAACCCCAAAAGTTCACACAAGATGACGCCACGACACTCCCCTGCTTCCGGCCAAGCACAACATTATTAAGTTAATAGCCCTTCGGCTTATCCACAAAATCCCAAAAATATAACATATGAAGACAACTCCTTACCTAGAGTCGATTTGGTTTCCAACCAAATCCCGAACCACGTGATGATCTCTCTTGAAATCGGCTAAACCTTAATACACATAGGTGGTTAGCCTTCGGCTTATGAATGATTGAGAAACGGATATCGAGATGTTAACCCCTTACCTCGATCGATCACCAACTCCCAAAGGCTCACAGAGTTCGGCTAAAGCCCCCCTGCAATCGATTTTAGCATTACAACACTTAGCATCCATAGGCCATTCGACCATAACTTAAATCCCGAAACCACAAGAGTTAGTCGCCCCTTACCCTGATGATTGATTTGGCTTCTACACACCAAAGATCGGAACCCCCTATTGCTGCTAGAGATTTCGGCTACACACAAAACAATGAGATCTCAATCTACAACGAACGATAAATGAAAGAATCATGCCGAAAGAGATTTCGACTTTACCCAAAGCAACTGAGAAAGAGAAGATAATTAATCTATACTCACCAGGAAGATTCGGCTATGAGTCCAAAAGAGGAGAAAAGAAAAATAACCAAAAATGAAACGTAATAGAAGAAGAGTGATGCCGAATAGTAGAAGAGAAGAAGGTTGAGTATTTCGGCACAAAAGGATTAAAAGAAGAAGTCGAATGGGGTAGAGGGTATTGGCTTCGGCTTTTCAAAACAAGGAAGAGATGAAAGAAGATGGAATAGAATCGATTTTAGTAAGAAAGGTGAATAAAGTTTCGGCTATGATCACAATAGGAGGAGGAGGAGATGAACAATGGTGGTTTCGGTTTTGAACACAATAAGAAGAAAAGTGAATTCGGCAATTTGGCTAACAACGAATGACTAACAAGGTAAAGAAAGGAAATATGAGCATTGAGTTTCGACACTTGGCAAAACTTGCAAAAGAAAAGATCGCCCAGCAGCTAGAGTTGTTGAAAAAAACAAAGAAAAGAGAAAGACTTTGGTGTGCTAGCCGAAACACTCCCTAAGCCACTATTGATATTCGGCCACACCAAAAGCTCCCCAAAACCGATAGCCTCATTGACCCACAGTCCACCATTCGGCCATCTCTTCCCAAGTGAGTTGAAATAATTCAAATTCCTAACTTTCCTCCCCTCCACCAATTCAAATCAGTTTGAACAGGTCAACCCCTCAAATTTCTCCTCTCCATCCATTTGAAAGAGTCCCACCTGAGCACTCTTCCTCAGCTTGTGGCGTCAAAAATAAACAGCAAAGGAGAGGTTTCCGCAACTCGAACCCCAGCTCCCCCCTTGCTTGTGGCTTCATCTCCTTGATGCCTAAGTGGCGCCTCCTTGCCAATTTTCCACTTGATTCCTTGTGACACAACCCTCAAATAAATTTATTTAACCCCTGCTTCATCTAGCTCCTTCCTCTTAAATGCTAAAATAAGATTTTTAGCCATTCCCCAGGGCTAACCCGAGGTCATGTCTAGACCTCAAAACACACCAAACCAACACAGTAGGCATAACAACTCACGCAAACACATACCAAATGCAGAGCCCCGATTTAAGGATATTACATAACTTATGCACAGTTCGATTTGATCCTCACATGTGTTTAAGTGCTTATATCTTACGAAGCAGACCCCTAATCCTGTTTTGTTTCAATCAAGTAGCCTTTTGTTTTTATATACAATCTTCACATTTTTTTTTTGATAAAAAAATATATTTATATACTATCCATTTTAAACTTTCTATATTATTTATTCTAACTTGTTATATTATTAAAGTTTGTTTTACTATTAATTTAAAATATTTTTACATGTATTACTTATTCTAAATTTATACATATTATCTATTTTAGATTTTTACATATTATATAACCTTTTTATGTATTGTTCTCTTAAAATTGTTATAAATTGTAATTTCCTTATATATATATATTGTTCATTTTTTTTCTTTTTTAAGGTACTTTTCATAGTTTTATTAATTTGGTTATTATTATGGCTAATTGTTCATAGCTTATTCATTTTTAGTTGATTTGAATTCATTTTTGTGGTCATATACATCGTCTAATTCATCTTTAATATTCGTTAATGCGAATATTAGGATAATATAGATTGAATGTTTATTTGTCTTAAATGTTGCAATTGGAGTTCATGGTTTTCGTATTACTCGTTTACACTATATTCGATTGTTTATGCTTTCCAATTCTATGCTTCGTTAACATGTTTTGGCAATAATCTATCATGGTTCGCATGCATGTTATAATTATTTTTATGAATAACCTTCTAAAATTTTAAACGTATTTCAAAATAAGGTAATATTTGTGCGTTTGGAAATTCAAAGAAATCGTGCCCAATCGTGCTGGGTGTGGTTTTTTATTTGACTAAATAAACGGATATTCTTTCAAATTTTGTCCATATTTTCAAAATAAGGTAATATTTGTGTGTTTGGAAATTCGATGAAATTGTGCCCAATCGTGCTGGGTGTGGTTTTTTGTTTAACCAAATAAACGAATATCCTTTCAAATTTTGTCCATATTTTCAAAATAAAGTAATATTTGTGCGTTTGGAAATTCGAAGGTATCGTGCCCAATCGTGCTGGGTGTGGTGTTTTGTTTGACCAAATAAACGGATATCCTTTCAAAATTTGCCCATATTTTCAAAATAAGGTAATATTTGTGCGTTTGGAAATTCGAAGAAACGTGCCCAATCGTGCTGGGTGTGGTTTTTTGTTTGACCAAATAAACGAATATCCTTTCAAATTTTGTGAATATTTTCAAAACAAGGCAATATTTGTGTGTTTGGAAATTCGAAGAAATCGTGCCCAATTGTGCTGGGTTGTGGTTTTTTGTTTGTTCAAATAACCAAACACCCTTTCAAAATTTCAATACATGTGCTTGGAGAATTTTGGGGATGATCTTGAATTCGAGGACTCAGATTGTCGTATCCAATCGTGCTGGATGTGATACTCTATTCCTTTGGAACAAGGGAATCTCAATATTCAATCAAGTTATTTAAAATTATAGAAAAAAGGAATGAAATTTCAAAATCATTTCAAATTTTTCAACATTAGGACATCAATTAATCAATTTGGTACTGATTTTGGGCGTTGCGAGGGTGCTAATCCTTCATCGCACGTAACCGACTCCCGAACCTGTTTTCTTCTTGAAATTCGTAGACCAAAATTTATTTTATAGGTGACCCAATCACACCTAAACAAAAAGGATTGGTGGCGACTCCATATTTTTAAAGTCGATTCCCATTGTTTCAAAACTTGAAAAAAATGGTTTCGACACTAATTTTATATTTTAGCCAATTCAAAAAAAAAATAATAAAAAGATTGAATTCTTGAAAACAAAAGTAAGATGATTAAATTTCTAATTTATGAAGTGTATAAAGGCTTGAGTCATATTCTAGCATGCAAAATTGTACTTTATATAACTTGATGCAAATAAATATTTAACCTAAGGCGATGCATAGATTAGAAGCATACTAGTATATTAATAATAACAATGGTCACATCAATGTCACCAGTGACAATAAAAAGGTTAAAATATGTCATAGTCCTTGTACTCTTCATGAATTTAAAATTTAATTCTTATATTTTTATTTTCAAGAATTTAGTCTCTCTACTTTTCATATTTCTAAATTTAGATCCAGTTATTAACACTATTTTTTTGTTAAATTAATTGGTATAACATTTTGAAATAAAAAACACACTTAATAGTAATGTAAATAAAAAATGGCATTGCGATGACCTAAATTCAACAAAATAATTTTAATAGTGTTAACAATTGGACATGAATTTTGAAATCTAAAAAATAAAAAGACTAAATTCCAAAAATAAGAACACAGAGACTAAATTCTTAATAAAAAAATATTATTCTCTCCATCCCAATAAAAATATAACAATTGATATTTTTGAAGTCAATTTTTTTTTTCTTTAACCTTAATTATTTTAAATATTTTAACAAATTAAATTTCATTAAAGAATATATTTTTAAACTTTATAGTATACTTTTTCAAAATTTTATTAAGAATAAAATTTAAAATAAAAAATCAAAATGGAAAGTTTTGATCATTAAAATTATAACAAATTTAGTGGTAAAGGAAATAGCATTTAGACCATTTTAAGAGTCATAATTACAGACTTGAGAAGCATGCTGAGTCACGATGGGAAGACACAAGGAAATAAATCTCAACCCAAAGATTTTTTAAATCAATCAGCCCAATGATTATCATAGGTTAAGGAAATTTTATCCAATGGCTTAGACTTTGTTTAGCCCAAAAATATGGGTTCAAAATGGTAAGGGCTTGAGTCCCAACACTGGTTTGCTTCTCTTTCCCTGAAGAAGCCTATAGCTTTGATTTCATTTCATTAACCCGTTTTGAGAAACCTTTTCTCCCTTTCCAGAAAGAGCTTTGCTTAACTACACTTTAGTTGCGGCTGACATAAGAACCGATACCCATTGTTTTAGGATGACAGTATTCCGATTATCTAATAGATTTTAAATTCATCAATTTTAGATGAAATGGATTTATTTATGAGATATAGATACTGGTCATGATAAACATTTTTTTAGACCGTGAGTATGAAGCGATTATCGTAATTATTTGTCTTGTCTTATTCTGTTAAATGAAATTATCATTTTTCCCTTACATATAACTATTAAAAGAATAAAAATGTGTTAATAAAAAAATCCTTTTAAGGTTTAGGCTTATTTTTTGTTATGATTAAATATTTGCTTGACTTTAAAATTATTGAAAATATTATAAATAAATTTAAACGAAAAGCGGTTGAGATGGATAAATTCAACATTTATAAAAGTAATAGTAGATTTCAAATTTTCATATGTATAGTAGAGTGAGATGGATGATAAGGCAAAGCAAACAAAGTTTAAAGTGGCAAGGACAGGCTTCGCTTTACTTCATTGTCATCCCTATATTGCTCTCTCTAGTATGGGTTACCATGGCAGAGCTTTTCACCTCCTTGCTTCTTCTCTAAGTGTTGAATCGATTGTACCCTATTGAATCAAGTCTTAGCCGAGCCTTGCATGGTCATGCTTCGTTTTTTCCTTCTATTCTCTTTTATGTTTTTTCTTCGCTTTTCGGATGGATTTTTATTCTCTCATTGTTGTAGGTTCCAAGTTCTTTTGATAGGATGTGATGTATTTTGGTAAACTTGGGTTTGATTTCACTAGGGGTTTCTATTTAAGGCAATATTTGGAAGTTAGGATTTTTTTTCTTTTTATGACTGGGGTGATTGTTGTGAAAGATGGAAATATGGCTGTGGTGATGATAAAATGTAGATGATGAGGAAGACACAGGGTTTGTTGCAATTTTCAAAGTTGCAGACTTTCAAGTCGAATTTTTTCTAACAAACCAAAAAGCCACAAAATTTTGTTTTTTTTTTTTATTTCCATAATCCTATACCTAGCTTATGCTGAAGATTGAGCAACAATATTTAATGTTGTGTCATTTCAATTCTAAAATTAATGTTGTAATTTCCAGTTATCAACAAAGCACCCGCGTAAATCAACATGACGTCAATCTTATGTTCTTATTTCTTAGTAAATAGTGAGTATTCATGTTTAGTTTGCAAATATCTAGCTTTCAAGAATGCCTTTGTAAGCTTCAAATTACAAGGACGAGAGGCTTGCTTCAAGTCATAGGGATTTTACTAGTTGACATACACGTCCCCTATAAACATCTACTTATGCAAATTGCCATCTTGAAAGGAATTGTGCAATCCTTCTGATATATATGGGCCAATCATGGATGGTTGTGGTTGCAATAGTAGTCTTAATAGCAACAAGAGAGAATGTATCCTAATAATCAACCCCTCTTTTGTTATAGACAACCAAACAAGCTTTGAACCTTTCAATTTTTCCATTAGATTGATATTTGACTTTATATAACCATTTACATCCCATGGGAGTCTTTCCCAGGAGTAACAAAACTATTTGTCATGATTATTGGCTTTTAATGCTTGAAATTCTAGTTTCATGGCTTCTACACATTGATTGTCGTTAATGGCTTCATGATAAGTCGTAGGTTCAATACTGGTGATGTACTGATGTGGAAGTAAGGAAAGCTTTTAAACCAAGAGGTAAATCACAATAAGAAATAGAAATGGAGATTGGGTACTAACCTTTGCATAATGGTAAAGAGGAGGAGAATTGATTTGAGCAAACAAATTCTTTTATCCATATTGGTGGTTTAGTGCCACTTAACGACATGTGAAGAGAAGAAGGTGATTGTGTAGTGACATTATCAAATAATGGTTGGACTAAGGGTGGCTGTAATGTATTGAAAGAAATGTTGAATAAAGGTAAAGAATACAGAGAAGAAACAAATATGAAAATAGATGAGAAACTAATTCTTTGAAATATTGTCAAATGAAATTTATCTGATGTTCATTTTCTACTGAGCTATATACTTATACTAACATTGCATGTTAACCACTATTAACAGAAAGGCTAACAACCAAAACAAACTAACTAACTGCAGTTACTTACAGTAGACTAACATTCACCGAACTTCCTGAACGTCAAGAACATGAAGAAGATTTCTAAAATGAGAAAAAAAAGAGGCAAACAATGGTTTTGTGAGAATATCAACAACTTAATCACACGTTGAAACCTCCCCAACATGAAATGAACCAGCAACCACCTTCTTAAGGACAAAAAATAGATCAAGTTCAACATGCTTGAACTTAGAGTGTAAAACCAGATTAGCAGCTATTGTGACAGCACCAGAGTTATCAAACCAAATAGTAGGAATATCAACGGAACAAATCAGTTCTAGTAACAATGAAATAATCCACGTGACATCAGATGTAGTAGTAGCCAATCCTCGATATTTAGCCTCAGTAGTGGACCAAGACACAACTTCCTGCTTTTTCGAGCACCAGGAAATAGGGTTGTCTCCAAAGTAAATACAATAACTGGTGGTGCATTATCGATCATCAAAATCCAATCCCTAGTTGGCATGAGCATAGCCGACCAATGATAGTCGGGTAGAAGGGTGAAATATTTGCCCATGATTAATAGTACCACATAGATAACGTAAAACCCATTTTAAAGTATATGCAATATTAGGTCGAGTTAAAACAACATACTATGACGCACCAGCAAGACTCCTATACTCTATAGGATCATCAAAAAAGCCGACCATCATGATTAGACAAAGTGGAAGAACTAACCATAGGGGTATGAACTGCTTTGGCATTAGTCAGAGAGCACAGGTCAAGAAGATCAATGACATACTTACGCTGACACAGATGAAGGGTCCCTGTGGCAGAACGTGTAACCTCAACCCCCAAAAAATAATGCAAATCTCCCATATCCTTAAGGGAGAACTTAGTGTAAAGTTGTTGAACAAACGTATTAATATCCTCAGATGAATCTCTCATAATAATAATATCATCCATATAGACAAGGACATACATAGTGGTCTTACTGGTAACACGAATAAACAGAGAGGCATCAGACTTCGGAAGATCAAACCTTAATGAGACAAGAGAATTCTTTATGTTATCAAACTAAACATGTGGAGCTTGTCGCAACCCATATAAAGCTTTTGTTAACCGACACACAAATGGTTTGCCATCATCACCATACTTACATATACTGGAGGTTGTTTCATATAAACCTATTTAGTAAGATCACCACTAAGAAACGCATTGTTGACATCAACTTGTTGAAGTTGCCAGTGTTTGGAAACTGCAATAGATAGCATAGTTCGAATAGTGGTTGGCTTAACGACTGGACTAAATGTTTCTCTAAAATCATACCCTGGTACCTGAGAACATCCTTTAGCAACTAAACGATAGTACCATCATGATTTGTTTTAACCTTAAATAACCAGTTACAACCAATTACCTTCCTTCCAGGTTGTAAATACACTAACTCCCAAGTGCGATTACAAATCAAAGCATCATACTTAGCTTGAGCTGCTTCTTTCCAATCCTCATGAGCAAAAGCTTCATCAATTGTGCGCGGCTCACGCTCAGAAACTTCAATAGCTAAGACTTTAGGTTTAAAAATGCCTGCTTTGGAGAATGTAACCATCTGATGAGTAGTACCAAGTGGCGGAGGTGTAGAGTCAATAGTAGGAGTGACCAAACTGGACCATGAGGTATAGGGGAAGGAAAGGCCCCGAGGTGGAAGCACATCTTCAGTCGAAGCTAAGTCTGTAGCATCACCAACGAGTGTAGTATGAGAGAAAACAACATCACCATAAACCTCCGCAGAATGACCATTAGAGAGAGCAGGCGATAAGGAGACAAGCTGCACAATAGGAATATACGTAGTAACATGCTCACTCGTTGGGTTAGTAGACAGAGGTTGATCAAGATGTAAAAAGTGATGTTCATAAAAAACAAATTGGCTAGAAATGACAATTTTACCATCTAGTGTAAGACACTGATACCCTTTGTGCTGAGAACTATACCCTAAAAATGTGCATGGTTGAGATCAGAATTCCAATTTATGATTGTGAAAGGGTCGAAGATAAGGAAAATAACAGCATCCAAACACGCATAGATGATCATAAGAAGGATCTTTACCATAAAGAGCCATGTGTGGAGAGTCACCCTTCAAGATAGGGGTAGGAAGTCTGTTTATTAAATGCACCGCACATGTGAAGGCATACCCCCAGAATCGTAAAGGTAGATTGGCTTGAACGAGGAGTGTAAGACTGACCTCAACAATATGACAATATTTTCGCTCCACGACTCCATTCTGCTCAGATGTATGAAGATAGGAGACTCGATGAGTAATGCCATGTTGAGCAAGAACAGATGTGAAAGTACGATACTCGACACCCCAATCACTCTGAAATTGTTTAATTTCCTTCCCAAATTGAGTTTTCACCATCTTATGAAACCGAAGAAAGCATTCAAGGGCTTGGGGTTTTTCCTGAATAAGATAAAGCCAAGTGAAATGAGTAAACATGTCAACAAATGAGATATAGTACCAGTTGTTACCACAGTCAACAGAAGCAAGCCCCCACAAATTCGATACAACTAACTCAAAAGAATAATTATACTGACTAGTAGATGTAGAAAATGGTAATTTGTGAGATTTTCCTTTTTGATAGGCAGTACATATGGACCCAAGAACATATTTATTAGAAACAACATGACATTTACGTAACACAGACTGAACAATACAGTCAGACGGATGACCCATCCGTGGATCTCAAAGCTCAAAAACTTTCCTATCCACAGAATCTAAATTAACACCAGTGTGATGCACGGAAGGATACGCATAGCTACCATCAGAAGACATTAGGAAAAACTGATACAACCCATCACGAGTGTGGCCCCGCAACAAGATATCTTGAGTTTGTATATTCTTGATTACATAATGAAACGGATGGAATTCAAAAAACACATCATTTTCATAAGCAAATTAAGACACATATAATAGATTCTTGCAGATGGTTGGTACAAGTAAAACAATAGAGAGATGAAGTAACCTATCGTTCGCAGCCAAAGTAGAAGATCCAATGCTCTTAATTGGAACACGATTCCTATCACCCATTACAATAGGAGTAGTACCTAAATAGTGTGTGCACTCGTTTAGGGCAGAGTCCTCCTTGCACACATGGTGCGTAACCCCCAAGTTACGATACCATGTCAAAGTACCAATTGTAACACCCCTAACCCATATCCATCACCGGAACAGGGATTACAGAGCATTACAGGAATAAACAGATCAAATACAGACATTTCATAATATTAAACATTCATGTCAGATATTGTTCATAAAGTCCCTTATATGAGCCCTTGAGGCCCAAAACATGCATTAGAAACAAGTCAGGACTAAACTAGGTACTCAGAGAATTTTTCGCAAAATCTCAAAATTTTTCCAATGTGCAGGGGACACACGCCTGTGTAGTCAGGCCGTGTGGCTCACACGGACAAGGGGCATGCCTGTGTCTCAGGCCGTGTGGGCATTCGGAATAGGGCACATGGTCGTGTCCCAGCCCGTGTCCATACTCGTGTAACTCTTTAACTTGGGTCACACAGCCAAGTCAAACACCAGTGTGCTAGGCCGTGTATAAGTGCAGGGGTCACACGGCCAAGCCACACGCCCATGTGAAAAATCCTGAGCATTCTATTTTAAATTTTAAAGATGTAGGGGACACACGGCTAAGACACACGCCCATGTGCTAGGCCGTGTGTCACGCACAGCTGAGACACACGCCCGTGTCTCTACCCGTGTGGACGAAAATAGGCCATTTTCAAGGCCACTTTTCTCACCCAATTTGTTTTCCACCAACATAAACATTTTAACACATTCACAAGCTAGTCCTAGACATTTAAACCAAGCCAAATATAAAGTCTTATGCATAATATATCGCTTCATAAATCTATATATCAAACTTACCTATTTGACCAAAAATGCATATAGACATACTTATGAAGGTTACTATCAATTAACCTTACTAAACACTCATATCATACATCAAAACACATTCATTACAAGCAATTCCAATGGCTATTTACAACCAAAACATATGATTTCCAACATTGGCAAGTTATCCTGTACATGCTATTATACCAAAGTTAATTTACTAAATATACCAAGATGAGTCAATGGATAGTATGATGATATCTTCGCCAAGCTTCCAACCCAATGAGTCTCCGAATTACTATAAAACAGGGAAAAATAACCAGAGTAAGCTTTAAAGCTTAGTAAGTTTGTCTAATGGAAAATTAACTTACCAATCATTTACATTTCAAGTAAGCATGGAAAATTCATCCAAAGAAATTTGGCAATTTGCCTAAACACATATAATCTCAAGAAACATGTTAGTCATGTACTTCATGTGAATATCAAGAATCAAAGATGAGCTCATCACGTAAAATTTTCATAATCATATGCTTTCCTTATCATATATCCATGTAACATGTACATGTCCATAATTATTCATCTCAAATTTAGATTATTCCATGTCAGAAATTTGCCCGTTGAATTTATTAGAAATATCGATGGATACACAAATAGTACACTTGAAGTGTACAAACTGTAATTCGTCAATTCCTTATTTGGGAGTGCTCATTAAAGCACAAAATCGGGAAGCTCTCTCTCGAGCCATATAACGGAACGCTTATCCGGGCTGTATAATAGGAAGCTCATAAGAGCCATAATTAGGAAGCTCATGCGAGCCAATAATGGGTAGCTTCAAAGAGCCATTAACGGGAAGCTCTGGATAGGCATATATCAGGAAGTTCAAGTGAGCCATATCGGGAAGCCCCGGAGAGCCATTAATCAGGAAGCTCACAAAGAGCCTTTAATCGGGAAGCTCACGAAGAGCCATATAATGGGACGCTCATAAGAGCTATGGGGTGTCTACAACACATGCCGAATCAAAACCAATCAGGATGCTTAGAAGATCTATTAATGGGAAGCTCAAGAGGGCTAATAACGGGATGCTCTTTCGAGTGTGGTGTGTCCACAATATATGTAGGACCACAACCAATATGGGAACCCTATATCTATCGAATTTCATTTATTCAAACGGGACTTAAAACTTTTCGAACATTATCAGATATGTGGTAGATTTCATATACATGGCAATTACACATTTCACATACACAACATTAAATTCAAACATATAAATATACATAATTTAGTTACACAAGCTTACCTTGACAAGTATTCGTGAATTGTAATCTACTAATCTGATACTTTTTCTTTTCCTCAATCCAATTCCATATTTGATCTATCTCGATCTATACGAGTAAATTTAGCTCAATTTAATATAATTCATACTCAATTCAATACAATTCACATCTTTGGAAAAATTACCATTTTGCCCCTATACTTTTAATTAATGATAATTTCGTCCCTAGGCTCGAAAAATGAAATTCATGCAATTTAATCCTTATTCCAAGCCTAGCCGATTTTTACATGTCACAATAGCAGCACATGTATTTCATAAAATTCAGATTTTTTCCATGAAATTTACAACTTTTCAATTTAGTTCTTAAATCACAATTTCATCTAAATTCCCTCTACAAAAGTTGTTTATCTATCAACAACCTTTCATTTTCTGCCATAAAACTTTATAATTCATAGATACCCATCCATGGAAAAACTTTAGTGCTTTAATAACTTTGCAAATCAATCCCCAAGATAGCTAAATTAAGCTATTACGATCTCGGAAATATAAAAATTACTAAAAACAGAACAAAATTACTTACCCAATTAAGCCAAATAAGCTTTCTTGAGTTCTCTTCTCTTAGCTAGGGTTTCCATAAAAAAATTTTGGGAAAGATGATGAAAAAGATGATATTTTCATCATTTAATTACTTATCATTTTTTATTATTTTTACTTTCCAATTTAGTCCTTTTCTTTAATTAATTTTCCATGGATGAATCATCATACTTATCTACTAACTTATCTTAATGGTCTATTTGCAATATAAGGACCTTCAATTTTGAATTCCATAACTATTTGATACTTATAGCTACTAGAACTCAACTTTAGCATTTTATGCAATTTGGTCCTTTTATCAATTAAACATGTAATTGGTAAAATTTTCTTAACGAAAATTTTATTCGGCATTCCTGCCATAATGCAGACCATGCAATATTAATAAAATAATTTTCCTTACGGACTCAGATTTGTGGTCCCAAAACCATTGTTCCGATTTCACTGAAAACGGGTTGTTACACCCATGTTTTGAACTGGAGATCCATATTGGGCCAAGTGCATTTGAGACTCAGTACTAGTGGAAGAGTCAAGGCCTGACACATTAGGAATGCGAGGAAGCCCAACATTGGGACGTGATTCTGAAGAAAAATATTGACATATTGCAGCAAATTCCAGTGGCTGAACATGAGAAACACGAACCCTAGACTCAGTGGACCAAGGCACTTGCGGCCCAACTAAGGCCCATTGATCATGGCCCATTGAAGTTGATATTTGATTGCTCAAATGAGACATAGGCAGCCCACCATTGTCATAACCTACATGGCTAGAGTGTTGAGGCCCAAAACCATGTGGAAGAGTCAGCCCATTATCACCAAAGTGGACATGATGAACCGCCGGCCTAACTGAAAAAACATTAGGGTTAGCATCATTATTAGAAAAATGAGAGGGAGAAAATAACCCATTTTCGTTTCTACCAAAATTTGACGATGGCACTTGAGGCACCAATTGCAGCTGGTAACCAACCCCATTGCCAAAACCCCATGACGGCATTTGAGGCACAAATTGAGGCTGGTAACCACCGCCACGTGCACCAAAATGTTGATTAAAAGATGAATGAACCAACGCCAATGCCAGACCTTCATAGCTTCAATTAAACTAATAAAAATACCGTAGTACGAGGTGACCAAAGCGACCACAAATTTGGCATTGTACATGGCCTCTGAAATCGCGACCACGACTGCCAAGTGAGGGCCAAACGGACCTAGAGGAGTTAGCCATCGTCAGTGCCAAGGTGGGATCGACTTAGTGAAATTCGCATGATAAGAAGTCTCGACAACCAGGCATTGTTGTCTCATTTCAAACTAAAGAAGAATATCTATCAATCGACACAGTGGGAGAGGTTTAGAGGAGAAGGACACAAGGGTAACCATCGCATCGTACTCCAACGACAACCCCACGAGAACAATCTCAACCTTCTCGGAGTCCGAAATCTTGTGGCCAGAGGCCACAAGGAGAGCGTAGGTATTTTGAATCTTCACAACATATTCTTTGATCGTCATTGTACCTTTCTTGATTGAATGCAGATCGTGTTTGATTCGAGATAATTGAGCACCAAATATGGCCGCAAACATGAGATTAGCGGTGGTTCAGACATTATTAGATGTTCGCACATCAGTAAAGCACGATAGTAACGAACCACTGATTGTGGAGAGTAACTGGGATACAAGAAGTTTATCCTGTTGATGAAAAATAGAATCCTTTGAATTCAAAACCATCTGGCCATTCGGACCCGGTACAAATTGTGGCAGAGACGAACGAGATCCGTCAACAAATCCAGTGAGATTATATCCTTCTAAAATTAGTTTAACATGTTGATGCCACTAGATGAAGTTGCCATCATCTAATTTAATTGTGTCATGTTTAGGGAAATTTTGAATCAAACGAGCCGTACAAAAGTAAAAGTGTAGTCGAGGTCTCGTAGCACATACATGTGGAGAATGTCCATCAGCAGTAACAGAATCTGTGGACTGAGCCATTGAGTGCACAGCAAGAGGCACACCAAAATCTCAGGTGACTGATACCATGAAAGAAATGTTGAACAAAGGTAAAGAATACAGAGAAGAAACAAATTTAAAAATAGATAAAAAACTAATTCTTTGAAATACTGTCAAATGAAATTTACCTAATGTTCATTTTCTGCTAAGCTACATACTTATACTAACATTGAATGTTAACCTTTGTTAACAGAAAGGCTAACAGCCAAAACAAAGTAACTAACTACATCTACTTACAGTAGACTCTAACATGTATTAACTCAAGGTGAAAAGTAAAGAAAATCGTGAGGCAATGTAAAAGGAATAAAAGATAATTAAAAAAATGTAACCCCCAAAATTTTTAATATAAGATTTCGCAAAATTTCAATGGTATTGCAAGGTTTATCGTAAATTAATTTTTGTATCCTAAATTTAATATAAAAAATTTAATTCTTTAAGTGAATGATTATTTTCAGAATTTTTTCTTTGGTTGCTGAGATTTAAATTGGAAAAAGGGGCAATGCAATTGAAAACAAAAATGATGAGGATTAAAGTTCGAAAAAGAAAATAAGAAAGAGAAAAACAAGCAGGAAGGAAAACAGAAAGAAATGATAAGGAAGAAACTGTTCACACTATTTTCATAATTTTCTTTCCTATCATGGATTGGCCAAATAAAAGCAAAAAATGGTAACAAACTTGCCACACTGTCACCACTAAAACGCACCGTTTACTAATTGTCCCAAAATACCCTATTTAAGTGCTACTAAACAACCATTTATTAACCACTATCCTCAAATCACACCGTTTCACTATAGTAAATAAAACTAACAGAATTTCAAAAGTAAAAACCCGTTATTAGACAGTTGGAAAAATATCCCATATCAAATACTCCTTTGCTCAAATAGAATCTTTGTCCTCAAGGATCAAACAGTGGCTACCATTGTTGGAGATCAAAAAATCGTTCCTATGTCAAATCCTCCAGGAAGGTGTTAGCCCATTCAACTAACACTTCGGTGTTACATGGTCACTATGTTTAACCATTCATCTATCCATGATTTGAACTAGAATCTTGGCAATGGCCCCATCTGATTCAGTACAAGGAAGTGTAGTAAAACTGGGAGAAGAGGCAATATGTTTCTTGAGCTGTAAAACATGGAAGTGAGAGGTATGCGAGCATCCTATGGAAGGTTGAGGGTATAAACCACTTGCCCTTATCTAGCTGCCACAGGATACGACCCAAAGTAATGGGGAGCTAGCTTCTGGTTGCCTCGTTTCCTTAAGGAATGTTGCCTATATGGTTAAAATTTGAAGTGGACCAAATCTCCCACTTGAAATGCCCTATCAGATCTTCGTTTATCAACCATGTGCTTCATTCGTTCCTTAGCCTATGTAAGATGAAACTTAAGCATACTACGGGTTGCTTCCCTTTGTTGGAGGCTCCTATCGACCATAACAACTAGTGATCCTCTTGGTAAATAAGGTAAGTGATGTGGGGGTTCTTAGCGATAAAGGGCCTCATATGGGGTCGTTTGTAGGGATGAGTGGTAGGTAGTGTTATACCACCACTCGGCTAAGGAAAGTCAGAGTGCCCATTCAGAGGGTTTTTCCTCGGACATACATCTCAAATACCCCTCTAAACATCAGTTGAGGACCTCTATTTGCACATCTGTTTGGGGGTGGTAAGCAATGGATAGATGCAGTTTAACCTCAAGATGTTTAAATAGGGATTGCCAAAATAAACTAATAAAGACCTTGTCTTTATTTGAAATGATACACTCCAGAACTCCATAGAGTTTATAGCCATGTTCCAAATACTTTTGAGCCATGAGTAAGGAAGTGAAGGGATGGGATAGTGCTATAAAATGCCCATATTTAGTGAGCCTATCCACTACCACAAAGATAGCATCTTTTCCCTTTGATATTGGTGAGCCTTCTATAAAGTCTAGGCTAACTGCTGCTCATGCTCTATCAGGTACTGGTAAGGGTTGGAGTAGACCAGGAGAAGTTGAATTTTCATATTTGTATCTCTGGAAAATAATACACTCTTTGACTCATTTCTTAACATCTTTAGAGAGACCCTTCCAATAGAGAAGTCTTGAAATTCAGTGTTTGGTTGCATGCACCCCTGAATGACCCTCCACAGCCTTGTTGTGAAACAAGTCTGATCATGTGTCAGAGTCTTAAAAATTTATAAAAAGAATGATCGAGCCTAGAAACTAACTATGACAACGATTGAGGCAAGCGCACCTATCGAACAGTAGTATAGCTTAGTGGTAAGACCGGATTGTCGAACCCAAAGGAACCAAAAGTACTAATACTAACTTTCTTTTTATTACTTAGCCTAAGAATTAAGGGAATTGTTATTTAATCTAAAATTAACTAACAACTAAGCTAAAGATGCAAAGACAAAGATAATGAATTGGGGAAAATACTTGTGGGAAAAACCAACTGATTAAGACAATACCCGAGGAAGAATCCACCTAGACATCACTTGTTATTTAACTCTGAACCAGACGATTTATTCACTTTGACTTGATCCGTAGGATTCCCTAATGTATATTAATACCTCTCTCGAGGCTACTAACGTCTAACCCTAGGCTGATTAATTGAAATCTCTTTCTAATTAAAACCCCTAGAATTGCATTAACTCGATCTATGGACTCTCATATTAGGTTTGACCCTAATTCGGCAGATTTTCATCATTCTCTCTCTAGGGTTGCGAACAACTCCGCTTAATTATGCTAGATCTACTCTTAGCCACGGTCTATTCCTCCTCTGCCTAAGCACATCAATACTTGATTTAATATCCTGAATATCAAAACAAGAATTAAGAACACATAATTAAGAACAAATCAAGTATTTATCATATAGTTTAGAAAACAATAACAAGATCCGTCTTAGGTTTCATCCCCCTCAGGTATTTGAGGGGTTTAGTTCATAATTATAAAAGAATACATCTCAGAAGAAAATATGAAACAAAACATAAGAAAAACCCTAAAACCCCTGAAGGAAATTGAAGGGAAGATCCTCCGTCTTGAGTATGATTCCGACTTCTTGAGATGAATCAACTGGCTTTCTTCGAGTAAATCCCACAATTCTGGCCTCTCTGGCTCGGCTCTTCGGCCTAACTGGACGCTCCTTGAAGGTTGGCCTCTAGGATGTTTATATAGGCTTTTGGAATGGCTTTCTTTGCCTCTAAGTACCCTAATTCGAGTAAAATTCCTCTTTGTCACCTCAGGGACACGCCCTATGGCACACGCCCGTGTAAGTCGTGGCCAGGCCGTATTCATGTCTGTTAAGGAGCACGGCCGTGTGGCTTGGGCCCAGGCCGTACCGATTTTGTAAGTTGGCCCGTTTACTCTGTTTTAGGCTTGTTTCTCATTCTTTTCATCCTTCAGTGCTCTCCTAAATATAAAACATGAAATTAAAGGATTAGGAGCACCAAATTCCACAATTCAAGGCTTAAATCATCCAAAAGTATGCTAAATATGAGATTAAAATATTTATATATTACGGTTTATCAAATACCCCCACACTTAAGCATTTGCTTGTCCTCAAGCAAAATTCTTAACTCACAATTAAAATGAACTTCCTTGTTTCATAATATTCATCAATAATGATCAATCATTATTGAAAAATAATTCATACATTGATAATTTAAGTAAAGGGTCTTGAAGATTCAAACAATCAAAGTCATAGTTTTTGTAGCATAAAAACATAGGAATTTCCCCTTACCTAAATAATCACCTTTAATTCAAAATCGAAAAGAGTTGATATCCTCACTAAAGATTCACTCAAATCACTCAAAGTGTTTAAGGTTCAAAATTAGCACTCAAAAGTCGAACATGAAAAGTTAATCCCATAGGCTTGCCTGAAAATTAAATCTCCACCACTATAAAATGAGATGATGCACAAATCAAAAGGTCTTTAAAAAGGGTTGTAATGGGGCTTAGGTTAACGGTGTGGATAAAGGCTGAATTAGAAGGTTAGAATCGAGATTGAATTGACAATTTACCTAACTAGAAAAATGAACTTATCCTGAATAATTACATCAATTAAAAACTTGTAATATTAACAATACGAGCTTTTTCTTCAAGGTGTGGAATTTAAACGTATAAGCTCAATAATCATATAACTAATAATGAATATACTTTGATTTTTTTTAAGAACAAATCAAGTACAATAATAAGAAAGAGCTTTAACAACTGAAATATAGAACATAGTTAGGCAACTGCTCAAAATCAATCTCGACAAAAAAGGAGTCAAGGAATAGTGATAACAAATACAATATGGGTTTTGGGGTAATATTAGTGGGTGAGTCAATAAAAGGGTTGTTAGGATCAAAGGGGTTCACTAAGGGTTAATTGTGAGGGTAAGCATTTTAGTGGAGTGAGTGGGTTAAATCCTAAATGCCTTTATCATCTCTTCATATCAAATCAATGATGTGGTCTTAACATGTATAATCGAAGCAAGTTCTAGAATAACAAATCAATGTTGACACACTCATAATCAAAAAGTGAGCACGAAAGAATGTATGCTCTAGAAAGCTCAAAATCTCACAAAAATTATAGGTTTTTGATATTAACCTTGTAAATTTCAAACTTCAAGGTAATAATTAGATTCAGGTAGACAACCTAACAAAATTTTAATTTTTGAAAATGGACTTATCATGCTTGATTCTCTAGTCTCCTAAAGTTTAAATCATCACTGCACAATTATCAATGACTTAATCCAAAACATATCAATAAAAATCATAAATCAAAAGAAATTCATTCTAATAATAATATGAGAAAATTACTTAAGAACAAGGCATAATTCAAGGTATAATTTAGGGATTTGAGAATAATGCAGAAAGTTAGGCACTTTCTCGAAATAAATATTCATCCCCCACACTTAAGATGTACATTGCCCTCAATGTACAAAGATATATATGAAATTTAAGAGATAGGGAGAGGTGAAACTTCCTGAATTTGGATGGCTTCCTTGAGTTGGGAGTGTCGTGGTGTGGTGGCCACCGACAATCTCTACGCTAGATGAAGAAATTGGGAAGCTCGTGAAGAATTAGCCAGGAAATAATAATAATTCAAAATATACTAAATATATATTTAAAGAAAAGAAAGATAAAAAGAAAGAAAATAGAAAGTAAAATAAAATTAAAAGAAAAGATTAATGGACCAAAGAGTCCTTATTGTTAGATGGTTAGTGAGGTGGGTGTGATTTCTAAGGCCGTGGTGTGTGATTCCCAAGCAGCCTTTAGAACCTAAATTAAAGAAAACAAAAGAAAATAGATTAAACTATGTAAAAGAAAACTAAAGAAAAGGAAAATAAAGGAGAAGGGAAAATAAAAAGAAAAGTTAAATGGACTCAAAAGTCCTTTTCCTGTCGAGTTAATGAAGCGGTCGGCATGAACTTATGTATATCGGTCTCGTAAAGGGAGATTGTGCTAGGATCCTTTCGCTTCTTCGACATGGATATGGTTAGATATAAATTTAGGCGGAATTAAAAAAATGAGAAATAAAAATAAGGGGAATGTAAGGAGTGTGGAAGAAGAAGAATGGGGAGTAGGTGAGAAGGGGAAAGGGGTGGTTTTAAATAGAAATTCAGGTCTGGTACATCCCCACGCCCGTGTACTGTGGATGTGTCGAGTCACACAGCCGTGTCGCACGGCCGTGTTAAGCTTCGTTCATTTTTCCCACGCCCATGTGCAGGTCGCCATGCCCGTGTTGATAAAATAGTGTCGACCATGGCCGCGTCGCACGACCGTGGTGTTTAGTCGGGGCCCGTGGCTTGAAGATATTTTCCGTTCTATTTCGTACTATCTCTGCCATGTCAGTATGGGAATCCGTAGTATCCACACGGCCACGGCCACGGCCGTGTGGTATGGAAATCTGCACTTTGGTTAGTTTATAGTTAGGTACTAAAAAGGAAAAATAAAAGTAAAAAGAAAAATGTAAAAATTAATGGTGTTAGTGCTCAGGTTGCCTCCCGAGAAGTTCTCGTTTAAATTCTTAAGCTAGACTTACCTCTCATTTGCATAATCATGGTGGTTTGAGGAGTTGAAAATCCTTTCTCATGCTATCAGTTCTATTATCAATATATAGCTCGAGTCGGGTAGCGTTTACTTTAAAAGTGCCGAATATAAGATTACTTACCTCGACTGTTCCGTATGGGAAGACATTGAATACAGTAAAAGGGATTTCTTCATTTGTATTAAGTTCTGAAGGAGAGATTCAAGGGTCTGTCTTATCTAACAATACCTGATCTCCGATCTTAAATTCGTTTGTCCCACGGAATGGTGTTAGTTCTGCTTTGTGTATTCCTAATTTCTCCTTGAAGTGTGCCTTCCACTCGTCTAGTTCATCGATCTGAAGCTTTCGTTCTTCATGAGTTATTTCTTTGTTGGCATGAGGTCTAGGATCTGACTCAGTTGTGTAGTTTTGTGGTGCTTCCTAAAAAGAAGGTTTAACCGAATGGTTATTAATAGAATTTATGTTTTCACCTTGATTACTTGATATCTGTAACACCCCTAACCCGTATCCGTAGCCGGACTAGGGTTAAAGGCGTTACCAGACCGATCGAAAACATGCTCAAAAGTTCATACATTCATCCATCAATCTTAAACATAATGCTCCTTAATACGGTAACCGGGTTGGGACTAAACCGATACACATACAAAATTTCTAGGAAATTCAAAACTTTTCTAAGTTTCAGGGGTTACACGCCCATGTGGGCAGGCCGTGTGCCTCCCACGGCTGCTAGACACACCCGTGTGTCCTCCCCGTGGTCGAAATTGACCTCTGCTCCACGGCCACTAAGCACGCCCGTGTGCTTTGGCCGTGGTTGATCCTGTCAAAAATCACACGGCTACTAGGCATGTCCGTGTACTCTTATGCTAGCTACTGACTTAGCCCCACAGTCACTAGGAACGCCCGTGTGCCACAACTGTGTGACATTCTAGGCCATTTTCAAGGCCAAAATGCCACCCACTTGGGTCTTACCTACAAGCAATATTTACCAACACATTTCATGCATACTAGACAACCAAAATAACCATTCAATCTAAACATTCAATATCTATTTCAACCATGCCAACTTCCAAGACCAAAACATATGTATATCAAGTATAATCCATCCAAATGCTTACCCAAAAACTTGAACAATTCATGTGCTACAACCATACCAAGGTATACTACATATATCACATTCATTTAAACATAATACGAACACATAACTAGCCAAATCACATGGCTAAATTCACTTCATTTACAAATACATAAGACTAGCCTATACATGCCATATCTAGCAAAATATATATCCAAAGTGTACCATAAACAAGTTAAGTGTGATGACGATCCTTGATGGTCCCGAGCCTTCAGTAGCTTTGACGACCTATAAAACAGAGAAAAAACACACACAGAGTAAGCTTTCCAAAGGCTTAGTAAGTCATAATACAAACAAACTTAGCATAGAAAGTATATATACTCATAGATATATTGGCACATCTAAATCACTTAGAAAATTATCACATATATACTTTGGTCCATGTACTTGGCCATATTTGCCACATTTATCAATTCAAAAGTCTCATATATACAAAGCTCTTTCATGCTTACTATCACATCTCATATTGTTATTCGAATATACATAATCATCATAGTAAGATCGCATAGGAACTTACCTTATATACACACTTAGTGTATGAATCAACGTACCTGAAACGGATTCACTATTTACATGGCCATTTCGTATCACAGACTTGCCCGTTGAACCGTAAGGAAACTAGTAGGGTACTCAGAAGCTCGGAATAGTCGTACAATGCCAACGTCCCAGACGAGGTCTTATATGCACTCAGATATCGATGCCACTATCCCAGACAGGGTCTTACACGAATCAATATGATGCCGATGTCCCAGACATGGTCTTACACGTAACGATAATATCGATGCCAACGTCCTAGATGTGTGATAAACCGTAAAAGAAACATATTTTAATCCCACATTTAGTATGCTTTTGGATGATTTAAGCCTCGATTGATATAAAAATGTGCTCTTAATCCTTTCTTTTCATGTCTTATACCCAGGAAACCATCCGAGGATGAAAACTGGACTTAAGCCCACACGGCTGTGCCTTGTCAAGCATCTAGAACACGGCCTCACCCTCGATTTACACGACCGTGCCTCATTAAAGAAATTCGAACACGACTCAAAGATTCGTCACATGGGCGTGTGACATGGCGTGTCCCAGTCGTGGTAAAGAGCAAATCCAGTCGGTAAAGGACACTGAAGGAGAAAGAATCGCATTCCAAGAGCCTATATATACCCCCTAGGTACCACCTTTGGACGGGCGTCAAGTTAGGCCAAGGGGCTAAGCCGAAAAGGTCAGAGTTGTGGGAATCGCTTGAAGTTAGCCAGTTGATCCATCCCAAGAAGATGGAATTCTACTCAAGACGGTGGATTTCTCCATCAATTCCTTCAGGGAGTTTTAGGGATTTCTTATGTTTTGTTTTATCTTTTCTCTTGAGATGTTTTCTTTATTTGTTCTGAACTAAACCCTTCAGATACCTGAAGGGGATGAAACCTGGATGAATCTTGTTATTTATTTCTGAATTATATGATAAATACTTAGTTTGTTCTTAATTATGTGAGCTTAATCCAAATTTGATGTGCTTAGGTGGAGGAGGAATAGACCCTGCTTAAGAGTAGATCTAGCATAATTAAGCGGAGTTGATCGCACGCCTAGAGATAGGGTGACGAGATTTTGCCGGATTAGGGTGAAACCTAATATGGGAGTCCATAGATCGATTTACTACTATTCTAGGGGGTTATTATTCGAGAAAGAGAATTCCGTTAATTAACCTAGGGTTAGACGTTATTCACCTCGAGAGAGGGTTTAATATACATTAGGGAGTCCTACGGATCAAACTAAGTGAATAAATCGAATGGTTTAGTGTTAGATAACAAGTGAAGTTTAGGTGGATTCTTCCTGAGGGTATCGTCGTGATCAACTGAGTTTTTCTTCAAGTTATTTCCCAATTCGTTCTTTTTGTCTTCGCGTCTTTAGCTTAGTAGTCGTTAATTTAGATTAAAGAAACTTCACTTTATTTTAGGCTAAATAATAAAAAGAAAGTTAGTATTAGTACTTTTAGTTCCTTTGGGTTCGACAATCTGGTCTTGCCTAAGCTATACTACTGTTTAGGTACACTTGCCTTTAATCGTTGTCAGAGTTAGTTTCCAGGTTCGATCTCATTCATTATAAATTTTAAAACTCTGATTTCAGCGATCAAGTTTTTGGCGCCGTTGCCGAGGAACTAAAATATTAAGAAAACTCTATTTTTATTACTTTAGCCATTATTTTTAATTTTTGCAATATACTTTTATTTTTTTTAGAATAATCTAGGTTTTGCTAATTTTTCTTTCTTTTTTTTCACAGGTACCTCTAGTTTATGACTAGAAGGAACCCGAGAGGACCACTAGTATACGATAGTGAAATTGAAGCTACCGTTCGTAGGAATCGCAGAGAAATCAGGCGAGCCCTAAATTACACAGAGGAAAATCAAGAAGACAGATCCAATCCTACTGAAGGGATGGATGAGAATAATCCACAACCAGATGATGTGGGAGAAAATGATGCTCCACATACAATGTTTGATTATGCTAAACTGCATTTAACAGGAGAAAAATCGAGTATTGTTAGGCCTGCTATAGCTGCTAATAATTTTGAATTAAAGCCTAACACAATACAAATGATTCAACAATTTGTTCAATTTGATGGTTTGTAGGACGAAGACCCAAACACTCATATAGCTAATTTTTTAGAGTTCTGTGATACCTTCAAAATAAATGGCGTTTCTGATGATGCCATACGTCTTTGGTTATTTCCATTTTCATTAAGGAATAAAGCCAAACAGTGGTTGAACTCATTACCACAAGGGTCAATCACCACATGGGAGCAAATGACTGGAAAGTTTTTATTGAAATATTTCCCACCGGCTAAAACGACCAAATTACGGAATGATATCTCTTCTTTTGTGCAGATGGATTTAGAGACATTATACGACGCATGGGAGAGATACAAGGATATCTTGAAAAGGTGTCCACACCATGGTCTACCCTTGTGGCTACAAGTCCAAACTTTTTATAACGGTGTAAACCCCTCAACAAGGCAACTAATTGATTCAGCCGCTGGTGGAACCCTAAACAACAGAACTCCTGAAGCAGCCTACTGGTTCATTGAAGAAATGTCACTAAATAATTATCAGTGGAAAGTTACAAGGACTAAACGGACCAAATTAGCCGGAGTTTACAACATTGATGCAGTAACCATGCTATCAACGCAGGTAGAGATGATGAATAAAAAGCTTGATATTTTTTGTTCTTTGCAGGTACACCCAGTACTGCAGTATGACGCGAGTGGAACTCTGGAGAATCCTGAGTACCCACCCTACCAACCAGGCGCAGAGAGCGAACAGATGAACTATATAGGTAATAATTTCAGATCCAATAATAATCCTTATGGTAATACTTACAATCCAGGTTGGAGGAACCACCCAAATTTTTCATGGGAAGGTCAAGGAAATCAAGGAAATCAAAGGCAACAACCTCCTCAAAATTTCCAAAATCAGCCATATCCGCAAGAGAAAAAGCCAAACCTCGAAGAGATGCTGACGAAGTTCATGGCAAGCATAGAAAACCGTCTCCAAGATACTGAGAAAACACTTAAAGATCAACAAACATAAGTTAAAGAGACCAAGAACCAAGTTGGGGAACTCACTGAGTTAGTTGGGGAACTCACCAAGTTAGTTGGACTACTTACTGAGATGGCCTGTGAAATACAAGCAGAGATTTTTTTCTAAAGAAACAGAACAGGTAAAACCAGTTACATTAAGAAGTGGAAAAGAATTAGTCGAGCCAAAGAAAAAATTACCACACAAAAACAACAACACAAAGGATGAGGGAGTTGATGAAGTAAATCCAGTCCGCAAAGAAAGCAAACCACCAATCCCATATCCAACAAAGTTGAAGAAAGAACGATTAGATGCCCAATACGGTAAGTTTCTCGAACTTTTTAAACAAATACATATTAACTTACCTTTTGTTGAAGCTATTTCACAGATGCCGAAGTACGCAAAATTCTTAAAGGAACTTCTGACGAATAAAAGGAAGCTTGAAGAAATATCAACGGTGGAACTTAATGAAGAATGCTCCGCCATCCTCCAAAACAAGTTACCAACCAAATTAAAAGACCCAGGAAGTTTTACTATTCCTTGCTTAATTGGTAGCTTAAATATTAAGAAAACATTAGTTGATCTAGGTGCCAGTATTAATTTAATGCCTTACAAAATGTTTAAACAACTAGATCTTGAGGAACCAAAACCCACTAGGATGAGTATTCAGTTAGCTGATAGATCTACTAAATATCCTAGAGGAGTTATCGAAGATATCTTGGTGAAAATTGATAAATTTATTTTCCCTATTGATTTTGTTGTGTTAGACATGGATGAAGACATTAATGTTCCCTTAATTTTAAGGCGTCCTTTTTTAGCTACCGCTAGGGCTGTTATCGATGTAGGTAACGGTAAGCTTGCATTAAGGATAGGCGATGGGGAAATTTTTTTTCAAATTTATGATGCCATGCGATATTCTAGAGAACAAGATGATGCCTGTTATTTTGTTGATACTACTGATCATATTATTCAAAACTCATTACAGGAAATCTTACATGATGAACGATGGAACTGTGCCTGACACAAGACGAGGGGGAAGAAGATGAAGCTGATAAGCTGAATACATCTTCACCTCGACAAACGCAAAAAGAAAGCATTAAAGTAAATGACGAACTGAAACAAAAACCCTCTATTGATGAACCACCCGATCTGGAATTGAAATAGTTGCCGAAACACTTGGAATACGCATTCCTTGGGGAAAATTCTACGCTATCGGTTATTATCTCTTCAGAACTAAAACCCAAGGAAAAAGAGGAGTTGATACAGGTACTAAGAGAACATAAAAGGGCCATAGCTTGGAAAATTTCTGACATCAAGGGAATAAGCCCATCATTCTGCACCCACAAAATTTTAATGGAAGAGCAATACAAGCCATGTGTGCAACCTCAGAGACGGTTAAACCCCAACATGAAAGAAGTGGTTAAAGCCGAGGTAATTAAACTTCTAAATGCAGGAATAATTTATCCTATTTCTGACAGCACTTGGGTAAGTCTTGTGCAGGTAGTTCCAAAGAAAGGAGGTAGGACGGTGGTGCCCAATGAAAGGCATGAGTTAATCCTTACGAGAACAGTTACAGGTTGGAGAGTCTGTATAGACTATAGAAAGCTGAACGATGCCACCAGAAAAGATCACTTCCCTCTACCCTTCATAGATCAAATGTTAGAAAGACTATCCGGGCATATGTATTACTGCTTCTTGGACGAACTCTCCGGCTACTTCCAAATCCCCAAAGCTCCTAAAGATCAAGAGAAGACAACATTTTCATGCCCATACGGTACATTTGCTTATCGTAGAATACCTTTTGGATTATGTAATGCTCCTGCTACTTTTTAGCGTTGCATGCTGGCAATCTTCGACGAACTTGTGGAAGACATTACGGAGGTATTTATGGATGATTTCTCGGTATTCGGTAATTCTTTCCATATTTGCCTTAAAAATTTAAAATGAGTTCTAATGAGATGTGAGGAAACAAACCTTGTTTTGAATTGGGAAAAATGTCACTTTATGGTTAGAGTAGGGATTGTTTTAGGACATAAGATTTCTAGTAAAGGGATTGAGGTAGATAAAGCAAAGGTTGAAACCATAGAAAAATTACGTCCCCCTAGTTCAGTTAAGGCTATTAGAAGCTTTTTAGGACATGCAGGGTTCTATAGAAGATTTATTAAAGATTTTTTTAAAATAGCTAAGCCTTTAACAAAATTACTAGAAAAAAGATGTTCCTTTCAATTTCAATCAGGAATGTTTAGATGCATTTAATATCCTTAAGGATAAATTAATAAATGCTCCGATTATAATCGCACTTGATTGGAATTTACCCTTTAAACTAATGTGTGTTGCAAGTGATTTTGCAGTAGGTGCAGTTTTGGGACAACGAAGAGACAAGGATTTTGAGCCAATTTACTACGCTAGCAGAACATTAACACCCGCACAAGAAAACTACACCACCACAGAGAAAGAATTGCTAACTGTAGTCTTCACTTTTGAAAAATTTAGGCAGTATCTAATATTGTCTAAAGTTGTAGTTTACACTGACCATTCAGCTCTTCGTTATCTTTTAAACAAACCTGATGCAAAACCTCGACTCATACGATGGATTTTACTCTTACAGGAATTTGACTTGGAAATACAAGATAAGATGGGAGCTGAGAATCTTGCGGCAGATCACCTCTCCAGACTTAAGAATCCACACATCAGAGAACTCGATGAAAATGAGATAAACGATTCATTTCCAGAAGAACAACTCTTTTCTTTAACACATTCTGAGGTACCATGGTTTGCAAACACCGCAAATTATCTAGCCGCTAACATCTTGCCAAAAAGACTAACACATCACCAAAAGAAGCGACTCTTTGCTGATGCAAAAAACTATTTTTGGGAAGATCCCTTTCTTTTCCGCATATGTGCAGATCAGGTAATTCAGAGATGCGTTTCAAAGGTAGAAGCAAGCAAAATCCTGGAACATTGCCATTCAGGACCCTCAGGAGGACAGTACAGTGGCATTAAGACAGCACACAAAATACTCGAATAAGGTTTTTATTGGCCCACTCTATTTAAAGATGCCAACAGGTATGTTACTTCGTGCGATAAATGCCAAAGAATAGGTAATATTTCTAAACGTGATGAAATGCCTCAAACATATATGTTATCATGTGAAATATTTGATGTATGGGGTATTGATTTCATGGGAACATTTCCCAGTTCATTTCGAAATAAATACATCCTAGTGGCAGTTGATTAATGTCAAAATGGGTAGAAGCGGAAGCTTTACCTACCAATGATGCTAGGGTAGTAGTTAAGTTTCTCAAGAAACTGTTTTCTCGATTTGAGACACCTAGAGTTATCATTAGTGATAGGGGCACTCATTTCTGTAATAATTTGAAAAAGTTCTAAAGAAATATGGAGTACACCACAGTATAGCTACCCCATATCACCCTTAAACTAGTGGGCAGCAAACCGAGAACTTAAGCGCATCCTAGAAAAAATGGTTGAATCAAATAGAAAAGATTGGGCATTAAAAGTAAATGATGCCTTATGGGCCTATAGAACAACATTTAAAACACCTCTAGGGACATCCCCATACAAACTTGTATACGGGAAAAGCTGTCATCTACCATTCGAGTTAGACACAAAGCTTTTTAGGCCATAAAGTTTTTGAATTTTGATCTTAAAACTGCAGGAAAGAAAAGAATGATACAGATGAACGAGTTAGACGAATGGAGAGCTGAGGCCTACGAAAACTCAAAACTGTACAAGGACGCAACAAAGCAACGCCACGATGCTCGTCTAAAGAAGTCAAAACAATTCAAAGTAAGGGACTTGGTCCTACTATACAACTCAAGGCTTAAATTATTTCCGGGGAAACTGAAATCAAGGTGGTCATGCCCATTCCTGATCAAAACAATTTTTCCATATGGCATAATTGAGGTAACTCACCCCACTAAGGGCACATTCAAGGTAAATGGTCACCGACTCAAAATTTATAATGGTAAAGATTTTAGTGATATGAGAGAGGAGGTTCAGCTCCGTGAGCCTTCTTTTAGAAATGAAAACAGGGTAAGTCTAGCTTAAGACTATAAACAAGCGCTTCTCGGGAGGCAACCCAAGCACTAATGCACTAACATTTTATTTTTATTTTTATTCTTATTTTTTTCGGCATCTAACTCCATACTAAATTAGTCTAATAAAAGCGCAGGTTTCAGACCACATGGCCTTGCACACGGGCGTGCCCACGGCCGTGTGGAAGACAGGGGACGAACCACGGGCGTGCCAGTAGCTGTGCACAAAGAGAGAAGAATTTCGTTTCCTAACACGAGCTGCGATACTAGTCCACACCCGTGCTAACTACCCGTGCGAGGTTACTGACTTGTTGAGCACTGGCTAAACACGCCCATGCCGCCCAGCCGTGTCAACATACTGACTTGCCAAGCACGGGCGAAACACGCTCGTTCTACATGACCGTGTGAAAAAGAACACGGACGTGCCACTACACCCACGGCCGTGGCCAACTACCTGAACGCGCCCAAAAATTTAAAATCGTGAAAAACACAGGCACTTTAAAACAGAGCGCAGGCATGACACTAGCCCGTGTCCCCTCCCCTATTTAACCAAATTAAACCGTCACTTTCCCAAAGCATACCCTAAAAACAATTTTCAGCATTCTTCCTCCCAAAATCCGGCCACACCTATATTCCCCACCTTCCCAAAACCTCATTAACTTCCATTTCTTCCCTAAAAACACACTACACCCCACCCCACGCTCGCACCACCGCCGTGCTGCCGAACTCTACACCCCTGCCACCACCGTGTTTGTGCTGCAAACTCACGCCATCGCCGTCTCAGCTCGTGTCCGGCAGAAAACCACCACCATCACCCCTGGTTCCTTCCATTATTTCACTTTCTTAACTAAAGTTTGCTAAATTTCATATTATTTTGTTTTATTTATACTATTTGTTTAGTTTTAAGTATGATTTTTCTCATGTTTATTTCAATAATTCATTCATGGATATCATATATATTTGCGACATCATTGTGATAGTGCTATTAGTTATTTCTCATATATGCTATTACAAATTCCTATTTTGAATTGGTTGCTTATTCAAATATCTTGGATCTAGATTACATTTTGGTGCAAACCTTTTCTTTTTTTTTTTCCAGGTATCATGTCATCATCACGACCAAAACGATCCATAGCCGCCTCAAGTAAGAAAAGAAAGGGGCCCGGATCATCCCCAGCAAGTGCTTCTTCCGAGGTACGACACCAATTCCTCCAATTTTCTCAGGAAGCTCAGGAAGAGCGTTACAAGGCAATCCGTGATAGACCCCTCGGCACCGGTAGGTGCATCGATTGGGACGTGCTGGAACAAGTCGAGCTCGCAACCGATATTCGAGCCCTCCCCTCGACCGACCCGTGGGAGCAATTTTTCTCAATCATCGAGCCCACATACTTGGAGCTCACACTAGAAATCTGCACGACTTTCACCTAGCAGACAGTGATGGCAGAGTTCGACGACCCAGGTACAGTCCAATTCCGTTTAGGGGGCACGGTACGTCGACTGAGCGTACCACAATTCGGCTCGGCACTCGAACTCTATACGCTGGAATTTATAGAAGCAAACCCACTCTCTGAGTTAAACCGACAGCTCTACTACACTCCCTTCTCCTGCTGGCTCAGCTTACACCCCATCACTAGCGTCTACGACCCTAGTCGCTCCAAGGTGACAGCTCTCGCCCCATACTTGAGGTACATCCACGCCATTCTCGCTCACACCATTACAAGTCGTCGTGAGACCACCGGCGTGGTAAATCGACACAATGTATATTACTTATCATGCATGGTAGAAGGATACGTGCTCTGTAACATCCTGAAATTGGGCCTAGTAGGATTGGGCTAATTGGACCTTGGGCTTTAGGAAAAATTTGAGTATTATTTTTATTACTTGTGTTAGCTCGGGTAGTATTGTTTGTGTGTTAGCACAGTCTTGTGAAGGTTTGATTTTGTTTAGGAAGCTAGAATAATTCTAGTATGGTTTATTTAATGAAGTGGATTAGGTGAGCTTGACACTTAAGTTAATTTAAGTGTTAAATTAAAGCACATGAGGAGTTAGTGGCAAGGTGGATAAGGAGCTTGGAAAGTTGCTTGAGGGAAGTGGTTCGAGTAACATGGAAGGCATTTTGAGAATTTTATATTTTGTGCATCCTAGCATTAATGGACGGTCAATTCAAATTTATGATGGGTTGGACTTTCAACTTTTGGCAAGTAGAATATTTGCTTAAGGTAAGTTTGATGTTTGGGAAAGAAATCAAAGATTTTAAGGCTAATGGGAGAAAATAAGGCATGATGTGGGGTGTCTTGCTATGGTAAGAATTGAGTGGTAAGTTTTAACTTGGGAGATCATGTATGTGGACGGCATGTAAGGCTAGGGGGTGGCCGAATTTTGATAGGTAGTTTGGTGGGGGAATTGGTTGGTCATTTTAGCATTTTTTGTGCATCTTTTTCCTTTTCTCCAAATATTTTTCTCCTTAGCCGAAATTGTCAATTGGCATTTGGTAAAAACTTTGCTTTGTTTTGGCCATTACATTTTTGACCAAATTGGTACTTTTGAAGACATTTACCATTTCTTTTCTTCCTCTCTAGTGCCGAATTCATTCTATCACCAAAAGCACTTCTCATATTTTCTTTTTCTTTTTCTTTTTCATTCTCTTTTTCTCTTCTCTTTCTTTCTCATAGCCGAAACTATTCTATACTTTTCACCATTTCTCTTTCTTTTCTTTTGATTAAAAACCGAAACCATCATATTTGAAACTACCATCTTTTCTCTTCTTTTGTTAAAGTCGAAATCACCATTCCTTTTCTTTTAATTTGTTAAGGCCGAATTCCTTTATAGTTCAAGTAGGGGTTAATCAATCTTCGTGTTTCGGGTAAGGATTATCTATCAATCGTTTTTCTTTATTTTCCCTTGGATTAACCGATTTTAGGAATCTAATTCTCTTACTTTTCCATGGCCAAATCTTTAAAGGAGGATTTCGAGGTTTCTTGTAGTCGACGTTTAGGGAGAGATCGTTCGGGATTTGAATAATCCAAGGTAAGAAGATGTTGATATTCGGCCTAAGGCCATATCTTTTAGTGATAACCGATTTCTCACATAGTGATATGTAGGTTCTGTCAACGTTGTAGGCAAGAGTCGGAAATCCTAAATATTCTATCGCTCTTTGTGTTTACAAGGTGTGTAACTTATACTAAACTTCTAATAGATTAATAGCTTTATTGATAAAAATGTGTTTATAAAGAAATATAAATGATTATGGCTTCGAGTACCATTCAATGGTACGGTGAATTGAGGTACGTTATGCCTTTGTACTATGTATGATTTTAATATGAAACATATTCGATATTTGATTATGATTTTTGGGATAATGTACAAGGCATGATTTTTGCATCGTTAATAATGCTATATGCATAATATGATATGTGTCCGATTCCGATATGATTATGGGGTATATGGCATGTTAATGAAATAATATGTTATTGCATGGGCATATGGGTAATATTGAAAGGGGAAGTGTTCCGGTGGTTTTACCACATTATCCGGTGACTTCGGTCACGATATTATGAATCTAGTGACTTCGGTCACGATATTATGAATCCGGTGACTTCGGTCACGATATTATGAATCCGGTGACTTCGGTCACGATATTATGAATCCGGTGACTTCGGTCACGATACTATGAATCCGGTGACTCTGTCACGATTATCTGGTGGTTATGCCACGATTATAAGGGCGATGTGCATGTTGACTGCAGCAACTGCCTTCGATGGTGTGTAGGGGATGGAGGGTCGATTTAGTAATCCCCACGGTGTGATTGGCTGGTACAGGTGGTGTGTAGCGGATGGATATCTAGGTTGGGCTCGGGATTGCATTTCATTTTACATGTACATAAGAATATCTGATTTACTATATTATGGGCTTATGGCTAAATGTGATTTTAAATGGGTTTTATTGCTATGATTGATTGGATTTTTAGTGTATTGTTACACATTGAGTCTGTTGACTCACCCTTCAGTGGGATATCTTTTCAGGTGATTCGTGAGATCGCGGATAAGGAGCCGGATGAACTCGAGGAGGCCATGCAATAAAATTTGGTTTTACATGAACTTCCATTTGGGTATTTTATTTAAATTTGGTTTTTCATATTTTTATGGATTTGTAATAAGGCCTGTTTATTTATGTTTTGGATTATTTATATGTTTTGGGTTTGACTTAAATTTGGCTTACAAATTTACGTGTTTGATATAATAATTTGAGCATAAAGTTTTCTAAATTACAAAATGCGATGGTTTTTAAAACGTTACCATCGGGTAACATAAATCATTTGATAATTTTATCATCTTAAGTATTTTCGATAACTCATACTATTTTTATAAAACTCAACCTTTCCAAATTTCTTTTAGATACAGTTTTCAACCTAATCACTTTGGTTTCTTTAAAATATAAAAAGGTTTTCTAATCTATGGATTTGCAACTAAGTTTTTAAGACTTATTTTGAGGTTTTCAAAAGTAAATTATCAGCTTTCAATTTATTATACACTTGTTTTCTACAAACAAAGTTCAACAAAGAGTTTTTCACAAAAATTTAATCGTTAACTCGTTTTTCTTTCAAACGTTTTTCACAGTGGCATTTCAAATTCGGTCATAGCGAATGGGCCGAGTTTGGGGTGTTACATGCTCGACCTCGCATACTTTAACGTCGGTGCAATACAGCATCAAACAGAGGCGCACAGGAAGGGAATTCTATCAATGGGCCCATATATAACACAGTTGGCTCGACACTTCGGCCTCCTTAACACCGACGACTAGAGATCCTCCCTCACGATGATTGGGCATATGGTACCTCTGGGCATCCAGACGATGCTACACATGAGGATGATTAAACATCATCGAGGGACCGACCTCCCTCAATACCGATTAGTGACACCCACAGACGAGGGGGAGCCCGAGGACATTACTGATGATGTCCCACCACCATCACAGGAGGCACCGATTCTGAGCCAGCGCCTTCCCATTCAGCAACCTCATTGGCGGATATCTCTGCACGTCTTGACCAGTTCGAGCAGTATTTCGTTGAAAACACTAGACGTTTTGATGGGATAGAGGCCACCCTCCAACAGATATGCCATCACCTCCATATCTCATCACCAACACCACCACAGGACCCGGCCGATGATGAGAACCTTTGATTCCTTTTATCTAGATTTTCTTTTCCTTATTTTAAGTTTTTACTTTTATTTTCTAGTTATTTTAATTTCAATTTGTCTTAAGTTTGAACATTTTCCTCATACATTGACAACTTTTATCATGATTATCATCCTCATCTAACCTTCGAGTATTCCTAACATTTATTTAATTACGCCTCCGAGATTTCTAACTGATGATTTAGCAGTTTCAAAAACATCACTAGGAGCAATTCACTACTACACAAGTCATCAAACACCACGACCTCTACCATTCTCCAGGGACACCATCCAAAATTCAGGGAGTATTCTTTCCCCTCCTCTTTTGATTTATCCTATAAATGTTATTATCTATCTTTGTACATTGAGGGCAATGTACATCTTAAGTGTGGGGGTGAATATTTATTTGAAGAAAGTGCCTAACTTTTTGCATTATTCTTATATTCGGCCAAACTTTTTCATTATTCTCAAATCCCTGAATTTAGTCTTGTTTTGAATCAATTTTTTCATATTACTAATTAGGATGAAAATTCTGATGATTTATGGTTTTTATTGACATGTTTTTGAGTAAGTCATTGATAATTGTGCATCGATGATTAAATTTTAAGATACCAGAGAATCAAGCATGATAAGTCTAATTTTCAGAACTAAAATTCTCACTAGGTTGTTAACCTAAATTTAAATATTACCTCGAACTTTGAAATTTACAAGGTTGATATCAAAATACCCATAAATTTTTGTGAGATTTTGAGCCTTATAGAGCATATATCCCTTTTTCATGCTCACCTTTTGATTATGAGTGTGACAACTATGAACTGTTATTCTAGAACTTGCCTCAATTATACATGTCGAGACCACACCATTGATTTGATATACAGAGATGATAAAGGCACCTAGGTTTTAACCCACTCACTCCGCTAAAAAGCCTACCTCCACAATTAACCCCTAGTGAACCCCGTTGATCCTAACAACCCTTTTTATTGACTCACCAGCTAATATTAACCCAAAACCCCTTTGTATTTGTTATCACCATTCCTTATGACTACCCTTATATCGAGATTTGATTTGAGTAGTTACCTAATTTTAGTAGTTCAATTTATCATTTATTATTAGTTTGTTCTTAAAAAAAAATCGAAAATTGAAGCATATTCAACATTAGTAGAGAGCTTATACAATTAAAGTTAAATTATCAAAAGAAAAAGCTCGTATTAATTGGTTTATTACTTTTCAGTTGATGTAATTATTATTTCAGTAATTTTTAGGTGGGTACTTGTCAATTCAATCTTAATTCTAACCTTTTAATTTCAGCCTTTATCCACACCTTTAACCCTAGCCCCGTTACAACCCTGACAAATACCTTTTGATCTGTTTATCATCTCATTTTAAAGTGGTGGAGATTTGATTTTCAGGCAAGCCTATGAGACTAACTTTTCAGGTTCGACTTCTGAGAGCTTAACTTTGAACTTTAAACACCTCGAGTGATTTGAGTGAATCCTTAGTGAGGATGTCAATCCTTGTCGATTTTGAATCAAAGGTAATTATTTAGATAAGGGGAGACTCCTACGTTTTTGTGCTACAAATGTATGACTTTGATTGTTTGAATATTTAGGACTCTTCGAGTTAACTCATCCATGTATAAATTATCTATGAGTTATGATGAGACATTATTGATAGGAATTATGAATCATGGAAAGTTTTTTTTTAATTGTAAGTTGAGAATTTTGCTTGAGGACAAGCAAAAGCTTAAGTGTGGGGGTATTTGATAAACCGTAAAAGCAACATATTTTAATCCCACATTTAGTATGCTTTTGGATGATTTAAGCCTCGATTGATATAAAAAGGTGCTCTTAATCCTTTCTTTTAATGTCTTATACCCAGGAAAGCACCCGAAGATGAAAAGAACATAAAACGGGCCCAAAATGGAGTAAATGGCCCATATCACGGAATCGACACGGCCTGGACTTAAGCCCACATGGCCGTGCCTTGTCAAGCATCTAGAACACAGCCTCACCCCCAATTTACACGGCCGTGCCTCATTAAAGAAATCCAAACACGGCTCAAAGATTCGTTACACAGTCGTGTGACATGGCCGTGTCCTTGTCGTGGCAAAGAGCAAATTCAGCCAGAAAAGGATACTTAGGGAGAAAGAATCGCATTCCAAGAGCCTATATATACCGCCCTAGGTACCACCTTTGAGCGGGCATCAGGCTAGGCTAAGGGGCCAAGCCGAAAAGGTCAGAGTTGTGGGAACCGCTCGAAGTTAGCCAGTTGATCCATCCCAAGAAGCCGGAATTCTACTCAAGACGGCGGATTTCTCCTTCAGTTCCTTCAGGGAGTTTTAGGGATTTCTTATGTTTTGTTTTATCTTTTCTCTTGAGATGTTTTCTTTATTTGTTATGAACTAAACCCTTCAGATACCTGAAGGGGATGAAACCTAGATGAATCTTGTTATTGATTTCTGAATTATATGATAAATACTTAGTTTGTTCTTAATTATGTGAGCTTAATCCAAATTTGATGTGCTTAGGTGGAGGAGGAATGACCCTGCTTAAGAGTAGATCTAGCATAATTAAGCGGAGTTGATCACACGCCTAGAGATAGGGTGACGAGATTTTTCCGGATTAGGGTGAAACCTAATATGGGAGTCCATAGATCAATTTACTGCTATTCTAGGGGGTTATTATTCGAGAAAGAGATTTCCGTTAATTAACCTAGGGTTAGACGTTATTCGTCTAGAGAGAGGGTTTAATATACGTTAGGGAGTCCTACTGATCAAACTAAGTGAATAAATCATATGGTTCAGTGTTAGCTAACAAGTGAAGTCTAGGTGAATTCTTCCTGAGGGTATCGTCGTGATCAACTGAGTTTCTCTTCAAGTTATTTCCCAATTCGTTCTTTTTGTCTTCGCGTCTTTAGCTTAGTAGTCATTAATTTAGATTAAAGAAACTTCATTTTATTTTAGGCTAAATAATAAAAAGAAAGTTAGTATTAGTACTTTTAGTTCCTTTGGGTTCGACAACCCGGTCTTGCCTAAGCTATACTACTGTTCGATAGGTACACTTGCCTTTAATCGTTGTCAGAGTTAGTTTCCAGGTTTGATCTCATTGATTATAAATTTTAAAACTCTGACTTTAGTGATTAACGTGATCTTACACGAAATCTCAAATCAATGTCAACGTCCCAGACGAGGTCTTACATGATAAAACAGAACAGTTACCTATGTTATGACATAGCTAATCCTATCTATTCCTAGGTTCATACGGGACTTTTCTGACATTGTCACTAAGTAATCCTTATCTCGGAATTCATGATCAGACCATATCGTAAGTATTCATCGATAACAACAGTTATATGAACATACATAATTCAACACGAATTCGTTTATTTGCATAATGACTTACCTCGGATTTGATTTAACAGAAACGGAAACGGCTACTCGGTTACTTTCGCTTTTTCACGATCTAGGTCCGTTTTCCTCGGTTCTTGATCTAAACATATTCAGAATTAACCCTTTTCTTCACTAATTCATTCAATTCAATCCAAGGACACACATTTATGGCTATTTACAAATTAACCTTCACATTTGCACAATTTATCAATTTAGTCCATTTTTCTCAAAACATCAAATTCACAAAATTTGTTCACACACATGCATAGCCGAATCTCCCTAGGGACTATATAAGTCCATATTTTTCATCAAATTCACAAATTAGTCCTCCAAAATAATATTCTCTCAATTTAGCCCTAATTAGCTAAATTCCTTAAAAATTCAAGAACAAAATATATTCATCTAGCTTAAATCTTACATTTAACACCATAAAACATCATAAATCACATGAGTTCATCAAATGCTCATCTCAAAAACATCATAAATTCTCAAAATTAAGACATGGGTTTGATAGTAGACAAAGCAACGATTGCAAAAACGTAAAAATTATCGAAAACCGACTTATAATCATACCTTAATCAAGATGAAAGCCAACCGAAACCCTTAAGCTTATGTTCTTTCTTTTTCTTTAAGACATTCGGCCATATGATGATAAAAACAAAGCCACTTTCTCTTGTTTTCTTTTTATTGATATAATATAATAACTTATAAAATAATATACTAATTTAACATATATAATAAACTTATGAAAACATAAAATTTAAATATATATATATATATATATAAAACCACATTTAATGCCGTCCACTACGTATAGTAATGGCTTAATTGCCATATAAGGCCTTCACCTTTACAAAGTCACAACACATTGGTACTTTAAAAAATAGCAAGCAACTTTCACATTTAATGCATTTCAGTCATTTTCTCCAATTAAACACACAAACGAACAAATTAACTTACGAAAATTAACACATGTTTAAACACTCATCAATGGCACAGAAAATAATATTAAAATATTATACAGACTCAGATTTGTGGTTCCAAAACCACTGTTCCGACTAGGGTATAAATCAGACAGTTACAATTCTCCCCCTTAGGGATTTTCGTCCCCGAAAATCTTACCTTTAAACAGAGTCGGATATTGCTATCTCATTGAATCTGCCGGCTCCCATGTTGTCTCTTCTATTCCGTGTCGATTCCATAGTACTTTTACTAACGGAATTTTCTTGTTTCTCAACTCTTTCACTTCACGAGCTAAGATACGGATCGGTTCCTCTTCATATGTCATATCTGATCAGATTTCAATTTCAGATAGGGCAATCACATGTGACGTATCGGATCGATATCTACGAAGCATCAAAACATGAAATACATTTTGTATATTTTCTAGCTCAGAGGGCAACCTTAATCTATATGCAACAGGCCCAACTCGTTCAATGATCTCATACGGTCCGATGAACCTCGGACTTAATTTGCCTTTACGTCCGAATCGGAGTACTTTCTTCCCTGGAGACACTTTCAAAAATACTTTGTCGCCGATCTCAAATTCTATATCTTTTTGTTTCAAGTCTGCATAAGACTTCTGACGATCAAATGCTGCTTTCAAACAATCTCAGATCAGTTTCACTTTCTGTTCTGAATCATTAATCAAATCAACCCCATGTAACTTATTTTCACTGAGCTCAGTCCAATACAGATGTGTACGACATTTGCGTCAGTACAAAGCTTCATAAGGTGCCATTTTGATACTTGACTGAAAACTGTTATTGTATGCGAATTCAATCAATGGCAAATATTGTTCCCACGTAACTTTAAACTCAAGTATATTACATCTTAACATATCTTCGAGAATCTGAATGATTCGTTCGGATTGACCATCTGTTTGCGGATGAAAAGCTGTACTGAAATGCAGTTTCATGCCTAAAGCTTCTTGCAATTTATTCCAGAACCTCGATGTAAACCTCGGATCCCTATCTGACACAGTGGATAGTGGCACCCGTGTAATCTAATAATCTCAGAAATATAAAGCTCAGCTAATCTATCAAGTGAATAGTCAAATCTTATCAGAATAAAAGGGGCAGATTTCGTCAATCGGTCAACTATGACCCAAATCGCATATTTCTTTCTCGAAGTCTGGGGCAAACCAGAAACAAAATCCATTGTCACTCTATCCCATTTCCATTCCGGAATCAGAATTGGCTGTAACAAACCGGACACAACTTGATGTTCGGCTTTCACTTGTTGACAGATTAAGCATTTCGAAACAAAGTTAGAAATGTCACGTTTCATACCAGACCACCAATAGTGTTGCTACAGATCATGGTACATCTTTGTACTTCCCGGATGAACAGATAGATGACTTTTATGTGCTTCACTTAAAATCAGCCGAATCAATTCTGAATTTCTCGGAACATAGATACGACTTCAGAATCTTAAACAATCATCAACAACTCGAAATTCAGATTCGGAATTTGAATCACACTGAGCTCGTTTCACTAATAACTCATTATCAAATTTCTAAGCATCATATATCTGCTGTATAAACAATGGTTTCGCTTTTAACTCAGCTAACATAGAACTATCATTAGACAAATCTAACTGAGCATTCAAAGCACGTAGTGCTAACAATGATTTTCTACTCAACGCATCAGCAACAACGTTCGCTTTTCCCGGATGATAATCTATCACGAGCTCATAATCTTTTAACAGCTCTAACCATCTTCTTTGACGTAGGTTCAAATCTTTCTGAGTCATCAGATATTTTAGACTTTTATGATCTGAAAACACATGAAATTTCTCACCGTACAGATAATGTCGCCAAATCATAAGTGCAAACACAATCGCAGCAAGCTCAAGGTCGTGTGTTGGATAATTCTTTTCATGAGGCTTCAATTGTCTCGAGGCATAAGCTACAACTTTGCCTTTCTGAATCAAAACACATCCCAGACCATCTAACGAAGCATCACTGTATATAACAAATTCTTTACCTAATTCTGGCTGTACTAACACTGGAGCTTCTGTTAACAGAGTTTTCAACTGATCAAAACTTTTCTGGCATTTATCTGACCATTCAAATCTAACATCATTCTGAAGTAATCTACTCAACAGAGAAGCTATCACTAAAAATCCTTTTACAAATCGATGATAATAACCAGCTAAACCCAGAAAACTACGGGCTTCAGATACATTTCTCGGAGGTATCCAATTCAGAATAGCAGAAATCTTACTCGGATCCACTCGGATTCCAGAAGCTGATACAATATGTCCCAGAAAACTAACCTCATGTAACCAGAATTCTCATTTGCTAAATTTCGCGTACAATTGTTTTTCTCTCAAAGTTTGCAACACAATTTTCAATTGTTCAGCATGCTCATTTTCATCACGCGAATAAATCAAAATATCATTTATTAACACCATAACAAATCGATCTAGGTACGGTCTAAAAATTCTGTTCATCAAATCCATAAAAACAACAAGAGTATTGGTTAGTCCAAATGGCATAACTGAAAACTCATAATGCCCGTACCTCGTTCTGAAAGCACTCTTCGGAATGTCTAAATCTTTAACTCTCAACTGGTAGTATCCCGATCTCAGATCAATCTTAAAAAATACAGTAGCTCTTTTTAACTGATCAAATAAATCGTCTATTCGGGGCAACGGATATTTATTCTTTATTGTCACTTTATTCAACTGACGGTAATCAATACACATCCTCACCGTGCCATCTTTCTTTTTCGCAAACAGAACAGGAGCACCCCAAGGCAAGAAACTCGGTCTAGCAAACCCTCTATCTGTCAATTCTTGTGACTGTGATTTTAACTCTTTCAACTCTGTTGGTGCCATTCTATATGGAACTATCGATATAGGTGTAGTACCAGGCAGTAAATCAATACTAGATTCGACTTCACGAATTGGAGGTAAACCCGGTAACTCTTCAGGGAACACATCAGAATACTCACAAATAATAGGCACTGATTCAACTTTCTTCTCAGATACTTTCGAATCAATCACATAAGCAAAATATGCATCATAACCCTTTTTCACATAACTTTGAGCTTTCAAAACATATATCACGGCAGGCAATCCATTCAAATCATTAGATCCAACTCGTACAAACTCATGCATACATACGGATGCGTAGAACTAGGGTCTATCAATGCAATCACAGAAGTATCATAAAGTATAAAAGTACCCGTTATAACATCTGGTGATGAAGCTTCCTCACGAGCTCGAATAGCGTACACTCTGGCAGACGCTCTAGCTTCAGATCTTACAACAGTGTCTCTCATAGTCCTCTGACTACCACTGACGTTTCTTACATTCTTCGAAGGTCTTTCTCTCACAGGTGCGTTATCTGATCACGGATTCTGAACAGTTTCTGGCTCAACCGATTCAGGGCAATCACGGATAAAATGATCAAGTGATCCACATCTGAAGCAAGCTCTGTCATTTAATCTAGAGCTTCCCGGATGCCTTTTTCCATAATGTTTACATTCAGGTCTCTCAGATCGAACATTACCAACGCTGGCCACTGAAGTTGCTGGAGTTTTAGAACTCATTTGCAATCTAGCTCAATTTCTGTTCGAATGTCCCACATTATCTCTAGAACGACTTTGATCATCTCTGAATCTCTCTGAAGCAGACTGAAATGATTTGCTTGGAAATCACTTCCTCATATCTCGGGCTTCAGACTCAGCTTTTCTTTTATCTTTCCCGAGTGCCTCAGCTTTGCACGCTCGATGAACAAGTACAACGAACTCTTTTATTTCCAAAATCCCGACTAGCAAACAAATGTCTTCATTAAGGCCATCTTCGAATCTTTTAACATTATAGCTTCAGAAGATACACATTCCCGAGCATACTGACTCAATCTTATAAATTCTCATTCATATTCTGAAATAGTCATTCGGCCCTGTTTAAGTTCCAGAAATTCTTTTCGTTTCTGATCGACGAATCTCTCACTAATATATTTCTTCCGGAATTCACTCTGAAAGAAGTCCCATGTAACTCACTCTTCCGGAACAACAAAAATCAAAGTTTTCCACCATTGATAAGCTGCATCTCGGAGTAATGACAGAACGCACCTTATGCATTCTTCCGGAGTCAAAGACATTTCGTCGAATACTCGTATAGTATTTTCTAACCAGAACTCAGCCCTTTCAACATCATCATCACTAGTAGCCCGAAACTCTTCAGCCCCATACTTACGGATCTTGTCAACCGGGGGCTTATTCCACGGATTCAGATTTACAATCAGAGGTATATCAGATGTCTGAGGGGGATTAACCAGGGGTGGGGGTTGCGAAACAGTCGGTTTATTCTTTACAAATTGAGTGAACCACTCACTCATCATCTGGAAAAAAGCTTCTTTAGCTTCTCCCTCTTGACCACTCGTAGCCGGTCTCGAATCAGAGGGCGCTATCCCTTTCGCGGGAGCAGGCACATTACTTTCTACGTCGTCAGCTACGGCTCTTTCGGGATCCATTACTATACAGAAATCACATTTTTACACGTCAAGATTCATCACACTGTCACAGTTCAGATATATGGCATGTATAGCTAGACTCTGACACGCTATGTCAGTCCGAGAATCGGCTAAACCGTAGCTCTGATACCAACCAAATGTAACACCCTTAACCCTTATCTGTAGTCGGACTAGGGTTAAAGGCGTTACCGAACTGATCGAAAACATTCTCAGAAGTTCACACATTCATCCATCAATCTCAAACATAATGTCCCTTCATAGGGTCAACGAGACCTAAAACATGCTTATAAACCAGGTCGGGACTAAACCGATACACGTACAAAATTTCTCAGAAATTCAAAACTTTTCTAAGTTTCAGGGGTTACACGCCCGTGTGGGCAGGCCGTGTGCCACCCACGGCTGCTAGACACACCCGTGTGTCCTCCCCGTGGTCGAAACTGAACTTTGCTGCACGGCCACTAAGCACGTCTGTGTACTTTGGCCGTGGTCGATCCTATCAAAAATCACACGGCTACTAGGCACGTCTGTGTGCCAAGTCCGTGTACTCTTATGCTAGCTACTGACTTAGCCCCACGGTCACTAGGCACGCCCGTGTGCCACAACCGTGTGACATTATAGGCCATTTTCAAGGCGAAAATGCCACCCACTTGGGTCTTACCTACAAGCAATATTTACCAACACATTTCATGCATACTAGACAACCAAAATAACCATTCAATCTAAACATTCAATATCTATTTCAACCATTCCAACTTCCAAGACCAAAACATATGTATATCAAGTATAATCCATCCAAATGCTTACCCAAAAAACTTGTACAAATCATGTGCTTCAACCATACCAAGGTATACTTCATATATCACATTCATTTAAACATAATACCAACACATAACTAGCCAAATCACATGGTTAAATTCACTTCATTTACAAATACAAAAGACTAGCCTATACATGCCATATCTAGCAAAATATATATCCAAAGTGTACCATAAAAAAGTTAAGTGTGATGACGATCCATGACGGTCCTGAGCCTTCAGTAGCTTTGACGACCTATAAAACAGAGAAAACACAAACACAGAGTAAGCTTTCCAAAGGCTTAGTAAGTCATAATACAAACAAACTTAGCATAGAAAGCATATATACTCATAGATATATTGGCACATCTAAATCACTTAGTAAATTATCACATATATACTTTAGTCCATGTACTTGGCCATATTTGCCACATTTATCAATTCAAAAGTCTCGTATATACAAAGCTCTTTCATGCTTACTATCACATCTCATATTGTTATCCGAATATACATAATCATCATAGTAAGATTGCACAGGAACTTACCTTATATACACACTTAGTGTATGAATCAACGTACCTGAAACGGATTCACTATTTACATGGCCATTGTGTATCACAGACTTGCCCGTTGAACCGTAAGGAAACTCGTAGGATACTCAGAAGCTCAGAATAGTCGTACAATGCCAACGTCCCAGACAAGGTCTTATATGCACTCATATCTCGATGCCACTGTCCCAGATAGGGTCTTACACGAATCAATACGATGCCGATGTCCCAGACATGGTCTTACACGTAATGATAATGTCGATGCCAACGTCCTAGACGTGATCTTACATGGAATCTCAAATCAATGCCAACGACCCAGACGAGGTCTTACATGATAAAACAGAACAGTTACCTATGTCATGACATAGCTAATCCTATCTATTCCTAGGTTCATACGGGACTTTTCTGACATTGTCACTAAGTAATCCTTATCTCGGAATTCATGATGAGACCATATCGTAAGTATTCATCGATAGCAACAGTCGTAAGAACATACATAATTCAACACGAATTCGTGTATTTGCATAATGACTTACCTCGGATTCGATTTAACAGAAACAGAAATGGCTACTCGGTTGCTTTCGCTTTTCCGTGATCTAGGTCCGTTTTCCTTGGTTCTTAATCTAAATATATTTAGAATTAACCCTTTTCTTCACTAATTCATTCAATTCAATCCAAGGACACACATTTAGGGCTATTTACAAATTAACCCTCACATTTGCACAATTTATCAATTTAGTCCATTTTTCTCAAAACATCAAATTCACAAAATTTGTTCACACACATGCATAGCCGAATCTCCCTAGGGACTATATAAGTCCATATTTTTCATCAAATTCACAAATTAGTCCTCCAAAATAATATTCTCTCAATTTAGCCCTAATTAGCTAAATTCAACAAAAATTCAAGAACAAAATATATTCATCTAGCTTAAATCTTACATTTAACACCATAAAACATCATAAATCACATGAGTTCATCAAATGCTCATCTCAAAAACATCATAAATTCTCAAAATTAAGACATGGGTTTGATAGTAGATAAAGAAACGATTGCAAAAACGTAAAAATTATCGAAAACCAACTCAAAATCATACCTTAATCAAGATGAAAGCCAACTGAAACCCTTAAGCTTTTGTTCTTTCTTTTTCTTTAAGACATTCGGCCATATGATGATAAAAACAAAACCACTTTCTCTTCTTTTCTTTTTATTGATATAATATAATAACTTATAAAATAATATACTAATGTAACATATATTATAAACTTATGAAAACATATAATTTAAATATATATATAAAACCACATTTAATGTTGTCCACTACCTATAGTAATGGCTTAATTGCCATATAAGGCCTTCACCTTTACAAAGTCACAACACATTGGTACTTTAACAAATAGTAAGCAACTTTCACATTTAATGCATTTCAGTCATTTTGTCCAATTAAACACACAAATGAACAAATTAACTTACGAAAATTAACGCATGCTTAAACACTCATCAATGGAACAGAAAATAATATTAAAATATTATACAGACTCAGATTTGTGGTCCCGAAACCACTGTTCCAACTAGGGTATAAACCGGACTGTTACAATATCCTAGCGGAGTCGAGGGCCTGAAGACTGATTGATTCGTCACCTACACAAAGTATGAGTTCTCCTGCACTGACATCAATTTTAGTCCTTGTAGTTGTTAAAAAGGGCCTTCCTAAAATTAAGGGGGTACTATTGTCCTCATCCATGTCTAAAACGGCAAAGTCTACTGAGAATACGAATTTATCAATTTATACCCGTAGGAATTCTAATAATTTTATCAGCTAATTAAATGGTCATCCTAGTTTGTTTGGGTTTCCCTAGACCTAGCTGTTTAAACATTTTATAAGGCATAACATTTATGCTTGCCCCTAAATCAGTTAAAGCATTATCAACACGTAAACTACCAATTAAGCATGGAATTGTAAAACTCCCTGGATCTTTTAATTTTCGTGGTAGTTTACTTTGCAACATTGCTGAGCACACTGCGTTTAGCTCTACATGCGATTCCTCGTCTAACTTCCGTTTGTTTGTCAAAAGCTCTTTTAAAAATTTCTTTGAATCTGGCATCTGCTAAAGATCTTCAAAAAACGATAAGTTAATATGTAATTTTTTTAAAAGTTTAAGAAATTTACCGAATTGTTCATCTGTGTTGTCCTTCTTCATCGCATTAGGATAGGGCATACGAGGTTGGTACTCTTTAATTACTAGTTTTGGCTTCTCGTGACTTATCTCGACCTTACCTTTCCCTACCAAATTCTCTTGGCTTAATTTGGGCTCATCTAACCCTTCACTATCGTGAGTGGTTATGGCTTGAAGTTGCTCCTTGGGGTTAGTTTCAGTGTTGCTTGGCAAGCTGCCTTGTGGTCGTTCAGAGATCAGCTTAGCTAGTTGCCCTAATTGGTTCCTGATCCCTTGAATCGATTGTAACGCCCCTTGCCCGTATTCGAGCTGGAACGGGGTTCGAGGCATTACATAGCTAAACTTGCTTAAACTTCTAGAATAGAGTTATAAAATTTCGTTTAACCCCGTCGCTCGCACATACTCGGCCTTAGAGGCCCTAAACATACTCCCGAGAAGTATCGAAATCTTTTTGGGAACTTTCACGAGTTCGAGAAACCTTTTTAACAAAGCAGGGGTCACACGCCCGTGTAGGCCTAGGGACACGCCCGTGTGCCCCTAAGGCATGCCCGTGTCTTCCACCCGTGGTCGACACTGACTAAATTCACACGGCCTTGACATGTCTGTGTCTTTCAACCGTGGTCGATTCTAACTAAAGTCACACGACCATGACACTCCCGTGTACTCCAACCGTGTGGTGATTCAAAATCCAAGTGCAAGGTGCAGACTTCACATGGCCTAGGCACAGGCCCATGTGCTAGCCGTGCCTCCCACACGGTCTAGACACACGCCCGTGTGTCTACCTATATGGGCAATTAACAGGCTATATACCAAGCTATTGTCACCTTAGAGTGAGCACATACATACTTCCATCCAGAACAATACCACTTCCTAGCCACAAGCAAATCTAAGAGCTCATTCCAACTTACAAGATAATTAAAAGGGACATAAACTTCATGAATTACATCTTCATTAAGCAAAAGAGTTTGCCAAGTATTTGCCTAACTGAATAGGCCATCTACAAAATGACTTTTACAAACTTACATAGCTAACACTTTGACTAACAATTACAACTTAACAAAATACTTGAGCCCTATACATGCCATAATCAAAACAAGTCTGAAATTGTTAAACCAAGGTGCTGTCAATAGTGTGATTTTCGAACTCATATGTCCACGGTCTATGAGTTACCTTAGCAATACTACAAGAAAGAAGGGCAATGAAAAAGGGGTAAGCATAAAGCTTAGTAAGTTTGCATGGAAATTATTAACAATAATAAGCTCATAAAATAATCCACCCACGGTATTAGCTAACCTTACTCGAGTCAAGGCTTCTTGACAATACTTACTTACAATTGCTCTTATCTAGCACATACCGTGCCACATATCGCAACCGATTCTTCGTGACTCATTTACGAATACCTGTATTCACTCGTTCACATAACTTAAATATCATTCACATCTCTACTTCTAAATTCATCTACTTATCCCACTATTCTCAAGGGATAGTCAAATACGTGTGTTCATCGTTACTACTGTAAGTATAAAGCCAATGCCACGTCTTCGAAGGGGTCTTACATGGAGTCACCCCTAACTACCAATGCCATATCTCGGATATGGTCATATATGGGATTACCTCTAAATGCAAATGCCATATCTCGGTTATGGTCTTGTATGGAATTTCCGAATATGGTTTTAGACCCTTTTCATATCGCTTACCGAACCCATATCCTGGATATGTCTTATACGGGATCTCAACAAGGCACCGAGGCCATGTCCCGGATATGGTCTTTTATGACAACTTATCTATTTCATATTTCAACGATAGCATTTCTATAATCAATATGGCCTATTAGGCTTTCGGCATTTCATTCAAATTAACTACTCAAATTGGTGGTGCATCATGCATTAACATAAGGTCAAGCATATCTCAACATGCTAATATAATTGTTACTCAAATCACATACAAATTTACCTCAATTTCAAAATAAGCTAGTTTGTCAATCTAGTCCGAGACTTTGTTCATTCCCCGATCAAGGTGGGTCCTCGGTTCTTCTTGCCCTATAATAGCAATTTAGCTCATTTTGACCACCATGTTAATAATAACATTCCAAAAAAAAAAATATGCTTACGCAAAATTACTATTTTGCCCCTATACTTTGGCAAAATGACCATTTTGCCCCGAGGCTCGGAAATAAATTCTGATCGTATTTCTACCTTCAACAAGCCTAGGTGAACATTTAATACTCTTATGTCTATCATCAAAACTCAACATTTCACATACTACCAATTTTGTAACCTTTTCATCGAGGTCCTATTTGGTGTTTTCATACTAACACCTTTCAAAAATGTTGTTCATCTAACAACTAAGACTCAATTTCTTCCATAAAAATGCAGCAAATAAAAATGAGAGCTCCCATGGAAAAACTCTAAACTCTTCACCATATTACAAGTTGATCCCCTCATTAGAAAGCTTAAGCTTTAGGGGTCTCAAAAGTACAATTTTCTTCAAGAAAGATCATTAAAGTCACTTACTAGCAAAGAAAGAAGCTTGTTGAAAATTTGAGCTCTCAAACCCCTTAGTTTGCTGCCAATTTTCGGTGAAGAAGAGTAGAGAAAAAGATGATACCTTTTTTTTCTTATAAAACATCAGTTTAGTCCACCTACTATCAACAACTTTGACCAATTTTGACACAATTGTCTCTTATGGCTGGCCATGCTAATTTTAGGGGTCTAATTGCCTTTTAAAGACCTCCAATTAACAATCTATGGCCATTTGGTACTTTTAACTATAGAATGGAACTTTCGCACGTTATACGATTTAGTCCTTTCTTGCGATGAAGCATGAAATCGTTAAAATTAAAGTACTAAAATTCTCATGCACATATTCTATCATGCTCTGACTTATAATATAACATGAAAATAAATTTCTCTAATCTCAGATTAGTGATCCTGATATCACTACTCCGACTAGCCCCTAAATCGGGCTATTACAATTCTCTCCCTTAAGGATTTTTGTCCCCGAAAATCTTACCGGTGAAAAGATTGGGGTACTGGTTTCTTATCGTTTCTTTGGGCTCCCATGTAGCCTCTTCTATACCGTGCCTTTGCCATAGGACTTTCACTAGGGCTATGCTTTTGTTTCTTAACTGCTTGACCTCACGAGCCAAAGTTTTAACTGGTTCTTCGCCATAGGTCATATCCGGTTGTATCTCTACCTCTGTCAGCTCTATGACATGTGAAGGGTGTGAACGGTATCGGTGCAACATAGATACATGAAAGACGTCATGAATTCTTTCTAGCTTAGGTGGTAAGGCTAACCGATAAGCTACTGGTCTGAGGCGACTTTATCACCAAGGTGATACTTTCAAGAACACTTTATCACCAACTTTGAATTCTATTTCTTTCCTCTTTAAATCTGAATAGGACTTCTGTCTATCTGAGGGGTCTTTCAAACAGCCACGTATCACTTTTACCTTCTCTTCAGTTTCCTTAACCAAGTCAACCCCGTGTATCTGTTTCTCTCTGAGTTCTGACCAATATAAGGGCATTCAACACTTACACCCATACAATGCCTCATAAGGCGCCATCTTCAAACTTGATTGAAAGCTTTTGTTGTAAGCGAATTCCACCAATGGAAAGTATTTCTCCGAAATACCATGGAATTCAAAAACACAACACCGAAGCATGTCTTCTAGTATTTGAATTACCCTCTCTAATTGCCCTACAGTTTGTGGATGGAAGGCCGTACTGAAACTCAATTTCATGCCCAAAGCTTATTGCAGCTTTTTCTAAAACCGTGACGTGAACAGCAGATCTCTATCTGAGATGATCGACAACGATACACCATGAAGTCTTACTATCTCAGATATGTGTAAGTCTACCAATTTATCAAGCGAATAGTCGACTCGCACTAGTATAAAGTTGGCTGACTTAGTGAGTCCATCAATCACTACCCATACTACATCTTTCCTCTTTGGAGTCAACGGCAAGCCCGTCACGAAGTCCATAGTAATACGGTCCCACTTCCACTCAGGAACCATAATGGGCTGAAGTAAACCTGAATGTACTTGATGTTCAGCCTTCACTTGCTGATAAATCAGGCATTTCGATACAAACTCAGAAATGTCTTTCTTCATACCAAACCACCAATACCATTTCTTCAAATCATGGTACATTTTTGTGCTGCTTGGGTGTACATTCAAACACCCGTTATGTGCTTCATGTAAAATTTTGCGAATAAGCTCATCATTCCTGGGTACACAGACTCGATCTCAAAATGTTAGGCATCCATCAAGATTTACTCGAAAGTCTGTCTCAACGCTCGACTCACATAAAATTCTCTTGGCTTGCAAACTGTTATCATCTTTCTGAGCTTCACGAATCTCTTGGAGAAACAACGATTTAGCTCTCAATTCGGCTAAAACGGAACCATCCTCCAGTAAGGTCATCAGAGTACTCATGGCTTTTAGTGCAAATAATGATTTTCTACTCAAAGCATCAGTGACTACATTTGCCTTTCCTGGATGGTAGTCAATTACCAATTCATAATCTTTAATCAACTCTAACCATCTTCGTTGCCTCAAATTAAATTCCTTTTGAGTCATCAAATATTTTTGGCTTTTGTGATCAATGAAAATCTGACACCTTTCACCATATAGATGATGTCTCCAAATTTTCAACACGAACACAATTGCAGCCAACTCTAAATCATGAGTCGGGTAGTTCTTCTCGTGCGGCTTTAATTTTCTAGAGGCGTAGGCAATCACTTTACCCTCTTGCATAAGTACACAGTCCAACCCATTCAAGGACGCATCACTATAAACCACAAATTCTTTTCCCAGTTCTGGTTGCACCAAAATGGGAGCACCAGCCAACAATGTCTTCAATTTCACAAAACTCTGTTGACACTTTTCCGTCCAAACAAACTTTACATCCTTTTGCAGAAGTCTCGTCATCGGGGTAGCTATCATGGAAAACCTCTTGACGAAACGCCTATAATAGCCGGCTAGGCCCAGAAAACTCATCACTTCAGTTACGTTCCTCGACGGTCTCCATTCCACAATTGCTGATCCCACCTCCTGAGACAATGTGTCCCAAAAATCCTACTTCCTTGAGCCAAAACTCACTCTTACTGAATTTGGCATACAATTCTTTTCTCTCAAAACTTGTAGAACCATATTCAAGTGCTCGGTATGATCGTTCTCATCTTGAGAGTAGATCAGTATGTCGTCGATGAAGACCACAACAAATCTATCCAAGTATGGTCGAAAAATACGATTCATCAAATCCATGAAGATTGCGGGGGCATTCGTTAGACCAAAAGGCATGACCAAAAACTCATAATGCCCGTACCTAGTCCTAAATGCGGTTTTCGGCACATCAGAGTCCTTAACTCTTAACTGATAGTACCCAGATCTCAAATCTATCTTGGAAAATATTGTAGCTTCCTTCAGTTGGTCAAATAAATCATCGATCCTTGGCAACGGGTACTTATTCTTCACCGTCACTTTATTGAGTTGTCAATAGTCTATACATAGTGATCGTTAGATTTCAGAGTTTTAAATTTATATGAGAATGATCGAACCTGGAAACTAACTCTGACAACGATTGAGGCAAGTGCACCTATCGAACAGTAGTATAGCTTAGGCAAGACCGGATTGTTGAACCCAAAGGAACTAAAAGTACTAATACTAACTTTCTTTTTATTATCTAGCCTAAAATAAGTGAAGTTGTTATCTAATCTAAATTTAACTAACTACTAAGCTAAAGACTCAAGACAAAAAGAACGAATTGGGGAAATACTGTTGGAAAATCTCAGTTGATCAAGACGATACCCTTAGGAAGAATCCTCCTAGACTTCACTTGTTATCTAACACTGAACCAGATGATTTATTCACTTGACTTGATCCGTAAGATTCCCTAATTTATATTAAACCCTCTCTCAAGGCGAATAACATCTAACCCTAGGTTGATTAATTGAAATCTCTTTCTAATTAAAACCCATAGAATCGCATTAACTCGATCTATGGACTTCCACATCAAATTTCACCCTAATTCGGCAAAATCTCGTCACCCTATCTCTAGGCGCACTATCTCCGCTTAATTATGCTAGATCTACTCTTAAGCAGGGACTTTTGCTCCTCCACCTAAGCACATTCAAATTGAATCAATATCCCAGAAATATTAACACAAGAATTAAGCACACATAATTAAGAACAAATCAAGTATTTATCATGTAGTTCAGAAAGCAATAACAAGATTCGTTTTAGGTTTTATCCCCTTCAGGTATCTGAAGGGTTTAGTTCATAACAAATAAAGAAAACATCTCAGAAGAAAAGATAAAACAAAACATAAGAAATCCCTAAAACCCCCTGAAGGAATTGAAGGAGAAATCCGCCGTCTTGAGTAGAATTCCAGCTTCTTGAGATGGATCAACTGGCTATCTTCAAGTGATTCCCACAAATCTAACCTTTTCGGCTTGGCTCCTTAGCCTAGTTCACCGCCCCCTTTCAGGTTGCACTTAGGGGGTTTATATAGGCTTTCAAAATAGGTTTCTTCGCCCCTAAGCATCCTTTTCAGAGTAGAATTACTCTTCTCCATGACAGGGACACGGGCATGGCACACAACGGTCTTTAAGCCGTGTTAGGATTTCTTTAATGAGGCATGGCCGTGTGAATCGGGATCAGGCCGTGTTCTAGTATATAATTAAGGCACGGCCGTGAGGTCTTCGGCCTAGGCCGTGTCGATTTACTCTTTGTCCCAATTTGGTTCGTTTTAGGCCCGTTTCTCGTTCTTTCCATCCTTGGGTGCTTTCCTGAGTATAAGACATGAAAAGAAATGATTAAAAGCACCTTTTTTCATGAATTAAGGAATAAATCATCCGAAAGTATGCTGAATGTGGGATTAAAATATGTTACTTTTACGGTTTATCACATACCCCCACACTTAAGCTTTTGCTTGTCCTCAAGCAAAATTATCAACTTACAATCAAAACGAACTTTCCATGATTCATAATTCCTATCAACAATGTCTCATCATAATTCATAGATAATTTATACATGGATAATCTAACTCGACGAGTCCTAAAGATTCAAACAATATAAGTCATACATTTGTATTCACGAAAACGTATGTGTTTCCCCTTACCTGAATAATTACCCTTAATTCAAAACCTACAAGGACTGACATCCTCACAAAAGATTCACTCAAACCACTCGAAGTGTTTAAGGTTCAGGAAAGGAGCACTCAAAAGTCGAACCTAAAAAGTTAATCCCATAGGCTTGCCTGAAAATCAAATCTCCACCACTGTAAAATGAGATGATAAACAGATCAAAAGGTCTTTAACAGGGTTGTAACAGGGCTAGGTTTAAAGGTGTGGATATAGGCTAAATCAGAAGGTTAGAATCGAGACTGGCCTGACAAGTTGCCTATCTAATAATAAGTAACTTCATCAACTGAAAAGTAATAACCCTAATACTACAAGCTTTTCTTTTGATAAATAGACTTTTAATTGTATAAGCTCACTTTTCATTTTACTAATACTGAATATACTTCGATTTTTTTTAAGAACAAATCAAGTAATAAAAGATAAATTCAACTACTGAAATAATATAATTAGGTAACTAATCAAATCAAATCTCGATATAAGGGTAGTCAAAAGGAATGGTGATAACAAATACAAAGGGTTTTGGGGCAATATTAGTAGGTAAGTCAATAAAAAGGGTTGTTAGGATCAACGGGGTTCACTAGGGGTTATTTATGGAGGTAGGCTTTTTAGTGGAGTGAGTGGGTTAAAACCGAGGTGCCTTTATCATCTCGGTATATCAAATCATAGGTGTGGTCTCAACATGTATAATCGAGGCAAGTTCTAGAATAACAGTTCAATGTTGACACACTCATAATCAATAAAGTGAGCATGAAAAAGAATATATGCTCTATAAGGCTCAAAATCTCACAAAACTTATAGGTGTTTTTGACATCAACCTCGTAAATTTTAAATTTCAAGGTAAAATTCAGATTTAGGTAGACAACCTATTCAAAAAAAATTATTCTGAAAAATAGACTTATCATGCTTGATTCTCTAATATTCTTCTAATTTAATCATCAATGCACAATTAACTATGGCTTAGTCAGAGACACGTCAATAAAGATTATAATTCATCAGAAATTTCATCCTAAATAGTAATATGAGAAAATTACTTAAGAACAGAATATAATTCAGGGATTTGAGAATAATGAAAAAAGTTTGGCACTTTTATCCTCAGGGATTGAGAATAATGCAAAAAGTTAGGCACTTTTACCCCCACACTTAAGATGTACATTGCCCTCAATGTACAAAGATAGATAATAACAGTTATTAGATAATCAAAAGAGAGGGGAAAAAGTGACACTGCCTGAATTATGGATGGATTCCTTGGAGGATGTGGAGAATACGTTGGAGGTGTCATCTTTTGTTGTGGCGGTTACTAACGAGCTCTGCGCTAGATGAATAAATTGGGGAGCTAATGAAGAATTAGCCAGGATTTATTAAGACACATTTAAAATAAACTAAATATATAATTAATGACAAAAAAACTAAAGAGAAGGAAAATAGAAAGTAAAATAAAATTAAAAGAAAAGATGGATGGACCGAGGAGTCCTTATTGTTGGATGGTTCGCAAGGTAGGTGTGACCTCTAAGTCTGCGGAGGTGCTAGCGGTGGCGGAAGTGGCGTGGCTATGGTCGTGGTCGTGGTGATTCCCTAGCAGCCTTTTGAAGCTGACACTAAGAAATTAAAATAAATTAAACTAGATTAAGCATAAGATTGTCAAAGGGAAGGAAATGGAAGCAAAAGAGAAAAGAAAAATAGAAACTAAATGGTCTCAAAGACCCTTGGGTTGTTGTTTGGGTGAAGCGGTCGGCATGAACTTATGTATAGGGGTCTTCCTTGAGGAGACTATGCTTGCTTTCTTCCGCTTCTTTGTCATGGCTTTGGTGTGGCTCAAGAGTTATAGAGACTTGTTATGGAGAGGGGAATCTAAGAAAAGGGAATAAGAAAAGAGGGGGAAAGTAAATGAGAAGAATGGGGAGGGGGGTTGGTGTTTAAATAGAAGTTCAATTCTGGTACTTTCCCATGCCCGTGGACCGAGGGCGTGTCGTTTCACACGGCCGCCTCGCACGACCATGTGTCTAAGTGTGTTGATTTTCCATGCTCGTTTTTCAGCCAGCCACGTCTGTTTCTGATAAGTCAGTGTCATCCACAGCCACTTCGCACGACCGTGGCGCTTTGTCGGTACCCGTGGTGGGGTCGTTGGGTCTGTGATTTCGAAAATTAGTTGGGATTTGATTCGTACCGCCTCTGCTATGTCAATACGGAGATTCTGTACTTCCACACAGTCATGGCCATAGCTGTGTGCAAGACCGTATGGTTTGGAAATCTGCACTTTTGGTTAGTTTACAACTAGGTATTCAGAAAGAAAAGAAGAAAAGAAAATAAATTGAAAGCAGAATGTGAAAATAAATTGTGTTAGTGCTCGGGTTGCCTCCTGGGAAGCGCTCATTTATGGTCTTAAGCTAGACTTTCCTCGTATTTGAAAAATCAAGGAGGTTTAAAGGTTTGAATATCTTCCCTCATGCTTACAGTTCTATTTTCTTGATAAAGTTTGAGTCGAGAGACGTGTACCTTAAAAGTGCCGAATATGGGGTTACTTACCTCGACTGTTCCGTATGGGAAGATATTGTGTACCTTAAGGGGGATTTCTTCGTTTGCTTTCAGGTCTAACATGGTGATTCAAGGATCTGATTTATCTAACAGTACCTGGTCTCCAATTTTGAAGTAGTTTGATGTTCCTATGAGCTCTTCTGGGGGCTCCTTTGGTTTTTCTTTGTGTGGTTCTGGTTCCTCTTTAAAGTGTGTCTTCCACTCTTCTAATCTATCGACCTTAAGGCTTCGCTTCTTGTGTAATTCTTCTGTGTTGGCACGAGGTCCATGATTTGGCTCAGGTTTGTATCATTGTGGTGTTTCTTGTAGTGAAAGTTGAACAACCTGGTTATCAACTGAATTTGCTTTTTCACCTCCATCAATTGTTGTCCTGGCCGAGTCAAGAGCTTGTAAACTGATCGATTCATCACCTACCTGAAGTATGAGTTCTCCTGTGCTAACATCAATTTTAGTTCGAGCAGTTGCTAAAAAGGGTCTTCCTAAAATTAAAGGAATCGAATTATCCTCATCCATGTCTAAGACAACAAAATCTACTGGGAAAACGAATTTATCAATTTTTACAAGAACATCTTCGATAATACCTCTAGGAATTCTAACAGTTTTATCAGCTAATTGAATGCTCATCATAGTTCGTTTGGGTTTCCCTAGACCTAGTTGTTTAAACATTTTATAAGGCATGACATTTATACTTGCCCCTAAATCAGCTAATGCATTATCAACAGTTAGTCTACCAAGTAAACATGAAATTGTAAAACTCTCTGGATCTTTTTGCTTCTGCGGTAGTCTATTCTGTAACATTGCTGAGCATACTGCATTTAATTCTACGTGTGGCTCTTCGTCTAATTTGCGCTTGTTTGTCAAGAGCTGTTTTAAAAATTTCCTAGAATCTGACATCTGAAAAAGAGCTTCAAGAAGAGGTAAGTTAATATGTAATTTCTTTAAAAGTTTAAGAAACTTACCGAACTGTTCCTTTATATCATCTCTATTCATCGCTTTGGGATAAGGTATGCGAGGTTGGTACTCTTTGATTACTGGTTTTGGCTTTTCCTGTGTTACCTCTACTTTACCTTCTTTTACCTTATTTCCTTGTATTGAATTGGGTTCATCTAACCCTATACTATCATGAGCTGTGATGGCTTGGATTTGCTCCTTTGGGTTAATCTTAGTGTTGCTTGGTAGACGCCCTTACGGTCGTTTGGACATTAACTTTGCAAGTTGTCCAACTGACTTAGTAAGTTCCCCAACTTGGCTCTTGATCTCTTCAACCGATGTTCGTTGGCTTGTTTCAGTGTTTTGGAAATGGTTTCCTGTGGCTGCCATGAATTTTGTCAGCATCTCTTCAAGGTTCAGCTTCTTTTCCTGTGGATAGGACTGATTTTGGAAATTTTGAGGAGGTTGTTGTCTTTGGTTTCCTTGATTTCCTTGACCTCCCCATGTAAAATTTGGGTGGTTCCTCCAACCTGGATTATAAGTATTACTATAAGGGTTATTATTAGATCTAAAATTATTACTTATATAGTTCATATGTTCGCTCTCTGCGCCCGGTTGGTAGGGTGGGTACTCAGGATTCGCCACAGTTCCACTTGCGTCGCACTGTATTACTGGATGTGCCTGCAAAGAACACAAACTATCAGGCTTTTTATTCATCATCTCTACCTGTGTTGATAGCATGGTTACTACATCGAGGTTAAAAACTCTGGCTAATTTTGTTGGTTTGGTCCTTGTAACCTGCCACTGATAGTTATTCAGTGACATCTCTTCAATAAACTCGTAGGCTGTTTCAGGAGTTCTGTTGTTCAGGGCTCCACCGGCGGCTGAATCAATTAGTTGCCTCGTTGAAGGGTTCACACCGTTATAGAAAGTTTGGACTTGAAGCCATAAGGGTAAACTATGGTGCGGACACCTTCTCAAGAGATCCTTGTATCTCTCCCATGCATCTTATAATGTCTCTAAATCCATCTACACAAGCGAAGAGATAGCATTCCATAATTTGGTCGTTTTGGCCGGTGGGAAATATTTTAATAAAAATTTTTCCATCATTTGATCCCACGTAGTGATTGACCCTCGTGGTAACGAGTTTAACCACTGTTTGGCTTTATTCCTTAATGAAAAAAGAAATAACCGAACACGTATGGCATCATCAGAAGCACCATTTATTTTGAAGGTATCACAGAACTCTAAAAAATTAGCTATATGAGTGTTTGGGTCTTCGTCCTGCAAACCATCAAATTGAACAAATTGTTGAATCATTTGTATAGTGTTAGGCTTTAATTCAAAATTATTAGCAGTTATAGTAGGCCTAACAATACTCGATTCTGCTCCTGTTAAATGAGGTTTAGCATAATCGTACATAGTATGCAGAGCATTATTTTCTCCCACATCTTGTGGTGGTGGATTATTCTCGTCCATCCCTTCAGTAGGATTGGATCTGTTTTCGCGCTCTTCTTCTGTGTAATTTAGGGCTCACCTAATTTCTCTGCGATTCCTGCAAGCGGTTGTTTCAATATCACTGTCGTATACTAATGGTCCTTTCGAGTTCCTTCTAGTCATAAACTAGAGGTACCTGCTGAGAAAAGAAAGAAAATTTAGCAAAATCAAAATTTAACCTAAAGATAAAAAAAATAAAAGTAAATTGCGGAAAATAAAAATAATGGCTAAAGTAATAAAAATAGAGTTTTCTTAATATTTTAGTTCCCCGGCAATTGCACCAAAAACTTGATCATTAGGTTTCAGAGTTTTAAATTTATATAAGAATGATCAAACCTGAAAACTAACTTTGACAACGATTGAGGCAAGTGCACCTATCGAAAAGTAGTATAGCTTAGGCAAGATCGGATTGTCGAACCCAAAGGTTAGTACTAACTTTCTTTTTATTATCTAGCCTAAAATAAGTGAAGTTGTTATCTAATCTAAATTTAACTAACTACTAAGCTAAAGACTCAAGACAAAAAGAACGAATTGGGGAAATACTGTTGGAAAATCTCAGTTGATCAAGACGATACCCTTAGGAAGAATCCTCCTAGACTTCACTTGTTATCTAACATTGAGCAAGACGATTTATTCACTTAACTTGATCCGTAAGATTCCCTAATTTATATTAAACCCTCTCTCGAGGGGAACAACGTCTAACCCTAGGTTGATTAATTGAAATCTTTTTCTAATTAAAACCCCTAGAATCGCATTAACTCGATCTATAGACTCCCATATTAGGTTTCACCCTAATTCGACAAAATCTCGTCACCCTATCTCTAGGCGCGCGATCAACTCCGCTTAATTATGCTAGATCTACTCTTAAGCATGGACTTTTGCTCCTCCACCTAAGCACAATCAACAAGAATCAATATCCCAGAAATATTAACACAAGAATTAAGCACACATAATTAAGAACAAATCAAGTATTTATCATGTAGTTCAAAAAACAATAACAAGATCCGTTTTAGGTTTCATTCCCTTCAGGTATCTGAAGGGTTTAGTTCATAACAAATAAAGAGAACATCTCAGAAGAAAAGATAAAACAAAACATAAGAAATCCCTAAAACCCCCTGAAGGAATTGAAAGAGAAATCCGTCGTCTTGAGTAGAATTCTGGCTTCTTGAGATGGATCAACTGGCTATCTTCGAGTGATTCCCACAAATCTAACCTTTTCGGCTTGGCTCCTTGGCCTAGCTCACCGCCCCTTTTCAGGTTGCACTTAGGGGGTTTATATACGCTTTCGAAATAGGTTTCTTCGCCCCTGAGCATCCTTTTTCGAGTAGAATTACTCTCTTCACGATAGCGACACGGGCATGGCACACGCTCGTGTCAACGGTCTTTAAGCCGTGTTCGGATTTCTTTAATGAGGCATGACCGTGTGAATCGGGATCAGGCGATGTTCTAGTAGATAATTGAGGCACGACCGTGTGGTCTTGGGCCCAGGCCGTGTCGATTTCCTCTTTGGCCCAATTTGGTTCGTTTTAGGCCCGTTTCTCGTTCTTTCCATCCTTGGGTGCTTTCCTGAGTATAAGACATGAAAAGAAAGGATTAAAAGCACCTTTTTACATGAATTAAGGAATAAATCATCCGAAAGTGTGCTGAATGTGAGATTAAAATATGTTACTTTTACAGTTTATCACATAGTCTCATGAGACCATCTTTCTTCTTCACGAATAGAACGAGAGCACCTCACGGAGAAAAACTCGGCCTCGCAAAACCCTTATCTGTTAATTCTTGCAACTGTGCTTTCAGTTCTATTTGTTCGGTTGTAGCCATTCTATATTGAGCAATAGAAATAGGGGCAGTACCCGAAACTAATTCAATCCCAAATTCAATCTCTCTATCCGGAGGTAGCCTTGGCAACTCTTCCGGGAAAACATCTAGGTATTCGCATACTATGGGTATTGACTCGATTTTTAACTCAGTCTCTTTAGTGTTCAACACAAAGGTAAGATAAGCCTCATGCCCCTTCCTTAGGTACCTCTGAGCCGACATTGTTGATATAACTGTTGGCGACCTATCCGGTTTATCTGATTCAACACGAATAAAATTTCCATTTTCATCTCTCAGCTCGATATGCTTCTTCCCTCAATTCACAATTACACCATGGGTAACTAACCAATCCATCCAGAGAATGACATCAAATTCGTCAAACGGTAACAACATAAGATCGACCGGGAAACAATGACCCTTAATCATCAAAGGGCACCCTTTACAAACTCTATCAACCAACACACACTTGCCTAGGGGATTAGACACTCTTATGATAAATTCGGTAGACTCTATAGGCATGTTCATACTAGAGACTAATTTTATGCATATGTATGAATGGGTAGACCCCGGGCCAATTAAAGCTATAACACGAGTATTATGGAGAGAGAAGATACCCATGATCACGTCGGGGGAAGATGCCTCTTCACGAGCACGAATGGCATATGTCAATTCCCGGGTTTCTCGATGGTCTTCCCCTAGTGGTACTTCCCGATCTTGCATTCTGGGGCTTTTCTTTCTCGTCCACTTGAGGACAATAAGGACCCACATCTGAAGCAGGCTTTCTCATGAGTCCGACACTGACCGGAATGGCACCTGGGACACTGAAGGCATTCCAGCCTACTCGGTCGAACGTTGCCCACACTAGCAACTGATGTGGTTTGCCCTTTCGATCCTTAGAATTGCTTGCCTTTATTTCGGGTTGAAAACCCCGCTGAAGTGACCGATCGAGTAGTGGAATCCTTCGATTTCTTAGATGATAGTAAGACTTATTCAGTTGTCTCTTCCTCGAATCACAAGACTCGTACTCGGCTCTTCTCTTCTCTTTAGTCAACTCCTCGGCTTTACAGGCCCTATCCACCAACACTACAAACTCCTTTAATTCGAGAACACCGACGTATAAGCGGATATCTTCGTTCAATCTGTCCTCAAACCTCTTGCACATGATGGCTTCAGTAGACACGCACTCTCGTGCATACTTGCTAAGCCTTACGAACTCCCGTTCGTAATCGGCCACTGACATACGACCTTGCTTCAATTCCAAAAACTCCTTTCTCTTGTGGTAGATGAACCTCTAGCTAATATACTTATTCCGGTATTCCTCTTGGAAGAATTCCCCACTAACTCTCTCCCTTGGCACCACCGGCACCAAGTGTTTCACCATCGGTAGGCTGAATCTCTTACGAGTGACACCGCACACTTTAAGCACTCCTCAGGCGTGCAGGATAACTCATTGAATACCCGGATGGTATTCTCGAGCCAGAATTCCGCTTTCTCCGGGTCATCATCCTTATTCGCCCGAAGTTCTTCAGCTCCTTGCTTCTGAATCTTATCCACCGGAGGCTTTTCTATTCTCACCACCTCAACCACTTGAGGAGCTACTGGAGCAGGTTGAGGGATAGGTGGGGGCGGAGGGGGTTGAGCGTTAGGATTCGCTCGGGTATACTCAGTATACCAGTTGCTCATTGATAAACCGTAAAAGTAACAAATTTTAAGCCCTCATTTAGTATGATTTTGGATGAATTAAGCCTCGATTTATGTAAAAAGGTGCTTTTAATCCTTTATTTTCATGTCTTATATTCAGGAAAGCACCCGAGGATGAAAAGAACAGAAAATGGGCCCAAAATGGAGTAAATGGGCCATATCACGAAATCCACACAGCCTGGGCCCAAGACCACACAGCCGTGCATCCCGTCCTACTAGAACACGGCCGTCTCCCGATTCACACGGCTGTGCCTCATTCAACAGGATTGAGCACGGCTTGCCCACGACTTACACGGGCGTGTGCCATGGCCGTGTCCTTGTCGTAGGAAAGAGCAATTTCATTCGGATTTGGATACTTAGAGGCGAAGAAACCTATTTCGAAAGCCTATATAAACCCCCTAAGTATTACCTGAAAGAGGGCGGTTAGCTAGGCCAAGGAACCGAGCCAAAAAGGTCAGATTTGTGGAGAATCACTCGAAGATAGCCAGTTAATCCATCTCAAGAAGCCGAAATTCTACTCAAGACGGCGGATCTTTCCTTCAATTCCTTCAGGAAGTTTTAGGGATTTCTTATGTTTTGTTTTATCTTTTCTTTTGAGATGTTTTCTTTTATTACTATGAACTAAACCCTTCAGATACCTGAGGGGGATGAAACCTAAGACAGATCTTGTTATTGTTTTCTGAACTATATGATAAATATTTGACTTGTTCTTAATTATGTGTTCTTAATTCTTGTGTTGATATTTCTGGGATATTGATTCAAGTATAATGTGCTTAGGTGGTGGAGCAAAACTCCCTGCTTAAGAGTAGATCTAGCATAATTAAGCAGAGTTGATCGCACGCCTAGAGATAGGGTGACGAGATTTTTTTGGATTAGGGTGAAACCTAATACGAGGGTCCATAGTTTGAGTTAATGCGATTCTAGGGGTTTTAATTAGAAAGATATTTCAATTAATCAACCTACGGTTAGACGTTATTCGCTTCGAGAGAGGGTTTAATATAACTTAGGGAATCTTACGGATCAAGTCAAGTGAATAAATTGTCTGGTTCAGTGTTAGATAACAAGGGAAGTCTAGGTGGATTCTTCCTAAGGGTATCGTCTTAATCACCTGAGTTTTCCCAACAGTATTTTCCCCAATTCATTCTTTTTGTCTTTGCATCTTTAGTTTAGTTGATAGTTAAATTTAGATTAGATAACCATTCACTTAATCCTTAGGCTAAATAATAGAAAGAGAGTTAGTATTAGTACTTTTGGTTCCTTTGGGATTCGATATTTCGGTCTTTCCTAAACTATACTACTGTTAGATAGGTGCGCTTGCCTTAAAATTGTTGTCAGAGTTAGTTTCCAGGTTCGATCATTCTCATTATAAATTTTAAAGCTCTGAGTTCGACGATTAAGTTTTTGGCGCCGTTGCTGGGGAACTAAAATATTAAGAACGCTTAATTTTTATTACTTTAGCCATTTTTTATTGCAATTTATTTTCATTATTATTTTTTATTATTTTTTATTATTTTTTTCACTTTGCTAAATTTTCTTTTATTTGATTTTGGCAGATAGAGGAGATGGCACTAAATAACTATCAGTGGCAAGTAATGAGGACAAAGCCAACAAAAGCAGTCGATATCTACAACCTCGACCCAGTAGCCATGCTATCAAATCAGTTAGAGCTTTTAAGTAAGAAAATTGACATTTTATGTGGTTCCTCGCAAGTATATCCAGTTATGCAGTGGGAAATAAACGGAGGCATGGCGAATCCTGTGTACCTACCCTACAGGCATGGCATGTAAAGCGAACAAGTCAACTATATGGGTAACTATGCTAGACCTCAAAATAATTTTTATGATAACACTTATAATGCAGGTTGGAGGTACCATCCCAATTTCTCGTGGGATGACCAAAGTAGCCAAAGACAGGAACTTCATCCAAATTTTCAACAACCACCTCACCAACAGGAGGATAAGTCGAACCTTGAAGAGATGTTGGCAAAATTCATAGCAAACACAGAAACATGCCACCGAAATATAGAAACGAAACAAGAAGCATCAATTCAAAGGATCGAGGATCAGTTAGGTCAGCTCGCTAAGCCGATCTTAGAACAACCACAAGAAAGCTTGCCAAGCAACACTGAAACTAACCCAAAAGAGCAAATTCAAGCCGTAACAGCTCGTGACAGTGAAAGGTTAGTGGAATCTGACCCGAAGCAAGAACCTGTGGTAAGTGAAGGTAAGGTTGAGGTAAGCCAGGATTTACCAAACCCGGTAATTACAGAGTACCAAGCTCTTGTGCCATACCTTAATACGATAAAGAAAGACCACACAGAGGAACAATTTGGTAATTCTCTTAAACTTCCAAAGAAAATTCATATTAACTTGCCGTTTCTTGAAGCTCTTTCACAGATGCCAGATCCTAGACCTCGTGGCGATAAAGAAGAAATTTATGAGGAACGAAGGCTGTGGATCGATGAACTAGACGAATAGAAGACACACCTCAAAGAGAAAATAAAAACGCACGAAGCAAAAACGAGGCGACTCCATGACGAACTTAATGATGGGACAAGCTAGCTTAAGATGAGAGATCAGGTACTCAAAATCTCCCCAGATGGAACAGTCGAGGTAACTAGTCCCAAAATCAGCACCTTTAAGGTAAACACTACTCGACTTAAATTTTATATCAATAACTGAATTGATCGCATGAGAAAGGATTTTCACCTCCTCAAACCACCATGACCATACGAATGAGACGTAAAGTCTAGCTTAAGACTATAAACGAGCGCTTCTTGGGAGGCAACCCGAGCACTAACCCCATTAATTTTTACATTTTTTTTATTTTTTACTTTTATTTTTCCTTTTAGCACCTAACCATAAACTAACCAAAGTACATATTTCCATACCACACGGCCGTGGACGTGGCCATGTGGCCATCACAGGAAGATAGAAGGGCGGGGTCAACTACTAGATCCATAATTTCTATTTAACCCCCTTCTTTCCTTCCTTTTCCTGTTATCTTTCTTCTTTCATTTTCCATTATTTACTTTTGTTTTTATTTTTATTTTCTTTTTATTATTCGTACCATTTAGATTTAGCTTAGGATACAATAAACTCAGGACGGCTTTTTCGAGGACACAATTTCAAACGGTTCGAGACGCTTCCCCAAGTTCACCTCAAATCCTATCCGGTTTCTTTTCATTGACTTCATCCAAAATTCAGGAAGTTTCACTTCTCTACCCATCTTATGATTTTATGGTTATTTTGATATTATCTATCTTTGTACATTGAGGGCAATGTAGATCTTAAGTGTGGGGGGTTAACTATAGTATTATTTGAAAATCCCTGAATTATGCCTTGTTCGAAAAGTAAGTTTCTCATATTATGATTAGAATAAAATTTCCTTTGATTTAAGATTTTTATTGATATGCTTTGGATTAAGTCATTGATAAATGTGCATTGATGATTAAATTTGAAGGATACTAGAGAATCAAGCATGATAAGTCTATTTTTCAAATTTTAATTTTTTTTTAGGTTGTCCACCTGAATCTGAATGTTACCTTGAAATTTTGAAATTCACGAGGTTGATATCAAAACACCCATAATTTTTTGTGAGATTTTTGAGTCTTGTAGAGCATATATTCTTTTTCGTGCTCATTTTTTTTTATTATGAGTGTGTCAACATTGAACTGTTATTCTAGAACTTGCATTGATTATACATGTCGAGACCACACCTATGATTTGATATACCGAGATGATAAAGGCACTTAGGATTTAACTCACTTACTCCACTAAAAAGCCTAACTTCACAATTAACCCCTAGTGAACCCCGTTTAATCCTAACATCCCTTTTTATTGACTCACCCACTAATATTAACCCAAAACCTTTTGTATTTGTTATCACCATCCTCCTTGACTCCCTTTTTGTCGAGAGTTGATTTTGAACAGTTGCCTAATTATGTTCTATATTTCAGTTGTAAAAGTTCTTTTTCTATTATTACTTGATTTGTTCTTAAAAAAATCGAAGTATATTCAGTATTCGTATTATGAAAAGTGAGCCTATACAGTTAAAGTCTATTTATCAAAAGAAAAAGCTAGTATTATTAGGATTATTAATTTTTAGTTAAAGTAACTATTTATTATCGTCTCAGATTTCTAAATAGGTAACTTGTGAATTCAATCTCGATTCTAACCTCCTAATTCAGCCTTTTTCCACACCTTTAACCCTAGCCCCGTTACAACCCTGTTAAAGACCTTTTGAGCTGTTTATCATCTCATTTTACAGTGGTGGAGATTTGATTTTTAGGCAAGCCTATGGGATTAACTTTTCAGGTTCAAATTTTGAGTGCTCAATTTTGAACCATAAACACTTCGAGTGATTTGAGTGAATCTTTTGTGAGGATGTCATTCCTTGTCGGTTTTGAATTAAAGGTAATTATTTAGATAAGGGGAGACACCTACGTTTTTGTGCTACAAATGTATGACTTTGATTGTTTGAATCTTTAGGACTCTTTGAGTTAAATTATCCATGTATAAATTATCTATGAATTATGATGAGACATTATCGGTAGGAATTATAAATTATGGAAAGTTCGTTTTAATTGTAAGTTGAGAACTTTGCTTGAGGACAAGCAAAAGCTTAAGTGTGGGGGTATTTGATAAACCGTAAAAGTAACATATTTTAAGCCCACATTTAGTATGCTTTTGGATGAATTAATCCTCGATTTATGTAAAAAGGTGCTTTTAATCCTTTCTTTTCATGTCTTATACTCAAGAAAGCATCCGAGGATGAAAAGAACAGAAAACGGGCCCAAAACAGAGTAAATGGGCCATATCACGAAATCCACACGGTCCTGCCTCCCGTCCTACTAGAACACGGCCGTCTCCCAATTCACATGGTCGTGCCTCATTCAACAGGATTGAACATGGCCTGGCCACGACTTACACGGGCGTGTGCCATGGCCGTGTCCCTGTCGCAGGAAAGAGCAATTTCATTCGGATATGGATACTTAGGGGCGAAGAAACCTATTTCGAAAGCCTATATAAACCCCCTGAGTATAACCTGAAAGAGGGCGGTTAGCTAGGCCAAGGAGCCGAGCCAGAAAAGTCAGATTTGTGGAGAATCACTCGAAGATAGCCAGTTGATCCATCTCAAGAAGCCGAAATTCTACTCAAGACGGCGGATCTTTCCTTCAATTCCTTCAGGGAGTTTTAGGGACTTCTTATGTTTTGTTTTATCTTTTCTTTTGAGATGTTTTCTTTTATTACTATGAACTAAACCCTTCAGATACCTGAGGGGGATGAAACCTAAGACAAATCTTGTTATTGTTTTCTGAACTATATGATAAATATTTGACTTGTTCTTAATAATGTGTTCTTAATTCTTATGTTGATATTTTTGAGATATTGTTCCAAGTATAATGTGCTTAGGTGGTGGAGCAAAAGTCCCTGCTTAAGAGTAGATCTAGCATAATTAAGCAGAGTTGATCGCACGCCAAGAGATAGGGTGACGAGATTTTGCCGGATTAGGGTGAAACCTAATATGGGAGTCCATAGATCGAGTTAATGCGATTCTAGGGGTTTTAATTAGAAAGAGATTTCAATTAATCAACCCAGGGTTAGATGTTATTCGCTTCGAGAGAGGATTTAATATAACTTAAGGCATCTTACGGATCAAGTCAAGTGAATAAATCGTCTGGTTCAGTGTTAGATAACAAGTGAAGTCTAGGTGGATTCTTCCTAAGGGTATCGTCTTAATCAACTGAGTTTTCCCAACAGTATTTTCCGCAATTCATTCTTTTTGTCTTTGCGTCTTTAGTTTAATTGATAGTTAAATTTAGATCAGATAACCATTCACTTAATTCTTAGGCTAAATAATAGATAGAGAGTTAGTATTAGTACTTTTGGTTCCTTTGGGATTCGATATTCCGGTCTTGCCTAAACTATACTACTGTTTGATAAGTGTGCTTGCCTTAAAATCATCGTCAGAGTTAGTTTCCAGGCTCGATCATTCTCATTATAAATTTTAAAGCTCTGAATTCGACGATCACTCATCATGTGGAGAAAGGTTTCTCGAGCCTCTTCCCCCAAACTCAAGGTCTCAGGTCTACTATTAGCTGGCGCAGTCCCTTGAGCGGGAGCCGGCGCGTTACTCGTAGCATCATCGGCTGCAGTTCGGTCTGGATCAGAATCCATCTACAACATAAAACAAAATATTATACGTTAGAGTTCATCACACTATCATTACTCAGACACTCTTACATATGGCATGTATAGTTAGACTCGTACTTACGCCACGTTAGTCCTAGAATCGACTAAATCATAGCTCTGATACCAAAAATTTAACGCGCCTTGCCCGTATTTGAGCCGGAACGGGGTTTGAGAGATTACATAGCTAAACTTGTTTAAACTTCTAGAATAGGGTTATAAAATTTCATTTAACCCCGTCGCTCGCACATACTCGGCCTAGGCGGCCCTAAACATACTCCCGAGAAGTATCAGAATCTTTCCAGGAACTTTCACGAGTTCGAGAAACCTTTTTAATAAAGCAGGGGTCACACAACCGTGTAGGCCTAGGGACACGCCCGTGTGCCTCTAAGGCATGCCCGTGTCTTCCATCCGTGGTCGACACTGACTAAATTCACAGGGCCTTGACACGTCCTTGTCTTCCAACCGTGGTCAATTCTGACTAAAGTCACATGGTGTTGACACGCCCGTGTACTCCAGCCATGTGGTGATTCAAATTCCAAGTGCAAGGTGCAGACTTCACATGGCTTGGGCACAAGCCCATGTGCTAGCCGTGCCTCCCACACGGTCTAGACACACACCCGTGTGTCTACCTATATGGGCAATTAACAGGCTATATACCAAGCTATTGTCACCTTAGAGTGAGCACATACATACTTCCGTTCAGAACAATACCACTTCCTAGCCACAAGCAAATCTAAGAGCTAATTCCAACTTACAAGATAATTAAAAGGGACATAAACTTCATGAATTACATCTTCATTAAGCAAAAGAGTTTGCCAAGTATTTGCCTAACTGAATAGGCCATCTACAAAATGACTTTTACAAACTTACATAGCTAACACTTTGACTAAAAATTACAACTTAACAAAATACTTGAGCCCTATACATGCCATAATCAAAACAAGTCTGAAATTGTTATACCAAAGTGTTGTCGATAGTGCGATTTCCGAACTCCTATGTCCACGGTCCACGAGTCACCTTAGCAATATTACAAGAAAAAAGGGCAATGAAAAGGGGTAAGTATAAAGCTTAGTAAGTCTGCATGGAAATAATTAACAATAATAAGCTCATAAAGTAATCCACCCACGGTATTAGCTAACCGTACTCGAGTCAAGGCTTATTGACAATACTTACTTACAATTGCCCGTATCTAGCACATACCGTGCCACATATCGCAACTGATTCTTCGTGACTCATTTACGAATACCTGTATTCACTCGTTCACATGACTTAAATATCATTCACATCTCTACTTCTAAATTCAACTACTTATCCCACTATTCTCAAGGGATAGTCAAATACGTGTGTTTGTCATTACTACTGTAAGTATAAAGCCAATGCCAAGTCTTCGAGGTGGTCTTACATGGAGTCACCCTTAACTGCCAATGCCATATCCTGGATACGGTCTTATATGGGATTACCTCTAAATGCTAATTCCATATCCTGATATGGTCTTATATGGAATTTCCTAGCGTGTGCCGATGCCATATTCCGAATATGGTCTTATACGCATTTCATATCCCTCACCGAAGCCATATCCCGGATATGGTCTTATACGGGATCTCAACTCGGCACCGAGGCCATATCCTGGACATGGTCTTATACGGGACCTTATCTATTTCATATTTCAATGATAGCATTTCTATAATCAATATAGCCCATTAGGCTTTCGACATTTCATTCAAACTAACTACTCAAATCGGTGGTGCATCATGCATTAACATAAGGTCAAACATATCACAACATGCTAATATAAATGTTACTCAAATCACATACAAACTTACCTCGATTTCAAAATGAGCTAGTTTGTCAATCTAGTCCGAGACTTTGTTCTTTCCCCGATCAAGGCGGGTCATCGGTTCTTCTTACTCTATAATAGCAATTTAACTTATTTTAGTCATTATATTAATAATAACATTTCAAAAAAAAAATCATGTTTAGGCAAAATTACTATTTTGCCCCTAGACTTTGGCAAAATTACCATTTTTCCCCTAAGCTCGGAAATAAATTCTGATCGTATTTCTACCTTCAAAAAGCCTAGGTGAACATTTAATACTCTTGTGACTATCATCAAAACTCAACATTTCACATACTTACTACCAATTTTGTAACCTTTTCATCAAGGTCCTATTTGGTTTTTTTTATACTAACACCTTTTACAAAAGTTGTTCATCTAACAACTAAGACTCAATTTCTTCCATAAAAATGCAGCAAATAACAATGAGAGCTCTCATGGAAAAACTCTAAACTCTTCACCATATTACAAGTTAATCCCCTCATTAGAAAGCTTAAGCTTTAGGGGTCTCAAAAGTACAATTTTCTTCAAGAAAGATCATTAAAATCACTTACTAGCAAAGAAAGGAGCTTGCTGAAAATTTGAGCTCTCAAACCCCTTAGTTTGCTTCCAATTTTCAGTGGAGAAGAGTAGAGAAAAAGATGATATCTTCTTTTTCTTTATTTTAATATAAAACATCAATTTAGTCCACCTACTATCAACAACTTTGACCAATTTTGACACAATTGTCTCCTATGGCCGGCCATGCTAATTTTGGGCATCTTATTGCCTTTTAAAGACCTCAAATTAACAATCTATGGCCATTTGGTACTTTTAACTATAGAATGGAACTTTCGCACATTATACGATTTAGTCCTTTCTCGCGATGAAGCATGAAATCGTTAAAATTAAAGTACTAAAATTCTAATGCACATATTCTATCATGGTCTGACTTATAATATAACATGTAAATAAATTTCTCTAATATCGGATTAGTGATTCCGAGATCACTATTCCAACTAGCCCCTAAATCGGGCTGTTACAATTCTCCCCCTTAAGGATTTTTGTCCCCGAAAATCTTACCGGTGAAAAGATTGGGGTACTGGTTTCTTATCATTTCTCCAGGCTCCCATGTAGCGTCTTCTATACCGTGCCTTTGCCATAGGACTTTCACTAGGGCTATGCTTTTATTTCTTAACTGCTTGACCTCACGAGCCAAAATTCTAACTGGCTCTTTGCCATAGGTCATATCCGGTTGTATCTCTACCTCTGTCAGCTCTATGACATGTGAAGGGTCTGAACGGTATCAGTGCAACATAGATACGTGAAAGACGTCATGAATTCTTTCTAGCTCAGGTGGTAAGGCTAATCGATAAGCTACCGGTCCTATCCTTTCGGTAACTTCATAAGGTCTGGTAAAGCGCGACTCAATTTGCCCTTTCAGCCAAATCTGAGGACTTTTCTCCAAGTTGATACTTTCAAGAACACTTTATCACCAACTTTGAATTCTATTTCTTTCCTTTTTAAATTTGAATAGGACTTCTGTCTATCTGAGGCGGCTTTCAAACAGTCATGTATCACTTTTACCTTTTCTTCAGTTTCCTTAACCAAGTCAACCCCGTGTATCTGTTTCTCTCTGAGTTCTGACCAATATAAGGGCATTCAACACTTACGCCCATACAATGCCTCAAAAGGTGCCATCTTCAAACTTGACTGAAAGCTGTTATTGTAAGCGAATTCCACCAATGGTAAGTATTTCACCCAATTACCATGGAATTCCAAAACAAAACACCGAATCATGACTTATAGTATTTGAATTATCCTCTCTGACTGGCCGTCAGTTTGTGGATGGAAGGCCATACTGAAACTCAATTTCATGGCCAAAGCTTCTTGCAGCTTTTACCAAAACCATGACGTGAACCTCAGATCTCTATCTGAGATGATCGGCAACGATACACCATGAAGTCTTACTATCTCAGATATGTACAAGTCTGCCAATTTATCGAGCGAATAGTCGACTCGCACTGGTATAAAGTGGGCTGACGTAGTGAGTCCATTAATCACTACCCATTCTGCATCTTTCCTCTTTGAAGTCAACGGCAATTCCATCACGAAGTCCATAGTAATACGGTCCCACTTCCACTCAGGAACCATAATGGGCTGAAGTAAACCTGAAGGTACTTGATGTTCAGCCTTCACTTGCTGACAAATCAAGCATTTCGGTACAAACTCAGAAATGTCTTTCTTCATACCAAACCACCAATACCATTTCTTCAAATCATGGTACATTTTTGTGCTGCCTGGGTGTACATTCAAACACCCGTTATGTGCTTCATGTAAAATTTTGTGAATAAGCTCATCATTCCTGGGTACACAGACTCGATCTCGAAATGTTAGGCATCCATCAAGATTTACTCGAAAGTCTGTCTCAACGCTCGACTCACATAAAATTCTCTTGGCTTGCAAACTATTATCATCTTTCTGAGCTTCACGAATCTCTTGGAGAAACAACGGTTTAGCTCTCAATTCGGCTAAAACGGAACCATCCTCCAGTAAGGTCATCATAGTACTCATGGCTTTTAGCGCAAATAATGATTTTCTGCTCAAAGCGTCGATGACTACATTTGCCTTTCCTGGATGGTAGTCAATTACCAACTCATAATCTTTAATCAACTTTAACCATCTTCGTTGCCTTAAATTCAATTCCTTTTGAGTCATCAAATATTTTAGGCTTTTGTGATCAGTGAAAATCTGACACCTTTTACCATATAGATGATGTCTCCAAATTTTTAACGTGAACACAATTGCAGCCAACTCTAAATCATGAGTCGGGTAGTTCTTCTCGTGCGGCTTCAATTTTCTAGAGGCATATGCAATCACTTTACCCTCTTGCATAAGTACACAGCCCAACCCATTCAAGGACGCATCACTATAAACCACATTCTTTTCCCAGTTCTGGTTGCACCAAAATGGGAGCCCCAGCCAACAGTGTCTTCAATTTCACAAAACTCTATTGACACTTTTCCGTCCAAACAAACTTTACATCCTTTTGCAGAAGTCTCGTCATCGGGGTAGCTATCATGGAAAACCTCTTGACGAAACGCCTATAATAGCCAGCTAGGCCCAGAAAACTCCTCACTCCGGTTACGTTCCTCGACGGTCTCCATTCCACAATTGCTGAAATCTTACTCTGATCGACTCTAATCCCACCTCCTGAGACAATGTGTCCCAAAAATCCTACTTCCTTGAGCCAAAGCTCACTCTTACTGAATTTGGCAGACAATTGTTTTTCTCTCAAAACTTGTAGAACCATATTCAAATGCTCAACATGATCGTTCTCATGTCGAGAGTAGATAAGTATGTTGTCGATGAAGACCACAACAAATCTATCCAAGTATGGTCGAAAAATGCGATTCATCAAATCCAAGAAGACTGTGGGGGCATTCGTTAGACGAAAAGGCACGACCAAAAATTCATAATGGCCATACCTAGTCCTAAATGCAGTTTTCGACACATCCGAGTCGTTGACTCTCAACTGATAGTACCCATATCTCAAATCTATCTTGGAAAATACTGTGGGTCCCTTCAATTTGGTCAAATAAATCACCGATCCTCGGCAACGGGTACTTATTCTTCACCGTCACTTTATTGAGTTGCTGATAGTCTATACATAGTCTCATGGAACCATCTTTCTTCTTCACGAATAGAACGGGAGCACCCCACGGAGAAAAACTCGGCCTCGCAAACCCTTATCCGTTAATTCTTGCAACTGTGCTTTCAATTCTATTAGCTCGGTTGGTGCCATTCTATATGGAGCAATAGAAATAGGGGCAGTACCCGGAACTAATTCAATCCCAAATTCAATCTCTCTATCCAGAGGTAGCCCTGGCAACTCTTCCGGGAAAACATCTAGGTACTCGCATACTATGGGTACTGACTCGATTTTTAACTCAGTCTCTTTAGTGTTCAACACAAAGGTAAGATAAACCTCATGCCCCTTCCTTAGGTAGCTCTGAGCCGATATGGTTGATATCACTATTGGCGACCTATCCGGTTTATCTGATTCAACACGAATAAAATTTCCATTTTCATCTCTCAGCTCGATATACTTCTTCCCACAATTCACAATTACACCATGGGTAACTAACCAATTCATCCGGAGAATGACATCAAATTCGTCAAACGGTAAGAACATAAGATTGACTGGGAAACAATGACCCTTAATCATCAAAGCGCACCCTTTACAAACTCTATCAACCAACACACACTTGCCTAGGGGATTAGACACTCTTATGATAAATTCGGTAGACTCTATAGACATGTTCATGATAGAGACTAATTTTATACATATGTATGAATGGGTAGACCCCGGGTCAATTAAAGTTATAACACGAGTATTATGGAAAGAGAAGATACCCGTGATCACGTCGAGGGAAGATGCCTCTTCACGAGCATGAATGGCATATGTCCTCATCGATTCTCTACCCTCGACTCTAGCAGCTTGCTCTCTAGATTGATTCTTGCTTCCTCATCGATCCTGATGAATTGCTTGGCTTTATTTCGGGTTGAAAACCCCGCTGAAGTGATCGATCGAGTAGTGGAATCCTTCGATTTCTTAGATGAAGATTAGTAAGACTTATTCAGTTGTCTCTTCCTTGAATCACGAGACTCGTACTCGGCTCTTCTCTTCTCTTTAGCCAACTCTTCGACTTTATAGGCCATATCCACCAACACTACAAACTCCTTTAATTCGAGAACTCCCACGTATAGGCGGATATCTTCGTTCAATCCGTCCTCGAACCTCTTGCACATGATGGCTTCGGTAGACACGCACTCTCGTGCAAAGTTTCTAAGCCTAACGAACTCCCGTTCGTAATCGGTCACTGACATATGACCTTGCTTCAATTCTAAGAACTCCTTTCTCTTGTGGTCGATGAACCTCTGGCTAATATACTTCTTCCAGTATTCCTCTTGGAAGAATTCCCAACTAACTCTCTCCCTTGGCACCACCGACACCAGGGTGTTCCACCATCGGTAGGCTGAATCTCTCAGGAGTGACACCTTACACTTTAAGCACTCCTCAAACGTGCAGGATAACTCATCGAATACCCGGATGGTATAACTCATCGAATACCCAGATGGTATTCTTGAGCCAGAATTTCGCTTTCTCCGGCTCATCATCCTTATTCGCTCAAAATTCTTTGGCTCCTTGTTTCCGGATCTTATCCACCGGATGCCTTTCTCTTCTCACCACCTCAACCACTTGAGGAGCTACTGGAGCAGGTTGAGGGATAGGTGGGTCGGAGGGGTTAAGCGTTAGGATTTGCTCGGGTATACTCAGTATACCAGTTGCTCATCATGTGAAGAAAGGCTTCTCGAGCCTCCTCCCCCAGACTCAAGGTCTCAGGTCTACTATTAGCTGGCGCAGTCCCTTGAGCGGGAGCCAGCACGTTACTCGCAGCATCATCGGCTGCAGTTCGGTCTGGATCAGAATCCATCTACTACATAAAACAAAATATTATACGTCAATATTCATCACACTATTATTACTCAGACACTCTTACACTACTTTAGTCCTACAATCGACTAAATCGTAGCTCTGATACCAAAAATGTAACGCCCTTTGACCGTATTCGAGCCGAACGGGGTTTGAGGCATTACTTAGCTAAACTTGGTTAAACTTCTAGAATAGGGTTATAAAATTTCATTTAACCCCATCGCTCGCACATACTCGGCCTAAGAGGCCTTAAACATACTCTCGAGAAGTATCGAAATCTTTCTAGGAACTTTCACGAGTTCGAGAAACCTTTTTAACAAAGCAGGGGTCACACGCCCGTGTAGGCCTTAGGACACGCCCGTGTTCCCTTAAGGCATGCCCGTGTCTTCCACTCATTTTCGACACTAACTAAATTCACACGGCCTTGACACGACCGTGTCTTCCAACCGTGGTCGATTCTAACTAAAGTCACACTGCATTGACACGCCCGTGTACTCCAGCTGTGTGGTGATTTAAATTCCCAGTGCAAGGTGCAGACTTCACATGGCTTGGGCACACACCCATGTGCTAGCCGTCCTTCCCACACGGTCTTGACACACGACCGTGTGTCTACCTATATGGGTAATTAACAGGCTATATACCAAGCTATTGTCATCTTAGAGTGAGCACATACATACATCCATTCAGAACAATACCACTTCCTAGCCACAAGCAAATCTAAGAGCTCATTCCAACTTACAAGATAATTAAAAGGGACATAAACTTCATGAATTACATCTTCATTAAGCAAAAGAGTTTGCCAAGTATTTTCCTAACTCAATAGGCCATCTACAAAATGACTTTTACAAACTTACATAGCTAACACTTTGACTAACAATTACAACTTAAAAAAATACTTGAGCCCTACACATGCCATAATCAAAACAAGTTTGAAACTGTTATACCAAAGTGCTATCGATGGTGTGATTTTTGAACTCCTATGTCCACGATCCACGAGTTACCTTAGCAATACTACAAGAAAGAAGGGCAATGAAAAAGGGGTAAGTATAAAGCTTAGTAAGTCTGCATGGAAATAATTAACAATAATAAGCTCATAAAACAATCCACCCACAGAATTAGCTAACTGTACTCGAGTCAAGGCTTCTTGACAATACTTACTTACAATTGCCCTTATCTAGCACATACCGTGCCACATATCGCAACCAATTCTTCGTGACTCATTTACGAATACCTATATTCACTTGTTCACATGACTTAAATATCATCCACATCTCTACTTCTAAATTCATCTACTTATCCCACTATTCTCAAGGGATAGTCAAATACGTGTGTTTATCGTTACTACTGTAAGTATAAAGCCAATGCCACATCTTCGAGGTGGTCTTACATGGAGTCACCCCTAACTGCCAATGCCATATCCCGGATACGGTCTTATATGGGATTACCTCTAAATGCTAATGCCATATCCTGGATATGGTCTTATATGGAATTTCCTAGCATGTGTCGATGCCATATTCCGAATATGGTCTTATACGCTTTTCATATCCCTCACCGAAGCCATATCCCGGATATGGTCTTATACGGGATCTCAACTCGGCGCCGAGGCCATGTCCTAGACATGGTCTTATACGGGAACTTATCTATTTCATATTTCAATGATAGCATTTCTATAATCAATATGGCCCATTAGGCTTTCGACATTTCATTCAAATTAACTACTCAAATTGGTGGTCCATCATGCATTAACATAAGGTCAAGCATATCTCAACATGCTAATATAAATGTTACTCAAATCACATACAAACTTACCTCGATTTCAAAATGAGCTAGCTTGTCAATCTAGTCCGAGAGTTTGTTCTTCCCTCGATCAAGGCGGGTCCTCGGTTCTTCTTGCTCTATAATAGCAATTTAACTCAGTTCAATCACTATATTAATAATAACATTTAAAAAAAAATCATGCTCAGGCAAAATTACTATTTTGCCCCTAGACTTTGGCAAAATGACCATTTTGCCCCTAGGCTTGAAAATAAATTCTGATCATATTTCTACCTTCAACAAGCCTAGGTGAACATTTAATACTCTTATGACTATCATCAAAACTCAACATTTCACATACTTACTACCAATTTTGTAACCTTTTCATCAATGTCCTATTTGGTGTTTTCATACTAACACCTTTTACAAAAGTTGTTCATCTAACAACTAAGACTCAATTTCTTCCATAAAAATGTAGCAAATAACAATGAGAGCTCTCATGGCAAAACTCTAAACTCTTCACCATATTGCAAGTTAATCCCCTCATTAGAAAGCTTAAGCTTTAGGGGTCTCAAAAGTACAATTTTCTTCAAGAAAGATCATTAAAATCACTTAAAGCAAAGAAAGAAGCTTGCTGAAAATTTGAGCTCTCAAACCCCTTAGTTTGCTGCCAATTTTCGATGGAGAAGAGTAGAGAAAAAGATGATATCTTCTTTTTCTTTATTTTAATATAAAACATCAATTTAGTCCACCTACTATCAACAACTTTGACCAATTTTGACACAATTGTCTCCTATGGTCGGGCATGCTAATTTTGGGCGTCTAATTTCCTTTTAAAGACCCCCAATTAACAATCTATGGCCATTTGGCACTTTTAACTATAGAATGGAACTTTTGCATGTTATGCGATTTAGTCCTTTCTCGCGATGAAGCATGAAATCGTTAAAATTAAAGTACTAAAATTCTCATGCACATATTCTATCATGGTCTGACTTATAGTATAACATGAAAAAAGTTTCTCTAATCTCGGATTAGTGATCCCGAGATCACTATTTTTACTAGCCTCTAAATTAGGCTGTTACATCGATGCTTGTTGATTTTTAAGTGTTGTTTCGGTGTTTTGCAAACTTGTTTCTGACACCTTTATGAATTTTGTCAGCATCTCCTCAAGGTTCTGCTTCTTCTCCTGTGGGTAGGGCTGTTGTTGGAAGTTTGGAGGGGGTTGTTGTCTCTGATTTCCTTGTCCACCCCATGAGAAATTGTGGTGGTTCCTCCAACTTGGATTATAAGTATTACTATAAGGGTTATTTTGAGATTTAAAATTGTTACCCATATAGTGAACTTGCTCATTCTCAGCGCTCGGGATAGCCTGTATTGTTCATCCCTCCTCCATTTGTATCACACTGCATAACTGGATGTACCTGCAAAGAATCACATAAACCATCAATCTTTTTATTTAAAAGTTCTACCTGGTTTGATAGCATGGTTATTGTGTCGAGGTTGAAAACACTGGCTGCTTTTGTTGGCTTTGTCCTTGTAACTTGACACTGATAGCTATTCAGTGACATCTTTTTAATAAATTCGTAGGCAGCCTCAGGTGTTTTGTTGTTCAATGTTCCACCGGCGGCTGAGTCAATCAATTGTCTTGTTGAGGGGTTCACACCATTGTAAAAGGATTGGACCTGTAGCCACGAGGGTAGTGCATGGTGTGGACACCTTCTCAATAAATCTTTGTATCTCTCCCATGCATCATAAAGTGTCTCTAAAACCATCTGCACAAAAGAAGAGATATCATTCCTTAACTTGGCCGTTTTAGCCGGCGAAAAATATTTTGACAAAAACTTTTCGGTCATTTGTTCCCATGTAGTGACCGACCCTCGTGGAAGATAATTCAACCACTGTTTAGCTTTATTCCTCAAAGAAAAGGGAAATAACCAAAGACGAATGGCATCATCAGAAACATCATTTATTTTGAAAGTATCACAAAATTCTAGGAAATTCGCCAAGTGGTTGTTTGGATCTTCATCCTGCTAACCATCAAACTGAACAAATTGCTGTATCAGCTGATTAGTGCTAGGTTTCAGTTCAAAATTTATTGCAGCAATAGCAGGCCTAACAATACTTGACTCAGTTCCTGTTCAATTAGGTTTAGCATAATCATACATAGTTCGAGGAGCATGATTTTCGGCCACCTCTGGAGGTGGCGGATTATTCTCAACCATCTCTTCGGTGGTATTGGTTACGTTTTCTTGCTCTTCTTCTATGTAATTTAAGCTTCGCCTTATCTCTCTATGATTTCTGTGAACAGTACCTTCAATATCACTGTCATAAATCAGGGGTCCTATCGGGTTCCTTCTAGTCATAAACTAGAGGTACTTGCTAAGAACAAATAAGAGAAGGAAAATTAGTAAAGTTAAAAGCAAAATGAAAATAAAAGTAAATTGTAAAAATAAAAATGGCTAAAGTAATAAAAATTGAGCATTCTTAATATTTTAGTTCCCCGGCAACAGCGCCAAAAACTTGATCGTGTGTCATAGTCTTAAAAATTTATAAAAAGAATGATCGAGCCTAGAAACTAACTATGACAACGATTGAGGCAAGCGCACCTATCGAACAGTAGTATAGCTTAGTGGCAAGATCGGATTGTCGAACCCAAAGGAACCAATAGTACTAATACTAACTTTCTTTTTATTATTTAGCCTAAGAATTAAGGGAATTGTTATTTAATCTAAAATTAACTAACAACTAAGCTAAAGATGCAAAGACAAAGAGAATGAATTGGGGAAAATACCTGAGGAAGAATCCACCTAGACTTCACTTGTTATTTAACTCTAAACCAGATGAATTATTCACTTTGACTTGATCTGTTAGGATTCCCTAATGTATATTAATACCTCTCTCGAGGCTACTAACGTCTAACCCTAGGTTGATTAATTGAAATCTCTTTCTAATTAAAACTCCTAGAATTGCATTAACTCGATCTATGGACTCCCATATTAGGTTTGACCCTAATCTAGTAGATTTTTGTCATCCTATCTCTAGGGTTGCGATCAACTCTGCTTAATTATGCTAGATCTACTCTTAGACAGGGTCTATTCCTCCTCTGCCTAAGCACATCAATACTTGAATTAATATCCTGAAATATCAAAACAAGAATTAAGAATACATAATTAAGAACAAATCAAGTATTTATCATATAGTTCAGAAAATAATAACAAGATCCCTCTTAGGTTTCATCCCCCTCAGGTATTTGAGGGGTTTAGTTCATAATTATAAAAGAATACATCTTAGAAGAAAATATGAAACAGAACATAAGAAAAACCCTAAAACCCCTTGAACGAAATTGAAGGGACGATCCTCCGTCTTGAGTATGATTTCGGCTTCTTGAGATGAATCAATGGCTTTCTTCGAGTAAATCCCACAATTTTGGCTTCTCTGGCTCGGCTCTTCGGCCTAACTGGACGCCCCCTGAAGGTTGGCTTCTGAGGTGTTTATATAGGCTTTTGGAATGGCTTTCTTTGCCTCTAAGTACCCTAATCCAAGTAAAATTCATCTTTGTCACGTCAGGGACACGCCCTATGGCACACGCTCGTGTAAGTCGTGGCTAGGCCGTGTTCAGGTCTGTTAAGGAGGCACTGTCGTGTGGCTTGGGCCCAGGCCGTGCCAATTTCGTAAGTTGGCCCATTTACTCAGTTTTAGGCCCGTTTCTCGTTCTTTTCATCCTTCAGTGCTCTCCTAAGTATAAAACATGAAATTAAAGTCTTAGAAGCACCAAATTCCGCAATTCAAGGCTTAAATCATCCAAAAGTATGCTAAATGTGGGATTAAAATATTTATATATTACGGTTTATCAAAGTCAAATAGTTGTTTTCTCAAATTTGGATCCTAACCAACGACCACTTTCCCTTTTCTCCTTAAAAACCTTACCATCCCAAGAATACTTTGAATGGAGATGGGGATCCCTTTGTAATTCTTGACAGATTTGTTGTAAGGTAGGGTTAGTAACACAGGACTGTAAAATAAGGTCCCACCCTGTAGACCATGAAATGGTTCGTACACATTGAAATAATTGTTCTTCCTATGCATGGTCCCTTCTTGAGAGTTCATCAGCTATTGTGTTTTGGCTCCCCTTCCTGTAAAGGATGGAGTAATCATAGCCAAGCATTTTCCCAACCCATTTCTACCGATAGGGTGTAACTCAACAAGGAATTGTAGGCTTTGATGATCTGTTTTGATATTAAAATGCCCGCCTATCAAGTATGAGTGCCATTTCTTGATAGCCAATAACAAGGCCAATATCTCCTTGTCATTTATAGATAATGTTTGGTGTTTGATTCCTAACCCCTTACTAAAGAAAGCAATCGGTCTCCCTTGTTGTTGTAACGCTGCCCCGGTCCTTTGTGTAACACCCCTTAGCCGCATTCAACACCGGAGCCGGATATGAGGCATTACCGAACTTAAATTGCTCAAACACTCAACATCGAGCCATAAAATTTCGTTTCAACTTAAAACTTATTCATTCATATTCATAACATCCCTATTATGGGTCTATGATACCATAAACATACATATATAATCATTCGGGATTAAACCAAAAAATTTTACACACTTAGAAAATTTTTGCTTAAACTAGGGCCACACGCCCATGTGGAATGGAACACGCCCGTGTGGGCAAGCTGTGTAGTCACACACGCCCATGTTCCTAGCCCGTGTAGATTTTATTTTCTAATTTGAACCTACAGGGGTTTTCACACGGCCGGACACACGCCCGTGTCCCTGTCTCGAGTCCCTCACACGGCCAAGACACGCTTGTGTCCTCGCCCGTGTGTGAAAACCTTGACATTCTGTTTATGACATCATCATCTCAATAAGGTCACACGGCCAAGGCACACGCCCGTGTCCTTAGACCGTATGTCGAATTAAATTCCTAATTTCAAGTGTAGACTTCACACGGCCTCCATGGCCGTGCTTCCCACACGGCTGAGACACACGGCCATGTCTCTGCCCATGTGTTTACTATTGAGCATACTGACTTGTAAACCTAACATGCAAGGGGACACACGGCTAATCAACACACCCATGGGGCTGGCCATGTGACACACACGGCCTAGACACACACCCGTGTGTCTACCCATGTGGACATTTGAAAGGCTATCTACCAAGCCAAATGCCACCCTACGCAGCAACCATACTTATACCAATTCAATCCAACATGTATCATAACTATAAAGCACTTCTAGAGACTCAAAATCAAGACATTCATACAAGCATACACTTAATAAATATCATCATCATTGCATATATATAAACTTGTCAAGTATTGGTCCAATTCCAATGACCACTTACAAAATGAATTTGATAATATTAGTAGCCAACACTTTGGCTAACAAATATGACATAACAAAAGAGACCAAGTCCTCTACATGCCATGCTCAAAATGAATCTAACTTCGCTATACCAAAGAGTAGTCGATTGTGGTTTCTGAACTCTGACGTTCCACGAATTCTAGAAATAGCTTGGCGATACTACAAGGAAAAGGGAAATGAGAGGGGTAAGCATAAAGCTTAGTAAGTTTGCATGAAATAAGTAACAACATAAAAGCTCATAATGTCATCCATCTATTGCATTGAATAAAACACAAAGTCTTAAGCTCTTTGCCATAACTTACTCATGCTTACTCTTACCAATTACATATCATATCTCAAATTGTAAACATTTCTCGTCAATCACTTACGTGTACCTGTAATCACTTCATCACATAGCTTTAGCACTAATCTCATCTCTATTATGAGCTTAGCTGTTTACCCATTGATTTCACTTGGAATACTCGGAGTTTCATATTATCATCATTCACATAAATGCGACACCAATGCCACATCCCAGATGTGGTCTTACATGGGATTACCTTTAAATGCCGATGCCATATCCCATATATGGTCTTATACAGGATCTCATATATATTGTCGATGCCATATCCCAGATATGGTCTTATATGATTCTCATAATCGATAACGATGCCATATCCCAGATATGGTCTTATACGGGATCTTAATTCGGTGCCAAGGCCATGTCCCGGACATGGTCTTATATAGGACCTTACCCATCTCAAGTCTTGTTGATATTATTCTCTCATTTATTAAAGTTCAACCGGGACTTCAACATTAAAATTCTCATCATTTTCTCATTCAACCTCATTTCTCAAATTCATAGAAATATTATACATCTTCACAAACATCAACATTTTAAATCATACAAGCAAGGTGTTGAATTTATTACACACAAACTTACATTGATTTTAAAATAGCCCAAATTGCCAATTTAGTCAGATACCTTGCCCTTTCATCAGTCACGGTTAATTCTTCGTTCTTCTTGATCTATAATAACAAATTAGCTCATTTAATTATCACATTAATCAACAAATTTCAATAATCATACTTTGGCAAAATTACTGTTTTGCCCTCATACTTTCACAAAATGACTATTTTACCCCTAGGCTCGTAAATTGATTCTAGTCGATTTTCTTGTTTTTACAAGCCTAGATGAACGCTTATTACTCTTATGGCAACCCTCAATACTCATTATTTCACACACTTACCACATGTTTTACAACCTTCACAAAAAGGTCCTTTTAGGTGTTTTAATGGTAACACCTTTCAAAAAAGTTGTTTATCTAACAACTAAGACTCATTTTCTTCCTTAAAAATGCAATAAACAACTTAAAAGCTCACATGGAAAAACTCTAAAATTACAACCATTTTGAAAAATAGTCCCCTCTTTAGCTAGCTTAAGCTTTAGAGGTTCCAAAAGTACAAATATTATCAAGAAATGATCACTAAAACACTTACTTGTAAGGAGAAGAGTTTGTTGAAATTTTTGAGCTTTCAAACCCCTATTTGCTGCTAATTTTCGGTGGAGGAGTGAAGGAGAAAAGATGATATCTTTTCTTTCTTTATTTTAATTTAAAACCTCAATTTAGTCCACTTAACTTCAACAACTTTGACCAATTTTGACATTGTTTGTCCCCTATGGCCGACCAACCATTACTAGAGGGGTCAATTGCACTTTAAGGACCTCCAATTAATATTCTATAGCTATTAGACGCCTTTATCTTGTAAAATACAACTTTCGCACTTTATGCGATTTAGTCCTTTTTTGCAATTAAGCATGAAATCGCTAGATTTAAAGCACCAAGATTTTCATGCACCTATATAATCATGCTCTAACTCATAAAATAACATAAAAATAATTTTCTCTAACCTCAGATTAGTGGTTCCGAAACCACTGTTCTGACTAGCCCCTAAATCGGGCTGTTACAATTCTCCCCCTTCAGGATTTTCGTCCCCAAAAATCTTACTGGAAAAGGTTGGGATATTGGTCTCTCATGGCCTCCGTGGGCTCCCAAGTAGCCTCTTCTACTCCATGTCTTTTCCATAATACTTTAACAAGGGCTATGCTTCTGTTTCTCAACTGTTTGACTTCTTGTGCCAAAATCTTAACAGGCTTTTCGCCATAAGTCATGTCTAGTTGAATTTCTACCTCTGATGGTACAATCACATGTGAAGGGTCCGAACGGTATCAGTGTAACATGGACACATGGAAGACATCATGAATCTTTTCCAGCTCAGGTGGCAAGGCTAAATGATAAGCTATCGGCCTTATCCTTTCGGTAATCTTATATGGTCCAATAAAACGCGGACTCAATTTGCCTTTCCGGCCAAATATTAGGACTTTTTTCCATGGTGATACTTTCAGAAACACTTTATCACCTACTTGGAACTCAATCTCTTTCCTCTTCAAATTCGAATAGGACTTTTGTCCATCTGAGGCAGCTTTTAGACATTCACGTATCACTTTTACCTTCTCTTCAGTATCGCTGACTAAATCGACCCTGTGAATCTGATTCTCTCTGAGTTCAGTCAATATAGGGGCATTCAGCACTTACTGTAACATCCTGAAAATGGGCCTTTGCATTTTTGATTTAAGTATACGAAATGGCATGTCTTGTGTGTTATGAATGTATTATGAACATTTTTGGAAACTTGGAAATGATTTAGAAATGTTAAGTTTCAAAAGAGGAAAGTGAACATTTCTGGAAACTTGGAAATGTAAGAAATGTTAAGTTCAAAAGAGGAAAGTGAACATTTCTGGAAACTTGGAAATGTAAGAAATGTTAAGTTTAAAGGAGGCAAACGAACATTTTTGGAAACTTGGAAATGTAAGGAAATGTAAGGAAATGTAAGGAAATGTAAGGAAACATTTTAGGAAAAGTTAAGTTCTGAGGTTAAGAGAGGGAAGTAAAGCAGGGTGGCCTTAAGAAAATTTATGGGTGAAATATGACATACAATTGGGCTTGTCTAAGTGGCTTGGAGGTGCCACTTAGAGCCTCTGGAGTTGACGCCACAAGCAGGTGCAATTGGGCCTGGGTTCGAGTCACTTGGGGATCAAATAAAAGAACTTTATTTTGGTGCCAGGAACAAGAGAAGTGGACAGCATTAAGGCTCTATAGGGAGGTGTTTTATTGTTGTTAAAATTCGGCAAATAGATGGATAAATGATGGATTTTTATTGATATTTTTATTAAGAGATAAGAGATAATTATTGGATTAAGTTTTAGATGATAATTAAAGTGATAAAGCTATCAAAATAGAAGAGTGGTGGCCAAGTAAGGGATTCTAAGCTAGTAAATTCGGCTATAAAAGGAAAAGAGAGGCCATTCAGCATTATTTTCTCTTCCTTGATAACCTCTGCCGATTTTACCTTCTCCTTATTTCACCATTGCCGAATTCTCTTAAGCAACTATTCTTTTCTTCTTCATTCTCCTCCTCTCAATATTCCAAAAGCCAAAACTTGTGTGACTATTCTCTAGGCCTTAAGCCGAATCTTTGAGGACTCAAGAAAAGGGGGCTATCGATTACAAAGATTAAGGGTAAGGTCAATAGTTATCGATTTCCATTCTTTTTCTTCTAAGATTAAAGCCGAAACTAGGAAATCTAACCCCATTATTGTGTTAGTCGAAACTTGGAAAGAAGGCTCTTCGGGATTTCTGCCATTGTCGACAACTTCATAAGACAAGTCAACTATTTCGGGATTTAAGAATCTAAGGTAAGTCATATTTAACATTCGACTAAGGGTTATTTGTTGTGAATAAATGTTAGAAATTGATCTAACATGAAGTTATAGGGATTTCGACAGACATCTAAGGCAAGGAATACTTTCGGGATTTACTAAGTGTCGACTACAAGGAAGGAGAAGTTCTTTTTCCGAAGGTACACCATAGGCCGCGTGTTCCCTAGTTATTCGGTGAGTTTCGGGATTTAAAATCCACAAGGTAAGTGTCTATAGCATTCGGCCAAGGCTTATTTTGATATCTAGATCTATTTCATAATTGTTTAAAAAGCCGAAACTAACCTGGGATGTGATTTAATGTTTGGCCGAATACAGGAAGGAATACAACAAAGTTTCGGGACTTGATTCTTAAGTCAATCGGCAACAAGGTAAGTTTTAGTGTACTAATCCTACTAGGATTTGGATTTATGGCCGAATGGCTCTTTACTAAGTATTAAATGATTGATTAAATGTAGAGATCTAAGATCTAAGGCATTAGATCAAGCTTTTCGGGATTTGGATTGGAAACCTTAAGCGAATCAGGTGTGTACCTCACACTATTTCTTGATATATTTATGGCAATAATTAATATGTATGTGACTATAAGAATGTGTAAGAATATGGCTAAGGTACCATGTAATGGTACAAAAGTACTCAGGTACGTTTCCTACTCCTACTAGGAATATGAAATTATGTTATATATGTAACATGTGAAAAGTGATAAGAATGTGAAATTATGTAATATGCATGATATGAATGATATAGGGCATTCAGGTTATATGAAAGGGGAAGTGAATGTGGTGACCTAAGACCACGATATCTGAATGTGGTGACCTACGACCACGATATCTGAATGTGGTGACCTAAGACCACGATATTTGAATGTGGTGACCTAAGACCACGATATCTGAATGTGGTGACCTAAGACCACGAATTTTATAAGGGCGATGAGCACGTCGACTGCAGCGACTGCCTTCAATGGTGTGTAGCAGATGGAGGGTTGACTTATTAGTCCCCACGGTGTGCAGGTTGGTACGGGTGATGTGTAGCGGATGGCATCTAGGTTTGGGTTCGGGTTTGCATCATTATTTTATATCTGTTATATGAATAAGTATGTGATATGATATTGTATGCCTGAATTGTTAAGTTTTAGTGTTGGTTACACATTGAGTCTGTTTGACTCACCCCGTTTGGGGAATATTTTTTCTTCCAGGTGATGATCAGTAATGGACCGGGTCGGCAGGAGCTTAAAGGTGGCCATGCACAGCAAGGAAAATTTCATTATTTGGACTTTTATTCTATTTAAGCATTTTAATTTATTTTTGGGGAATTATTTGATGTAATAAGGCCATAGTTGAACTACTTTATTTTTCTTTCTTTTATTTATTATGTTACGGATTTTTAATGGTTATAAGATTAAGTAAATTTGGTTTAAAATAGACTTTAAATATTTTGTCACCTGAAATAAATGGGTTTTCAATATAAAATCGAATTTGTTTTCAACTCAAGCCCAACCCAAAACCATTTTACTTTCAAAACACACAAATTTTTCCTAAGTAACAAAAGAAATTTGAACCGGTTTACATCGAGGAACATACCAGATCCGATCAAGGCTCGTGGGCCGGGTTTGGGGTGTTTCACTTACGCCTATACAATGCCTCATAAGGCGCCATCTTCAAACTCGACTGAAAGATGTTATTGTAGGTGAACTCCACAAGCGGTAAGTATTTCTCCCAATTGCCTTGGAATTCTAAAACTCAACATCGAAGCATGTCTTCAAGTATCTGTATTACTCTTTCCGACTGCCCATCGGTTTGCAGATGGAAAGTTGTACTGAAGCTTAATTTTGTGCCTAAGGCCTCTTGCAACTTTTTCCAAACTGTGACGTAAATCTCAAGTCTCTATTTGAAATAATCGACAACAGTACTTCATGAAGTCTTACTATTTCTTCCACATACAAATCTACCAACTTATCAAGCAAGTAGTCGACCCGTACTGGTATGAAATGGGCTGACTTAATGAGTCTATCAACCACGACCCATACAACATCTGTCTTTTTCAGCGTCAATGGTAAACCCGTCACGAAGTCTATAGTAATAACGTCCCACTTCCACTCGGGAACCATAATAGGCTGAAGTAGACCCGAAGGTACTTGGTGTTCAACCTTCACTTGTTGACAAATTAACCATCTCGAAACAAACTCGAAAATGTCTTTCTTCATACTCGGCCACCAATACCGCTTCCTCAAGTCATTATACATCTTCGTACTGCCTGGATGTATAGACAAACATCCACTATGTTCTTCATGCAAAGTCTTCCGAATAAGCTCATCATTTTTGGGTTCACAGACCCTATCTCGAAACATCAAAGATCCATCAAGACTTATCCGAAAGTCTGACTCAACATTGGACTCACATCGAACTCTTTTAGCTCGCAAATCATTGTCACCTTTATGAGCTTCATAAATCTCTTAGAGAAACATTGGTCTAGCCCTCAACTCGGCTAGAATAGAATTATCATCTGGCAAAGCTATCCGTGTATTCATGGCTCTCAACGCAAATAAGGATTTCCTGCTTAAGGCATCGGCAACCACGTTCGCCTTTCCCGGATGGTAGTCTATTACTAACATGTAATCTTTTAACAACTCTAACCATCTCCGTTGCCTAAGGTTCAACTCCTTTTGAGTCATCAAATACTTTAAGCTCTTATGATCCGTAAACACCCGACATCTCTCACCATATAAATGATGTCTCCAAATCTTTAGTGCAAATACAGTTGCAGCTAACTCCAATTCGTGAGTTGGATAATTCTTCTCTTGCGGCTTTAATTGTCTAGAGGCATATGCTATCACCTTGCCCTCTTGTATGAGTACACAACCTAACCCATTCAGGGATGCATCACTGTAAACCACAAATTCTCTTCTCGACTCAGGTTGCACCAAAACAGGAGCCTCAGTCAACAACGCCTTTAGTTTCTCAAGACTCTGTTGGCACTTTTCTGTCCACTCAAACTTTACATCTTTTTGTAGCAACCTCGTCATCGGAGTAGCTACCACAGAAAATCCCTTAACAAAACGCCTATAGTAGCCAGCTAGGTCCAGAAAACTCCTAACTTCAGTTATATTCCTTGGTGGCTTCCAATCTACAATTGCTGAGATCTTACTCGGGTCGACTCTGATTCCATCTCCCGAGACAATGTGCCCCAAAAACCCAACTTTCTTATGTCAAAATTCACTATTACCAAACTTGGCATATAATTGTTTATCTCTCAAAATTTGTAGAACCGTTTTCAAGTTTCAGCATGCTCATTCTCACCCCGAGACTAGATCAATATATCATCGATAAAGACTACCACAAATTTATCTAAATACGACTGAAAGATACGATTCATCAAATCCATGAAAACTGCAGGGGCATTTGTTAAACCGAAAGGCGTGACAAAAAATTCATAGTGGCCATACCTCGTCCGGAATGCGATTTTCGGCACATCCGAGTCCTTGACTGTCAACTGATAATATCCAGACCTCAAGTATATCTTGGAAAACACCGTGGCTCCCTTCAATTGATCAAACAAATCATCAATTCTTGGCAACGGGTACTTGTTCTTCACAGTTACCTTATTGAGTTTCTGATAATCTATACATAACCTCATAGAACCACCTTTCTTCTTCACAAATAGTACGGGATTACCCCACGGAGAATAAGTCAGTTTTGCGAAGCCTTTATCCGTTAACTCTTGTAACTGTGCCTTCATTTCTTTTAGCTCGGTTGTAACTGTGTGGAGCAACAGAAATAGGGGTAGTACCAAGAGCTAACTCAATCCCAAATTCAACTTCTCTAACCGAAGGTAGCCCTGGCAATTCCTCTGGGAAATCGTCTAGATATTCACATACTATGGGCACTGATTCAATTCTTAACTCAGTCTCTCTAGCATTCATTACAAAGGCAATGTAAGCTTCGTACCCCTTTCTTAAATATTTCTGAGTCAACAAGGAAGATATCACTACTGGCAATCTGTCTTGCTCATCTGATTCAACACGAATAAGATCCCCACTTTCACATTTTAACTCAATAAACTTCCTTCCACAATTCACTATCACATCATGAGTAGCTAACCAATCCATCCCAAGGATGACATCAAATTCATCAAATGACAATAACATGAGACTAGCAGGAAAACAATGACCCCTAATCATCAAAGGGCAACCTTTGCATACTCTATCGACCAATACACATTTGCTTAGGGGATTTGACACTCTTATCACAAGTTCAGTAGACTCTACAGGCAAGTTCATGCTAGAGACTAATTTCATGCAGATATACGAGTGGGTAGATCCCGGATCAATTAAAGCTATAACATGAGTATTATAGAGAGAAAATGTACCCGTGATTACATCGGGGGAAGACGCCTCTTCGCGAGCGCGAATGGCATATGTTCTTGCCGGTACTCTACCCTCAGCTCTTGCAGTCTGCTCTCTAGATGTATTCTTACTACTCATTTCATTTCCCAGGTTTCTCTGTGGTCTTCCACTAGCAATTGTTCCCCGTCTTGCATTTTGAGGTCTCTCTTTCTCACCCGCCTCGGGGCAATCTCTGATAAAACGGTCTAGAGATTCACACTTGAAGCATGTAACATCCCGATTTAGGGCCTAGTTGGAATAGTGGTGCGAGACCACAAATCCGAGGTCTATGTATGAGTTTTTGAGGTTTATGCTATGTTTTCATGTTAGTGTGAACGTTTCGTGAAGCAATTTTGTAAAATTTCGGTTGAATTGTCCAAAAGAACTAAATTGCAAAAGTTGCAAAATGTGAGATTCAAGAAGCTATTTGTTTGGAATAGCTTTAGAATATTAATTAGAGGTCCTTAAATAGTAATTTACCCAAATTCTAATTTTTGGGCAAAATTGGGCATGGATGAGTTAAAATAGAAAGTTCATCAAAAAGGGAATTTTGGTCATTTAACAATTAAATGATTTAAAAAAGAGGAAAATATGACAAAATTCATTCATCTTCTTCTCCAAGGCTGTAGAAATTTTCAAGAGCCATTGTTAGGGTTCTTCAAATTTTTCAAGCTTGCTAGTAAGTACATGAATAAGCTATTTTTAGCTATTTGATGAGCTATTTTGAATGTTCAAAAATGTGGTCATGTATGACATGCATGTATGTTGATGTTTTATGGAAGATTATGAAGGCTTGATATAGTAGAAACATCTTTTGTTAAGTGATTTTCCATGAAAATGCATGTAGGGACTAGTTAGTGAAAGTTTTAAGCTTGGTCATACATGTGTGATTTAGTGAGAATTGGTGAATGCTTTAGTTGAGTAAGTGATTCTGCTAAGCATGAAAGGCTAGAAAGTTGAATAAAAATCACTTTACGAGCCTTGGGGCAAAAGTGTAATTATGAGAATGATTAGGATCAAAAGAGTAATTTTGCCAAAGTATGAGATAAGTGTCAATTTAGTCAATGTGTGTATTGAATAAGCTGATTTATTCATTATAGATCAAGAAAGACGAAGCCCGGATCTAAACAGAGGCAAGAGCAAGGTGGTGGACTAAATTGTATATTTCTATACTTTTGAGTATCGAGGTAAGTCTATGCTTAAACAATGCATTCATACTTACAATTTCTTAACGCTAGCTAGTGTGTAGCATGATTGAGAATGATTGAGAACCTATGTGGGATGAATATGGTAGAAATTATGAATGGATGTATGGTTAAGTAAGTAGATATGTAAACGTGTGGTGAGAATACTAAATGGTGGGCTATGTGTGATACCATCTTAATATATATTGACGATAAGCTGGCTATGTGCGATGCTATCGTTAGGTATATCATCTAGTGGGCTACGTGCGAAACCACTATGAATAACTTTATGGTAGGCTAAGTGAGATACTACCTTATTAATTGATTGTGGTGGGCTAAGTGCGAAACCACCGAGAAATTAGTTGTGTGGATTAGCTGTGTGGATTAGCTGTGTAGTTGTATTATTGAGTTAATTAGCTGTGTGGATGAATTATCGAGATATGATAGTGTGTTGTATATTGTGTAAATGTGATATTGAATGCAGGGGTACATTTCAATGGTTATGAGTATGTGACTCATGATGTGTTGGGAATGTGGTAAGGGATAGAAAGAATAAGCATAGTTGTACATTATATGTTAGTATGATGCTAATTGTTGTTTAGCTTATACTATGATGCTTAATTATTTATGTGTAAACTTAATAAGCTCAAAGCTTACTCCCTTTCTTTTCCCTTGTCTTATAGAGTAAAAGTGTTGAATCGAGATATGAGGATCAATTGGAAGATCGCCCACACTATCAGCACACTCTGGTACATGAGACTCAATGTTTTGTATATGGCATGTATAGAGGCTAGACAAGTTAGTGAATTTTGTTGTAAATGGCTAAGATGTGTTGGCCTTTAGATGGATAGTCTATTTTGTGTTATGCCATCATTGTTGGCTACCATATTATATGAAAACATGTAGTTATCTATGTGAGATTGCACTTTAATTTGAGTTGCTTATGGATGTGTTGAATGAATGCATGTTATATGCTAGAGGGGTGAGAAGAGCTTAGCATATAGCTTTGTTCTTGTCCACGTGGATAGACACACGGGCGTGTGTCTAGGCCATGTGTGACACATGGTCAGCCCATGGGCGTGTGACTTGGCCGTATGTCCCCTGCATGTTGATCTTTTAAGTCAAAATTGGCCACGAGCTAGCCACACGGGCTTGTGTCTAGACTTCAGGCCGTGTAAGTGAAGTCAGTGTTCACCACGGTTGGAGAGCACGGGCGTGTAATCTAGCCGTGGGGCATTGGCAGAATGCTTGAGTTTTTATGCACAGTTTGTGGACATGGGCGTGTGTGACTATGCACGGGCGTGTCTTATATTACACGGGCGTGTGAGCCCTGTATAAAAGAGGAAAATTTTAAGAATTGAAAAGGTTCCGAAATAGTCTTGAGAGCCCTCGTGTGTATGAGTGAGGTCTCGTAAGTCGAGAAAGAGGTTACTGAGGTGACTTAAGAGAGGAGTCACGGTGAGCCTAAGTGGCGATCATGAGGTTTTAATACGGTAACTCCTCGGGCCCGGTTCCAGCATAGAACCCGGGTAAGGGGTGTTACAAAGCAACCTTTCTCGTTTGCTCGGCACTCTCCAGGATGACGTCTGCCACACTACGTGCATTCCAGTCTACTCGGTCAAGTGTTGCCAACACTAGCAACTGAAGTAGTCTGAGCTTTAGACCTCGGGTACTATTTACCTTTACTTCTACTTGAAAATCTAGCTGAGGTGGTTGATCGAATGGTGAAATCTCTTCACTTCTTCGATGAGGATTGGAACGACTTGCCTAACTGTCTCTTCTTCGAGTCGCGAGACTCGATTTCAACCTTTCTTTTCTCTTTAACCAGTTCATCGGCTTTATAGACTCTATCTACCAGCACTACAAATTCTTTTAGTTCAAGGACAACAACAAACAAATGGACATCTTTATTCAACCCATCCTCGTACCTTTTGCATATGATGGCTTCTGTCAATACGTACTCTCGAATGTATTTGCTGAGCCTTATGAGGCCTTTCTCTTCTTACTACCTCTACCACTTGGGAAGCTACAGGGGCAGGCTGAGGAATAGGTGGGGGTGGAGGGGGTTGAGCATTAGGATTTGCTCGAATATACTCAATGTACCAGTCGCTCATCATATGGAGAAAGGCTTCTCGATCCTCTTCTCCCTAACCCAAAGTCTCGGGTCTACTCTCTACTGGCACGGTCCCTTGTGTGGGAGCCGGTGCATTACTTGCTGTGTCATCGGCTGCAGCTCGATCGTGATCCCTTACTATATAAAAATAAAATTCAAATCGTCAAGAGTCGGCACACTATCATTATGTAAATACTCATACATATGGCATGTATAGCTAGACTTATACTTACGCTACGTTAATCTGAGAATTGACTAAACCATAGCTCTGATACCACTAAATGTAACACCCTTTACCCGCATTCAATGCCGGAATCGGAGATGAGGCATTACCAAACTTAACTTGCTCAAACACTCAACATCGAGCCATAAAATTTCGTTTCAAATTAAAACTTATTCATTCATATTCATAACATCCCTATTATGGGTCTACGAGACCATAAACAAACATATAGAATGGTTTAGGATTAAACCAGAAACTTTTACACACTTAGAAAATTTTTGTTTAAACTAGGGCTACACGCCCGTGTGGAATGGAACACGCCCCTGTGGGCAAGCTGTGTGGCCACACACGCCCATGTTCCTCGCCCGTGTGAATTTTATTTTTTAATTCAAACCTACAGGGGTTTTCACACGGCCAGAAACATGCCCGTGTCCCTGGCCTGTGTCCCTCACACAGCCATGACACGCCTGTGTGTGAAAACCTTGGCATTCTGTTTATGACGTTATCATCTCAATAAGCTCACATGGCCAAAGCACGCGCCCGTGTCCTTAGACCGTGTGTCAAAATAAAATTCTAATTTTAGGTGCAGACTTCACACGGCCTCTATAGTCGTCCCTCCAACATGGCTGAGACACACGACCGTGCCTCTAACCGTGTGTTTACTATTGAGCATATCGACTTGTAAACCTAGCATACAAGGGGACACACGGCCAATCAACACGCCCATGGGGCTGGCCATCTGTCACACACGGCCTAGACACACGCCCGTGTGTCTACCCGTGTGGACACTTGAAAGGCTATCTACCAAGCCAAATGCTACCCTACGCAGCAACCATACTTATACCAATTCAATCCAACATGTATCATAACTATAAAGCACTTCTAGAGACTCAAAATCAAGACATTTATACAAGCATACACTTAATAAATATCATCATCATTGCATATATATAAACTTGTCAAGTATTGGCCCAATTCCAAAAACCACTTACAAAATGAATTTGATATTATTAATAGCCAACATATAACACCCCTTACCCGTATCCTACGCCAGAATCGGGCACGAGGCATTACCAGACTTAACTCACTTGGTCATACAACTTTAGTCTAAAATTTCATTCCAACTTAAAATATCTCTTTCACCATCAAAACATTCTCATTAAGGACCTATATGGCCTTAAACATGCATACGGAGGGTTTCGAAACCCAACCGGAAACTTATGTTCACTGAAATTTTTTTACGTAAATAGGGGCCACACGCCTGTGTGAAATGGGACACGCCTGTGTGGGCAGGCCGTGTGGTCACACACGCCCATGTCCCTAACCCGTGTGGGATTTATTTTCATTTCGAACTTACAGGGTTTTCACACGGCCGAACACACGCCCGTGTTCTTGGCCCGTGTGCTCCATACGACCTAGTCACGGTCGTGTGTAAAAACTTGGATATTTTGTTTGTGACATCAGCAACCTCATATGGGACACACGGCCTAGGCACACGCCCGTGTGGCTAGCCCGTTGTCGACACTGACTTGCAACACTAGCTTGCAGGGGACACACGGCCTGGTCACATATCCATAGGACTGACCGTGTGTCACACACAACCTAGACACACACACGTATGCCTACCCGTGTGGACAAGAACAAGGCTATTTGCCAAGCTCTTTTCACCAGCCTAGTTCACACAACAGAATTCCATTCAACAAATCACTAAGCAACTCAGATTTGCAACATACACTTCCATGAATAACTTCATCTTTTCATAAATTAGTAATAATGAGCCATCAACTATGGCTATATACAAAAGAGTTTATCTTTAAAAGAGTCAACACACTCTTGGCCAAAATAACAAAACAATTCACCTAGTCTAGCCCTTATACATGCCATACTCAAAACACTAAGTCTAGATATACCGAGATGAGCTGATAGTGTGGGTGATCTTCCAATTATCTTCGTATCCCGACCCGGCTCTTTGACACTATAAAACAAGGGAAAAGAAAGGGAGTAAGCTTTAAGCTTAGTAAGTTTACATGTAAATAATAAACATCATAATATGTGTTAATCAATTAATAGCATTACATAGTAGCTAAGAACAATCCACATTCCATGATTATGCTAACTCTTTTCATCTCTTACCATATTCTAACCATATCACAAGCCAAATGCTCACATTATTTAACATACATCCCTACACTTATCACCACATGATCACATGAAACAACACTTAACAGTTTCACAATAAGCCATTCCTAGTAATACCAAACACTCGGTGGTTTCACACTTAGCCCACCATTAATCTTTATCAGGATGATATCGCACATAGCCCACCAAATGATATTATAAACAAAGCCCATCGTGAATAAGTAGTAAGGTGGTATCGCACATAGCCCACCAACAAGAATTATTAATGTGGTATCGCACACAGCCCACCATTAATTACTACAGGTAATATTCCACACTTACATATCTATTTCAACGTTCATACGGAAATTACTCATTATCTACCAAATTCAATCCACTTGAACCATATATGTTCTCAATCATACAATGCCCCAATAAGTAACAACATGTGTATTTAAGATGCATCGTTTACACATTAACTTACCTAGGTGCAAAATGTGTTAAGTTGCGGTTTAATCCGAAACCTTGCCTTTTCTCAAGTCAAGGTTCATTCCGTGCTCTTCTTGATCTATAATAACAAAATTCACCCATTCAATCATTTTATCATTATAATACATCATAATCTCCACTTAGGCAAAGATGACCGTTTTGCCCTTGTACTATGGCAAAATTACAATTTTCCCCTAGGCTCGTAAATCATTTTTCATCACATTTTCTCATTAAACAAGCCCAGCTGAACATTTATTCCTCTTACAACTACTCACAAATCCAACTATTTCATGCATTTATTACTAAATCACAACATTTACAACTTGGTCCCATTTAGGTGTTTTCATGATAACACCTTTCACAAAAGTTGTTTCTCATCTCATTAACATTCATCTTCTTCCATAAAAACTCAGCAAAAAACATAAACACTCTCATGGCAAGTCCCTAAACTTTCAACCATATTACAAATTAGTCCCCTCATTAGCTAGCTTAAGCTTTGAGGGTCCCAAAAATACAAAAATCATCAAGAAAGACCTCTAAAATCACTTACTTGCACGGAGATAGATTGGCTGAAAGTTTGAACTCCAAAAACCTCTATTTTCTCTTCAATTTTCGGTGGAAGAAGAAGGGTGAATAGTGAAATATGATATCTTTTCTTTTTTATCTTATTTTCTTCATCTTTTCATCACCTAATTTCACCAAATTTTGACCAAAAATTTAATGCCCTTGTCTCCTTGTCTCTATGGCCGGCCAACACACCTATAATGGCCTAATTGCATTTTAAGGACCTCCAATTTAATATTCTATGGCTATTAGACACCTCAACCTTAAAATATAGAACTTTTGCACTTTATGCGATTTAGTCCTTTTTCACAATTAAACATGCAATCATTAAAATTAAAGCACCAAAATTTTCATATAGCCATATATTAGTGCCATAACACATAAAATAGTATCAAAATAATTTTCCTCAACCTCAGATTAGCGGTCTCGAAACTACTGTTTCAACTAGCCCCAAAATTGGGTTGTTCCATCTTTCTCCTCCTTTAGAGATTTTCGTCCCCGAAAATCTTACCAGTAAAAAGGTTTAGATTTTGTTCTCTCATGGCTTCTTCCTATTCCCACGTAGCTTCTTCCACACCGTGTTTTTGCCGTAACACTTTTACTAAAGCTATGCTCTTATTCCTCAACTGTTTAACCTCCTGAGCCAATATCTTAATTGGCTCATCTTCATAAGTAATGTCCGATCGTATCTCAATTTCCAATGAAGGAATCACATGCGAAGGATCGGAACGATATCACTGCAACATCGATACATGAAACACGTTGTGTATTTTCTCGAACTCTACCGGCAAAGCCAACCGGTATGCCACTGGTCCAATCCTTTCGGTAACCTCATACGGCCCTGATACCAAAATGTAACACCCCAAACCCAGTCAAAACGCTACAACCGGATCTGGCGTGCCACGGAAAAGAAATTGTTTTTGAAACCGATTTGTCGACTTATTTTAGATAGAAAATCGATGTATGATTTTAGAGAAAACGTCGGTGTATTTTGTATCGTGTAAAACATGTTGAAACTTGGTTTGAAAACTTAGTGGTCACATTGTTACTCCGAATTGTTTACTGAGTCATTGCATAAAAATAAACAAATATTTCTTTAGCCTTTGAAAACAACCAATTCATAGTCTAATCAACATATTAAATAGAAACTTTAAAAACCACCTAAGTAAAAGAACCCAAAATAAAACTTCAGCGGCCTTATTACATAACTGAAAAACCAAAATTTAATAAAATAACTAAGTCCGAATTGAAAACTCTGTAATAAACCAAAAGCTGTGCATGGCCACCTTGAGTCCACTTCGGCTCCATATCCACGATCTAAGCCTGATCTGCAAAATATAACGAAAGGGGTGAGTCGCCTAGACTCAGTGTATAAATCCCCATCCCAAGATAAAATGCGCTCTTACACAAATTCATACAATAATATGCAAGTCATGCAACCCATCCAACCTAAGTATCCATCCATGTCTCCCAAATCTACCCCTTGCGGTACCAAACCACTAGTGGTGCCAAACCACTGGTAACCGAAGTTACAATAATAACATATGTGGTACCAAACCACTGGTGGTGCCAAACCGCTGAGACTTAGTCACAATTTTTATAATATGTGGGGCCAACCCACTGTGTGATACCAAATCACTGGTGACAGTCTGATAGATCATACTTCCCCCTCCTCTCATCACCCATAACACATATTTATGGTAACGACATTAGTATGATCATGCTTAACATACCAAATTATGTATACAGAATAACATGCTTTCATATATCACATTCATCGCAAATAATAATAACAACTTACCCGGCATCCACGCTTTTACCCACCAGGGGTATTTTAGTAACCATTGCCGTCATTCCGGCTTTTTAACAACACACAACATTAACATATTAAGTAAGAAAGTGTGTAAGAGTTACACACCTGGTTCTCGTACCAATGCTTTCACTGCTTCTACACTACTGTCACTCGAGACTACCACTATAGGCCTACGATCTACTTTCGATGTCGGCCCACACCCGGATGGCCAATCTCGCACTCCTGATACAGATCGCTTCTTGTATTTTGGCGTTGGGTTTATAGATTCAACCTCTCCTACTGCTTGACTGCTATTTGAGTCCATAATAATCCTTGGTCACTAAACCAATCAAACCGATAAGATCTAATCAATTTAAAATACTCACATACTTAAAACGAACCCTTATCTACTCTGTCGAATCCCGAAAAGTCCTTAAGAAAGCGTCACCTTCCTACCTACATTCGGCCAAGCCCAAAATATCAAATCAAACCGTTGAACGCACCCTACCAAGTACCATATGACATTCGGCCAAAGACATAAGAGCAAGAAAGTGGCCATTAGGCCGAACCTACCACCACCTACCTTCGGCTTTTCCACCAAATCGGCACAGGAGACTTTTAATGGGACAGATTCGGCTACTAGAAGCAAAGAGGGAAATCGACAGGCATTAGAACAAATGATTCGGGTTAGATCTTAATGAAAAGAAAAAGTGGAATCGCATAGAAACAAAATCCCAAAACTCACCAGATTAAAGAAGAGTATTCGGCTTACGGTGCACCTTCGGGAAAATGGAACCACCTTGAAGATTCGGCTGTGGGAAGGAGAGGGTATGATCAAAGGGGATTCTGTTTTTAAAAGATTAATGGAGAGGAGAAAAGAGATAGGGAGTTTCGGCTAGAAGAGAAAAGCTAAGGCAAATGGAGAAAAAGAGTTTCGGCTAGATGTGTGAAAGAAAAGAAAGAATGGCAGCAAAAAGATGATAACTTGGGTAATAATTTCGGCACCCTCACACACACCTTAGAGTTGGAGTTTCGGCCAACTCTCTCCCTCCTGATAGCCTTTATCCTTCTATTATCACATCCATTATCGACATAATCCTTATCTTTCCTTCCTTTTATCATCTTTTTATCACATAAAAATAAAAAGAATTAAAACTCCTAAAATGTAGCCTTTATGCCGTCCACCCCTTCCCCTTGAAGTGCCGAATTTTTGACCCACAAATTTGGGCCCCAAGCGGCCACACTAGGCCCAAACTCCTCCCCCTTGTGACGCCACCTTAATGCCCACTTAAAACACCTCCCATTTTTGGGCTACAAGCCCAACTGGCCACTAAACTTAATAATTTAAATTAAATTATAAACTAACACTATTTATCAGCCGTTTAACCCAGGTTTAAGCCCAAACCTGAGCCCAATCCACACCTCAAAGCCCTTACCTACTAACTTAGCCATGCAACGCACCAAATGCACAGACCCACAAAATCAGGATATTACAGTTCTACCCCCCTTAAAATAAATTTCGACCTCGAAATTTACCTGATCAAAAGAGTTGAGGGTATTGCTGTTGCATGATATCCTCCGGCTCCCATGTCGCTTCCTCCGATCCATGGTTCCACCATAATACCTTCACCAAAGGGACTGATTTCCTATGCAAAACCTTAACATCCCGATCTAGGATCTGCACTGGTTCCTCCTCAAAAGATAAGTCTGGATTCACCTCTATCTCCTCCACTGGAACAACATGTGATGGATCTGAGCGATAGCGTCTAAGCATGGAAACATGAAACACATCGTGGATTTGACTTAACTCTGGTGGCATTTCAAGCTGGTACGCCACTGGTCCTACTCGCTTCAACACCTGATAGGGCCCAATAAATCTAGGGCTCAACTTGCCTTTCCTACCAAACCTCAGAACCTTTTTCCACAGCGACACCTTCAAGAAAACCTTGTCACCTTCAGCAAACTCTATATCCTTCCGTTTAAGATCGGCATAAGACTTTTGCCTGTCCGAGGCTTCTTTCAAACGAGCTTGAATCACCTTCACCTTATCTTCTGTTTTAGTCACCAACTCTGGACCCAACAACTGCCGCTCTCCCAACTCCATCCAACACGTATAGGTACGACACTTCCGACCATATAAAGCTTCATATGGAGCCATCTTAATACTCGCCTGATAACTATTGTTATACACGAATTCCGCCAACGATAAAAATTCTTCCCAACTGCCCTTGAAATCCAAGACACAACCCCTTAGCATATCCTCCAGGACTTGAATTACCCTCTCCGACTGTCCATCTAACTGGGGATGGAATGCCGTATTGAAATCCAACCTTGTACCCAATGCCTGATGCAAAGCCTTCCAGAACCTTGACGTAAATCTAGGGTCTCTGTCCGAAATAATCGACACTGGCACCCAATACAACCTTACAATTTCTGCTAAATATAGCCTCGCTAACTTCTGAAGAGAATAATCCACTCGTACAGGAATGAAATGAGCAGACTTCGTCGACGGTCCACAATCACCCAAACCGAATCCTTTTTGGTAGGCGTAAGGGGTAGTCTACTCACAAAATCCATTGTAATCCTTTCCTACTTCCATTGTGGAATCTTAATCGGTTGCAACAATCCCGAGGGTAACTGATGTTCAGCCTTGACTTGCTGACATGTCAGACACTTACTCACAAATGCCGTTACCTCACGCTTAAGGCCCGGCCACCAAAACTGCTCTCGCAAATCCCGATACATCTTACTACCTCCCGAATGCATAGCATGGGGACTGCTATGTGCCTCCTGCAAAATTTTCTGCCTTAACTCCACTCCTTAGACATACACACCTTTTTTTGAAAACACAACACTCCGTTGTTGCTCAAGCTATACCCCTCCAATCCACCATTCTGTACTTGCAACCATCGGGCACTTAAAACTTCATCTACCAGCTGTTTTTCCTTAACCTCGTCAATCCATGCTGGCTTCACTTGCAATTTCGCTAACAGGCTTCCATCCTCATACAGACTAAGGTGAGCAAACATGGCTCTTAAATCTGCCACTACCTTACGGCTCAAGGCATCCGCTACCACGTTAGCCTTTCCCGAGTGGTACTCAATCGAGCAGTCATAGTCCTTTAACAGCTCAATCCACCTTCTTTGCCTCAAATTTAACTCCATCTGGGTAAGGAGGTACTTCAAACTCTTGTGATCTGTATACACCACCGACTTCTCCCCATACAAATAATGTCTCCAAATTTTCTGCGCGAAAACTACTGCAGCCAATTCCAGATCATGCGTCGGGTAGTTCACTTCGTGAGGTCTTAACTGTCGGGAAGCATACGCTACTACCTTCCCCTCCTGCATCACAATAAACCGTAAATTCTTTCCCGGCTTCCGGTTGAATCAATACCGGAGCTTCCGTCAAAATCCTCTTTAGCTTCTCAAAACTTCCCTGTTGCTTGTCTGACCACACAAACTGAACCTCTTTCCTCAGCAACTTGGTCAATGGTGCTGCAATTAGAGAAAACCCTTCCACAAATCTCCGGTAATATCCTGCTAGCCCCAGAAAACTTTGAATCTCCGCCACAGACTTCGGTGGCTTCCAGTCTAAAACTGCCTCAATCTTCCGGGGGTCCACTCTAATCCCCTCAGCTGACACCACATGCCCTAAGAAAGTAACCTCCTTCAGCCAGAACACACACTTACTAAACTTGGCGTATAAACACTTTTCCATTAAAATCTGCAACACCACCCACAAATGCGCGTCATGCTCCTCCTCCGATTTCGAGTACACCAGAATATCATCAATAAATACTACGACGAACCTATCCAAATACGGCTGAAACACCCGGTTCATCATATCCATAAACGCTGCCGGTGCATTTGTCAACCCGAACGGTATATCCAAGAATTCGTAGTGCCCGTATCGAGTTCGAAACGCCATCTTATGGATATCTGCCTCCTTTACCTTAAGTTGGTGATACCCCGAACTTAAATCTATCTTGGAGAAGACCGATGCTCCCTTCAGCTGGTTGAACAAGTCATCTATCCTAGGCAACGGATACTTGTTCTTAATCGTCAATTTATTCAACTGACGGTAGTCTATACACATCCGCATCGACCCGTCCTTTTTCTTAACAAAGAGTAACGGCGCTCCCCATGGAGACATACTTGGCCAGATAAAACCCCGATCCAGCAACTCCTGGATCTGTACTTTCAACTCCACCAATTCCTTTGGCGCCATCCTATATGGAGCAATGGATACTGGCGCTGTTCCTGGTAGGAGATCTATACCGAACTCCACTTCGCGATCCGGAGGCAAACCCAGAAGCTCTTCCGGAAAAACATCAACAAACTCCTTCACCGTCCGAACACTTCCTATAGCCAGTTCCGTACCTTCCAAAGCACAAACATAAACTACAAACGCTTCACATTCTTTCCTTACCATCTTTTCTGCCTTCAGGAGGACACCACATTAGATAGGTAATTCCTTCTCTCCCCTATCATCACCACTTCTTCACCCTCAACCGACTTTAGCACCATGTGCTTAGCTGCACAGTCCAGTTCTGCCTGGTACTTTACCAACCAATCCATTCCCAAGATTAAATCGAACTCCCCGAAGGGTAGTTCCATCAAATCCGCTTGAAAAACAACCCCTTGGAGTTCTAGGGGTACTTCCCTGTACAGTTTGTCTACCACCACTGAGTGTCCTAGAGGGCTAACTACCGTCATCTTCCTAGCAGCAGTCTTACTAACTAAGTTCAAAGTTTCCACTATACTACTAGCAACATATGAGTGTGTCGCCCTCCTCTCGACGTTTGCATGCATAAACCAACCCAGGCTGTCTAGCATCAGTACCTCCAGCACCTTGGCCAGGTGCTCCTCGGCCTCGCCCGTTACCATTACCACCCTAGCTACACCTCGACCCCTCTGTGGTTGCTAACCATCCCTCCTGAATTGACCACGTCCTTGACCCTCAGCTTGAGTCCTAGCTAACTTCCCCGGACAATCCCTTACCCGGTGCTCCATTGACCCACACTAAAAGCACCCTCTATTACCAGCCCAACACTCTCCCGAATGAGACTTCCCACATCTAGCACACTGAGGTGGCCACTGAGCACCAGCAGGCTTTGCAGCTCGATTCGGTCCACCAAATCTAGCCCTTTTCTGAGAACTTCCAGCCGACCCAGATGGCCCAATACCCCTTTTATCCTTGCCTCTATCCTGATTCCGTTTCTCGGTTCGCTTCACCTCCTCAGCTACCTTGGCCTTTTCCACGAGAACGATAAAGTCCCTTTCACACTGAGGTGCAATTAACACCCGCAGCTCATCTCTTAACCCGTCCTTGAACCTAACACAGCGCTCATGTTCCGTAGCCACCATACCCCGAGCATACCTACTCAACCTCAAGAATTCAGTTTCGTACTCGGGTACCGACTTATTCCCCTAAACCAAGTTCAAGAACGCCCTACGTTGTGCATCAGTATAACCAGCTCCCACATACTTCCTCTGATAGGCCGCCCTAAAGTAATCCCAGGTGATATCATCGGCCACTGCACCATCCCTAACCGTGAGCCACCACTGATACGACTCATCCCGGAGGAGAGACACTATCCCCTTTAACTTCTCCTCAGCCGAGAAGTCCAAGTCATCCATTATACGTTCGGTCGCCTCTAACCAGTACTCAGCCGTGTTGGGAGCCACTCCAGAAACTCCCTTAAACACTTCTGCTCCGTTAGCCCGGAGTCACTCAGCCACGGATTTTCGGGTTCCTGCACCCGCGCCTGCCCCGGCAACTCGTTCCAAAACTCGCAGTACTACCTGAGATACCGCATCGTTACCACTAGTCTGATCCTAGAACTTAGCTTCCGTCGCCGACAGATCCGGCATCACATTTTTGGACCCATGGCCAGACCCTGCTGGCTCTGACAAGGTCATCCTACCCCTACCACGGCCACGCGGCGGACGTCCACGACCTCGTGTACTCATGCTTCTCATTCGTGTTTATCTGGTTAAGAGTTTTATGGATTATTAATTCTGTTCACTATTTATCCACGAACAATTTTATGGAAGATAGTTTTATAAGTGATTCTTTCGAATTCGAATCTATCTAAAGTTTCAGTTTCAGGCTTATCTCCTAATCCTAAGTACATTCATCACACAGACAGCATCCATAAACCATATTCAACATGTAGGGTATTTTCGTCATTTCACTACCCGGGGGTATTTTCGTAATTTTAACCTATAGGGGTATTTTTGTAAATTCCAAAATAAAGTTTCGGGTGGTTTTTCAAAATAAGGGTATTTTGGTAATTTTGTGAAGCAGGGGTATTTTGGTAATTTGTAAGTCAGGGGTAGTTTGGTAATTTTTTTTCAAACAGGGGCACTTTGGTCATTTTTCAAATCCAAGGTAGTTTTTACAAATAAAGGGGGTAATTCGATAATTTTCAAAACTAGAGATTTTACAAATAGTGTGGCTGGTCCCTTTCGGGTTTTAATTATCGAATTTAGCCTGTGAATAAGTCCTCTTGGTTAGGGTGAACCGTCACTACGCACCAGGTAGGGTTCGAGCGAAGAGGAGGTGAGTCACTTGGACTGCTTAAATACCAAGCTCTTCCTGAACCCAATCCTAGACATGCGCATGACCGTTGCCACACCCTAACTCGGCGACTTTCTCACAGGTTTGTTTAAATAAACTTAAGTCTTATGTAATTAAAAAGTTGTGTAAACTAACCCTAGGGTCCATCAGTACTATCATGCTTAACTACGTCCATGTCTAAAGCCCACAAAGCCCAACATATAAATATCACAGCAAAAGTTAGGGTACTTACCTGGGTGGATCGGCGCCGGAGACTCAGGTGCCATGCTTTCCGAAAAAAATAATCATTTCACAAACTTTTAAAACATATTTTGGGCCCTAAGCCCACAACCGAGCTTTTGAACCAGGCTCTAATACCAAAATGTAACACCCCAAACCCAGTCAAAACGCTACAACCGGATCTGGCGTGCCACGGAAAAGAAATTGTTTTTAAAACCGATTTGTCGACTTATTTTAGATAGAAAACCGATGTAAGATTTTAGAGAAAACTTCGGTGTATTTTGTATCGTGTAAAACATGTTGAAACTTGGTTTGAAAACTTAGTGGTCACATTGTTACTCCGTATTGTTTACTGAGTCATTGCATAAAAATAAATAAATATTTCTTTAGCCTTTGAAAACAACCAATTCATAGTCTAATCAACATATTAAATAGAAACTTTAAAAACCTCCTAAGTAAAAGAACCCAAAATAAAACTTCAGCGGCCTTATTACATAACCGAAAAACCAAAATTTAATAAAATAACTAAGTCCGAATTGAAAACTCTGTAATAAACCAAAAGTTGTGCATGGCCACCTTGAGTCCACTCCGGCTCCATATCCATGATCTAAGCCTGATCTGCAAAATATAACGGAAGGGGTGAGTCGCCTAGACTCAGTGTATAAATCCCCATCCCAAGATAAAATACTCTCTTACACAAATTCATACAATAATATGCAAGTCATGCAACCCATCCAACCTAAGTATCCATCCATGTCTCCCAAATCTACCCCTTGTGGTACCAAACCACTAGTAACCGAAGTTACAATAATAACATATGTGGTACCAAACCATTGGTAACCGAAGTTACAATAATAACATATGTGGTACCAAACCACTGGTGGTGCCAAACCACTGAGACTTACTCACAATATTTATAATATGTGGGGCCAACCCACTGTGTGATACCAAATCACTGGTGACAGTCTGATAGATCATACTTCTCCCTCCTCTCATCACCCATAACACATATTTATGGTAACGACATCAGTATGATCATGCTTAACATACCAAATTATGTATACAGAATAACATGCTTTCATATATCACATTCATCGCAAATAATATTAACAACTTACCCGGCATCCACGCTTTTACCTACCAGGGGTATTTTAGTAACCATTACCGTCATTCCGGCTTTTTAACAACACACAACATTAACATATTAAGTAAGAAAGTGTGTAAGAGTTACACACCTGGTTTTCGTACTAATTCTTTCACTGCTTCTACGCCACTGTCACTCGAGACTACCACTATAGGCCTACGATCTACTTTCGATGTCGGCCCACACCCGGATGGCCAATCTCGCACTCCTGATACTGATCGCTTCTTGTATTTTGGCGTTGGGTTTATAGATTCAACCCTTCCTACTGCTTGACAGCTATTCGAGTCCATAATAATCCTTGGTCACTAAACCAATCAAAGCGATAAGATCTAATCAATTTAAAATACTCGCATACTTAAAACGAACCCTTACCTACTCTGTCGAATCCTGAAAAGCCCTTAAGAAAGCGTCACCTTCCTACCTACATTCGGCCAAGCCTAAAATATCAAATCAAACCGTTGAATGCACCCTACCAAGTACCATATGACATTCGGCCAAAGACATAAGAGCAAGAAAGTGGCCATTAGGCCGAACCTACCACCAGCTACCTTTAGCTTTTCCACCAAATCGGCACAGGAGACTTTTAATGGGACAGATTTGGCTACTAGAAGCAGGGAGGGAAATCGACAGGCATTAGAACAAATGATTCGGGTTAGATCTTAATGAAAAGAAAAAGTGGAATCGCATAGAAACAAAATCCTGAAACTCACATGATTAAAGAGGAGTATTCGGCTTACGGTGCACCTTCGGGAAAATGGAACCACCTTGAAGATTCGATTGAGGGATCCATGGAAATAGAAACTTGGGAGATAATATGCCCCAAGTATTCCACTTGTGTAGTGCCAAAACTACATTTGCTCTTTTTGGCATACAACTTGTGGTATCTCAGAATAGTGAGAACCTCCCTTAAGTGCTACAAATGATATGACCAACTAGCAAAGTAAACTAGGATATCATAAAAAAATAATAATGTCTTCTTGAGCAATGGCTTGAATATACTTCATCAAGGACTGAAAACTCAAAGGTGCATTGGTGAAGCTAAAAGACATGATCAAAAACTCATAATGCCCTTCATGAGTTTGAAAAGCTATTTTGTGAATGTCCATCTCTCACATTCGGATTTGATGGTAACTAGACCTGAGGTCCAACTTGGAGAAGTAGGTTGCCTGTCCTAACTCATCGAGTAGCTATTCGATTACAAGAATTGGAAATTTATCCTTAATCGTTAGCTGGTTAAGTTTCCTGTAATCCATACATAAACCCAAGCTCCCATATTTTTTTACCATGATAATAGGTAAAGCAAAAGGGCTGTTACTATCCCTGATAATACCAGTATCATGCATTTCCTTGACCAGTCTCTGATAAACCGTAAAAGTAACATATTTTAATCCCACATTTAGCATACTTTTGGATGATTTATCCTTAATTTATGTAAAAAGGTGCTCTTAATCCTTTCTTTTCATGTTTTATACTCAGGAGAGCACCCAAGGACAGAAAGAACGGAAAACGGGCCCAAAACAGAGTGAATGGGCCATATCACGAAATACATACGGCCTGGCCCAAATCCACATGCCCATGCCTCATTCAATAGGCTCGAACACGGCCTGGCCATGACTTACACGGGCGTGTGCCATGGCCGTGCCCCTGTCGCTGGAAAGAAGAGTTTCACTCGGAAAAGGATACTTAGGGGTAAAGAAACCTATTTCGAAAGCCTATATAAACCCCTTAAGTATTACCTAAAGGAGGGCGGTTAGCTAGGCCAAGGAGCCAAGCCGAAAAGGTTAGATTTGTGGGAAAAACTCGAAGATAGCCAGTTGATCCATCTCAAGAAGTCAGAATTATACTCAAGACGGCGGATCTCTTCTTCAATTCCTTCAGGGGGTTTTAGGGATTTCTTATGTTTTGTTTTATCTTTTCTTTTGAGATGTTTTCTTTTATTGTTATGAACTAAACCCTTTAGATACTTGAAGGGGATGAAACCTAAGACGGATCTTGTTATTGTTTTCTGAACTATATGATAAATATTTGACTTGTTCTTAATTATGCGCTCTTAATTATTGTGTTGATATTTCTGGGATATTGATTCAAGCATGATGTGCTTAGGTGGTGGAGCAAAAGTCCCTGCTTCAGAGCAGATCTAGCATAATTAAGCGGAGTTGATCGCACGCCTAGAGATAGGGTGACGAGATTTTGCAGGATCAGGGTGAAACCTAATATGGGAGTCCATAGATCAAGTTAATGCGATTCTAGGGGTTTTAGTTAGAAAGAGATTTCAACTAATCAACCTAGGTCTAGACATTCGCCTCGAGAGAGGGTTTAATATAACTTAGGGAATCTTACAGATCAAGTCAAGTGAATAAATCGTCAGTGTTAGATAACAAGTGAAGTCTAGGTTGATTCTTCCTAAAGGTATCGTCTTAATCAACTGAGTTTTTCCAACAGTATTTCCCCAATTCATTCTTTTTGTCTTTGCGTCTTTAGCTTAGTAGTTAGTTAAATTTAGATTAAATAACAACTTCACTTATTTTAGGCTAGATAATATAAAGAGAGTTAGTATTAGTACTTTTGGTTCCTTTGGGTTTGACATTCCGGTCTTGCCTTAACTATACTACTGTTTGATAGGTGCGCTTGCCTCAAATCTTTGTCAGAGTTAGTTTCTAGGTTCGATCATTCTCATTATAAATTTAAAACTCTAAAATCGACGATCAAGTTTTTGGCGCCGTTGCCGGGGAACTAAAATATTAAGAAAGCTCTATTTTTATTACTTTAGCCATTATTTTTATTTTTTGCATTTTACTTTTATTTTAGGTTAAATTTTGATTTTGCTAAATTTTCTTTCTTTCTTTTACCTGGCAGGTACCTCTAGTTTATGACAAGAAGGAACCCGAAAGGACCATTAGTATACGACAGTGATATTGAAGTTACCGCTCGCAGGAATCGCAGAGAAATTAGGCGAGCCCTAAATTACATAGAAAAAGAGCGAGAAGGTAGATCCAATCCAACTGAAGGGATGGACGAGAATAATCCACCACCACAAGATGTGGCAGAAAATAATGCTCCGCGTACTATGTAAGATTATGCTAAACCTTATTTAACAGGAGCAGAATCGAGTATTGTTAGGCCTACTATAGCTGCTAATAATTTTGAATTAAAGCCTAACACTATACAAATGATTCAACAATTTGTTCAATTTGATGGTTTAAGGACGAAGACCCAAATACTCATATAGCTAATTTTTTAGAGTTCTGTGATACCTTCAAAATAAATGGCGTTTCTGATGATGCCATATGTCTTCGGTTATTTCCTTTTTCATTAAGGAATAAAGCCAAACAGTGGTTAAACTCGTTACCACGAGGGTCAATCACTACATGGGATCAAATGACCGAAAAATTTTTATTAAAATATTTCCCACTGACCAAAACGGCCAAGTTACGGAATGATATCTCTTCTTTTGTGCAGATGGATTTAGAGACATTATACGATGCATGGGAGAGATACAAGGATCTCTTGAGAAGGTGTCCACACCATGGTTTACCCTTGTGGCTCCAAGTCCAAACTTTCTATAACGGTGTGAACCCCTCAACGAGGCAACTAATTGATTCAGCCGCCGGTGGAACCCTGAACAACAGAACTCCTGAAGTAGCCTACGAGTTTATTGAGGAGATGTCACTAAATAACTATCAGTGGTAGGTTACAAGGACAAAACCAACAAAATCAGCCGGTGCTCTCAACCTCGGCGCAGTAACCATGCTATCAACACATGTAGAGATGATGAATAAAAAGCTTGATAGTCTATGTTCTTCGCAGGTACATCCAGTAATGCAGTGCGACGCAAGTGGAACTGTGGCGAATCCTGAGTACCCACCATATCAACCGGGCACAAAAAGTGAACAGATGAACTATATAGGTAATAATTTCAGATCTAATAATAACCTTTATAGTAATACTTATAATCCAGGTTGGAGGAACCACCCAAATTTTTCATGGGGAGGTCAAGGAAATCAAAGACAACAACCTCCTCAAAATTTCTAAAACCAGCCCTATCCGAACCTTGAAGAGATGCTAACAAAATTCATGGCAGCCACAGATACCCGTCTCCAACAAACTGAGACGACACTCGATAATCAACAGGCATCAATCAAAGGGATCGAGATCCAAGTTGGGGAACTTACTAAGTCAGTTGGACAACTTAATAAGATAGTTTCTGAAATTCGATCAGAGATTTCTGAACGACCGCAAGGGCGTCTACCAAGCAACACTGAAATTAACCCAAAGGAGCAAATCCAAGCCATCACAGCTCATGATAGTATTGGGTTAGATGAACCCAATCCAATACAAGAAAACGAGGTAAAGAAAGGTAAAGTTGAGGTAACACAAGAAAAGCCAAAACTGGTAATCAAGAAGTACCAACCTCGCATTCCTTATCCCGAAGCAATGAAAAGAGACGATACAAAGGAACAGTTCGGTAAGTTTCTTAAACTTTTAAAGAAATTACATGTCAACTTACCTCTTCTTGAAGCTCTTTCACAGATGCCAAATTCGAGGAAATTTTTAAAACAACTCTTGACGAACAAGCGTAAGTTAGACGAGGAGCCACATATAGAATTAAATGCAGTATGCTCAGCAATGTTACAGAATAGACTACCGCGAAAGCTAAAAGATCCAGAGAGTTTTACAATTCCATGTTTAATTGGTAGTTTAACTGTTGATAATGCCTTAGCTGATTTAGGGGCAAGCATAAATGTCACGCCTTATAAATTGTTTAAACAGCTAGGTCTAGGGAAACTCAAACAAACTAGGATGAGCATTCAATTAGCTAATAAAACTGTTAGAATTCCTAGGGGTATTATCGAAAATGTTCTTATAAAAATTGATAAATTTGTTTCCCAGTAGACTTTGTCGTTTTAGACATGGATGAGGACAACACGATCCCCCTAATTTTAGGAAGACCATTCTTAGCAACTGCCAGAACTAAAATCGATATTGATGCAGGCGAACTTATACTTTGTGTAGGTGAGAAGACAGTCACTCTTCAAGCCCTTGACTTAGCTAGAACATCATGTAACCAAGGTGAGAATGTAAATTCTATTAATAACCATTCGGTTAACCCTTCTTTTCAGGAAACACCACAAGGTTACAAACCTGAGCTGAATCATGGACCTCATGCCAATAAGGAAGAATTATATGAGGAACGAAGCCTTAAGGTCGATAAATTAGAAGAGTGGAAGACACACTTTAAAGAGGAACCAGAACCACACGAAGTAAAACCGAAGGAGCCCCAAGAAGTGCTCATAGGAACAACAAACCACTTCAAAATAGGAGACCATGTACTGTTAGATAAAACAGATCCTCGCATCATCACATCAGACCTGAACACGAACGAATAAATTCCTCTTGAGGTACGCAATATCTTCTCATACGGAACAGTCGAGGTAAGTAATTCAACATTCGGCACTTTTAAGGTAAACGCTTCTCGACTTAAACTTTATAGTGAGAATAGAACTGATAGCATGAGGGAAGATATTCAAACTTTTAAACCACCTTGATTTTTGCAAATGCGAGGAAAGTCTAGCTTAAGACTTTAAACGAGCGCTTCTCGAGAGGCAACCCGAGCACTAACCCTATTTACTTTCACAATTATTTTCATTTTATTTTCTTTTCTTCTCTTAGTCTTAAACACCTAGCTTTAAACTAACCAAAAGTGTAGATTCTCAGGCCACACGGCCGTGGCCGTTACCGTGTGGACCTCAGGAATCTCCATACTGACATGGTAGGGATGGTACGAGTCAGAACAAATAAATTTTTAGAGTCACAGACTCAAACCACCACCCTACGGGCACCGACAAAACCCCATGGCCGTGCAATGCGGCCGTGGTTGACACTGTTAAATTATACATGGGCGTGGTGACCTGAGCATGGGCGTGGGAGAAACGAACGAAGCTCACCACGGCCGTGAAAATGGCCGCGTGAGATACCACGCCCACGAGACACGGGCATGTGAATGTATCTGACTTGAAAATCTATATAAACCACCCCTCCCTCCCTCTTCTCAACCACTTTCTCCCATTCTATCCTTTAGAATTTTCCCCCTCCATATTTCTCTTCTTCAATCCTTCCTTAATTCCCGATCCTCAAAAGCTCAATGTCGAAGAAACGACGGAATCAAAGCACAGTCTCCCTCATGGAGACCAAACTACATAAGTTCATGCCGGCCGCTTCATCCATTCGACAAGCCAAGGGTCTTTGAGACCATTTATATTTTGTTTTACTTTTATCTTCTCCTTTATTTTCCTTCTCTTTGACAATCTTATGCTTAATTTAGTTTATTTTACTTTAGTTTCTTAGTGTCAGGTTCAAAAGGCTGCTTGGGAATCACGCCACTTCCGCCACCGCCAGCACCTCCGTAGCCTTAGAAGTCAAAGCCACCTCGTGAACCATCTACCAATAAGGATTCTCAAGCCCCTTTATCTTTTTTCCTTTGTTTATTTACATTTTTATCTTCTTTCTCTTTATCTTTATCTTTCTTGTCTTTAATTGTATATTTAGTTTATTTTAAATGTGTCATAATAATCCCTGGCTAATTCTCTACAAGCTCCCCAATTTCTTTATCTAGCGCAGAGCTCGCTAGTAGCAACCACCCCTATCGACTTCCAACTCCAGGAAACCATCCAAATTCAGGAAGTTTCACCTCTGCCTCTCTCTTAAATTACATGTCTATGTTTGTACATTGAGGGCAATGTACATCTTAAGTGTGGGGGGTAAAAGTGCCTAACTTTTTTCATTATTCTCAAATCCTTGAATTATATCTTGTTCTTAAGTAATTTCCTCATATTACTAATTAGGATGAAATTTCTGATGATTTATGATTTTTATTGATATGTTTTTGAAGTAAGCCATATGTAACCTCCCCAAACCCGGCCCATTCACTACGACCGAATCTGGTTATGTCACTGCGGAAAGACGGTTGAAAATTTCTTGACTTAGAGTTAAGACGTAAAAATTTATTTAACCTTTTAAAACCAGGTTCTTTTGAAATCATAACTGAAACTTAAGTATTACAAAATGTCTGAATTAAGAAACCTTATCAAACATGTTTTGCATAAGTAAGTGTTAATAAAATAAAGTTATCTCCAAGTAACAATATAAGTTAACCAAGCCATAATTTAAAATAATACCAACTATAATAAAATGGCCTTTATTACAACCCAAAACTTAAAATGAAATACTTATATCAAATCATGCATAAAGTAATTAAACATGATCCTCGGCATGGGCCACCTTGTCCTCTCCGAGCCCGGTCCAGCTTTATGCAACACCTGAAAAAGTTAAAGGAAAAAGGTGAGTCACCAAGACTCAGTGTGCAACCCTTTTTCCCGGATTAGTAAAATATCATACACAATAATAACAAGTTTATCATGCATCCAACTAACATGCACCCAACCTAGCCATCCACAACACCTTTTTCTACCCCGTGTGGTACCAAACCACTGGTGGTGCCAAACCACTGGTGTCCCAAAGACACAATAATCATCAATGTGGTGCCAAACCACTGGTGTCCCAAAGACATAATATCCGTCAATGTGGTGCCAAACCACTGGTGTCCCAAAGACACGAATGTGATACCAAATCACTGGTGACCGAAGTCACGAATCAAATGATGGGACCAACCCATCGTGTGATACCAAATCACTGGCGTCAATCCCTCAATACCGCCTTGTGGGGCCAACCCACTGTGGTGCGAAACCACGGGGACGAGACGCTGAGGTGCCAAACCTCTGGAGGTGCCAAACCTCTGGTGACCCAAAGTCACAAGTTGTGTTACCAAAACACTGGTGCCCGTCGGCACGAATATCACTGCCCCCTCCACTCGTACAACCCATATCAACCATTAATATGCATTTTAATAGAAATATACCATCATGCTTGTTTAGCAACATACATAAGTTTTATCATCAACCAAGTAATATAGCACATGCCAGATACATCATGCTTACCAAAAGCATCATAACAGGGACTTACCTGACCCCTTGCCTTATACCTTAATGGTATTTAATCCACCTTTTCATAGGTTCAATCAACACACAATATAGTAAGCATATTTATCAAAAGAAAAGTGTGTGTAAGTACACACCTGCAAGCCTTAACCGAAGAACCAACTAAGACCCTTGATAACCTCGATACCCTTCGCTCCTATAAACGGCCAAACAGGAAATTAGCATCCTAGGCCATTCGGCCAAAACAGAACATACCAAAAAGGGTCAACACTTGAAACCCGAGACCTACCTATACGCTTTTGAACACTAGCCCACACACCAAGTGCTCCTGCTCCACTTCCTACAATCGGCAACCAACCAATAATAATAACCTTCGGCTTAAACCAATATCAAACGATTAGACTGTTAAAACAATCCCTTACCACCACTTACCAACCAGTCAACAGAGACTCGAGGCTATGCTTGACTGCTTCGAAATCCTGGATGCCCTATGACAAAACGATTCCAAACAAATGATCACTATACTTCCAAACAAACACCAAAACCAACTCTTACCCTTGAAGATGTCGGCAGAGAACAGAGGATAGTCCAAAAGCATTCGGCCTTACCTATTTACCTTCTCTAATGCTTGAAAACAAAACCCAAAAGCGATCCACACCACACTTACTATTCGGCCAAAGTGCAAACTAAAAGGGAAGGGAAGATTCGGCCAACACTTTAATCAAAAGGAAGAGAATTCGGCTTTAGGTGTTTAACATACCTATGTTCGGCTTTGAGTGGAAAGGAAAGAGAAGATGTGAAGTGAAGATAAGGTTTCGGCACAAAAGAAATGGGGAGAAAGCAATTGAAGAATTCGGCCTAGGTAGACAAGGTATGTTTCGGCACTTAAGGAAGAAAGAAACACAAAATATATGGAGAAGAAAATGGCTATTTCGGCTTAGCATAAATGAACAAAAGAAAAAGAGGTAGAAGAGAGCATTCGGCCACACAAGGTTTCGGTTTCAATAAGTGAAAATGAGAGAGAGTTTGCTTTGAGAAAATCAGCTTTTGGTACACACAATTAAGGCTAGCCGAAAATCACCCAAAAAATGCCTAAGAAAAACGGCATTCTCCCTCCTTAACACCTCCAAAAACCGGCCACACCCCCACTTGAAGACTCCAACAATCGGCCACCTCCTAGAAGCTCTCCAAGCCACTAGTTCAAACTAGTTTGAACTAGTCAAATCCCCCAAATTACTCCTTGCCATCCATTCCACCTATTGACTTGGTCCAAGGCAGAGTTTGAACTGCCTACAACTTCTCCCTTCCATGCCGTCAAAAAGAAAGACAAAAGGTGGGCATTCCGCAGCTTGAACACAATACCTCACCCCTGCAAGTGGCGTCACACTCTCAAGCCCTTAGTGGCGCCTATCCTGCCACTCCACCAACTCATCTCTTGTGCTAAAATCCACCAAATAATTCTCTTAAGACCTCCAAAAGCCAAGCTCCCTTTTTAACCACTAAAACCAAAAATTTCCTAAGGCCTTCCCTACCTTCCAGGGTTTTCCAAACCCCCTAAAAACTTGCCTAAGCACACAAGAAGCCTACCAACACCTGAGATATGCACTAGATGCATAACCCCTAAAACCAGGGTGTTACAATGCTACCCTCCTTAAAATAATTTCGTCCTCGAAATTACTTGGCTAGACTAACGGTCCACATCCTAATTCTCCACATTCCGCTATCGCTGCGCACTCTGATCTCCAAGAGCTACCATCTTCCTAGGCATCCTATCTACGTCTATACCCAAGGTTCTTAGATACTCTACTAACAATAAACAAACAGCCACCAAAACGAACAAAACAACAAGGAATATTCCAACCAAGAAAAGCTTACCCGCTGACACATCCGGCATATCACTATCCTTTTTCCGACGAACCAATGCTTCACGACCCCGACCGGAACCACTCCCTTCATGGTTCGGACCACGACCTCTCGTCGCTTGCTGACCACCTCTGCCAGGCTACACCAAGCCTTGACCCACTATCCGAGTCCTTTTCGGATCCAGGGGACAATGCTTAACCAGATGCGACTTGGATTGGCATCTGAAACATTCTCAAACACGATTCCAGCACTCGCCAACGTGATACCTCCCGCACTGAGCACACGGATGATCTGGATTCCCAGCAGCTGGCTTAGAAACACGAGCAGCTGTCTCCACCCTCGGTCTTTTCTAAGACCTCTCAAACGATTCCGACGATCCCGAGCTCCTCTCATCCCGGTTCCTTATTCTATCCCTATTCTGCCTCTCAGTCCTTTTGGCTTCCTCAGCTATCGGAGCTTTTTCCATGAAAATAGCGATACCACTGACCACACTGGCTCCTGTCACTTGCTCGAGCACCCGCAGCATAGCCTGCGATACTGCGTCCTCTCCTCCGGTCTGATCCGGCTGCTCAGCCCCAACAGCTGGTGATGGCACAACGCTTTCTGACCCAACCGGTTCCAATACTACCATCCTACCTCTACCACGTCCACGATCATTGCGACCATGCCCCCTAGAACTCATATCTAGCGCCTCGATTTAATCTGATTAAAAATTTTATGCATTAGAAATTTGGTTCCACTATTTATCCACGAGCAAGTTTTATGGAAAAAAGGTTCCGAGAGTAGTTCTTTCGATCAATCAGAGTTTCATTCCCAACCCAAGGGTAGTTTCGTCATTTTCCTATAGGGGTATTTCGGTAATAACTCAGGGTCAATTTTGAAAATAGTTTTTCCAACTTAAAGATATTTCAAAATTTACAAAATCTCGGGGTCATCTTAAAAATTTTGTTTTTCAAACAAAGTGTGTTGCAAAATTTCAGAAAGCAGGGTTATTTTTATAATTTTTGAAAATCATGGGCATTTTCGTAATTTCTCCAAATCGGAATATCACAACATTTCACAAAATATAATTTTCTGATATTTAGTAAAATAGGAATATTTCAGTAAAAGTCGAGAGAAATCTGAAAATTTAGAAACCAGGGGCATTTCGGTAATTTTATCAACTAGGGGTATTTTCGTAAATTTCCACAAACCAAGGTATCTTGATATTTTAAAAACTCGAAATTTTGGTATTTTACAAAGTAAAGATCATTTTATCAAAAGTCGAGGGTATTACGGTAATTTTACAACACAAGGGCATTTTTGTAATTTTTCCCCCTAGGAGCATTTTGGTAATTTTGTAAATCAAAAACGTCCTTCAAAATCAGATTTAGGGTTTCACAAACCAAAGGGGTAAGTTTGAAAAAAATTTAAAACAGAAGGTTTAAAAACAGCAAGGCTAATTCCCTTTCGGGTTTTAATAACCGATTTAGCCTATGAACAAGTCCCCTTGGTTAAGGTGAACCGTAGCTACGCACCAGGTAGGATTCAAGTAAAGAGGAGGTGAGTCGCTAGGACTGCTTAAATACCAAGCTCTCACTGAATGCCACTCCTAGACATGCGTACAGTGGTTACCACACCTTAACTCGGCGACTTACTTCACAGGTTTGTTTAATAACCAATTAAAGTCTTATGCACAAGTTTGAGTGAACTAATCCTAGGGTACAATAGTCCTAATATTCTAATCTACGAGCCCAAACTAAGCCCATAATAAATCACATAAACAAAACACTTCCAAAGTTAGAAGTACTTACCTGGTGGACTTCGGGTCGGAGGTACAGGTGCCATGCCAGAATAATCTGAAAACCTTTTTACACCACATTTCAAAAAGCCCATTTTGAAAATTGTTTCGGGCCCAAAACCCTCAAAGTCGAGTTTTGAACTAGGCTCTGATACCAATTTGTAATATCCCCAAACCCGGACCATTCACTACGACCGAATCTGGTTATGTCACTGCGGAAAGACGGTTGAAAATTTCTTGACTTAGAGTTAAGACGTAAAAATTTATTTAACCTTTTAAAACCAGGTTCTTTTGAAATCATAACTGAAACTTAAGTATTACAAAATGTCTGAATTAAGAAACCTTATCAAACATGTTTTGCATAAGTAAGTGTTAATAAAATAAAATCTCCAAGTAACAACATAAGTTAACCAAGCCATAATTTAAAATAATACCAACTATAATAAAATGGCCTTTATTACAACCCAAAACTTAAAATGAAATACTTATATCAAATCATGCATAAAGTAATTAAACATGATCCTCGGCATGGGCCACCTTGTCCTCTCCGAGCCCGGTCCAACTTTATGCAACACCTGAAAAAGTTAAAGGAAAAAGGTGAGTCACCAAGACTCAGTGTGCAACCCTTTTTACCGGATTAGTAAAATATCATACACAATCATAACAAGTTTATCATGCATCCAATTAACATGCACCCAACCTAGCCATCCACAACACCTTTTTCTACCCCGTGTGGTACCAAACCACTGGTGGTGCCAAACCACTGGTGTCCCAAAGACACAATAATCATCAATGTGGTGCCAAACCACTGGTGTCCCAAAGACACAATATCCGTCAATGTGGTGCCAAACCACTGGTGTCCCAAAGACACGAATGTGATACCAAATCACTGGTGACCGAAGTCACGAATCAAATGATGGGGCCAACCCATCGTGTGATACCAAATCCCTGGCGTCAATCCCTCAATACCGCCTTGTGGGGCCAACCTACTGTGGTGCGAAACCACGGGGACGAGACGCTGAGGTGCCAAACCTCTGGAGGCGCCAAACCTCTGGTGACCCAAAGTCACAAGTTGTGTTACCAAAACACTGGTGCCCGTCGGCACGAATATCACTGCCCCCTCCACTCGTACAACCCATATCAACCATTAATATGCATTTTAACAGAAATATACCATCATGCTTGTTTAGCAACATACATAAGTTTTATCATCAACCAAGTAATATAGCACATGCCAGATACATCATGCTTACCAAAAGCATCATAACAGGGACTTACTTGACCCCTTGCCTTATACCTTAATGGTATTTAATCCACCTTTTCATAGGTTCAATCAACACACAATATAGTAAGCATATTTATCAAAAGAAAAGTGTGTGTAAGTACACACCTGCAAGCCTTAACCGAAGAACCAACTAAGACCCTTGATAACCTCGATACCCTTCGCTCCTATAAACAGCCAAATAGGAAATTAGCATCCTAGGCCATTCGGCCAAAATAGAACATACCAAAAAGGGTCAACACTTGAAACCCGAGACCTACCTACACGCTTTTGAACACTAGCCCACACCCCAAGTGCTCCTGCTCCACTTCCTACAATCGGCAACCAACCAATAATAATAACCTTCGGCTTAAACCAATATCAAACGATTAGACTGTTAAAACAATCCCTTACCACCACTTACCAACCGGTCAACAGAGACCCGAGGCTATGCTTGACTGCTTCGAAATCCTGGATGCCCTATGACAAAACGATTCCAAACAAATGATCACTATACTTCCAAACAAACACCAAAACCAACTCTTACCCTTGAAGATGTCGACAGAGAACAGAGGATAGTCCAAAAGCATTCGGCCTTACCTATTTACCTTCTCCAACACTTGAAAACAAAACCCAAAAGCGATCCACACCACACTTACTATTCGGCCAAAGTTCAAACTAAAAGGGAAGGGAAGATTTGGCCAACACTTTAATCAAAAGGAAGAGAATTCGGCTTTAGGTGTTTAACATACCTATGTTCGGCTTTGAGTGGAAAGGAAAGAGAAGATGTGAAGTGAAGATAAGGTTTCGGCACAAAAGAAATGGGGAGAAAGCAATTGAAGAATTCGGCCTAGGTAGACAAGGTATGTTTCGGCACTTAAGGAAGAAAGAAACACAAAATATGTGGAGAAGAAAATGGCTATTTCGGCTTAGCATAAATGAACAAAAGAAAAAGAGGTAAAAGAGAGCATTCGGCCACACAAGGTTTCGGCTTCAATAAGTGAAAATGAGAGAGAGTTTGCTTTGAGAAAATCGGCTTTTGGTACACACAATTAAGGCTGGCCGAAAATCACCCAAAAAATGCCTAAGAAAAACGGCATTCTCCCTCCTTAACACCTCCAAAAACCGGCCACACCCCTACTTGAAGACTCCAACAATCGGCCACCTCCTAGAAGCTCTCCAAGCCACTAGTTCAAACTAGTTTGAACTAGTCAAATCCCCTAAATCACTCCTTGCCATCCATTCCACCTATTGACTTTGTCCAAGGCAGAGTTTGAACTGCCTACAACTTCTCCCTTCCATGCCGTCAAAAAGAAAGACAAAAGGTGGGCATTCCACAGCTTGAACACAAGACCTCACCCCTGCAAGTGGCGTCACACTCTCAAGCCCTTAGTGGCGCCTATCCTGCCACTCCACCAACTCATCTCTTGTGCTAAAATCCACCAAATAATTCTCTTAAGACCCCCAAAAGCCAAGCTCCCTTTTTAACCACTAAAACCAAAAATTTCCTAAGGCCTTCCCTACCTTCCAGGGTTTTCCAAACCCCCTAAAAACTTGCCTAAGCACACAAGAAGCCTACCAACACCTGAGATATGCACTAGATGCATAACCCCTAAAACCAGGGTGTTACACCATAGTTAATTGTGCATTGATGATTAAATTTGAAGAATACTAGAGAATCAAGCAAGATAAGTCTATTTTTCAAAAATTAAATTTTTTTTAGGTTGTCTACCTGAATCTGAATGGTACTTTGAAGTTTGAAATTTACAAGGTTGATATCAAAAACCCATAATTTTCTATGAGCTTTTGAACCTTATAGGGCATATATTCTTTTTTGTGCTCACTTTATTGATTATGAGTGTGTCAACATTGAACTGTTATTCTAGAACTTGCTTCGATTATACATGTCAAGACCACACCTTTGATTTGACATACAGAGATGATAAAGGCACCTAGGTTTTAACCCACTCACTCCACTAAAAGCCTACCTTCATAATTAACCCCTAGTGAACCCCGTTTAATTCTAACAACCCTTTTTATTGACTCACCCATTAAATTAACCCAAAACCCTTTGTATTTGTTATCACCATTCCTTTTTTACTACCCTTATATCGAGATTTGATTAGTTACCTAATTATATTATTTCAGTAGCTGAATTTATCCTTTATTATTTCATTTGTTCTTAAAAAAAAATCGAAGTATATTCAGTATTAGTATTATGAAAAGTAAGCTTATACAGTTAAAGTCTATTTATCAAAAGAAAAGCTCGTATTATTAGGGTTATTACTTTTCAGTTGATATTATCGTCTCAGTATTTCTAGATAGGTAACTTGTCAGTTCAATCTCGATTCTAACCTTCTATTTCAGCCTTTATCCACACCTTTAACCCTAGCCCCGTTACAACCCTGTTAAAGACCTTTTGATCTGTTTATCATCTCATTTTACAGTTGTGGAGATTTGATTTTCAGGCAAGCCTATGGGATTAACTTTTCAGGTTCGACTTATGAGTGCTCTTTTCCCTGAACCTTAAGCAGTTTTTGAGTGATTTTAGTGAATCTTTTGTGAGGATGTCAATCCTTGTCGGTTTTGAATTAAAGGTAATTATTTAGATAAGGGGAGACACCTATGTTTTCGTGATACAAATGTATGACTTATATTGTTTGAATCTTTAGGACTCTTTGAGTTAAATTATCGATGTATAAATTATCTATGAATTATGATGAGACATTGCTAATAGGAATACTGAATCATGGAAAGTTCGTTTTAATTGTAAATTGAGAATTTTGCTTGAGGACAAGCAAAAGCTTAAGTGTGGGGGTATGTGATAAACCGTAAAAGTAACATATTTTAATCCCACATTTAACATACTTTTGGATGATTTATCCCTTGATTTATGTAAAAAGGTGCTCTTAATCCTTTCTGTTCATGTTTTATACTCAGGAGAGCACCCAAGGACGGAAAGAATGGAAAACGGGCCCAAAATAGAGTAAATGGACCATATCATGAAATCCACACGGCCTGGCCCAAATCCACACGCCCGTGCCTCATTCAACAGGCTCAAACACGGCCTGGCCACGAATTACACGGGCGTGTGCCATGGCCGTGCCCCTTGTCGCTGGAAAGAAGAGTTTCACTCGGAAAAGGATACTTAGGGGCAAAGAAACATATTTCGAAAGCCTATATAAACCCCCTAAGTATTACCTAAAGGAGGGCGGATAGCTAGGCCAAGGAGCCAAGCCGAAAAGGTCAGATTTGTGGGAAACACTCGAAGATAGCCAATTGATCCATCTCAAGAAGTTGGAATTATACTCAAGACGGCGGATCTCTCCTTCAATTCCTTCAGGGGGTTTTAGGGATTTCTTATGTTTTGTTTTATCTTTTCTTTTGAGATGGTTTCTTTTATTGTTATGAACTAAACACTTCAGATACCTAAAGCGAATGAAACCTAAGACGGATCTTGTTATTGTTTTCTGAACTATATGATAAATATTTGACTTGTTCTTAATTATGTGCTCTTAATTCTTGTATTGATATTTCTGAGATATTGATTCAAGCGTGATGTGCTTAGGTGGTGGAGAAAAAGTCCCTACTTAAGAGTAGATCTAGCATAATTAAGCAGAGTTGATCGCACGCTTAGAGATAAGGTGAGGAGATTTTTCCGGATCAGGGTGAAACCTAATATGGAAGTCCGTAGATCGAGTTATGTGATTCTAGGGGTTTTAATTAGAAAGAGATTTCAATTAATCAACCTAGGTCTAGACGTTATTCGCCTCGAGAGAGGGTTTAATATAACTTAGGGAATCTTATGGATCAAGTCAAGTGAATAAATCGTCTGGTTTAGTGTTAGGTAACAAGTGAAGTCTAGGTGGATTCTTCCTAAGGGCATCGTCTTAATCAACTGAGTTTTTCTAGCAGTATTTCCCTAATTCATTCTTTTTTTCTTTGCGTCTTTAGCTTAGTAGTTAGTTAAATTTATATTAAATAACAACTTCACTTATTTTAGGCTAGATAATAGAAAGAGAGTTAGTATTAGTACTTTTTGTTCCTTTGGGTTCGACATTCCGGTCTTGCCTTAACTATACTACTGTTCGATAGGTGCGCTTGCCTCAAATCATTGTCAAAGTTAGTTTCCAGGTTCGATCATTCTCATTATAAATTTAAAACTCTGAAATCGACGATCAGTCTCTCAATCTCATTTTTCTAGATAGAAGGTTATCGATATGGACGGATTCTGACCACTTGAAATTCATTCAGGAGGGGAATCTTATGATCCTGCAGTCTGACTGGAAGAAGACCATTAAGCATTTGTACTACATATTCAAATTCACTCAAAATGTCCTCGATGTCCTTGTGCACAGTGTTGGAAGGCAGTGTCAAGGCAGTTTGAACCGATTTGGTCAACAACATGTGTGTGGGGCCCTGTTACCCGAGACTGAAATATTTGCATAGCTGAGCACCAGAAGTTACATTAGTGCACTTGGAAGAATACCTTGAAGAGTACACCAGTGTCCTAGATACTCAAACTGCATTGTCAGAGAAGAAAAGTTCCAAACAATGGACCCCAAGGAGAGAAGCCACTGTATACCAAGAACAAGATCACACCCTTTTACTAGAAGTACCATGAAATAGTGGAAAATTGATGACCTTGTGCCTTCCAGGTCACTTGATGATAAACTCCTTGAGTAGCTAGTTGGACCCCATTTGTAACCATAACTTTAAGTTTACAAGAAGGTTCCACAAGCAGTTGTAAGAGTTTCACTAATTTGTAGTCCATAAAATTATGGGTACTGCCAGAATCAACCAGAATAATGGCCTCACAGTGGCCAATTTGAGCAGACAATCGCATAGTATTGTGACCTTCAGATCCATTAAGGGCGTGTAAGGACAATACAGGGGCTACTGATTCTTTTTTGTTTTTAGCTACTTCTAACTTTTGAGGACAGTCTTGGAAGTCAACAGAAGATGGACTCTTCAGGTCAATACCTTGGTCAATTGAAGTTTCAATCACCAATTGGTAAACCTGGGATTTAGTACATTTATGTCCTGGTGCGTATTTTGGAGAGCACCAAAAACATAAACCTTTCTTCTTATGGTCTTCCATCTCCACCTAGGACAAGACCTTAATTGGTGTTCTAGTAGTGATATGGCTAGAAGACTGACTACTAGAGGGAGTGTATTCCTTGACAAGAGGCAAAAGAGGTTTAGGGCCACTCAAACTAGCCCCTCCTGGGGGACTTTTCTTAAATACAGGACCAACAATGTCCTCAACCTCAATAACACTATTGAAAGCCTCGTCTAAAGTAGCTGGTTTAAATAACCGTAAGTACTGACCAATATCGGGTTTGAGATTATGCACAAAGATTCTCCTGGCATAAAGTTTAGGTAAACGTAACTGATTCAAGAGACTTACGAATTGCTCATAATACTGATCCACCGTACCTATTTCTTTAAGGCCCAACAGCTCTGTCATAGGGTCCAGATGTCTACATGACCCAAACCTATCTTGGAAGGCTCGAACATACACCTCTCATGCCAACTATCGAAGGCCACCATGTCGTTAAGAGAATAAATGGTACCACTCGAGAGCTCTGTCGTCCAGATGTAGCATTACCAGTCAAACCTTAGCTGAATTGTCCACCCCTTTAGCTTCAAAAAACTGTTCGAGCTTGGACCACCACCCTTGAAAGTTAGTACCATCAAATCGATGACAAGTCAATTGGTATCCTTGCCCTACAACTTCGCCAGAGCCATTTCCTAAATAAGAATCTCTGTGGCCCAAATCTACAACGATTGACATCGTCAAATGGTCTTTGAAAAGAAACCCTGGTGGAGGTGTTCCCAAAATACCCTTGACCTTTGTCCGTAGTACCCCCATGAATGTTGGTGGTTGGTAAGCCAAAATACTGCTTGAAGAAGGAATGCATCTCAGAGCAAATCTCACCTCGGATTTCCCCTTGAAATCATCACAAAACTCCTTAAAACGAGAGTCCAACTTACCTTCCAGTTTAGGTTCGAGCTTACTATCGAGCTAAGAGAGCTCGTGTTGCAGCAGACCCATCTCCTTCTGCAATCGCGTCGTAACACTATCGTTGGCCATAAGGATTGTGTAGCTCTAATACCTTAGATGAGGATTAAAGATCGAAAAAGAAAATAAACAAGAGAAAACAAGTAGGAAGGAAAATAGAAAAAATAGAGAAGGAAGAAACTTTTCACATTATTTTCATAATTACCTTTCCTCTTACAAATTGGCCAAATAAAAATAGAAAACAGTAACAAACTTGCCACCCTGTCATCACTAAAACACACTGTTTACTAACTGTCAGAAAAGGCGAGAATCCAAAATTCAACTGTAAATTGATTTTTTAAGCATTATTAGATTTGGACTGATTTTGACACAAAATTGCTTAAAATGATTGCTTGTTATTGATAGTATTGATATAAAAGATTGAGATAAAAGAACAATTGTTATTAAATGATGGAGATTTATTTGAAAGTATTGAAAATTTGAGATTTTTTTTAAAAGAATGCTAGAGAGTATGAAAAAATAAGAGAAATTTAATAGCAAAATGATAGTGATGGAAGAAAATAAAGGATAAGAAATTTTGAATTTTAGTAAGTTGAGAGAAATTCATTTATTTTTTATATAAAATATTTTTTTGAAAACTTTTTGCAAGCATTTTTCAATTTTTTTGTATGATTAGTTGATTTTAAATATTTTCAAATATTTTGTAGAATAAAACATCAATTATATAATTTTAATTATACTTTAATTATTTATTATATTTTTATTAAAATTTCAACTTTATATTTATTAAAATAATTATAATAAAATTTTAATTACAAATAAAATTTTTTAAATCATCAAACTTTTTATTAGATCAAATGACAACTGATTGTGCTAAGTAAGTATTATTTTATGTCAACTTCCTGTTATGATCATGTACCATGTTTAATTTTAGGTTTCAGTACTTATACTTTAATTTGACAAATTTTAATTCCTTTGCTTTTATCATATCATTAGTTTGTCCAAATGGTTGACATCCTTAATTATTTTGGTTAAAATGTTAAGGTGAAAATTCTTTTTCTTAAAAATATTCACTTTAACTTATCATGTCGAAATAATTTTTTTTTGTATTCAAAAAGTGTTATTAAGAAAAATTCATGTAAGCATTTTAAACGAAATAGTTAAAGATACCAACTATTTTTGCTAACTAAAGTATATGACAAAAATCAAGTCAAATTAAAAAGATCAAATGTGGTCGATTGAGTCTTAGCTCGATTGGCATATGCATTGTTGCCAATGCAGGAGGACGTGGGCTCAAGTGTGTCGAAATGCATTATCCTCCTATTTATGGATTAGGGAGGGTTACGTGATACAAATGAGTGCGAGTGAGCATGGAAGCAGATCGTAAAGTTTGTTCAAGTCACATATTTGACTTAGGGTTCTAGACATTCAGAAAGAAAGTTGAATTTTAGCACCACCTGAAACACAATCGAATCCAAGTTAGATAAAAATAATTGATAGTCACTAAGCTAACTATAATTACGACAAAGGCAAGCGCACCTATCGAACAATAGTATAGCTATAGTGAGTAGGGAATATCGTATCCACGATGACTAAAAGTACTAGTAATTACCATTTTTTATTATTTAGCCGATAAATTGAAGTGATTATTTTTAATCTAATTTAACTAATCTAATTTAACTACGAACACAACAGAGAATGAAATGGGAAAAATAACCGAAGACAACCAATGAGATAGACAATACCCAGGAAAGAATCCACCTAGACTTCACCTATTATTATGAATCTGAATTAAACGATTTATTCACTTGTGTCTTGATCCGTAGAAATCCCTAAATTATGTTAATATCTTTTTCGAGAGTAAGACCAACTGACTTTAGGTTGATTAATTGAAATCTCTTTCTAATTAAAACCCCTATCGTCACATTAACTCAATCTATGGATTCCCCTATTATATTTGACTCTAATCTAGTAGATTTATGTCATCCCATTTCTAGGATTGCATGCAACTCCACTCAATTATGCTAGATCTACTCTTAAACAGTGACTTTTGCTCCACTGAGATAAGCACATTAAACACGAATTAATATCCCAAAAATATTAAAACATTAAATAAACATACATAATTGAGAACAAGAATCAAGTATTTATCATGTAAATCAGAAATCAAATAATAAGATTTATCATAGGTTTCATCTTCCCTAGGTATCTAGGGAATTTAGTTCATAATTTGGAATGAAAACATCTCAAAGTTAGGATAACAATAAGATATAAAGAAACTTAATAAAACTTTGAAGGAAATTAAATGGAGATGTTCAATCTTGAAGGAGATCCACTCCTGAGTTGATTCCGATGGTGTTCTTCGAGTGATTTCTTCAATCTTCTCTGAGTGCCCCCTTAGATCTTCTTCTAATTGATATTTATAGACTTTAGAATGCTTAGAAAGCCTAAAAGCGTGTTTGGGAAACATGGGGCAATATCGACACAATTTGACACATAGGCATGTGGCCAGCTCGTGTGGCTCACACGGGCATGTGGCCAACCCGTGTGGAAATGCCCAGGCCGTGTGGATCTTGGAAACAGTTCTAGTCATTTAATTTTGGCTCATTTTTCGCTCCTTTTGCTCCCTAATGCTCTCCTAAGTATAGAAATATGAATTTAAAGGATTAGGAGCATCAAATTCACTAATTTACATCATTACTCATCCAAAAATGCATTAAGAATGGGATTAAAATATGTTACTTTTACAGATTATCAATAATTAAAATAAATAGCTAAGATAAATAAAATAAAATAATAAAATCAAAGATTGGACAATAAAGAAGATAGATAGAAAAGATAGAATGCCATATGTGGAAGTTCTAAGAAGCCTTGCAAACACGAAGAATCCACAACCCCTTTTAAACGGTTCTAATTTCCCCTCCAAGATAGAAACCTTGGCAAGTAAAATTTTGAAGATGAACCTCACAATCTAAAAAGCTTGTTCAAACTCTTTTAAGAGAAACTCAAGAATAATTCTTGAAAAGAAAAACTTAGAGAACTTGAATAATAATCAATTGTGTGATTTGTGTACAATACAAAGGCCTATATATAGGCTAGCTAAATAAATCTAAATAAAACTCTTAATTACACTAGAAATCTAATTATTCTAAACAAGAAGTAGTTTTAAACTAAACTTTCTTTTTGACATAAAACTCCTAAATAACTTAAACTATTTAATAATTATTAAAATTTTGGAATAATAAAATAATAAAATAATAATAGCGATAAATATAATATTAGGCTCATACATAATAAAAAATAAGCCCAAAACCCAAACCCAATATGATTTAAACTCAAATTAAAAGCCCAATATATAATAGAAATTCTACTCACACAGTTTTTACTAAAATGGTCATAACTTGACCTCCCGAACTCAAAATTCAGTGATTCAAAGTTCGTTTCAAAGCTAAAAGATAGATCTTCGAACTCCATAAAGACATCTCAACCTAGAAATGCCAGGATCACATCTAAAAATTCATTTCAAGTCTTTTGATTTCCTAAGCTTGAAAATTGACAGCTTTAGTGAATGACATTTAATAAATTTCACCCCATCCATTCATGTATCATTCCCCCTTTCCTCGAGAAGATTCGTCCTCGAATCTTGTATTTGATTGAATCTTGGTTTGATTTGCTTGGCCATTAATATTATTGTTTGACCTTGAGGTAATATGAGTTCATCACATCCATGGGTCTAAAATTGGGCCTTTAGACTCTCATCATTCCCCCATTCCTCAAAAAGATTCGTCCCCGAATCTTTAGCTGCACAAAAAGAAATGGGATTAGAACAAATAACAATAAAATAAAAAAAGACTTACCTAAACTTTCTTGTGCACCAAAACTATCTCCAGGATCAAAGATATGATTTTGATCTCCCAATTGAGCATGGATCAAGTATCTCTCCTTCAAAAACAAACTATCAACACTAAATAAAGAAATATTAGGCACATGAGTGTTCAAGTAAAAAATAACTTGTAACTTTCTTTGAATATACATGGTCATCCATAAGAATTTCTAGCGATGAGTCAAGGATTTTACATAATTATAAAAATCAAGAATGTTAAGATTATGTAAAAATTCATCATTAAAGGTGAAGATAGAAAATTTTGTTGTAAGAGCAAAAATATAAAACGCTTTAATAAACCTATCTAGTGCAACATAATTACTATTTTTAAACTTTACAAATCTAGATAAACCCATAAAATCAATTGAACTTTCAGACCAAGGTTTAATGAGATTTGACCAACGAGAAATCATGTTGTAAGGAAAAACAAGATTAGTAGCATACTTATCAAAAACATTTATTGTGTGCCTTTTTAAATCAATTTCTAATGTTTTCTTACCTTTCTTACCTTGTAGCACTTGTGGAGAATTATTAATGTTCAACTTACCTCTCTCCCACAAGTAAAAGTTTCGATCGATGGTAGAGTAATGTAATTGGAAGTCCGTCAATGGATCTTTAAAATCCTGTAATAAGGAAAAACCACTAAATAAATTCGAGTTATGGTTAGTTAATACATAACCATTCCTCACTTTTGCATGAATATTTTCTTGTTTTTCATTTTCTTTTCCCACTTGAAAACTCTCCAATTTTACCTTAAATGTATTTTCACTCACCAAAAGTGGACCATCAAGTAGACTTTTATCACTCAATGTCTCTTTTGCCTCTATCTTTTCAATTCTTTCTTCCTCACTTCCCATATCCCCCTCACAAGTATTATGAATATTCAATTCAGTACAATATATCCTAGTAGGAGAACATGATGTTCCTATCTCAACTAACTCCAGAGATTCGAGGAAAAAATTCTCACTATCATCTTTTTTTATTAACAAAAATCTTGTGTTGGCATAATCATGACTATAGTGTCCCCTTTGCATATAAAACATTCAATGTCACGAGCTCTTTGTTATTTTGGTGAAAAATTAGTTGAAGTGGGCTGCTTAGAAGATGTAGAAGAAGGTTTTGTAGGAGCCCCACTTTTCCACTCACAAGATTTAGTTTCATCATGTTTTGGTAGCAATTTATTAGTAGCATAAAGAGGTTTTTAATGCACCAAATATTGTGATGCACCAAATGGACAAGATTGAAATTGTTGAATCTGCTACTCAATCTCAATTGCCTTGTGTACGACCTCCTTAAGAACAATGTAGGTTTGAAGATTAAGAGCATTGGCTATCAAAACGTTCAAGCTATCTACAAACCATACCATGGTAGTCTTTTCATCTTCTCGCACATTTGCTAATTGCATAAGCATCTCCATCTCCTTAAAGTATTCATCAACATATCGATTACCTTGAATAAGGCGTCGAAGTTTCATTTTGACCTCTCTGTAGTAATGAGAAAGAATGTAACGCTTTCACATCACTTGCTTCAACTCGTCCCATGTTTCAATTACCCTTTTGTAGTTTCTTTGACAATCAATTCCAAGTTGAATCCACCAACTCAATGCATAATCTGAAAATTCAAGGGTTGCCAATGGCACTTTTTCCTCTTCCCAACGTTTATAGTAACAAAACATAAGTTCAATTTTTTATTCCCACTCACAATATGCCTCGGGATCATACTTCCCTCGAAATGGTTATAACATCCTAAATTATTGGGCCTATGCGTCTAGTGTGGTGATATGTTTAATGTGTTAATTTAAGTGTTAGGGGTCCAATTGGGCTCAGGCTTAGGCAGAGGCCTTGGTTAAATTATCTGTTTGGGCACCATAAGGTTTAAAAGGTAGTATCTGTGTTTAAAATACCAAAGTGGTCTTGTGGCCCAGGGGTCAGTGGCGTCACTTAGGGAGCAAGGGGGTGACGCCACACAAGGGAATAAGGGGCCCAAATTTAAGTTTCATGGAGCCCAAATCTTTTAATTTAAGTTAGCTAATTTTCGGCATTAGGGTTAGGTAGAGTGGACGGCAACAAGGCTCAAAAATAGGAGGATTTATGTGAATAGGATAATGTAGATATTATAGTTGATAATATGGAAGATAAAAAGGAGAAAAGATAGGAGCTATCTGCAAGGCTAGGTGTTGGACAAAATTCCATCACCTAAAGGAGTGAAGAAATCGGTTTCTTCATGGCAAAGGGGTGCCGAATTTTCCCTTTTTATTTGCTAAATTTTTAATTATCAGGAAGGGCACTATTGGCTTTTGACAGGTAAGTGCCGAAATCTCTATAAATAGGGGGGATAGCTCATCAATTCTGGCATTTGAACCCTACTTTTTTCTTCATTCTTTGTGCCAAAATTCTCAGTCTTCCTCTGCAATTTCTTTTCTTTTGATTTCTTCAAAAGCCGAAACCTCCCAATCTTCTCAACATCTTTTCTTTCAAAAGCCGAAACCCTGAACTCTCTTCTCATCTCTATAGCCGAATACTCCCTATTCTTTTTGCCGATTTCTTCAACTAAAAGCCGAAACTACTTGGGTTTCTTCTTATTATCTTCTCTTCTTGATCTTCTCAAAAAGCCGGAATCTTTAAGGGGTAGTCAAATTCTTTATGTTAAGGTGAGCGCCGATTTCCCTATCTCTTCACTATCTCTTTCAGGTTTTTGAAGACAAAGCCGAAAAGCTAATGGTTTAATGGTTCTATGTATTTTCTTGTTGGGCGACATTCGGAATTGAAGTAGATCTCTTAGATCTAAAAGCCGAAAACACTAGTCCCTGAATCTCATATCACTTTTCAGGATTTCAAGGTAAGGATTTCAATTCTCCTTAAGATGATCAACTGTTTTCTTTTCAATATTTGTAACTTAACCTAATGTTTCATTATCGGCTTCTGAACAACACCTTAGGCAGATAGCGATGGTGTTGGCTACGGATAGTGTTGGCTTAGAAAGTCTCGTTCTAACGGTAATCAGGTGTGTAGATCTCTAACACACTCTTTAATTGTAATTTATGTGTTTTGGGCTAAAAAGCCGGAAAGAGGCTGTGTAGACAGTCGAATGAAACCCTAAAAGGGTGAGGCAAGGATGCCAGGTAAGTAATCATAAAAATTCTCTATGTGTATCGAAATATATGAAAGCCTGTATGATGTTTTCTTTATGTGCGTATGCATGGGGTGGGATTATGATATTGAAGGGGAAGTGCATGATAGGTCACTTGGTGAACGGTGGTTAAACCTCAAATTCAAATGTTAGGTCACATAGTGATCGGTGGCTCTGCCACGTTTAATGATTCCTAAATAACAGGAATAGGCAGTACGTCTGTCGTTATGGTGTGTAGCGGATGAAGGGTTGGTTGTAAAAATCCCCAAGGTGTGATGGTTGGTACGGGTTGGTGTGTAGAGGATGGAAACCTAGGATGGGTTGGGCTATTCATCACTTATTATTTAACATGTAATTATGATTGTTGCCTTTATGTATGGGCCAGGGCCCATAATGTGTTTGTGGGCTCAGGTCGTTGTGTGTTTCGAGATTTATACATTGAGTCTTAGTGACTCACGCTTTCTTTTTTCTCTACTCTTTCAGATGAGCAGTAGATCGTGGACATGGGAGCTGAGACGGACTCGAGGGGCCATCAAGTCTTTATACTTTTTTTATATAGACTATTTCGGCTTTTCCTTTAAGTTTTAATTATTGGAATATTTATGTAATAAGGCCCCATAGTTTATATTTCACTATTTAGTTTTTTTTCAATATTTGCAACTTATGAAACTATGTTAAGGGTTTAATTTTACGAAATAATAATAGTTCAAGTTTTTTTTTCAAAAGTCACCTATTTACTCAAATTTTTCTTATTAACTTATGATTTCCTAAAAACAACTTAGTAAAAGTTTTCAATGTATAACCCGTAGCATACCGGATCTGGTCGAAACGCATGGGCCGGGTTTGAGGTGTTACATTTTGGTATCAGAGCCCAGTTCAAAACTCGAGCTGTGAAATGGGCCTAGTAATATTTTGTAAAGTGATATGAATTTGAAAAAAATGTCTTGGGTGAAGATATGGCTTTCGAGTCTACCGGCACCCGGTCCACGCAGGTAAGTATTATAAACTATTGTTGTGATATATATGTGGGCTTAACGGGCTTGAGGGACGTAGACTAGTATGATAGTACTAATGGACCTTAGGCTTAGATAAACAACTCTTCAATTCCATAAGATTTAATCCAACCAAACAAACCCGTGAACGAGTCGATGGGTTAGGGTGTGGCAATAGGCATGCGCATGTCTAGGATTGGATTCAGGAAGAGCTTGGTACTTAAGCAGTCCTTGTAACATCCTGAATTTATGGGCTTGTGCATTTTGTGTAGTGTATGCTTAAAATATTAAATTAGGAGTTTGAGATACAAATGGGGCTCAAAGTGGGTTGAGGCCTTGTTTTAAATATTTTATTTAAACACTCTAGGGGCTTAAATTAAAGTTTAGTAGTTTAAGTGACATATTGGGCTTGTGGTCCAACAACTAGGGGCACAGTAAAGGGGAGCTATAGTGGCGTCACTTGTGGATGAGGAAGGCCCAAATTTTGGCAGCTTGAAGCCCAGGTTTTAGGGCTAAAATTCGGCACTTGAAGAGGAGCTAGGGGGGACAGCACAAGGCTATTATTTAGGGATTATTTTATGTGGATAATAAGCAGATAAAGGCTATTATTTAGGGATTTATTTTATGTGGATAATAAGCTGATAAAGGCTATTATTTAGGGATTTATTTTATGTGGATAATAAGCAGATAAAGGCTATTTTTGAGGAGATAATAGATCAAGATAAGGGAAAGGGATGAGGTTAATCTCTTGATTGCAGAGTTGGCCGAAAATCAATCTCTACTAGGGGGAGGAATCGGTTTTCTATATAAAGGGGGGGATTCGGAAATTTACTGCTAAAGCTCTCATCTTTTCTCTTTTCTCTGCCGAAAGTTCTACTCTATTCTTTCTCTCTTCTCCTTTCTTTTTCTAACAGAAACCAAAACTCCTGAAGTCTCAATTGCCGAAACCCTGCTATTTTTTCAACTTTTCTTTTGGCCGAATCTCTCTACCCATTCCTTGCTTTTATTTTTTCCAATTCTTTAAAGCTGAAATCACTAAGATCTCACCTCTTGAAGTTGTCGAATCTTCTTTAATGGAGTCTACTTGTGCCAAATTTTGAAGGAAACAATAGGTAAGTGTTGATTTCGAGATTTCAATGTTCTTTCGGCTTTTCAAAGTCCTAAGCCGAGTGGCTATTAGAAACTAATCTATTATTTCACTCTTATTTTCGGCATTCTGGGATCTGAAGAGGAGTCAATCGTGTAGATCTCTAAGTCATAAGTTCAGTAATACTCGAATCAAGGTACTTCCGGGATTTCAAGGTAAGAAAGTCTATTGATTTTAGTATGTAAAAACGGAAAGAACACTAACCATGGCCGATTATAGGAGAAAGCCTATTTTTCATATCTTTTTAGCTTTTTGAGCAAGTTGTAGATCGGTTAAGCAAGAGTATCGACACTAATCAGGTGTGTAACACTTCCACACCATTAGATTGTTTGCTAGTATATATATATATATGTAATAAATCTGTTATACCATGTTAACTGCCGAATCCCGGCATATCGTTTGGAAACCCGAAAAAGGGTAAAGGCTAAATATCAGGTTAGTGATTTCTGCCACTCAACAGTGATTGATTCTGTTAAATGATATGTGATATATGTCGATTGTTTTATATATACTTGGGGTTGGGTGATTGATGAAAGGGGAAGTGATCTGTTCTGGTGGCTTATGCCATTTCAGCCTGGTGGCTCTGTCACAACTCTGTTTCTGGTGGCTATTGCCATTTCAGCCTGGTGACTCTGTCACAACTCTGACGATGAGCAGCATGACTGCCATCAATGGTGTGTAGCGGTGTGGGTTGATTGTAGAAATCCCCAATGGTGTGACTGGCAGGTAAGGGGCTGTGTAGCAGACGAAAACTTAGGTTTTGGGTTGGGCTTTGCATGTTATCTTTTATATTAAGTTTTATATTTTGATATGTGGGGCTAAGGCCCAAATTTAATGGTGCATGAGGGTTGCACACTGAGTCTCGCGACTCACCCTATTATTTTAACCATTTCAGGTGACACTTAGTACATTGGACCAGGCTGGAGAAGAGAGCAAGGTGGCTATGCGACAGAGCGTTGAGAATTTGGCAAAAAGACTTAGTTTAATATTTTATTTTCTTTTCATTAATGGGTTTAATTTTCCTTGTAATAAGGCCATGGGCCACTAGATTACCATTTATGTTTTGGGATTTCGTTGGGCTTTTATCTTAAATTTTATGTTTTCAATTAAGTTAAGACTTGTTTGAAATTTCAGTTTTCATTTAAAATCCACCAAGATAATTTATGACTTAATATTTTATTCTTTAATGAATTCTTAAGCTTTCAGAATAAAGGTGTAAACCTAGTAATTGTTTTCCAAAATGCGACATGTTTTGTAAAATCTTTTTAGTGACATACCAAATCCGGTTGTAGTGTTTGGGCCGAGTTTAGGGTGTTACAAATTGGTATCAGAGCCCGGTTCAAAACACGGCTCTGGGAGTTTTTGGGCTCAAAACGTTTTCTAAAGATGAGTTTTGAAACATGTATGTTTTTAAATGATAACAGGTTTGTTAGCTCGGTATGGCACCTGCGTCTCCGGCCCAAGTCCGCCAGGTAAGTATTCTGAACCATTGTGTGATATATATATATATATATATATATATGTCGGCTTCATGGGCTTTATGGGACGTAGATTAGTTAGATTAGAACTTGATAGACTTTAGGCCTAGCTGAAACAACTCCTAAAATCTCATAAGACTTAATTTCACTAAACAAACCCGTAAACAGTTGCAAGACTAGGGTGTGGCAACAGGCATGCGCATGTCTAGGATTGGATTCGGAAGAGCCTGGTACTTAAGCAGTCCTAGTGACTCACCTCCTCTTCGCTAGAATCCACCTGGTGCATAGTGACTGTTCACCTTAGTTATGAGGACTTGTTGATGGGCTAAACCTTGTAATTAAAACCCGAATGGGACCAGCCACCCTATTTGAAAAAAAAAAACCCCAAGTTTTGTAAAATTTTCAAAATACCTTTGATTTATGAAAAATTTCCAATCAACCATGTTTTGAAAACTTTACCTGAACAATCACATGTTTACAAGAGTACCCCGGACTATGAAACTAGATTTACCAAAAGTACCCCTGTCTTAAAAAAAACACCACAACAACAACAAAATATCCAAGGTTTGTAAAAAAATTACTAAATTACCCTTATTTTGCAAAATGACAAAAATACCCCTGGTTTGTAAAAGTTACCAAATTACCCCCAGATTTCAAAATTACTAAAATACCCTTGGATCTTAAAACTACCGAAATACTCCTGGACTTCAAAATTATCGAAATACCCCTGGACTTCAAAATTACCAAAATACCCCCAGACTTTAAAATTATCGAAATACCCCTGAAATTGCAAAATTACTAAAATACCCTTATTTCACAAAATCACCAAGGACCCTATTTTGAAAAATTACGAAAATACCCATATAGGAAAAATTACGAAAATACCCCTGGGTAGTGAAACAACAAAAACACCCTTATGTGATGAATGTAAGTACTTGGATGCTATATGTATCTTGATGATTGAATGTATGTGTTTCCTAGAATTAGAGGATACGAACTTGAGACTGAACTGTGAATTCGAAAGAATTACTTTTCAAACTACTATTCATAAGATTGTTCGTGGTTAATCAGTGGAACGAATTAAGGATTCATAAAACTCTTAATCAGATAAACGTCGATTGGAAGAATGAGTACAAGGGGTCGAGGACGTCCGCCGCGTGGACGCGGTAAGGGTAAGATGGCTTTGTCTGAGCCAGCAGGGTCTGGCCATGGGTCAGGAAACAAAATGCCGGATCCTCCAATTGTGGAGGGAGAATTACGGGATCAGGCGACCGGAGATGATGCTGTATCTCAGGCGATGTTGAGGGTTTTAGAGAGAGTTGCTGGAGTAGGCATGGGCACAGGAGCCCGGAAATCTGTACCGGAACGGCTTAGGGCCAATGGGGCAGAAGTGTTTAGGGGAGTTTCTGGCGTAGCCCCTAACACAGCTGAGTATTGGATGGAAGCGACAGAGAGCATAATGGATGACTTAGATTTCACGGTGGAGGAGAAGTTGAAAGGGTCATGTCTCTTCTTCGAGACAAGGCTTATCAGTGGTGGCTCACGATGAAGGAGGGTACTGCCGCAGATCGGATTGACTGGGACTTCTTCAAGGAGTCATTCTAGGGAAAGTATGTTGGGGCCAGCTATGTGGATGCACAGAGGAAGGCATTTCTGAATCTGGTACAGGGAAGTAAATCTGTGGCTGAATATGAGGCAGAGTTTCTGCGCTTGAGCCGCTACGCTCAAGGAATGGTAGCAACTGAATATGAACATTGTGTTCGGTTCGAGGATGGATTGCGGAATGAGTTAAGGGTTTTGATAGCACCGCAGAGAGAGAGAGATTTTGCTGTTCTGGTGGAGAAGGTTAAGATAGCCGATGAGGTAAAATGGACTGAAAGACAGGAAAGGGATAAGGAGCGAGAAAGGACTAAGAGAAATTTTGGGCTGGCAGGAGCATCTGGGAATTCACAGAAAAGACCTAGGTCTGATGGGCCAGCTCGTGCTCTGGCACCTGCTGCGGGGAATCAGAATCGATTATGTAATTGGTGTGGAAAAGCACATTCTGGGGAGTGTAGAAGAAGAACGGGTGGATGTTTCAGGTGTGGATCCACGGAGCATATGATTAAGGACTGTCCACAGATGGATCAAGCACAGCCCGCTGGACGTGGTTCTGATCAGGTTATGAAAGGTGGTCAGCCAGTACCAAGGGGCCGTGGTCAAGTCAGTGGTGGCAATGGCACAGGACAAGGTCGTGGGGGTGCAGGTTATGCTGAGGCGAGGCAGCCAGCTTTGGTCTATGCAGCACGTCGCCAAGAGGACGAGGACGCTCTAGATACGAATACCGGTGCGTACTCTACCATAGTATACTAAGTGTTTCTTTTGGCTTTAGAATTAGAGTGCATAGTGAAAGCATAGTGATGAGACTTAGGTAGTGCGATTAATAGTTAGTTGAAAATTTCGAGGACAAAATTTTCTTTAAGGGGGGTAGAACTGTAACATCCTGAATTTATGGGCTTGTGCATTTTATGTAGTGTATGCTTAAAATATTAAATTGGGAGTTTGAGATACAAATGGGGCTCAAATTGGGTTGAGGCCTTGTTTTAAATATTTTATTTAGACACTCTAGGGGCTTAAATTAAAGTTTAGTAGTTTAAGTGACATATTGGGCTTGTGGCCCAGCAATTAGGGGCACAGTAAAAGGGAGCTATAGTGGCGTCACTTGTGCATGAGGAAGGCCCAAATTTTGGCAGCTTGAAGCCCAGTTTTAAGGCTAAAATTCGGCACTTGAAGAGGAGCTAGGGGGGACGACACAAGGCTATTATTTAGGGATTATTTTATGTGGATAATAAGCAGATAAAGGCTATTATTTAGGGATTTATTTTAAGTGTATAATAAGAAGATAAAGGCTATTATTTAGGGATTTATTTTATGTGGATAATAAGCAGATAAAGGCTATTTTTGAGGAGATAATAGATCAAGATAAGGGAAAGGGATGAGGTTAATCTCTTGATTGCAGAGTTGGCCGAAAATCAATCTCTGCTAAGGGGAGGAATCGGTTTTCTATATAAAGGGGGGATTCTGAGATTTACTGCTAAAGCTCTCATTTTTCTCTTTTCTCTGCCGAAATTTCTACTCTATTCTTTCTCTCTTCTCCTTTCTTTTTCTAACAGAAACCAAAACTCCTGAAGTCTCAATTGCCGAAACCCTGCTATTTTTTCAACTTTTCTTTTGGCCGAATCTCTCTACCCATTCCTTGCTTTTATTTTTTCCAATTCTTTAAAGCTGAAATCACTAAGATCTCACCTCTTGAAGTTGCCGAATCTTCTTTAATGGAGTCTACTTGTGCCGAAATTTGAAGGAAACAATAGGTAAGTGTTGATTTCGAGATTTCAATGTTCTTTCGGCTTTTCAAAGTCCTTAGCTGAGTGGCTATTAGAAACTAATCTCTTATTTCACTCTTATTTTCGGCATTCTGGGATCTGAAGAGGAGTCAATCGTGTAGATCTCTAAGTCATAAGTTCAGTAATACTCGAATCAAGGTACTTCCGGGATTTCAAGGTAAGAAAGTCTATTGATTTTAGTATGTAAAAACGGAAAGAACACTAACCATGGCTGATTATAGGAGAAAGTCTATTTTTCATATCTTTCCAGCTTTTGAGCAAGTTGTAGATCGGTTAAGCAAGAGTATCGACACTAATCAGGTGTGTAACACTTCCACACCATTAGATTGTTTGCTAGTGTATATATATATATGTAATAAATCTGTTATACCATGTTAAATGTCGAATCCCAGCATATCATTTGGAAACCCGAAAAAGGGTAAAGGCTAAATATCAGGTTAGTGATTTCTGTCACTCAACAGTGATTGATTCTGTTAAATGACATGTGATATATGTCGATTGTTTTATATATACTTGGGGTTGGGTGATTGATGAAAGGGGAAGTGATCTGTTCTGGTGGCTTATGCCATTTCAGCCTGGTGGCTCTGTCACAACTCTGTTTCTGGTGGCTATTGCCATTTCAGCCTGGTGACTCTGTCACAACTCTGACGATGAGCAGCATGACTGCCATCAATGGTGTGTAGCGGTGTGGGTTGATTGTAGAAATCCCCAATGGTGTGACTGGCAGGTAAGGGCCGTGTAGCGGATGGAAACTTAGGTTTTGGGTTGGGCTTTGCATGTTATCTTTTATATTAAGTTTTATATTTTGATCTGTGGGGCTAAGGCCCAAATTTAATGGTGCATGAGGGTTGCACACTGAGTCTCGCGACTCACCCTATTATTTTAACCAGTTCAGGTGACACTTAGTACATTGGACCGGGCAGGAGGAGAGAGCAAGGTGGCCATGCGACAGAGCGTTGAGAATTCGGCATAAAGACTTAGTTTAATATTTTATTTTCTTTTAATTAATGGGTTTAAATTTCCTTGTAATAAGGCCATGGGCCACTAGATTACCATTTATGTTTTGGGATTTTGTTGGGCTTTTATCTTAAATTTTATGTTTTCAATTAAGTTAAGACTTGTATGAAATTTCAGTTTTCATTTAAAATCCACCAAGATAATTTATGACTTAATATTTTGTTCTTTAATGAATTCTTAAGCTTTCGGAATAAAGGTGTAAACCTAGTAATTGTTTTCCACAATGCGACATGTTTTGTAAAATCTTTTTAGTGACATACCAGATCTGGTTGTAGTGTTTGGGCCGGGTTTAGGGTGTTACAAATTGGTATTAGAGCCCGGTTCAAAACTCGGCTCTGGGGGTTTTTGGGCTCAAAACGTTTTCTAAAGATGAGTTTTGAAACATGTATGTTTTTAAATGATAACAGGTTTGTTAGCTCAGCATGGCACCTGCGTCTCCGGCCCAAGTCTGCCAGGTAAGTATTCTGAACCATTGTGATATATATATATATATGTGGTCTTGATGGGCTTTATAGGACGTAGATTAGTTAGATTAGAACTTGATAGACTTTAGGCTTAGCTGAAACAACTCCTAAAATCTCATAAGACTTAATTTCAGTAAACAAACCCGTAAACGAGTTGCAAGACTAGGGTGTGGCAACAGGCATGCGCATGTCTAGGATTGGATTCGGAAGAGCCTGGTGCTTAAGCAGTCCTAGTGACTCACCTCCTCTTCGCTGGAATCCCACCTGGTGCGTAGTGACTGTTCATCTTAGTTATGAGGACTTGTTGATGGGCTAAACCTTGTAATTAAAACCCGAAAGGGACCAGCCACCCTATTTGAAAAAAAAAACCCAAGTTTTGTAAAATTTTCAAAATACCTTTGATTTATGAAAAATTTCCAATCAACCATGTTTTGAAAACTTTACCCGAACAATCACATGTTTACAAGAGTAACCCGGACTATGAAACTAGATTTACCAAAAGTACCCCTGTCTTAAAAAAAACACAACAACAACAAAAAAAATCCAAGGTTTGTAAAAAAATTACTAAATTACCCTTGTTTTGCAAAATGACCAAAATACCCCTGGTTTGTAAAAGTTACCAAATTACCCCCGGATTTCAAAATTACCAAAATACCCCTGGATCTCTAAACTACCGAAATACCCCTGGACTTCAAAATTACCAAAATACCCCTGGACTTGTATGAAATTTCAGTTTTCATTTAAAATCCACCAAGATAATTTATGACTTAATATTTTATTCTTTAATGAATTCTTAAGCTTTCGGAATAAAGGTGTAAACCTAGTAATTATTTTCCAAAATGCGACATGTTTTGTAAAATCTTTTTAGTGACATACCATATCCGGTTGTAGTGTTTGGGCCGGGTTTAGGGTGTTACAGTCCTAGTGACTCACCTCCTCTTCGTTAGAATCCTACCTGGTGCGTAGTGACTGTTCACCTTAGCTACGAGGACTTGTTGATGGGCCAAACTTTATAATTAAAACCCGGAAGGGACCAGCCACCCTATTTCACAAAAAAAAAAAAACCCAAGTTTTGTAAAATTTCCAAAGAAATACACTTGAGTTGTGAAAATTTCCAACCAAACGTGAATTTATAAAATACCTATGTTTTGCAAATTTACCCGAAAACCCTAGATTTACAAGAGTAAACCGGTTTGAAAAATTAAATTTTCTAAAGTACCCCTGCTTCAAAAGGAAAAAAACATCAAAATACCCCTGATTTGCAAAATTACCAAATTACCCTTAATTTGCAAAATGACCAAAATATCCCTGATTGGTAAAATTACTGAAATACCCCAGATTGTAAAATTACCGAATTACCCTCGAATTCCAAAATTACCGAAATACCCTTGGATTGCAAAAAAATTACCAAAATACCCTTATTTCACAAAATCACTAAGGAACTCTATTTTGGAAAATTACGAAAATACCCCTGTAGGATAAATTATGAAAATACCCTTGGGTAGGGAAATGACGAAGATATCCCAACATGATGAATGTAAGCTCGTGGATGCTAATTGTATGTTGATGTTTGATGATTGAATGTATGTGCTTCCTAGAATTAGGGAGTACGAACTGGAGACTGAATTGTAGATATAACTGCGAATTTTAGGCATGGATTGGCTTGTGAAGTATCAAGCTAATCTAGATTGTGCAGCCAAGCGTATGGTGGTAAAAACCCCCGAGGGTGATGAAGTGTTGGTGATAGGAGAAAGGGGGAACTGTCTGTCGAATGTGGTGACTGCCCTATGAGCGGAAAGGATGGTGAGGAAAGGATGTGAGGCAGTATTAATGTTTGTTCGAGCTCTGGAAGCTAAGGAATTAACGGTTGGGGACGTTAGGACGGTGAAGGAATTTCCTAATGTTTTCTCTAAAGAGCTTTCGGGATTACCCCCGGATCGTGAAGTGGAGTTTGGTATCGATCTTCTTCCGGGAACAGCGCCAGTATCGATTGCTCCATATAGAATGGCTCCGAAGGAGTTGGTGGAATTGAAAGCGCAGATTCAGGAGTTGCTGGATAGAGGGTTTATTCGACCGAGCGTGTCGCCTTGGGGAGCGTCGGTGTTATTCGTTAAGAAGAAGGATGGATCAATGCGTATGTGCATTGATTATCGTCAGTTGAATAAGTTGACCATCAAAAATAAATACCCGTTGCTGAGGATCGACGATCTGTTCGATCAGTTGAAGGGGCCTCAGTCTTTTTGAATCTAGATCTGAGGTCAGGGTACCATCAGCTTAAGGTCAAGGAGGCGGATATTCATAAGACGGCTTTTAGGACTCGCTATAGTCATTATGAATTTATGGTGATGCCATTTGGGTTGACCAATGCGCCAGCAGCGTTCATGGACATGATGAGCCGAGTGTTTCAACCCTACCTAGATCGGTGTGTTGTGGTGTTTATAGATGATATCTTGGTTTATTCAAAGTCGGAGGAGGAGTATGATGCTCATCTGTGAATAGTTTTGCAGATTCTGAGGGAGAAGTAGTTGTATGCCAAATTCAGTAAGTGTGAATTTTGGCTAAGGGAAGTTATGTTTCTAGGGCACGTTGTGTCGGTAGAAGGGATTAGGGTTGACCCTCGAAAGATTGAACCGGTGTTGGATTGGAAGCCACCTAGGTCTGTGGCTGAGATTAGGAGTTTTCTTGGTTTGGTTGGGTACTACCGAAGGTTTGTTGAAGGATTTTCTTCGGTTGCGGCACCGTTGACTAAGTTGCTACAGAAAGGAGTCCCGTTTGATTGGTCTGATAAGCAGCAGGAGAGTTTCGAGAAGTTAAAGAGGATTCTGACGGAGGCTCCAGTGTTGATTCAGCCGGAGGGGGGGAAGGAGTTCGTAATTTACTGTGATGCGTCACACACAGGATTAGGATGTGTGTTGATGCAAGATGGAAAGGTGGTTGCATATGCATCTCGGCAGTTAAGACCGCATGAATCGAATTATCCCACCCATGACTTGGAGTTGGCGGCAGTGGTGTTTGCCTTAAAAATCTGGAGGCATTATTTGTACGGGGAGAAATCAGTCATTTACACAAATCATAAGAGCTTAAAGTACCTATTGACTCAGAAGGAGTTGAATATAAGGCAGAGGAGGTGGATCGAGTTGTTGAAGTATTATGATTGCTCGATCGAATATCACCCGGGTAAGGCTAATGTAGTGGCGGATGCTCTAAGCCGTAAAGTAGTCTCTAACTTAAGAGCAATGTTTGCTCACCTTAGTCTATACGAGGATGGGAGCTTATTAGCTGAACTTCAAGTGAAACCCTCCTAGATCAGTCAGGTTAAGGAGAGGCAACAGATCGATGAGTTGCTAAAGGGGAAGTTGCAGCTAATCCCAAAGGATGGATCAACGGAATTCAGTATGAATGATGAAGGACTGTTATGTTTTCAAGGGAGAGTTTGCATGCCAAAGGATCCGGAGTTGAGGCGTAGGATTTTGCATGAAGCGCACGGTGGAGTGTACGCTATGCACCCTGGAGGAAGTAAGATGTTTCGGGATTTGCGAGATCAGTTTTGGTGGCCGGGTTTGAAGCAAGAGGTAACTAAATTGGTGGGTAAGTGCTTGACCTGTCAGCAGGTAAAGGCAGAGCATCAGTTACCGTCAGGGTTATTGTAGCCGGTGAAGATTCCACAATGGAAGTGGGAAAGAATCACCATGGACTTTGTTAGTGGGTTACCCCTCACGCCTACTAAGAAAGATTCAGTCTAGGTAATTGTAGATCGCCTGACGAAGTCTGCTCACTTCATACCCGTATGTGTCGATTACTCTCTGCAGAAGTTAGCTAAGCTATACATAGCGGAGGTGGTGAGGTTGCATGAAGTACCAGTTTCGATCATATCAGATAAGGACCCTAGGTTCACCTCACGATTTTGGAAGGCGTTGCATCAAACGTTGGGCACAAAGTTGGATTTTAGTACAGCGTTTCATCCTCAGACCGATGGACAGTCTGAGCGGGTGATCCAGATCTTGGAGGACATGTTGAGAGGATGTGTCATTGATTTCCGAGGTAGTTGGGAAGAGTTCCTACCGTTAGCAGAGTTTGCTTACAACAATAGCTACCAGTCTAGTATTCAGATGGCGCCCTCTGAAGCTTTGTACGGGCGGAAGTGTCGTACTCCTACCTGTTGGACGAAATTAGGGGAACGTCAGGTTTTGGGTCCGGAGCTGGTGACCGAACAGAAGAGAAGGTTAAGTTAATTCGGGCTCGACTAAAGGAAGCGTCGAACAGACAGAAGTCCTATGCTGATTTAAAGCGTAAGGACATAGAGTTTGCAGTGGATGACAAAGTATTTTTGAAGGTGTCGCCATGGAAGAAAGTACTGAGGTTTGGATGGAAGGGTAAATTAAGTCCAAGATTTATCGGACCTTATAGGTGGTGAAACGAGTAGGACCAGTAGCCTATCAGCTTGAACTACCCTCTGAGCTAAGCCAGATTCACAACGTGTTTCATGTCTCTATGTTGAGACGATATCGTTCAGACCCATCTCATGTCGTGCCTGTGGAGGAAATCGAGATAAAACCTGATCTATCCTTCGAAGAGGAACCGGTGGAAATTCTGGATCGGGATGTCAAGGTATTGCGAAGGAAAACGGTTCTATTGGTTAAGGTGCTGTGACGGAATCATGGTTCTGAAGAGGCTACTTGGGAACCAGAGGAAGCGATACGGCAGCAATACCCTCATCTTTTCTGACCAGGTAATTTCGAGGACGAAATTTCTTTAAGGGGGTAGAACTGTAACATCCTAAATTATTGGGCCTATGCGTTTAGTGTGGTGATATGTTTAATGTGTTAATTTAAGTGTTAGGGGTCCAAATTGGGCTCAGGCTTAGGCAGAGGCCTTGGTTAAATTATCTGTTTGGGCACCATAAGGTTTAAAAGGTAGTATCTGTATTTAAAATACCAAAGTGGGCTTGTGGCCCAAGGGTCAATGGCGCCACTTAGGGAGCAAGGGGGTGACGCCACATAAGGGAATAAGGGGCCCAAATTTAGTTTCATGGAGCCCAAATCTTTTAATTTAAGTTAGCTAATTTTCGGCATTAGGGTTAGGTGGAGTGGACGGCAACAAGGCTCAAAAACAGGAGGATTTTTGTGAATAGGATAATGTAGATATTATAGTTGATAATATGGAAGATAAAAAGGAGAAAAGATAGGAGCTATCTGCAAGGCTAGGTGTTGGCCGAAATTCCATCACCTAGAGGACTGAAGAAATCAGTTTCTTCATGGCAAAGGGGTACCGAATTTTCCCTTTTTATTTGCTAAATTTTTAGTTATCAGGAAGGGTACTATCGGTTTTTGACAGGTAAGTGCCGAAATCTCTATAAATAGGGGGGATAGCTCATCAATTCCGGCATTTGAACCCTACTCTTTTCTTCATTCTTTGTGCTGAAATTCTCAGTCTTCCTCTGCAATTTCTTTTCTTTTGATTTCTTCAAAAGCCGAAATCTCCCAATCTTCTCAACATCTTTTCTTTCAAAAGCCGAAACCCTGAACTCTCTTCTCATCTCTATAGCCGAATACTCCCTATTCTTCTTGCCGATTTCTTCAACTAAAAGCCGAAACTACTTGGGTTTCTTCTTATTATCTTCTCTCCTTGATCTTCTCAAAAAGCCAGAATCTTTAGGGGGTAGTCGAATTCTTTGTGTTAAAGTGAGTGCCGATTTCCCTATCTCTTCACTATCTCTTTCGGGTTTTGGAAGACAAAGCTGAAAAGCTAATGGTTTAATGGTTCTATGTATTTTCTTGTTGGGCGACATTCGGGAATTGAAGTAGATCTCTTAGATCTAAAAGCCGGAAACACTAGTCCCTGAATCTCATATCACTTTTCGAGATTTCAAGATAAGGATTTCAATTCTCCTTAAGATGATCAACTGTTTTCTTTTCGTTAGTTGTGCCTTAACCTAATGTTTCATTATCGGCTTCTGAACAACACCTTAGGCAGATAGCGGTGGTGTTGGCTACGGATAGCGTTGGCTTAGAAAGTCCCGTTCTAACGGTAATCAGGTGTGTAGATCTCTAACACACTCTTTAACTGTAATTTATGTGTTTTGGGTTAAAAAGCTGGAAAGAGGCTGTGTAGACAGTCGAATGAAACCCTAAAAGGGTGAGGCAAGGATTCCAGGTATATAATCATAGAAATTCTCTATGTGTATCGAAATATATGAAAGCCTGTATGAAGTTTCCTTTATGTGTGTATGCATGGGGTGGGATTAAGGTATTGAAGGGAAAGTGCATGATAGGTCACTTGGTGATTGGTGGTTAAACCACAAATTCAAATGTTAGGTCACATAGTGATCGGTGGCTCTGCCATGTTTAATGATTCCTGAATAACAGGAATAGGCAGTACGGCTGTCGTTATGGTGTGTAGCGGATGGAGGGTTGATTGTAGAAATCCCCAAGGTGTGATGGTTGGTACGGGTTGGTGTGTAGAGGATGGAAACCTAGGATGGGTTGGGCTATTCATCACTTATTATTTAACATGTAATTATGATTGTTGCCTTTATGTATGGGCCAGGGCCCATAATGTGTTTGTGGGCTTAGGTCGTCGTGTGTTTCGGGATTTATACACTGAGTCTTGGTGACTCACGCTTTCCTTTTTCTCTACTCTTTCAGATGAGTAGTAGACCGTGGACATGGGAGCCGAGACGGACTCGAGGGGCCATCAAGTCTTTATATTTTTTTTATATAGACTATTTCGACTTTTCCTTTAAGTTTTAATTATTGGAATATTTATGTAATAAGGCCCCATACTTTATATTTCACTATTTAGTTTTTTTTCAATATTTGCAACTTATGAAACTATGTTAAGGGTTTAATTTTACGAAATAATAATAGTTCAAGTTTTTTTTTCAAAAGTCACCTATTTACTCAAATTTTTCTTATTAACTTATGATTTCCTAAAAACAACTTAGTAAAAGTTTTCAATGTACAACCCGTAGCATACCGGATCTGGTCGAAACGCATGGGCCGGGTTTGGGGAGTTACAATGGTGGAATGTTGAAATTTGGTTTAGCTATAAAATATTGCCTACGGTCATTATTAACCAAAGTCTCATCATTTTCAAGAGAGACACGTCGAGCATTATTTGCACGAAGATGAGGGTGATCAACCTTATCTCCCCAATTACGATTATGACACTCAATTTTGGTACTTAGACATTCCAAATTTTTGCTATTCGTGTCTAGAATAGTGTCACATATTTGATCTCGAGCATTTCAAACCTCTTTATCCCTTTGCAACTTCCTAATCATAGTATCGCAAATCATTATGAAAGCCTGAAAAGAACACAGCACTCAAAAAAAGAAAAATTAAGCAAACCTCATTCTTATGCACTTAGAAATAAAAATCAAAATATCAATGAAGTAAGAATTAATCTTTTGAGTCCTTTAAAAGGGTTTATATGAACTAATTAGAATGTATTAGAATCAAAATAGCAAAGCGAACCTAGTAGCACTAGGAGTCCAAAATCGGCCAGACACCAAAGAATTGTGTTGTACGGAGGAAGGAACGTACAATGTGCTTTAACCTACTCACACAAGAAACAATAAAGTGTTAGAATGTGTAAATGAATAATAAAAGGAAAAAAAATGAAAACCTAAGGCTAAGAGTCAATGAAAATTGCTGAAACCCGAAAGCTCGAAAAATTGCGAAACAACTTGACAAACTTCGTTTGATGTGTTCCTGATTTCCAAAAATCATGAAATTTAAACCGGAGCCCCTTCAAATAATGTATATTGGATCTAGAAATTTTGGGCACAAAATTCAACCCACATAATTCTTTAAATTTTTTTCTTTTTTTTTTCGTAATTTTTATTTTTTACTTTTTTATCATTTTTTTCGTGGGAAATATTTTTTTTATATTCTAATATAGTGCCAATAAACAATATGTAAAATTTCAGATAATTTGAAAAATGTTTACCAACAGAAAAATATTTTTTCCAAAAATTTCTGGGTAAAAAAAATTATTTTGAGGCTGTTTGTTGGAAATCAATTTATAAAAACGAAAAGAACACCTAAAATCCCCAAATCTAATACTAAATGATAAAGAATGAATACAGAAATGGATCGAGGATCGTATTCAAGATGTTCAACTCGAAAAGGAAAGATTTGGATATGATCTGAAAAAGAAAATAAACAAATTTAGTAATAAAAAATAAAAAATAGTAAAAAAAGAAATTTGTGAATAAAAAAGAATATAAAAATCATAAATAAATAAATAAGAAATTAAAATTAAAAAAGAACAAAGTGGAAGATGGAAGAGTAAACTGATGGTTATGATGGATAGAAGTATAAATGCCCAGTTAAACCCTTTGAGATATAAATCCCAACAAACTTAATTAATAGCTCTAATCACCCCCCAAAAAAAATAATCCTTGGTAAATTGAAGGGTGAAGAATAAATTTCCACGACTTTTTGAAGAAAATCGAGAAGAAAACTACTAAAAATCACAAGAAAGAAATCTTGCACAATAAACAAACCCCATCCGTGCATGTATCATTCCCCCTTTCCTCGAAAAGATTTGTCCTCAAATCTTGTATTTGATTGAATATTGGTTTGATTTGCTTGGCCTTTGACATTGTTGTTGGGCATTGATGTAATATGAGCCCATCATATTCATGGGTCTAAAATTGGACCTTAAGACTCGCATCACTACGAGTAGTTCTAAATATTGTGTCAACAAGAGCAAATTACAACCTATAATGAGATTGTTAAAAAAAAAATTAAATGTGAAATTGGTAAAAAGATGGAAACTGTAATTTCTTTATATCTCACCATAACTAAAAAAAAAAAAAAACTTTACCGATGTCATGCATGCTTGATTCGAATTTAAATTAATTTTTTTATATTTTTATTTAAATTTAATTATAAAATATATTAATATTAATATAAAATTATGTATTTATTATTTTGTAAACAATGATATGAACTTTTGGAATTGATTAACCTAAGTTTGAAATTTTTAAAAAGTTGAAGTTGTCACCTAATTTCTAGTAATGATTTGGATTCATTGAAAGCCATTTTTGTTTTAGCTCAAAATTTTTCAATATTTAATAATAATAATATTGAATTTTAATTAAATACAAAATCAAACTCAAATCTCTAATGAAAAATAAACTAAACTCAAATCTTGGAAAATAAACTATCTTAATGCTGCTTTTTTATCTATAAAACTCAAAATTGTATTTAAACGCTCCAACTCCTCTATAATTAATTAGTTATTGACACAAAACACAATGTACTTGGAACCAAAACATATCTCGATCGATTTCCTGAAGACACGGTTTCCCAATAAATGGAACGATTTGTACGCTATTAGGCACTAGCTAGACAATGACAAAGATATGGCTAATCATAAGTGGAACAAAATAGCTAAGGAGGGAGTGGGGTTGAGTTGAGTGGACCAATAATTAGTGTCCAAAATCCTTGCCGTGGGGATAGGGCAGTGGCCACTCATCAAAATAGTGAATAGAAATGAAAAAAAGCTAATGAAGTTGGGAGGGTAATGAAGTTAAGACATCATGTGCAAGCATGTGAAATTGGTTCCCACCACTAGGTCCAGCTCAAACCCAATCAGTCCCTCCCCACCTCACTCACATTCATTTCACCACATTCATTGCCCCACCACCTAGCCCTTACTTGGTCAACTCACCCAAATGGACACCAATCTGCGGAGCCAATTGTCCATGATTCCCCCCTTGTTCACACCAAGTCAATAAATCACCACTTTATCCGTTAATATGTCTAAAACCTTTAGATTAAATTTGTATCAAATAATAATTAATTTTAAAAAATAATGGTGTTGGTGTACGGGATTAATAAGGGAGGAGACACAGAAGAGGGAGGGGTGGTGTTAGTGGAGGCCAGTTCATTTAATCTGAACGAAGAGTCGAAGGTTGAAACAAGCAAAGTGGTTGAGATAGCAAAGGATTATGTTGGAGGAAGTAAGAGGGCTAGATTGAGGATCGATCCTTTCTTCATCACTTCAGGGTATATATAAGGGAGGTTTAGTGTTAGGTGACATTAATGTGGCGGGTTTGTTATTAGACTATCATTGAGAGACGTATGAGAAAGATTTCTGTGATAGGACGCATATAGTCATTCCATATGATCCCTGAAGTAAATTGGTTAGACCAATGTGAGGTTTAGTGGCCTAAGGATCACGTTTTGAACAAGAGAACAAGTGATTGTTTGCCTCACGGGAATGATCCATTCTGGTAAGGTAAAAAGTTGATTGGGTCGAGCCTTTAGGACCATCAGTCCCTTGGTGATTGGCTAGTAACAAGCGGAGTGACATTCTCCAAGTAGCTTACTATTCTATCATGTGTCACAGTCCGAAAGAATATAACAAATGGAATATAACTTAACCAAATTAAATTTCCCCAATCCCCACTTCTCTGTTTCTATGCGTATATATGTAATTATTAAATCAAATTACAACTCCATTTAAAGCACAAGAATTACTCGAGTAAGCAGAAATAATACAGAAACATGTATCAAGTAGTCATATGCACCCCTAGCTAGTTTATGATTAAGGATTTATTTTGTGTACAAAATCCTTAGTGATAGGGGGTTATGGTAACATGTGTCTCTTTCAGTTGTGAACAACCAAATATTTTGGGGGATAATTTTACTTTTTCATTTCTTTCCAGCTTTAAGAAGCAAAAGGATTGAAGATGGGGGGAGGTTTATTTTCCATTTAGTGGCCTAGGGACCCCAAACAAAGAATGTGTTTCAATTAAGATACATAATCTTGCACACCCAAACTTACTGTGTGTTGGCCAATAATACAGCACAAAAATTATTGGATAGTGATGTAACATTACTTTCCTCAATAAAATATCCGAGTTATGTTGAATTCTAGGGGGAAAAAAAATACTCTTTACATCTTACAAGCTTCACCTTCCCTCCAAATAAGGTGCTAGTTATTATTTTATAGGTTGCAAGATATTATGTGGTTTAAAGATCAAAATGTCTTAGTTTTGCATATAATAGTGGTCATATTGGAGAAAACAAATGATATATGTCTATTGTATAAATTTCTATAATTTTACAAATTATAAACTCAGAAAATTAATTATGTTACATATAGACCCTTCATTTTTAAATTATTTACTAGATATATAACCCACGTGTTGTAGTGGGCATGATATCAAATTTATTAAAATGATATTTTATAATACTTTTAAATGATAAAAAAAGTAAGAAAAATTAAAACTTACCACAAAATTGAGTTATTAGAATATGTCAATCAGTTAGCATTGATAATTTTGGACAAAACATTATTATATTTATGTGATACAAACACAATACTGTAAAAATAATTAAACACAAAACAAATAAGATGATAGAAATACAAGAATGTGTAAAATTTACATAAAAAATTATTAAAATGTCAAGGTTTATATAAATATGCCTCAAATACATTTATGATAGAAAATTGGCATAATGGCAAAAATTTCCCTCAACGTTTATATTTTTAGACAAATCGATATTTTTTTTTTTGGAACAATTTTGTCTTCATTGTTCCATTTTTGAGTCAAATTACTTATTTATTAACACATAAAATTTAATAAATTAAATAAATAATTAAAATAAATTTTTTTTTAAAAAAAGCAAAAGCCTCCACAGACTAAAAATCTAAAAAAAGAAACAAAGTAAATAAAAATAAAATGTTAATCAATTCGTAAAATTGGAGTTACTTTTCCCAACCTAGTTTATTCTAAAATCAAATCTTCCTTTGTTTCATTTAGGTTTTACTTGGTAGGCGGGAAGAAAATTAGAAACATGGAAAATTAGAAATTTAGAAGGATGAAAAATATAATTTTTCTTTTTATAGATATGTTTGATAGAAGAGATGTAAAAATCGAAAAAAATTACTTTTTTTTTTCCATCCATTGCTTGGTAGAGTTGAAAAATTGAAGGAAAAAAAATAAAACATTCAAAAAATGCATAAGCTTGAACTAACACACATCGCTCTCATTTTCTCTCCTCTCATCTTTCCAATTCGAAATGATTGATTTTTATGCATTAGGATAGAAAATGAGCATATCTCTTATTTTCTTTCCTCTCACTTTTCTTCCCAACCAAACATACTCAAAATTTATTTTTCTTCCATTTTTCAATTCCCTCCTCCCATCTCTCCACCTTTTCACCCAATCAAGCACACCCTTATGCTTTGCTTGGATGAGAGGAAAGTAAATTAGAAAGATGGAAAATTAAGGGGGTAGAAAACTAAAATGATATAAAACATAATTCTTCATTCCATAAGTGTGCTTGGTAGGAGAAATGTAAAGAAAATTACTTTTTCTTGCCATCCATTGCTTAGTAGATGTGAAAAATTGAAGGAATAGAAAATAAAACATTTGAAAAATGCATAACTTTGAACTAGCATGCACCTCTCTCTCATTTTCTGTTCCCTCATCATCCCAATTTTGAAGGATTGATTTTTATGCATTAGGATGAAAAATGATCTCACCTCCTATTTTCTTTTCTCTCACTTTTCCATCTAACCAAGCACACCCTTAATCTTACAAAGAGTAAAATTTACATAGAGAGCAACCACTTATTTGAATAGAAGGTAACTGACTTTTGTAAAAAAAAAAAAAACTATTATTCATTATTAAATTGATTGTTTCAGAAATTTTTTTGTGCTTTAGTTGGAGGCTCATCTATATTGTTTATGAGTAAGGGTTTAAAACCCTAAAAATCTAACCTCGATTTTGTCATCCCGTGAGTATATGTTTAGTTTTTTACTCAGAATAGTTTAAGATTTCTATAGTTGATATAAACCCTAAATTAGTGTTGAGTGTTTTTCCTTCATTTCTCATTGACTCGAGCTTTAGCCGTGCGAGGGATTAAAATCCCCAAATTCACTTATGACTTCTCCATTCATGAAGGGCCATATAGGCTGAGCGACACTAGCGATGGCAGCTTCTTGCTCCCCCTCCCTGCTCTGGAAGTTGGATTCCATTTTCCCCTAAATTCATTCTTCTTTCATATTCTTTAAGAGTACAAGGTTGCTCCCAGTCAACTTTGCGGGTTTTCTTGGTGGATTGGCTTACTTCATCAACTACTGCCGACACAACGAAGTGCCACAGCTTGTAGTTTTTAACGCTTATATCTATTAAAAGCCTAGAACCAAGGGAATTCATTGGGCTTCTACTATTTCCCTCATCAAGAAAAGGTCGAGACTATAATTGCCAATTGGTGTACTAAATTTCGACTGAATCAGGGGAAATACATTAGGGTGAGATGTAGGCCCATTGACGGGTTTGCTTTTCCAATAGAGTGGTCTGCACCAAGCAGAGACATGTATTCGTTTAAGTGAAGCATTACAACAGAGAATGGTTCAGCCCAACTCGAAAGGTTTCGCACTGACAGTCACCTAGTTGTAGAGGATGTTATAACCGCGAGAAATGTGTTTCGATATTGTTTTGAGGGCTTTAGCCCCAATAGGTGGAGACTGGGTGACAACGGGGAAGTGGCTGAGGCAGTTGGTGTATGACCTGAAAGACAGATATAGCCCCATAGGGCCAAAGATGACCTACGTCTGATATTAATAGGATATAAAGAGGAACCCATGAACTTCTTTTACAGTGTTTGCAGGATGTGACTCTACCCTTGGATCTCAACGGTCTCGTAGCACGAAAAAAGTGGTACAAATATGAATTTGATAACTACTCTCGCTGACCCTGGAATTATTGGTGGTGCAAGCATAACTCCCGATTCTGGAAGCGACTCGAAGTAAATTACCAGTTTGTCCCACAAAATTAACAAACTTATAGACTAGTGTACTTCTTTGAGGGACATGAACAAGAAGCGCAGAACCGACGCGGGGCCTATAAATGTGGTTATCAGCAACAAAAAGGAGGCGGATAGTGGAAGACTAGAGCATCATCATAAAATGAGGGTAGATCATGCTGGGCCTTCTACTATGATAGCCCCTACTACTACTTCTCCCTCAGGGGGCTCACCATCTATGGCTCATGCAAGTTCTCCGATTGTTGCTCACGGTAATTCTCCTCCTTCTGCTCCTCCCAGTATTCTTTTATTTTTACCCTCTGTTGAGGAATCCTTAGCTAGAGAGGGTAGTGAGCTGTTCCCGTGGCGGAACATTTGAGCACGTGGAAGTATCCCTATAATCCCAACGAAGTGGTCAAGAAGTGTAAAGCTTCTTGACCATACACTACAAAGAGGCATATGTGTATCGTTGAGTCCTCAAGTGGTGCGAAGAAGCCTCCACTCTCAAAGCTTACCTCATCCTTCCATGTTTTGTTGGCTGAGGCTACCATGGTTAGCGTAGGCCTTAGCGAAAATGTTGGTAGCCCTGAGGCTAGTCAGAGGAAGCTCGAGGAAACTAAGTTAGAGTTAGAAAGAACTCGCAAGCTATACCTCAAGATGAATGGGGAGAATGAAGAGCTTTTTAGGCAAAATGCTGAGCTTGCTGGTCACCTAGGGGCCACTGAGGTCAAAATTGATGAGTTGTTTGAAAAGGTCGTAGTTAAAAAAGAAAGTAAAGAAGCCTTAGATGCTGATATGAAGAAAATAGCCGAAGAGCACAAGGCTAATGTGAATCAAATTGTTGAGAAACACAAAGCTGTTATGGCAAGGTCAGAGCAGAAATAAATAAAAGCCTAGAAGGAATTCAAAAGGGAAACTCTAGAGAACTTGAGTAACCTTGCTCAGGAGCTCAAGTCAAATATGCTTTTACATGCCCAAGTTATAAGTGACCTTTTTCATGCTCGGAAAGCTGACCTCGATGCGCTTTGCGATGTGGATATAAACCAACTGGGTTTCGATGTCCGCTTCCTCTCAAAAGCTTCCTGAGATAAGTTCGCATCCAAATGGAGGAACTTAAAAGACTATTACCAAGATGAAGACCTAGCTGTAACCAATACTGCTCCTACTGACAACAATAAAGCCAATGAGGACCATGTTGAAGCCAACGTTGCTTTTACTAATGGTAATGACAACAACGAAGTTGTTCGAAAAGAAAGAGAAAATGATATCCCCAGTAACCATGAAAGGGCTGATAACGTGCTTTAATTGTAACTCTGTATTAGTTTTCTCATCTTGAAATGAAATTTTAAACTTTGAAAATTTTCAATTTTGCTTGTTACTATTACGACATCATACCCTTTTGCGAACTTATTTTATCTTTTTGCATAACACTACTCGTACAAAAAATTTGAACTTATTAATTAAATTAGTGCAATTGAATGGTGTAACACCCCTAACCCCTCTCCATTGTCAAATTAGGGTCACGGGCATTACCAACCAATTAGAATACTTAATTTCATCGCAAGCAATGGTACAAGTTAAATATTAATATCACATGTTATAGGGGCAATGTAGGCTAATTTAATATTTCCATAATCGTGTCTTATAAATTCAATAAAGAAACATGCTATATCATACCAATTCAGAGTAAAATATACTCTTACAATCCTTAAAATGAGTTTACGAGACCCTAAAAATAGTCTAAAAATAGGTAGGGACTAATTTGAAATAATTCTAGAAGTTCAGGGTGAAATCTCAAAATGCTTAGAAATAGGGGACACACAGTCGTGTGGCCAGGCTATGTAGAATGCCGCAGACCTTGTGACTTTTGAAGTTGGGACACACAGACGTGTCTCAGCCCGTGTTTCTACCCGTGTACCTCACTGACTTGGGACACACGGCCATGTCCCAGCCTGTGTCTCTACCCGTGTAACTCACTAACTTGGGTCACACTACCGTGTGTCAGCCATGTGGAAACTACACCTATACTATTTTTTCAACACGCTCAGGGCACTCCCATGTGTGTTGCCCGTGTGTGACGCACGGCCGTGTGACAAACCGTGCCACCGTGTACATCTAAATGTACCTTAAAACTCAAGTTTACCAAATTTTGTTTACTTGGACATGAAGCAACCAAATCACCATCCATTTAACCTATTCAAAACTCGATTAAACATGCTCAAAACAAGCCAAAACAACCATCTTAAGTACCTAACCAATGTACCCTCATTGGTACCACATTTTATATTTTCAAACAAATCAACAAGACATCAACCATTCAAAACTATCATTCATATCAAATTTGCCAATATATAACTAACTTTTAGCTACTTAGGCTGTCAAGCTTAAAGCTAAAAGACATACCAACACATTAAACTATGCAACATACCAAAACACTACTTCAATCACCACCATATATACAAATGACCATTATTTCATTTAAAAACCAAAATATTATCAAATATCAACAACATCAAGCAAAGGACTCCCTAGGTACATGACATTAAAAAATAAAATATCACCACACTTGAGCTCGGGATTGAGGTTGGATGTTGAGTCGATGAAAAGTTGAAAAGTACCTAACTTGCTCACGAAAAATAAAACCACATGCTAAGTATATCTTAGTGGTATTTCTATAATTCAAACAATTGAAACTTAATATGAGTAGTTAAAATGCAAGCAATGTAACAAGTAATGTTATAAATATATGTAAGTTCGATAATATGAATCTAATCATTCTTCATTTACATCTACTAGATTCCACATGTTCAAATACATATCAATGGTATCTCATATATATATAGCATTTGCTAATCTCAACTCATGCAATGACATGATTCATCTTTTTGATCAATACTTAAACTCATTTCAAAATTCACATCTCACTTCATCATTCCATATTTCATTTCTCATCTCATAATCATTTCTCAACTTTGTCGTCCCAATATCAAACACATAAATTCATTATTTAATTTTCCCTATTAACACAACTAGGACTCGGACGGATACATAGATCCAACCAACACACCAGTTTGGCACCCAGTGCCTCATTAGATAAATCCAAAGTAATAATTGGGCCCAACGCTATATAAGTTGACACCTAGTGTCTCATCAATTAAACAGAAGTAAATTGACACCCGGTGCCTCATCGACTTGAGGTCGAAGAAATCTCAGAACTCTTCTTATCATATGGCATGCCATCTATATCCGACTTAGCCTGAACAGTTAATAGGCTTTCATTTCACATTTCAATATAACCAATGTCTCATTTCCATATATATATATATATATATATATATTTGTAACATATAGGCATTTAATCCAATTCATTAACAATCACAATTCTCAAACATATCTTCAATTTGTCATATATATACAAATACATACATTTCTCAATACACACATTTAAATCTTATAAACATTCATTAATACAATTCAATCTATTTCATCTCAATTTTAACAAAACCACTCTCATCATGTCTTACCATGCATAATAGTTCAAAATGCAACAATTTATAAGAGTTCAGATTATAGAAACACAAACTGTGAATCCTGAGCTATTCGATGTCAACCTTGTCTTTCCCCTTCTTACTCGAGGATTCAGGAACGACATTTGCCACGAAATAAAATAATTACAATTAATTAATAACATACCACTCAAATCACAAGAATTTCAATTTCTCTAATATATTTCGCTTAATCTTCAATTTAGTCCCTAAATCGAGACTAAATTTAATATCCATATTTAACCTCAATTTTATATTAATTTCAGTCTAAGCTAAATTTTAGCTCTCTATTTTCAATTCTACTCCTTAATTTAAAATTTTTCACAATTTAGTCCCTATTGCTCAAAATTAACAATTTATTCTACAATTTAGTCATTTTTCACTTCTAACTTAAAAATCTATCAATTTAATCCCTAATACTTAAAATACTCAACCATGGCGACATCCAAAATTTTGAATAATACTAAAAATTACAACTCTAAATACCAGAATTCCAAAAATATAAAAATTACAAGAAAATGGGACTAAATTGGCTAACCAATTAGAGTTGGAAAGCTTAAGACCATAATGTCGTGCATTTCTCCCTTCTCTTTTTCTTGCTTTCTTTCTTTTAATACTTTGTTTTCATTTCATTTATTATTATTATTATTATTATTATTATTATTATTATTATTATAGTTAACTAAAATTGTAATATATATATATATATATATATATAACATATCATTAATTGTTTTAACCCTTCTACCGTCCACTTAAAAGAATTAAAGGTATAATTGCTACTTAGTCCCTTTAGTTTATTTAAACCTATAATTCAACTTTCGACCTTAACGCGATTTAGTCCCTGTACCTTAATAACTCCTAATTCATGAAAATTACTTAACTAAAATCTAATTCACTACTAAACTAACCTTGTAAATATTTAATAAAAAATATTTACGGTTTTGCTTTATAAGAATGAAGACCTAAACCTTCCTTTCCCACACCCCTGACTATCGGGTTGTTACAAATGGTTTTGTTTTTAGTGACTTATTATCAATTTTGAGTTGAATGTTCTTAAACATTTTGTGTTGTGAATTTAAGTCAGCAAACTCGAAGGAAATTAAGTTACAATCTCAAATCAAGTAATCCTTAAGTACTATCTAGGAATGTAGCCTTTCTAGCTTTGTTGGATCTACAAGCTTAATTCTGCAAGCTCTTATAATGTCAGTTGGGAGAGTAACACCCCTTACCCGTATTCGACACTTGAAATGGGTACGAGGCATTACCGTACTTAACTAGCTCAATCATACTACATCAATCCATAAAATTTCGTTTCAATATAAAACTTTACAATCAAGACCATAATGTCCTTATTATAGGTCTACAAGACCTTAAACTTGCACTCGGGATGATCTGAGATCAAACTGTAAACTTTTGGACACTTAGAAAAATTTGACACAAAACAGGGACACACGCCCGTGTGAAAGGTGGGACACGCCCATGTGGCATATCACATGCCCATGTTCCACACCCGTGTGGACTTATTTTTCAACTCGAACCTACAGGGGTTTTCACACGGCCAGACACGCTCGTGTCCCTGGCTCGTGTCCCTCACACGGCCACGACATGCCCGTGTCCTCTCCCGTGTGTGAAAACCTTGACATTCTGTTTATGACATCATCATCCTAATATGGTCACACGGCCAAGGCACACGCCCGTGTCCTTAGACCGTGTGTCGAATTAAATTCCTAATTTCAGGTGCAGACTTCACACAGCCTAGGCACATGCCCCTGTCTTAGGCCGTGTCACCCACATGGTTGAGACATATGGCCATGTCTCTGCCCGTGTGTTTACTACTAAGCATACTGACTTGTCAACCTAACATGCATGGGGACACACAGTCTCTCAACAAGCCCATGAGGCTGACCGTGTGTCACACACGGCCTAAACACACGTACTCTATGGACGATTGTAAGGCTCTCTACCAAGCCATTTGCCACCCTACACGCAACCACACTTATACGAAATCAATTCAACCTATATCATGACCATAACACACTTCTAAGAACCCAAAATCAAGACATCCACTCAAACATGCACTTCATGAATTTCATCATCATTAAATATATAAACTTGTCAAGTATTGGCCCATTTCCAATAACCACTTGCAAAATTAATTTAACAACATTAATAGCCAAGTCCTATACATGCCATACTCAAAATAAGTCTAACTTTGCTATACCAAGAAGAAGTTGATAGTGTGGTTTCCGAACTCCGACATTCCACGAATTCCCGAGCTAGCTTGGCAATACTACAAGGAAATAGAAAATGAGAAATGAGAGGGGTAAGCATAAAGCTTAGTAAGTTTGCATGAAATAAATAACAACATAAGTCTCATAATGTCATCCATCCATGGCATTGAATAAAACACAAAGTCTTAGGCACATTGCCATAACTTACTCATGCTTACTCTTACCAATTACATATCATATGACATATTATAAACTTTTCTCATGAATTACTCACATGTACCTGTATCACTTCATCACACAACTTTAGCACTAATCTCATCTCTATTTCAAGCTTAACTATTATCCCATTGAATCACTTGGGATACTCAAATATACATAATCATCATCATTTACATAAATATGACGCCAATGCCATATCCCAGATATGGTCTTACATGGGGTCACCTCTAGATGCCGATGCCATATCCCCGATATGGTCTTATACGGGATCTCATATCGATTGTCGATGTCATATCCCAGTTATGGTCTTATACGATTATCATATTTGATGTCGATGCCATATACCAGATATGGTCTTATACAGGATCGCAATTCGGTGCCGAGGCCATATCCTAGATATGGTCTTATACGAGACCTTACCCTTCTCAAGTCTTGATGATATTATTCTCTCATTTATTAAAGTCCAACTGGGACTTCCACATCATAATTCTCTTCATTTTCTCATTCAACATCATTACTCAAATTCATAGAAATATTATACAACATCATTAATATCAATCATTTATAAACTTAATAACATGATGTTGAATTTATTGCACACAAACTTACCTCGACTTCAAAATAGGCCAATTTGTCGATCTAATCTAATACCTTGCCCTTTCCTCGGTGAAGGTTAATCCCTCGTTCTTCTTGATCTATAATAGTAATTTAGCTCATTTAATTACCACATTAATCAATTCATTTCAAAAATCATACTTTGGCAAAATTACCATTTTCCCCTTAAACTTTCACAAAATGATGATTTTACCCCTAGGCTCGTAAATCGATTCTAATCGAATTTCCTCCTTTTACAAGCCTAGATGAACATTTATTACTCTTATGGAAACATTTAATACTCATTATTTCTCACATTTAACACCTATTTTATAACCATTGCAAAATGGTCCTTTTTGGTGTTTTCATGGTAACACCTTTTACAAAAGTTGTTTATTTAACAACCTTGACTCATTTTATTCCATAAAATTCTAGAAAACAACATAATTACTCACATGGCAAAACTCTAGACTCTTAACCATTTTGCAAAATAGACCCCTCATTAGCTAGATCATGATACAAGGGTCTTAAAAGTACAAAAATTATCAAGAAAAATCACCAAAATCACTTACTTGCAAGGAGGATAAGTTGCTGAAAATTTTAAGCTTTCAAACCCCTACTTTTGATGGTATTTTCGGTGGAGAAGAAGAAAAGAAAAGATGATATCTTTTCTTTCTTTATTTTATTATAAAACATCAATTTAGTCCACCTAATTTCAACAACTTTGACCAATTTGACATAGTTTGTCTCCTATGGCTGGCCACCTCTAAGGGTCTAATTGCACTTTAAAGGCCTCCAATTTATATTCTATGGATTTTAGACACCTTTAGCTTATAAAATAGAACTTTCGCACTTTATGCGATTTAGTCCTTTTTTGCAATTAATCATGCAATCACTAAAGTTAAAGCACCAAAATTTTCATGCACTCTTGCAATCATGCTATAACACATAAAATAATATAAAAATAATTTTCTTCAACCTCGAATTAGTGGTCCTGAAACCACTGTTCCGACGAGCCCCTAAATCGGGCTGTTACAGGGAGTGTAGGTCTGCTATCTACTTTGGAGGTTGCAATCTTAAACCGACAAACTGTTATGACATCCACTGGGAGCGTAGGTCCACTAGCTGTGTCGGAGTTGCAAGTTTAACTTTGCGAGCTCTGATAATGTTAGTTGAGAGCGTAGGTCTGGTAGCTACTTTGGAGGTTTCGATCTTAAACCATCAAACCTTTAAACTATACCAAGTACAAGTATTTATAAAGATAATATTTTTATTCAAGAAGTAAGAAATTACACATAGTATTTCTTGAGGTGACGAGCATTCCATGTTCACATAGAACCGTGTCTTCCAATTGATTGCATTTTTCAACTAGGGCCCAATTGATTTTCAAATTAGTTCCAAATGGCTTTTTTTAGTACTTTATCCTTCTTCCTTTTTAACATAATTCTCACTTTTTTAATAGAAATTCACAATATTAATTCTATGATAAGTTTACAACAATTATCTTTCTATAAAAGCATTTTGTATAGGTGTATTATAGTATGTTGTTATAAGTGTATAACAACTATCTCCCTATAGCAGACAAAATCTCGACAAACAAATGAGACTCTTATAAATAGAGTCGAATGTATTTATAAAATTTTCTATTTGTATTTAACATGAAAAATCCTCTAACTATATAAGAAATTCTAAATATTTTAACTATACTTATATTAAATATATATTCATATTTATACTCAAATTGAATTTAAATAGCTTATCAATTCTTATATCTAATTTCTTCTAATCATATTTGTAAAATTTAATTCCATATATGCTTGGACATCCCAAAAAAATGGGTTGAGATCCTATTCATTATACTTTTGTTGATTACTTTTCAATAATTATGATAGAAAGTTATTCATAAACATCCCTCAATGAATTATAAAATCATAATTTTGAATAATGATTAAAAGTTGTATTAGATAATATAAGAATAATATTTGATGTATTATGGGTGTATAAATCTCATGCACTATTAAAAAATTTACATTAAATCACCTTATCAATAAGTAAAATAATAAAATATAAGAACTTATAAATAAATATTGATAAGATTAGTTAATTATAATTAAAATTAATAATATTTTTTTCTCAAGCCTTTCCCTATATATTGATGTAGCAAACTTCTCTAAATTAGGTTTTGGTTTTTGGGATTCTTTTGGTTCAATTTAAAAATATTTCACTCATTTCCAATCACCAAACAATTAGAATTATTTTTGTGATTTTTTCTCTTCTCCTTCTCCCACATTAAATTATTCTGACAATCTTTTTGCTTCATTAGGTATGCTGAACATTATAGATTTAATGACTACTGTAAATAAAAAAAAAAAACTTACAACTCCAGCAGATTTAACGATTATTGTAATAGAAATATATTGTTAACAACAATACTTCCATAGGTGATGAATTATTGTTGATTTCAGTTGTTTTACATTTCATGGGTGTTTATATCTCTACAGGAATAGATGTCCATAGTAAATTCTTCACCTTTGAGCTTCACCTGCCTTACTGACAAATTTAGTTGTCCCTAGAAATAGATGATTATAAATAACTATTTGGTGGTTGAAAATCAATAAAATAATTCTAAATTGAGAAAAAAAAAACCCAAAAGCTAAAACCTAATTTGGAGAAGTTTTCCTATCTCTATACACCGGAAAGAAGTTGAGAAAAAAGATTATAATTAATTTTAATTATAACTAAATAAACTTATCTACATTTATTTATAAGTCTTAAAATACTCAATTATTTTGCTCATTGTGAGGTGGCTTAATGTGGTTTAATGACGGTGCATGAAACTTATACACCGACAATGTATCAAATATTAACCTATAATATAATTCAATATCATTTTCCTTCAAAAAAAAGAGTAATTCAATATCATCTAAAGGATACAGAGGGAACAATTTTGGAACAAACCAAGGAAAAGGGAAATTGTCACAAATGTCGATAAAAGTATTATGGAGGTTCATGTACTAAAAGTCATATTGCATTTTGCCTTTTCTATTAAAAAAATGAGCAACCTAGTTCTTATACATTAGATTAAAGAGCAAATTAATCATTTCTGTTGAAAATTCTATCCATTTGTAGGGTTAAAAATTAACATAGTTGAAGGAATAACCAAATAATGACATATAATGTGCCACATATACCTCATATTGATGTATTTAATAGCAAAATTGAATTTTTTTTTCTAACAAAATGACTAATTTACTATTTAATCTAATGTATATGGATTACTTTGTCTATTTTTTAAATAGATAAAATAAAATACAATTTAACTCTTAATATAAAAACTTTCATAATACTTTTATCCATATATATTCAAGAAGAAATAATTAATGTATAGGTAATGAATGGTCAAGGTCAATGAGTTGGCAATCCACATGGTATGGGATGAAGGGTGCAACAAACAGTTTGTGGGATGATGGAGGGATTGCCCCCCACCCTCCATATCATATCATATCATCGTCATCCATGCAACCCCTTACATGTCATCAGATTACTTATACATCCAACCATGAAATTAAATTAATCCCATTTTCTCTTTCATTTGTTGGCTTAATTTGCATATATGGGTTAGCTTTTTACGTTCAAACTCCTCAGTTCTCCCACTTATATTCCCGAGGGTTTCAATGGTTGCAATAAAGGTGACAATATAATTCTCATAAGTATGGATATATAATCTTTGCTCAAAAAAAAAAAAAGTATGGATATATAATCGTTCATATATATGAAAATTATTTTAAAAGATTTTATCATATTTACCAGTAGCAAAGCTTAGCAGATATCAGATCGCAGCATAAATTTTTAATTTAGACTTTTTATAATTTATAAAATTGGTAAATTTTTAATTTAGACTTTTTTATAATTTATAAAATTTTAAATTAGTAATGATAAATTACATTTTAACCACTTAAAAATAATATAAATTTAATTTAATTTTTTTAAAATTATAAATATATAAATTATTAAAATGATAAAATTATATTTTCACTATTATAAAAATTCATATTAGACACTTATCAATATATACACTTAAATTCAAATAAATGTGAAAATTCATATGAATTCATATGTATTATAGAATGTTAGTAATTAAATTCAATAAAAGCAATAGTATTACTATTGATGATTCATTTTCAAGGAATTTGATAATATTCACACACACCTTTTTATAAAGACGCATCTGTCACAATTAAGAACTATTGTATATAGATGATTCACCATATATAAATTAATAAACTTCGATGCAGAAGTTATAGACTCCATACATACACATATTTTTGTATAGACGAAATCAAGCCAGCGGAGTACATATATGTTTTTCTTCTATCAAAGGTAACCGTTCACTTTCCCATTAGTTTTTAATGTTATCTAGACTATAAAATTGAATTTTAGTTATGAAAATTGAATGTTTTAGTTAAAACTTGAAAATCGGGTCATTAATGATGGATTTCGGGTTTGTTGATTAAAACTTAGTTTTAAATTGTTTTTCAACTTGTTTAACTTGATTAGAAGGTTTCTAAAGTTACTTTAAAGTTTTGTTAAGAATTTCTCGAGTTTTAATGAATTTTCGTTGTTATTGCCAAAGTTTGTCAAAAAATTTTGATACTTTGAAACGTGTAGTTTTGTCTAGTTTAAAGGTTGAGAATTAGTCATAGATGAATATGAAGATGAATGAAACTCATTTCGTACGAAAAGGTTAAGTGTAGACCGAGTTATTCGAATTTTAAGTTTGTCATGCTAAAGGGTTTAGTTACATGAGAATGTAGTTTAGGCTTGTATTTCAGTTGGTTTAAGTGAGTCCTTGGTTGTTACTTGACTACATATAACGTGTGATTGTTGTGTGTGAAGCCTCAGATTCATTAGAGTCTACTACGAGTTGAAGGAAGAGCTAGTTCAAGCTCTTGATTTTTGACGAAAGTTGATAATCGGTGAGTGTTTTGGAATTGCTGCTCGTAGATGATTCATTGTGTAATTGGGAATTTAGAGGTAGCCTAAATCCTTACTCTAATTTCCAGAAGTAAGTGTTCTCACACCTGTGATTAAATGTGATATATGCGTGCTTGTGAAATTATGAACATACATGAGATGCTATACATATGCTATAAGCTTATGATGACGGATGTGAAAGTGAATATAAGGGTGTGTTGTTCATGCCATGTGACAGTAAATATGTGGGTATGTTATTCATGTCATGTGATAATGTTTGTAATGTGCTAATGATGTGAATATGTGTGGAAAATCAATAAGTAAATATGTGATAATAATGTGGACATTTGGCCTTATGTTATTATGAGATCGTTGAATATAGTTGGCATGCCATAGGATTGTGAGCTTTCACCTTTGTGTTGTGATATATGTAGGGCGTTGAGGCTTAGGAACAATTTCAAAGAGATAAGGGAATGTGAGCTAAGCTCCATTCATCGGGATATGTATGTGTGGTGTGTTGGAGAGTGTTAGTTATATGCTTCACTTACGGGACATGTTCGAATCTTTGAGTCATTATGATGTGATGGAGATCCGCATATCCGATGTGTGGTAATAGAGTCCACTTTATGTTTCATAATCTCAAAAGCCACATTATCATAAAAAGTGACTGAATGTGTTTAAATGTTATTGATATATGCTGAATATATGCTTAAGTACTCATTTGACTATTGTGTGAATGAAGTCTATTAAGATGATTAATGTGTAAAATGTGTCATAAAAGTAAAATATGATATAAGTATGGTGTACGCATGTTTCGTTGATGCATGATGGCTTATTTACATAGTGGTTATTTAGAGCATTCACTGAGCTTGTTAAGCTCACCAAGTCCATTTTAGCTTTTGCAGAGTAGTTGTGTTTCTGGTGTGAGCGGTGTGGCCTTTGAAGAAGTTATCCAAGCCATTCTTTTAGTTGCTGTAGTAGGTGTAATTGGTTTATTCATTATATGGGACTTTAAGGCAATGTGGTAGACTTTATATCGGTTTTGTTAAGTCACATTTGGGCTATTTGCTTATTGTTTATGAATGGAAGCATGTGGACTTAAACACAGTGTTTAGGCTACTATTTTAGATATTTTAATGTTTATTTGATTAGGTGAATGAAACATGATGTTTAAGGATTAAATTGAATGGTTTTAATGCTTGCATATGTTGAATTTTTGTAACCTAGAGTAGATGTATTGATATTAAGGCTTTAAAAATGATACCTCTGTATTTTTTGAAAGTGAAAGAAGACAGAATAAAGATCGATACCTCGGCCCGAGTATCGATACTTGGGGTAAGTTTATCGGTACCTTATGAAAGGTACCAATAATTTTTTATGTTTTGAAATTTGATGAGAAACATAATGCAAGTTTGGTCTCGATTTTCCACGTGGTATCGATACCACTTAAGGAAAATATCGATACCCTTGAGATAAAATTGATACCTGCGTAATGGTTTTGAAAAATTTGCAATTTGGCCCATTTGCAGGTTTGATTGATGCTTTTAATACCTTTAGCATATGTATGGCATATTTTAACGATAAAAAGTGGTTGTACGACTATAATTCATACGTATGATTAATAAAGATGATGATTGGTTACTTGTGGAACTGTTTGCTAAATAAATGATGCGTGACAGTGGTGTAGCGCCTTTGTATTCGGGCTCGGCGACTGGGCTAGGTATAAGGTGTTACACCTTTGACTCCATGAGTCTGGTTTCCTTCTTGGGCAAAAGTGAATACAATTCTAATTCTCGGTTGGTGGATAACCATAAGTCGAATACTGCACTTAAGTATTTTATACTTTTTTCACGTTAACTGCTTTATATAAGCCCCTTGTGGTTGTAGTTGGATGCATTTCTTAGATCACTACCCAATGGGTTCTATTCTTCATAGATTTTAATAGTTATCAGGTATGGCAGATTCATACTCTACCAACATCTCATATGTCTTAAGTTCCCTGTCATGGCAGATCACTATGGCGGATTTCAGAATGGGTTATTTTATCGAGTATCTTACCATAAAATGCCTTACCATCATACTCAGATCTCACACACGACAGACTGGCATTCTCTATTTAAAAGTTACAGAATTCATTCCACTGATTCCCAAGATAAGACATCACAAGGGCTTTCAAAAGGGGTTAGCCACATAGGCTTTCCAAAGGATTTGCCACAAAGGCTTTCCAGAGAATTCGTGTTTATTATCCTAGCGAACAATTTCAGTGGATGCCATAGGCTTCTCCCTTATGGTCTTATACCTTCATGCCCTCTTAGTGTATTATCATATGATGCCATGGCCATGGACTTCCACAGATTTATCTCGTAAGCTACCAGTCCAGTTAGCATTACAACTTTCCTACCAGAGGCTACACAATAAATCTCTTTTCATCTTTTTACAGAACTTGAAAATTATCAGGCACTAAACCCATATAACCATATAGTATAACACAAGAACTGTAACACCCCTAACCCATATCCTCGCGAGATTAGGGGTACGAGGCATTACTGTACATATCACAACTCGGCATAGTCAAATATATCATCTATCAACTTTTAGTACACTTGACTAACAAAAATCCTTCCCTACTATTAATTCGTCTAGTATATAAATAAAGCCTATTCATTTCACCAAACATATTCTAGTCATTTGTTTAATCAACTTTGCCATCCAATTCACATGCATCAAAAATTTAAACTACCATTCTTTAATAAGCATAACTTTAAACAAACAAACATGTATTATGAGCATGAATTTTCAAATTTACCAAGTTAATACATAATCCTATATCATTTCCTAATCCAAGTATATGATTTATAACATCAATATATGTGTACATATGAATGGCAATCCATTTCAACAAATGACAAGGGATATCATTCATTTGGTCATTAAAGCCACTTTAATCGAATATACTCACATCTATATTTAACATACCTAAGCAAGATATCATATAACCAAACTAAGTATACATGTATATATAAGCATGCTTAAACTTTGTATAATCAAATTTAACACTTATCTAACTTTCATACCAAGTGCTAATACATCTAAACAAGGTATAGATCATTACCGTATCAAAAGCATAGTCGAGTTAATAAGATCAATTCATTACTTCTCAAAATCCGAGAATTCACATAAATTTGTAAATTATACTCATGCACATTATATCACAAGCTCGTTCAATTCATCAATTCAACTAATAATATCATAATATGGCCGAATATACATACTTAATTGTTAAGCAATTATTCCAAGCTAATATGCGGTTTTAAAATATGCATCTCCATATTAATCATCCATCCATCCATAATTCAAACAAATTTCAAATGCACAAATATTAACTTCCTAAGTACTACCCTATTGTTTCGAAATGCATAAATGTAACCTGCTATCAACCATGCATAATCAACCATGCAACCATCACATACATACTTACATTACCAAACTATATTTCTATAATGAGCTAACATCATGATCAAATACATTTAAGACCAAAACGCCATAATTTAGCCATTTTCGCATGGCTATACATGTATATACAAGAACAAAATTTCCTTGATTCAAACCTAGTCTAGCCTATACATGCCTTTAGTTCAAAAACCAAGTTTTAAAATACCAAAATAAGTCGATAATGTGGATGACTTCGTTGGCGATCCCTTGAGCTCGTAGCTTGACCAAAATCTATAAAACAGAGTAACAAACACACAGAGTAAGCATTCTTAGCTTAGTAAGTCTTTAGCAAACTTAACAAATCACTTGAATGTTTGATTATATTAAACCAAACAATATATATATATATATATATATATATATATATAACATTAATAAGATAGCATAAGCATATAGAATGCCCTAACCAATGCCAATGTCCATACACAGTAAAACATATTTTCATTAGCTACTTTAAATATAAAACTTATCAATTGCATCTCGATTACTAAGTGTGTGTGTATATATATATATCCATATACAATTAAGTAACAAATTCCATATAGATAAAAAGTAATCCTACATAACCGTAGGTATGTATGAATATAGCCTCACATATCCGATAACACATATATATTTATATAATTCACTTAACCCAATGTATATACTTAGAATTTCACATAGCTGATTGTATACAATTATATCTATGTATATATATGTATATACATGTACCTCCTTTAAGCAATTCTCATATTTGCAAGTAAACAATATCCACTTAACATAATTTATCCACATATCCAAGCAACCGAAAGTACAAGCACATTTATTCCGTCAATTTATTTGCTCACTGGCATCACATATATCATATACATATATAGATACATACCTTATGGCCGAATTTAACCAAAATCATTCACATAAGCTTTAGCTTACTCAATTTCTCCCATAGCTTAATCATTTCGTAAATCTAAGCTTGGAATGTAACTCACCGGTATAAAACCTGCTAGGCATAAGCCTGAACCACTCACCGGCACAAAGCTTGCTAGACCCGAGGTCTGATATTCAATCACCGGCATTTAGCCTGCTAGGCAATAAGCCTGATATATTTCACCAGCACAAGGCTTGCTAGGCTCGAAGCCCGAACATCAATATCATTGAGCTATCTCATACACATTGATTATATCAAATATCACAGATATTCCACATAGTTCATACGGGCTTTCACATGTTAACTCGATTAAATTAAACTTAATTTCATCATTACAACACTATATCACATTCGGCCTTACCTATTTCTAATCCATAAATTCAAATTCAGCATATTAATCTAAGTTTCAATCGATACTAACAGTATTAAATTGCTTAAAGACTTACCTCGACTATCGTCGGACGACAAAAACGGGGTAGTCGATTACTTTAGCTTTTCCCCGATCCAAGTCCTTTTTCTTTTGCTCTTGATCTTGGATTAAATCAAAATGGTTGCCGAAATGTTGAAGAACATAAAAGCTTCTTCCTTTGTTATATTCGACACTTACAGATGATGATAACTCATGTTTTTGTTTTATTTTTAACATATAATAAGTTTATTTTTAATTTACATTTCTAACCTTTTATATTAAATAAACATAACATAATTTCCAAGGTCATTTAAGACCATGTACCGTCCACTATCCTTAAAATGGGCTAATTACCCTTTAAGGACCTCATAATAAAAAAGCAACTATCAAGTTAGCACTTTACACTTTAAGTTGTAACTTTTACAACTTACGCGATTAAGTCCTTTTATTTAATTAAGTACACAAACAATCAAATTTTCATACGAAACTTTCATGCATACTAATTCACATATAATTAACACAGAAAATAATATTCAAAAATTTTTCGGACTCGGATTCGTGGTCCCGAAACCACCATTTCGATTAGGGTCAAATTCAGACTGTTACAACTCTCCCCCCTTAGGGATTTTCGTCCCCGAAAATCTTACCGTTAAACAGAGTCGGATATTGTTGTCTCATTGAATCTTCAGGCTCCCACGTAGCCTCTTCTATTCCATGTCGATTCCATAATATTTTTACTAACGGAATTTTCTTGTTTCTCATCTCTTTTACTTCACGAGCTAAGATACGGATCGATTCCTTCTCATACGTCATATCAGATCGAATTTCAATCTCAGACGGGTCAATCACATGTGACGGATCATATCTATATCTACGAAGCATCGAAACATGAAATACATTGTGTATCTTTTCTAGTTCAGAAGGCAATCTTAATCGATAAGCAATAGACCCAACACGTTCGATTATCTCGTACGGTCCGATGAACCTTAGACTTAATTTGCCTTTACGTCCAAATCGAAGTACTTTCTTCCACGAGGAAACTTTCAAAAATACCCGATCTCCAACCTGAAACTCAATGTTTTTACGTTTCAAATTCGCGTATGACTTTTGGCGATCTGATGCAACTTTCAAACTATCCCGAATCACTGCCACTTTCTGTTCAATCTCTTTAATCAAGTCAACCCCGTGTATCTTGTTTTCACCGAGCTTGGTCCAGTACAACGGTGTACGACATTTACGACCGTACAAAGCTTCGTAGGGTGCCATTTTGATACTAGATTGAAAACTGTTATTCTAAGCAAATTCAATCTAAGGTAAGTATCGTTCCCACATACCTTCAAACTCGAGGTTGCAACATCTCAACATGTCCTCAAGTATCTGAATGATTCGTTCGGATTGACCATCTGTCTGCGGATGGAAAGTTGCGCTAAAGTGTATTTTAGTACCTAAAGCATCTTGCAATTTCTTCCAAAACCGCGACGTAAATCTCGGGTCTCTGTCCAAAATAATGGAAATCGGCACACCATGTAATCTCAGAATTTGATATACATACAACTCAGCAAGCTTATCGAGCTAATAGTTCGTACGAACTGGAACAAAGTGAGCTGATTTGGTTAGTCTATCCACTATAACCCAAATTGCATCTTTCTTGCTCGGTGTTGTAGGCAAGCCAGATACAAAATCCATAGCAATTCTGTCCCATTTCCATTCAGGTATCATGATCAGCTAAAGTAACCCAGAAGGCACATGATGTTCGGCCTTTACTTGTTGACAAACTAAGCACTTCGAGAGAAATTTAGATATATCCCGTTTCATACCATGCCACCAATAGAACTGTTTCAAATCATTATACATTTTCGTGCTACTCGAATGTAAAGACAATCGGCTACTGTGAGCTTCATTCAATATCATCTGAATCAAATCTAAATTTCTCGGAACACACATTCGGTCTTTGAACTTCAAACAGTCATTCTCATCTATTCGAAACTCTGACTCAACACTGTTCTCACACTGAACTCGTCTTGCTAACAAATCTTTGTCAACTTTCTGAGCATCACTAATTTGTTGAATAAACAACGATCTTGCTTTTAATTCAGCTACTATCGAACCATCATCAGTCATAACCATATGCGCGTTCATCGCACGAAGAGCAAATAAAGACTTTCGACTTAAAGCATCTGCAACAACATTAGCCTTTCCCGGATGATAGTCGATCATTAGCTTATAATCTTTCAACAGCTCTAACCATCGGCGTTGTCTCAAATTCAAATCTTTCTGAGTCATCAAATACTTCAGGCTTTTGTGATCTAAATAAACATGACATTTCTCACCTAACAGATAATGACGCCAAATCTTTAACGCAAACACAATGGCCTCCAACTCCAAGTCATGGGTCGAATAGTTTCTTTCGTGTGGCTTCAATTGTCTCGAAGCATAGGCTACAACTTTTCCTTCCGGTATCAAAATGCAACCCAAACCATTCAAAGATGCATCACTATACACAACAAATTCTTTACCCGATTCAGGCTGGACTAACACTGGAGCTTCGGTCAAAAGAACTTTCAACTGATCAAAACTTTTCTGACACTTATCCGACCATTCGAATTTAACATCTTTCTGTAAAAGCTTTGTCAAAGGTGTAGCTATCATAGAAAAACCTTTCACAAATCGTCTGTAGTAACCAGTAAGTCCCAGAGAGCTTTGAATTTCAGAAACATTTTTCGGTGGTTTCCAATCAAGTATAGCCGATATTTTATTCGGATCAACTCGAATGCCTGATGCTGAAACAACGTGACCCAGAAAACTGACCTCATTCAACCAGAACTCAGACTTACTAAACTTTGCATACAACTGTTTATCTCGCAAAGTTTGTAGCACAAGTCTCAGGTGCTCAGCATGCTCGGTTTCATCTCTGGAGTAGATCAGAATATCATCTATAAATAGTACCACAAACCTATCCAAATATTGTCTGAAGATCCGATTCATCAAATCCATAAAAACAGCAAGTGCATTAGTAAGTCCGAAAGGCATAACCAAAAACTCATAGTGTCCGTACCTCGTCCGGAAAGCAGTTTTTGGCACATCTGAATCTCTGGCTCACAACTGATAATAACCCGATCTCAAATCTATCTTTGAAAACACTGAAGCCCCTTTCAACTGGTCAAACAAGTGTCAATCCGTGGCAACGGGTATTTATTCTTTATAGTTACCTTATTGAGCTGTCGGTAATCAATGCACATTCGCATAGTCCCATCTTTCTTTTTCACAAATAAAACTGGTGGACCCCAGGGGGAGAAACTCGGTCTTGCAAAGCCCCTATCTGTTAACTCTTGTAACTGTGCTTTCAACTCTTTTAATTCTGTAGGTGCCATCCGATATGGAGCTATCGAAATCGGAGTCGTCCCCGGTACTAATTCAATGCCAAACTCTACCTCTCGAACAGGTGGTAAACCTAGTAACTCTTTAGGAAACACATATGGATACTCGCACACGACTGGTACGGATTCAATCTCCTTTTTAGTCACTTTACTATCAAGCATGTAGGTAAAGTAGGCTTCATATCCTTTTCTCATATACTTTCGAGCTAACATTGAAGATATTACAGCTGGTAACCCATTCAGATCATTAGATTCAATTCGAATAATTTCACTGTTCTGACATCTCAAATCAATGGTCTTTCTTTTACAATTAACAACAGCATCGCGCAAAGTTAACCAGTCCATTCCCAAAATTTTATCGAATTCATCGAAAGGCAACAACATCAAATCGGCTAGGAAACATGAATCCCGAATCATCAACGGGCAACTTTTACACATTTTGTCAACCAGAACGCATCGACCCAAGGGGTTTGATACTCGAATCACAAACTCAGTAGACTCAACAGGTAGAGTCTTACTGGATACTAATGTTTCACACACATAAGAATGAGTCGAACCAGGATCAAAAAACGCAATAACACTAGTATCATAAAGAGTGAAAGTACCGGTAATAACATCTAGGGAAGAAGCATCCTCACGAGCGCGTATAGCATATGCTCTAGCAGGTGCACGAGCCTCTGACCGAACTGCTGTATCTTTTGTCCCCCTCTGGTTGCCACCTACGTTACCCAAATGTCTGGGTGGTCTGCCTCATGCTGACACGTTGCTTTGTCTCACATTCTGAACAGTTTTTTTGCTCAGCTAACATCAGGCACTCTCTAATAAAGTGATCCATCGATCCATATGTAAAACAGGACCGATCATGGAATCTACAACTCCCGGAATGCCATTTCTCACAATGCTTGCACTGAACCCGGTTCTGTTGAACATTACCAACACTGGCCATCGAAGTAGCTCTAGAACCCGCAGGAGGTCGGTCTCGTTCTCGTCTAGAAAAGTCTGAAGTAGCTTTATGTAGGCTGGATTCATCTTTGAACTTCTTTGATACAGAATGAAAGGTCTTACTCAATGATCTTTTACGAATATCTCTAGCTTCAAATTCACCTTTCCTTTTCTCTTTCCCAAGTTCTTCAGCTTTACAAGCTCGTTCAACATGTACCACGAACTCTTTAATCTCAAGTATGACGACCAACAGCTTAATGTCTTCATTCAGACCGTTTTCGAACCTTTTACACATAGTAGCCTCAGTTGACACACATTCACGGGCATATCGACTCAGTCTCACAAATTTCTGTTCATACTCAGTCATGGTCATACGACCCTGTTTCAATTCCAAAAATTCTTTTCGTTTTTGATCAATGAATCTCTGACTGATATATTTCTTACGGAACTCGGTCTGAAAGAACTCCCAAGTCACTTTCTCTTTCGGAACCACCGATACTAGTGTATTCCACCAGTGATATGCGGTGTCCCGTAATAAAGATATAGCACACTTCAAGCATTCTTCTGGAGTACATGATAGCTCGTCGAGCACACGGATAGTATTATCAAGCCACAGCTCAGCTCGTTCCACATCATCATTATCATTAGCTCTAAACTCTTCGGTCCCATGTTTCCTGATTTTATCTACAGGAGGCCTGCTAAATCTCATCGGATCTACTATCGGAGGTACCATAGGTATCAAAGATGGATTATTCGAGGGTGGAGGTTGTTGCATAGCCGGATTAGTCTGGACATATTGAGTAAACCATTCGTTCATCATCTAATAGAAGACTTGCTTAGCCTCTCCCTCATGGCTACTCGAGATAGGTCGAGAGTCTATCGGCGCTGATCCATGTGCGAGATCAGGCGCTACGCTCTCAACATCATCAGCTACGGCTCTGTCAGGATCCATTTACTATATAAAAACACAATTCAGATGTCAGAAGTCACCACACTATCGTATTATAAAATTAAGGCATGTATAGCTAGACTCACACGCGCTACGGTAGCCCTAGAATCGACTAAATCATAATCTCTAATACCAATAAAATGTAACACCCCTAACTCGTATCCGTCCCCAGATTAGGGTTACGAGGCATTACTGCACATATCACAAGTCGGCATAGTCAAATATATCATTTATCAACTTTTAGTACACTTGACTAACAAAAATCCTTCCCTACTATTAATTCGTCTAGTATATAAATAAAGCCTATTCATTTCACCAAACATATACTAGTCATTTGTTTAATCAACTTTGCCACCCAATTCACATGCATCAAAATTTAAACTACCATTCTTTAATAAGCATAACTTTAAACAAACAAACATGTATTATGAGCATGAATTTTCAAATTTACCAAGTTAATACATAATCCTATATCATTTCCTAATCCAAGTATATGATTTATAACATCAATATATGTGTACATATGAATGGCAATCCATTTCAACAAATGACAAGGGATATCATTCATTTGGTCATTAAAGCCACTTTAATCGAATATACTCACATCTATATTTAACATACCTAAGCAAGATATCATATAACCAAACTAAGTATACATGTATATATAAGCATGCTTAAACTTTGTATAATCAAATTTAACACTTATCTAACTTTCCATACCAAGTGCTAATACATCTAAACAAGGTATAGATCATTACCGTATCAAGAGCGTAGTCGAGTTAATAAGATCAATTCATTACCTCTCAAAATACGAGAATTCACATAAATTTGTAAATTATACTCATGCACATTATATCACAAGCTCGTCAAATTCAATTAATCAATTCAACTAATAATATCATAATATGGCCGACTATACATACTTAATTGTTAAGCAATTATTCCAACCTAATATGCAGTTTTAAAATATGTATCTCCATATTAATCATCCATCCATCCATAATTCAAACAAATTTCAAATGCACAAATATTAACTTCCCAAGTACTACCCTATTGTTTCGAAATGCATATCAACCATGCATAATCAACCATGCAACCATCACATACATACTTACATTACCAAACTATATTTCTATAATGAGCTAACATCATGATCAAATACATTTAAGACGAAAACACCATAATTTGTCCATTTTCGCATGGCTATACATGTATATACAAGAACAAAATTTCCTTGATTCAAACCTAGTCTAGCCTATACATGCCTTTAGTTCAAAAACCAAGTTTTAAAATACCAAAATAAGTCGATAATGTGGATGACTTCGTTGACGATCCCCTGAGCTCGTAGCTTGACCAAAATCTATAAAACAGAGTAACAAACACACAGAGTAAGCATTCTTAGCTTAGTAAGTCCTTAGCAAACTTAACAAATCACATGGATGTTCGATTATATTAAACCAAACAATATATATATATATATATATATATAACATTAATAAGATAGCATAAGCATATAGAATGGCCTAACCAATGCCAATGTCCATACACAGTAAAACATATTTTCATTAGCTACTTTAAATGTAAAACTTGTCAATTGCATCTCGATTACTAAGTATATATATATTTATATATATATCTCCATATACAATCAAGTAACAAATTCCATATAGATAAAAAGTAATCCTACATAACCATAGGTATGTATGAATATAGTCTCACATATCCGATAACACATATATACTTATATAATTCACTTAACCCAATGTATATACTTAGAATTTCACATAGCCGATTGTATACAATTATATCTATGTATATATATATATATATATATATACATGTACCTCCTTTAAGCAATTCTCATATTTGCAAGTAAACAATATCCACTTAACATAATTTATCCACATATCCAAGCAACCGAAAGTACAAGCACATTTATTCCGTCAATTTATTTGCTCACTGGCATCACATATATCATATACATATATAGATACATACCTTATGGCCGAATTTAACCAAAATCATTCACATAAGCTTTAGCTTACTCAATTTCTCCCATAGCTTAATCATTTCGTAAATCTAAGCTTGGAATGTAACTCACCGGTATAAAATCTACTAGGCATAAGCCTGAACCACTCACCGGCACAAAGCCTGCTAGACCCGAGGTCTGATATTCAATCACCGGCATGTAGCCTGCTAGGCAATAAACCTGATATATTTCACCAGCACAAGGCTTGCTAGGCTCGAAGCCCGAACATCAATATCATTGATCTATCTCATACACATTGATTATATCAAATATCACAGATATTCCACATAGTTCATACGGGCTTTCACATGTTATAACTCGATTAAATTAAACTTAATTCATCATTACAACACTATATCACATTCGGCCTTGCCTATTTCTAATCCATAAATTCAAATTCAGCATATTAATCTAAGTTTCAATCGATACTAACAGTATTAAATTGCTTAAAGACTTACCTCGGCTATCGTCAGACGACAAAAATCGGCTAGTCGATTACTTTAGCTTTTCCCCGATCCAAGTCCTTTTTCTTTTGCTCTTGATCTTGGATTAAATCAAAATGGTTGCCGAAATGTTGAAGAACATAAAAGCTTCTTCTTTTGTTATATTCGGCACTTAAAGATGATGATACCTCATGTTTTTGTTTTATTTTTAACATATAATAAGTTTATTTTTAATTTACATTTCTAACCTTTTATAATAAATAAACATAACATAATTTCCAAGGTCATTTAAGACCATGTACCGTCCACTATCCTTAAAATGGGCTAATTACCCTTTAAGGACCTCATAATAAAAAGCCACTATCAAGTTAGCACTTTACACTTTAAGTTGTAACTTTTACAACTTACGCGATTAAGTCCTTTTATTTAGTTAAGTACACAAACAATCAAATTTTCATACGAAACTTTCATGCATACTAATTCACATATAATTAACATAGAAAATAATATTCAAAAATTTTTCGGACTCAGATTCGTGGTCCAGAAACCTCCGTTCCAATTAGGGTCAAATTCGGACTGTTACAAGAACTACACATACGCCAGTAACAATACCATATAGTACACAACTCCGTACCATGCTGTACATGATTCATCTCATTTACGTATTGTACATATCTCTCAAGACATGCATTTTCATAATTACATGATATGCAAGAGTTAGTCTCTTGTCCCCTACGGCCGGCTATCCCCTTTAGAAAGGCTTAATTGCACTTTAAGGACCTCTAATTTAAGGTTCTATAGCTATCTAACACCTCTAGCTTATAAATTAGAACTTTTGCACTTTATGCGATTTAGTCCTTTTTCGCAATTGAGTATGAAATCACTAAAATTAATTCACCAAAATTTTCATGCTCTCATATAATCATGCTATCACACATAAAATAATATTAAAAATAATTTCTTCGACCTCGAATTAGTGGTTTCAAAACCACTATTCCGACTAGCCCCAAAATCGTGCTGTTATAAATAAGATACTTAGATAGCTCAGAAAGCTCGTACAATGCCAACGTCCCAGACGTGGTCTTACATGTAATTAAATATTGATGCCTCTGTCTGATAAACCATAAATTATAAATATTTTAACCCCATGCTTGGCTTGTTTTTGGATGAAATTTCATCAGATTTGATGAATTCGATGCTCCTAATCCTTTAATTTCATGTTTTACACTCAGGAGAGCTTAAAGAGCCGAAAAGAATAAGAAACGGGCCAAAAAGGGACAAAATGGGCTTACCTCAGAGAACAACACGACCTGGACTTCCTCACACATGCAGACCACATGGCCGTGTGTGACGAGCAGAATTGAGCACGACCCAAGCCATCACGCACGGGCGTGTCACACGGGTGTGTCCCTGTCGAAACCAAGTTTAATCCTATTCGAAAAAGGCTACTTGTGGGCCAAGAAAGGCGTTCCAAAGCCCATATAAACACCCTAGGGGGAAACCTAAAAGAGGACGCCGAGTAGAAGACAAAAAATACTCGAAGACAGCCATCGGGAGCAGCTCGGAAGAAGGATTTTCATCAAGACTGAAGATCTCCCATCAAGTTCTTTAGAAGTTTTTGGGTTTTCTTATGTTTTGTTGTTTTCCTTATTTTAAGATGTTCCTTTCTATCAGTATGAACTAAACCTCTCAAATACCAGAGGGGATGAAACCTAAGACAGATCTTATTATTATTTGATTTATAAGATAAATACTTGTTCTTATTCTTAATTGTGAGTTCTTATTCTTGTTTTGATAATTCAGGTTATTGATTCAATTCGAATGTGCTTATTCAGTGGAGCAAAAGTCATTGTTTAAGGGCAGATCAACACAATTAAGCAGAGTTGATTGCAACCCTAGAAATAGGGCAACGAAAATCTACCGGATTAGAGTCAAATCTAATAGGGGAATCCATAGATCGAGTTAATGAGACAATAGGGGTTTTAATTAGAAAGAGATTTCAATTAATCAACCTAAAGTCAGTTGTTTTTAGTCTTGAAAGAGATATTAACATAATTCAGGGATTTCTTCGGATTAATTCAAGTGAATAAATCATATGAATCAAAAGTAATAAGTGAAGTCTAGGTGGATTCTTCCTTAGGTATTGCCTTTATCATATAAGTTGTCTAAAAGTATTTTCTTAATTATTCCTTTGTCTTGTTTTTAATTAAGCTTTAGTTTAAAAGAAACCACTCCAATTCTTAGGCTAAATAATAGAAGGATAGTAATTACTAGTACTCTTGGTCCTTGTGGATACGATATTACCGGTTTTACCATAACTATACTATAAACGATAGGTGCGCTTGCCTTTATTGTGATCATAGTTAGTTTTAGACACATCAAGTTTTTGGTGCCATTGCCGGAGACTAAGATATTACGAACGCTAAATTTTTATTACTTTAGTCATTCTTATTTTTATTTGCAATTTATTTATTTTAACTAGCTTGCTAATTTTCCTTTTATTTGCTTCTGGCAGGCAATTTTAGTTTATGACTAGAAGAAACCCGTCAGGACCCTTGATTTTTGACAGTGAGATAGAACACACCACTCGCAGAAACCAAAGAGAAATAAGGCGAAGTCTACAATACATAGAATAAGAGCAAGAAGACAGAACTAATATTATCGAGGAGATGGCTGACAATAATCCGCTACCTCCTGTGGTTGCCGTAAATCCGGTGAATCAAAATCCTGCTTCTCGTACTATGTATGATTATGCTAAGCCTAATTTAACAGGAACTAAATCAAGTATTGTTAGACCTGCTATTGCTGCAAATAATTTTGAACTAAAACCTAATACTATTCAGATGATTCAGCAATTTGTTCAGTTTGACGATTTGCAGGATGAGGATCCAAATAATCACTTGGCAAATTTTCTGGAATTTTGAGACACTTTCAAGATTAATGGCGTTTTTGATGATGCTATTTGCCTTCGGTTGTTTCCCTTTTCGTCGAGGAACAAAGCAAAATAGTGGTTGGACTCGTTACCACGAGGATCAATCACTACATAGGATCAAATGACCGAAGAATTTTTTACTTAAATATTTTTCGCCGACTAAAATAGCTAAGTTGAGGAATGATATCTCTTCTTTTGTGTAGATGGATTTAGAGACACTTTACAATGCATGGGAGAGATATAAGGATTTCCTAAGAAGGTGCCCTCACTATGGGTTACCCTTGTGGCTACAAGTTCAAACCTTTTACAATGGTGTGAACCCCTCAACTAGGCAATTGATTGATTCAGCCGCCGGTGGAACCCTAAATAACGAGACCCCTGAAGCGGCTTATGAGTTTATAGAAGAGATGGCACTAAATAACTATCAGTGACAAGTAATGAGAACAAAGTCGACAAAGGCCGCCAGTGTTTTCAACCTCAACGCAATTACCATGCTATCAAGCGAGGTAGAGCTTTTAAGTAAGAAAATTGATGGTTTGTGTGGTTCTTCGCAGGTACATCCAGTTATGCAATGCGATACGAATGGAGGAGGAACAAGTAATACAGAATATCCATCTTACAACCTTGGCTTAGAAAGTGAACAGAAGAACTATATGGGTAATAATGCTAGACCTCAAAATAACCCTTATAGTAACACTTACAATCCAGGTTGGAGGAACCATCCCAATTTCTCATTGGGTGGTCAAGGAAATTAGAGACAACAGCCCCCTCCAGGCTTTCAACAGCAACCCTACCCACAAGAGAAGAAGCCTAACCTTGAGGAGATTGTAACAAAATTCATCGCGATGTCAGAAACCCATTTCCAAAACACCGAAATAGCACTCAAAAATCAGCAAGCATCAATTCAAGGGCTCGAGAACCAAATAGGACAACTTGCTAAGCTGATCTATGAATGACCACAAAGTAGCTTGCCAAGCAACACTGAAACTAACCCAAAGGAGCAACTTCATGCCATAACTGCTCGTGAAAGTGAAGTATTAGACGCACCAAAACCAAGGCAAGAAAATGTAGCAGATAAAGGTAAGGTTGAGGTAAGCCATAATAAACCAAAACTAGTAAGTACAGAGTACCAACCTTGTGTGCCATATCCCAATGCGACGAAGAAAGACCGCACAGATGAACAATTCGGTAAATTTCTTTTACAGATGCCCAATTCAAAAAAAATTTTAAAAGAGCTTTTAACAAACAAAAGGAAGTTAGACAATGCGTCGCATGTGGAGCTAAATGCAATGTGCTCAGCAATTTTACAAAATAAACTACCTCAAAAGTTAAAAGAACCAAGGAGTTTTACTATTCCTTGCTTAATTGGTGGTTTACCTGTTAATAACGCTTTAGCTGATCTAGGGGCAAGTATCAATGTTATGCCTTATAAAATGTTTAAACAGCTAGGTCTTGGGAAACCCAAACAAACTAGGATGAGCATTCAATTGGCTGATAAAACCATTAGAGTTCCTAGGGGTATAATTGAGGATGTACTAGTGAAAATTGACAAATTCATATTCCCAGTAGACTTTGTTGTTTTAGACATGGATGAGGATAGTAACGTTCCATTAATTTTAGGAAGACCCTTTTTAACAACTACTAAAACTAGAATTGATGTTGGTACAGGTGAACTCACACTTCGTGTAGGTGATGAAACGATCACTTTTCAGGCTCATGACTCGGCTAGGACATCGAGTAATAAAGGTGAGAACATAAATTCTAGTAATAACCATTTCGTTCAACCCTCTTTTCAGGAAGCACCTCGAAAATACACAACTGAGCCACATTGATAAATCATAATATGTACATATTTTAATCCCACATTTAGCATACTTTTGGATGATTTATCCCCTGAATTGTGGAATTTGATGCTCCTAATCCTTTAATTTCATGTTTTATACTCAGGAGAGCATCGGAGGATGAAAAGAACGAGAAACGGGCCAAAAATGGAGAAAATGGGCCAAAGTAAGAAGTCTACACGGCTTGGAGATAACCACACAGCCATGCCACTTTAGCAAACCCGAACACGGCCTGGGCTCAATTCACATGGCCGTGCCACATGGGCGTGTCCCTGCCGTGACTTGTTTTAATTCCATTCAAATTAGGTTACTTAGGGGCCAAGAAAGACATTCTGAAAGCCTATATAAACCCTAAGTGTAACCTAAAAGGGGGAGGCCGAAGAGCAAAGCCATGGAGGGCCGAATTGTGGGATTTACTCGAAGACAGCTAGTTGATCCATCTCAAGAAGCTGGAATCATACTCAAGACGGAAGATCTTCCCTTCAGTTTCCTTCAGGGGGTTTTAGGGGTTTTCTTATGTTTTGTTTTATACTTCCTTCTGAGATGTATTCTTTTATTAACATGAAGTAAACCCCTCAAATACCTGAGGGGGATGAAACCTAATACGAATCTTGTTATTGTTTTCAGAACTATATGATAAATACTTTATTTGTTCTTAATTATGTGTTCTTAATTATTTCTTTGATATTTCAGGATATTGATTCAAGTGTTGATGTGCTTAGGCAGTGGAGCAAAAGTCCCTGTTTAAGAGTAGATCTAGCATAGTTAATCGGTGTTGATCGCACTCCTAGAGATAGGACGACAAAAATATGTCGAATTAGGGTCAAATCTAATATGAGAATCCATAGATTGAGTTAATGCAACACTAGAGGTTTTAATTAGAAAGAGATTTCAATTAATCAACCTAGGGTTAGACGTTAGTAGCCTCGAGAGAGGTATTAATATAAATTAGGGAGTCCTACGGATCAAGTTAAATGAATAAATTGTCTGGTTCAGAGTTAAATAACAAGTGAAGTGTAGGTGGATTCTTCCTCGGGTATTGTCTTAATCAATTGGTTTTCTCAAAAGTATTTCCCCAATTCATTCTCTGTGTCTTAGCATCTTTAGCTTAGAATTAGTTAGTTTTAAATTAAACAACAATTCCCTTAATTCTTAGGCTAAATGATCGTGTCTGTCGAGTCTTAAAATTTATAAAAAGAATGATCGAACCTGGAAACAAACTTTAACAACGATATGAGGTAAGCGCACCTATCGAACAGTAGTATAGTTAAGGCAAGACCGGAATGTCGAATCCCAAAGGAACCAAAAGTACTAATACTAACTGTCTTTTTATTATCTAGCCTAAGAATAAAGTGATTTTTATCTAATCTAAAATTAACTAACAAATAAACTAAAGACTCTAAGACAAAGAAGAACGAATTTGGGAAAATAACTTGGAAGAAAATCCAATTGATTAAGACGACACCCAAGGAAGAATCCACCTAGACTTCACTTGTTATCTAACTTTGAACCAGACGATTTATTCACTTGACTTGATCCGTAAGATTCCCTAAGTTATATTAATCCCTCTCTCGAGGCGACTAACGTCTAACCCTAGGTTGATTAGTTGAAATCTCTTTCTAATTAAAATCCCTAGAATTGCATTAACTCGATCTATAGACTCCCATATTAGGTTTCACCCTAATCGGCAAAATCTCGTCACCATATCTCTAGGCGAGCGATCAACTCCGCTTAATTATGGTAGATCTACTCTTAGGTAGGGACTTTTTGCTCCTCCACCTAGGCACATCATACTTGAATTAATATCCTGGAAATATCAACACAAGAATTAAGAACAAGTCAAATATTTATCATATAGTTCAGCAAACGATAACAAGATTCATCTTAGGTTTCATTCCCTCAGGTATCTGAGAGTTTAGTTCATAACAATAAAAGAAAACATCTCAAAAGAAAAGATAAAACAAAACATAAGAAATCCCAAAAACCCCTTGAAGGAATTGAAGGAGAAATCCTTCGTCTTGAGTATAACTCTGGCTTCTTGAGATGGATCAACTGGCTCTCTTCGAGTAAATCTCCATAAATCTGACCTTTCTGGCTCGGCTCCTTGGCCTAGCTAATCGCCCCCTTCTAGGTTGTACTTAGGGTGTTTATATAGGCTTTTGAGATAGGTTTCTTTGCCCCTAAGTATCTTTTTCCGAGTGAAATTGCTCTTTTCCACGACAGGGACACGGCCATGGCACACGCCCGTGTGAGTCGTCTTTAGGCCGTGTTCAGACTTTTAATAAGGCACGGCCGTGTGGTCTTGGGCCCAGGCCGTGTCGATTTCTATTTTGGCCCAATTTGGTCCGTTTTAAGACTGTTTCTTGTTCTTTTCATCCTTGGATGCTTTCCTGAGTATAAAACATGAAAAGAAAGGATTAAGAGCACCTTTTTACATAAATCAAGGGATAAATCATCCAAAAGCATGCTGAATGTGGGCTTAAAATATGTTACTTTTACAGTTTATCAGATACCCCCACACTTAAGCTTTTGCTTGTCCTCAAGCAAAATTCTTAGCTCACAATTAAAACAAACTTCCCTGATTCATAATATTTATCAATAATGTTTCATCATAATTCAAAGGTAATTTATACATGGATAATTCAACTCAAAGAGTCCTAAAGATTCAAACAATCAAAGTCATAGTTTTCATAGTATGAAAACATAGGTGTTTCCCTTTACCTAAATAACTTTTGATTTGAAATCGACAAGAGTTGACATCCTCACTAAAGATTCAGTCAAACCACTCGAAGTGTTTAAGGTTCAGATTTAAGCACTCAAAAGTCGAACATGAAAAGTTAATCCCATAGGCTTGCATGAAAATCAAATCTCCACTACTAAAATATGAGATGATACACAAATCAAAAGGTCTTTACAGGGTTGTAACGGGGCTTGGGTTAGAGGTGTGGATAAAGGCTGGATTAAAGGGTTAAAATCGAGATTGACCTGACAAATTACCTAACTAGAAAAATGAACTAATCCTAAATAATTACATCAATTGAAAACTTGTCATACTAATAATAATACCCTAATACGAGCTTTCTTCTTCAATAATTGGCATTCAAACATATAAGCTCATTCAATCACACAACTAATAATGAATATAATTCGATTTTTTATAAGAACAAGTCAAACATATAAAAAGGATAAATTCAACTACTTGAAATAAAGATCATAGTCAGGCAACTGATCAAATCAAATCTCGACATAAGGGTAGTCAAAAGGAATGGTGATAACAAATACAAATGGTTTTGGGTTAATATTAGTGGGTGAGTCAATAAAAAGGATTGTTAGGATTAAACAGGGTTCACTAGGGGTTAATTATGAAGGTAGGTGTAAGACCCAATTTTCGCCCGGCCCATTAACCAAATAAAAAAACAAAATAAAAAAAGACCAATAATTAAACAATCCATTAAAGTCAGTTACAACAGGCCCAATTGGCACAAAGGCTAAACCTATTAAACTAGCCCAAATTTACAAATCAACAGGCCCAATTTCAGGCCCAAACCCTAGCCTGAAATTAAAAAACAGAACACGGGCAGAAACCCTAGGCAAACCTTTTGCGCCGCAATAGTCGTTCGAGCCTCCGTACCTCTGCTAGCAAGCATACGGCCTTGTACCTGCACAACACAACGAAAAAGCACATCAGACAGCCAGAAAAACAAAAGGAACGATTGTATTTTTTTATTTTCTTAATTTTTAATTTTTGGCCTTTAAATGGACGGAAACAAACTATTGTAGGGGGGACACAATTTTGATTCGCATCAATAATAAAAAAATCAGCAATACAGAATAAAAAAAGGTTTTTCTTTTCGATTCATTTCTTCTCTCTTTCTTCATTTTTTTATTCTACTGGCATTCTATTTGCTTTCTTCCTTTGCATGCGAATAAAGTGAATAAATGAAAGAGTGTTTTACCTGCTTAGGGCGGTCACCGGATTCCTTTTCACTTCGTTGAAATCGAAGTTAGAAGAGGTATTTGGGTGTGAGGGTGTTAGCACTTTCGTATGTGGGCGTAGGAGGGCTATATACGGCCTTTAATCAATGCCATGGCTGATCTCTGAAGCATGGCAGTCGAATGATTTGGTTTTTGAGGCGGCGGGTTTAGGAGAAGATTAGGAGAGGGATTAGGTTCTTTTTTTTTTCCTTTTGGTATTGCGGCTGAAAACAAGAATGAAATGGGGCTAGGGTTTGGTTCAAATTGAAGTTTAATTTGTTTTTTTTATTATGTCGGTGGCTATTAAGAAAACGATGCCGTTTTGGCTAATTTTAATAGCCTCAAAACGATGCCGTACTAAGTAACCCGATGACCCGATTCGTATAAGACTAAGATCCGCACGCTTTTACAATAGTGGGATATTTTCATATTCAATCCCTCTGTTTTTGTATTCCTATTCAATTAGCTTTATTACATGTTTTCTTTTATTTCTTAATTAGTCCCTGTAATGTGCATGCTATTTCGTTGTAATCCAACCTGTGCGTTGCGTTTTGGGTTATGAAAATATTTGCTGGTTTAATCCTTGGTCACTTATGCGCATTGTAATTTGGTCCTTGCCTTTGTTTAAACCGCTTTATTCTTATAAAATAGCCTTTTGACTTCATTTTTATTTCAATTAGGTATTTTCGTAGCCTTTGATTTATAATTTTAGTAACCTTTTTATGATATTAAATTTATTTGTTATTTTAATAAATTATTAAATTAATTATTTTATTTATGTTACATTTTGTTTTATACCTCTATTTAAATATTTCTTATTTTAATTTAAATATTCTATTCCAAAATCTTCATTTATATGCTTCTTTATTTTTAAAATTTGATTTAAATACTATTATATATCTCTAATTCATATATATGTATAATTTGTATTAGAAGTTATCATATTTTATGCATATATTATTAATTTCATATTATTTTATATATGTATTTTCTTTTAAATCTATTTATATGTATAGGTATATTTTAAATTTATCTATTAATACAACTTATTTCCTCTTAAGTCCATATTTCATTATATATTTTTGTTTATTTCGAAAATCATTATATATTATTACATTCATGTAACATCCTTAAATCGGGGTCTCTGCATTTTGTATGTGGTTGCATGTATTGGTCGGCCTGCTGTGTTTATTTGATATGTTTTGGGGTCTAGGCATGACCTCGGGCTAGTCCTGGGTCATGGCTAAAAATTGTGTTTTAGCACTTAAGTAGGGGGAGCAAGGAGAATTAGGGGTTAAAGGTAATTACTGGAGGAGTTAAGCACAAGAAATCGAGTGGTAAAGTGGTCAAGGAGGCGCCACTAAGGTGTTAGGTAAGTGACGCCACATGCAGGGAAGGAGTGCCTGTGTTCGAGTAGCAGGAATTGTACTCCTGCTTATTCTTTTTGACGCCAAAGCTGATGAAGTGGAGTGCTCAGGTTGGACTCTCTTGGATAAGTGTTGAAGGAGTCAACACATTTGAAAGTTGTGGTTGGGAGGATTTTGAGGAGTTTGATGAATTCAAACTTATTTGAATTGGTGGCCAGGAGAATTTCTAGGAGGAAACAAAGGGATGGAGAAGGGGTGTGCTTAGCCGAATTTGGGAAAGTGTTTGGGGCAAAGGGGAAATCAGTTTTGGGGTTTTTGGTAGTGGCCGAATGTGCCTAGGTTGGTAGCTAAAATCGGCAAAGCTTGGTAGGTCTTGTTTTTTGTGTTTAGTGTCAAACCGAAACCCCAATTGTACCCCTCTCAATCTCTCTTTTCTCTTTTTGGAAAATTTGGGCACTTGGCCGATTGTTCACTTCTTCCCCTTCTTGTTGCTGAAAGCCGAAACTCTCTTTTGCCATTGAAAGCACCTAACCGAACCTTCATTTGAGCTCTCTCTCTTTTTCTCCTTTGAAACCGAAAGTCGCAAGCACCTTAGACTCTTGCCGATTTCTTTCTTAGGCATTTGGCCGAATCTCCTTTGGGAGCCTCTCTCTCATCTTTTATTTTTCTTTGTAGCCAAAAAGTAACCCTCTTCCCTTCATCTTTTTCTTCTTCTCAAGTGCTTGGCTGAACCTTCTTCTTCCCCATCTCTCTTTGTTTTTCTTCCATTTTTATTTTTGCTCAAGCCGAATCCTCATTCATCTCGTTTTATTTTACTTTGCCATTCTCTTCTTTCATTCGTTAGTCACATCTCATTTGTTGTTCTTCTTTCAAAACCTTAGCCGAATCATCTTGATCACTCAACCCTTTGCCGAAATCTCCTTCTTTCTTCTAGTTTTGCTTTGGCCGAATATCAACCAAGAGTGGATCTTCCTTGGTTTTTCTCCAATCGGTTTTGAGAAGGGTACGTAGTCTTGGCCGAATTCTTTATTTCTTTTCTTTCCTCTCTGTCGACTCTTATGAGTGCAAAAGCTGAATTTCGGCATTTGTTGATAGTAAGGCTAACCATTTATAGGAACCGATCTCTTTAGGGACCTCCGGGGTTGTGAAGCAGTGGATCTAAGCCATCTATTTACTGTCAACCGAATTCGTTAAGTCTGTGGTAAGGATCCATGTTGGTTCAATCATTCTTTATGTTGTTTGAAAACCGAAGGCTATTGAGACTAAGTCGTGTTGTTGGCCGATTGTAGAGGGAGGATCAGTCTCGCATATCTTGGTGTTGTGGTTAGCATTCGTAAGGCAGAAAGTGGTCGAAGGCGTTATGGACCTTGTTGTCAGCCGAACGTTAGGGGGGGTTGGATCGGAGACCCCAGCCCCTAAGTTCAAGAAGAGGGTAGTGTCGGCTGTTCGCGATTGGCCACCTGGGTGTGGGCCGGCATCGGAGCAAAGCAGTAGACAGATAGCGGTAGTGTCGATTAACGACAGTACCGACGTAGAGAGCATAGTCTTGTGTGTAATCAGGTGTGTAAACTCTTACACACTTTATTAGTATAATGATGCTTATTATGTTACTGTATAACCATTGGTATTAGTGACTTGCCTTGTGGGCATGAGCTTGGATTCCGGGTAAGTCCCCTGTTATGTGATTTTTACTATACATCATCATGACTTGTTAAATGCTATGCTATGCCTTAAATGCATGATACATGATATTATGACACGTATGATATGAGCATGATGATGATGGGATTGATGAGAGGAGGGGGATGATTTATTTGGACTGTCACCAGTGGTTTTGACCACCAGTGGTTTTGACCACACATTGATATTTGTGACTACGGTCACCAGTGGTTTTGACCACACTATTAATATGATTTGTGACTAAGTCCCAGTGGTTTTGACCACCAGTGGTTTTGACCACACGATTGATATTTGTGACTACGGTCACCAGTGGTTTTGACCACACATGGATATTATGACTCGTCCCAGTGGTTTGGTACCACAGTGGGTTGGGCCCACATGATATATTACGGGATTATCATCAGTGGTTTTGACCACACGATGGGTTGGCCCAATCACTTGATTTGTGACTACGGTCACCAGTGGTTTTGACCACACCGATATATTTGTGACTTCGGTCACCAGTGGTTTTGACCACCAGTGGTTTTGACCACACGGGGTAGAAAAAGGAGATCGGATGGTTAGGTTATGGGTTGCATGATTTTCATGTTTTACTGATGATCTGTGTAAGTGCTTGAACTATCGGGTTGGGGATTTATACACTGAGTCTCGGTGACTCACCCCTTTCCTTTACATTTTGCAGATGAGGCATAGATCGCGGATATGGAGCCGGGGAGGACTCGAGGTGGCCATGCATCTTAGTTGGTTTTGATTTTAAACTGCTATTTCAATTTTAGTAATTTTCCTTAAATTTGGTTTTGGTTTTGTAATAAGGCCTCTAAGTTTATTTTGGGTTTTTGGCTATTACTTGCTTTTATTCTGCCTATATTTTACATATGTTGGATTTATGGACTTGATAAAATTAACCGGTAAAAAGCAATGCTTTCTAAACTATATCTCTTCGGGTTTTCAAACGTTACCATCGGGTAACAAAGTTCACAAAATAATAAGTTAACTTGGATGTTTTTATAACTCAAATTTTCAAATCTTTTTAAAGGCAAATGGTTCTAAACTTGATTTTACTTATCGCATTCAGTTTTAATAAGTATCCAATGTTTTCTAAAATCGGCAATCACAAATGGGTTTTAATCCCGAGTTTTTCCCAGTGTTACGACAACTACTAGAACAACTTCAGCATCAATTATTATTGACTTTTCTAAACCCTAAAACAAAGCAAGAGTCTTCTTTAAAGATTTTTCCGACAAACTTATGATTTTAAAAATGTTTTCACTCCGTAACCTACCAGATTCGGTCGTGGTGTGTTGACCGGGTTTGGGGTGTTACAATTGTGGTATCAGAGCCAGGTTCAACAGCTCGGCTGTGTGCCCGAGGCCCAAAAATGTTTTAAAGGGATCACGAAAGGTTTTTAGGGGAAAAGTATAGTGATGGCACCGAGTCTCCGGCACCAATCCGCCCAGGTAAGTACCCCAAACTGTTGCTTTCGTTGATATGATTATATAATTATGATGAATGGCATGATTGAATAATAGTAGGAACTGCTATAGAGACTGGAACTATAGGACGATGTGTACTCGCGAAAACAACCCCTTATTAAACTTTTCATAAGATTGTGCTTTAAAAGACGATGGAATAAAAGTCCAACGCATAAAGCTTTTAATCAGCTCGATTCTTATCGGTAAACATGAGTGCACGTGGACGGGGGCGTAATTTACGTGGACGGGGTAGAGGTAGGACGGGGCCATGGGTCTGGGAATGAGGCACCGCCGCCGCCAGCGGTAGGTGCGAAATATCAGGATCAGACAGGTGGTAATGACGCAGTGTTGCAGGCTATACTGCGGGTACTGGAAAGGGTTGCAAGTGCAGGCGTTGGAACAGGAGCTCGGAAATCTGTGACCGAGCGACTCAAGGCCAATGGTGCAGAGGTATTTAGAGGTGTATCCGGCGTGGCACCTAGTACAGCGGAATACTGGTTGGAGGCGTCGGAACGCATCATGGATATTTTGGATTTTTTTTTCAGCTGGGGGAAAAGCTTAAGGGCATAATATCTTTGCTGCGAGATGAGTCATACCAGTGGTGGCTCACGGTTAGGGGCGGAGCGATGGTGGACGATTTCACTTGGGAATTCTTTAGAACAGCCTATCAGAGGAAATACACGGGGGGCTAGTATGTTGATGCGCAGCGCGGAGCATTCTTGAATTTGGTCTAGGGTAATAAGACTGTAGCGGAATATGAAGCGGAATTCCTTCGGTTGAGTCGGTATGCATGGGGTAGTGTGGGCACAGAGCATAAGCACTGTGTCAGATTTGGGGATAGGCTGAGAGACGAGCTACGGATGATAATTGCCCCACAGCAGGAATGAGAGTTTTCCGTTCTAGTGGAGAAATCTAAGGTTGCCGAAGGGGTAAAACAGTCTGTAAGGCGGAATCAGGATAGGGGTTGGAACAAACGGAGTTTTGGATCATCTGGGTTTTCTGGGAATCAGCAGAAAAGGGTTAGATATAGTGGGTCGAATCAAGCTGCTAGGCCTACAGCTGCTAATACTCAATGGCCGCCACGGTGTGCTCGGTGTGGAAAGTCTCACCCGGGAGAATGTTGGACTGGTAACAGAGGATGCTTTGAGTGTGGCTCGATGGGGCATTGAGTTAGGGATTGTCCACAGAGATTAGCTAGGCTGCAGTCTGAGGATCAGAACCGTACACAGTTCAGAAGGGATAATCAGCAGCCACAGAGGGGCCGAGGTTCAGGCAGGGGAGGTAATGGCTCTGGCAGAGGCCGTGGAGCACCGGGCAGAGGTGCAGGTGGTACAGAAGCGAGACAGCCTAGGTTGGTCTACGCCGCGAGGTGTCGAGAGGAGGGCGACGCACCGGACGTCATAACCGGTACGTTCTTAATTTTTGGAGTACCTTATAATGCTTTAATTGATATTGGATCGACGCACTCGTATGTTGCTAGTAGTATAGTGGAAACCATGAACTTAGACTCTGAGATTACTTCTAAGAAGATGACAGTGATAAGCCCTCTAGGTCACTCTGTAGAAGTAAGTAAACTATATAGGAATGTACCCCTAGAACTTCAAGGGGTCGTGTTTCTGGCTGACTTGATGGAACTGCCGTTTGGGGAGTTCGATCTGATTCTCGGGATGGATTGGCTAGTTAAGTGTCAAGCTAGCTTGGATTGCGCAGCTAAACGCATGGTGTTGAAGACTATAGAAGGTGAGGAGGTGGTGATGATAGGTAATAGGAGAGATTATCTATCCAATGTTGTCTCTGCACTGAAGGCTGAGAAGATGGTTAGGAAGGGTTGTGAAGCATTTATGGTGCATGTTTGTGCTTTGGAAGCTAAGGATGCAGCTGTGGAGAATGTCCGAACTGCGGAGGAAAAGTAGATAGTTTGTACGGATCACAAGAGTCTGAAGTACCTCTTGACTTAGGAAGACCTAAATTTGAGGCAGCGAAGGTGGATTGAGTTGTTGAAGGACTACAACTGCTCGAGTGAGTACCATCCGGGTAAGGCTAGCGTAGTAGCGGATGCGCGGAGCCGAAAGGTGGTAGCGGACTTGCGAGTGATGTTTGCTCACCTTAGTCTTTTGATGATGGAAGTCTTTTGGCGGAATTGCAAGTGAAGCCGTCTTGGATTGATCAGGTTAAGGAGGTACAGCTGACAGATGAGGTTTGAGTGCTTGGAGGTTTCAAGTGCAGAATGGCAAATCTGAGGGTTACAACTTGGGTAGTGATGGAGTACTGTGTTTTCAGGGGAAGGTATGTATGCCTAAGGATGTTGAATTGAGACAGCGGATTCTTCAGGAAGCTCATAGCAGTCCATACGCTACGAAGTCTGGAGGCAGTAAGATGTACCGTGATTTGAGGGAGCAGTTCTGGTGGCCAATGGCTAGCGGCGTGGATTATGTTACAAGAGGAGCTTGTAGCCAAGTTGTATGTGGCAGAGATAGTAAGGTTGCATGGAGTGCCTGTGTCAATTATTTCGGTTAGGGATCCCAGGTTAAGGTCAAGGGTTGGAAAGCTTTGCATCAGGCTCTGGGTACAAGGTTGGACTTCAGCACAGCGTTTCACCCGCAGTCTAATGGACAGTCAGAAAGGGTAATCCAAATTCTGGAGGATATGTTAAGAGGCTGTGTTCTAGATTTCAGTGGTAGTTGGGAGGAGTATCTACCATTGGCAGAGTTCGCTTACAACAATAGTTATCAGGCAAGCATTAAGATGGCACCATATAAGGCGTTGTATGGTAGGAAGTGTCGCACACCTACATGCTGGACAGAATTGGGTGAACGACAGATGTTGGGTCCAGAGTTGGTGGCAGAAACAGAAGATAAGGTTAAGGTGATTCGGGCTCATCTTAAGGAAGTGTCAGATAGACAGAAATCATACACCGATCTTAAGCGCAGGGATATTGAGTATGCAGTGGGTGATAAGGTCTTCCTGAAGGTATCGCCTTGGAAGAAAGTGTTGAGATTTAGTCGAAAAGGCAAGCTAAGCCCTAGGTTCATTGGGCCATATACAGTGTTGAAGCGAGTAGGACCGGTAGTTTATCAGCTTGAGATGCCAGCAGAGTTAAGTCAGATTCATGACGTCTTCCATGTTTCCATGCTTAGGCGCTATCGATCAGACCCGTCACATGTGGTGCCAGTTGAGGAGATAGAGGTGAGCCCTGATTTGTCTTTTGAGGAGGAACCGGAACGGATTCTGGATCGGGATGTTAACGTTCTGCGTAGGAAGTCCGTTCCTTTGGTGAAAGTATTATGGCGGAACCATGGTACGGAGGAGGCCACGTGGGAACCAGAGGATGTGATGCGACAGCAGTACCCTCAACTCTTTTGACCAGGTAATTTTGAGGCCGAAATTATTTTTAAGGGGGGTATTCATGTAACATCCTTAAATCGGGGTCTCTGCATTTTGTATGTGGTTGCATGTATTGGTAGGCCTGCTGTGTTTATTTGATATGTTTTGGGGTCTAGGCATGACCTCGGGCTAGTCCTGGGTCATGGCTAAAAATTGTGTTTTAGCACTTAAGTAGGGGGTGCAAGGAGAATTAGGGGTTAAAGGTAATTACTAGAGGAGTTAAGCACAAGAAATCAAGTGGTAAAGTGGTCAAGGAGGCGCCACTAAGGTGTTAGGTAAGTGACGCCACATGCAGGGAAGGAGTGCCTGTGTTCGAGCAGCAGGAATTGCACTCCTGCTTATTCTTTTTGACGCCAAAGCTGATGAAGTGGAGTGCTCAGGTTGGACTCTATTGGATAAGTGTTGAAGGAGTCAACACATTTGAAAGTTGTGGTTGGGAGGATTTTGAGGAGTTTGATGAATTCATACTTATTTGAATTAGTGGCCAGGAGAATTTCTAGGAGGAAACAAAGGGATGGAGAAGGGATGTGCTTACTCAAATTTGGGAAAGTGTTTGGGGCAAAGGGGAAATCGGTTTTGGGGTTTTTGGTAGTGGCCGAATGTGCCTAGGTTGGTAGCTAAAATCGACAAAGCTTGGTAGGTCTTGTTTTTTGTGTTTAGTGTCAAACCGAAACCCCAGTTGCAACCCTCTCAATCTCTCTTTTCTCTTTTTGGAAATTTTGGGCACTTGGCCGATCGTTCACTTCTTCTCCTTCTTGTTGCTGAAAGCCGAAACTCTCTTTTGCCATTGGAAGCACCTAGCCGAACCTTCATTTGAGCTCTCTCTCTTTTTCTCCTTTGAAACCGAAAGTCGCAAGCACCTTAGACTCTTGCCGATTTCTTTCTTAGGCATTTGGCCGAATCTCCTTTGGGAGCCTCTCTCTCATCTTTTATTTTTCTTTGTAGCTGAAAAGTAACCCTCTTCCCTTCATCTTTTTCTTCTTCTAAAGTGCTTGGCCGAACCTTCTTCTTCCCCATTTTATTTTTGCTCAAGCCGAATCCTCATTCATCTCGTTTTATTTTACTTTGCCATTCTCTTCTTTCATTCGTTAGTCGCATCTCATTTGTTGTTCTTCTTTCAAAACCTTAGCAGAATCATCTTGATCACTCAACCCTTTGCCGAAATCTCCTTCTTTCTTCTAGTTTTGCTTTGGCCGAATATCAACCAAGAGTGGATCTTCCTTGGTTTTTCTCCAATCGGTTTTGAGAAGGGTAAGTAGTCTTGGCCGAATTCTTTATTTTTTTTCTTTCCTCTCTGTCGACTCTTATGAGTGCAAAAGCTGAATTTTGGCATTTGTTGATAGTAAGGCTAACCATTTATAGGAACCGATCTCTTTAGGGACCTCTGGGGTTGTGAAGCAGTGCATCTAAGCCATCTATTTACTGTCAACCGAATTCGTTAAATCTGTGGTAAGGATCCATGTTGGTTCAATCATTCTTTAATTTGTTTGAAAACTGAAGGCTATTGAGACTAAGTCTTGTTCTTGGCTGATTGTAGAGGGAAGATCAGTCCCGCATATCTTGGTATTGTGGTTAGCATTCGTAAGGCAGAAAGTGACTGAAGGCGTTATGGACCCTGTTGTCAGCCGAACATTAGGGGGGTTGGATCGGAGACCCCAGCCCCTAAGTTCAAGAAGGGGGCAGTGTCGGCTGTTCGCGATTGGCCACCTGGGTGTGAACCGGCATCGGAGCAAAGCAGTAGACAGATAGCGGTAGTGTCGATTAACGACAGTACCGACGTAGAGAGCATAGTCTTGTGTGTAATCAGGTGCGTAAACTCTTACACACTTTATTAGTATAATGATGCTTATTATGTTACTGTATAACCATTGGTATTAGTGACTTGCCTTGTGGGCATGAGCTTGGATTCCGAGTGAGTCCCCTGTTATGTGATTTTTTCTATACATCATCATGACTTGTTAAATGCTATGCTATGCCTTAAATGCATGATACATGATATTATGACACGTATGATATGAGCATGATGATGATGGGATTGATGAGAGGAGGGGGATGATTTATTTGGACTGTCACCAGTGGTTTTGACCACCAGTGGTTTTGACCACACGATTGATATTTGTGACTACGGTCACCAGTGGTTTTGACCACACTATTAATATGATTTGTGACTAAGTCCCAGTGGTTTTGACCACCAGTGGTTTTGACCACACGATTAATATTTGTGACTACGATCACCAGTGGTTTTGACCACACATGGATATTGTGACTCGTCCTAGTGGTTTGGTACCACAGTGGGTTGGCCCCACATGATATATTACGGGATTGTCATCAGTGGTTTTGACCACACGATGGGTTGGCCCCATCACTTGATTTGTGACTACGGTCACCAGTGGTTTTGACCACACCGATATATTTGTTACTTCGGTCACCAGTGGTTTTGGCCACCAGTGGTTTTGACCACACGGGGTAGAAAAAGGAGATCGGATGGTTAGGTTATGGGTTGCATGATTTGCATGTTTTACTGATGATCTGTGTAAGTGCTTGAACTATCGGGTTGGGGATTTATACACTGAGTCTCGGTGACTCACCCCTTTCCTTTACATTTTACAGATGAGGCATAGATCGCGGATATGGAGCCGGGGAAGACTCGAGGTGGCCATGCATCTTAGTTGGTTTTGATTTTAAACTGCTATTTCAATTTTAGTAATTTTCCTTAAATTTGGTTTTGGTTTTGTAATAAGGCCGCTAAGTTTATTTTGGGTTTTTGGTTATTACTTGCTTTTATTCTGCCTATATTTTACATATGTTGGATTTATGGTCTTGATAAAATTAACCGGTAAAAAGCAATGCTTTCTAAACTATATCTTTTCGGGTTTTCAAACGTTACCATCGGGTAACAAAGTTCACAAAATAATAAGGTAACTTGGATGTTTTTATAACTCAAATTTCAAATCTTTTTAAAGGCAAATGGTTCTAAACTTGATTTTACTTATCGCGTTCAATTTTAATAAGTATCCAATGTTTTCTAAAATCGGCAATCACAAATGGGTTTTAATCCCGAGTTTTTCCCAGTGTTACGACAACTACTAGAACAATTTCAGCATCAATTATTATTGAGTTTTCTAAACCCTGAAACAAAGCAAGAGTCTTCTTTAAAGATTTTTCCGACAAATTTATGATTTTAAAAATGTTTTCACTCCGTAACCTACCAGATTCGGTCGTGGTGTGTTGACCGGGTTTGGGGTGTTACAATTCATATATAAATTATTAATATTTAGTCTTATTTCATATATTATAGATTAACATGTTATTTTGTACATTATTTGTTTTGATTTTCTTTGTATATAATATTTATTTGCAAATTCATTTATGTCATTATTTCATATACTAATTATTTCATCTTTGATATCGTATTGTGGTTGAAACTTCAAACTTATTCATACGAAGTTTTCATCCAAACAAATTAAAATATATTTTGAGTTATCATTGAAAGTTTTTCAAAACAAGGCAATATTTGATATTTGAGAATTCGAAGAAATCGTGCCCAATCGTGCTGGGTGTGGTTTTTTGTTGGACCAAATAAACGAATATCCTTTCAAATTTCTTCCATATTTTCAAAATAAGGTAATATTTGTGTGTTTGGAAATTCGAAGAAATCATGCCTAACCGTGTTGGGTGTGGTTTTTTATTTGACCAAATAAACGAATATCCTTTCAAATTTCGTCCATATTTTCAAAATAAGGTAATATTTGTGCGTTTGGAGATTCGAAGAAATCGTGCCCAATCGTGTTGGGTTGTGGTTGTTTGTTTGACCAAATAAACGAATATCCTTAAAAATTTTATCCATATTTTCGAAATAAGGTAATATTTGTGCGTTTGGAAATTCGAAGAAATTGTGCCCAATCGTGCTGGGTGTGGTTTTTTCGTTTGTCCAAACAACCAAATACCCTTTCAGAATTTCAATACATGTGCTTGGAGAATTTTGGGGATGAGCTTGAATTCGAGGACTCATATTGTTGTATCCAATCGTGCTGGATGTGATATTTTATTCTTTCGGAACAAGGGAATCTCAATATTCAATCAAGTTATTTAAAATTATAGAAAAAAAGAACAGAATTTCAAAATAATTTCAAACTTTTCAACATTAGGACATCAATTAATTAATTTGGTACCAATTTTAGGCGTTGCGAGGGTGCTAATCCTTCCTCGCATGTAACAGACTCACGAACCCGTTTTCTCGAATTTCGCAGACCAAAATATTTTTATAGGTGATCCGATCACACCTAAACAAAAAAAGATTGGTGGCGACTCTGACTTTTAAAGTCGATCCCCATTTTTCAAAACTCAATAAAAGAAAATGTTTTCGACAGCTTGGCGACTCCACTGGCGATTTGTCGAGACTCAGGCCATAGATTGATTAATTATTGTCCTTTGATTGAAAATTTGGAAAATTATTTTGAAAAATCATGTTTCCTTTAATGCATTTATTATGATGTTTTTGGTAGAGTATTTGCATCTGCATTGCATGACCGCTGTGGTTGCACCATTAAGTGGGAGTGAGAAGCTATGCTTTCGTGAGGTTTTCACTTCCGCATGGGCTAGTGGACTGCTTCCGGGACACATCTGTACCTATGTGCTTCGTGAGGTTTTCCCCTCCGCATGGCCATAGGGAAATGTGTTCCCCTGAACTGAACTCGATCCAGATGAGCCTATAACGGGTGAGGATTGAGGAATCTACTGGTTCAGGTATCCATTCTTTAGAACCAAGCCATATATAGTAGCCCTAGGCGCCTACCCTAGATAGAGCCACGCTAAACCCTAATGGTCACCCGGTCAGGTGTTCTATGTTGTTTATTTCTCTTGCACTAATGTGTTTCTGTAACACCCCAAACCCGGCCCAAACGTCAAGACCGGATCTGGTATGTTATGGGTTAAAAGTTAAAACTTCTCTTTGAAGGGATTTGAAATCTCGGTTTGTTTAAGTGGGTATTTGATAAATACGTGCTATTTACAGAAAACCTTTGTAGTTTTTCTTTTTTCAATAAACATATCTTTGGGTTAAACGTGTTTGAAATTCCCATTTCATTACTTATAAGAATTAAGTCTTTAAAACAAATTCAAAATATAAATCGATAACCTAAGCTATGGGCCTTATTACATAAACACTCCCAAAATTAACACTTAAAGAAAAACCAAAAATGATTTATGGAAATAAAACTTATAAAAATAAGAGGCTTGATGGCCCCTCGAGTCCGCCTCGGCTCCCATGTCCACAATCTACTGCTCACCTGAAAGGTTTAGGAAAATAAAGGGTGAGTCACCAAGACTCAGTGTGCAAATCTCGAAAACACATAAAAGGCTCGAGGCCCACAAACACATTATGGGCCTTGGCCCATACACAATGGCAACAAAATATTTACATGCAACATGGCCCAACCCAACCTAAAAGTCCATCCTCTACACACCAGCCCGTACCAGCCAACACACATGGGAGATTTCTATAATCAACCCGCCAACCGCTACACACCATATCGACAGTCATGCTGCCTATTCCTACAATCAGGAATAAATTTAACGTGGCTTAGCCACTGATCACTATTGTGACCTAATTTTACAGTTCGTGGTTTAACCACTGATCACCAAGTGACCTATTAACATGCTATTCCCCTTCATCATATCAACCCCATCCCATGCATACATACATGCAGAATCAAAACAATATCCTACCTAAAAGTTCACAGTCTATCACATACATCGATACACATAGAGAAGTTTCTATGATTACGTACCTGGCATCCCTTGCCTACCCTTTTTAGGTAATCCGACTATCTATACAACCTTTTTCTGGCTTTTAGCCCATACATATATTTAGTACAGATCACTATACAGCCTTTTTCCGGCTTTTATCCCATAACATATATTTAGTACAGATTAATTAGTGTGTTAGAGATCTACACACCTGATTACTGACAAGATGAGACTTTCTATGTCGACACTATCAGAAGCTGATACGACTGCTATCTGTCTAAGGTGTTGTTCTGAAGCCAGTCCACAACCCGGTGGCCAATCCTGAACTGCCGACACTGCCCGCTTCTTAAACTTAGGGATTGGGTTTACAAATCCAATCCCCTCCTTCACCTGAACGACATGTGATTTCATCAAAAGACCTTATCAGTTGCTACCATCACAACGTATGGTTATAGATCCATATTATAGGGTTACGATATACAAACCTAACGAAAATCTAAAGTAAACCCCTTACCTTGAAATCCCGAAAGAGATGGAGTTTAGAGACTAGCGATTCCGACTTTTAGATCCAAGTGATCTACTTTAATTCTCGAATGTCACCCAACACGTAAACACAAGAAACCAACAATCCATTAGCCTTTCGGCTTTGTCTTCTAAAAACCGAAAGAGAAAAAGAATAGGTCAGAAGAAATCAGCACCTACCTTTACAGAGAGTTCGGCAACTCCTAGAAGATTTCGACTTTTGAGAAGATCAAAAAGAAAAGATGATCTCAGGAGATCTATAAAGTTTCGGCTTTTGAGAAGGTCAAAAAGAAAAGATGATCTCAAGAGATCTATGAAGTTTCAGCTTTTGAGAAGGTCAAAAAGAAAAGATGATCTCAAGAGATCTATAAAGTTTCGGCTTTTGAGAAGGAGATGATTGAGAGAAAAGAGTAATATCAAACGTAAAAAAGTGATAGGAATGGTATAGGAAAAAGAAGAATTTTGGTAAGGCTAGGGCAGATTCGACTATGGCAGACAAATGTGAAAAGAAAGAATGCTTAAGGGAGTTTTCGGCTTTTATTTAGAAAAGGAGGAAAAGAGAGAAGATGAAAACCCTAAATGCCGAAAATAAAGAAGAGAATGGGAGAATAAAACCCTAATGTCAGTTTTAATTAAAATAGTTGGGCTTCATGCAACTTGAATTTGGGCCTCCTCAGTTGACGCCACTTCCCTGCTTTTAAGTGGCGCCACTTTGCCACTGGGCCACAAGCCAATTTGTATTCTAAAACACAGATAACATCTTTTAAGCCCTATCTTACCAGGCTTTCCACTAGAGTGTCCAAACAGAAAATTCGATTAAGGCCTCTGCCCAACCCTGAGCCTATTCTGGACCCCTAACACTCACATTAAACACAACCACACATTAAATGCATAGCCCCACAATTTCAGGATGTTACAGTTTCCTTTTGATTGCATTGCATTCATTCCATGCATTTGCATTGCATGCATGTGCATTATATCATTTGCATTACGCTGTTTTTATGACATTACATCATATGCATTAGATTTCATGAGAAGACCCTGATTGGTTGAAGTTATTTCGGCATTAACCTGGACACTGGCAAAACCAAACATCCCTACGGTACCCGAACCAAGATGAAAGATATGGATCAGAGATTGGAGAAGCTTGAGCAACTCTAAAGGGAGATGCAGGATAAACTTCAGCTGCAAATGCAAGAGTAGCTTGCTAAGATCCAGCGGGATATGATGGACAAAATGATAGAATCGCAGAGAGATATGATGACTCAGATGACGCGACTATTGAAGGGGCATATGGATAAAGGAAAGAGCTCCATGGTTAATGCTGAGGGGAATATTGAGTATCATCAATATCCCCCTAATTATACTCCACCACGCGTGCTACCTGAAGTGACTGTACAAAGGCCATCTGTCACGATCAGGCCTCAACAACTCCAAGTTGATGCTTCAGTGAACCCCCAAACTGGCTTAGGTTCAGGAGATAATCCAATTATGACTAATGCCCCTAATTTGGATGAAATAGCTGAAGGAGAGAGGACAAAAGCAGAATTGCCAAGACAGCTAGAAGACAGATTAAAAAGGTTGGAGGAGAAGTTTAAGGTTTTAGAAAGTGCTGATAGCTATTATGGAATCGATGCCAAGGATTCAAGCTTGGTCCCTGAATTGGTGCTCCCATACAAGTTCAAAATCCCTAAATTTGATAAATATAATGGGACAAGTTGCCTCGATGCTCATATTACTATGTTTTGTAGAAGAATGATGAGGTACATTAATAATGACCAACTGTTAATCCATTGCTTCCAGGATAGCCTGGTAGGAGCAGCAGCCAAATGGTATAACCAGTTGAGTTGTGCCAGAATTGGTTCATGGAGAGATGTAGTCCAAGAGTTCATGAAACAGTACAGTCATATGACGGACATGACTCCCAATAGAATTACTCTTCAAAACATGGAGAAAAGGGCAAATGAAAGTTTTAGACAGTACGCGTAGCGGTGGAGAGAGGTTGCCATCCAAGTCCAGCCACCCCTTCTAGAGAGAGATGACCATGCTCTTTATTAATACACTGAAGGCCCCGTTTATCACTCATATGCTAGGGAGCGCTACAAAGAGCTTCTTAGACATCGTAATGACTGGAGAAATGATTGAGAATGACATAAGGAGTGGAAAGATAGATGCTGAAGAAAGTGCCAAAAGATCAGCCCCGAGAAATAGGGAAAATGAAGTGAACAGCTTGAGCAAACGTCCCAAATTAGTCACTGTAGGTCAACCGATGGATGTGACGACTGGCCATCAGGGCTCATCAAGACAAGAATCAAGTACTAAGCAACTCCAGTTTACACCGATCCCAATGACATACAAGGAGTTATATCAAACCCTATTCGATGCACATGAGGTGGCTTCTCACTACCCGAAACCGATGCAGCCTCCTTATCCAAAATGGTATGACCAAAATGCCCAGTGTGAGTACCACGCAGGGGTTACTGGGCATTCGATAGAAAATTGCCTTGCTTTCAAGAAATTTGTGGAAAAATTCATCGGCATGGGTATTGTGAAATTAGATGACACGCCAAATGCAGAAATATGAGCCTGGGAGTGTTTTGAGCAATAGGACTGTGGAAGGGACATGTATTTTTAAGGCTAACTAGAGTAATATTCGAAACACACTTATTGCTTTCAGCCTAGAGGCAATAAGAGTCCTCTTGTGAAATAGGCTTATGTCCAGAATTTTTATTTCAATAAAATGCATCCTTTTGAGCAAATATTTTTTCCATTCTTTCTATTTATAGTTTCTTTTGTACTTTGGATTACTATTCAAATATTCTTTCATTCTTTATTCATGATCATACCATACAAATAATCGTTCTTGGAATCATTTTTCTGGAATTTACCTTCGTATCCACGATGGGTCCCCAGATATCAATGACGTGGGCGACGTTGCTACTGACTCCCTTTTTGAATGAAATATGGGTCTAAGGGATCTTAGGACTTTGAAGATGACAGAAAATGTAACATATCTTCTAATTTGTTAATACTGGATGAAAAACAGATCCTACGTCGTGAGCCAAGGAAGGAGTTGAAGATCAAAGCCTAGCTCAATGCAGAAATAAGATTTCCTATATGTGGGGCATGGATGTTATCAAGCCAGTCCCATCAAAAGTTTCAGGCCAACATCGGTTCATTTTCGTAGAAGTCAGTTACTTCATTAGGATGGTAAAAGTCGCTTCATATGCCAATATTACAAAGTCGATAGTTATCAGAACAAAGAAAAGAAAAAGAAAGAAAGAATACTGACAAAGGAAAAAAATGTCAAAAAGATCACATTTAACCGCACAAGGTCAAAAGTCTGTGCTCTGTTCAAAGATCAGGTGCCACATCAAAGTGCAGCAATGGCAGCCAAAAGGAAAAACGAAAGATCAGAAAGACCGAGACTTGTAAAGATTGGCATACAGAAGTTACTATTTACCCTCTATGCTTATCAAACATTGGCCAGGACTGTCACCGAGGCAGCACATTTCTCATTGGTTTCGCCCATTGAAGTCGAAATTCCTTTTTCCGAATTTTATCAGAACTAAAGTTGAATGAGGTAGAATGGATCCCAGCTATCCGTTACAGTCAGATGATGCGGGTTTGCGACAACAAGGTTCATCCTAAAAAATTTCCAAAGGGGACCTGATATTGAAGAAGATCCTTCATATACAAAAGGATTTCAGAGAAAAATGGAGGCCAAACTAGAAAAGACTTTATGTAGTGAAAAAGTCTGTTATGGAAACATTGACCAAATGGATGGTAGGGATATGCCCAATCCGGTGAATTCAGTCAAGAAGTATTTCACTTAAAAAGGAGAAGAAAAAGGTATATTTTCAAAAAAAAAAAAAAAACTTCAATCAAAAAGAAAGAAAAAGGAGAGGCCATGGTGAAAACCCGCAAAGGGCGCTTTGAGACCAAAGGGGATTTGAGTTGAAAACCCGAAAAGGGCAGCTCAAATTTTGATCAAAGGGGGGCATACAGCAGTCTTTCTATGCCTGAATTAACAATGAAGATGTATGCTACATCTTGGGGCATCGACAAAGTACTTCAGATCCCCTAAACATATGTCGAACTTAAAATGGTCCTTAAGAAGTTTGAACAGAGAAGCTCAAGCGACGATATCTGGGGCACCTATATTTCTATCTTATTCATTTTGAATTTGCTATCTTTGATTACCTTATTCTTTTCAAGATACTCCTTTAATAAACTCCCTGCTTAATTGTATTTGCTAACTTTGATTAACTTGCTTGTTGCGAGCTATGCTCCCAATTAATTTCCTTCTTGTCCATGATTATGATCTTTTTCAAGCACTTTGCATTGAAATAACGAGTAGTGGACTAATAATATTTTCATAAAATGAGTTTCGCATATTACTCTGGAAACTCCCAAATAATACAAGAACTTGAAATAGGACTATTGTTTAAAACCCACCAAGTTTAAGGAAGAGTCTAAATTGAGGCTATCTCATTGGATTTTCTATCAAAAAGAGTTGGTGATACTATCTTGACGAAAAATGGGCAGTGTTAACCCAAGTGTAAAAAGGGGAATCATTCGTAAGAAAATGATATTCTGCATCCATGCGAGTCTCATGCAGACACATCTAGTTGGATCACCCGAGGAGTGATCAATATGTAGCACCCCTAACCCGTATTCGTCGCCGAATTAGGGTTACGGGTGCCTCATTTATACTCACAAGTTCTAAGTACTCTTTAAGTATAATTATCAAGACAGTTGCATACCAAACTTATTATGATTAATAAGATCAAACACACATCATTTTAAAACTTGCAATTCACTACCATTTACGGCACATCTCATTCTACTAACTCATTATTATACTAACCAAAGTGACTAATTCCTTAACTTCATTATCTTACCAAGTTCGGCACCTTACCTCATGCATATAACCATTCAAATTTTTCATGCATACATTTAACATTTTCTTTCTACATATATATATATATTTATTTATTTTTCAAACTCATAAAAACAACCAAGACCGAATATGCATCATTAATAGTGATACACATATATATAGTACAAAACTCTTATCAATAATTTTTATGTTCACTTAGTCCCACTTATAATGGTATGCCGCATATATAAATCACCATTCAAAAACTATTTAAGCATTTAGATCATAATATGGAAACAACATTGTATACCATTCATCATAGCATATAAATCCATATAAAAAGAACATAACCATAGTTGAGAAAATGAAGGTTTAAGCAACCCAAAAACTTAGGCCATTTTTGCATGGCATACATATTTACATTCGACCAAAAGAGACCAAAGATATGCAAGCTATTACATGCCATAATTTCCTAAGACTTATCGACAAAAAGGTAGTACCAAGATATGGGATAATGTGTTAGACTTTGACAGGATCCACAAGTGCGAGCTTCAATTTTAAGGATCTAGTACAAGGACAAACAAATACACAATGGTAAGCTATTAAAGCTTAGCAAGTTATAAGCAAAGATGATAGTACAATATCGAATAGTAAACAACACTTTTCTTGCATAATGAATATTGAATATTGAGTAAACTTCAACCTCATTACAAGCATTAAGACATTAATCATCAAACGCCATCTCATTGTATCACCAAAACCAAACATTATCATAAGTAATATGTAAGTTGAAATAGCATGCATAACTTATATCATAATGAATTATTTATCTCCTTTTATACACTTACCTGAACTTTCCATTTACTAACTTTTTTTTGAAGTAATTGTGTTTTTGAGAAAATTCGATGACCAGCACACATAGTGTAACTTTCCCGTAACGTATCACTCACATAGAGCCATTACCTTAACGTATCGCTCACATAGAATCGTTACTTAATATAACCGCACACTTAGTGCTCACTTATCGTAACGTATCGCTCACATAGAGCTGTTACCGTAACGTATCACTCACATAGAGCCGTTACTTATTTCTTTCTCTTAATCACATAATACCCATTCACAAATGCCCACAACTTAGTACATGTATTATACATATATGCCTATTTTGTATCAATTCTTCTTTCTATGTCTATCCACCGCATTCGGCCTTATTCATATAAATACATAGATAATTATTCTAACTCAACACCACTTGAATCAAGGTTTACATTCAATTACTATTTTATCCCAAAATACATGTATATATATATACAACTATTAACCTAAATATTTTAGCTACTTACAAGATTCAGCTCACGTTAAATTGGTGTCTTTAAATAATCTCTTCCCTTACCACATTTGTAAAACCTACATGCTCCTTGTACTTAATTCAACTCACCTAGGAGTTAAATAATGTCTACTTATCCATGATCTTAAGTTACCACCTTCGGCATCCATATTGAAAAATCATATATATATATATAAGTATATATATATCATTCGAACATTCAAGTATTTAGATGTTAATTTATTCCAAAATATACATTTCAACTAAATATTTATTCATGTACTATCGATTGCTTATAAACTTACTTTGATAGTTGAAGGGTAAGGATGTCCCGGCTACTCGTCTAGTTTAGCTTTCCCCCGATCCTTTTCCAACTCTTTCCTCCCTTGATCTTAAGTGGACATGCAAGGACCAAACTATGCAGCTTAAATTTTCTCTTCTTTTCTCTTTGTTTTCGTGGAGAAGATGAAGAAAGTGGGGAGAAAATATGTTTTTCTTATTATTTCTTTATCAAAATAATACTTTACTAATTATCACCCCACTAACTCATAATAATGATATATAATATATAATATATAATATATAATATATAATATATAATATATAATATAATATATGCACTACTCATGGTCAATGTCATCCACTAGGAGGAAAATATAGGTTAAATTACAACTTAAATCTCATGTAAAAAGAAATCCAATCAATTTAGCCCTAATTTCCACAATAGCTATTTTCTTACTTACTCATTTTTTTTAAATTAACCACTCAAACATACAAATAACTCCACAATATTTTAACACACACTCAGACGCATAATCTAGTTATCAAATAAAATATTAAAATATTTCTAACTCGAAATCTTGGTCCCGAAACCACCATTCCGATTAGGGTCACATTCGGGCTGTTACACAATAGATGGGAAGAGATCCAGATCCTATACCCCTAAGTCACAAAGAGATGAACCCTGAAGTTACAATGGGGCAAGTCTATTGAGCAAGATATTTGTTTTCTCAGGTTTTCTGTCAAGAATACCAGCCGAACAAGAGGGCAGCATATCACCCTGATGAGCAATGAACAATGACACCTTAAACTTTTAAAAAGGGATCATTCTCATGAAATTCTGCATTCATGCAAAACACATTTAGTTAGGAGCATTTTATTCATTCCGATCATTGCATCCTAATCAATGTAAGAAATCATTCTCATGACATTCTGCATTCGTACAAATGTCATCCATAAGGCACATCTATTTAGGGGCATTTGATTCATTCCAATCATTGCATCCTAATCTTTCTGAAAAGACCATTCTCATGACATTCTGCATTCACACAAATGTCGTCCATAATATATTTAGTTAGGAGCATTAGATTCATTCTAATCATTGCATCCTAACCATTTTGCATAAGCATAAACACAAAACTAATTTTACAAGACAGGTCCCCTAGAAGATGTTGTTGCAACATCGGTGAATTCGAATATCTTGCCTTCCTGAGTGAAGCAGATTGAAGATAGCAGATCTGGCGGTCCTGAAGTTGCAGGAGCAGATCGAAGCCATACAAGTCTTATTTCCTCGAAGTTTTAGTAGAGAAGATTGAAATCACGAATCTCTTCTCTTTAAATTTCTATCTCCTCGAAGTTCCAATGGAGTAGGTTGATGCTACAAATCCCTCCTCCCTGAGTTTACAATGAGGATCAGTCCGTATTTCTTTGAAGTTTTAGTAGAGAAGATTGAAACTACGAATCTCTTCTCTCTGAATTTCTATCTCGTCGAAGTTCCAGTGGAGTAGGTTGAGGCTACAACTCCCTCCTCCCTGAGTTTACAATGAGTATTTCTTTGAAGTTTCAGTAGAGAAGATTGAAACTACGAATCTCTTCTCTCTGAGTTTCTATCTCCTCGAAGTTCTAGTGGAGTAGGTTGAGGCTACAAATCCCTCCTCCCTGAGTTTACAATGAGGATCAGTTTGTATTTCTTTGAAGTTTCAGTAGAGAAGATTGAAACTACGAATCTCTTCTCTCTGAATTTCTATCTCCTCGAAATTCCAGTGGAGTAGGTTGAAATTACAAATCCCTCCTCCCTGAGTTTACAATGAGGGTCAGTCTGTATTTTTTTGAAGTTTCAGCAGAGAAGATTGAAATTATGAATCTCTTCTCTCTGAATTTCTATCTCCTTGAAATTCCAGTGGAGTAGGTTGAAATTACAAATCCCTCCTCCCTGAGTTTACAACGAGGATCAGTCCGTATTTCTTTAAAGTTTCCGAGAAGATTGAAGTTACAAATTTCTTCTCTCTGAATTCTTATCACCTCAAAGTCCCAGTGGAGTAGGTCGAAGCTACTAATCCCTTCTCCCTAAGGTTATTGAGGGTCCAACTTTATTTCCAAGAAGTTTCAGTAAGAAGATTGAAGTTCCGAGTCTCTTCTCTCTGAAATAACATTAGAGCGGATCGTAGCGCTAGCTCCGATGCCCTGAATATGCAGTAGGATGGAATGAAGCTACTTGAAGATGAAAAACACTGAAAGAAGTCCCAGATTTAAAGACCAGGAAAAATTGGCCCATGTTGAAGTCTTTGCTCTATTCTCGTTACACGACAATGAGCAAAGAGGGGCAGCTGTAAGACCCAATTTTCGCCCGGCCCATTAACCAAATAAAAAAACAAAATAAAAAAGACCAATAATTAAACAGTCCATTAAAGTCCGTTATAGCAGGCCCAATTGGCACAAAGGCTAAACCTATTAAACTAGCCCAAATTTACAAATCAACAGGCCCAATATCAGGCCCAAACCCTAGCCCGAAATTGAAAAACAGAACATGGGCAGAAACCCTAGGCAAACCCTTTGCGCCGCAACAGTCGTTCGAGCCTCCGTACCTCTGCCAGCAAGCATACGGCCTTGTACCTGCACAACACAACGAAAAAGCACAACAGACAGCAAGAAAAACAAAAGGAACGATTGTATTTTTTTTATTTTATTAATTTTCAATTTTCGGCCTTTAAATGGATGGAAACAAACTATTGTACAGGGGACACAATTTTGATACGCATCAATAATAAAAAAAATCAGCAATACAGAATAAAAAAAAGTTTTCCTTTTCAATTCATTTCTTCTCTCTTTCTTCGTTTTTTTCGATTCTACTGGCATTCGATTTGCTTTCTTCCTTTACGTGCGAATAAAGTGAATAAATGAAAAGTGTTTTACCTGCTTAGGACGGTCGCTGGATTCCTTTTCACTTTGTTGAAATCGAAGTTAGAAGAGGTATCTGGGTGTGAGGGTGTTAGCACTTTCGTATGTGGGCCCAGAAAGGCTATATACGGCCTTTAATCAATGCCATGGCTGATCTCTGAAGCATGACAGTTGAATGGTTTGGTTTTTGAGGCGACGGGTTTAGGAGAAGATTAGGAGAGGGATTAGGTTCTTTTTTTTCCTTTTTGTATTGCGACTGAAAACAAGAATGAAATGGGGCTAGGTTTTGGTTCAAATTGAAGTTTAATTTGTTTTTTATTATGTCGGTGGCTATTAAGAAAACGACGCCGTTTTGGCTAATTTTAATAGCCTCAAAACGACGCCGTACTGAGTAACCCGATGACCCAATTCGTATAAGACTAAGATCCGCGCGCTTTTACAATAGTGGGATATTTTCATATTCAATCCCTCTGTTTTTGTATTCCTATTCAATTAGCTTTATTACATGTTTTCTTTTATTTCTTAATTAGTCCTTATAATGTGCATGCTATTTCGTTGTAATCCAACCTGTGCGCTGCGTTTTGAGTTATGAAAATATTTGCTGGTTTAATCCCTGGTCATTTATGCGCATTGTAATTTGGTCCTTGCCTTTGTTTAAACCGCTTTATTCTTATAAAATAGCCTTTTGACTTCATTTTTATTTCAATTAGGTATTTTCGTAGCCTTTGATTTATAATTTTAGTAACTTTTTTATGATATTAAATTTATTTGTTATTTTAAATAATTAAAAAATTAATTATTTTATTTATGTTACAATTTGTTTTATACCTCTATTTAAATATTTCTTATTTTAATTTAAATATTCTATTCCAAATCTTCATTTATATGCTTCTTTAAAATTTGATTTAAATACTATTATATATCTCTAATTCACATATATGTATAATTTGTATTAGAAGTTATCTTATTTTATGCATATATTATTAATTTCATATTATTTGTATATGTATTTTCTTTTAAATCTATTTATATGTATAGGTATATTTTAAATTTATCTATTAATACAACTTATTTCCTCTTAAGTCCATATTTCATTATATATTTTTGTTTATTTTGAAAATCATTATATATTATTACATTCATATATAAATTATTAATATTAAGTCTTATTTCATATATTATAGATTAACATGTTATTTTGTACATTATTTATTTTGATTTTCTTTGTATATAATATTTATTTGCAAATTCATTTATGTCATTATTTCATATACTAATTATTTTCATCTTTGATATCGTATGGTGGTTGAAACTTCAAACTTATTCATACCAAGTTTTCATCCAAACAAATTAAAATATATTTTGAGTTATCATTGAAAGTTTTTTCAAAACAAGGCAATATTTGATATTTGAGAATTCGAAGAAATCGTGCCCAATCGTGCTGGGTGTGGTTTTTTGTTGGACCAAATAAACGAATATCCTTTCAAATTTTGTCCATATTTTCAAAATAAGGTAATATTTGTGTGTTTGGAAATTCAAAAAAATCGTGCCCAATCGTGCTGGGTGTAGTTTTTTATTTGACCAAATAAACGAATATCCTTTCAAATTTCGTCCATATTTTCAAAATAAGGTAATATTTGTGTGTTTGGAGATTAGAAGAAATCGTTGATTGCTGTAAAATCAAAGTTTTAAAACTTTATAAAAGAATGATCAAACCTGGAGACTAACTCTGACAACGATATTAAGGCAAGTGTACCTATCGAACAGTAGTATAGCTTAGGCAAGACTGGTGATCGAACCTAAAGGAACTAAAAGTATTAATACTCACCTTCTTCTTATTATTTAGTCTTAAAGTTAGAGTGAAGTTTACTTTTTAAACTGAATCGACGACAGCTAAACTAAGGACACAAAGATAAGAAGACGAATAGGAAAATAACTTTGAGGGAAAACTCAGTTGATTACGACAATACCCTCAGGAAGAATCCACCTAGACTTCACTTATTAATTAACCCTAAATTATATGATTTCTTTTACTTAGCTTGATCCGTAAGACTCCCTAACCTATATTAAACCCTCTCTCGTCTAACCCTAGGTTAATTAGTGGAACTCTCGTTCGCTTATATTAACTCCCTAGGATAGCAGTAAATCGATCAATGGACTCCCATATTAGGTTTCACCCTAATCCGGCAAAATCTCGTAACCCTCTCTCTAGGCGCTCGATCAACTCCGCTTAATTATGTTAGATCTTCTCTTAGGTAGGGTCTATTCCTCCTCCACCTAATCACATTAGATTTGGATTAAGCAACATAATTAAGAACAAACTAAGTAATTTATCATATAACTTAAAAATCAAATAATAAAATCCATCTAGGTTTTATCCCCTTCAGGTATCTGAGGGGTTTAGTTCATAATGAATAAACAAAACATCGCAAGAGAACAGATAACACAAAACCTAGAAAAAATCCTAAAACCTCCTGAAGGAATCGAAGGAGAATTCCGCCGTCTTAAGTATAATTCTGGCTTCTTGGGATGGATCAACTGGCTATCCTCGCGTTATTCTCTAACTCTGACCTTATCGGCTTGGCTCCTTGGTCTCGCTTTCGCTCCCCTAAACAGGTGATACTTAGGACTTATTTATAGGCTCTTGGAACGCGATTCTTTCTCCCTAAGTATCCTTTTTCGACTAAAATTGCTCTTTCTAGCGTCAGAGGCACGGTCATGTCACACGCCCGTGTGAATCGAGACCTGACCGTGTTCGAATTTCTCTTGAGGTAAGACCGTGTGTGACGAAGTTGAGGCCGTGCTCTAGGTGTTCGTCGAGGCACGGCCGTCTGTGCTTTGGGCCAGGCCGTGTCAATTTCGTGTTAAGGCCCATTTACACTGTTTTAGGCCCGTTTTGTGTTCTTTTCATCCTCAGGTGCTTTCCTGGGTATTAGACATGAAAAGAAAGGATTAAGAGCACCTTTTTATATAAAACAAGGGATAAATCATCCAAAAGCATACTAAATGTGGGTCTAAAATATGTTACTTTTACTGTTTATCAAATACCCCCACACTTAAGCTTTTTCTTGTCCTCAAGCAAAATTCTCAACTTACAATTAAAACGAACTTTCCATGATCTATAATTCTTATCAACAATGTCTTATCCTAATTCATAGAGAATTCATACATGGATGAGTTGATTCAGAGCGTCCTAAAGATTCAAACGAGATAAGTCATACTTTTGTACCTCGAAAACATATGTGTCTTCCCTCTTTTAAATAACTACCTTTTCAATTCAAAATCGACAAGGATTGATATCCTCACTTAGGATTCACTCAAATCACTCTAAAGTGTTTCAGGTTCAGAAGAAGATCGCTCATAACTCGAACCTGAAAAGTTAATCCCATAGGCTTGCCTGAAAATCAAATCTCCACCACTGTAATATAAGATGACAAACAGATCAAAAGGTCTTTAATAGGGTTGTAATGGGGTTAGGGTACAAGGTGTGGTTACAGCCTAAAATTAGAGGGTTAGAATCGAGATTGACTTGACAAGTACCTACTAAAAATTTTTCCTAAACTTCATTAACTGAAAAGTAATAATCCTACTAATACGAGCTTTTCCCTTGAGAATTGGAATTTGAACATGCAAGCTCACTTAATCATAGAACTAATAATGAATATACTTCTTTTTTAAGCAACATAATTAACATAATAATAAGGGAGAATTTTTACAACTGAAATATAGAACATAGTTAGGAAACTTGTTCAAAATCAAATCTCGACAAAAAGGGTAATTAAAAAAAATGGTGACAACAAATACAAAGGGTTTTTGGTTAAAGTTAGTGGGTGAGTCAATAAAAAGGGTTGTTAGGCTTAACGGGGTTCACTAGGGGTTAATTATGGAGGTAGGCTTTTTAGTGGAATTAGTGGGTTAAAACCTAAGTGCCTTTATCATCTCGGTATATCAAATCATAACTGTGGTCTCGACATGTATAATCAAGGCAAGTTCTAGAATAACAGTTCATAATTGACACACTCATAATAAAAAAATAAGCACAAAAAAGAATGTATGCTCTATGAGGTTCAAATACTCACAAAAATTATGGGTGTTTTGACATCATCCTTATGAATTTTTAAATTTCAAGGTAGCATTCAAAATTGGATCAATAACCTAGCAAAAAAAATTTTAATTCCTGAAAAATAGACTTATCATGCTCGATTCTCTAGTATTCTTTAAATTTAATCATCAATGTACAATTAACTATGACTTATTCTAAAACATGTTAATAGTCATCAGAAATTTCATCCTAATTAGTAATATGACAACTTTGTATAAAAACAAGACTAAATCAGGGATTTGAGAATAATGAAAAAAGTTTGGCAATTTTATTCCATTTTTAACCTCAGGGATTTGAGAATAATGAAAATGGTTAGGTCTTTTTACCCCCCACACTTAAGATGTACAATGTCCTCAATGTACAAAGATGGATAATGCATTTATATTCGAAATAAAAAAGGAGGGGATAGAATACTCCCTGAGGTGTGGATTGTTTCCTTGGAGGAGAGCAGGGGTCGTGGAGGCTATGGTGGATAATGTGGCAAATACGGCAAAGGCGTCGGTATGGTGGTGGTGTTGGTTCCCAAGCTCTGCGCTAGATAAAGAAATTTGGGGAACTCGTGAAGGATTAGCCAGGGTTTATTAAGACATAATAAAAATAAACTAAATACAAAATTAAAGAAAGGCAGGCTAAAGTGAACGAACTAAGAAGAAAACTGAAAAGAAAAGAAAATCCTAATGGACTATGAAGTCCTTATTAAGAGATGGTTCGCAAGGTGGGAATCAATGCTAAGATTGGGGATATGGTGGCGGTGGTGAGAGTGGTGAGGTTGTTGTGGTGATTGGCGTGATTCCCTAGCAGCCTGGCGAACCTGACATTAAGAAACTAAAAGAAAATTAAATGAACATAGCAGTAGAGAAGCTTAGATGAGGGAAATAAAGGAGAAGAGCAGAAAATTGAAGCAAGAGAGAAAGAAAACATAAAAACTTGTAACATCCTAGATTAGGGGTTATGCGTTCGTGCGTAATTCATGAGATAGTGGGCTCAGTGGGTGTGTTGGATGTGTTCTGAGGAGTTCTAGGAACCCTAAGATGTAAGGAAATGATTTAGAAAGGATAAGTTTCAAAAGAGGAAAGTGAACATTTCTGGAAACTTGGAAATGTAAGAAATGTTAAGTTCAAAAGAGGAAAGTGAACATTTCTGGAAACTTGGAAATGTAAGAAATGTTAAGTTTAAAGGAGGCAAACGAACATTTTTGGAAACTTGGAAATGTAAGGAAATGTAAGGAAATGTAAGGAAATGAAAGGAAACGTTTTAGGAAAAGTTAAGTTCTGAGGTTAAAAGAGGAAATTAAGGCAAGGTGGCCTTAAGAAAATTTGTGGAGGAAATATGACATGAAATTGGGCTTGTAAAAGTGGACTGGAAATGCCACTTAAAGGCTTAGCATGTGACGCCACCTACATGTGCAATTGGGCCAGGGTTCGAATCACTTAGGAAGTAGAAGAAAGCTTTTATTTTTGCGGCAACAAGAGGAAGAGATGGACGGCTTGGGGAGTCTTTGGGAGGAGTTTAAGATGAGGTTTTATTCTTATTAAAATTCGGCTAAAAGGGGTGATAAATGTGGATATTATTTCTTTTATTTTGATAGATAAGGAAGAGATAAAAGAGGATTATTATTAGTATTATTTTTATTAGGAGATAAGAGATAAATATTGGATTAAGTTTTGTTGATAATTAAAGTGATAAATCAAGGGATAAAGTTATCAAAATAGAAGAGTGGTGGCCAAGTAAGGGACTCTAGCCTAGTAAATTCGGCTATAAAAGGAAAAGAGAGGCCATTCTGCATTATTTTCTGTTCTTTGAAAGCCTCTGCCGAATTCTCTTCATCAAATCCTCTTCTTCTTTTACTTTTGCCAAGCCAAAATACCTTGTGTTCTAGCCGAATCCTCCATCTTTATTCTTCCTTCTCTTTTCTTTCTAATCCCTCCAAAAGCCGAAAGTTGTGAGAGCATCATTTAGCCATAGCCGAATCTCTGAAGGTTGAAGTGAAGGTGCAATCGATTTCTTCAAGTAAGGGTAAGATCTAGATTCGGTTTCCTTTCTTTTCTTTTTAAGCCTGTCGATATTTAGGGACTAATCCCTCATATTGTATTTTGGCCGAAACTATGGAAGGTGAATTTCAGGATTTCAGATCTAAGGTATTTCGGCATCTCCATTAATCAGGAAGAGAGTTTCGGGATTTAAAGATTTAAGGTAAGACATATGTATATTCGGCCAAAGGCCATATTTTATGTTTTAATGTTAGATTAAATCTAACATATGGTTATAGGAATTTCGATATCCTTAAGGGAGCAAGGATCAATTTCGGGAATTTTATCACAAGGTAAGTGGATATGTAATCGGCCAAGGCCCTATCTTAGTACTTAGATCTATTTGCTTTAACTGAAAACTAACCAATTCAAGGGATCTACTGACTAGCCGATTTCAAAACGGAAGAATACGAGTTTCCAGGATTTGAATAGTCATCAAATCGGCATCAAAGGTAAGTTTCAAGAATACAAATCCTACTAGGATTTGGTTTTATAGCCAAATAGGCTTTATGCTAATATATTAAGGTTGGCCGAATGTAGGAATTCAGATCTAAGGCATTAGATCAAGCTTTTCGGGATTTAAGTGAACCGCTAAGCAAATCAGGTGTGTACCCTACCCTAAGTTTTAATAAGTTCATGGCTATGTTTTAGATTAAATGTGTTATTAAGAATGTGAAAATATAGCTAAGTACCATGCTATAGTACAAAGTGCTCAGGTACGTTTCCTACTCCCAATAGGATTATGAAATATGTTATAAGTAACATGTGAATAAAGATAAGAATGTGAAATTTGGCATGTTAATGCATAATATTTATGATATGGGGCATATGGGTTATTGAAAAGGGGAAGTGAATGTGGTGACCTAAGACCACGAAATCTGAATGCGGTGACCTAAGACCGCGATATCTGAATGTGGTGACCTAAGACCACAATATCTGAACGTGGTGACCTAAGACCACGAGACTATAAGGGCGATGAGCACGTCGACTGCAGCGACTGCCTTCGATGGAGTGTAGCGGAAAGAGGGTCGACTTAGTAGTCCCCACGGTGTACAGGTTGGTACGGGGAAGTGTATCGGATGGCTAATTAGGTTTGGGTTCGGGATTGCATCATTATTTTTACTTGTTATTTGAATATGTATGTGATATGATAATGCATGCCTGAAATATTGATTCTTAGTGTTGGTTACACATTGAGTCTGTTTGACTCACCCTGTTGTGGGAACCTTTTTCAAGTGACAATCAGTAATGGACCGGGTCGGCAGGAGCTCAAAGGTGGCCATGCACAGTAAGGAATTTAATTAATTTGGATTTTTATTTCATTAAGTACTTTAATTTAATTTAAAATAAACTCTAATTGTTTTGTCACTTGAAATAAATGGGTTTCCATTATAAAATAAACTCGTTTTCAACTCAAGCCCAATCCAAAACAAACTTTCTTTCAAAACACACAAGTTTTTCCTAAGGAATAAAAGAACTTTGAACCGGTTTTCTTCGAGGAACATACCAGATCCGGTCAAGGCTCGTGGGCCGGGTTTGGGGTGTTTCAATTTGGTATCAAAGCCCAGTTTCAAACCCTCGGCCTGGGGTTTAAGGCCCAAACGTTTTCAAATCGAGCCCAAATGAGTTTTATGAAAATATTTTTGGAAGTAAGCAGGTTTTCTGGCATGGCACCTAAGTCTCTGACCCGAAGCCCACCAGGTAAGTACCCCTAACGTTTGTGTGAATTATAGTATGAATTGTAGAAGGGTAGAACTGGAATGGCACGTAGAGTACTATGATAAGTATTTGGAACCCTAGGACTAGTTTACCCCAACTATTACATAAGACTTAAGGACTAATTAAACAAACCTATGGCTAAGTTGCCGAGTTAGAGTGTGGCAACCATTGTGCGCATGTCTAGGATTGGATCCGGAAGAGCCTGGTATTTAAGCAGTCCTAGTGACTCACCTCCTCTTCGCAGGAATCCTACCTGGTGCGTAGCTTCGGTTCACCCTAACCAAGAGGACTTATTCATAGGCTAAACCCCTAACTAAAACCCGAAAGGGATTAGCCATATTTTTATGGAAACCCTAGTTTTAAAATGACTAAATTGCCCTTTTGATTTATACAAGCTATCCCATAAAATTTTTCTGAAATATTTCTTAATTTACAAAATTACTAAAACATCCCTAGTGGTAAAATTACAAAAATGCCCTTGGTTTATGAAATTTCCAAAATACCCACAGTTCTTATTAAAAAAAAATTTCATTACTTTATAACAATTCCAAAAACCCTAATTTGCAAAATATCAAAATACTTTGATTTTGGAAAATTACGAAATTGCCCCTGACTTACAAAATTACCAAAATGACCCTGATTTCCAAAATTTTTGCAACATCACTGATTTGGAAAACAAAATTCTCAAAAATAACCCTCAAGTTTTATAAATTTTGAAATACCCCTGAATTATTAAACTTTACAAATTTACCCTGATTTGTAAAAATTTACTGAAATACCCCTGGAATTTCAAAATTTCCAAAAATACCTCGAGAATGCAAAATTACCAAAATACCCTTATTGACAAAATCCACAAGGAACCCTATTTTTGAAAAAAAAATTTACGAAAATACCCCTGTAGGGCAAATTACGAAAATACCCCTGGGTATTGAAAGTGTTCGAAGCCTTGCATATGGACTTAAAGAATGTGCATAGGAAGTATGATATTTTTATAAGATTAGAGTGCGCAGCATAAGCGTAGTGCGGCGAGTTAAGATGTACAATTAATCGTTAGTAAGTAATTTCGAGGACGAAATTATTTTTAAGGAGGGTAGAACTGTAACATTCTAGATTAGGGGTTATGCGTTCGTGCGTAATTCATGAGATAGTGGGCTCAGTGGGTGTGTTGGATGTGTTCTGAGGAGTTCCAGGAACCCTAAGATGTAAGGAAATGATTTAGAAAGGATAAGTTTCAAAAGAGGAAAGTGAACATTTCTGGAAACTTGGAAATGTAAGAAATGTTAAGTTCAAAAGAGGAAAGTGAACATTTCTGGAAACTTGGAAATGTAAGAAATGTTAAGTTTAAAGGAGGCAAACAAACATTTTTGGAAACTTGGAAATGTAAGGAAATGTAAGGAAATGTAAGGAAATGAAAGGAAACGTTTTAGGAAAAGTTAAGTTCTGAGGTTAAAAGAGGAAATTAAGGCAAGGTGGCCTTAAGAAAATTTGTGGAGGAAATATGACATGAAATTGGGCTTGTAAAAGTGGCCTGGAAATGCCACTTAAAGGCTTAGCATGTGACGCCACCTACATGTGCAATTGGGCCAGGGTTCGAATCACTTAGGAAGCAGAAGAAAGCTTTTATTTTTGCGGCAACAAGAGGAAGAGATGGACGGCTTGGGGAGTCTTTGGGAGGAGTTTAAGATGAGGTTTTATTCTTATTAAAATTCGGCTAAAAGGGGTGATAAATGTGGATATTATTTCTTTTATTTTGATAGATAAGGAAGAGATAAAAGAGGATTATTATAGTATTATTTTTATTAGGAGATAAGAGATAAATATTGGATTAAGTTTTGTTGATAATTAAGTGATAAATCAAGGGATAAAGTTATCAAAATAGAAGAGTGGTGGCCAAGTAAGGGACTCTAGCCTAGTAAATTCGGCTATAAAAGGAAAAGAGAGGCCATTCTGCATTATTTTCTGTTCTTTGAAAGCCTCTGCCGAATTCTCTTCATCAAATCCTCTTCTTCTTTTATTTTTGCCAAGCCAAAATACCTTGTGTTCTAGCCGAATCCTCCATCTTTATTCTTCCTTCTCTTTTCTTTCTAATCCCTCCAAAAGCCAAAAGTTGTGAGAGCATCATTTAGCCATAGCCGAATCTCTGAAGGTTGAAGTGAAGGTGCAATCGATTTCTTCAAGTAAGGGTAAGATCTAGATTCGGTTTCCTTTCTTTTCTTTTTAAGCCTGTCGAAATTTAGGGACTAATCCCTCAAATTGTATTTTGGCCGAAACTATGGAAGGTGAATTTCAGGATTTCAGATCTAAGGTATTTCGGTATCTCCATTAATCAGGAAGAGAGTTTCGGGATTTAAAGATTTAAGGTAAGACATATGTATATTCGGCCAAAGGCCATATTTTATGTTTTAATGTTAGATTAAATCTAACATATGGTTATAGGAATTTCGACATCCTTAAGGGAGCAAGAATCAATTTCGGGAATTTTATCAGAAGGTAAGTGGATATGTAATCGGCCAAGGCCCTATCTTAGTACTTAGATCTATTTGCTTTAACCGAAAACTAACCAATTCAAGGGATCTAGTGACTAGCCGATTTGAAAATGGAAGAATACGAGTTTCCGGGATTTGAATAGTCATCAAATCAGCATCAAAGGTAAGTTTCAAGAATACAAATCCTACTAGGATTTGGTTTTATAGCCAAATAGGCTTTATGCTAATATATTAAGGTTGGCCGAATGTAGGAATTCAGATCTAAGGCATTAGATCAAGCTTTTCGGGATTTAAGTGAACCGCTAAGCAAATCAGGTGTGTACCCTACCCTAAGTTTTAATAAGTTCATGGCTATGTTTTAGATTAAATGTGTTATTAAGAATGTGAAAATATGGCTAAGTACCATGCTATGGTACAAAGTGCTCAGGTACGTTTCCTACTCCCAATAGGATTATGAAATATGTTATAAGTAACATGTGAATAAAGATAAGAACGTAAAATTTGGCATGTTAATGCATAATATTTATGATATGAGGCATATGGGTTATTGAAAAGGGGAAGTGAATGTGGTGACCTAAGACCACGAAATCTGAATGCGGTGACCTAAGACCGCAATATCTGAATGTGGTGACCTAAGACCATAATATCTGAACGTGGTGACCTAAAACCACGAGACTATAAGGGCGATGAGCACGTCAACTGCAGCGACTGCCTTCGATGGAGTGTAGCGGAAGGAGGGTCGACTTAGTAGTCCCCACGGTGTACAGGTTGGTACGGGGAAGTGTAGCGGATGGCTAATTAGGTTTGGGTTCGGGATTGCATCATTATTTTTACTTGTTATTTGAATATGTATGTGATATGATAATGCATGCCTGAAATATTGATTCTTAGTGTTGGTTACACATTGAGTCTGTTTGACTCACCCCGTTGTGGGAACCTTTTTCAGGTGACAATCAGTAATGGACCGGGTCGGCAGGAGCTCAAAGGTGGCCATGCACAGCAAGGAATTTAATTAATATGGATTTTTATTTCATTAAGTACTTTAATTTAATTTAAAATAAACTCTAATTATTTTGTCGCCTGAAATAAATGGGTTTCCATTATAAAATAAACTCGTTTTCAACTCAAGCCCAATCCAAAACAAACTTTCTTTCAAAACACACAAGTTTTTCCTAAGTAACAAAAAAATTTTGAACCGATTTTCTTCGAGGAACATACCAGATCCGGTCAAGGCCGGTGGGCCGGGTTTGGGGTGTTTCAAAACTAATTGGTCTCAAAGACCCTTGGCTTAGTGTTGAGGCGAAGCTGGCGGCATGAACTCAAGTTGATCGTTCTTTGTTAAGGAGTCTATGCGTAGCTTCTTCTGCTACTTCGGCATGGTGTTGATTTGCTCAAGGATCTAGAGTTTTGAAGAGTCTGAGATGAAGGAGAGAAAATAAAGAAGAAGTTAGATGGAGGGAAGGGGTAGGGGTTTAAATAGAATTTCAAATTGTATGCTCCCCCACGGCCGTGGTCACAGGGTGTGTTGATTTACACGGCCACCTCACATGGCCGTGTTATAGAGGTTGTTGTCACCCTATGCTCGTGTTTTTGAAGCAGTTTCTTTTGGCACGGTTGTTCTCCACGGGCGTGTCTCCTCCGTGGTTGATAAGTCAGTGGCTTCACACAGTTGCCAGCACGGGCGTGTTCTGTCCGTGGTATGCAAGTCAGTAGCTTCACACGGTTTCGGGCACGGCCGTGCCCTATCTTTCGGTGCCCGTGGGGAGGGTTTGTTGGATCCGTGACATTGGGGAGGGTGGTTGGGCTGACAGTACGGCCTGTGCCCTGTCAATGTGGTGGTTTAGGTGGTCCACACGGCCATGGACACGGCCGTGTGTAAGGCCGTGTGGACTGTAAAACCTGCATATTTTTGTTAGTTGAAAAAGGAAAGAAAAAGGAAAGGATAGATAAAAACAAAGGAGAAATAAGGTTAGTGCTCCGGTTGCCTCCCGAGAAGCGCTCGTTTATAGTCTTAAGCTAGACTTCCTCGTGTTTTGAAAAGTTTAGGGAGGTTTAAAAGTTTGAATATCTTCCCTCGTACTTACTGTTTTATTCTCTTGGCAAGGTTGAAGTCGAGAAGTGATTACTTTATAAGTGCTGAATTTTGGATTGCTTACTTCGACAATTCCGTTTGGGAAGATATCATGTACCTTGAGAAGGATTTCTCCCTTTTCCTTCAGGTCTTTTGTGGGGATGCAAGACTCGGCTTTATCTAACAGACCCTGGTTTCCTATTTTAAAGTGATTTGATGCCTCCACGAGCTCTTCTAGTGGTTCCTCTGGTTTTACCTTGTGTGATTTCAGTTCTTCCTCGTGTAATTCCACTTTGTCGATATGAGTTGGCTCAGGGTTTAGGCCTTGTGTTGTTTCCTATGATAAAGATTGAATAATTTGGTTATCTATTAAAGTGGCTTTCTTACCTTCATCGACTGTTGTCCTGGCCGAGTCGAGGGCTTGAAGATTGATCGATTCATCTCCTACACGAAGTATGAGCTCACCAGTAGCAACATCAATTTTAGTCCTGGCAGTTGCTAGGAATGGTCTTCCTAAAATTAAGGGGATTGAGTTATCCTCATCCATGTCTAAGACAACAAACTCTACTGGGAAAACAAATTTGTCGATATTGACGAGAACATCTTCGATAATGCCCCTAGGAATTCTAACAGTTTTATCAGCTAGTTGAATACTCATCCTAGTTTGTTTGGGCTTCCCTAGACCTAGTCGTTTAAACAATGTATAAGGCATGACATTTATGCTTGCCCCTAAATCAGCTAACGCATTATCAATATTTAAACTACCAAATAAACATGGAATTGTAAAACTCCCTAGATCTTTTAGTTTCTGTGGTAGTCTATTTTGTAACATTGCTGAGCACGTTGTGTTCAGTTCCACGTGATGCTCTTCATCTATTTTGCGTTTGTTGGTCAAGAGCTGTCTTAAAAATTTTCTCGAATCTAGCATCTGAAAAAGAGCTTCAAGAAGGGGTAAGTTAATATGTAATTTCTTTAAAAGTTTAAGAAACTTACCGAACTGTTCCTCTAAATCGTCTCTTTTTAAGGCTTCATGATAAGGTATGCGGGGTTGATACTCCTTAATTACCGTCTTTGGCTTCTCTTGTGATACCTCTTTTTCACCTTCGTCTACCTTCTTTTCTGGTATTGGATTCGGTTCAGTTAATCCGTTACTATCCTGAGTTGTAATTGCTTGAATTTGCTCCTTAGGATTATCTTCAGTGTTACTTGGTAGACGTACTTGCGGTCGTTCTGACATTAGCTTTGTGAGTTGTTCAACTGCATTACTAACTTCCTTGACTGACTTAGCAATTTCATCGAGTCGTCTCTCGTTAATTTTGACTGCTTTATCAGTTTCTTGAAGATGTTCCTCGAAGGATAGTTTCTTTTCTTGTGGATAGGGCTGATTTCGGAAGTTTTGAGGAGGTTGTTGCCTTTGATTTCCTTAGTTTCCTTGTCCTCCCCACGAAAAATTTGGGTGATTCCTCCAACCTGGATTGTAAGTATTACTATAAGGATTATTATTAGATCAAAAATTATTACCTATATAGTTCATTTGTTCATCTTCTGCTCCTGGTTGGTAGGGTGGGTACTCAGGATTCGCCACAGTTCCACTTGCATCGCACTGCATGATTGGATGTACCTGTGATAAACACAAATTATCAAGCTTTTTATTCATCATCTCTAGCTGTGTTGATAGCATGGTCATGGCATCGATGTTGAAAAATCCTACTGATTTTGTCAGTTTGGTCCTTAAAGCTTGCCACTGATAATTGTTTAATGACATTTCCTCAATGAACTTGTAGGCTACTTATGGGGTTTTGTTGTTCAATGTTCCACCGACGGCTGAATCTATAAGTTGTCTCGTTGAGGGGTTTACACCATTGTAAAAGGTTTGGACTTGTAGCCACAAGGGTAGGCCATGGTGTGGGCACCTTCTCAAGAGATCTTTGAATCTCTCCCATGCGTCGTATAGCGTCTCTACATCCATCTGCACAAAAAAAGAGATATCATTCCGTAATTTGGCCGTTTTGGCCGGTGGGAAATATTTCATCAATAACTTTTCGGTCATCTGATCCCATTGTTTAACCATTGATTTAGCTTTATTTCTTAATGAAAAATGGAATAACCGAAGATGTATGGCATCATCAGAAACACCATTTATCTTGAAGGTATCACAGAACTCTAAAAAGTTAGCTATGTGCATGTTTGGATCTTCATCCTGTAAACCATCAAATTGGACAAACTGTTGAATCATTTGTATTGTGTTAGGCTTTAATTCAAAATTGTTAGCAGATATAGCAGGCCTAACAATACTAGATTCTGCTCCTGTTAAATGCAGTTTCGCATAATCGAACATTGTGCGTGGAGCATTGTTGTCACCCATATCGCGTGGTGGTGGGTTGGTTTCGTCCACCCCTCCAGTAGGATTGGATCTAGCTTCTTCCTCTCTCTCTGTGTAATCTAAGGCTCACCTGGTTTCCCGACGATTCCTACGAGCGGTAGCTTCGATTTCATTGTAGAATACCAAAGGTCCCCTCGAGTTCCTTCTAGACATAAACTAGAGGTACCTGTTTGAAAAGAATGAGAGAAAAATTCAGTAAATAAAAAGAAAAACAAAAAGAAGAATAAATTGAGAAAAATAAAAATTAGGACTAAAGTAATAAAAATAGGGTTTTCTTAATATTTTAATTCCCCGGCAACGGCGCCAAAAACTTGATCGCTGTAAAATCAGAGTTTTAAAAATTTAAAAAAGAATGATCAAACCTGGAGACTAACTCTGACAACGATATTAAGGCAAGTGTACCTATCGAACAGTAGTATAGCTTAGGCAAGACCAGTTATCGAACCCAAAGGAACTAAAAGTATTAATACTCACCTTCTTCTTATTATTTAGTCTTAAAGTTAGAGTGAAGTTTACTTTTTAAACTAAATCGACGACAGCTAAACTAAGGACACAAAGACAAGAAGACGAATAGGAAAATAACTTTGAGGGAAAACTCAGTTGATTACGAAGATACCCTCAGGAAGAATCCACCTAGACTTCGCTTATTAATTAACCCTAAATTATATGATTTCTTTTACTTAGCTTGATCCGTAAGACTCCCTAACCTATATTAAACCCTATCTCGAGGTGAATAACGTCTAACCCTAGGTTAATTACTAGAACTCTCGTTCGCTTATAATAACCCCCTAGGATAGCAGTAAATTGATCAATGGACTCCCATATTAGGTTTCACCCTAATCCGGCAAAATCTCGTAACCCTATCTCTTGGCGCCCGATCAACTCCGCTTAATTATGTTAGATCTTCTCTTAGGCAGGGTCTATTTCTCCTCCACCTAAGCACATTAGATTTGGATTAAGCAACACAATTAAGAACAAACTAAGTAATTTATCATATAACTTAAAAGTCAAATAATAAAATCCATCTAGGTTTCATCCCCTTTAGGTATCTGAGGGGTTTAGTTTGTAACACCCCAAACCCGGTCAATACGCCACGACCAAATTTGGTATGTCACTAAGGAAAATATTTTTGAGAGAATCGAATTAACAATTAAATTTTGTGAAAAACTCATTGAAATTCTTTATTTGTAGAAAATAAGTTAATACTGAAATTTACTTTGAAATTACATAAAACCTTAAAATAAGTAAATAAATCATAGGTTAGAAAAGGCTATATCATTTTAAGAAAAACTCGAATTATTACTTTGAAAACCATTTGCATTTGATTGTAGAAACTTAATTTTTTTGAAAATCATTTAAATTATCGAAAGCACTTAAGTTGTTAAAATTATCAAATGATTTATGTTACCCGCTGGTAACGTTTTAAAAACCATCGCGTTGTGTAGTTTAGAAAACTTTGTGCTCAATTTATTATAATAATCATGAAATGTATAAACCATATTTAAAACATGTTCAAAACATAAAAATAATCCAAAACATAATTAAACAGGCCTTATTACAAATCCATAAAATATAAAAACCAAATTAACGTAAAGTACCCAAATGGAAGTTCATATAAAACCAACTTTTATTGCATGGCCTCCTCGAGTTCATCCGGCTCCATATCCGCGATCTCACGAATCACCTGAAAATATAAGGGAGAAGGTGAGTCACCAAGACTCAGTGTATATTCCCTCTCCCGGGTAATTACCACATACTTACACAAATTATAACAAAGCAATATATGCATAATGTACCCAACCTAGCCATCCATAACTCCTTTTCTACCCCGTGTGGTACCAAACCACTGGTGGTGCCAAACCACTGGTGACCGAAGTCACGAAATAAATGTGATACCAAATCACTGGTGACCGAAGTCACGAATAATCCATCTGTGGGGCCAACCCGCGTGTGATACCAAATCACTGGCAGACAATCCCATATCTCAAAAGTGGGGCCAACCCACGGTGGAATTAACCACAGGGACAAGTCGCTATGAGGTGCCAAGCCTCTGGTGTCCGAAGACACGAAATGTGATACCAAATCACTGGTGGTGCCAAACCACTGGTGTCCGAAGACATGATTCATCAAGTTGTGGGGCCAACCCACGTGTGATACCAAATCACTGGCGTCGATCCCATATCTCAAAAGTGGGGCCAACCCACGGTGGTATTAACCACAAGGACGAGAAGCTATGAGGTGCCAAACCTCTGGTGTCCGAAGACACAAATGTGATACCAAATCACTGGAGATACCAAATCTCTGGTGTCTGAAGACACAAATGTGATACCAAATCACTGGTGACCGAAGTCACAATCTTCCCCCTCCTCTCATATTGCCCATACCAATGTAATAGATAAACAAATCATGTCAATATACTATGATATGAATCATATAATAAATATATCATAAATCGTAGATCATGATTTCAATCCACATGTATTAACAACATATCGAAACGGACTTACCCGAATCCTCATTCATACCATCATGGTATCAAATCCAAATCTCATCGTTTTTCCACTTTCATAATATGATTAGTAATAACACACATATACATACATATATAAACCAAGGTATAAAGTGTGTAAGATACACACCTTTCACCAAAAGCAAAAATCTAACTTTTGGAGATCCGATCTATCGCACTAGATCACCTTGTCCTACAATCGGCCAACACTTAAATTATAAACAAAGGCCATTCGGCCATATCACTAAATCCAATGAGTTATCACTTCGAAATACCAAGTCTTACCTAAACTTACCCAAATTGATTGACAAAGAAACGAGGCTTAGTTGATTGCTTCCAACGTCCCGAGAAGCCTAAATGAAATCGATTCCTAGAATGATTAGAACCTTGCAAACCAATGCCCAAAGATTCGGCCGATGTCCACAAGAAAGTGATATATAAAGGAGAAAGAAATAATATAAAAATCGGCCAAGAATACCTACTCTTTTCCAAAATCAATCGAAGAAATCAAATGAAGTCCTACCCTTGAATATTCGGTCAAAAATAAATCAAAAGAATATGAGAGTTTCGGCTATATGGTTATGGAAGATGAAAAATATGTGAGTAGAAAAGAGAATTGAAATGAGAGAGAATTCGGTTTAATCATCAAAAGGAAAGAGAGAGTTTGAAGAAGAGAATGGTTCGGCCAAAAAGGAAGAGAAAGAAAATGTGGTTGAACAAAAGTCAAATGAAGGAATGAGAGAGATGAGAGAAATGAGGTTCGGCCAACACCTATTTTGCCTAAAAGAAAAGTGCACAAAATTCATATGTTGTTTCAGTTTCAAGAGAAAAATGAAAGGAAGAGAATAGCTTTTTTAGTTCAACAAAAAGAAGGCTAAAACACAAGCAAAATTTGCACCAAAGTGCCTAGGTACTTTCGGCCAAAGGAAAAGTTTTTGGAGAGGAAGAGAAAAGTGCCAAAAGATGCACAAAAAGCTAAAGTTGACCAACAATCCCCCCTCAAAACACCTAACAACATTCGGCCACCCCCCTAGACACCCATGCTGTCCACATACATGCACTAAAGGCCTAGGATTACTTTCCAAAACATCTTCCATATTCCATGCCTTTGTCCCCTCATCATACCATAACTTTAAGATTCTTATCCCAACTTTCATGCTTTCCTTAAACATATGTTCAACTTACCAAAAGATGAAAGTCCAACCTATCATAAACATAAGTTGACCGTCCATAAATGCTATGATGAAACAAAAATCCTCAAAATGCTTTCCTTGATACTCGAACCACTAACCTCAAGCAACCCTTCAAGAGCCTTATCCACTATGCCATTAACTCCTCATGTGCTTTAATTTAACACTTAAATTAACTTAAGTGTCAAGCTCACTTAATCCACTTCATTAAATAAACTATACTAGAATTTATTCTAACTTCCTAAATAAAAACAAGCCTTCACAAGACTATGCTAAGCACACAAACAATACTACCCGAGCTAACACAAGTAACTAGATGACACACAAATTTTTCCTAAAGCCCATGGCCCAATCGGCCCAATCCTATTAGGCCCAATTTCGGGATGTTACAGTTCTACCCTCCTTAAAAATAATTTCGTCCTCGAAATTACTTACTAACGATCAAACGTACAGTCTAACTCACCACACTACGCTCTTGCTGTGCACTCTGATCTTAATAACACTACTATACTACTAACAACATTTGAATACGTCAACCCACATCAATCAAAGCAGTATATGGAAATCCAATGATCAAGAACATACTGGTGATGATGTCCGGTGCGTCGCCCTCCTCTCGACGTCTCGCTGCATACACCAACCCAGGCTGTCTTGCCTCAGTATTGCCTGCACCTCTGCCCGATGCTCCGCGACCTCGACCAGAACCATTACCTCCTCTACCGTTATCACGACCTCTCTGCGGTGACGGTCCCTCCTTTCTGAACTGAGCACGATCTTGACCTTCAGATTGATTCCTAGCTTGCTTACATGGACAGTCCCTCACACGATGATCCAGCGAGCCACACTCAAAACATCCTTTCCCACCGGTCCAACATTCGCCCCAATGAAATTTTCCGCATCTGTTACACCGTACTGGTCCCTGATTAGTAGTAACAGGCCTCCCAGACTGATTCGGCCCATTCTGCCTAACCCTTTTTGAGAATCTTCGTCCGACCCAGATGATTCAAAACCTCTCTTATGCTTATTCCTATCGTAACTCTACCTTGCAGATTCCTTTATCCCTTCGGCTATCTTAGCCTTTTCAACCAAAGCAGCAAACTCTCGCTCCTGATGTGGAGCAATCAACAATCTCAGCTCGTCCTTCAAACCATCTTCGAATCGAACACATCGCTCGTGCTCCGAAGCCACAATACCTCCAGCATACCGGCTCAATCTTAAGAACTCGGCCTCATATTCTGATACAGATTTACTCCCTTGGACCAAACTCAAAAATGCCTTACGCTGCGCATCAACGTAACTAGACCCGATATACTTCTTCTGATACGCTGTCTTGAAGAAGTCCCAAGTGAGATCCTCCGCTGCAGCACCATTCCGAACTGTGAGCCACCACTGATATGACTCGTCACGAAGAAGTGACACTATCCCTTTCAGCTTTTCCTCGGCATTGAGATCCAGATCATCCATAATTCGCTCCGTCGCCTCTAACCAATATTCAGCTGAGCTGGGAGCTACACCCGAAACACCTCGAAATACCTCGGCTCTGTTGGCTCGGAGACGCTCAGGTACTGACTTCCGAGCTCCCGCGCCTCCACCTACTCCAGCTACCCTCTCAAGAACTCGCAGCATCGCCTGAGACACTGCGTCATCCCCCGTTTGATCCTGATGCTCAACTCCAACCGCTGGTGGTGGAACTGGTGGTACCTCATTCTCGGATCCTTGACCAGACCTTACTGGCTCAGACACAGCCATCCTACCTCGACCACGTCCACGCATAACACGACCTCGACCTCGAGTACTCATGTCTAACGTCTCGACTTATCTGATTAAAAAGTTTTATGAATTAATCAATATTCCACTTTCTTTAAAGCACAGTTTTATGAAAAGTTTTAATAAGAGATTTCGCGAGTACACCAAACCTATAGTCTTGGGTCTCTAAAGTAGTTCCTACTACTATATAGTCATATCAACATCACTATAATCATATCATCAAAATCAACAGTTTTGATGTACTTACCAGAGCGGATTGATGCCGGAGACTCGGGGCCATGCCTTTCCAAACATAAAATTTTCAACAATAACATTTTAAAACTATGCTTTAAAACATTTTGGGCCTCGGGCCCACAGCCGAGCTTTTGAACTTAGCTCTGATACCAATTTGTAACACCCCAAACCCGGTCAATACGCCACGACCAAATTTGGTATGTCACTAAGGAAAATATTTTTGAGAGAATCGAATTAACAATTAAATTTTGTGAAAAACTCATTGAAATTCTTTATTTGTAGAAAATAAGTTAAAACTGAAATTTACTTTGAAATTACATAAAACTTTAAAATAAGTAAATAAATCGTAAGTTAGAAAAGGCTATATCATTTTAAGAAAAACTCGAATTATTACTTTGAAAACCATTTGCATTTGATTGTAGAAACTTAATTTTTTTGAAAATCATTTAAATTATCGAAAGCACTTAAGTTGTTAAAATTATCAAATGATTTATGTTACCCGCTGGTAACGTTTTAAAAACCATCGCGTTGTGTAGTTTAGAAAACTTTGTGCTCAATTTATTATAATAATCATGAAATGTATAAACCATATTTAAAACATGTTCAAAACATAAAAATAATCCAAAACATAATTAAACAGGCCTTATTACAAATCCATAAAATATGAAAACCAAATTAACGTAAAGTACCCAAATGGAAGTTCATATAAAACCAACTTTTATTGCATGGCCTCCTCGAGTTCATCCGGCTCCATATCCGCGATCTCACGAATCACATGAAAATATAAGGGAGAAGGTGAGTCACCAAGACTCAGTGTATATTCCCTCTCCCGGGTAATTACCACATACACAAATTATAACAAAGCAATATATGCATAATGTACCCAACCTAGCCATCCATAACTCCTTTTCTACCCCGTGTGGTACCAAACCACTGGTGACCGAAGTCACGAAATAAATGTGATACCAAATCACTGGTGACCGAAGTCACGAATAATCCATCTGTGGGGCCAACCCACGTGTGATACCAAATCACTGGCAGACAATCCCATATCTCAAAAGTGGGGCCAACCCACGGTGGAATTAACCACAGGGACAAGTCGCTATGAGGTGCCAAACCTCTGGTGTCCGAAGACACGAAATGTGATACCAAATCACTGGTGGTGCCAAACCACTGGTGTCCGAAGACACAAATGTGATACCAAATCACTGGTGACCGAAGTCACAATCTTCCCCCTCCTCTCATATTGCCCATACCAATGCAATAGATAAAAAAATCATGTCAATATACTATGATATGAATCATATAATAAATATATCATAAATCGTAGATCATGATTTCAATCCACATGTATTAACAACATATCGAAACGGACTTACCCGAATCCTCATTCATACCATCATGGTATCAAATCCAAATCTCATCGTTTTTCCCACTTTCATAATATGATTAGTAATAACACACATATACATACATATATAAACCAAGTTATAAAGTGTGTAAGATACACACCTTTCACCAAAGCAAAAATCTAACTTCCGGAGATCCGATCTATCGCACTAGATCACCTTGTCCTACAATCGGCCAACACTTAAATTATAAACAAAGGCCATTCGGCCATATCACTAAATCCAATGAGTTATCACTTAGAAATACCAAGTCTTACCTAAACTTACCCAAATCGATTGACAAAGAAACGAGGCTTAGTTGATTGCTTCCAACGTCCTGAAAAGCCTAAATGAAATTGATTCCTAGAATGATTAGAACCTTGCAAACCAATGCCCAAAGATTCGGCCTATGTCCACAAGAAAGTGATATAGAAAGGAGAAAGAAATAATAGAAAAATCGGCCAAGAATACTTACTCTTTTCCAAAATCGATCGAAGAAATCAAATGAAGTCCTACCCTTGAATATTCGGTCAAAAATAAATCAAAAGAATATGAGAGTTTCGGCTATATGGTTATGGAAGATGAAAAATATGTGAGTAGAAAAGAGAATTGAAATGAGAGAGAATTCTGTTTAATCAACAAAAGAAAAGAGAGAGTTTGAAGAAGAGAATGGTTCGGCCAAAAAGGAAGAGAAAGAAAATGTGGTTGAACAAAAGTCAAATGAAGAAAAGAGAGAGATGGGAGAAATGAGGTTCGGCCAACACCTATTTTGCCTAAAAGAAAAGTGCACAAAATTCATATGTTGTTTCGGTTTCACGAGAAAAATGAAAGGAAGAGAATAGCATTTTTAGTTAAACAAAAAGAAGGCTAAAACACAAGCAAAATTTGCACCAAAGTGCCTAGGTACTTTCGGCCAAAGGAAAAGTTTTTGGAGAGGAAGAGAAAAGTGCCAAAAGATGCACAAAAAGCTAAAGTTGACCAACAATCCCCCCCCAAAACACCTAACAACATTCGGCCATCCCCCTAGACACCCATGCCGTCCACATACATGCACTAAAGGCCTAGGATTACTTTCCAAAACATCTTCCATATTCCATGCCTTTGTCCCCTCATCATACCATAACTTTAAGATTCTTATCCCAACTTTCATGCTTTCCTTAAACATATGTTCAACTTACCAAAAGATGAAAGTCCAACCTATCATAAACATAAGTTGACCGTCCATAAATGCTATGATGAAATAAAAATCCTCAAAATGCTTTCCTTGATACTCGAACCACTAACCTCAAGCAACCTTTCAAGAGCCTTATCCACTATGCCACTAACTCCTCATGTGCTTTAATTTAACACTTAAATTAACTTAAGTGTCAAGCTCACTTAATCCACTTCATTAAATAAACTATACTAGAATTTATTCTAACTTCCTAAATAAAAACAAGCCTTCACAAGACTATGCTAAGCACACAAACAATACTACCCGAGCTAACACAAGTAACTAGATGACACACAAATTTTTCCTAAAGCCCATGGCCCAATCGGCCCAATCCTATTAGGCCCAATTTCGGGATGTTACATAGTTCATAATAAATAAACAAAACATCGCAAGAGAAAAGGTAACACAAAACATAGAAAAAATCCTAAAACCACCTGAAGGAATCGAAGGAGAATTCTGCTGTCTTGAGTATAATTCTGGCTTCTTGGGATGGATCAACTGGCTATCCTCGTGTTATTCTCTAACTCTGACCTTCTCGACTTGGCTCCTTGGCCTCGCTTTTGCTCCCTTAAACAGGTGATACTTGGGACTTATTTATAGGCTCTTGGAATGCGATTCTTTCTCCCTAATTATCCTTTTTTGACTAGAATTGCTCTTTCCAACGTCAGAGGCACGGCCTTGTCACACGCCCGTGTGAATCGAGACCTAACCATGTTCGGATTTCTCTTGAGGCACGGCCGTGTGTGACGGAGTTGAGGCCATGCTGTAGGTGTTCGTCGAGGCACGACCGTGTGTGCTTTGGGCCAGGCCATGTCGATTTCGTGTTAAGGCCCGTTTACTCCGTTTTAGGCCCGTTTTGTGTTCTTTTCATCCTCGGGTGCTTTTCTGGGTATAAGACATGAAAAGAAAGGATTAAGAGCACATTTTTATATAAAATAAGGGATAAATCATCCAAAAGCATACTAAATGTGGGTCTAAAATATGTTACTTTTACGGTTTATCAATCATGCCCAATCGTGTTGGGTTGTGGTTTTTTGTTTGACCAAATAAACGAATATCCTTTCAAATTTTATCCAAATTTTCGAAATAAGGTAATATTTGTGCATTTGAAAATTCGAAGAAATCGTGCCCAATCGTGCTGGGTGTGGTTTTTTCGTTTGTCCAAACAACCAAATACCCTTTTAGAATTTCAATACATGTGCTTGGAGAATTTTGGGGATGAGCTTGAATTCGGGGACTCATATTGTCGTATCCAATCATGCTGGATGTGATATTTTATTCTTTCGGAACAAGGGAATCTTAATATTCAATCAAGTTATTTAAAATTATAGAAGAAAAAAGAATAGAATTTCAAAATCTTTTCAAAGTTTTCAACATTAGGACATCAATTAATCAATTTCGTACTAATTTTGGGCGTTGCGAGGGTGCTAATCTTTCCTCGCACGTAACCGACTCCCGAACCCGTTTTCTCGAATTTTGCAGACCAAAATATTTTTATAAGTAATCCGATCACACCTAAACAAAAAAAGATTGGTGGCGACTCCTACTTTTAAAGTCGATCCCCATTTTTCAAAACTCGATAAAAGAAAATGGTTTTGATAGTAGGCTTTTAGTGGAGTGAGTGGGTTAAAACCTAAGTGCCTTTATCATCTCTGTATATCAAATCAAAGGTGTGGTCTCGACATGTATAATTGATGCAAGTTCTAGAATAACCAATCAATGTTGACACACTCATAATAAAAAAAAAAGTGAGCACAAAAAAGAATATATGCTCTTATAAGGTTCAAAGGCTCACAAAAATTATGGGTATTTGATATCAACCTCATAAATTTCAAACTTTTAGGTAATAATTAAATTCAAGTCAACAACCTAAAAATTTTAAATTTGGAAAAAAATAGATTTATCATGCTTGATTCTCTAGTATCCTTCAAATTTAATCATCAATGCACAATTATCCATGACTTAATCCAAAACATATCAATAAAAATCATAAATCAAAGGAATTTCCATTCTAATCATAATATGAGAAACTTACTTCAAGACAAGATATCATTAAAGGATTTGAGAATAATGAAGAAAATTAGGCACTTTCTTGAAATAACTATTCACCCCCCACACTTAAGATGTACATTGTCCTTAATGTACAAAGATATATATGCATTTTAAGGGAGAGAGGGAGGTGAGACTTCCTGAATTTGGATGGTTTCCTGGAGTTGGAAGTCGATAGGGGTGGTGGCTGCTGCCGAGCTCAGCGCTAGATGAAGAAATTGGAGAGCTCGTAGAGAATTAGCCAGGAATTATTAAGACACATTTAAAACAAACTAAATATATAATTAAAGACAAGAAAGATAAAGAGAAACAAAATAGTAATGTAAATAAAATTAAAATGAAAGATGAATGGACCGAAGAGTCCTTATTGTTAGACGGTTCGCGAGGTGGGTGTGACCTCTAAGGCTGTGGAGGTGCTGGCGGTGGCAGAAGTGGTGTGATTCCCAAGCAGCCTTTAGAACCTCTAAGGCTGCTTTGAGATGGTGGTCATGGTTTCGGTGTGATTTCCTAGCAACCTTTTGAACCTGAAACTAAGAAACTAAAATAAAATAAACTAATTTAACCATAAGAGTGTCAAAAAGAAGGAAAATAAAGGAGAAGATAAAGGTAAAACAAAAGATAAATGGTCTCAAAGACCCCTGGCTTGTCGAGTGGATAAAGCGGCCGGCATGAACTTATGTAGATCAGTCTCCATGAGGGAGACTGTGCTGGGATCCTTCCGCTTCTTTGACATGGTTACGATGTGGTTAGTTAAATGTTAGGGAAGAAAAGTGGAGAGAGATTTGAGAAAGAAAAAGGAAAAGAAAATGGTCTAGAGAAAATGAGGAGTGGGTGAGAAGAGGGAGGGGTGGGTGGTTTAAATAGAATTTCAAATCTGACACCTCCCCACGCCCGTGGAATGTGGGCGTGTCGAATCACACGGTCGCCTCGCACAGCCGTGTAGCTGGTCTTGTTGTTTTTCCCACGCCCATGTTAGGGTAGCCATGGCCGTGTGTGAGTAAACAGTGTCGTCCACGGCCGAGTCGCAGGGTCGTGGGGTTTTGTCGGTGCCCGTGGGGTGGTGGTTGGAGTCCGTGACTCGAAGATTTGATTCGTCTGACTCGTACTGTTTCTACTATGTCAGTACGGAGATTCGTGTGGTCCACACGGCCATGGCCGTGTGCAAGGCCGTATGGCCTGGAAATCTGCACTTGGTTAGCTTATAGTTAAATTCTAAAAAGGAAAAAATAAAAATAAAAGAAAGAGTAAAATTTTGAAAAAAATGTAATGGGGTTAGTACTCGGGTTGCCTCCCGAGAAGTGCTCGTTTAAAGTCTTAAGCTAGACTTACCTATTATTCGCCTAATTATGGTGGTTTGAAGAGTTGAATATCTTCTCTCATACTATCAATTCTACGATAAAGTTTGAGTCGAGTGGCATTTACCTTAAAAGTGCCGAATTCAGAGTGAGTTACCTCGACTGTTCCGTACGGGAAGATATTGAGTACCTCAAGAGGAATTTCTTTTTCTGCCTTCAGGTTGGATGTGGTGATTCGAGGGTCTCCTTTATTTAACAGTAGTCGGTCTCCTATTTTGAAGTGATTTGATGTTCCAATAAGTTCGTCTAGGTGTTCCCTTGGTGTTACTTCGTGTGGTTGTGATTTATATTTTAAATGTGTTTTCCACTCGTCTAGTTCATCAATGTGAAGCCGTCGTTCCTCGTGTGATATTTCTTTGTTCTTATGAGGTATAAGCTCTGGCTTGGTTGTGTGATTCTGTGGTTCTTCCTACAAAGAGGGTTTAGCGGAAAGCTTATCAATAGAATTTACGTTCTCACCTTTGTCATTCGATGTCCTAGCCGAGTCGAGAGCTTGAAGAGTGACTGTCTCTTCACCTACATAGAGTATGAGTTCACCTACGTCGACATCAATTTTAGTTCTGGCAGTTGCTAAAAATGGTTGCCCTAAAATTAGAGGGATAGTGTTGTCCTCATCCATGTCTAAAACAACAAAGTCTACCGGGAATACGAATTTGTCAATCTTCACAAGTACATCTTCAATTATTCCCCTAGGAACTCTAATAGTTTTATCAGCTAGTTGAATGCTCATCCTAGTTTGTTTGGGTTTCCCTAGACCTAGTTGTTTAAACAATTTATAAGGCATGGCATTTATGCTTGCCCCTAGATCAGCTAACGCAGTATCAATAGTTAAACTACCAATTAAGCATGGAATTGTAAAACTCCTCGATCTTTCAATTTCTGTGGTAGTTTATTTTGCAACATTGCTGAGCACACTGCGTTCAATTCCACATGTGATTCCTCGTCTATCTTTCGCTTATTTATCAATAGCTTCTTTAAAAATTTCCTAGAATCTAGCATCTGTGAAAGAGCTTCAAGAAACGGTAAGTTAATATGTAATTTCTTTAAAAGTTTAAGAAACTTACCGAATTGTTCTTCTGTGTCGTCCTTCGTTATTGCTTAGGGATATGGTATGCGAGGTTTGTACTATTTGATTATTGGTTTTGGCTTGTTATGGACCTCAACCATATTTTCTTCTACCGTATTCTTTCGCTTTGAATTAGGTTCATCTAACCCTTCACTATCTTGAGCTGTTATGGCTTGAACTTGCTCTCTTGGGTTAGTCTCGGTGTTGCTCGGTAGTCTTCCCTGTGGTCTCTCAGAAATCTGCTTAGCAAGTTTCCCGAGTTGATCCTTGAACTCCTGTAACAATGCCTTAAGTTTTGTTTCTACCTTCTGGAAACGTGTTTCTGAGGCTGCTATGAAGTTTTTTAGCACCTCTTCAAGGTTCGACTTCTTTTCCTGTGGGTAGGGCTGTTGTTAGAAGTTTTGGGATGGTTGTTGCCTTTGATTTCTTTGACCGCCCCATGAGAAATTGGGGTGGTTTTTCTAACCTGGATTATAAGTATTACTATAAGGGCTATTGTTAGATCAGAAATTGTTACCCATATAATTCATTTGTTCTCTCTACATGCCCTATCCGTAGGGTGGGTACTCAGGATTCACCACTCCTTCACTTGCGTCGCACTGCATAACTGGATGTGCCTGCGAAGAACCATAGAAACTATCAAATTTTTTATATAGCAATTCTACCTGATTTGATAGCGCAGTTACTGCATCAATGTTGAAAATTCCGGCTGCTTTGGATGGCCTTGTCCTTGTAACTTGCCACTGATAGTTATTCAGTGACATCTCTTCTATAAACTCGTAGGCTGCTTCAGGAGTTTTGTTGTTCAGGGTTCTGCCAGCTGAATCGATTAATTGTCGTGTTGAAGGGTTCACACCATTGTAAAAAGTTTGGACCTGTAGCCACAATGGTAATCCATGGTGTGGACACATTCTCAACAAATCCTTGTATCTCTTCCATGCGTCGTAAAGTGTCTCTGAATCTATCTGTACCAAAGAAGAGATATCATTCCTTAATTTGGCCGGTGGAAAATATTTTAATAAAAAATTTTCGGTCATTTGATCCCATGTAGTGATTAACTGATAAAACGTAAAAGTAACATATTTTAATCCCACATTTAGCTTACTTTTTGATGATTTATTCCTTGTTTTGTATAAAAAGGTGCTTGTAATCCTTTCTTGTCATGTCTTAGACCTAGGAAAGCACCCGAGGATGAAAAGAACACAAATTGGGCCTAAAACGGAGTAAATGGGCCTTAGCATGAAATTGACACGACCTGGCCCATAGCCCGCACGGTCGTGCCTCGACGAACACTTAGAGCACGGCCTCAACTCCGCCTCACACGGCCGTGCCTCACTTTAGAAGTCCGAACACGATCTGGTCTCGATCCACACGTGCGTGTGACATGGCCGTGGCTCTGTCGCTACAAAAAGCAATTTCAGTCGGAAAAGGATACTTCGGGAGAAAGAATCGCATTCCAAGAGTCTATATATCCCCCAAGTACCACCTTTGAAAGGCATCGAAAGCTAGGCCAAGGAGCCAAGCTGAGAAGGTCAGAATTAGGGAAAAACTCGAGGATAGCCAGTTGATCCATCTCAAGAAGCCGGAGTTATACTCAAGACGACAGAATTCTCCTTCAATTCCTTCAGGGGGTTTTAGGAATTTCTTATGTTTTGTTTTATCTTTTCTCTTGCGATGTTTTCTTTATTCATTATGAACTAAGCCCCTTAGATACCTGAAGGGGATGAAACTTAGATGAATCTTGTTATTTGATTTTTAAGTTATATGATGAATTACTTAGTTTGTTCTTAATTATGTTGCTTAATCCAAATCTAATGTGCTTAGGTGGAGGAGGAATAGACCCTGCCTAAGAGAAGATCTAACATAATTAAGCGGAGTTGATCGAACGCCTAGAGATAGGGTTACGAGATTTTGCTGGATTAGGGTGAAACCTAATATGGGAGTCCATTGATCGATTTACTACTATCCTGGGGGGTTATTATAAGTGAACGAGAGTTCCACTAATTAACCTAGGGTTAGACGTTATTCGCCTCGAGAGAGGGTTTAATATAAGTTAGGGAGTCTCACGGATCAAGCTAAGTAAAGAAATCATATAATTTGGGGTTAGATAATAAGTGAAGTCTAGGTGGATTCTTCCCGAAGGTATCGTCGCAATCAACTGAGTTTTTCTTCAAAGTTATTTTCCAATTCGCTCTTCTTGTCTTTGTGTTCTTAGCTTAAGTTTTTGACAATATAGTTTAAAAGCAACCTTCACTTTAATTTAGGTTAAACAATAAAAAGAAATTGAGTATTAATACTTTTAGTTCCTTTGGGTTCGATAATCTAGTCTTGCCTAAGCTATACTACTGTTCGATAGGTACACTTACCTTTAACCGTTGTCAGAGTTAGTCTCCAGGTTCGATCCTTCTTTTATAAATTTTTTAAAGCTCTGATTGCAGCGATCAAGTTGTTGGCGCCGTTGCCGGGGAACTAAAATATTAAGAAAACTCTCTTTTTATTACTTTAGCCCTAATTTTTATTTTTCGCAATTTATTTTTTTATTTCTATTTTTACTTTTAGCTGAAATTTTCTTTCTTTCTTTTCTCTAGTAGGTACCTCTAGTTTATGACTAGAAGGAACCCAAGAGGACCTTTGATATTCGACAGTGAAATTGAAGCTACCGCTCGTAGTAATCTTCGGGAAACCAGGCGATCCCTAGATTACAAAGAAAGGGAGGAAGAAGGCAGATCCAATCCTATTGAAGGGATGGACGAAAACAACCCACCACCACGTGATGTGGGGGAAAATAATGCTCAATGCACAATGTTTGATTACGCGAAACCACATTTGACAGGAGCAGAATCAAGTATTGTTAGGCCTGCTATATCTGCTAATAATTTCGAATTAAAGCCTAACACAACACAAATGATCAACAGCTTGTTCAATTTGATAGTTTGCAGGACGAAGATCCAAACATGCTTATAGCTAACTTTTTAGAGTTCTGTGATACTTTTAAGATAAATGGCGTTTCTGATGATGCCGTACGTCTTCGGTTATTTCCTTTTTCATCAAGAAATAAAGCTAAACAGTGGTTAAACTCGTTACAACGAGGGTCAATCACTACATGGGATCAGATGACCGAAAAGTTTTTAATGAAATATTTTCCACCGGCCAAAACAGCCAAATTACGGAATGATATCTCTTCTTTTGTGCAGATGGATTTAGAGACACTGTACGATGCATGGGAGAGATTTAAGGATCTCTTGAGGAGGTGCCCACACCATGGCCTACCCCTGTGGCTACAAGTCCAAACTTTCTTTAACGGTGTAAACCCATCAACAAGGCAACTGATCGATTCAGCCGCCGGTGGAACCTTGAACAGCAAAACTCCAGAAGCAGCCTATGAGTTCATTGAAGAGATGTCACTAAGCAATTATCAATGGAAGGCTTCAAGGACTAAACCGACGAAATCAGCAGGAGTTTTCAACGTCGATGCCATGACCATGTTATCAACACAGATAGAGATGATGAACAAAAAGCTTGACATTTTATGTTCTTCACAGGCACATCCAGTCATGCAATGCGACACAGGTGGAAACGTGGCGAATCCTGAGTACCCACCTTACCAACCAGAAGCAGAGGACGAAAAGATGAACTATATAGGTAATAATTTTCGATCAAATAATAATTCTTATAGTAACACTTACAATTCAGGTTGGAGGAACCACCCAAATTTTTCGTGGGGAGGTCAAGGCAATCAAGGAAATAAAAGGCAACAACCTCCACAAAACTTCCAAAACTTACCCTATCAACAACAGAAGAAACAAACCCACGAGGAGGAATTGGCAAATATAGAAAAACGCCTGCAAGATATTGAGAGAACCCTTAAAGATCAACAAACGTCAATTGAAAAATTTACTGAGTCATTTGGGGAACTCACTAAGATGGTTGGAATGCTTACTAAAATGATCCATGAAATACGAGCAGAAATTTTTCCTAAAGGGACAAAACAGGTCAAAGCAGTCACACTAAGAAGTGGAAAGGAATTAGGCAAACTGAAGAAACAAAGCCCAAACGAGAATGACAAGGCAAGAGATGAGGGGATGGAGGATGTAACTCCATTACGCAATGAGAACAAACCACCAATCCCATATCCAATAAAGTTAAAAAAGGAACGAATTGATGCACAATACGATACGTTTCTTGAACTTTTTAAACAAATACATATCAACTTACCTTTTGTTGAAGCTATTTCACAGATGCCGAAGTACGCAAAATTCCTAAAGGAACTCCTGACGAATAAACGAAAACATGAAGAGGTGTCAACGGTGGAACTTAATGAAGAGTGCTCAGCCATCCTCCAAAATAAGCTACCAACCAAGTTAAAAGACCCAGGAAGTTTTACTATCCCTTGTTTAATTGGTAGCTTGAACATTAAGAAAGCATTAGCTGATCTAGGCGCCAGTATAAATTTAATGCCTTATAAAATGTTTAAACAACTAGATCTTGGGGAACCAACACCCACTAGGATGAGTATTCAGTTAGCAGATAGATCCATTAAATATCCTAGAGGAGTTATCGAAGATGTCTTGGTAAAAATTGATAAATTTATTTTCCCTGTTGATTTTGTTGTGTTAGACATGGATGAAGACATTAATGTTCCTTTAATATTTTTTTTAGCCACAGCTAGAGCCGTTATTGATGTAGGTGATGGTAAACTCACACTGAGGATAGGTGATGAAGAAATCATTTTTCAAATTTATGATGCCATGCGATATTCTAAAGAGCAAGATGATTCCTGTTATTTTGTTGATACTACTGATCATATCGTTCAACATTCATTATAGGAAATCATACATGACGACACGACGGAACTGTGCCTGACTCAAGAAGAGGGGGAAGAAGATGAGGATGATGAGTTGAATCTGAATACATCATCATTCAAACAAATGAAAGAAGAAAGCATAGAAATTAATGACGAATTAAAGCAGAAACCCTCCATCGAAGAGCCCCCTAAATTGGAATTAAAACAGTTACCAAAACACTTAGAATATGCATTCCTTGGGGACAAATTTACACTACCAGTAATCATTTCTGCAGAATTAGAACCCAAGGAAAAAGAGGAGCTGATAAAGGTACTTAGAGAGCACAAAAAAGGCATAGCTTGGAAAATTTATGCCATCAAGGGAATATGCCCCGCATTTGCACCTACAAAATTTTAATGGAAGAAGAATATAAGCCGTGTGTGCAACCTCAGAGACGGTTAAACCCCAACATGAAAGAAGTTGTCAAATCTGAGGTAATTAAACTTTTAGATGTAGGAATAATTTATCCGATTTCTGACAGCACTTGGGTAAGTCCTGTGTAGGTAGTTCCAAAGAAATAAGAAATGACGGTAGTGCCCAATGAAAAGAATGAGTTAATTCCCACAGGAACAGTTACAGGGTGGAGATTCTGTATAGACTATAGGAAGCTGAATGACGCCACCAGAAAAGATCACTTCCCTCTACCTTTCATAGATCAAATGTTGGAAAGATTATCCGGGCATATGTACTACTGCTTCTTGGATGGACTATCCATGAAACACCCCAAACCCGGCCCACGAGCTTTGACCAGATTTGGTATGTTCCTCAAGTAAACCGGTTCAAAATTCTTTTGTTACTTAGGAAAAACTTGTGTGATTTTTTTTAAAAAAAATATTGCTTGGGTTGGGCTTGAGTTGAAAACAAATTTATCTTATGTTAAAACCCATTTATTTAAGGTGACAAAACATTTAGAGTTAATTTTAAAAGGAATTTACTTAAACTTTAATTGATAAAAATCCATAAACATAATAAATAAAAGAAAAAAAAAATAAAGTAAACCACAATGGCCTTATTATATCAATGATCCCAAAGTAAAACTTAAAATACTTAAAATAAATTGAATGTCCAAATCATAAATTTCTTGCTATGCATGGCCACCTTTAAGCTTCTGCCGACCCGGTCCATTAGTGCTCATCACCTGAAAAATATTCCCCAACGGGGTGAGTCAACAGACTCAATGTGTACACAACACTAAGTCATAATAGAATCAGGCATACAAATGATACACATTCAAATCATAGAATACAATTAATGATGCATTCCCAAACCCAAACCTAATTGTCCATCCGCTACAACCCCCGTACCTGCCAGTCACACCGTGGGGACTACTAAGTCGACCCTCCTTCCGCTACACACCAATTTGCGGGCTTAAGGCTCCGCATCTGTGGTTTTAGGAAACCACTTTTCAGATTACTGTGGTCTTAGATCACCACTTTTCAGATTACTGTGGTCGTAAGTCACCACTTTTCAGATTACTGTGGTCTTAAATCACCACTTTTCACTTCCCCTTTCAATATACAACCATATGCCCCATAAACATTAATATGCATAATATACCATAGTTCACATTCTTATCATATTCTCATGTTATGAATAACATATTTCATATTCCTAGTAGAAGTAGGAAACGTACCTGAGTACTTAGTACCTTAACATGGTACCTTAGCCATGCTCATATTTTCATTAACATATATTTTAATACATGCAACCATAATTCATATTACAAAGTAGTGTGGAGTACACACATTCTTAATAATACATTTAATTTAAACATAGCCATGAACCTATCAAAACTTAGGGTAGGGTACACACCTGATTTGCTTAACGAATTCCTTGAAATCCCGAAATCTGATCTACTGCCTTAGATCTCAAATTCCTTGAAATTCTCAATCCCGAAATCCTTGTATCCCTCTGTCGAAATCCCTATAACTTCATGTTAGATCAATTTCTAACATTTATTCACAACAAATAACCCTTAGCCGTATGTTAAATATGACTTACCTTAGATTCTTAAATCCCGAAATTCACCGAATAACTAGGGAACATGCGGCTTATGGTGTACCTTCGGGAAAAGAACTTCTCCTTCCTTGTAGTCGACACTTAGTAAAACCTGAAAGATCTCCTTACTTTAGGAATCGACAATCCTTGCTTGAGCCTTTAACAATATTCGGCTATGGCCTTGATGTGGATTAAAATTTCGGCTTCTTGATGAACAGTAGAGGATTTTTGGTTTTTCAAAGAAAGAAGAGGAAGATATAAATCTTAGGAAAATTCGGCAAGACTAGAGGGATTTTGCTTTCGGCTTTGTGAAGAATTGAAAAGAGAAAGAAGAACAATGACAGAGAGAATTCGGCAGAGAGAAGATAATTTGCTTAAGAAATTCGGCAAAGGAAAAGTGAATGAATGAATGGCCTCTCTTTTCCTTTTATAGCCAAATTTACTAGGCTAGAGTCCCTTACTTGGCCACCACTCTTCTTTATTTGATAGCTTTATCTCTTTAATTTAAAATAATTAAAGAAATATCCTTTATTATCTCTTATCTCTTAATAAAAATAATACTAATAATAATCCTCTTTTATCTCTTCCTTATCTATCAAAATAAAAGGGATAAATCTATATTTATCCATCTATTATCTCTTCAAAAAAATAATCCAATAAAAATCCTTTATTATCACCTTATTAATCACATATTTATGAAAATAAAACACCTCCTTTTCTAGAAGCATGTGCCGTCCACCTCAGCCTTCTGGAAGCCAAAATAAAATCTTATTTATTTGCTTCCCAAGTGACTCGAACCCAGGCCCATTCCTCTTGCACATGGCGCCATTTCCATAGGCCCTAAGTGACACCTTCAGGCCACTTTTCCAAGCCTATTTGTGTGTCAAATCTTACCAACTTTTTCTTTTAAGGCCTCATTGCCCTAATTTCCTATTTTAAACTTTAAAATTCGACATTTCTAGGTCATTTCTAAGTTTCCTAAAATTTTTGATCGGCTCTGTATACTTGCCATTTTCTTACATTTCCAAGTTTCCAGAAATGTTCACTTTCCATTTTTGAATCATTTCCTTACATTTCCAGGTTTCCAAAAATGTTCATGTCCAATGCATTTCCAGGTTTCCAAAAATGTTCATTTCCAATTCATTTTCATACATTTCTGAGTTTCCAAAAATATCAAAAATTTATTCATAGTGCTTAAGACTTGTCATTTCGTACAGTTAGACTGAAAATGCATAGGCCCTTTCCAGGATGTTACAGTTCTACCCTCCTTAAAAATAATTTCGTCCTCGAAATTGCTTATTAACAGTCGTACAATCCTTCTCACCGCACTATGCTTACACTGCGCACTCTGATCTTAATAGAACCATCATACTTTCTAGGCACAATCTCTAAGTTCACGTCCCCTAGAACTTATTTCTAACGTCGTGATTTAATCTGATTACAAAGTTTTATGCATTAGTCCTTGTTTCACTTATTACCCGCGAAGAAGTTTTATGAGAGGAATTTTAGGAGTGGCTCTTTCTTATTCATACATGCACACAGTCTTTACATTCAGGCATCCATCAATCAATTATGAACTTTCGTTCATTCAGAGAAACGTTGTAGTTTTCATTGTTGTTGTTTTCTCACTACCCAGGGGTATTTTCGTAATTTGCCTTACAGGGGGTATTTTCGTAATTTGCCACAATAAGGTTCCTTGTGGATTTTTTCAATAAGGGTATTTTGGCAATTTTGCATTCCCAGGGTATTTTGGAAAATTTTTTAAGTCCGGGGGTATTTCGATAATTTTGGACCTTGGGGGTATTTTGGTAATAAACCAGAGTAAATTTGTAAAGCTTAATAAATCAAGGGTATTTCCAAAATTTGCAAAACTTGAGGGTTCTTTTTGAGAATTTGTTTCCAAATCGGTGATGTTGCAAAATTTTTGAAATTCAGGGTCATTTTGGTAATTTTATAAGTCAGGGGCAATTTTGTAATTTTCCAAAATCAAGGTATTTTGATATTTTGCAAATAAGGGTTTTTTTTTTTTGAACATTTATGAAATAGTGAAATTTTGGAAAAACTGTTGGGTAATTGGACCTTTTATAAACCAAGGGCATTTTTGTAATTTTACCACTAGGGGCATTTTAGTAATTTTGTAAACTAGAAGTTTTTGGAAAATTTTTGAAAATAACAATTTTCTCAGTTCAAAAGAGTGATTTGTTGAAATATTTTTTTTTTTAAAAAAAACTAGGGTTTCCATAAAAACACGGCTAGTTCCCTTTCGGGTTTTAGTTAGGGGTTTAGCCTATGAATAAGTCCTCTTGGTTAGGGTGAACCGAAGCTACGCACCAGGTAGGATTCGAGTGGAGAGGAGGTGAGTCACGCGGACTGCTTAAATACCAAGCTCCCACCGAATACCAATCCTAGACATGCGCACAATGGTTGCCACACCTTAACTCGGCGACTTAGACACAGGTTTGTTTAATTAGGCATTTAAAATCTTATGTAACTGTTGGGGTAAACTAGTCTTAGAGTTCAAGTACCTATCATACTATTCTACATTCCATTCCATTTCTACCCATCTACAATTCACAAAATGAATCACACAAAGGATAGGGGTACTTACCTGGTGGACTGCGGGTCGGAGACTTAGGTGCCATGCCAGAAAAACCTGCTTATCTTCAAAAACTCATTTGGGCTCGATTTGAAAACGTTTTGGGCCTTAAACCCCAGGCCGAGGGTTTAAAACTGGGCTCTGATACCAAACTGAAACACCCTAAACCCGGCCCACGAGCTTTGACCAGATTTGGTATGTTCCTCAAGTAAACCGGTTCAAAATTCTTTTGTTACTTAGGAAAAACTTGTGTGATTTTTAAAAAAAAATATTGCTTGGGTTGGGCTTGAGTTGAAAACAAATTTATCTTATGTTAAAACCCATTTATTTAAGGTGACAAAACATTTAGAGTTAATTTTAAAAGGAATTTACTTAAACTTTAATTGATAAAAATCCATAAACATAATAAATAAAAGAAAAAAAATAAAGTAAACCACAATGGCATTATTATATCAATGATCCCAAAGTAAAACTTAAAATACTTCAAATAAATTGAAAGTCCAAATCATAAATTTCTTGCTATGCATGGCCACCTTTAAGCTCCTGCCGACCCGGTCCATTAGTGCTCATCACCTGAAAAATATTCCCCAACGGGGTGAGTCAACAGACTCAATGTGTACACAACACTAAATCATAATAGAATCAGGCATACAAATGATACACATTCAAATCATAGAATACAATTAATGATGCATTCCCAAACCCAAACCTAATTGTCCATCCGCTACACACCCCCGTACCTGCCAGTCACACCGTGGGGACTACTCCTTCAGCTACACACCAATTTGCGGGCTTAAGGCTCCACATCTGTGGTTTTAGGAAACCACTTTTCAGATTACTGTGGTCTTAGATCACCACTTTTCAGATTACTGTGGTCGTAAGTCACCACTTTTCAGATTACTGTGGTCTTAAATCACCACTTTTCACTTCCCCTTTCTATATACAACCATATGCCCCATAAACATTAATATGCATAATATACCATAGTTCACATTCTTATCATATTCTCATGTTATGAATAACATATTTCATATTCCTAGTAGAAGTAGGAAACGTACCTGAGTACTTAGTACCTTAACATGGTACCTTAGCCATGCTCATATTTTCATTAACATATATTTTAATACATGCAACCATAATTCATATTACAAAGTAGTGTGGAGTACACACATTCTTAATAATACATTTAATTTAAACATAGCCATGAACCTATCAAAACTTAGGGTAGGGTACACACCTGATTTGCTTAACGAATTCCTTGAAATCCCGAAATCTGATCTACTGCCTTAGATCTCAAATTCCTTGAAATTCTCAAATCCCGAAATCCTTGTATCCCTCTGTCGAAATCCCTATAACTTCATGTTAGATCAATTTCTAGCATTTATTCACAACAAATAACCCTTAGCCGTATGTTAAATATGACTTACCTTAGATTCTTAAATCCCGAAATTCACCGAATAACTAGGGAACATGCGGCTTATGGTGTACCTTCGGGAAAAGAACTTCTCCTTCCTTGTAGTCGACACTTAGTAAAACCCGAAAGATCTCCTTACTTTAGGAATCGACAATCCTTGCTTGAGCCTTTAACAATATTCGGCTATGGCCTTGATGTGGATTAAAATTTCAGCTTCTTGATGAACAGTAGAGGATTTTTGGTTTTTCAAAGAAAGAAGAGGAAGATATAAAACTTAGGAAAATTCGGCAAGACTAGAGGGATTCTGCTTTCGGCTTTGTGAAGAATTGAAAAGAGAAAGAAGAACAATGACAGAGAGAATTCGGCAGAGAGAAGATAATTTGCTTAAGAAATTCGGCAAAGGAAAAGTGAATGAATGAATGGCCTCTCTTTTCCTTTTATAGCCAAATTTACTAGGCTAGAGTCCCTTACTTGGCCACCACTCTTCTTTATTTGATAGCTTTATCTCTTTAATTTAAAATAATTAAAGAAATATCCTTTATTATCTCTTATCTCTTAATAAAAATAATACTAATAATAATCCTCTTTTATCTCTTCCTTATCTATTAAAATAAAAGGGATAAATCCATATTTATCCATCTATTATCTCTTCAAAAAAATAATCCAATAAAAATCCTTTATTATCACCTTATTAATCACATATTTATGAAAATAAAACACCTCCTTTTCTAGAAGCATGTGCCGTCCACCTCAGCCTTCTGGAAGCCAAAATAAAATCTTATTTATTTGCTTCCCAAGTGACTCGAACCCAGGCCCATTCCTCTTGCACATGGCGCCATTTCCATAGGCCCTAAGTGACACCTTCAGGCCACTTTTCCAAGCCTGTTTGTGTGTCAAATCTTACTAACTTTTTCTTTTAAGGCCTCCTTGCCCTAATTCCCTATTTTAAACTTTAAAATTCGACATTTCTAGGTCATTTCTAAGTTTCCTAAAATTTTCGATCGGCTCTGTATACTTGCCATTTTCTTACATTTCCAAGTTTCCAGAAATGTTCACTTTCCATTTTTGAATCATTTCCTTACATTTCCAGGTTTCCAAAAATGTTCATGTCCAATGCATTTCCAGGTTTCCAAAAATGTTCATTTCCAATTCATTTTCATACATTTCTGAGTTTCCAAAAATATCAAAAATTTATTCATAGTGCTTAAGACTTGTCATTTCGTACAGTTAGACTGAAAATGCATAGGCCCTTTCTAGGATGTTACAATCCAGCTACTTCCAAATCCCCATAGCTCCTGAAGATCAAGAAAAGACGACATTCACATGCCCATACGGTACATTTACTTATCATAGAATGCCTTTTGGATTATGCAATGCTCCTGCTACTTTTCAGCGTTGCATGTTCGCAATCTTTGACGAACTCGTGGAAGACATCATGGAGGTATTTATGGATGATTTTTTGGTATTCGGTAATTCTTTTCATATTTGCCGTAAAACTTTGAAATGAGTTCTAATGAGATGTGAGGAAACAAACCTTGTCTTAATTTGGGAAAAATGTCACTTTATGGTTAGAGAAGGAATTGTGTTAGGACATAAGATTTCTAGTAAAGGGATTGAGGTAGATAAAGCAAAGGTTGAAACCATAGAAAAACTACCTCGCCCTAGTTCTGTTAAGGCTATTAGAAGCTTTTTAGGACATGCAGGGTTCTATAGAAGATTTATTAAAGATTTTTCTAAAATAGCTAAGCCTTTGACAAAATTACTAGAAAAGGATGTTCCTTTTCATTTCAACCAGGAATGTTTAGATGTATTTAATATCCTTAAGGATAGATTAATAAATGCGCCGATCATAGTTGCACCTGATTGGAATTTACCATTTGAACTAATATGTGATGCAAGTGATTTTGCAGTAGGTGCAGTTTTGGGACAACGAAGAGACAAGCATTTCTAGCCAATTTACTACGCTAGCAGAACATTAACACCCGCTCAAGAAAATTACACCACCACAGAAAAAGAATTACTAGCTGTAGTTTTTGCTTTTGATAAATTTAGACAGTATCTAATATTGTCTAAGGTTATTGTTTACACTGACCATTCAGCTCTTCGTTATCTTCTAAACAAACCTGATGCAAAACCTAGACTCATACGATGGATTTTACTTTTGCAGGAATTTGACTTGGAAATACAAGACAAGAAAGGAGCCGAGAACCTCGCAGCAGATCACCTTTCTAGACTTGAAAATCCACACACCAAAGAGCTCGATGAAAGTGAAATAAACGATTCGTTTCCCGAAGAACAACTCTTTTCTATAACACATTCTGAGGTACCATGGTTTGCAAATATTGCGAATTATTTAGCTGCTAACATTTTACCAAGAAAACTAACACATCACCAAAAGAAGCAATTCTTTGCTGATGTGAAAAATTATTTTTGGGAAGATCCTTTTCTTTTCCGCATTTGTGCAGATCAAGTAATTCGAAGATGTGTTACAAAGACAGAAGCAAACAAAATCTTGGAGCATTGCCATTCAGGACCATCAAGAGGACTCTACAGTGGTATTAAGACAACACACAAAATACTCGAATCAGGTTTTTATTGGCCTACTCTATTTAAAGATGCCAATAGGTATGTTACCTCGTGTGATAGATGCGAACGAATAGGTAATATTTCTAAACGAGATGAAATGCCTCAAACATATATGTTATCATGTGAAATATTTGATGTATGGGGTATCGATTTCATGGGACCATTCCCTAATTCATTTGGAAACAAGTACATCCTAGTGGCAGTCGATTACATGTCAAAATGGGTGGAAGCGGAAGCTTTACCTACCAATGATGCTAGGGTAGTAGTCAAGTTCCTCAAGAAACTGTTTTCCCGATTTGGCACACCTAGAGCAATTATTAGTGATAGGGGTACTCAATTCTGCAATACTCAATTTGAAAAAGTCCTAAAAAAGATCATCTTCAAACCAGTGGGCAAGTTGAGGTGGCAAACCGAGAACTTAAGTGCATTCTAGACAAAACCATTGAATCAAATAGAAAAGACTGGGCATTAAAAGTAGATGATGCGTTATGGGCCTATAGAACAACATTTAAAACACCTTTAGGGACATCCCCATATGAACTTGTATACGAGAAAAGCTGTCATTTACCGTTCGAATTAGAACACAAAGCTTTTTGGGCAATAAAAGTTTTGAATACTGGCTTGGGCAATAAAAGTTTTGAATACTGGCCTCAAAATTGCAGGAAAGAGGAGAATGATGCAGATGAACGAGCTAGACGAGTGGAGAACGGAAGCTTATGAGAACTTAAAACTGTACAAGGAAGTAACAAAGCGACGCCACGATGCTCCTCTCAAGAGATCAAGGTAATTTGAAGTAGGAGATTTAGTCCTACTGTACAACTCAAGGCTTAAACTATTCCCGGGAAAGTTGAAATCAAAATGGTCAGGCCCATTCATGATCAAAACAATATTTCCATATGGCACCATCGAGGTAACTCATCCCACTAAAGGCACATTCAAGGTAAATGGTCACCGACTTAAAATTTATAATGGTGCAGATTTTGGAGACATGAGAGAGGAGCTTATGCTCCATGAGCCTTCCTTTAGAACCGAAAACAGGGAGAGTCTAGTTTAAAGACTATAAACGAGCGCTTCTCGGGAGGCAACCCGAGCACTAACACATTAACATTGCTTTTATTTATTTATTTATTTATTTTCTTATCTTTCTCTCTAACATCATAGAAAAGCAGGATTTGTAACACGGCATTAAACACGGGCGTGTTAATGATCGTGTGCAAAACAGGGGACGTGCCACGGGCATGTCAAGAGCCGTGCACAAACAGGGAAAAAGATCTTTCAACAACACGGGCTGCAATACCAGCCATGCCCGTGCTATCAAACCGTGTGAGGCTACTGACTTCCACACCATGGGCAGAACATGCCCGTACCTTCAAACCGTGTGAAGCTACTGACTTGTCGAACATGGGCAAGACACACCCGTGTTACCTCACTGTGCTAATAGTTTAACTTATAGAGCACGGGCGTGCAAAATAGACACACGGCCGTGACACAAAACTTGAAAGCGCCCAAACCTGGAAATCGCAAAAAAACATAGGCAAATTCAAATTGACACGGGCGTGGCGAAGGCTCGTGCACCCCCTATATATAGAATTTAACCTTTAATCCCCCCAAATCAAACCCTAAAATCATTTTTATCCTCCCTTCTTCCAAAATCTGGCCACACAACCAAATCTCTCCACCAAAAACCGCCGTCCCTCACTGTTCTTCTTCCAAAAACCGCCCAAAACTAGCCACACGCCCAAACCACAACCGTGCTACCAACCCCACGGCCACGCCATCACCGTGTTCGTGCTAACAAAACCCCACGCCATCGCCGTGCTACGTCCATGCTGATTGTCTCCCCACCCTTGGTTCCCTTTTCTTCACTTTCTTCTTGTTGAAACTTATGGCATTTGTAGATTTTGTTAGATTTAGCACGATTTATTTTCGTTTAAGCACCCATAATCCTTTGATTACAGCTTTATATGTTTTTTCATTTTTGTTTAAAATTAACCTTGATTTTTAGTTAGTGATTGTTCTCACACCATGCATGAATAAATTGATTTTGGTTGCTGCTTGATTCTGTTCTTAGACATAAAATTTACTAATTTTCTTGAACAAAAGAATCACTGATATCGAATGAAATTTATAGATGATATGAGATACATTGGTCATAATTTTGATTAAGGAACTTGTTCCTTTTATTATCTGATCATTTTTCAGGTACAATGTCGTCGTCACGAACCAAACGATCCGTCCCAAGCAAGAAAAGAAAGGGGCCCGGATCATCGTTTGCAAGTGCCTGCATCGAAACTCAACACCCATTTCTCTGATTCCCCCAAGCAACTCAAGATGAAAGGTACAAAGCAATCCGAGATAGACCCATAGGCACCGGTAGACGCATCGACTAGAACGCAGTGCGGCAAGTTGGGCTCGAAACTGACATTCAAGCACTCCTCTCAACTGAACCTTGGGAGAACTTCTTCAATATCAACGAACCCACATATATGGAGCTTACATTAGAATTCTGCACCACCTTCATTTTGCAAGCAGTGACGACTCAATTCGACGACCTAGGTGCTATTCAATTCCGTCTAGGGGGCTCAGTGCGTCGATTAAGTGTATCATAATTTGGCACGGCTCTCGAACTTTACACACCAGACTTCATAGATGAATACCCACTTGTCGGATTAAACCGTGAGCTCCACTACACCCCGCTTGAATGTTGGCACAGCCTACGCCCCAATACAAGCCAATACGACCGCAGCCGCTCTAAGGCGACGACACTTCCCCTGGCCCTAAGGTATATTCACGCCATTCTCGTGCATACCATCACAGGTCACAGAGAAAGCACCAGCGTCGTAAACAAGCACGACGTCTACTTCCTATCATGCATGTCTGAAGGACATGTTTTCGACTTGGCGTATTTTATCGCATGCGCGATTCAACATCAGAGAGCCGCACAGAAAATGGATTTTGTCAATGGGGCCATACATTACAAGGCTAGCTCGGCACTTCAACCTCCTCAACACCGACAATCAGTTCACCTCCCTCACACTGATGGGCAACATGGTTCCTCAAGGCATCCAGACGATGCTACATATGAGGATGATCAAACAACGTCGTGGGACCAATCCCCCTCAGTACCAACTAAAGACACCAACCAATGAGGGAGAAGACGAGGACATTCCTAAGGATGTCCCACCACCATCAGAGGAGGCACCAAACCCGAGCCAGCATCCATACCGAGCGGCAACATCATTAGCAGACATCTCTGCTCGACTTGATCGGTTCGAGATACATTTCGTTGAAAACGTACGACACTTTGATGGATTAGAGGCGACGCTCCACCAGATATGTCAGCACCTCCACATTTCATCATCAGCACCACCACCAGCTCCAACCAACGATGAGGACCTCTGAGTCCTTTTAATTTGTTTTCTTTAATTTTATTTTCTTCATTTTTATGACTTTATTTTACGTTATTTAATTTGAACTTTTAGTGCAAATTTTTATCATTGGCTATCCAATTATTCAAAGCATCCCTAACCACATATCAATGTCATCGAAAAGATCATTAACAAGTGACTTTTGCAGAATAAAGCATATATTCCACCCACACACAAGCACAATTAGGCGAAATAAAAAAAGTCACCTGATGCCACACACTGTCCACATCCTCAAGGATCTCATTAGTAAATCCAGGAAGTACACTTTTCCCTCCTATCTTTCTGATTGCTCATCTATTTGTACATTGGGGACAATGTACATCTTAAGTGTGGGGGGTAAAATATACCTAACTTTTTGCATTATTCTCAAATCCCTGAGGGTAAAAGTGGAATAAAAATGCCAAACTTTTTTCATTATTCTCAAATCCCTGATTTAGTCTTGTTTTTATGCAAAGTTGTCATATTACTAATTAGGATGAAATTTCCGATGATTTGTGATGATTACTAACATGTTTTAGAATAAGTCATAGTTAATTGTACATTGATATTTAATTTGAGGAATTCCAGAGAATCGAGCATGATAAGTCTGTTTTTCAGAAATAAACATTTTGATAGGTTGTTGACCTAAATTTGAATACTACCTTGAAATTTAAAATTCGTAAGGATGATGTCAAAACACCCATAATTTTTGTGAGTATTTGAACCTTTTAGAGCATACATTTTTTTCCGTGCTCATTTTTTGATTATGAGTGTGCCAACTATGAACTGTTATTCTAGAACTTGCCTCGTTTATACATGTCGAGACCACAGTTATGATTTAATATACAGAGATGATAAAGGCACCTAGGTTTTAACCCACTAACTCCACTAAATAGGCTACCTTCACAATTAACCCCTAGAGAACCCCGTTGATCCTAATAAACCTTTTTTATTGACTCACCCACTAATATTAACCCAAAGCCTTTGTAATTGTTATCACCCTTTCTTTTAACTACCCCTTAATCGAGACTTGATTTGATCAGTTACCGAAGTTTATTATTCTGATTATCTATGAATTATGATATTGCATTGTTGATATAGCATTATTTATGAATTATGATATAGCATTGTTGATATCCATGTATGAATTATCTATGAATTATGATATAGCATTGTTGATAAGAATTGCAGATCATGGAAAGTTCGTTTTAATTGTAAGTTGAGAATTTTGCTTGAGGACAAGCAAAAGCTTAAGTGTGAGGGTATTTGATAAACCGTAAAAGTAACATATTTTAATCCCACATTTAGCTTACTTTTTGATGATTTATTCCTTGATTTGTATAAAAAGGTGCTTGTAATCCTTTCTTTTCATGTCTTAAACCTAGGAAAGCACCCGAGGATGAAAAGAACACAAATTGGGCCTAAAACAGAGTAAATGGGCCTTAGCATGAAATTGACACGGCCTGGCCCATAGCCCGCACGGCCGTGCCTTGACGAACACTTAGAGCACGGCCTCAACTCTACCTCACACGGCCGTGCCTCACTTTAGAAGTCCGAACACGGTCTGGTCTCGATCCACATGGGTGTGTGACATAGCCGTGCCTCTGTCGCTGGAAAAAGCAATTTCAGTCGGAAAAGGATACTTAGGGAGAAAGAATCGCATTCCAAGAGCCTATATATATCCCCCAAGTACCACCTTTGAAAAGCATTGAAAGCTAGGCAAAGGAGCCAAGCCGAGAAGGTCAGAACTAGGGAAAAACACAAGGATAGCCAGTTGATCCATCCCAAGAAGCCAGAGTTATACTCAAGACAGCGGAATTCTCCTTCAATTCCTTTAGGGGGTTTTAAGAATTTCTTATGTTTTGTTTTATCTTTTCTCTTGCGATGTTTTCTTTATTCATTATGAACTAAGCCCCTTAGATACCTGAAGGGGATGAAACTTAGATGAACCTTGTTATTTGATTTTTAAGTTATATGATGAATTACTTAGTTTGTTCTTAATTATGTTGCTTAATCCAAATCTATTGTGCTTAGGTGGAGGAGGAATAGACCCTGCCTAAGAGAAGATCTAACATAATTAAGCAGAGTTGATTGAACGCCTAGAGATAGGGTTACGAGATTTTGCCGGATTAGGCTGAAACCTAATATGGGAGTCCATTGATCGATTTACTGCTATCCTGGGGGGTTATTATAAGTGAACGAGAGTTCCACTAATTAACCTAGGGTTAGACGTTATTCGCCTCGAGAGAGGGTTTAATATAGGTTAGGGAGTCTCACGGATCAAGCTAAGTAAAGAAATCATATAATTTGGGGTTAGATAATAAGTAAAGCCTAGGTGGATTCTTCCCGTAGGTATCGTCGCAATCAACTGAGTTTTTCTTCAAAGTTATTTTCCAATTCGTTTTTCTTGTCTTTGTGTTCTTAGCTTAAGTTTTTGACAATATAGTTTAAAAGCAACCTTCACTTTAATTTAGGTTAAATAATAAAAAGAAAGTGAGTATTAATACTTTTACTTCATTTGGGTTCGATAATCTGGTCTTGCCTAAGCTATACTACTGTTCGATAGGTACACTTGCCTTTAATCGTTGTCAGAGTGTGCTCAACAATTTTGCAAAATAAACTACCACGAAAATTAAAAGATCAAGGGAGTTTTACAATTCCATGCTTAATTGGTAGTTTATCTGTTGATAATGCTTTAGCTAATTTAGGGGCAAGCAGAAATGTTATGCCTTATAAAATGTTTAAACAACTAGGTCTAGGGAAACCTAAACAAACTAAGATGAGCATTCAATTAGCTGATAAGACTATTAGAATTCCTAGGGGTATAATTGAAGATGTACTCGTGAAAATTGACAAATTCATATTCCCAATAGGCTTTGTCGTTTTAGACATGGATGAGGACAACAATATTCCTTTAATTTTAGGAAGACCCTTTTTAGCAACTGCCAGAACTAAAATTGATGGTGGTACAAGTGAACTTATACTTCGTGTAGGTGACAAAACAATCACTCTCCAGGCTCTTGACTCGGCTAGGACATCAAGTAATCAAGGTGAAAACATAAATTCTATTAATGACCATTCGATTAAACCTTCTTTTGAGGAAGCACCACGGAACTACACAACTAAGCCAGATTCTACACCTTATGCCAACAAGGAAACAACTCATGAGGAACGAAGGCTTCAGATTGATGAACTAGACGAGTGGAAGTCACATTTCAAGGAGAAATTAGGAACACACGAAACAGAACCAAAGTAAAACCATGTCAAACTTAAGGATGAGCCAAACCAATTTAAGATCAGAGATCAGGTACTATCGGATAAAATAGATCCTCGGATCGCCACTTCAGACCTTGATACAAACGAAAGAATCCCTTTTAAGGTACTGAATATCTTTCCACATGGAACAGTCGAGGTAACTAATCCCAAGTTTGGTACTTTTAAGGTAAACACTACCCGACTCGAACTATATAGTAATCGTAGAACTGATAGTAGGGGTAAGGAGTTTCAACTCCTCAATCCACCGTGAATGTGTGAATGTGAGGTAAGTTTAGCTTAAGACTTTAAACAAGCGCTTTTTGGGAGGCAACCCGAGCATTATCCCCATTAATTTTCATATTTTTTATTCTTAGCATCTAACTACAAACTAACCACGCAGAGTTCCTACCACACGGGCGTGGCCGTGGCTGTCTGGACACCACGGATTTACACACTGACGTGGTAGAGTTCATGTGGAAACAGGATGAAATTCAACCCCAAGCCAGGGCTCCGACAAAACACCATGGTCGTGCGATACAGCCGTGGTCGACACTGATTTATCAACATGGGCGTGGCGACCTGCACACAGGTGTGGTAGAAACGAACGAAGCACAAGACGACTGTGCGATACGGCCGTGTGACCCAACACGTCCATGGTACACGGGCATGGGAAATCACCAGATCCCTATTTCTATATAAACCCCATTTTCTGCTCAGTTTCTCCACCAAACCTCTTTCCTCTCAACCCTAGCCACCATAATTTCTCTTCCTATTTCACCATCCGTACCATTACCACTCAATGCCCAAAGGTAAGGCCAACATTACCATTCCCACGTCGAAGAAGCAAAAGGACCATAGCACAGTCTCCCTGTGCGAGACCGAATTATGATAAATCGTAATATAAACATATTTTAATCCCACATTTAGCATACTTTTGGATTATTTATTCCCTGAATTGTGTAATTTGGTGCTCTTAATCATTTGTTTTCATGTTTTATACTTAGGAGAGCACCGGAGGATGAAAAGAACGAGAGCCTAAAATGGAGTAAATGGGCCAACTTTCGAAATCGACATGGCATGGGCCTAAGACCACACGGTCGTGCCTCCTTAATAGACCTGAACACGGCCTGGCCACGATTCACACGGGCGTGTGCCATGGGCGTGTCCCTGCCGTGACAAAGAGGAATTTTACTCGGATTAGGGTACTTAGAGGCAAAGAAAGCCATTCCAAAAGCCTATATAAACTCCCTACAGGCCAACCTTCAGGGGCCGTCCAGTTAGGCCAAAGAGCCGAGCCAGAGAGGCCAGAATTGTTGAATTTACTCGAAGAAAGCCAGTTGATTCATCTCAAGAAGCCGGAATCATACTCAAGACGGAGGATCTTCCCTTCAATACCTTCAGGGGGTTTTAGGGTTTTTCTTATGTTTTGTTTCATATTTTCTTCTGAGACGTATTCTTTTATTGTTATGAACTAAACCCTCCAATACCTAAGGGGGATGAAACCTAAGACGGATCTTGTTATTGTTTCCTGAACTATATGATAAATACTTGATTTGTTCTTTATTATGTGTTCTTAATTCTTGTTTTGATATTTCAGGATATTGATTCAAGTATTGATGTGCTTAGGTAGAGGAGGAATAGACCCTGTCTAAGAGCAGATCTAGCATAATTAAGCGGAGTTGGTCGCAACCCTAGAGATAGGATGACGAAAATCTGCCGAATTAGGGTCAAACCTAATATGGGAGTCCATAGATCGAGTTAATGCAATTCTAGGGGTTTTAATTAGAAAGAGATTTCAATTAATCAACCTAGGGTTAGATGTTAGTAGCCTCGAGAGAGGTATTAATATACATTAGGGAATCCTGCGGATCAAGTCAAGTGAATAAATAGTCTGGTTCAGAGTTAAATAACAAGTGAAGTCTAGGTGGATTCTTCCTCGGGTATTGTCTTAATCAATTGGTTTTTCCCACAAGTATTTCCCCAATTCATTCTCTTTGTCTCTGCATCTTTAGCTTAGTTGTTAGTTAATTTTAGATTAAATAAACAATTCATTTTTATTTTAGGCTAAATAATAAAAAGAAAGTTAGTATTAGTACTTTTGGTTCCTTTGGGTTCGACAATCCGGTCTTGCCACTAAACTATACTACTGTTCGATAGGTGCGCTTGCCTCAATCTTTGTCATAGTTAGTTTCTAGGCTCGATCATTCTTTTTATAAATTATTAAGACTTTGACACACGATCAAGTTTTTGGCACCGTTGCCGGGGAACTAAAATATTAAGAATGCTCAATTTTTATTACTTTAGCCATTTTTATTTTTTCCAATTTCTTATTTTTATTTTGCTTTTAACCTTACTAACTTCCCTTCCTTTATTGGTTCCTAGCAGGTACCTCTAGTTTATGACTAGAAGGAACCCGACCCCTGATTTACGATAGTGATATTGAAGGTACTATTCGCAGAAATCGTAGAGAAAGAAGGCGAAGCTTAAATTACATAGAAGAAGAGCAAGGAATCGAAACCAATACCACCAAAGAGATGGCTGAGAATAATCCGCTACCTTCATATGTGGCCGAAGATCATGCTCCTCGAACTATGTATGATTATGCTAAACCTAATTTAATAGGAACTGAATCAAGTATTGTTAGACCTGCTATAACTGCTAATAATTTTGAACTGAAGCCTAATACAATTCAGATGATACAACAATTTGTTCAGTTTGATGGTTTGTAGGATGAAGATCCAAAAATCACTTGGCAAATGTCTTAGAATTTTGTGATACTTTCAAAATAAATGGTGTTTCTGATGATTCCATCCGTGTTCGGTTATTTCCCTTTTCGTTGAGGAATAACGCCAAACAGTGGTTGCATTCTGTTTTACGAGGATCAATCACTACATGGGAACAAATGACCAAAAAATTTTTATTAAAATTTTTTTCGCCGGCTAAAACGGCCAAGTTAAGGAATGATATATCTTCTTTTGTACAGATGGATTTAGAAACACTTTACGATGCATAGGAGAGATACAAAGATCTATTGAGAAGGTGCCCACACCATGGATTACCCTTGTGGCTACAGGTCCAAACTTTTTACAATGGTGTGAACCCTTCAACTAGGTAGTTAACCGATTCAGCCGCTGGCGGAACATTGAACAACAAAACACCTGAGGCTGCCTACAAATTCATTGAAGAGATGTCACTGAACAACTATCAGTGGCAAGTCACAAGGACCAAGCTAACAAAAGCAGCCAATGTTTTCAACCTCGACGCAGTAACCATGCTATCAAACCAGGTAGAACTGATAAATAAAATGATTGATGGCGTAAGTGATTCTTTACAAGAACATCCAGTCATGCAGTGTGATACGGATAGAGGAGGGATGAACAACACAGACTATCCACCTTACAACCCGAGCACTGAGAACGAGCAAGTTCACTATATGGGTAACAATTTTAAATCTCAAAATAACCCTTATAGTAATACTTATAATCCAGGTTGGAGGAACCACCCCAATTTTTCATGGGGTGGTCAAGGAAATCAAAGACGACAACCCCCTCCATACTTCCAAAAACAGCCCTACCCACAAGAAAAGAAGCCGAACCTTGAGGAGATGCTGAAAAATTTTATCGCAGTGTCAGAAACTCGTCTTCAAAACACCGAGACAATGCTTAAGAATCAACAAGCATTGATTCAAGGGATCGAGAACCAATTAGGGCAACTCACTAAGCTGATCTCAGAACGACCACAAGGCAGCTTGCGAAGCAACACTGAAACTAACCCAAAGGAGCAACTTCAAGCCATAACAGCTCAGGATAGTGTAGGGTTAGATGAGCCTACGGTAAGCCAAGAAAATGTGGTAGAGGAAGGTAAGAACAAGGTAAGTCATGATAAGCCAAAACCGATAATTAAAGAGTACCAACCTCGTATACCTTATCCTGATGTGATGAAGAAGGACAACATAGACGAACAATTCGGTAAATTTCTTAAACTTTTAAAGAAATTACATATTAATTTACCGTTTCTTGAAGCTCTTTCACAGATTCCAGATTCAAGGAAATTTTTAAAAGAGCTTTTGACAAACAAACGGAAGTTAGATGAGGAATCGCGTGTGGAATTAAACGCAGTGTGCTCAGCAATATTGCAAAATAATCTACCACGAAAATTAAAAGATCCAGGGAGTTTTACAATTCCATGCTTAATTGGTAGTTTATCTGTTGATAATGCTTTGGCTGATTTAGGGCCAAGCATAAACGTTATGCCTTACAAAATGTTTAAACAACTAGGTCTAGGGAAACCCAAAGAAACTAGGATGAGCATTCAATTAGCTAATAAAATTGTTAAAATTACTAGGGGTATAATTGAAGATGTTCTTGTGAAAATTGATAAATTCATATTCCCAGTAGACTTTGTCGTTTTTGACATGGATGAGGACAATAGTATCCCTTTAATTTTAGGAAGACCCTTTTTAGCAACTCCTAGGACTAAAATTGATGTCAGCGCAGGTGAACTCATACTTTGTGTTGGTGATGAATCAATCAGTCTTCAAGCTCTCGACTCAGTCAGGACATCGAGTAGTCAAGGTGAGAATACAAATTCTATTAATAACCATTCGGTTAAACCTTCTTTTCAGTACACACCACGGAACTACACAACTGAGCCAGACCCTATACCTCATGCCAACAAGGAAAAAACTCATGAGGAATGAAGGCTTCAGATCGATGAGCTAGACGAGTGGAAGACACACTTCAAGGAGAAAGTAGGAATACATAAAGCAGAACCAACACCATTCCGTGGGACAAACGAATTTAAGATCGGAGATCAGGTATTGTTAGATAAGGCAGACCCTCGAATACCTCCTCCTGACCCTAATACAAACAAAGAAATCTCTTTTAGGGTAATCAATGTTTTCCCACACGGAACAATCGAGGTAAGTAATCCTATATTCGGTACTTTTAAAGTAAATACTACTCGACTTGAACCATATACCCATAATAGAACTGATAGCATGAGAAAGGACTTTCAACTCCTCAAACCACCATGATTATGCGAATGACAGGTAAGTCTAGCTTAAGACTTTAAACGAGCGCTTCTCGAGAGGCAACCCGAGCACTAACCCCATTAGTTTTTACATTTTTATTTGTACTTCTATTTTTCCTTTTTAGCACCTAACTATAAACTAACCCAAGTGCAGATTTCCATACCACACGGCCGTGGCCTTGGCCATGTGGATATTATAGATGTACGTACTGACATAGCAGAGATAGTATGAAATAGAACAAAAAATATCTTCAAGCCACGACCCTCAACTGAACACCACGGCTGTGCGATGCGGCCATGGCCGACATTGTTTTAGCAACACGGGCGTGGCGACCTGCACATGGGCATGGGAGAAACAAACGAAGCATAACATGATCGTGCGACACGGCGGTGTGACTCGACATGCCCACGGTACACGGGCGTGGGGACGTACCAGACTTGAAATTTCTATTTAAACCACCCCTCTCCCCTCCTTACCTACTCCCCACCCTTCTTCTTCCTTTACACCTCCATTCTTTTTCATTCTCATTCTTCTTCATTCCTCCTAACTCTAGACCTAATCACATCCATGTCAAAGAAACGAAAGGATCCTAGCACAGTTGTAACACCCCAAACCCGATCAATACGCCACGACCGAATTTGGTATGTCACTAAGGAAAATATTTTTGAAAGAATTGAATTAACAATTAAATTTTGTGAAAATCTCTTTGAAATTCTTTATTTGTAGAAAATAAGTTAAAACTGAAATTTACTTTGAAATTACATAAAACTTTAAAATAAGTAAATAAATCATAAGTTAGAAAAGGTTTATATCATTTTAAGAAAACTCGAATTATTACTTTGAAAATCATTTGCATTTGATTGTAGAAACTTATTTTTTTGAAAATCTTTTAAATTACCGAAAGCTCTTAAGTTGTTAGGATTATCAAATGATTTATGTTACCCGATGGTAACGTTTTAAAAACCATCGCGTAGTGTAGTTTAGAAAACTTTGTGCTCAATTTATTATAATAATCGTGAAATTTATAAACCATATTTAAATCATGTTCAAAACATAAAAATAATCCAAAACATAATTAAACAGGCCTTATTACAAATCCATAAAATATGAAAACCAAATTAAAATAAAATACCCAAATGGAAGTTCATATAAAACCAACTTTTATTGCATGGCCTCCTCGAGTTCATCCGGCTCCTTATCCGCAATCTCACGAATCACCTGAAAAGATAAGGGAGAAGGTGAGTCACCAAGACTCAGTGCATATTCCCTCTCCCGGGTAAATGCCACATACTTACACAAATTATAACAAAGCAACATATATGTATAATGCACCCAACCTAGCCATCCATAACTCCTTTTCTACCCCGTGTGGTACCGAACCACTGGTGGTGCCAAACCACTGGTGTCCAAAGACACAATTGTGATACCAAATCACTGGTGACCGTAGTCACGAATAATCCATCTGTGGGGCCAACCCACGTGTGATACCAAATCACTGGCAGACGATCCCATATCTCAAAAGTGGGGCCAGCCCACGGTGGTGTTAACCACAGGGACAAGTCGCTATGAGGTGCCAAACCTCTGGTGTCCGAAGACACGAATGTGATACCAAATCACTGGTGGTGCCAAACCACTGGTGGTGCCAAACCACTGGTGACCGAAGTCACAAATCATCGAGTTGTGGGGCCAACCCACGTGTGATACCAAATCACTGGCGTCAATCCCATATCTCAAAAGTGGGGCCAACCCACGGTGGTGTTAACCACAGGGACGAGACGCTATGAGGTGCCAAACCTCTGGTGTCCGAAGACACGAATGTGATACCAAATCACTGGAGATACCAAATCTCTGGTGTCCGTCGACACGATATTAATCTTTCCCCTCCTCTCATATTGCCCATACCAATGCAATAGATAACCAAATCATGTTAATACACTTTAATATGAATCATATAATAATACCATAAATCATAGATCATGATTTCAATCCACATGTATTAACAACATATCGAAATGGACTTACCGAATCCTCATTCATACCATCATGGTATCAAATCCAAATCTCATCGTTTTTCCCACTTTCATAATATGATTAGTAATAACACACATATACATACATATATAAACCAAGTTATAAAGTGTGTAAGATATACACCTTTCACCAAAGCAAAAATCTAACTTCCGGAGATCCGATCTATCGCACTAGATCACCTCGTCCTACAATCGGGCAACACTTAAATTATAAACAAAGGCCATTCGGCCATATCACTAAATCCAATGAGTTATCACTTCGAAATACCAAGTCTTACCTAAACTTACCCAAATCGATTGACAAAGAAACGAGGCTTAGTTGATTGCTTCCAACGTCCCGAGAAGCCTAAAAGAAATTGGTTCCTAGAATGGTTATAACCTTGCTACAAATGCCCATAGGTTCGGCCTTTGTCCACAAGAAAATGACATAGAGAGGAGAAAAGATAAAATAGAAAAATCGGCCAAGAATACTTACTCTTTTCCAAAATCGATTGAAGAAAACCAAAGAGAGTCTACCCTTGAATATTCGGTCAAAACAAAGACTAAAAGGAAGTAGGGAGTTTCGGCAATTTGGTTATGAGAGAAGAAAATATGTGAATAGAAAAGAGAATGAAAGAGAGAGAGAGAGAGTTCGATTTTAGCAACAATGGAGAAAAGAAAAGGGAGTTTGGAGAGGAGAGATTCGGCCAAAAGGAAGAAAAAGAATAAGAGAGAAAATGGGTTTAAGAGATTCGGCCAACTCCTTGTTTGCCAAAAAGAACAGTGCACAAAAGTACAAATGTTGTTTCGGTTTCAAAAGGATAAAATGAAAGAAAGGAAATGGTATTTGGTTCAAACAAAATGAGGTTAAAATCGAAAGCAAAATTTGCACAAAAGCATAAGCTACATCCGGCCAAAAGAAAGAGTTTTTGGAGAGGAAAAACAAAATGCAAAAAGATGCACAAAAAGAAAAGTTGACCAACTATTCCCCCCCAAACCACCTAACCACATTCGGCCACCCTCTTAGACACCCATGCCGTCCACATACAATCACTAAAGGCCTAAGTATACTTTCCAAAACATCATCCTAAAGTCTAGCCTTATGTCTCCCCAACCTTCCTTAACCTTAAGAATCTTATCCCCAATATCAAGCTTTCCTTAAACATATATTCAACTTACCAAAAGATGAAAGTCCAAGCTATCATAAACATAAGTTGACCGTCCATAAATGCTATGATGAAATAAAAATCCTCAAAATGCTTTCCTTGATACTCGAACCACTAACCTCAAGCAACTTTTCAAGAGCCTTATCCACTATGCCACTAACTCCTCATGTGCTTTAATTTAACACTTAAATTAACTTAAGTGTCAAGCTCACTTAATCCACTTCATTAAATAAACTATACTAAAAATTATTCTAGCTTCCTAATATTTCCAAGCCTTCACACAAATATACTAAGCACACAATAACAATTATACCCGAGCTAAAACAAGTAACAAAATGTTCCTAAAGCCCAAGGTCCAATTGGCCTAATCCTACTAGGCCCAATTTCGGGATGTTACCCTCCTTAAAGAAATTTCGTCCTCGAGATTTTCCAATCCAACTACTAACACACTGCTTAAAGCACACCACTATGCTTTCGCTGCGCACTCTGATCTTAATAACACTACTATACTACTAACGACATTTGAATACGTCAACCCACATCAATCAAAGCAGTATATGGAAATCCAATGATCAAGAACATACTGGTGATGACGTTCGGTGCGTCGCCCTCCTCTCGACGTCTCGCTGCATACACCAACCCAGGTTGTCTTGCCTCAGTGTTGCCTGCACCTCTACCCGATGCTCCGCGACCTTGACCAGAACCATTACCTCCTCTCTCGTTATCACGACCCTTCTGTGGTGGCCGTCCCTCATTTCTGAACTGAGCACGACCTTGACCTTCAGATTGATTCCTGGCTTGCTTACGTGGACAGTCTCTCACACGATGATCCAGCGAGCCACACTCAAAACATCCTTTTCCCCCGGTCCAACATTCGCCCCAATGAAATTTTCCGCATCTGTTACACTGTGCTGGTCCCTGATTAGCAGTAACAGGCCTCCCAGACTGATTCGGCCCATTCTGCCTAACCCTTTTTTGAGAATCTTCGGTCGACCCAGATGATTCAAAACCTCTCTTATGCTTATTCTGGTCGTAGCTCTATCTTCCAGATTCCTTTATTCCTTCGGCTATCTTAGCCTTTTCAACCAACGCAGCAAACTCTCGCTCCTGATGTGGAGCAATCAACAATCTCAGCTCGTCCTTCAAACCATCTTCAAATCGAACACATCGCTCGTGCTCCGAAGCCACAATACCTCCAGCATACCGGCTCAATCTTAAGAACTCAGCCTCATACTCTGATACGAATTTACTCCCTTGGACCAAACTCAAAAATGCCTTACGCTGCGCATCAACGTAACTAGACCCGATATACTTCTTCTGATACGCTGCCTTAAAGAAGTCCCAAGTGAGATCTTCCGCCGCAGCACCATTCCGAACTGTGAGCCACCACTGATATGACTCATCACGAAGAAGCGATACAATCCTTTTCAGTTTTTCCTTGGCATTCAGATCCAGATCATTCATGATTCGCTCCGTCGCCTCCAACCAATATTCAGCTGAGCTGGGAGCTACACCCAAAACACCTCAAAATACCTCAGCTCCGTTGGCTCGGAGACGCTCAGGTACTGACTTTCGAGCTCCCGCGCCTCCACCTACTCCAGCTACCCTTTCAAGAACTCGCAGCATCGCCTGAGACACTGCGTCATCCCCCGTTTGATCCTGATGCTCAACTCCAACCGCTGGTGGTGGAACTGGTGGTACCTCATTCTCGGATCCTTGACTCGACCTCATTGGCTCAGACACAGCCATCCTACCTCGACCACGTCCATGCATAACACGACCTCGTCCTCGAGTACTCATGTCTAACGTCTCGTTTAATCTAAGTTAAAATTTTTGTGCATTAGTCATTATTCCGCTTTCTTTAAAGAACAATTTTATGAAAAAGATTTCTATAAGAGGTTGTTTCGCGAGTACATCCAACCTATAGTTTTAGGTCTCTAGAGTAGTTCCTACTACTACACAATCATATCATCATCATCATCATATTATCAAAATCAATAGTTTGATGTACTTACCCGGGCGGATTGATGCCGGAGACTCGGGGCCATGCCTTTCCAACCATAAAATTTTTAACAATAACATTTTAAAATCATACTTTAAAACATCTTGGGCCTCGGGCCCACAGCCGAGCTTTTGAACTTAGCTCTGATACCAATTTGTAACACCCCAAACCCGGTCAATACGCCACGACCGAATTTGGTATGTCATTAAGGAAAATATTTTTGAAAGAATCGAATTAACAATTAAATTTTGTGAAAATCTCTTTGAAATTCTTTATTTGTAGAAAATAAGTTAAAACTGAAATTTACTTTGAAATTACATAAAACATTAAAATAAGTAAATAAATCATAAGTTAGAAAAGGTTTATATCATTTTAAGAAAACTCGAATTATTACTTTGAAAACCATTTGCATTTGATTGTAGAAACTTATTTTTTTGAAAATCTTTTAAATTATCGAAAGCTCTTAAGTTGTTAGAATTATCAAATGATTTATGTTACCCGATGGTAACGTTTTAAAAACCATCGCGTTGTGTAGTTTAGAAAACTTTGTGCTCAATTTATTATAATAATCATGAAATTTATAAACCATATTTAAATCATGTTCAAAACATAAAAATAATCCAAAATATAATTAAACAGGCCTTATTACAAATCCATAAAATATGAAAACCAAATTAAAATAAAATACCCAAATGGAAGTTCATATAAAACCAACTTTTATTGCATGGCCTCCTCGAGTTCATCCGGCTCCTTATCCGCAATCTCACGAATCACCTGAAAAGATAAGGGAGAAGGTGAGTCACCAAGACTCAGTGCATATTCCCTCTCCCGGGTAAATGCCACATACTTACACAAATTATAACAAAGAAACATATATGTATAATGCACCCAACCTAGCCATCCATAACTCCTTTTCTACCCCATGTGGTACCAAACCACTGGTGGTGCCAAACCACTGGTGTCCAAAGACACAATTGTGATACCAAATCACTGGTGACCGTAGTCACGAATAATCCATCTGTGGGGCCAACCCACGTGTGATACCAAATCACTGGCAGACGATCCCATATCTCAAAAGTGGGGCCAACCCACGGTGGTGTTAACCACAGGGACAAGTCGCTATGAGGTGCCAAACCTCTGGTGTCCGAAGACACGAATGTGATACCAAATCACTGGTGGTGCCAAACCACTGGTGGTGCCAAACCACTGGTGACCGAAGTCACAAATCATCGAGTTGTGGGGCCAACCCACGTGTGATACCAAATCACTGGCGTCAATCCCATATCTCAAAAGTGGGGCCAACCCACGGTGGTGTTAACCACAGGGACGAGACGCTATGAGGTGCCAAACCTCTGGTGTCCGAAGACACGAATGTGATACCAAATCACTGGAGATACCAAATCTCTAGTGTCCGTCGACACGATATTAATCTTCCCCCTCCTCTCATATTGCCCATACCAATGCAATAGATAACCAAATCATGTTAATACACTTTAATATGAATCATATAATAATACCATAAATCATAGATCATGATTTCAACCCACATGTATTAACAACATATCGAAACGGACTTACCCGAATCCTCATTCATACCATCATGGTATCAAATCCAAATCTCATCGTTTTTCCCACTTTCATAATATGATTAGTAATAACACACATATACATACATATATAAACCAAGTTATAAAGTGTGTAAGATACACACCTTTCACCAATGCAAAAATCTAACTTCCGGAGATCCGATCTATCGCACTAGATCACCTTGTCCTACAATCGGCCAACACTTAAATTATAAACAAAGGCCATTCGGCCATATCACTAAATCCAATGAGTTATCACTTCGAAATACCAAGTCTTACCTAAACTTACCCAAATCGATTGACAAAGAAACGAGGCTTAGTTGATTGCTTCCAACGTCCCGAGAAGCCTAAAAGAAATCGGTTCCTAGAATGGTTATAACCTTGCTACAAATGCCTATAGGTTCGACCTTTGTCCACAAGAAAACGACATAGAGAGGAGAAAAGATAAAATAGAAAAATCGGCCAAGAATACTTACTCTTTTCCAAAATCGATTAAAGAAAACCAAAGAGAGTCTACCCTTGAATATTCGGTCAAAACAAAGACTAAAAGGAAGTAGGGAGTTTCGACAATTTGGTTATGAGAGAAGAAAATATGTGAATAGAAAAGAGAATGAAAGAGAGAGAGAGAGAGACTTCGATTTTAGCAACAATGGAGAAAAGAAAAGGGAGTTTGGAGAGGAGAGATTCGGCCAAAAGGAAGAAAAAGAATAAGAGAGAAAATGGGTTTAAGAGATTCGGCCAACTCCTTGTTTGCCAAAAAGAAAAGTGCACAAAAGTACAAATGTTGTTTCGGTTTCAAAAGGATAAAATGAAAGAAAGGAAATGGTATTTGGTTCAAACAAAATGAGGTTAAAATCAAAAGCAAAATTTGCACAAAAGCATAAGCTACATCCGGCCAAAAGAAAGAGTTTTTGGAGAGGAAAAACAATATGCAAAAAGATGCACAAAAAGAAAAGTTGACCAACTTTTCCCCCCCAAACCACCTAACCACATTCGGCCACCCTCCTAGACACCCATGCCGTCCACATACAATCACTAAAGGCCTAAGTATACTTCCCAAAACATCATCCTAAAGTCTAGCCTTATGCCTCCCCAACCTTCCTTAACCTTAAGAATCTTATCCCCAATATCAAGCTTTCCTTAAACATATATTCAACTTACCAAAAGATGAAAGTCCAAGCTATCATAAACATAAGTTGACCGTCCATAAATGCTATGATGAAATAAAAATCCTCAAAATGCTTTCCTTGATACTCGAACCACTAACCTCAAGCAACTTTTCAAGAGCCTTATCCACTATGCCACTAACTCCTCATGTGCTTTAATTTAACACTTAAATTAACTTAAGTGTCAAGCTCACTTAATCCACTTCATTAAATAAACTATACTAAAAATTATTCTAGCTTCCTAATATTTCCAAGCCTTCACACAAATATACTAAGCACACAATAACAATTATACCCGAGCTAAAACAAGTAACAAAATGTTCCTAAAGCCCAAGGTCCAATTGGCCTAATCCTACTAGGCCCAATTTCGGGATGTTACAACAGTCTCCCTTTGTGAGACCGATCTATATAAGTTCATGCCGGCCGCTTCATTAACTCGACAAGAAAAGGACCTTTGAGTCCATTTAACTTTTCTTTTCATTTTCACTTCTCCTTTATTTTCCTTTTCTTTATTTTTCTTTTACTTAGTTTAATCTATTTTATTTTGTTTTCTTTGATTTAGGTTCTAAAGGCTGCTTGGGAATCACCACACCATGACCATAGCCACGACACCACAGCCTTAGAAATCATACTCACCCCGCTAACCATCTAAGATAAGGACTCTCCGGTCCATTAATCTTTTCTTTTAACTTTATTTTACTTTCTATTTTCTTTCTCTTTATCTTTCTTGAAATATATATTTAGTATATTTTGAATTATTATCATTATTTCCTGGCTAAGTCTTCACGAGCTTCCCAATTTCTTCATCTAGCGCAGAGATTGTTGGCGGCCACCACACCACGACACTCCCAACGCACGGAAGCTATCCAAATTCAGGAAGTTTAACCTCTCCCTGTCTCTTAAATTTCATATATATCTTTGTACATTGAGGGCAATGTACATCTTAAGTGTGGGGGGGTGAATATTTATTTCGAGAGCGTGCCTAACTTTTTGCATTATTCTCAAATCCCTAAATGATATATTGTCTTTAAGTAATTTTCTCATAAGGATGAAATTTCCTGTGATCCATGATTTTTTATTAATATGTTCTGGATTAAGTCATTGATAATTGTGCAGTGATGATTTAAACTTTAAGAGACTAGAGAATCAAGAATGATGATTCTATTTTCAAAAATTAAAATTTGGTTAGGTTGTCTACTTGAATCTAATTATTACCTTGAAGTTTGAAATTTACAAAGTTGATATCAAAAACCCATAATTTTTGTGAGATTTTGAGCCTTTTAGAGCATACATCCTTTCGTGCTCACTTTTTGATTATGAGTGTGTCAACATTGATTTGTTATTCTAGAACTTGCTTCGATTATACATGTCAAGACCACATTACTGATTTGATATACAGAGGTGATAAAGGCATTTAGGATCTAACCCACTTACTCCACTAAAAAGCCTACCTTCACAATTAACCCCTAGTGAACCCCTTTGATCCTAACAACCCTTTTATTAACTCACCCACTAATATTAACCTAAAACTCATCTTGTATTTATTATCACCATTCCTTGACTCCCTTTTTTGTCGAGATTTGATTTTGAGCAGTTTCCTAACTATGTTCTATAATTCAATTGTTAAAAGTTCTTACTTATTAGTGTACTTAATGATTTGTTCTAAAAAAAACGAAGTATATTCAACATTAGTTCTATGTAATTGAGCTTATATGTTTAAATTCCACATCTTGAAGAAAAAGCTCATATTATTAGTATTACAAGTTTTTAATTGATGTAATTATTCAGGATTAGTTCATTTTTCTAGTTAGGTAAATTGTCAATTCAATCTCAATTCTAACACTCTAATTCAACCATTATCCACACCTTTAACCCGAGCCCCATTACAACCCTTTTTAAAGACCTTTTGATTTGTGTATCATATCATTTTACAGTGGTGGAGATTTGATTTTCAGGCAAGCCTATAGGATTAACTTTTCATGTTCGACTTTTGATTGCTTAATTTTGAACCTTAAACACTTTGCGTGATTTGAGTGAATCTTTAGTGAGGATGTCAACTCTTGTCGATTTTGAATTAAACATGATTATTTATGTAAGGGGAAAACACCTATGTTTTTATGCTACAAAAACTATGACTTGATTGTTTGAATCTTTATGACCCTTTTACTTAAATTATCCATGTATGAATTATCTTTGAATTATGATGGAACATTATTGAAGAATATTATGAATTAAGGAAGTGTGAATGTGAGGTAAGTCTAGCTTAAGACTTTAAACAAGCGCTTTTTGGGAGGCAACCCGAGCACTATCCCCATTAATTTTCATATTTTTTTATTCCTAGCATCTAACTACAAACTAACCACGCAGAGTTCCTACCACACGGCCTTTCACACGGGCGTGGCCATGGCTGTGTGCACACCACGGATTTACACACCGACGTGGTAGAGTTCATGTGGAAACAGGACGAAATTCACCCCCAAGCCAAGGCTCCGACAAAACACCATGGCCGTGCAATACAGCCGTGGTCGACACTGATTTATCAACATGGGCGTGGCGACCTACACACAGGCGTGAGAGAAACGAACGAAGCACAACACGGCTATGTGATACGGCCATGTGACCCAACACGTCCATGCTACACGGGCATGGGAAATCACCAGATCCCTATTTCTATATAAACCCCCTTTTCTGCTCAGTTTCTCCACCAAACCTCTTTCCTCTCAACCCTAGCCACCATAATTTCTCTTCCTATTTCACCATCCTTACCATTACCACTCAATGCCCAAAGGTAAGGCCAACATTACCATTCCCACGTCGAAGAAGCGAAAGGACCATAACACAGTCTCCTTGTGCGAGACCAAATTATGATAAACCGTAATGTAAACATATTTTAATCCCACATTTAGCATACTTTTGGATGATTTATTCCCTGAATTGTGTAATTTGGTGCTCTTAATCCTTTGTTTTCATGTTTTATACTTAGGAGAGCACCGGAGGATGAATAGAACGAGAAACGGGCCTAAAACGGAGTAAATGGACCAACTTATGAAATCAACACGGCCTGGGCCCAAGACCACACGACCGTACCTTCTTAATAGACTCGAACACGGCCAGGCCACGATTCACACGAGCGTGTCCCTGTCGTGACAAAGAGGAATTTTACTTGGATTAGGATACTTAGAGGCAAAGAAAGCCATACCAAAAGCCTATATAAACACCCTAGAGGCCAACCTTCAGGGGGCATCCAGTTAGGCCGAAGAGCCGAGCCAGAGAAGCCAGAATTGTGGAATTCACTCAAAGAAAGCCAGTTGATTCATCTCAAGAAGCCAGAATCATACTCAAGATGGAGGATCTTCCCTTCAATACCTTTAGGGGGTTTTAGGGTTTTTCTTATGTTTTGTTTCATATTTTCTTCTAATATGTATTCTTTTATTGTTATGAACTAAACCCTCAAATACCTGAGGGGGATGAAACCTAAGAGGGATCTTGTTATTGTTTTCTAAACTATATGATAATACTTGATTTGTTCTTAATTCTTGTTTTGATATTTCAAGATATTAATTCAAGTATTGATGTGCTTAGGCAGAGGAGGAATAGACCCTGTCTAAGAGTAGATCGAGTTAATGCAATTCTAAGGTTTTAATTAGAAAGAGGATTCAATTAATCAACCTAGGGTTGGACGTTAGTAGCCTCGAGAGATGTATTAATATACATTAAGAAATTCTACAGATCAAGTCAAGTGAATAAATCGTCTAGTTCAGAGTTAAAAAACAAGTGAAGTCTAGGTGGATTCTTCCTCGGGTATTGTCTTAATCAATTGGTTTTTCCCACAAGTATTTCCCCAATTCATTCTCTTTGTCTTTGCATCTTTAGCTTAGTTGTTAGTTAATTTTAGATTAAATAAACAATTCATTCTTATTTTAGGCTAAATAATAAAAAGAAAGTTAGTATTAGTACTTTTGGTTCGTTTGGGTTCAACAATCCGGTCTTGCCACTAAACTATACTATTGTTCGATAGGTGCGCTTGCCTCAATCGTTGTCATAGTTAGCTTCTAGGCTCGATCATTTTTTTATAAATTTTTAAGACTCTGACACACGATCAAATTACATGAGTTCATGCCGCCGCTTCATTGAATCGCCAAGCCAAGGACATTTGAGTCCATTTAATTTTCTTTTTCTTTTCTCTTCTCCTTTATTTTTCTTCTCTTTATCTTTCTTATCTTTAATTTTTTATACTACATTTCAATTTCTTTGATTTAGGTTCTAAAGCCTGATTGGGAATCACCATACCACGACCAGTGCCAACTCAAGGAATCCATCCAAAATTCAGGAAGTTTCACTTCTCCCTATCTCTTATGATTTCATGCTATTAATCTCTACATATATATCTTTGTACATTGAGGGCAATGTACATCTTAAGTGTGGGGGCTGAATTTTATTTTGAAATGTTCCTAACATTTTGCATTATTCTCAAATCCCTGAATTATGTCTTATTCTTAAGTAATTTTCTCATGTTACTATTAGAATGAAATTTCCTTTGATTCATGATTTTTATTGATATGTTTTGGATTAAGTCATTGATAATTGTGCAGTGATGATTTAAACTTTAGGAGCTAGAGAATCAAGCATGATGAGTCTATTTTCAAGAATTAAAAATTTGTTAGGTTGTCTACCTGAATCTAATTATTACCTTGAAGTTCGAAATGTACAAAGTTGATATCAAAAACCCATAATTTTTGTAGATTTTGAGCCTATTAGAGCATACATTCTTTTCTTTCTCACTTTATTGATTATGAGTGTGTCAACATCGATTTGTTAGTCTAGAACTTGCTTCGATTATACATGTCAAGACCATATCATTGATTTGATATACTGAAATGATAAAGGCACCTAGGTTTTAACCCACTTACTCCCAAAAAGACTACCTTCATGTTTAACCCTTAGTAAACCCCTTTGATCCTAAGAACCCTTTCATTGATTTACCCTCAACATTAACCAAAAACCTTTTGTTGAATTCCCTTCAATTAATTTGAACCCTATTCTGCCGAGATCTGATTTGAGTGGATTACTTAGCATCACTATGATTTCCATTTCAGTTGTTAAATTCTTCATTATTACATGATTTGTTCTTAAAAAAATCGAAGTATATTCATTATTAGTTCTATGTTAATTAAGCTTATACGTTTAAATTCCACATCTTGAGAAGAAGCTCGTGTTATGAAATTTTAATTGATGTATATATTCGAGTCCTAGTTCATCATTCTAGTTAGGTAATTTGTCAATTCAATCTCGATTCTAACCCTTTAATTCAGCTTTTATCCACACCTTTAACGAAGCCCCATTACAACCCTTAAAAGACATTTTGATCTATGTATCATTTCATTCTATAGTGGTGGAGATTTAATTTTCATGCAAGCTTATGGGATTAACTTTTAATGTTCGACTTTTGAGTGCTTAATTTTGAACCTTAAACACTTTGAGTGATTTGAGTGAATCTTTAGTGAGGATGTCAACCCTTGTCGATTTTGAATTAAAGGTAATTATTTAGATAAGGGGAAACACCTATGTTTTCGTACTTTAAAAACTATGACTTTGATTGTTTGAATATTGAGATCCCTTTTGGTTAAATTATCAATGTATAAATTACCTATGAATTATGATGAAACACTGTTGATGAATATTATGAATTGAGGAAGTTAATTTTAATTGTGAGTTGAGAATTTTGCTTGAGGACAAGCAAATGCTTAAGTGTGGGGGTATTTGATAAACCGTAATATGTACATATTTTAATCCCACATTTAGCATACTTTTGGATGATTTATCCCCTGAATTGTGGAATTTGATGCTCCTAATCCTTTAATTTCATGTTTTATACTTAGGAGAGCATCAGAGGATGAAAAGAACGAGAAACGGGCCAAAATAGAGAAAATGGGCCAAAGTAAGAAGTCCACACGACCTGGTGATAACCACACGGCCGTGCCACTTTAGCAGACCCGAACACGGCCTGGGCTCGATTCACACGGCTGTGCCACACGGGCATGTCCCTGCCGTGACTCGTTTTAATTCCATTGGGATTAGGTTACTTAGGGGCTAAGAAAGACATTCCGAAAGCCTATATAAACACCCTAAGTGTAACCTTAAAGGGGGAGGCCGAGGAGCAAAGCCAGAGAGGGCCGAATTGTGGGATTTACTCAAAGACAGCTAGTTGATCCATCTCAAGAAGCCGGAATCATACTCAAGCTTTCCTTCAATTTCCTTCAGGGGGTTTTAGGGTTTTTCTTATGTTTTGTTTTATACTTCCTTCTGAAATGTATTCTTTTATAAACATGAACTAAACCCCTCAAATACCTGACGGGGATGAAACCTAAGACGAATCTTGTTATTGTTTTCAGAAATATATGATAAATAATTTATTTGTTCTTAATTATGTGTTCTTAATTCTTGCTTTGATATTTCAGGATATTGATTCAAATATTGATGTGCTTAGGCAGTGGAGCAAAAGTCCCTGTTTAAGAGTAGATCTAGCATAGTTAAGCGGAGTTGATCGCACTCCTAGAGATAGGACGATGAAAATCTGTCGGATTAGGGTCAAACCTAATATGGGAGTCCATAGATCGAGTTAATGCAACACTAGGGGTTTTAATTAGAAAGAGATTTCAATTAATCAACCTAGGGTTAGAAGTTAGTAGCCTCGAGAGAGGTATTAATATAAATTAGGCAGTCCTACGGATCAAGTCAAGTGAATAAATCGTCTGGTTCAGAGTTAAATAACAAGTGAAGTCTAGGTGGATTCTTCCTCGGGTTTTGTCTTAATCAATTGGTTTTCTCAAAAGTATTTCTCCATTTCATTCTCTGTGTCTTAGCATCTTTAGCTTAGTAATTAGTTAGTTTTAGATTAAACAAAAAATCCCTTAATTCTTAGGCTAAATAATAGAAAGATAGTAATTACTAGTACTCTTGGTCCTTGAGGATACAATATTTCCAGTCTTGCCATAACTACCAAATGATAGGTGCGCTTGCCTTATTCGTTGTCATAGTTAGTTTGGACACGATTAAGTTTTTGGCGCCGTTGCCGGGGACATAGATATTAGGAACACTTGATTTTTATTACTTTAGCCATTATTTTTATTTATTATTTATTATTTATTTTTAGTTTTCTAATTGTTCTTTTCTTTTATTTGCTTCTGATAGGTTTTTCTAGTTTATGACTAGAGGGAACCCTTCAGGACCCTTGATTTTTGACAGCGATATAGAAGGTAAAGTTCGCAGAAACAGAAGAGAAATAAGGCGAAGTCTACAATACATAGAAGAAGAGCAAGAAGACGATACCTATACTACTGAAGAGATGGCTGATAACAATCCACTACCTCCTGTGGTTGCTGCAAACCCGGTGAATCAAAATCCTGCTCCTCGTACTATGTAAGATTGTGCTAAACCTACTTTAACAGGAACTGAGTCAAGTATTGTTAGACCTACTATAGCTGTAAATAATTTTGAACTGAAACCTAACACAATTCAGATGATACAGCAATTTGTTCAGTTTGATAGTTTGCAGGATGAAAATCCAAATAATCATTTGGTGAATTTCCTAAAATTTTGCAATACTTTCAAAATAAATGACGTTTTTGATGATGCCATTCGTCTTCGGTTGTTTCCCTTTTCGTAAAGGAACAAAGCTAAACAGTGGTTGAACTCGTTACCACGAGGATCAATCACTACGGGAACAAATGACAGAAAAATTTTTGTTAAAATTTTTCCACCAGCTAAAATGGCTAAGTTGAGGAATGATATCTCTTCTTTTGTGCAGATGGATTTAGAGGCACTTTACGATGCATGGGAGAGATACAAGGATCTATTGAGAAGGTGCCCACACCATGGGTTACCCTTGTGGCTACAGGTTCAAACCTTTTACAACGGCGTGAACCCCTCAACTAGGCAGTTAATTGATTCAGCAGCCGACGGAACCCTGAATAACAGAACACCTGAGGCTGCCTACGAATTCATTGAAGAAATGTCATTGAATAACTATCAGTGGCAAGTCACGGGGACAGGGCCAACAAAAGCCGCCAGTGTTTTCAACCTCGACGCAATAACCATGTTATCAAATCAGGTAGAGATGTTAAATAAAAAGATTGATGGTTTATGTGGTTCTTCGCAGGTACATCCAGTTATGTAGTGTGATACGAAAGGAAGAGGGATGAGCAATACACAATATCCACTATACAACCCGACCACTGAAAATGAGCAAGTTCACTATACGGGTAATAATTCTAGACCTCAAAATAACCCTTATAGTAATACTTACAATCCAGGTTGGAGGAACCACCCCAATTTTTCATGGGGTGGCCAAGGAAATCAAAGACAACAACCCCTCCCAATCTTCCAACGATAACCCTACCCACAAGAAAAGAAGCTGAACCTTGAGGAGATGCTAACAAAATTTATAGCGGTGTCAGAAACCCATTTCTAAAACACCGACACAACACTAAAAAATCAACAAGCATAGATTCAAGGGATCAAGAACCAATTAGGGGAACTTGCTAAGCAGTTCTCTAAACGATCACAAGGAAGCCTACCAAGCAACACTGAAACTAACCCGAAGGAGCAACTTCAAGCAATAACCGCTCATGATAGTGAAGGGTTAACTAAAACAAAATTGAGGCAAGAGAATGTGGAAGAGGAAGGTAAGGTTGATGTAAGTCATGATAAGCCAAAATCGGTAATTAAAGAGTACCAACCTCGTGTGCCATACCCCAATGCGATGAAGAAAGACAACACAGATGAACAATTCAGTAAATTTCTTAAACTTTTAAAGAAATTACATATTAACTTACCGTTTCTTGAAGCTCTTTTACAGATGCCAGATTCAAGGAAATTTTTAATAGAGCTTTTGACAAACAAACAGAAGTTAGACGAAGAGTCGCATGTGGAACTAAACGCAGTGTACTCAGCAATTTTGCAAAATAAACTACCACAAAATTAAAAGATCCAGGGAGTTTTACAATTCCATGCTTAATTGGTAGTTTATCTGTTGATAATGCTTTAGCTGATTTAGAGGCAAGCATAAATGTTATGCCTTATAAAATGTTTAAGCAGCTAGGTCTAGGGAAACCCAAACAAACTAGGATGAGCATTCAATTAGCTGATAAGACTATTAGAATTCCTAGGGGTATAATTGAAGATGTACTCGTGAAAATTGACAAACTCATATTCCCAGTAGACTTTGTCGTTTTAGACATGGATGAGGACAACAATATTCGTTTAATTTTAGGAAGACCCTTTTTAGCAACTGCCAGAACTAAAATTGATGTTGGTACAGGTGAACTCATACTTCGTGTAGGTGACGAAATGATCACTCTTCAGGCTCTTGACTTGGCTAGACATCAAGTAATCAAGGTGAAAACATAAATTTTATTAATGACCATTCGATTAAACCTTCTTTTCATGAAGCACCACGGAACTACACAACTGAGCCAGATCCTAGACCTTATGCCAACAAGGAAATAACTCATGAGGAACGAAGGCTTCAGATCGATGAACTAGACGAGTGGAAGACACATTTCAAGGAGAAATTAGGAACACACGAAGTAAAACCAAAGCAAAACCATGTCAAACTTAAGGATGAGCCAAACCAATTTAAGATCAGAGATCAGGTACTGTTGAATAAAACAGATCCTCGAATCGCCACTTTAGACCTTGATACAAACAAAAGAATCCCTTTTAAGGTACTGAATATCTTCCCACATAGAACAATCGAGGTAACTAATCCCAAGTTCGACACTTTTAAGGTAAACACTACTCGACTCAAACTATATAGTAATCGTAGAACTAATAGCAGCGGTGAGGAGTTTCAACTCCTCAAACCACCATGAATGTGCGAATGAGAGGTAAGTCTAGCTTAAGACTTTAAATGAGCGCTTCTCGAAAGGCAACTCGAGCACTAACCCCATTAATTTTCATATTTTTTATTCTTAGCATCTAACTACAAACTAACCACGCAGATTTCCTTACCACAAGGGCATGGCCGTGGCTATATGGACACCATGGATTTACACACTGGCGTGGCAGAGTTTTCCTATCCACACGACCTTACACACGGGCATAGCTGTGGCCGTGTGGACACCATGGGTAGGTCCATAAGCGTGGTGGAGATCTTGTGGACACAAGACAAAAGTTTTCCCCAAAACACGGGCTCCAGCTAAATGCCACGACTGTGCGATACGACCGTGGTCGACACTGAGAAAGTAAAACGGGCGTGCAACACGTCCATGTCCCTAAGCTGTGGTTGAAACTGAGAAATCTACGGGAGTGAGTGACACGCCCATGTCTGTAGGTCGTGGTCGATACTGATCAAACAACATGGGTGTGGAAACGTCCACACAGATGTGGGAGAAACGAATGAAGCATCACACGACCGTGCGATACGACCGTGTGACCTAACACGCCCAGTGCACACAGGCGTAGGCAGCAACCAGGTGCCCCAATTTCTATTTAAACCCCCTTCTTCTCACTTTCTTACCAAATCCCTTTCTCGCCAACCCTAGCCACCACAGCTTTTCTACCTTCCCACCACCAGCCACCACCCCCTTCCTCCTTTTTCTTTCTCCCTCCACCCTATCCCTTTCCCCTTTCCCTTATTCCTTCTTTACACCGCCACCACACATTCACCATCCTTGCCACCATGACTAATACTAATGGCAAGACCAAGACCACCATCCCCGTGTCGAAAAAGTGAAAGGTTCCTGGCGCAGTCTCCCCGTGCGCGACCATTCTACATAAGTTCATGCCGGCCGTTTCATTGACTCGACAAGACAAGGACCTTTGAGTCCATTTATTTTTTATTTTTCTTTTATTTTCATTTTAAAATTCTTTTCCTTTATCTTTCTTTTCTTTAATTTATATATTTATATTTTGATTTCCTTAATTTAGTTTCAAGGGGTTGTTAAGGAACGATAACACCACCACCGGAGTATCCACCACTACCTTCACCTCTACCCAACTTTACCGTTTCTTTTCCTTGACTCCATCCAAAATTTAGGAAGTTTCACTTCTCTCCCTATCTTATGATTTTTTTATTGTCGTTATCTATCTTTGTACATGGAGGACAATGTACATCTTAAGTGTGGGGAGATTATCTATAGTATTATTTTAAAATCCCTGAATTATGTCTTATTCTTAAGTAATTTTCTCATGTTACTATTAGAATGAAATTTCTATTGATTTATGATTTTTATTGATATGTTTTGGATTAAGTCATAGATAATTGTACATTGATGGTTTAAACTTTATGATATTAGAGACTCAAGCATGATAAGTCTATTTTCAGAATTAAAAATTTATTAGGTTGTTTCCCTAATCTTAAATGTTACTTTGAAAGTTTGAAATTTGCAAGGTTGACATCAAAAACCATAATTTTTGTGAGATTTTGAGCCTTTTAGAGCATATATTTTTCGTGCTCACTTTATTGATTATGAGTGTGTCAATATTGATTTATTATTCTAGAACCTGCTTCGATTATGCATGTCGAGACCACACTTTTGATTTAATATACTGAGATGATAAAGGCACCTAGGTTTTAACCCACTTATTCCACTAAAAAGCCTACCTTCATAATTAACCCCTAGTGAACCCTTTTTAACCTAATAAACCGTTTCTTGACTCACCCATTAATATTAACTCAAAACCAAATTTTTACTTCTCCTACTTTGACTCCCCTTATGTCGAGATTTGATTTGATCAGCTGCCTAACTATTTTCTTTATTTCAGTTGTTAAATTCATTCTTAGTATTGTATGTTTTTATTCTTAAAAAAAAGTTGGAAATTTATTCATTATTAGTGTTATGAGCTTAAACTGTTAATCTCAAATCTTTAGAAGAAGCTCTTGTTATTAGTGATAAGTTTTCAATCAATGTAATTATTCAGTATTAGTTTTTTTTTCTAGTTAGGTAAATAGCCAATTCAATCTTGATTGTAACCCTCTAATTTAGCCTTTGTCCACACCTTTAACCTAGCCCTATTACAACCCTTTTAAGACCTTTTGATTTGTGTATCATCTCATTTTATAGTGGTGGAGGTTTCATTTTCATGGAAGCCTATGGGATTAACTTTTCATGTTTGACTTTTGAGTGCTTAATTTGAACCTTAAAACACTTTGAGTGATTTGAGTAAATCTTTAGTGAGGATGTAAATTTTTGTCGATTTTGGATCAAAGGTAATTATTTAGATAAAGGGAAACACCTATGTTTTCGTGCTATAAAAATTTATGACTTAGACTGTTTGAATCTTTAGGACTCTTTTAGTAGATTATCAATGTATGAATTATCTATGAAATATGATGAAACATTATGAATTAGAATTATGAATTAAGGAAGTTAATTTTAATTGTGAGTTGAGGATTTTGCTTGAGAACAAGCAAAGGCTTAAGTGTGGGGATATTTGATAAACCATAATTATACATATTTTAACCCCATGCTTGGCTTATTTTTGGATGAAATTTCATCAGATTTGATGAATTCGATGCTCCTAATCTTTAATTTCATGTTTTACACTCAGGAGAGCTTAAGGAGCCTAAAAGAACGAGAAATGGGCCAAAAAAGGACAAAAATGGGCCTACCTCAGAAAACAACATGGCTTGGACTTCCTCACACGGGCAGACCACACGGCCGTGTGTAATGAGCAGAATTGAGCACGACCCAAGCCATCACACACGAGCGTGTCACACGGGCGTGTCCCTGCCGAAACCAGGTTTAATCCTATTCAAAAAAGGCTACTTGTGGGCCAAGAAAGACGTTCCAAAGCCTATATAAACACCCTAGGGGACAACCTAAAAGACGACTCCGAGTAGAAGGCAGAAAATACTCGAAGACAACCATCGGAAGCAACTCGGAATAAGGATCTTCATCAAGACTAAAGATCTCCCATCAAGTTCTTTAAAAGTTTTTGTGTTTTCTTATGTTTTGTTGTTTTCCTTATGTTAAGATGTTCTTTTCTAGTAGTATGAACTAAACCTCTCAAATACCTGAGGGGATGAAACCTAAGACAAATTTATTATTATTTGATTTATAAGATAAATACTTGTTCTTATTCTTAATTGTGAGTTCTTATTCTTGTTTTGATAATTCAGGTTATCGATTCAATTCGAATGTGCTTATTCAGTGGAGAAAAAGTCCCTGTTTAAGAGTAGATCAACACAATTAAGCGGAGTTGACTGCAACCCTAGAAATAGGGCGACGAAAATCTGCCGGATTAGAGTCAAATCTAATAAGGGAATCCATGGATCGAGTTAATGTGAAATAGGGGTTTTAATTAGAAATATATTTCAATTAATCAACCTAGAGTCAATTGTTTTTAGTCTTGAAAGAGATATTAACATAAATCTGGGATTTCGATGGATTAAGTCAAATGAATAAATCATATGAATCAAAAGTAATAAGTAAAGTCTAGGTGGATTCTTCCTTAGGTATTGCCTTTATCATATAAGTTGTCTAAAAGTATTTTCTTAATTCTTCCTTTGTCGTGTTTTTAATTAAGCTTTAGTTTAAAAGAAACCACTCCAATTCTTAAGCTAAATAATCGAAGGATAGTAATTACTAGTACTCTTGGTCCTTGTGGATACAATATTACCGGTCTTACCATAACTATACTATAAACGATAGGTGCGCTTGCCTTTATTGTGATCATAGTTAGTTTTGGACACATCACTGTCCCAGACAAGGTCTTACACGAAATCTATATGATGCTGATGTCCTAGACATGGTCTTACACATAAATCTCAATTCGATGCCAACGTCCCAGACGTGGTCTTACACGATAATTCATATCGGAATCCTACGTCATGACATATGTATCCTAACTATTCCTAAGGTTTGTACGAGGCTTTTTGGACGTTATCACATTATCGAAATTTTCTCGGATTTCACATATTCAGTTCCAATAGCTATTCATCATATTTCATTAACATATAAACATAAACAAATCAATTCAACCACATTTATTTACATATGAACTTACCTCGTACTGGAAAGAACGAAAACGACGACTACTCAACTACTTTTGATTTCCCCCGATCTAATTCCGTTTTCTTTGGTTCTTGATCTATACACATTCAAATTTAGCTTATTCATTCACCAAATCATTCAATTCGATCTATATACACATATTTAGGGCATTTTACAAATTAGCCCTCACATTTTTACATTTTGACATTTTAGTCCCTATTACATAAAATCACAAAATACACATAATTTTACAATATCAAAGCTTGGTCGAATATTCCTTTAGCTCATATAAGCCCACATATTTCATTTATTTCACCTTTTAGCCCCTCAATTTCTTATTTTTACAATTTAGCCCATAATAATCAAATTCATCAAAAATCCCAATACAAAATACATTTGTCTATCATCCAACACCTTTTTTTCTATCATCAAACCTCACAAAACTCATATTATCAACAATGACATAACTCAAAATCATGATCAATTTCATAAATTTAAGCATGGGCTAGCTAGAACACTTAACAACGATCACAAAAACATAAAAATTATCGAAAACAAATCAAAAATCATACCTCAATTAAGCTTAGAAATGGCCGAATGAAGTGAAAGCTTAAAACCCTTTCTTTTTCTTCTAAAATCTGTGGACGAACACAAATGATAAATAATTTGTCTTTGTTTTAATTAATTTATCTTTTATTTAACAAATTACTACATTAGCCTTTTTATTCTCATTTAAAATCCACTATCTTTAGGCATTTATGTCCATCCAATATTCAAATGGTCTACTTACAGCATAAGGACCTCACATTTAATAAACTATGTCAATTCGGCACACAACCAATTAGAACACAACTTTTACCTTTTATGCGATTAGGTCCTTTCTCTCAAATCGAGCACACAAACGGTCAAATTTTTATACGAAACTTTCACACATGCTTAATCACATATTGTAAACACAGAAAATAATATTAAAACATTTCTCTAACTCAGATTTGTGGTCCCAAAACCACTATTCCGACTAGGGTCTAAACTGGGCTATTGCAACTCTCCCCTCTTAAGGATTTTCGGGGACGAAAATCTTATCATTGAACAGATTCGGATATTACTCTCTCATAGCATATTCGGGTTCTCACGTAACTTCTTTGACCCCATATCGATGCCATAATACTTTTACTAATGGAATTTTCTTATTCCTCAATTCTTTAACCTCCTGAGTTAAGATACGAATCGGTTCTTCTTCATAAGTCATATCAGTCTGAATCTCTATCTCAGACAGAGAAATCACATGTGAGGGATTGGATCTTTATCATTGAAGCATCGATACGTGAAACACATTATGGATCTTTTATAACTCAGATGGTAGCAACAGTTTATAAGCAACCGGCCTAATACGCTCGATAATTTCATACGGACCAATGAATCTTGGACTCAATTTTCATTTTTTGCCGAATCAGAGTATTTTCTTCCACAGAGACACTTTCAAAAATACTTTATCACCAATCTCAAATTCATTATCTTTTCGTTTCAAATCTGTGTATGATTTCTGTCGATCAGATGCTCCTTTCAGATTATTTCATATCACTTTTACTTTCTGTTCAGTCTCTTTGATCAAATAAATCCCATGGATTTTATTCTCACTAAGTTCAGACCAGTATAACAGTGTTCGGTATTTTCTACCGTATAAAGCTTCGTACGGTGCCATTTTCAAACTCGTCTGAAAACTATTATTATACGCGAATTCAATCAATGGTAGGCACTTCTCCCGCGTACCTTCAAACTCAAGAATGCAACATCTTAACATATCCTCAAGTATCTGAATGATCCGCTCAGATTGACCATCCGTTTGCGGATGAAAAGCAGTACTGAAATGCAATTTCGTACCTAAAGCCTCTTGCAGTTTCTTCCAAAACCGCGAAGTAAACCTCGAATCTTTGTCAGACACAATAGATAGTGGCACCTCGTGCAATCTCACAATATCAGAAATGTATAACTCAGCTAACTTATCAAGTGAATAATCCGTTCTCACTGGAATAAAATGAGCTGATTTTGTCAATCTATCAACTATAACCCAGATTGCATCTTTCCTCCTCGGAGTTAAAGGCAAACCTGAAACAAAATCCATCGTCTCTCTATCCCATTTCCACTCGGGAATCATAATCGGTTGTAACAAACCAGATGGCACCTGATGTTCAACTTTAACTTGCTGACAGATCAAACATTTTGAAACAAAATCAAAGATATCTCTTTTCATTCCAGGCCCCCAGTAAAGTTGTTTTCAAATCATTATACATCTTTGTACTTCCCGGATGAACCGATAAGCGACTGCTATGAGCTTCTTTCATAATCAAATGAATCAACTCTGGATTTCTCGGAACACAAATCCAATCTCAGAATCTCAGACAATCATCATCATCAACTTGAAATTCTGAATCAGAATTCAAATCACACTGAGCTCGTTTCGCTAGCATTTCATTGTCAACTTTTTGGGCATCACAAATCTTTTGTAAGAACAATGGTCTCGCTTTCAATTCAGCTAAAAGTGAACCATAATCAGACAGAACTAAATGATCATTCATCGCAAGTAAGGAAAACAATGATTTCTAACTCAAAGCATCAGCAACAACATTTACTTTTCCCGGATGATAATCAATCACAAGCTCGTAGTCTTTTATTAGTTATAACCATATTCTCTGTCGCAGATTCAAGTCTTTCTGAATCATCAAATATTTCAGACTTTTATGATCTGAAAACACATGACATTTCTCACAGAAAAGATAGTGGCACCGAATTTTTAGAGCAAACACGATCGCGGCTAACTCAAGGTCGTGCGTCGGATAATTCTTTTCAAGCGGTTTCAATTGTCTCTAGGAATAAGCTATAACTTTGCCTTCCTGCATCCAGACGCAATCCAGACTGTTTAACGAAGCATCTCTAAAAATCATGAACTCTTTACCCGATTCTGGCTGTACCAAAACTGGAGCTTCAGTCAAAAGGGCTTTCAACTGATCAAAGCTTTTCTGACACTTTTCTGACCATTCAAATTTCACATCTTTCTAAAGCAATCTCGTCAATGGAATTTCCATCATCGAAAAGCCTTTTATGAACCGTCGGTAATAACCAGCAAGTCTCATAAAATTGCAGACTTTAGACACATTTTTCGGAGGCTTCCATTCTAAAATAGCTGAAATCTAGCTCGGATCAACTTGTATACCGGATGCTGACACAATATGCCCCAAAAAGCCAACTTCGCGCAACCAGGACTCACATTTACTAAACTTTGCATACAATTGCTTATCATGCAGAATTTGTAGCACAATTCTCAAATGTTTGACATGCTCAATTTCATCACACGAATAAATCAAAATGTCGTCAATGAATACAACAAAAAATCGACCTAAATACGGTATGAAAATTCTGTTCATCAAGTCCATAAAGACAGCATGAGCATTTGTTAGTCCGAAAGGCATAACTAAAAGTTCATAATGCCCGTACCTCATTCTGAAAGTAGTTTTCAGAATGTCTGAATCTTTTACTCGCAACTAATAGTATCCCGATCTCATATCTATCTTTGAAAACACAGTAGCTCCTTTCAGCTGATCGAACAAATCATCAATCCTGGTCAGAGGATACTTGTTCTTAATAGTCATTTTGTTTAACTGACGGTAATCGATGCACATTCTCATCGTGCCATCTTTCTTTTTTCACAAACAGAATAAGAGCGCTCCAAGGAGAAAAGCTCGGTCGTGTGAAACCTCTGTCTGTCAATTCTTGCAACTAAGACTTCAATTCTTTCAATTCTGTTGGAGCCATTCTATAAGGAGCTATTGGGATAGGGGTTGTCCCTGGCACTAACTCAATGCCAAACTCAAGTTCTCGTATCGGAGGTAATCCTGGTAATTCTTCAGGAAATACGTCAGGAAACTCACAAACAACTGGCACAGATTCAACTTTCTTTTCTGTCACTTTCGTATCAATCACATACGCAAGATTAGCTTCACATCCCTTTTGCACATAATTCAGAGCTTTCATTGAAGATATTACGGCCGGTAACCCAATTTAAATCACTGGACTCAATCCGTATTATTTCATCATTCTGACATCTCAAATCAATAGTCTTTCGTTTGTAATTCACAACAGCATCATGCAATGTTAGCCAATCCATACCCAGAATGATATCAAACTCATCAAAGGGTAATAACATTAGATCAGTCGTGAAACAGATATCTCGAAACATCAAAGGAAAATTCTTGCACACTTTGTCAACTAGAACACACTTGTCTAAAGGGTTCGATACTCTAATTACAAATTTAGTAGATTCTATAGGCAAAGTCTTACTGGATACTAATTTCATGCATATATTGAATGAGTAGACCTTGGATCTATTAATGCGATCACAAAAGTATCATAAAGAATAAAAGTACCGGTAATGACGTCTGGAGACTAAGCTTCTTCGCAAACGCGAATAGCATAAGCTCTGGCAGGTTGTAGCACCCCTTACCCGTAACCGACGCTGGTATAAGGTACGAGGCGTTACCTTACTAGCATACATACTAGCATACAATTCCAAGTCATAAAAGCTTGTTCAAATTTAAAACTTTTCAACCATTGTCTTAAAATACTTAATATGAGTCTACAAGGCCCAAAACACACTTTAGAAACGGTTTAGGACCAAACTGAGTTCTTTAGAAAACTTTAGAAAATGTCACTAAAAAAACCAGGGGCACACACCCGTGTGGAAAGGCGACACGCCCGTGTGACCTGATAACATGGCCATGTTGAAGGACCGTGTAACTCACACAGCCTAAGCATATAGGGACACACCCGTGTCCCATGTCCGCGTGGCTTTATTTTTCAATTCGAACCTCTAGGGGTTTTCACACGGCCTGGCACACGCCTGTGTCCATGGCCCGTGTCCCTCACACGGCCATGACACACCCGTGTCTTGGCCTGTATACAAAAACCTTGACATTCTGTTTCTAACGTCAGCAACATCATTTGGTAACACGGCCAAGGCACACGCCCGTGTCCTTAGACCGTGTGGCGAATTAGATTCCTAAATTCAGGTGCAGACTTTGCACGACTTGGGCACATGCCCATGTACTATGGACGTGTCTTCCACACGGTTGAGACACACGGCCGTGCCTCAGCCTGTGTGGTTACTAGTAAACATTCTATTTTACCAACTTAGGGTGCAGGGGGACACACGACTGAACCACACACCCATGGGGCAGACCGTGTGTCACACATGGCCTAGACACACGCCCGTGTGTCTACCCGTGTGGACAAAATCAAGGCTATTTACCAAGCCCTTTTTTCCACCCTTACTTGCACAAACATAAGCCACATCAAGCAAGACCAATTTTGCACATACTTTATCAATTCAATCACGTAACATACTCATTCATGCATTAACATACCAAATACTCAACCATGCAATTTGCACATTCATGAAAAACATCATCATTTTCATATATAAATAATAAGTAATAGCCATCATTCATGGCCTTATACAAAATGAGTCAATCTTCTAGACAAGCCCACACATTTGGACAAAACGATATAACACTTGACAAAGACCAAGTCCCTATACATGCCATACTCAAAATGTTAAATCTAACTATACCAAATGTTCTAATTGATAGTGTGATCGAGCCTCCGACGTCCTTTGATCCGCGAGCTAGCTTGGTAGCACTATAAGAAAATGGAAAAGAGAGGGAGTAAGCATAAAGCTTAGTAAGTCGCATCTAAATAATTAACAACAATTTCCATGCATTATCCTACTCATATCATCTGATAAACCTGCACAAAATTCTCGCATTTTCACCCTTACTAATCATACAACATAATTCGAGCTCATTTCCCATAAATTTTCATGTAGGTACCTGTATCACTTACAACATAGTCGTAACTTTTCTCACTTTTAACACAAGCTCTAAATTACCTATTGAACCAGTTGGAATACTAAAAGATACCCGACAAGCCTCACACAAGAGGGAAAGATGCCGATGCCATGTCCCAAACATGGTCTTACACTGGCTCACATGTTGAGGCCAATGCCATGTCCCAGACATGGTCTTACACTAGCTCTCTTGTCAATGCCGATGCCATGTCCCAAACATGGTCTTACACTGGCTCTCGTATTGTGGCGGATGCCAAGTCCCAGACATGGTCTTACACTGGCTCTCGTACTGTGACTGATGCCATGTCCCAAACATGGTCTTACACTAGCACACATATCAACACCGATGCCATGTCCCAGACATGGTCTTACATTAGCGCACATATCAACACTGATGCCATGTCCCAGACATGGTCTTACACTAACGTACATATCACTCAGATGTCATGGCTTGGATATCCAATCTATTCCGAGGTTCAATCGGGAGTATACCATATCAACTTTCGTCATGTGTATTCATAGCAATAATTAAACATTTTATGCAATATCAATTATTTAATGCATAATAACAATAAAGTTGTATTATTTACATACAACTTACCAAGGTATACAAAATTTGGGTGACTAGTTCGATTTAGTCCACTATCTTGGTTTTCTCTCGGTCTAAGTCTAGACTCTATTTTTCTTGATCTATAATGACAAATTCACTTATTTAATCACTACATAATTCAAAACATTTCAAAATTCCTACTTTGGCAAAATTACTGTTTTGCCCTTAGGCTTTCACAAAATTACAATTTTCCCCTAAGCTCGTAAAATAATTTTCATCAAATTTCCTCATTAACCAAGCCTAGCTGAATCTATTTTAAGCTTATATAAACTCACAAATCCAATTATTTCACACATTTACTGCATATTTTACAACCTTTACAAAAGGGTCCTTTTTAGGTGTTTTCATGAAAATCACTTAACAAAAGTTGTTTATTTAACCACCAAGATTCATTTCCTTCCATAAAAATTCATCAAACAACACTAATGCTCTCATGGAAAAACCCTAGACTTTCAACCATAGTGCAAAATAGTCCCCGCATTAGCTAGATTAAGCTACAAGGGTTCCAAAAACACAAAAATCAACAAAAATGATCATCAAAATGACTTACTTGCAAGGATTGAAGTTTGCTAAAATTTTCAACCTCCCATGGCCCTTTCCTTAAGTTAAAAATTGGTGGAGAGAAGAAAGATGAAAGATGATATCTTTTCTTCTCTTTATTTTATTTTATTTCATCAATTAAGAACCTAATTTCACCAACTTTGACCAATTTGCATTTTCTAGTCCCCTATGGCTGGCCAACACTCTCTTAAGGACCTAATTACACATTAAGGACCTCCAATTTAAGGTTCTATAGCTATTTGACACCTTTAGCTTGTGGAACAAAACTTTCGTACTTTATGTGATTTAGTCTTTTTTTTTTCTAAATTAAGCATTCAATCACTAAAATTAACTTAATAAAATTTTCATGAACTCATATAATCTGGCTACAACGCATAAAATAATATTAAAAATTATTTCTCCGGCCTCGGATTAGTAGTTTCGAAACCATTGTTCTGACTAGCCCTAAACTTGGGCTGTTACACAGGTGCTCTCGCCTCAAATCTCGTAGTTGTATCTTTCGTAGCTCTCTAGCTACCATTCACATTTCTCGTGTTTTTGGGAGGTCTACCCCTAGCTGAAGCTTTATTCGACTTTGGATTATGTACAATCACTTGGTCAATAGACTCGGGACAGTCTTTGATAAAGTTGTCTAAAAATCCACATTTGAAACAAGCTCGATCATTCAATCGACAATTGTCCGTATGTCTTTTACCACAATGTCTACATTCGGGTCGCTCAGATCTAACATTTCCAACACTTGAAATCGAAGTAGCTGGAGCTCGGAAGCTCGAATGTGATCTTGCACGATCTCTACTCGAATGTCCCACATTAGCCCTTGAACGGCTATAATCATCTCGGGATTTCTTTGATGCCGACTGATATGAGTTACTCATTGTTCGTTTTTGTACCTCTCTAGCTTCTGAATCAACTTTTTTTCTCTTTCTTGAGTTCTTCAGCTTTACACGCTCGGTCAACAAGCACAACGAATTCTTTTATTTCCAAAATTCCAACTAACAAACGGATATCTTCGTTCAAGCTGTCTTTGAACCTTTTACACATTATTACCTCGGTCGAGACACATTCTCGTGCATACTGGCTCAATCTCACAAATTCTCGCTCGTATTCAGTAACCAACATGCGACCCTGTTTCAATTCAAGAAACTCTTTGCGTTTCTGATTAATAAATCTCTAACTGATGTATTTCTTTTGAAATTCAGTCTGGAAGAAATCCTAGGTAATTCGCTCTCTCGGAACAACAGAAGTCAAAGTTTTCCACCATTGGTAAGCTGCATCTCTCAACAAAGAAACGTCACATTTAGCACATTCATCAGGGGTACATGACAACTCATCAAATACCCGAATCATACTCTCAAGCCAGAACTCGGCTCTCTCAGCATCATCATCAGTAGTAGCATGAAATTCTTTAGCCCCATATTTTCTAATCTTATCAACCGGAGGTTTATTCAGACGAATCGGATCTATAACTTGGAGAGCGACGGGAACTTGCGGGGCGGAGGTTGAGGAACAGCCGAATTTGCTCTAACATACTGAGTAAACCACTCATTCATCATTTGGAAGAAAGCTTGCTTTGCCTCTCCCTCGTGGTCACTAGATACATTTCTCAAATCAGGAGGCACTGCCCCTTGAGCAAGAGCGGGTGCGTTACTTTCAACATCGTCAGCTACGGCTCGTTTGGGATCCATTTACTATACGAAAAACACATTTTGTTTGTCAGGATTCATCACACTATTGCAGTTCAAATATATGGCATGTATAGCTAGACTCACATACGCTACGTTAATCCTAGAATCTATTAAATCATAGTTCTGATACCAACAAAATTGTAACACCCCTAACCCATATCTGTCGTCGGACTAAGGTTAAGAGGTGTTACCAGACATATCAGACTATGTCACAAACGGTTCATAACGAAATATACACATAGAGTCCCTTTAGAAGGTCTACGAGACCTCAAACATGCATTGGAAAGGGGTCGAGAATAAACCGAGCACATACAATTTTTTCTGCGACTTAAACATTTTTTTAAAGTTACAGAGGTCACACACCGGTGTGGGCAGGCCGTGTGCCTCACACGGTCACCAGCCACGCCCATGTCACATGCCATGTAAAAACAAGGCATACATTCTGACTTGCACCACACGGCCGATGTAACACCCCAAACCCGGCGTAAACGTTACGATCGGATCTGGCATGTCACATGAAAGGAATGTCTAAAAACTGTGCGTTCGTTAAAAAGCTCGTATTCTTGATAGTTGTTGTGAAAAATCGAGTTTAAGTAATTTTGAATAAGAAACGGTTTATTATCATTTTAGGAAAATCCCATATTGATCATTTAATAATAAGCAGTAAACAAACTAAAAGCTAGAGTAAATAAAATACCAAAAATACAGTTAAAGTGGCTCTATTACATAAATAAAGTCCCAGTTACAAATAAGTTTAACTAAGAGAACGAGTTTACGAGAAAAACATTGTATGGCCACCACAAGTCTGCCTCAGCTCCCAAATCCGCGATCTAACGATTACCTGCAAAATTAACTAAGGGGGTGAGTCACCGAGACTCAGTGTGTAAATCCCCATCCAAAAGATGTTAAGCTCGTACACAAATCCATATGCAAATATGCATGTCATGCAACCCATCCAACCTATCCATCCGAAACTCCCAAATCTACCCCGTGTGGTACCAAACCACTGGTGGTGCCAAACCACTGGTGACCCAAAGTCACTGATATCAATATAATTGTGGTGCCAAACCACTGGTGACCCAAAGTCACGAATAATCCATATGTGGGGCCAACCCACGTTGTGATACCAAATCACTGGCGACAATCCCGTTATATCAAATGTGGGGCCAACCCACTGTGGTGCTAAGCCACTGGGACGAGTCGCTATGAGGTGCCAAACCTCTGGTGACCCAAAGTCACGAAATTAAATGTGGTACCAAACCACTGGTGGTGCCAAACCACTGGTGACCCAAAGTCACAGATATCAATCTTCCCCCTCCTCTCATCATACCCATGTCCATCCCATGTTCATCAGTCATAATAATTCGTGTATGCAGTATGCCAAGTATGCAAATCATATATCAAAGATAACGCATGAAACGTATGACCATCATAATCAGAATAACAAATACGATATAACCAAGCTAATCAACCTCTAAAGGGTATAACAGTAATTTTTACCTACCAAGGGCATTTTCGTCATTTACCCATCAAGGGTATTTTCGTAAATTCGCACCTGCAATGGCCTTTCCGAAGTCCTAATATCGCCACTAGCGACTCAGCTACTATTTCTGGTCCTTACCGGACTATTGGGCCTAAAACCCGATTTCGGCCCATTCGGGCCCACACGCTCGTGTGGCCTACCTAGCACAAATCTAGCCACGTATATAAGTTCCACCTAGTCTAGTTCACTATATACTATATCAACATACAATTTACTCATATGGGACCACTTGCCCATTGGGCCCACTTGGCCCATCGTGGCCCAAGCAGCCCAACCCACAAGAATACTACTGATGGCCTCAATTATCGCGTCGAAGCCCCACACGTGCGCTCGCACGCTCGTGTGGCTACTATTGCCGTGACCGGCACTTCGGCATTTGCCGCTCTACAACTGCAGTAGAGAGAGTTACACACCTGATAGGAATCTGAAGCTGCTAAACCGCGCTCCGAGCACTCCTTTGCCCAACGCCAACCAGGTATGTTAACTCTCCTCCTAGAATGCTCTTTATATAGCTAGCTCTTCACCCTTCTTCTTTGTATCTTTCCGATGTGGGATCCCTTCGTCAGTAGAGTTTAAATTCAACTGAAACTCTTGCCGTCCAATCCGCAAAATAAATACTCCCTTGCTTCTCATGAGATTCAAACCCAAGCTCCCTTGCAACATAATCCACGCCGCTAACCACTTGGCCGCAAGCTCCTCTTGTGTCTTAAACCATGCGCAACTAAACTTAAACCTATAGCCAAATTCTAAGGTCCAAGTAAAAAGAAAACCAAAATGCAGACACCAAAACTTGAACCTTGGACCTCCTTCCTTCCTTGTGGCGTCACTCCCTTGCCTCTTATGTGGCGTCACTTTGCCACTACACCACACACTCCACTTGTGTCATTTTCCTACACATTTTATTCTTAAGGCCTACCTGCCAACTTCCAGGGTTTTTTTCACCTAAAACCAAAATTTCCCTAAATCCAAAGTTTGATCCCGGGACTTCATAGAAGCCCTCTAACCTTCCAAAATCACTTATCTAAAAGGTCCAACTTGCATTAATACCGTTCTCTAAAATTTTAAATGCTACTACTTCTAAGGCCCATTGGGCTCAATCCTACTAGGCCCAATTTCAGGATGTTACAAATCTACCCTCCTTAAAGAAATTTTGTCCTCGAAATTTCCAACTAACTAACAGTCGTACATCCTAACTTACAACACTACGCCCACGCTGCGCACTCTGATTCTAATAACACTAATACCCTTTCTAACTAAATCTTGGAACCCCTTAACATAACCAACTATCTAACACCGGAGCAAACAGATATTTTCCCACATACATACAACTCCTATATTCAAGCATCACATCCACACATCATAGAATAAATACAGTCATTCAGCATATAATAGAATATAGTAAAAAGGAAACTTATGGATTTGGTGCCGAAGACTCGGGTGCCATACTTCCATAAAACAGATATATATTTTTCTAAACCATTTTCCAAACCATCCTTTGAAAACATTTTTGAACCCAAACCCACAGCCGAGTTTTTGAACCTGGCTCTGATACCACAATTGTAACACCCCAAACCCGGCCTAAACGTTACGACCGGATCTGGCATGTCACATGAAAGGAATGTTTAAAAACTGTGCGTTCGTTAAAAAGCTCGTATTCTTTATAGTTGTTGTGAAAAATCGAGTTTAAGTAATTTTGAATAAGAAACGATTTATTATCATTTTAGGAAAATCCCATATTGATCATTTAATAATAAGCAGTAAACAAATTAAAAGCTAAAGCAAATAAAATACCAAAAATACAGTTAAAGTGGCCCTATTACATAACAAAAATCCCAGTTACAAATAAGTTTAACTAAGAGAACGAGTTTACGAGAAAAACATTGTATGGCCACCACAAGTCTGCCTCAGCTCCCAAATCTGCGATCTAACGATTACCTGCAAAATTAACTAAGGGGGTGAGTCATCGAGACTCAGTGTGTAAATCCCCATCCAAAAGATGTTAAGCTCGCACACAAATTCATATGCAAATATGCATGTCATGCAACCCATCCAACCTATCCATCCGAAACTCCCAAATCTACCCCGTGTGGTACCAAACCACTGGTGGTGCCAAACCACTGGTGACCCAAAGTCACTGATATCAATATAATTGTGGTGCCAAACCACTGGTGACCCAAAGTCACGAATAATCCATATGTGGGGCCAACCCACGTTGTGATACCAAATCACTGGCGACAATCCCGTTATATCAAATGTGGGGCCAACCCACTGTGGTGCTAAGCCACTGGGACGAGTCGCTATGAGGTGCCAAACCTCTGGTGACCCAAAGTCACGAAATTAAATGTGGTACCAAACCACTGGTGGTGCCAAACCACTGGTGACCCAAAGTCACAGATATCAATCTTCCCCCTCCTCTCATCATACCCATGTCCATCCCATGTTCATCAGTCATAGTAATTCGTGTATGCAGTATGCCAAGTGTGCAAATTATATATCAAAGATAACGCATGAAACGCATGACCATCATAATCAGAATAACAAATACGATATAACCAAGCTAATCAACCTCTAAAGGGTATAACAGTAATTTTTACCTACCAAAGGCATTTTCGTCATTTACCCACCAAGGGTATTTTCGTATATTCGCACCTGCAATGGCCTTTCCGATGGCCTAATGTCGTCACTAGCGGCTCAGCTACTATTTTTGGTCCTTACCGGACTATTGGGCCTAAAACTCAATTTCGGCCCATTCGGGCTCACACGCTCGTGTGGCCTACCTAGCACAAATCTAGCCACGTATATAAGTTCCACCTAGTCTAGTTCACTATATACTATATCAACATACAATTTACTCATATGGGACCACGGGCCTATTGGCCCACTTGGCCCAACGTGGCCCAAGCAGCCCAACCCACAAGAATACTACTGATGGCCTCAATTATCGCGTCGAAGCCCCACACGTGCGCTCGCACGCTCGTGTGGCTACTATTGCCGTGACCGGCACTTCAGCATGTGCCGCTCTACAACTAGAGTAGAGAGAGTTACACACCTGATAGGAATCTGAAGCTGCTAAACCGCGCTCCGAGCACTCCTTTGCCCAACGCCAACCAGGTATGTTAACTCTCCTCCTAGAATGCTCTTTATATAGCTAGCTCTTCACCCTTCTTCTTTGTATCTTTCCGATGTAGGATCCCTTCGTCAGTAGAATTTAAATTCAACTGAAACTCTTGCCGTCCAATCCGCAAAATAAATACTCCCTTGCTTCTCATGAGATTCGAACCCAGGCTCCCTTGCAACATAATCCACGCCGCTAACCACTTGGCCGCAAGCTCCTCTTGTGTCTTAAACCATGCGCAACTAAACTTAAACCTATAGCCAAATTCTAAGGTCCAAGTAAAAAGAAAACCAAAATGCAGACACCAAGACTTGAACCTTGGACCTCCTTCCTTCCTTGTGGCGTCACTCCCTTGCCTCTTATGTGGCGTCACTTTGCCACTACTCCACACACTTCACTTGTGTCATTTTCCTACACATTTTATTCTTAAGGCCTACCTGCCAACTTCCAGGGTTTTTTTCACCTAAAACCAAAATTTCCCTAAATCCAAAGTTTGATCCCGGGACTTCATAGAAGCCCTCTACCCTTCCAAAATCACTTATCTAAAAGGCCCAACTTGCATTAATACCGTTCTCTAAAATTTTAAATGCTACTACTTCTAAGGCCCATTGGGCTCAATCCTACTAGGCCCAATTTCAGGATGTTACAAATCTACCCTCCTTAAAGAAATTTTGTCCTCGAAATTTCCAACTAACTAACAGTCGTACATCCTAACTTACAACACTACGCCCACGCTGCGCACTCTGATTCTAATAACACTAATACCCTTTCTAACTAAATCTTGGAACCCCTTAACATAACCAACTATCTAACACCGGAGCAAACAGATATTTTCCCACATACATACAACTCCTATATTCAAGCATCACATCCACAGATCGTAGAATAAATACAGTCATTCAGCATATAATGGAATATAGTAAAAAGGAAACTTACGGATTTGGTGCCGGAGACTCGGGTGCCATACTTCCAGAAAACAGATATATATTTTTCTAAACCATTTTCCAAACCAGCCTTTGAAAACATTTTTGAACCCAAACCCACAGCCGAGTTTTTGAACCTGGCTCTGATACCACAATTGTAACACCCCAAACCCGGCCTAAACGTTACGACCGGATCTGGCATGTCACATGAAAGGAATGTCTAAAAACTGTGCGTTCGTTAAAAAGCTCGTATTCTTTATAGTTGTTATGAAAAATCGAGTTTAAGTAATTTTGAATAAGAAACGGTTTATTATCATTTTAGGAAAATCCCATATTGATCATTTAATAATAAGCAGCAAACAAATTAAAAGCTAAAGCAAATAAAATACCAAAAATACAGTTAAAGTGGCCCTATTACATAACAAAAATCCCAGTTACAAATAAGTTTAACTAAGAGAACGAGTTTACGAGAAAAACATTGTATGGCCACCACAAGTCTGCCTCGGCTCCCAAATCCGCGATCTAACGATTACCTGCAAAATTAACTAAGGGGGTGAGTCACCGAGACTCAGTGTGTAAATCCCCATCCAAAAGATGTTAAGCTCGTACACAAATCCATATGCAAATATGCATGTCATGCAACCCATCCAACCTATCCATCCGAAACTCCCAAATCTACCCCGTGTGGTACCAAACCACTGGTGGCGCCAAACCACTGGTGACCCAAAGTCACTGATATCAATATAATTGTGGTGCCAAACCACTGGTGACCCAGAGTCACGAATAATCCATATGTGGGGCCAACCCACGTTGTGATACCAAATTACTGGCGACAATCCCGTTATATCAAATGTGGGGCCAACCCACTGTGGTGCTAAGCCACTGGGACGAGTCGCTATGAGGTGCCAAACCTCTGGTGACCCAAAGTCACGAAATTAAATGTGGTACCAAACCACTGGTGGTGCCAAACCACTGGTGACCCAAAGTCACAGATATCAATCTTCCCCCTCCTCTCATCATACCCATGTCCATCCCATGTTCATCAGTCATAATAATTCGTGTATGCAGTATGCCAAGTATGCAAATCATATATCAAAGATAACGCATGAAATGTATGACCATCATAATCAGAATAACAAATACGATATAACCAAGCTAATCAACCTCTAAAAGGTATAACAGTAATTTTTACCTACCAAGGGCATTTTCGTCATTTACCCACCAAGGGTATTTTCGTAAATTCGCACCTGCAATGGCCTTTCCGAAGGCCTAATGTCGCCACTAGCGACTCAGCTACTATTTCTGGTCCTTACCGGACTATTGGGCCTAAAACCCGATTTCGGCCCATTCGGGCCCACACGCTCGTGTGGCCTACCTAGCACAAATCTAGCCACGTATATAAGTTCCACCTAGTCTAGTTCACTATATACTATATCAACATACAATTTACTCATATGGGACCACGGGCCCATTGGGCCCACTTGGCCCATCGTGGCCCAAGCAGCCCAACCCACAAGAATACTACTGATGGCCTCAATTATCACGTCGAAGCCCCACACGTGCGCTCTCACGCTCGTGTGGCTTCTATTGCCGTGACCAGCACTTCGGCATTTGCCGCTCTACAACTGCAGTAGAGAGAGTTACACACCTGATAGGAATCTGAAGCTGCTAAACCGCGGTCCGAGCACTCCTTTGCCCAACGCCAACCAGGTATGTTAACTCTCCTCCTAGAATGCTCTTTATATAGTTAGCTCTTCACCCTTCTTCTTTGTATCTTTCTGATGTGGGATCCCTTCGTCAGTAGAGTTTAAATTCAACTGAAACTCTTACCGTCCAATCCGCAAAATAAATACTCCCTTGCTTCTCATGAGATTCGAACCCAGGCTCCCTTGCAACATAATCCATGCCGCTAACCACTTGGCCGCAAGCTCCTCTTGTGTCTTAAACCATGCGCAACTAAACTTAAACCTATAGCCAAATTCTAAGGTCCAAGTAAAAAGAAAACCAAAATGCAGACACCAAGACTTGAACCTTGGACCTCCTTCCTTGTGGCGTCACTCCCTTGCCTCTCATGTGGCGTCACTTTGCCGCTACACCACACACTCCACTTGTGTCATTTTCCTACACATTTTATTCTTAAGGCCTACCTGCCAACTTCCAGGGTTTTTTACACCTAAAACCAAAATTTCCCTAAATCCAAAGTTTGATCCCGGGACTTCATAGAAGCCCTCTAACCTTCCAAAATCACTTATCTAAAAGGTCCAACTTGCATTAATATCGTTCTCTAAAATTTTAAATGCTACTACTTCTAAGGCCCATTGGGCTCAATCCTACTAGGCCCAATTTCAGGATGCTACAAATCTACCCTCCTTAAAGAAATTTTGTCCTCGAAATTTCCAACTAACTAACAGTCGTACATCCTAACTTACAACACTACGCCCACGCTGCGCACTCTGATTCTAATAACACTAATACCCTTTCTAACTAAATCTTGGAACCCCTTAACATAACCAACTATCTAACACCAGAGCAAACAGATATTTTCCCACATACATACAACTCCTATATTAAAGCATCACATCCACACATCGTAGAATAAATACAGTCATTCAGCATATAATAGAACATAGTAAAAAGGAAACTTACGGATTTGGTGCCGGAGACTCGGGTGCCATACTTCCAGAAAACAGATATATATTTTTCTAAACCATTTTCCAAACCATCCTTTGAAAACATTTTTGAACCCAAACCCACAGCCGAGTTTTTGAACCTGGCTCTGATACCACAATTGTAACACCCCAAACCCGGCCTAAACGTTACGACCGGATCTGGCATGTCACATGAAAGGAATGTCTAAAAACTGTGCGTTCGTTAAAAAGCTCGTATTCTTTATAGTTGTTGTGAAAAATCGAGTTTAAGTAATTTTGAGTAAGAAACGATTTATTATCATTTTAGGAAAATCCCATATTGATCATTTAATAATAAGCAGTAAACAAATTTAAAGCTAAAGCAAATAAAATACCAAAAATACAGTTAAAGTGGCCCTATTACATAACAAAAATCCCAGTTACAAATAAGTTTAACTAAGAGAACGAGTTTACGAGAAAAACATTGTATGGCCACCACAAGTCTGCCTCGGCTCCCAAATCCGCGATCTAACGATTACCTGCAAAATTAACTAAGGGGGTGAGTCACCGAGACTCAGTGTGTAAATCCCCATCCAAAAGATGTTAAGCTCGTACACAAATCCATATGCAAATATGCATGTCATGCAACCCATCCAACCTATCCATCCGAAACTCCCAAATCTACCCCGTGTGGTACCAAACCACTGGTGGCGCCAAACCACTGGTGACCCAAAGTCACTGATATCAATATAATTGTGGTGCCAAACCACTGGTGACCTAGAGTCACGAATAATCCATATGTGGGGCCAACCCACGTTGTGATACCAAATCACTGGCGACAATCCCGTTATATCAAATGTGGGGCCAACCCACTGTGGTGCTAAGCCACTGGGACGAGTCGCTATGAGGTGCCAAACCTCTGGTGACCCAAAGTCACGAAATTAAATGTGGTACCAAACCACTGGTGGTGCCAAACCACTGGTGACCCAAAGTCACGGATATCAATCTTCCCCCTCCTCTCATCATACCCATGTCCATCCCATGTTCATCAGTCATAATAATTCGTGTATGCAGTATGCCAAGTATGCAAATCATATATCAAAGATAACGCATGAAACGTATGACCATCATAATCAGAATAACAAATACGATATAACCAAGCTAATCAACCTCTAAAGGGTATAACAGTAATTTTTACCTACCAAGGGCATTTTCGTCATTTACCCACCAAGGGTATTTTCGTAAATTCGCACCTGCAATGGCCTTTCCGAAGGCCTAATGTCGCCACTAGTGACTCAGCTACTATTTCTTGTCCTTACCGGACTATTGGGCCTAAAACCCGATTTCGGCCCATTCGGGCCCACACGCTCGTGTGGCCTACCTAGCACAAATCTAGCCACGTATATAAGTTCCACCTAGTCTAGTTCACTATATACTATATCAACATACAATTTACTCATATGGGACCACGGGCCCATTGGGCCCACTTGGCCCATCGTGGCCCAAGCAGCCCAACCCACAAGAATACTACTGATGGCCTCAATTATCGCGTCGAAGCCCCACACGTGCGCTCACACGCTCGTGTGGCTACTATTGCCGTGACCGGCACTTCGGCATTTGCCGCTCTACAACTGCAGTAGAGAGAGTTACACACCTGATAGGAATCTGAAGCTGCTAAACCGCGCTCCGAGCACTCCTTTGCCCAACGCCAACCAGGTATGTTAACTCTCCTCCTAGAATGCTCTTTATGTAGCTAGCTCTTCACCCTTCTTCTTTGTATCTTTCCGATGTGGGATCCCTTCGTCAGTAGAGTTTAAATTCAACTGAAACTCTTGCCGTCCAATCCGCAAAATAAATACTCCCTTGCTTCTCATGAGATTCAAACCCAGGCTCCCTTGCAACATAATCCACGCCGCTAACCACTTGGCCGCAAGCTCCTCTTGTGTCTTAAACCATGCGCAACTAAACTTAAACCTATAGCCAAATTCTAAGGTCCAAGTAAAAAGAAAACCAAAATGCAGACACCAAAACTTGAACCTTGGACCTCCTTCCTTCCTTGTGGCGTCACTCCCTTGCCTCTTATGTGGCGTCACTTTGCCACTACACCACACACTCCACTTGTGTCATTTTCCTACACATTTTATTCTTAAGGCCTACCTGCCAACTTCCAGGGTTTTTTTCACCTAAAACCAAAATTTCCCTAAATCCAAAGTTTGATCCCGGGACTTCATAGAAGCCCTCTAACCTTCCAAAATCACTTATCTAAAAGGTCCAACTTGCATTAATACCGTTCTCTAAAATTTTAAATGCTACTACTTCTAAGGCCCATTGGGCTCAATCCTACTAGGCCCAATTTCAGGATGCTACAAATCTACCCTCCTTAAAGAAATTTTGTCCTCGAAATTTCCAACTAACTAACAGTCGTACATCCTAACTTACAACACTACGCCCACGCTGCGCACTCTGATTCTAATAACACTAATACCCTTTCTAACTAAATCTTGGAACCCCTTAACATAACCAACTATCTAACACCGGAGCAAACAGATATTTTCCCACATACATACAACTCCTATATTCAAGCATCACATCCACACATCGTAGAATAAATACAGTCATTCATCATATAATAGAATATAGTAAAAAGGAAACTTATGGATTTGGTGCCGGAGACTCGGGTGCCATACTTCCAGAAAACAGAATATATTTTTCTAAACCATTTTCCAAACCATCCTTTGAAAACATTTTTGAACCCAAACCCACAGCCGAGTTTTTGAACCTGGCTCTGATACCACAATTGTAACACCCCAAACCCGTCCTAAACGTTACGATCGGATCTGGCATGTCACATGAAAGGAATGTCTAAAAACTGTGCGTTCGTTAAAAAGCTCGTATTCTTTATAGTTGTTGTGCAAAATCGAGTTTAAGTAATTTTGAGTAAGAAACGATTTATTATCATTTTAGGAAAATCCCATATTGATCATTTAATAATAAGCAGTAAACAAATTTAAAGCTAAAGCAAATAAAATACCAAAAATACAGTTAAAGTGGCCCTATTACATAACAAAAATCCCAGTTACAAATAAGTTTAACTAAGAGAACGAGTTTACGAGAAAAACATTGTATGGCCACCACAAGTCTGCCTCGGCTCCCAAATCTGCGATCTAACGATTACCTGCAAAATTAACTAAGGGGGTGAGTCACCGAGACTCAGTGTGTAAATCCCCATCCAAAAGATGTTAAGCTCGTACACAAATCCATATGCAAATATGCATGTCATGCAACCCATCCAACCTATCCATCCGAAACTCCCAAATATACCCCGTGTGGTACCAAACCACTGGTGGCGCCAAACCACTGGTGACCCAAAGTCACTGATATCAATATAATTGTGGTGCCAAACCACTGGTGACCTAGAGTCACGAATAATCCATATGTGGGGCCAACCCACGTTGTGATACCAAATCACTGGCGACAATCCCGTTATATCAAATGTGGGGCCAACCCACTGTGGTGCTAAGCCACTGGGACGAGTCGCTATGAGGTGCCAAACCTCTGGTGACCCAAAGTCACGAAATTAAATGTGGTACCAAACCACTGGTGGTGCCAAACCACTGGTGACCCAAAGTCACGGATATCAATCTTCCCCCTCCTCTCATCATACCCATGTCCATCCCATGTTCATCAGTCATAATAATTCGTGTATGCAGTATGCCAAGTATGCAAATCATATATCAAAGATAACGCATGAAACGTATGACCATCATAATCAGAATAACAAATACGATATAACCAAGCTAATCAACCTCTAAAGGGTATAACAGTAATTTTTACCTACCAAGGGCATTTTCGTCATTTACCCACCAAGGGTATTTTCGTAAATTCGCACCTGCAATGGCCTTTCCGAAGGCCTAATATCACCACTAGCGACTCAGCTACTATTTCTGGTCCTTACCGGACTATTGGGCCTAAAACCCGATTTCGGCCCATTCGGGCCCACACGCTCGTGTGGCCTACCTAGCACAAATCTAGCCACGTATATAAGTTCCACCTAGTCTAGTTCACTATATACTATATCAACATACAATTTACTCATATGGGACCACGGGCCCATTGGGCCCACTTGGCCCATCGTGGCCCAAGCAGCCCAACCCACAAGAATACTACTGATGGCCTCAATTATCGCGTCGAAGCCCCACACGTGCGCTCGCACGCTCTTGTGGCTACTATTGCCGTGACCGGCACTTCGGCATTTGCCGCTCTACAACTATTGTAGAGAGAGTTACACACCTGATAGGAATCTTAAGCTGCTAAACCGCGCTCCGAGCACTCCTTTGCCCAACGCCAACCAGGTATGTTAACTCTCCTCCTGGAATGCTCTTTATATAGCTAGCTCCTCACCCTTCTTCTTTGTATCTTTCTGATGTGGGATCCCTTCGTCAGTAGAGTTTAAATTCAACTGAAACTCTTGCCGTCCAATCCGCAAAATAAATACTCCCTTGCTTCTCATGAGATTCGAACCCAGGCTCCCTTGCAACATAATCCACGCCGTTAACCACTTGGCCGCAAGCTCCTCTTGTGTCTTAAACCATGCGCAACTAAACTTAAACCTATAGCCAAATTCTAAGGTCCAAGTAAAAAGAAAACCAAAATGCAGACGCCAAGACTTGAACCTTGGACCTTCTTCCTTCCTTGTGGCGTCACTCCCTTGCCTCTTATGTGGCGTCACTTTGCCACTACACCACACACTCCACTTGTGTCATTTTCCTCCACATTTTATTCTTAAGGCCTACCTGCCAACTTCCAGAGTTTTTTTCACCTAAAACCAAAATTTCCCTAAATCCAAAGTTTGATCCCGGGACTTCGTGGAAGCCCTCTAACCTTCCAAAATCACTTATCTAAAAGGTCCAACTTGCATTAATACCGTTCTCTAAAATTTTAAATGCTACTACTTCTAAATCCCATTGGGCTCAATCCTACTAGGCCCAATTTTAGGATGTTACAGCCGAGGACACGCCCATGTGCCGGGCCATGTGAAATCTATAGAGGTTACTAACTTGGGTCACACGGCTAGCCATAGGCCTGTGTGCCAGCCCGTGTGCTACAGACAGCCAGTAGACATGCCTATGCATCTAGGCCGTGCCAAACTTGTAGAGTATATTGACTTAATTCGAGGGGCTACCCTAGGGGACACACGGCCGTATACCAAAGCCTTATGTCACACACGGTCACGCCACACACTCGTGTGCTTGGCTGTGTGGAGTGAAAATAGGCTTAGTTGAAGCCACATTTCTCACCCTTCTCAAGCATACCTAAAACACCACATTTCATGCCATTTCAATATGCTCATCAACCAATTTCATGCTCAAAACTTAAACCATAACATACCAAAATCTCATAACAACTCATTAATTCATACATAATCAATGTCCTAAAATATCACTTCCATTTTCATACTAAAATCATACCGAATTCTCAACAAAGCACATACCAAATTGACCATTTATTTTGGTCATTTATAAACATCAAAACATACCATTTCTTAGCACAAATCATGTACCACATCCGAACCATAATTTCTTCCACAAGCAAGTCTTATCACATGGCTATAAAATGCACATCTCAAAGCATATCACACTAGTCCTAGCCTATACATGCCATAATTTTAACATTTACACTTCCAAAAGGTACCAAAATAGATTTCGATAGTGTGGTGATGATCCTCGATGATCCCCGAGCTCCCAGTAGCTTCTATAATCTATAAAACAATGCAAACACTCTCAAAGTAAGCTTTCAAAAGCTTAATAAGCCATATACAAATAAACTTATCACATAGAACAATTATAAACCATTTCATACATATGGTTCATGGCATAACACAATCACAAGTCATATTTCTCTTATATCTCAATTGATCGTGTTCACTTGCTCATAATAACATATCATGTAATGTAGCTCACATATCAAATGATCATATACATACATACCTTTCAATGCCAAATTTCATATACATACATACATACCGAAATTTGGATGCACATTCGTATACTCATTCATTTCTCGGAATGCTTGTTGGACCCTTAGGAATTAAATAGGATACTCAGATAGCTCGAAAAGCTTGTACAATGCCAATGTCCCAAACGTGGTCTTACATGTAATTAAATATCGATGCCTCTGTCCTAGACAGGGTCTTACACAAAATCATATACGATGTCAATGTCCCAAACATGGTCTTACACGTAAATCTACACGTAAATCTCAACTCGATGCCTACGTCCCAAACGTGGTCTTACACGAGAACTCATATCGAAATCCTATGTCATGACATATGTATCCTAACTATTCCTGAGGTTCATACGGTGCTTTTTGAACTAATTTGTCTTTGTTTTAATTAATTTATCTTTTATTCAACAAATTGCTACATTAGCCTTTTTATTCTCATTTAAAATCCACTATCTTTAGGCATTTATGTCCATCCAATATTCAAATGGTCTTATTACAACATAGGGACCTCACATTTAATAAACCATGTCAATTCGGCATACAACCAATTAGAACACAAGTTTTACCTTTTATGCGATTAGGTCCTTTCTCCCAAATCGAGCACACGAACGATCAAATTTTTATACGAAACTTTCACACATGCTTAATCACATACTATAAACACAAAAAATAATATTAAAACATTTCTCTTACTCAGATTTGTGGTCCCGAAACCACTGTTCCGACTAGGGTATAAACCTGGTTGTTGCAAGATGGATTAAATTACTAGAAATAAAAGTACAATGACTAAATTGTAAACTTATAAAAAGTACAAGGGCTTACGACATATTTTAACTAAACTATATATATGTTAGAAAATCTGGACATCGCATATATAATAAAAGTAATTGCATGTTATTATTTATTATCATAAAAGGTTAGTCCAAATTAAAAGTGATATAATTTGGTTAAGGTTTATTGGGATTTAGTTATTAAATAAAGCATGAGTCAAATATATATAGATACTCTAGTAACTAAATTCTAATTGATGATGGGCTGATTAGAAATTAGGTTCAATATACAAAACTTATACATTAGGGCTATGGTCCTCAAATTATACATACGTAGCTTTTGTACACATCTTTAGTTAATAAAATTACTTATGTGCTAATTTGTACACTCTAGTCACATTCTCAAAATTATACATACATACGTAGCTTTTGTACACTCTAGTCACATTCTCAAAATTACTTACGTGCTAATTTGGAAAATCAAAACCACAAGATCGAAGGTTCCAAGAAATCAATGGATTCAGGTACACTTCAATATTTAGTTTTGCTCTTGATGATTTGATATGATAGATCCTGATTATTAAAATTTTATATCAAATCTTATTTTTACGATTCTTACAATATATATACCTACAATTTTTTTATACATTATTTAAACTACATATAAACCCTTAAACCCCCACTAATAGATTGAAACACCCCAAACCCGGCCCACAACCCCCGACCGGATCTGGTATGCTTCTTGAGAAAAACTCGTTTTGTCGTTTTGAAAAACATGTGACTTTGTGGTAAGAGAATAGATTTGAAGTACGATCTTGTTGAAAACCGTTTTGTGATTTAAATTTATATCTTATTAAAACATTATCTTTATGATTTTATAAATCAAAAGAAGAACTGGATGTAGAATTTATGATTAAGTTGAAAACAATAGGTATTTAGGTGTCAAAACAGTTTAAGATGTTTGTCAAAAATATATAATTAATTAGTTGAAGTTGGTCGTAGCAGAATAAAAATTTAAAACGTATAAGTAACATAGCTAATGGCGGCCTTATTACAAAAACATAACCCAAAATAAATCCCGAAATAATAAAAGAAAACGTAATAAGTTTAATTAAAAGGAAAACCGAAATACTGAGTTGAGCAATGGCCACCACGTAGTCCTCACTGACCCGATCCATCACGCTAAGTATCACCTGAAAAGATATCCCACGAGGGGTGAGTCAACAGACTCAATGTGAAACAATACACTAAAAACCCAATCAATCATAGCAATTAAGCCCATTTAAAATCACATTTAGCCATAAGCCCATAATATAGCAAATCAAATAATAACTGATTAAATCACATGTACATATAAAATGAAATGCAATCCCGAGCCCAACCTAAATATCCATCCGCTACACACCACCCATACCTGCCAATCACACCGTAGGGATTACTAAATTGACCCTCCATCTGCTACACACCATCGAAGGCAGTTACTGCAGTCAGCTTGCACGTCGCCCTTATAAATTGTGGCATGGCCACCAGATAATTGTGACAGAGTCACCAGATTCATAATATGTGTCCGAAGTTACCGGATTCATAATATGTGACTGAAGTCACCGGATTCATAATATGTGACCGAAGTCACCGGATTCATAATATGTGACCGAAGTCACCGGATAATGTGGTAAAAACCACCAGAACACTTCCCCTTTATCAATATCACCCATATGCCCATGCAATAAACATATTATTTCGATATCATGCTATATACCCCCAAAATCATAACGGAGTCATACACATTTCATATTCATGCTTATAGCATTATTAACGAAGTATTAGGGGTTTAACGTACCTGAATGTCATATACCACTGAATGGTACCCGCAATCATTATCAAACATATTTCTTAATAACACATGCAAATATTAATACTATTAATCTATCAGAAATTTAGTGTAGGGCTACACACCTGATAATAGTGATAACTATACTTTCCCGCTCGTCGATACCTAAATATTTATCACGCTTGATTAGAACACTAGTACTTATATAACTATATAAATGATAAGTAATCTAAATACTTACTCTCGGAATCTCGAACAACAACTATATACGATTTCACTCCGATTGATGGTTCATAACCCGATGAAGAACCACGAACAAACAATGGCTCGGGGGTACGTACGACTTCAAATAATTGATTTTCACCGGCAGAGGGTCCACAACCCGATCGAAAGTCTCTGTAACATCCCCAAACCCGGCCCATTCACTACAACCGAATCTGGTTATGTCACTGCGGAAATACGGTGGAAAAATTCTTTTTGACTTAAAATAAAACAGTAAATTTATTACCCTTTTAAAAATCCATGTTTATTTGATATTGTATGAAAACTTTGATATTATTATATTGTCCAAAATTAAACTTTATTAAATATATAAAACCAATTTGAATAATCAAGTTGTTAGAATAAAATCGTCTTCACTTAGTAATTTATTATAATCCAACCATAACTTAAAATAATAATAAAATAGTTCCCAAAATAAATAAAGATCAAAAGGCCCTTGTTAAATCAATATTTAAACCCAAATAACTAATATGAATAAGTTTAAAATATTTAAACTCTTTTTCTGCATGGGCCACCATGTGTCCTCTCCGATCCCGGTCCAAATCTACGCATCACCTGAAATGGTTAGGAAAAATAGAGTGAGTCCACTGACTCAGTGCATAATCACAACACTTATTTCCACTCGTATGGGCTTGGCCCATACCCACACAGCCATCGAAACAAATCATGCAAGAGTGCATTTCAGCCCAACCTACTATCCAACCGTGACACCAACCTTAGCAGACTCCCCTTGCCTAAGGCCGTGGCTAATCCACCACTGATCACATCGTGATCCATAAACCTTACCTTGGCAAGCTCGCTGCTCAAGGCCGTGGCTAAGCCACCGATCAACCAAAGTGATCCCAAACCATAATCTGTCTACGGTGATGCACATAGCCATCAACCGCCGAGATGGGCACCTAGCCAACATCTCCCTTGAGGTAGCACAAAGCTAACCATCAAGCGCTAATGTAGCCGAGGCTAACATTAGACCACGTACATCATATGTACACTCCTTCCTTCCTCGATCCAATCCACCTCCCATGTATGTATGCATAAATATAACATGTCAGATTATAACAAAAGAGTAAGCATCATATGTTGATTATCATATCATGTGTATATCATAAATAACTCACCATTCAAGCCATTATAATCGGCCATCACACATCAAGCATATGTAAACACATTAGCAAACCAAAACCACAGAAATAGTGCGATGATTACGCACCTAATTGATACAAATGACTCAATCCCGAAATGCTACTTTAGCCAAAATGGAAGAAAAGGGAGGGATGAAAGATGAGTGGTTCGGCCAAGAGTCCAAAAGGAAGAGAGAAAGGATGGCAATGAAGGTTTCGGCTCAAGTGAAATGGAAGAAAATTCGTGAAGCACTTTTCGGTAAGCAAGCAAATGGAAAACCAAAAAGGTGAGCACCTCCTCCCTATTTATACTACTAAAATCGGCCAACAACTCAACCCCCACTAACTCCCAAAAATCCTCCTACTTTCACTCTACACCAACCCTTCAAAAATTCAAAATAACCTCCAACTCATCTCTTCTCCTAGCCATCCATTCAAAAAGGTTTGAATGAGTCAAACCTTACTCCTAGCCAAATTTAAAATGGAAGACCAAGTCTTCCTCCATCTTTTAAGCCTTCAAAAACCGTCCACCACCTTACCTTTATGACGCAAAAACAAAGGCCTCCCTGCTGCCCTTGCGAATTGAACCTGAGACCCTTCCAGCTCCCCTTTGAGGCGTCACTTCTCCATGCCTTATGTGGCGCCTCCTTGCCACTCTGCCACACCAATCTTTGTGCCAAAACTCCACCAAAATTTCTCTTAAGGCCCCCTCTATCCAAGCTCCCCTTTTAACCCCTAAAACTAAAAATTTCCTAAGGCCTTCCCTACCTTCCAAGGTTCTACAAACCCCCTAAAAACTTGCCCAAGCACACAAGAAGCCTATCATCACTCGAGTTATGCACTAAATGCATAACCCATAGAACCAGGGTGTTACAATTCTACCCTCCTTAAAATAATTTCGTCCCCGAAATTACTTGTCTAAACTAACAGTCCAATTCCTCCCACTACGCTATGGCTGCGCACTCTGATCTTAAAGAGCTAACATACTATTAGGCACAGTATCTATCATACTCAAAGTTCCACATACTTTACAAGCAATAAAACAAACAACCACCCAAATGAACAAAACAACAGAGAACATTCTGAACATAAGATACTTACCCGCTGACACATCCGACACATCATTATCCTCCCTCCGACGGACTGCATAAACCAGACCTGGTTGTCTTGCCTCAGTGCCACCATTACCGCGGCCTAATGCTCCACGACCTCAGCCGGAACCATTTCCTCCATGGTTCGGACCACGACCTCTCGTCGCCTGCTGACCATCTCTGCCTGGTTGCACATAACCTTGGCGTTCTGTCCGAGTCCCATTCGGATCCTGGGGACAATCCTTAACCAGATGAGATTTGGACTTGCATCTAAAGCATTCCCGAACCCGATTCCAGCACTCGCCAACATGATACCTTCCGCACTGCGCACACGGACGATCTGGATTTCCGGCAGCTGGCTTAGCAATACGAACAGGAGTCTCGACTCTCGGTCTTTTCTGAAACCTCTCAAACGATTCTGACGATCCCGAACTCCTTTTATCCCGATTTCTTTCTCAGTTCTGCCTCTTAGCCTTCTTGACCTCCTCAGCTATCCGAGCTTTCTCCACTAATACGGTGAAGTCTCTTTCCCGTTGTGGAGCAATCAAAACTCGCAGCTCATCCCTTAGCCCATCTTCAAATCTGACGCATCTTTCATAATCAGTTGCCACGATGCCCCGAGCATACCGGCTCAGACGCAGAAATTCAGCTTCGTACTCCGCTATTGACTTGCTACCTTGCACCAGATTGAGGAACGCCTTCCTCTGAGCGTCCACATAGCTCGCCCCAACATACTTCCCTTCGAACTTGATCTTGAAGTAACCCAGTCCACTCGATCGGCAGGTGCACTTTCCTTAATAGTGAGCCACCACTGGTAAGCCTCATCTCGCAGCAACGAAACAACACCCTTAAGCTTCTCCTCGGCAGTCAAGTCTAAGTCATCCATAATCCTTTCCACTGCCTCAAGCCAGTACTCTGCCACATTTGGAGCTACCCCAGACACTCCTCTGAAAACCTCAGCTCCATTCGACCTAAGCCTTTCGGGCACTGACTTCCGAGTCCCACTGCCCCCACTGGCTCCTGCCACTCGCTCAAGCACCCGCAGCATAGCCTGCGATACTACGTCGTCTCCTCCAGTCTGATCCTGCTGTTCAACCTCAACAGCTGGTGGCGGTACATCGCTCTCTGACCCATGGCGAGACCCAACCGGTTCCGATACTTACATCCTACCTCTGCCACGTCCACGAGTATTGCGACCACGCCCCTAGAACTCATATCTAGCGCTTCGATTTAGTCTGTTTAAAAGTTTTATGCATTAGAAATTCTTGTTTCACTGTTTATCCACGAGCAATTTTATGAAAAAAAGTTTCCGAGAGTAGTTCTTTCGAGCAATCAAGTTTCATTCCCTACCCAGGGCAATTTCGTCATTTTCCTAAAGAGGTATTTCGGTAATAACTCAGGGTCAATTTTGAAAATAGTTTTTTCTAACTTAAAGATATTTCAAAATTTACACAATCTCAGGGGTCATCTTGAATTTTTTTTTTCAAACAAAAATATGTTGCCACAATTTTCAGAAGTCAGGGTTATTTTAGTAATTTTGGAAATCATGGGTATTCTCGTAATTTCTCCAAATCGGAATATCACAACATTTCACAAAATATAATTATCTGATTTTTAGTAAAATAGAAATATTTTAGTAAAAGATCGAGAGAAATTTGATGATTTAGAAACCAAGGGCATTTTGGTAATTTTATCAACCAGGGGTACTTTCGTAAATTTCCACAAATTGGAGTATCTTAAAATTTTGAAAACTCGAGATTTTGGAATTTTGCAAAGTAAAAAGCATTTTATCAAAAGTTGAGGGTAATACGGTAATTTTACAACACAAGGGCATTTTTGTAATTTTGCCACTAGGGCATTTTGGAAATTTTGTAAATCGACAAACGTCTTTAAAAATCAGATTTAGGGCTTCACAAATCAAAGGGGTAAGTTTAAAACAGAAGGTTTTAAAAACAGCAAGGCTAATTCCCTTTCGGGTTTTAATAACCGGTTTAGCCTATGAACAAGTCCTCTTGGTTAAGGTGAACCGTAGCTACGCACCAGGTAGGATTCAAGTAAAGAGGAGGTGAGTCGCTAGGACTGCTTAAATACCAAGCTCTTACTGAATGCCACTCCTAGACATGCGTACAGTGGTTACCACACTTTAACTCGGCGACTTGCTTCACAGGTTTGTTTAATAACCTTAAGTTTTATGCATATGTTTGAGTAAACTAATCCTAGGGTCCAATAGCCTTAATATTCTAATCTACGAGCCCAACCTAAGCCCATAATAGATCACACAAACAAAACACTTCAAGAGCTAGAAGTACTTACCTGGTGGACTTCGGGTCGGAGGTACAGGTGCCATGCCAGAATAACCTGAAAAACTTTGTATAAAAGCCCACATTTCGAAAAGCCCATTTTGAAAACTGTTTCGGGCCCAAAACCCTCGAAGCCGAGTTTTGAACTGGGCTCTGATACCAATTTGTAACATCCCCAAACCCGGCCCATTCACTACGACCGAATCTGGTTATGCCACTGCGGAAATACGGTGGAAAAATTCTTTTTGACTTAAAATAAAACAGTAAATTTATTACCCTTTTAAAAATCCATGTTTATTTGATATTGTATGAAAACTTTGATATTATTATATTGTCCAAAATTAAACTTTATTAAATATATAAAACCAATTTGAATAATCAAGTTGTTAGAATAAAACCGTCTTCACTTAGTAATTTATTATAATCCAACCATAACTTAAAATAATAATAAAATAGTTCCCAAAATAAATAAAGATCAAAAGGCCCTTGTTACATCAATATTTAAACCCAAATAACTAATATGAATAAGTTTAAAATATTTAAACTCTTTTTCTGCATGGGCCACCATGTGTCCTCTTCGATCCCAGTCCAAATCTACGCATCACCTGAAATGGTTAGGAAAAATAGAGTGAGTCCACTGACTCAGTGCATAATCACAACACTTATTTCCACTTGTATGGGCTTGGCCCATACCCACACAGCCATCGAAACAAATCATGCAAGAGTGCATTTCAGCCCAACCTACTATCCAACCGTGACACCAACCTTAGCAGACTCCCCCTGCCTAAGGCCATGGCTAATCCACCACTGATCACATCGTGATCCATAAACCTTACCTTGGCAAGCTCGCTGCTCAAGGCCGTGGCTGAGCCACCGATCAACCAAAGTGATCCCAAACCATAATCTGTCTACGGTGATGCACATAGCCATCAACCGCCGAGATGGGCACCTAGCCAACATCTCCCTTGAGCTAGCACAAAGCTAACTATCAAGCGCTAATGTAGCCGAGGCTAACATTAGACCACGTATATCATATGTACACTCCTTCCTTCCTCGATCCAATCCACCTCCCATGTATGTACACATAAATATAACATGTCAGATTATAACAAAAGAGTAAGCATCATATGTTGATTATCATATCATGTGTATATCATAAATAACTCACCATTCAAGCCATTATAATCGGCCATCACACATCACGCATATGTAAACACATTAGCAAACCAAAACCACAGAAATAGTGCGATGATTACGCACCTAATTGATACAAATGACTCAATCCCGAAATGCTACTTTATGCCTCTGCAACCGTTGACTAATCGCCTCTCGAAAGATTTCCTGTGCTAGGCTCTTCTCCCCCTACAATCGGCCTTAGCATCATATACTTAACAACCTTAGATTTAATCGAAATACCACATACATAGCTTACCAAAAACCTTACCACCACTTACCAAGCTGACTGCTACAAACGGAGGCTTGACTGACTACTTAAACCCCAGAGTACCTTTTAACAACGGTTGCTACGGAACCCGAAGAGATCTATGCTAACATTCGGCCAAGGTGCTACCAAATAAAAGAAAAGGAGTACGGCACAAGGATGGGGTGTAGGTTAGGCTAACAATAAAAGAAAATTAATGAAAAGGGAATAGGGGTTTCGGCCAAAAGGTTTGAAAGGAGGAAGAAAAGTATGGGGGTGTACTTTCGGTTTAGCCAAAATGGAAGAAAAGGGAGGGATGAAAGATGAGTGGTTCGGCCAAGAGTCCAAAAGGAAGAGAGAAAGGATGGCAATAAAGGTTTCGGCTCAAGTGAAATGGAAGAAACTTCGTGAAGCACTTTTCGGTAAGTAAGCAAATGGAAAACCAAAAAGGTGAGCACCTCCCCCCTATTTATACTACTAAAATCGGCCAACAACTCAACCCCCACTAACTCCCAAAAATCCTCCTACTTTCACTCTACACCAACCCTTCAAAAATTCAAAATAACCTCCAACTCATCTCTTCTCCTAGCCATCCATTCAAAAAGGTTTGAATGAGTCAAACCTTACTCCTAGCCGAATTTAAAATGGAAGACCAAGTCTTCCTCCATCTTTTAAGCCTTCAAAAACCGTCCACCACCTTACCATTATGACGCAAAAACAAAGGCCTCCCTGCTGCCCTTGTGAATCGAACCTGAGACCCTTCCAGCTCCCCTTTGAGGCGTCACTTCTCCATGCCTTATGTGGCGCCTCCTTGCCACTCTGCCACACCAATCTTTGTGCCAAAACTCCACCAAAATTTCTCTTAAGGCCCCCTCTATCCAAGCTCCCCTTTTAACCCCTAAAACTAAAAATTTCCTAAGGCCTTACCTACCTTCCAGGGTTCTCCAAACCCCCTAAAAACTTGCCCAAGCACACAAGAAGCCTATCATCACTCGAGTTATGCACTAAATGCATAACCCCTAGAACCAGGGTGTTACAATTCTACCCTCCTTAAAATAATTTCGTCCCCGAAATTACTTGTCTAAACTAACAGTCCAATTCCTCCCACTACGCTATGGCTGCGCACTCTGATCTTAAAGAGCTAACATACTATTAGGCACAGTATCTATCATACTCAAAGTTCCACATACTTTACGAGCAACAAAACAAACAACCACCCAAATGAACAAAACAACAGAGAACATTCCGAACATAAGATACTTACCCGCTGACACATCCGGCACATCATTATCCTCCCTCCAACGGACTGCATAAACCAGACCTGGTTGTCTTGCCTCAGTGCCACCATTACCGCGGCCTAATGCTCCACGACCTCGGCCGAAACCATTTCCTCCATGGTTCGGACCACGACCTCTCGTCGCCTGCTGACCACCTCTGCCTGGTTGCACATAACCTTGGCGTTCTGTCCGAGTCCCATTCGGATCTTGGGGACAATCCTTAACCAGATGAGATTTGGACTTGCATCTAAAGCATTCCCGAACCCGATTCCAGCACTCGCCAACATGATACCTTCCGCACTGCGCACACGGACGATCTGGATTTCCGGCAGCTGGCTTAGCAATACGAACAGAAGTCTCGACTCTCAGTCTTTTCTGAAACCTCTCAAACATTCTGACGATCCCGAACTCCTTTTATCCCGATTTCTTTCTCAGTTCTGCCTCTTAGCCTTCTTGACCTCCTCAGCTATCCGAGCTTTCTCCACTAATACGGCGAAGTCTCTTTCCTGTTGTGGAGCAATCAAAACTCGCAGCTCATCCCTTAGCCCATCTTCAAATCTGACGCATCTCTCATAATCAGTTGCCACGATGCCCCGAGCATACCGGCTCAGACGCAGAAATTCAGCTTCGTACTCCGCTATTGACTTGCTACCTTGCACCAGATTGAGGAACGCCTTCCTCTGAGCGTCTACATAGCTCGCCCTGACATACTTCCCTTCGAACTTGATCTTGAAGTAACCCCAGTCCACTCGATCGGCAGGTGCACTTTCCTTAACAGTGAGCCACCACTGGTAAGCCTCATCTCGCAGCAACGAAACAACACCCTTAAGCTTCTCCTCGGCAGTCAAGTCTAAGTCATCCATAATCCTTTCCACTGCCTCAAGCCAGTACTCTGCCACATTTGGAGCTACCCCAGACACTCCTCTGAAAACCTCAGCTCCATTCGACCTAAGCCTTTCGGGCACTGACTTCCGAGTCCCACTGCCCCCACTGGCTCCTGCCACTCGCTCAAGCACCCGCAGCATAGCCTGCGATACTGCGTCCTCTCCTCCAGTCTGATCCTGCTGTTCAACCTCAACAGCTGGTGGCGGTACATCGCTCTCTGACCCATGGCGAGACCCAACCGGTTCCGATACTGACATCCTGCCTCTGCCACGTCCACGAGTATTGCGACCACGCCCCCTAGAACTCATATCTAGCGCTTCGATTTAGTCTGTTTAAAAAGTTTTATGCATTAGAAATTCTTGTTTCACTGTTTATCCACGAGAAATTTTATGAAAAGAAGTTTCTGAGAGTAGTTCTTTCGAGCAATCAAGTTTCATTCCCTACCCAGGGCAATTTCGTCATTTTCCTAAAGAGGTATTTCGGTAATAACTCAGGGTCAATTTTGAAAATAGTTTTTTTCCAACTTAAAGATATTTCAAAATTTACACAATCTCAGGGGTCATCTTGAAAATTTTGTTTTTCAAACAAAAATGTGTTGCCACAATTTTCAGAAGTCAGGGTTATTTCAGTAATTTTGGAAATCATGGGTATTCTCGTAATTTCTCCAAATCGGAATATCACAACATTTCACAAAATATAATTTTCTGATTTTTAGTAAAGTAGGAATATTTTAGTAAAAGATCGAGAGAAATTTGATGATTTAGAAACCAAGGGCATTTTGGTAATTTTATCAACCAGGGGTACTTTCGTAAATTTCCACAAATTGGAGTATCTTAAAATTTTGAAAACTCGAGATTTTGGAATTTTGCAAAGTAAAAAGCATTTTATCAAAAGTTGAGGGTAATACGGTAATTTTACAACACAAGGGCATTTTTGTAATTTTGCCACTAGGGCATTTTGGAAATTTTGTAAATCGACAAACGTCTTTAAAAATTAGATTTAGGGCTTCACAAATCAAAGGGGTAAGTTTAAAACAGAAGGTTTTAAAAATAGCAAGGCTAATTCCCTTTCGGGTTTTAATAACCGGTTTAGCCTATGAACAAGTCCTCTTGGTTAAGGTGAACCGTAGCTACGCACCAGGTAGGATTCAAGTAAAGAGGAGGTGAGTCGCTAGGACTGCTTAAATACCAAGCTCTTACTGAATGCCACTCCTAGACATGCGTACAGTGGTTACCACACTTTAACTCGGCGACTTGCTTCACAGGTTTGTTTAATAACCTTAAGTTTTATGCATATGTTTGAGTAAACTAATCCTAGGGTCCAATAGCCTTAATATTCTAATCTACGAGCCCAACCTAAGCCCATAATAGATCACACAAACAAAACACTTCAAGAGCTAGAAGTACTTACCTGGTGGACTTCGGGTCGGAGGTACAGGTGCCATGCCAGAATAACCTGAAAAACTTTGTATAAAAGCCCACATTTCGAAAAGCCCATTTTGAAAACTGTTTCGGGCCCAAAACCCTCAAAGCCGAGTTTTGAACAGGGCTCTGATACCAATTTGTAACATCCCCAAACCCGGCCCATTCACTACGACCGAATCTGGTTATGTCACTGCGGAAATACGGTGGAAAAATTCTTTTTGACTTAAAATAAAACAGTAAATTTATTACCCTTTTAAAAATCCATGTTTATTTGATATTATATGAAAACTTTGATATTATTATATTGTCCAAAATTAAACTTTATTAAATATATAAAACCAATTTGAATAATCAAGTTGTTAGAATAAAATCGTCTTCACTTAGTAATTTATTATAATCCAACCATAACTTAAAATAATAATAAAATAGTTCCCAAAATAAATAAAGATCAAAAGGCCCTTGTTACATCAATATTTAAACCCAAATAACTAATATGAATAAGTTTAAAATATTTAAACTCTTTTTCTGCATGGGCCACCATGTGTCCTCTCTGATCCCGGTCCAAATCTACGCATCACCTGAAATGGTTAGGAAAAATAGAGTGAGTCCACTGACTCAGTGCATAATCACAACACTTATTTCCACTCGTATGGGCTTGGCCCATACCCACACAGCCATCGAAACAAATCATGCAAGAGTGCATTTCAGCCCAACCTACTATCCAACCGTGACACCAACCTCAGCAGACTCCCCCTGCCTAAGGCCATGGCTAATCCACCACTGATCACATCGTGATCCATAAACCTTACCTTGGCAAGCTCGCTGCTCAAGGCCGTGGCTGAGCCACCGATCAACCAAAGTGATCCCAAACCATAATCTGTCTACGGTGATGCACATAGCCATCAACCGCCGAGATGGGCACCTAGCCAACATCTCCCTTGAGCTAGCACAAAGCTAACCATCAAGCGCTAATGTAGCCGAGGCTAACATTATACCACGTACATCATATGTACACTCCTTCCTTCCTCGATCCAATCCACCTCCCATGTATGTATGCATAAATATAACATGTCAAATTATAACAAAAGAGTAAGCATCATATGTTGATTATCATATCATGTGTATATCATAAATAACTCACCATTCAAGCCATTATAATCGGCCATCACACATCACGCATATGTAAACACATTAGCAAACCAAAACCACAGAAATAGTGCGATGATTACGCACCTAATTGATACAAATGACTCAATCCCGAAATGCTACTTTATGCCTCTGCAACCGTTGACTAATCGCCTCTCGAAAGATTTCCTGCGCTAGGCTCTTCTCCCCCTACAATCGGCCTTAGCATCATATACTTAACAACCTTAGATTTAATCAAAATACCACATACATAGCTTACCAAAAACCTTACCACCACTTACCAAGCTGACTGCTACAAACGGAGGCTTGACTGACTACTTAAACCCCAGAGTACCTTTTAACAACGATTGCTACGGAACCCGAAGAGATCTATGCTAACATTCGGCCAAGGTGCTACCAAATAAAAGAAAAGGAGTACGGCACAAGGATGGGGTGTAGGTTCGGCTAACAATAAAAGAAAATTAATGAAAAGGGAATAGGGGTTTCGGCCAAAAGGTTTGAAAGGAGGAAGAAAAGTATGGGGGTGTACTTTCGGTTTAGCCAAAATGGAAGAAAAGGGAGGGATGAAAGATGAGTGGTTCGGCGAAGAGTCCAAAAGGAAGAGAGAAAGGATGGCAATGAAGGTTTCGGCTCAAGTGAAATGGAAGAAAATTCGTGAAGCACTTTTCGGTAAGCAAGCAAATGGAAAACCAAAAAGGTGAGCACCTCCCCCCTATTTATACTACTAAAATCGGCCAACAACTCAACCCCCACTAGCTCCCAAAAATCCTCCTACTTTCACTCTACACCAACCCTTCAAAAATTCAAAATAACCTCCAACTCATCTCTTCTCCTAGCCATCCATTCAAAAAGGTTTGAATGAGTCAAACCTTACTCCTAGCCGAATTTAAAATGGAAGACCAAGTCTTCCTCCATCTTTTAAGCCTTCAAAAACCGTCCACCACCTTACCTTTATAACGCAAAAACAAAGGCCTCCCTGCTGCCCTTGCGAATCGAACCTGAGACCCTTCCAGCTCCCCTTTGAGGCGTCACTTCTCCATGCCTTATGTGGTGCCTCCTTGCCACTCTGCCACACCAATCTTTGTGCCAAAACTCCACCAAAATTTCTCTTAAGGCCCCCTCTATCCAAGCTCCCCTTTTAACCCCTAAAACTAAAAATTTCCTAAGGCCTTCCCTACCTTCCAGGGTTCTCCAAATCCCCTAAAAACTTGCCCAAGCACACAAGAAGCCTATCATCACTCGAGTTATGCACTAAATGCATAACCCCTAGAACCAGGGTGTTACAGTCTCGAATTCTCGACACAGCCCTTCGTTTGAAATTTGAGGGTATAGTAGAACCACCCCTCTTCCAAACACTATTTACCGCTCTTTTCGAACCCATTTTGCTTGCCCCCAAAATCTTAACACTTCGATTCAATTTTCTAACGAGTCACGAAGATTATGAAGAGAAAAGGTTGAGATTTGTTGCGATTAAGCTTTGGTATCCAAAGAGATATTCGGCCTTAACAAATAAGAAGGAAAAGAAATGGAGTTTAGGGAGATTCGGCAATGATGGTGTTTTGGGTTGAAGAGGTTGCGGTAATGGTGAACTTTGAGAGAGAGAGATTCAGCCTAAACACAATAAAAGAAAAGAAGAGAAGAGAAGAGAAGAAATATGGTAGATTTGGCCTAACAAAAGAATAAAAAGAAGAATAGTGTGAGGCTTTAGAGGTTTCGGCAATGGTGAAATAGAATGGATGAGAGGTTCGGCTTAAGCAAAATAAAGGGAAGGGAGAGATGATCAAAAGAAAGAGAGATGCACGAATGGTCACTTATTTGGTTTAGGGTCTCAAAAGAAAAAGAACACAAAAGCTATCAAGAAAGAAATCGCACAAGGAATTGCCTAAACCTCACAATGCACATTCGGCCAAGAGGAAAAGATGAGAGAAAATAATTTGTTTTTGGAAGAGCAAAATGACCAAAATGGAAACTCTCTCAAGCTACTAACTTTTCCAAAACTAACCACCAAAATTCGGCTCCCCTCTTTTGCCCATAATGCCGTCCATGTTCATGGTCAAAATGGCCATGAAATAATTTCCAAAACATCCACCTAGATACAAGCCTTGTAATCCTCTACATTCCCAAAGTTAAAGAAATTCTATCCCCACAATCTAGCAATTCTATCCCTTATTTCATGCTTACCAAAACCTTAAGTCTTCTTGCCATAAAAAAATGTCCATCTTATCCATAAATACCTCTTTGACAGACACTTAAGGAAAGCATGCAAAAATAATCAAAATTTGCACACCAAGAGATTTGAACCTCTTCCCTTCAAGTCCATCATGTGGCATCATATCCTCTTTACCAATTGCTCTTTTATACAAGCCATTTACTCATAAATTTCCATATGTCTTGAAGCTACTTACCATCTCTCCTTAAAGTGCTAAAATACCAAATTTTTCCGAAAGCCCAATTAAACCCGAGACTTCATAGAAACCTCGTAACCTTACAAATCCACTTAACTAATAAGTCCAATTTGCAATAACACCATTCTCATATTCATGAAGATTTTAAACACTCCTAAGCCCAAGGCCCAATCGGCCCAATCCTACTAGGCCCAGATTCGAGATGTTACATAGATTGAAGAATATTACGCACATCCTTTAAATTGTTGTAACAGCAATAGGGCAACTAACCTAGGATTTAACTCTTGAAAAAACATTACTACTATATATGATAGTATTGAAAATCTATATTGTATTTTGATTTTAAAATCGATTGATTAGTATAAATGTATACAGTGGCATCCAAATATAATATTGGAAAGTCGATATACATAATAGTAGGAAAAATTAAGCTATTAGACTCTATATTTGAGTAATTTATGAATTTAGTACATGTATTTTAATTAGAATTTTTAATTCCTTGTTCTTTCAAAATTTTAAAGTTTTAGTACAAACTAAATGACAACTATTTAATTTATTAAGTTAAATTCTGTGATTTTTAAAATTTGATGTGTCAAACATATTATTGCATGTGTAATGCCATTTCAGTGTGTCATCTCTACATATTACTCACAAAAAAAATTTGTTAATAGAGTTAATGATTATGGTTCACATTAAGACTAAAATTTCAAAATCCAAAAAAATATAACAACTAAGAATGATCTAGTTGAAGAATATGGTCTAAAACTCCAACTTTACGCATAATACATGACTAATAGTAGAATTTAACCAAACATGTTTAACATCTATTGTTCGATTATAACTAAATTTTCAAAAATAGAAAAGTATATGGACTAAAATTGTTCAAATAGAAAGTACAGGTACTAAATCCATAACATACAAAAATTACATGGTCTAATAGTAAATTTTGACCCATAATAGTAATTAGAAGATATTCATGGTGCGGTTTTTGTGTAAATATAATAATAATGATAATGATAATGATAATTAGAAATCCTATCACATGTGTATGTGTGTGAAAACCATGGATTTAAAACATAAATGCATGTTTAAAAATAAAATCTGTGTTTAAAATTAGCATACAATAAATAATGAAACATAAATACATTAGGTTAACCACATTAATTGTATTACAATTGTTTATATTGTGTTATCATCAACTGTTAGTTAGTGTCATGCTGACTTGTGACACTAACTCAATTAACAACATAATTGATGACAACAAATTCAAGCTTTGATTGAGTAATAAATTTGTGGTTTTACCAATCTAATTGGCGTGGCTTCAAACCCCATCATATACTTATTTTTATTGGTTTTTGTTAAAATAAATAGATTAAAATATTCTCAAATAATATTAATTATTTTAATTATGGAATGACATTTTCATAATTTTCCTAACTGAATTTATGCCCAGTTGACTCGTGAAACAAATTCAGTGAGAGACTTCAATAATAATAATTCATACTGGCCAAATATATATGGCATTGTCAAAGTCATCATCATCGTGCACATGGAATGGTATTCTATCTGTCTTCAAGAATCCTAGAAATTTAGGCACCCAAGTAGGGCTAAGGGACCCTAAACTTTTATTCATGCAAAACGACATCAACATGTAGACAAAAACTTATATCCATATGATATCCATGGGAGTTGACCCCTAGCTCCCATCCTATTATATGGTGGACATGTATACCTTGCACGACCCTTCCCTTTTTTCTTCATTGCTTTGAACAAATTTCCATCTCCCTCTCTTATCATTTTTAAACATTCTCATTACTATTTTTGGCTACATTATCCTTTAAATTAACTCTCGCCATAATTATTTCCATCCTAATATAATACATTGTTAGATAAGCTAATATCATCGAGCTATTTAAATTACAACTGGTGAGTTAGAATCATGAAAGATTACATGGCACTAACAATATTCCTAGCCAACTTCTATCAATATACTCCAATGGTGAAATAAAACAGATTACAATGAAAGCAGAACTAATTCAAATAGAACCAACAAAACCAGCTAACTAGCTAGCCTTATTTAACAAGTGCTATATTACATTAATTATTCACCCAACTCATTAAACATCTAAAACTATGTGTCAAAGTTGTGTGACCCAAATTCCTACTAAAATAAAATAAAATACAAGTAGAATCCGTATAAAACTACTCTTTTTATATTTGATATTGATTGTACAAGTAGAATCCGTTTAGAACTTCTCTCCTATTTGACATTGATTAGAATAATATTTTTCAACCTATAAATAGAAGTAGTCGAAACTCCTCTTGTATCATTTGAATTCGACATTAGTGAATTTTCTTCTCCTCTGCCTATGATTTTTCCTGAAAGGATTTTCCATGTCAAATCTGTGTGTTTTATTTTTTTCTTATTGCTTTGTGATCGTTCTATATTGTCATTATCAACACTAGTTCTACAAACTAGTATCAGAGCTTTTTTGGTTACTTGTCTCAATCACGGTAATGGGAACACTGAACTATGATATTTCGTTGTTGGATCGCAAAACTAGAGTCGTGTTGTGGCAGATAAAGATGCAGACAGTTCTTGAGCAAATGGATTTGGAGGATACCCTGCTAGGGATAGATATGATGCCTTCGACATTGACAGAGGAAGGGAAAAAGCGTAAATATCTAAAGGCTTTAACACAATTGCATCTACATTTGTCGAATGAAATTCTACAGTACGTAATGAAGGAGAAGACCGTCACTGCATTATGGGTAAAGCTACAATAGCTATGCATGTCAAAAACCTTAACTAGCAAGTTGCATATGAAACTGCATCTTTATGTTCATTGTTTGGAGGAAGGTGCGACTGTGCACAAACACTTAACTGTGTTTAAAGAAATTCTCTCAGACTTAAAGGTCATGAAGGTTCAGTATGATAAAGAAGATGTAGGGTTAATTCTACTTTGTTCGTTGTACTGGTCTTATTCAACCTTTAGACATACAATTTTGTATGGTCGCAAATCTCTCATAGTTGATGAAGTCTATGCTTCCTTAACTTCGTATGACAGGATGAAACATCTTGTGGTTGGATCTGACTTTTAGGGGGAGGGTCTCATTGTTCATGGGAGACAAGAACGAAATATTGATGATAATTGTGGGAGGACACAGGAACAAAATCCTTGCAGTAAATCTAAGGATAGATCGAGATCTTTAAACAAAGGTAAAACCTGTAACTTTTGCAAGAAAAAAGGGCACATTAAATCTGAGTGCTATAAGTTGCAAAAAAAGATCAAAAGGGAGCTTACAAATCAAAAGGGAAAACAACTAGAACAATCCGGCGAAGCTGATGTTGTAGATTACTACAGCGATGGTGAACTCCTAGTTACTTCTGCCAACAACTCTAAAGTGAGCTATGAGTGGATCCTCAATTCTGGTTGCACCTTCCATATGAGTCCCAATCGGGATTGGTTCACAACATATGAAACAATGTCTGAAGGTGTTGTTTTGATGGGAAATAATGCTTCATGTAAAATCACAGGTATTGGCACGATCAACATTAAGATGTTCGGTGAAGTCGTCAGAACACTTAATGGCATACGGAATGTACCAGAATTGAATAGGAATTTTATTTCATTGAGTACTCTTGATTCAAAAGGGCACAAGTACACAACTGAAAGTGGGGTTTTAAAGATTAGCAAGAGTTCCCTCGTTGTGATGAAAGGGTAGAGGAAATTGCCAAGTTTTATGTTTTGCAAGGTTCTACTATTACTGGTGATGCAATCGTCACTTCCTCTTTCTTGTCAGATGATGCTGTTACTAGAATTTTGCATATGAGTGAGAACGACAAGACAAAATTAAGAAAAAGAGGACTTCTTGATAGACAGGGTATTAGCAAATTGAAGTTTTGTGAGCACTGTGTTCTTGGGAAACAAAAGAGAGTTTGATTCACTAGAGGAATCCATAACACGAATGGAACACTGGATTATATTCATTTTAATCTTTGAGGACCATCTAGAGTGCTTTCGAGGGGTGGCACTAATTATATGCTGACAATCATTGATGATTTTTCCAGAAAAGTTTGGCCATTCTTTCTAAAGCAAAAAAAATGATTTGTTTTTCGTGTTTAAGGCTTGGAAAACTATGATCAAGAAGTAGACAAGAAAATAAATAAAACACCTCCGCACAGATAATGGCCTGGAATTCTATTATGATGATTTTAATTAATTATACAAATTAGAAGGGATCGTGAGACACTTGATAGTTTGTCATACTCTACAACAAAATGGCGTTGCAAAATGAATGAATAGAATAATCATGGAAAGGCTTGATGTATGTTGTCGAATGCTTGTTTACCGAAGTCATTTTGGGCTGAAGCGGACTCTACTGCATGTTTTTGATTAATCGGTCTCCATCCGTTACCATTAAGAAAAAGACTCCATAAGAGGTATGGTCTGTTAATCCTGCTGATTATTTTGATTTGAAGATTTTTGGTGTCTTGCATATGCTTATGTTGATAATGAGAAATTGGAACCTAGATCCATTAAATGTGTTTTTCTTGGTTATAAGGCTAGTGTTAAACGGTATAAGTTATGGTGCCCTGAAAATAGAAAAGTTGTGATTAGGAGAGATGTTATTTTTTATGAAACTACTATGTTACCTAACTTATCTCTTAAAGACTCTTCCAATAAAGACCAAAAGAAAGCAGGTGAAGCTTAAGATTGATCTAGGATCTACAACAAAGTCTACTCCTTAAGTTAGTACAGAAACTCAGAGTAGAGTTACTCCTTCACCACAATATTCTATTGCTAAGAACAAACCTAGAAGAGAAATTAAACCTCTAAAGAAGTATGTCGAGGCTAATCTAGTTGCTTATTCTTTAAATGTGACTGAAGATACAGTGATAAACCATAAAAGTAACATGTTTTGATCCCATGCTTGGCATGTTTTTGGATGATTTCTTATATAATTTAGTGAATTTGATTATCCTAATCCTTTAATTTCATGTTTCTATACTTAGGAGAGCATAGGGAAGCAAAAGGAGGGGAAAACGGGCCAAAATCAGACAAAACATGCTATTTTCAGGAGCCACACGGTCTGGGCGTTCCCACACGGGCTGAACACACAGGTTACACGGGCTGGCCACACGCCCATGTGCTAGCCCGTGTCAATATCGCTCCCTTTTTCCCAAACATGTAAAAAAGCCAATTTTTAGTGTTTCTGAGCATTTAAAGTCTATAAATGCACACTAGAAGAAGACCTAAGGGAGCCGTAAAGTGGTGGCGGACTTGCGAGCGATGTTCGCTCACCTAAGTCTTTATGATGATGGGAGTCTTTTGGTAGAATTGCAAGTTAAGCCATCTTGGATTGATCAGACTAAGGAGAGGCAGCTGACTGATGAGGTTTTGAGTGCTCGGAGGTTGCAATGCGGGATGGTGAGTCCGAAGGTTTCAGTTTGGGTAATAGTGGATCGTCTGACTAAATTGGTTCATTTCATACCGGTAAGGGTTGATTACTCGCTGCAGAGGTTAGCCAAGTTATATGTGGCAGGAATAGTGAGGTTGCATGGGGTGCCGGTGTTAATTATTTCGGACAGGGATCCCAGGTTCACGTCGAGGTTCTGGAAAGCCTTGCATCATGCATTGGGTACCAGATTGGATTTCAGCACGGCTTTTCATCCGCAGTCTGATGGACAGTCTGAGAGGGTAATCCAGATTTTAGAAGATATGTTAAGGGGCTGTGTTCTAGATTTCAGTGGTAGTTGGGAGGGGTACCTACCTTTGGCAGAATTCGCTTATAACAATAGTTATCAAGCGATTATTCAGATGGCACCGTATGAGGTGCTATATGGACAGAAATGTCGTACTCCGACGTGTTGGACTGAACTGGGTGAAGGACGGTTGTTGGGTCCGGAGTTGGTAGCAGAAGCAGAGGATAAGGTGAAGGTAATTCGGGCCCGTCTTAAGGAAGCGTCGGACAGGCAGTAGTCTTACGCCGATCTTAAGCACAGGGTCATAGAGTATGCGGTGGGTGATAAGGTTTTTCTGAAGGTATCGCCATAGAAGAAAGTGTTGAGATTTGGTCGGAAGGGCAAGCTAAGCCCTAGGGTCATCGGACCGTATACAGTGTTGAAGCAAGTGGGACCGGTAGCTTATCAGCTTGAGTTACCAGCAGAGTTGAGTCAGATTCACGACGTCTTTTATGTTTCCATGCTTAGGCGCTATCGATCAGATCCGTCACACGTGGTACCAGTTGAGGAGATAGAGGTGAGCCCTGATTTGTCTTTCGAGAAGGAACCAGTACGGATTTTGGATTGGGACGTTAAGGTTCTGCGACGAAAGTCAGTCCCCTTGGTAAAAGTGTTATGGCGGAACCATGGTACGGAGGAGGCCACGTGGGAGCCAAAGGATGTGTTACGGCAGCAGTACCCTCAACTCTTCTGACCAGGTAATTTCGAGGTCGAAATTATTTTAAGGGGGTAGAACTGTAATATCCTTAAATCGGGGCTCTGCATTTGGTATGTGTTTGCGTGAGTTGTTATGCCTACTGTGTTGGTTTGGTGTGTTTTGAGGTCTAGGCATGACCTCGGGTTAGCCCTGGGGCATGGATAAAAATCTTGTTTTAGCATTTAAGAGGAAGGAGCTAGATGAAGCAGGGGTTAAATAAATTTATTTGAGGGTTGTGTCACAAGGAATCAAGTGGAAAATTGGCAAGGAGGCGCCACTTAGGCACCAAGGAGATGACGCCACAAGCAAGGGGGGAGCTGGGGTTCGAGCTGCGGAAACCTCTCCTTTGCTGTTTATTTTTGATGCCACAAGCTGAGGAAGAGTGCTCAGGTGGGACTCTTTCAAATGGATGGAGAGGAGAAATTTGAGGGGTTGACCTGTTCAAACGGATTTGAATTGGTGGAGGGGAGGAAAGTTAGGAATTTGAATTATTTCAACTCACTTGGGAAGAGATGGCCGAATGGTGGACTGTGGGTCAAGGAGGCTATCGGTTTTGGGGAGCTTTTGTTGTGGTCGAATATCAATAGTGGCTTAGGGAGTGTTTCGGCTAGCACACCAAAGTCTTTCTCTTTTCTTTGTTTTTTTCAACAACTCTGGCTGCTGGCCGATCTTTTCTTTTGCAAGTTTTGCCAAGTGCCGAAACTTAATGCTCATATTTCCTTTCTTTACCTTGTTAGTCATTCGTTGTTAGCCAAATTGCCAAATTCACTTTTCTTCTTATTGTGTTCAAAACCGAAACCACCATTGTTCATCTCCTCCTCCTCCTATTGTGATCATAGCCGAAACTTTATTCACCCTTTCTTACTAAAATCGATTCTATTCCATCTTCTTTCATCTTTTCCTTGTTTTGAAAAGCCGAAGCCAATACCCTCTACCCCATTCGACTTCTTCTTTTAATCCTTTTGTGCCGAAATACTCAACCTTCTTCTCTTCTACTATTCGGCATCACTCTTCTTCTCTTACATTTCATTTTTGGTTATTTTTCTTTTCTCCTCTTTTAGACTCATGGCCGAATCTTCCTGGTGAGTATAGATTAATTATCTTCTCTTTCTCAGTTGCTTTGGGTAAAGCCGAAATCTCTTTCGGCATGATTCTTTCATTTTTCGTTCGTTGTAGATTGAGATCTCATTGTTTTGTGTGTAGCTGAAATCTCTAGCAGCAGTAGGGGGTTTCGATCTTTGGTGTGTAGAAGCTGAATCAATCATCAGGGTAAGGGGCGACTAACTCTTGTGGTTTCGGGATTTAAGTTATGGCCGAATGGCCTATGGATGCTAAGTGTTGTAATGCTAAAATTGATTGCAGGGGGGCTTTAGCCGAATTCTGTGAGCCTTCGGGAGTTGGTGATCGATCGAGGTAAGGGGTTAACATCTCAATATCCGTTTCTCAATCATTCATAAGCTGAAGGCTAACCACCTATGTGTATTAAGGTTTAGCCGATTTCAAGAGAGATCATCACGTGGTTCGGGATTTGGTTGGAAACGATTTGTTGACTTAGGATAAATCATGAAAATTTGTTAACTTTTGAAAATCATTTCTATTTAAAATAATATGAAAATCTTAATGTTATAAAATGTCTGAATTAAAAAAAAAAACTTTATTAAACATATCTATATAACTTTGAATAACTAAGTTGCTAAAAATAGAACCATCTTCATGTAGTACTTCAATTTAATCAAGCCATAAATTGAATACAACCAAATAATAATGCCCTTATTACAACCCAATATTTAGACAATTACTTAACATTAAAAATGCTTAAAATAATCAAAATGTCTTCTTCTGCATGGGCCACCTTGTGTCCTCTCCGAACCCGGTCCAACTCATGAATCACCTGAAATGGTTAAGAAATATTGGGTGAGTCCACAGACTCAGTGCATAATCATTACGCATGTTCCACACGTATGGGCTTAGCCCACATCCATACAATCCACGAACCATTCATGCAATTATGCATCACAGCCCAACCTAGGTCCATCCATTACACCAACCTTAGCAGACTCCCTGCTCAAGGCCGTGGCTAATCCACCGATCACAATCGAGTGATCCACATCTCATACCTCGGCAGTCCTGCTGCACAAGGCCGTGGCTGAGCCACCGATCACATAAGTGATCCCGACAGTAACCTGTCTACGGTGATGCACTCAGCTATCAACCGCCGAGATGGGCACCTAGCCAACATCTCCTTTGATGTAGCACACAGCTAGTCATCAAGCGCTAATGTAGCACGAGGCTAACATTAGACCACGTACATATTTATGTACTCCCCGTCCTTCTTTAATCACAACCAATCCCCATGCACATATGTCAAGGTATCATGTCAATCAACATATAGAGTGAGTATAATCACATGCTCATTGCCATATTTAACAGGCACCATAAATAGTTTAATAACATAAATCACTAACCTGTTAACCGAATACCTCAAACATGGGTATCCATCACTTAAGCCTTTACACATCATGTATAAACATATACATCATTAAGCAGTTAACAGGAGAAACAGTGCGATGATTACGCACCTAATTACTCGAAGTTCTAAACTCTCGATTCCAACGCTATCGCTAAGCGAGACTACGGCTATCTGCCTATAGCTCTCTCCTGCTGCTGGCCCACACCCCGGTGGCCAATCCCGAACCGCCGAGACAGCTCTCTTCTTGAACTTCGGGATAGGGGCCTTCCTTGCCCTCCTTGACTGGTATTCACCTCCATCAAAATGCTTAATCAGAACAACGGTTAAACCTCCAAATCATAAATCTAAACAACGAATCTTACTAAAATATTACTTACCAACACCACTTGAATCCCGAATGCTACTACAACCTGCCAAAATCCTAAAATCACCACATTAATAGCCTTAGGCTTAACGAATACTAAGAGAATGGACTTAATATAGCCAATCCTTACCACTACTTACCAAGTCGACTGCTAACAACTGGAGGCTTGATTGAATACTTCAAATTCCAAAGTACCTAGATAGAATCGGTTCCAACATGATTAGCCACACCATCAATATATTTCGGCTTTCCCAACATCCAAGTCGACAAAGAGAACACATACAGAAAGGAAAGTTTCGGCCATCACTTACCTTCCCCAAACGATTGCAAACGAAAACCCAAAGAGATCTATACCACTTATACTATTCGGCCAAGGTGAGTTTAATGATAGGAGAGGATTTCGGCAAAGAGGTAAGGTGTAGGTTCGGCTATACTGGATTAAAATAATAGCCAAGGTTCGGCTTTGAGTGAAAAAGAGAAAAAGAATAGGAGTAAATAGAGCTAGGAGTTTCGGCAACAGGATTTGAGAAAGAAAATAATAGTATGAAGGGACAAAATGAAATGGTTTCGGTTCAAGTGAAGTGGACTAGCTACACGGTTTTATAAAAACCTTAGTTTTAAATTCACCAAATTACCTCTTTGATTTGTAGGAAAATTATGTTTTTGTTTGAAAATTTTTCTAAAATATTCCCGATTTACAAAATTACCCAAATACCCCTGGTTTGTAAAAATTACTAAAACACCCTTAGATTATAAAATTACCATAATACCCTCGACTTTTGTTAAAATATTCTTACTTTACAAAAATATCAAAACCCCTAATTTACAAAATATCAAAATACCCTGATTTGGAAAATTACCAAAATACCCCTATAGGACAAATTACGAAAATACCCTGGGAGTAGAATGAACGAAAATGCTTGAGTGGTGAATGTATGTGTGTAGTAGGTACTACTGAATGTATGTGTTTCTCTGAATTAGGGTAGAAAACTCGAAACGAAAACTTTGAAATGATCGAAAGAACTACTACTAAACTTCTTTTCATAAAATTTCTTCGCGGGTAATCAGTGGAACAAAGACTAATGCATAAAATTTCTTAAATCAGATTAAATCGCAATCGTAGACATGAGTTCTAGGGGACGTGGTCATCGTGGATGTAGTAAAGGCCGAGGTGCTAGGGCTAGATCTTTGGCACCGAGGCATATTTCCGAAAAGGAGGCATTAGCAGCGTTAGTGGCTGAGTCAGGGTCTCATGATCGAGTTGGGATTGATGAGCTGACTCAAATAGTTAATGAAGTATTGGAGGAGGTTAAAGGAATCGATGAAGCACTTCGAGTTGGGTCTGTGGACTGTAAGAAGAAAAGAGATCACGGTTCTCTAGGGTCACAATCTCGTTCTGTAAAGCATGTCAAGGCACGACCAAACTATCCAACTTGTGATTTTTGCAACAGGAGTCATCCGGAAGAATGCTGGAGGGGGTTAGGAGCATGCTTGAGATGCGGGTCCAAGGAGCATAAGGTTCGGGATTTTTCCTCACTATCAAATCAGGTATGTTTTGGTTGGAAGTGATGATTGAATGTAAGAAAATTTTTGGTATAAGTGGTAGATAACGGTTTGCTGTTGTGGTTAGATGTTTGGTTGTGTGAAAAACGATTCAAGATTATGTTAAAAAGTACATTGTGGTTTTTAAGGGCAGAGTGCGCAGCGAAAGCATAGTGGTGTGTTTTGAGTAGTGTGTTAGTAGTTGGTTGGAAGTTTCGAGGACGAAATTTTTTTTAGGAGGGTAGAATTGTAACATCCCGAAATTGGGCCTAATAGGATTGGCCCGATTGGGCCTTAGGCTTAGGAGTGTTTAAAATCTTCAAGAATATGAGAATGGTGTTTTTTCAAATTGGATTTATTAGTTAAGTGGATTTGGAAGGTTACGAAGTTTCTATGAATTCTCGGGTTTAATTGGGCTTTAGGAAAAATTTGAGTATCATTTTGTTGCTTGTGTTAGCTCGGGTATGATTTTATTGTGTGTTTAATATAATCTTGTGAAGGCTTGGAATTATTCAGAGCTAGAATAATTCCTAGTAGTGAGTATTTTAGTGAAGTGGATCAAGTGACCCTGATACTTAAGTTAATTTAAGTGTTTAATGTTAGCATAAGTGAGCAAGTAGTAAAGTGGTGTTGGCGTATGAGTAATTGTATGAGGGAAGAGGTTCGAATCCTATGGATGGCAATAAGGTGACTTTTATTTTTGCATGTGTATGGCATGTGTCAGTCAACTCTAATTAAGGTAAGGTTGGACTATTTTCATTTTTGGATAGTAGACTAATGGAAAAAGGCAAGTGATTAACTTAAGGTATGGAATCAAGAAAATATGGTATGATAAGGGGACAAAAGGCATGGATTAAGGGATGAGGTTTAGAAACTTTTTCATGGCATTTTGTCCACGAACATGGACGGTTTCATGGACTAGGGGGGTTGGCCGAATTTTTGGAAGGAATTAGGAGGAAGATTAGGAGGAAATAAAGAGGAAAATATGGGATTGTGATGAGTATGTGAGTTGCCTGGCCAAGGAATTCTTTGATGACCATTTCGGTAATATGGGTAGAGGGGAGTAGCCGAAATTCTCTTAAGGGGTTTAGATGTTTATTTTCGGGTTTTCTTTTTCCTTCTCTAGTGTGGTGCCGAAATCCTAATGCTATCAAAGTGCCATTTTGGCCATTTTTCTTTTGACAAAATTTGTTCCATTCTCTCTTAAACCTCACCCTTTTCTTTCATAAGTTGAACCACATCAAAATTTACCATTTATTTTTTATTTGTGCACTTTGGCCGAATCACTCATTGACCATAGGAGTCATTTGTTACTTTTCATTTCTTCTCTCTTTCTTCTCATCTTTGCCGATTTTATTTTTTTGTGTTTCATCCCTATTCTTTTTCTTTTCTTTTACCTTGCTAAGACCGAAACTTCTCTCTTCCATTTTTACCATTGCCTCAACACCATAAACCTCCTATCTCTCTTTTCTTTTTCTTGTTTTGTTGTTAAAGCCAAAACTCTCTCTTGTCACTAAATCAATTCGCATCACACTCCACCTCCTTCATTTCTGCTCTTCATATTTCATCAAAAGTCTGAACATTTGACCAAATACATTTTGGTCATTCTTTTCGGTAAGGATTTTTATATTACTTGTTATATCGTTTTAGATGGACTACTAATCGATTTCGTTTTAGGGGACTCTATCGCTCGATTATTATTATTTTTTCCGTGAACATTAGATTTTTGGGGCAATCAAAAATGGGTTCGAAAAGAGCGGTAAATAGTGTTTGGAAGAGGGGTGGTTCTGTTATACCCTCAAATTACAAACGAAGGGCTGTGTCGGGAGTCCGAGACTTTCCACCGGGATGTGGACCCTCTGCCAGCGAAAATCGATTATTTGAAGTCGTACGTAGCCCCGAGCCATTGTTTGTTCGTGGTTCTTCATCGGGTTATGAACCATCAATCGGAGAGAAATCGCATATAGTTGTTGTTCGAGATTCCGAGGGTAAGGATTTAGATTACTTATCATTTGTATAGTGTTATGAGTATTAGTGTTCTAATAAAGAGTGATAAATATTTAGGTATCGACGAGCGGGAAAGTATAGTTCTCACTATTATCAGGTGTGTAGCCTTACTCTAATTCTTAATAGATTTACGGTATTAATTTAATATATGTGTTAATAAGAATGTGAAAGGTATGGCATTAATGTACCATTCAATGGTACGACATATTCAGGTACGTTATTCTCTAAAACTATGTTAACAATGTTACGAATACCTGTTATGACACATATGTGAATATTGATAAGAATGTGAAATAAAGAATGTGGCATAATCTTTGCATAATTTGTATGACATGGGGCATATGGGTGATATGAAAAGGGGAAGTGATCTGATGGTTTTTACCGCAATATCTGAATGTGGTGACTTATGTCACGAAATCTGAATGTGGTGACTTATGTCACGAAATCTGAATGTGATGACCTATGTCACAAAATATTATCTGGTGGCTATGCCACAATTTATAAGGGCGATGTGCAAGTCGTCTGCAGCGACTGCCTTTGATGGTGTGTAGCGGATGGAGGGTCGATTTAGTAATCCCCACGGTGTGATTGGTTGGTACGGGTGATGTGTAGAGGATGGATATTTAGGTTTGGGTTCGGGATTGCATCATTATCCCTATTTGCTATATATATTTATGTATGATTTGATATGCCTAAATCGGTTGGGACTTTGTGTTGACTGTTACATACTGAGTCTGTTTGACTCACCCTGTTGTGGGATATCTTTTCAGGTGACATACAGTGACTTGGACCGGGTCGGCAGAGACTAGGTGGTGGCCATGCTAAATATTTTCAAAATTTCAAACAGTTGAACTTGCGTTTTCTATTATTTTATTTTCGGGATTTATTTGATATTTTTCAGTTGTAATAAGGCCATTACTATTGAATTGTTTTTATGCATGCATTTTATTTGATTTCATTATGATATGATTATTATTATTTCAAGTTTTAAATAACTTTTCTCAAAGATAAATTGAATATTTTTAACTTATTGTTTTCCAGTACTAAAATAAAGTTTTATTAAGATCTAGATTTCAAGAATAACATTGTTTTCAATTTGAAATCAACACAAATCAAATTTTCTTCAAAATCACTAAAATTTTTCCAAAGTAACAAACAAGTTTTTAAAATGTTTTACTCAAGGAACATACCAGATCCGGTTGAGGCTCGTGGGCCGGGTCTGGGGTGTTTCAACTTGGTATCAGAGCCAGGTTTTAAACTCTTGGCCTTGGGTTTAAAGCTCACAACATTTTCAAAATTAAGCCCAATTAAGATTTTGTGAAAAATTTTGGAAATGAGCAGGTTTTCTGACATGGCACCTAAGTCTCCGACCCGAAGTCCACCAGGTAAGTACCCCTAACTGTTGTATGACTTATTGTATGGTTTGTATGTGGGTATAAGGGAACATAGATTAGTACACTAGGAACTATTGAACCCTAGGATTAGTTTACTCCAACACTGAATTGCATAAAATTTTAAAGCCTAATTAAACAAACCTATGAGTGAGTCGCCGAGTTAGGGTGTGGCAACCATTGTGCGCATGTCTAGGATTGGTTTCGGTGGGAGCTTGGTATTTAAGTAGTCCTAGTGACTCGCCTCCTCTCCACTCGAATCCTACCTGGTGCGTAGTGACGGTTCACCCTAACCAAGAGGACTTATTCACGGGACTAAACTCGATAATTAAAACCCGAAAGGGACTAGCTACACAGTTTTATAAAAACCTTAGTTTTAAATTCACCAAATTACCTCTTTGATTTGTAGGAAAATTATTTTTTTTTGAAAATTTTTCCAAAATATTCCCGATTTACAAAATTACCCAAATACCCCTAGTTTGTAAAAATTACTAAAACACCCTTGGATTATAAAATTACCATAATACCCTCGACTTTTGTTAAAATGTTCTTACTTTACAAAAATATCAAAACCCCTAATTTTCAAAATATCAAAATACCCCGATTTGGAAAATTACCAAAATACCCCTATAGGACAAATTACGAAAATACCCTGGGAGTAGAATGAACGAAAATGCTTGAGTGGTGAATGTATGTGTGTAGTAGGTACTACTGAATGTATGTGTTTCTCTGAAGTAGGGTAGAAAACTTGAAACGAAAACTCTGAAATGATCGAAAGAACTACTACTAAACTTCTTTTCATAAAATTTCTTCGCGGGTAATCAGTGGAACAAAGACTAATGCATAAAATTTCTTAAATCAGATTAAATCGCGATCGTAGACATGAGTTCTAGGGGACGTGGTCGTCGTGGATGTAGTAAAGGCCGAGGTGCTAGGGCTAGATCTTCGGCACCGAGGCATATTTCCGAAAAGGAGGCGTTAGCATCGTTAGTGGCTGAGTCGGGGTCTCATGATCGAGTTGGGATTGATGAGTTGACTCAGATAGTTAAGGAAGTATTGGAGGAGGTTAAAGGAATCGGTGAAGCACTTCGAGTTGGGTCTGTGGACTGTAAGAAGAAAAGAGATCACGGTTCTCTAGGGTAACAATCTCGTTCTGTAAAGCATGTCAAGGCACGACCAAACTATCTGGCTTGTGATTTTTGCAAGAGGCGTCATCCGGGAGAATGCTGGAGGAGGTTAGGAGCATGCTTGAGATGCGGGTCTAAGGAGCATAAGGCTCGGGATTGTTTCCTCACTCTCAAATCAGGTATGTTTTGGTTGGAAGTGATGATTGAATGTAAGAAAATTTTTGGTATAAGTGGTAGATAACGGTTTCCTGTTGTGGTTAGATGTTTGGTTGTGTGAAAAAGGATTCAAGATTATGTTAAAAAGTACATTGTGGTTTTTAAGGGCAGAGTGCGCAGCGAAAGCATAGTGGTGTGTTTTGAGTAGTGTGTTAGTAGTTGGTTGGAAATTTCGAGGACGAAATTTTTTTTAGGAGGGTAGAATTGTAACATCCCGAAATTGGGCCTAATAGGATTGGCCCGATTGGGCCTTAGGCTTAGGAGTGTTTAAAATCTTCAAGAATATGAGAATGGTGTTTTTGCAAATTGGATTTATTAGTTAAGTGGATTTGGAAGGTTACGAAGTTTCTATGAATTCTCGGGTTTAATTGGGCTTTAGGAAAAATTTGAGTATCATTTTGTTGCTTGTGTTAGTTCGGGTATGATTTTATTGTGTGTTTAATATAATCTTGTGAAGGCTTGGAATTATTCGGAGCTAGAATAATTCCTAGTAGTGAGTATTTTAGTGAAGTGGATCAAGTGACCCTGATACTTAAGTTAATTTAAGTGTTTAATGTTAGCATAAGTGAGCAAGTAGTAAAGTGGTGTTGGCGTATGAGTAATTGTATGAGGGAAGAGGTTCGAATCCTATGGATGGCAATAAGGTGACTTTTATTTTTGCATGTGTATGGCATGTGTCGGTCAACTCTAATTAAAGTAAGGTTGGACTATTTTCATTTTTGGATAATAGACTAATGGAAAAAGGCAAGTGATTAAATTAAGGTATGGAATCAAGAAAATATGGTATGATAAGGGGACAAAAGGCATGGATTAAGGAATGAGGTTCGGAAACTTTTTAATGGCATTTTGTCCATGAACATGGACGGTTTCATGGACTAGGGGGGTTGGCCGAATTTTTGGAAGGAATTAGGAGGAAGATTAGGAGGAAATAAAGAGGAAAATATGGGATTGTGATGAGTATGTGAGTTGGCTGGCCAAGGAATTCTTTGATGGCCATTTCGGTCATATGGGTAGAGGGGAGTAGCCGAAATTCTCTTAAGGGGTTTAGATGTTTATTTTCGGGTTTTCTTTTTCCTTCTCTAGTGTGGTGCCGAAATCCTAATGCCATCAAAGTGCCATTTTGGCCATTTTTCTTTTGACAAAATTTGTTCCATTCTCTCTTAAACCTCACCCTTTTCTTTCATAAGTTGAACCACATCAAAATTTACCATTTATTTTTCATTTGTACACTTTGGCCGAATCACTCATTGACCATAGGAGTCATTTGTTACTTTTCATTTCTTCTCTCTTTCTTCTCATCTTTGCCGATTTTATTTTTTTGTGTTTCATCCCTATTCTTTTTCTTTTCTTTTACCTTGCTAAGACCGAAACTTCTCTCTTCCATTTTTACCATTGCCGCAACACCATAAACCTCCTATCTCTCTTTTCTTTTTCTTGTTTTGTTGTTAAAGCCAAAACTCTCTCTTGTCACTAAATCAATTCGCATCACACTCCACCTCCTTCATTTCTACTCTTCATATTTCATCAAAAGTCTGAACATTTGACCAAATACATTTTGGTCATTCTTTTCGGTAAGGATTTTTATATTACTTGTTATATCATTTTAGATGGACTACTAATCGATTTCGTTTTAGGGGACTTTATCGTTCGATTATTATTATTTTTCCGTGAACGTTAGATTTTTGGGGCAATCAAAAATGGGTTCGAAAAGAGCGGTAAATAGTGTTTGGAAGAGGGGTGGTTCTGCTATACCCTCAAATTTCAAACGAAGGGCTGTGTCGGGAGTCCGAGACTTTCCACCGGGATGTGGACCCTCTGCTGGCGAAAATCGATTATTTGAAGTCGTACGTAACCCCGAGCCATTGTTTGTTCGTGGTTCTTCATCGGGTTATGAACCATCAATCGGAGAGAAATCGCATATAGTTGTTGTTCGAGATTTCGAGGGTAAGGATTTAGATTACTTATCATTTGTATAGTGTTATGAGTATTAGTGTTCTAATAAAGAGTGATAAATATTTAGGTATCGACGAGCGGGAAAGTATAGTTCTCACTATTATTAGGTGTGTAGCCTTACACTTATTCTTAATAGATTTACGGTATTAATTTAATATATGTGTTAATAAGAATGTGAAAGGTATGGCATTAATGTACCATTCAATGGTACGGCATATTCAGGTATGTTATTCTCTAAAACTATGTTAACAATGTTACGAATACCTGTTATGACACATATGTGAATATTGATAAGAATGTGAAATAAAGAATGTGGCATAATCTTTGCATAATTTGTATGACATGGGGCATATGGGTGATGAAAAGGGGAAGTGATCTGGTGGTTTTTACCGCAATATCTGAATGTGGTGACTTATGTCACGAAATCTGAATGTGGTGACTTATGTCACGAAATCTGAATGTGGTAACCTATGTCACAAAATATTATCTGGTGGCTATGCCACAATTTATAAGGGCGATGTGCAAGTCGTTTGCAGCGACTGCCTTCGATGGTGTGTAGCGGATGGAGGGTCGATTTATTAATCCCCACGGTGTGATTGGTTGGTACGGGTGATGTGTAGAGGATAGATATTTAGGTTTGGGTTCGGGATTGTATCATTATCCCTATTTGCTATATATATATGTATGATTTGATATGCCTAAATCGGTTGGGACTTTGTGTTGACTGTTACACACTGAGTCTGTTTGACTTACCCCGTTGTGGGATATCTTTTCAGGTGACATACAGTGACTTGGACCGGGTCGGCGGAGACTAGGTGGTGGCCATGCTGAATATTTTCGAAATTTCAAACAGTTGAACTTGCGTTTTCTATTATTTTATTTTCGGGATTTATTTGATATTTTTCAGTTGTAATAAGGCCATTACTATTGAATTGTTTTTATGCATGCATTTTATTTGATTTCATTATGATATGATTATTATTATTATTTCAAGTTTTAAATAACTTTTCTCAAAGATAAATTGAATATTTTTAACTTATTGTTTTCCAGTACTAAAATAAAGTTTTATTAAGATCTAGATTTCAAGAATAACATTGTTTTCAATTTGAAATCAACACAAATCAAATTTTCTTCAAAATCACTAAAATTTTTCCAAAGTAACAAACAAGTTTTTAAAATGTTTTACTTAAGGAACATACCAGATCCGGTTGAGGCTCGTGGGCCGGGTCTGGGTTGTTTCATGAACCTTGGACCTCCTTCCTTCCTTGTGGCGTCACCCCCTTGTCTCTTATGTGGCGTCACTTTGCCACTACACCACACACTCCACTTGTGTAATTTTCCTCCACATTTTATTCTTAAGGCCTACCTACCAACTTCCAGGGTATTTTTCACCTAAAACCAAAATTTCCCTAAAGCCAAAGTTCGATCCCGGGACTTCATAGAATCCCTCTAAGCTTCCAAAATCACTTATCTAATAAGCCCAACTTGTATTTAAGCCGATCTCTTGTTCTCCAAAAATTTAAACGCTACTATGCTCAAGGCCCATTGGGCCCAATTCTTCTAGGCCCAATTTCAGGATGTTACAAACTACCCTCCTTAAAGAAATTTCGTCCTCGAAATTTCAAACTAACTAACACTCGTACATCCTTACTTACAACACTACGCCCACGCTGCGCACTCTGATTCTAATAACACTAATATACTTTTAACTAGAATTTAGAACTCCTACACATACTCAAAAACACCTAGCCATTAAAACAGACGAATATTTCATACGCAACCACCTCTATATCCGAACTTCACATCCAAACCAAACACACAGAATAGATACCAGAAATACAGCATATAACAAAGCAAAGTATCAGGAAACTTACAGTGCGGATTGGTGCTGGAGACTCGGGTGCCATACTTCCAGAAAACAGATATATATTTTTTTAAACCATTTTCCAAACCATCCTTTGAAAACATTTTTGAACCCAAACCCACAGCCGAGTTTTTGGAACCTAGGCTCTGATACCATAACTGTAACACCCCAAACCCGGTCAAAACGCTACGACCGAATCTGGTATGTCACAGGGTAAAACGTTTTCGGAAGACAAGTCTGTTGAGTCAATTTGCGAATAAAACACTTAATCTTATGAAAACCAAAGTTGCGTTAAGTACTTTATTAAAATCATCTCAAAGTTTGTTTTAAAGAGAATCGAGTTAACTTATCGTTGTTACAAGTTCACTTATTTACCTGATGGTAAAGTTTAGGAAAAATCTCGAAATTTATTAAGGTTGTGAAAACATTCATTTTATAATTTCTTTACTTGTTAGTCATGCTTTAATGTTTAACACAAATTCAAATAAATAATTAAACCCAAAGCAAAATATAGATGGCCTTATTACACAACCAAAACCCCAAAATTTAAAACAAAGTAAAACCGAAATTTAACCGTTTTAAATGAAGCCAACTATTGAGCATGGCCACCTCGAGTCCATCCCGGCTCCATATCCGCGATCTAGGAATTATCTGCAAAATGTAAAGGAAGGGGTGAGTCACCGAGACTCAGTGTGCAATTCCCCATCCCGGAGATAACAAGCCCTTACACAGTTCATAAACAAGTATGTATGTCATGCAACCCAAAAACCTAACCATCCGAAACTCCTTATTCTACCCCTGTGTGGCACCAAACCACTGGTGGTGCCAAACCACTGGTGACCCAAAGTCACAAATAAACATATGTGGTACCAAACCACTGGTGGTGCCTATGTCACAGGGTAAAACATTTTTGGAAGACAAGTCTGTTGAGTCAATTTGCGAAGAAAACACTTAATCTTATGAAAACCAAAGTTGCGTTAAGTAGTTTATTAAAATCATCTCAAAGTTTGTTTTAAAGAGAATCGATTTGACTTATCGTTGTTACAAGTTCACTTATTTACCCGATGGTAAAGTTTAGGAAAAATCTCGAAATTTATTAAGGTTGTGAAAACATTCATTTTATAATTTCTTTACTTGTTAGTCATGCTTTAATGTTTAACACAAATTCAAATAAATAATTAAACCCAAAGCAAAATATAGATGGCCTTATTACACAACTAAAACCCCAAAATTTAAAACAAAGTAAAACCGAAATTTAACCGTTTAAAATGAAGCCAACTATTGAGCATGGCCACCTCGAGTCCATCCCGGCTCCATATCCGCGATCTAGGAATTATCTGCAAAATGTAAAGGAAGGGGTGAGTCACCGAGACTCAGTGTGCAATTCCCCATCCCGGAGATAACAAGCCCTTACACAGTTCATAAACAAGTATGTATGTCATGCAACCCAAAAACCTAACCATCCGAAACTCCTGATTCTACCCCGTGTGGTACCAAACCACTGGTGGTGCCAAACCACTGGTGACCCAAAGTCACAAATAAACATATGTGATACCAAACCACTGGTGACCCAAAGTCACAAATAAACATATGTGGTACCAAACCACTGGTGGTGCCAAACCACTGGTGACCCAAAGTCACAGATAATCATATGTGGGGCCAACCCAATGTGGTGCTAAACCACTGGTGACAATCCCTTTTAATATAATATGTGGGGCCAACCCAATGTGGTGCCAAACCACTGGGATGAGTCACGAAGATAACATATGTGGTACCAAACCACTGGTGGTGCCAAACCACTGGTGACCCAAAGTCACAAATAATCATATCTCCCTCCTCTTATCATACCCATGCAATATGACATAATAATTCGTGTATGCAGTATGTCATGTATGCTAACATATATCAAATATAAGTATAACATGAATTACCATCATAATCAGATAGACATAAACAATATAATCACGCTAATCAACCTCTAAGGGTATAACCGTAATTTTACCTATCAAGGGCATTTCGTAATTTACCCACCAAGGGCATTCTCGTAATTTACCTTTTAGGGGTATTTTGGTACTTTACCCTTCCAAGGGTATATCAGTAATTTCGCACCTGCAATGGCCTTTCTAAAGGCCTAATGTCGCCCCGAGCGACTCAGCTACCATTTCTAGTTGTACCGGACTATTGGGCCTAAAACCCAATTTTGGCCCATTCGGGCCCACACGCCCGTGTGGCCCACCTAACACAAATCTAGCCACGTATATAAGTTCCACCTAGTCTAGTTCACTTTATACTACACTATCATACAATTTATTCAATTGGGCCCACGGGCCCATTGGCCCACTTCGGCCCATTGCGGCCCTAAGCAGCCTCAACCCACAAGAATACTACTGGTGGCCTCAACTATCGCGTCGAAGCCCCACACGTGCACTCGTACGCTCGTGTGGCTACTATTGCCGTGACTGGCACTTCGGCATTTTCCGCTCTACAACTAGAGTAGAGAGAGTTACACACCTAATAGGAATCTGAAGCTGCTAAACCGCGCTCCGAGCACTCCTTTGCTCAACGCCAACCAGGTATGTTAACTCTCCTCCTGGAATGCTCTTTATATAGCTAGCTCTTCACCCTTCTTCTTTGTATCTTTCGGATGTGGGATCCCTTCGTCAGTAGAGTTTAAATTCAACTGAAACTCTTGCCGTCCAATTCGCAAAATAAATACTCCTTTGCTTCTCATGAGATTCGAATCCAGGCTCCCTTGCAACATAATCCATGCCGCTAACCACTTGGCCATAAGCTCCTCTTGTGTCTTAAACCATGCGCAACAAAATTTAAACCTATAGCCAAATTCTAAGGTCCAAGTAAAAAGTAAACCAAAATGCAAAAGCCAAGACTTGAACCTTGGACCTCCTTCCTTCCTTGTGGCGTCACCCCCTTGTCTCTTATGTGGAGTCACTTTGCCACTACACCACACACTCCACTTGTGTCATTTTCCTCCACATTTTATTCTTAAGGCCTACCTGCCAACTTCCAGGGTTTTTTTCACCTAAAACCAAAATTTCCCCAAAGCCAAAGTTCGATCCCGGGACTTCATAGAAGCCCTTTAAGCTTCCAAAATCACTTATCTAATAAGTCCAACTTGTATTTAAGCCGATCTCTTGTTCTCCAAAAATTTAAACGCTACTACGCTCAAGGCCCATTGGGCCCAATTCTTCTAGGCCCAATTTCAGGATGTTACAGCCTAGCTTTGACGCCTCTTCAAAGGTGGCACTTAGGGGATATATATAGGCTTCTGGAATGCGATTCTTTCTCCCTAAGTATCCTTTTCCATCTGAAATTGCTCTTTCCGGCGATAGAGTCACAGCCATAGCGCAAGCCCGTGTGGATCGACTTCAGACCGTGTTCAGATTTCTAATTTAAGGCACGGCTGTGTGAGGCGGGGTTGAGGCCGTGCTCTAGGTGATTTTCGAGGCACGGCCGTGTGGACTCCGGTCTAGGCCGTGTCAATCTCGTGCTAAGGCCCATTTACTCTGTTTTGGGCCCTTTTTGTGTTCTTTTCATCCTCGGGTGCTTTCCTGGGTATAAGACATGAAAAGAAAGTATTACAAGCACCTTTTTATATAAATCAAGGAATAAATCATCGAACAGTGAGCTAAATGTGGGATTAAAATATGTTATAATTACGGTTTATCTAATCCCACACTTAAGCTTTTGCTTGTCCTCAAGCAAAATTCTCATCTTACAATTAAAACAAACTTTCCATAATTCACAATTGCTATCAACAATGCCTTATTAAAATTCATAGAGGATTCATACATGGATAATTCAACTCAAAGAGTCCTAAAGATTTAAACGAGATAAGTCATGATTTTGTACTTCAAAAACATAGGTGTCTCCCTTTATTTAAATAACTACCCTTTCAATTCAAAACCGACAAGGATTGATGTCCTTACTAAGATTCACTCAAATCACTCTAAAGTGTTTAAGGTTCAGGAAAAGATCGCTCATAAGTCGAACTTGAAAAGTTAATCCCATAGGCTTGCCTGAAAATCAAATCTCCACCACTGTAATATGAGATGATAAACAGATCAAAAGGTCTTTGTTAGGGTTGTAACGGGGCTAGGGTTAAAGGTGTGGTTAAAGGCTGAAATTAGAGGGTTAGAATCGAGATCGAATTAACAAGTACCTACCTAAAATTTCATCAACTGAAAAGTAATAAACCTACTAATACGAGCTTTCCTTTTAAAAATAAACTTTGATCGTGTAAACTTCACTATTTATACTACTAATATTGAATACCTTGAATTTTTTTTAAGAAAAAACTAAGTAAAACAAGATAAATTTAAGTACTAGAAAAAAATACTTAGGTAACTTGATCAAAATAATTCTCGGTTAAGGGGTAGTCAAAAGAAAGTGTGAATACAAAGAGGCTTTGGGTTAATATTAGTAGGTGAGTCAATAAAAAGGGTTTGTTAGGACAACGGGGTTCACTAGGGGTTAGTTGTGAATGTAGGCTATTTAGTGGTGTAAGTGGGTTAAAACCTAGGTGCCTTTATCATCTCTGTAATATCAAATCAAAAGTGTGGTCTCGACATGCATAAACGAGGCAAGTTCTAGAATAACAGTTCATGGTAGACACACTCATAATCAAAGGATGAGCACGAAAAAGATTGTATGCTTTTATAAGGTTCAAAATCTCACAAAAATTATGGGTGTTTTGACATCATCCTTGTGAATTTCAAATTTCAAGGTGGTCTTTAAATTTAGGTCAACAACCTAACAAAATTTTAATTCATGAAGAATAGACTTATCATGCTTGATTCTCTAGTATTCTTCAAATTTAATCATCAATATACAATTAACTATGACTTATTCTAAAACATGTCAATAAAAATCACAAATCATCAGAAATTTCATCCTAATTAGTAATATGAGGAATTTTGCTCAAAAACAAGACTAAATTCAGGGATTTGAGAATAATGAAAAAGTTTGACACTTTTACCCCCCACACTTAAGATGTACATTGTCCTCAATGTACAAAGATAGATAATATCTCTATTTTTATAGAAATCAAAAGTGAGGGTTCGAGGTACTCCCTAAATTTTTGGGCGGGTTTCGTGGAGGGTGTGGCAATTACGGCGAAGGCGTCAGTATGGTGGTGGTGTTGGTTCCCGAGTTCTGCGCTAGATGAAGAAATTGGGGAACTCGTGAAGGATTAGCCATGGGTTATTAAGACATAATTAAACTAAATTAATTATAAAATTAAAAACAAGAAAGAAAAAAGAAAAGAGACTAAGAAGAAAACTAAAATAAAAAGAAAATACTAATGGACTATGACGTCCTTATTGAAGGATGGTTCGCAAGGTGGGAATCAATGCTAAGATTGGGGATGTGATGGCGGTGGTGGAAGTGAAGAGGTTTTCGTGGTGGTCGGCGTGATTCCCAAGTAGCCTGGTGAACCTGACACTAAGAAACTAAAGGAGATTTAAATGAAAAGAGCAGAAGAGAAGTTTAGATAAGGAAAATAAAGGAGAAGAGAAACAAAAAGGAAAAATAAACTGGTCTTAAAGACCCTTGGTTTGGTGATTAGTCGAAGCTGCCGGCATGAACTCATGTTGACCGATCTCTTCGACATGTTTATGTGTGGCTCCAAGGATTTAAAGTTTTAGTCTGGGGATAGAAATGTTTTGAGAGGGAGAAAAGAGAGGAAGAGCGGGTAGAGAATGAAAGAGAGGAATGGGTGAAGGGAGGGGTAGTATTTAAATAGGAGTTCAAGTCTGCTATGTCCCCATGGCCGTGGTCCTAGGGTGTGTCAATTTACACGGCCGTATCACACGGCCGTGTGTTTGGGTGTTTTGTTCCCTCATGTCCATGTTTCATCCACCCACGCCCGTGTTTGTGAAGTTTATATGTTGGGACGGTTGGGCTGCATGGGCGTGTCTTGCCTGTGCTCAATAAGTCAGTAGCTTCGCACGGTTTGCAGGCACGGGTATGTTCTTCTCGTAGTGTGAAAGTCAGTAGCTTCACACGGTTGAGGGGCACGGCCGTGCAGTTTTGTCGGTGCCCGTGGGGAGGGTGGTTGGATCCGTGACGTGGGAGGGTGGTTGGACTAAATTGCACGACCTCTGTCTTGTCAGTGTGGCGGTTCTGGTGGTCCACACGGCCACGGACAGGGCCGTGTGTAAGGCCATGTGGCCTGGAAATTTGCACTTTTGGTTAGTCTAAAAGGAAAGTAAAAAGAAAAACAAAATAAAATTCAAGCAAATGTAAAAAGAAACAAATTTAATGCTCAGGTTGCCTCCCGAGAAGCACTCGTTTATAGTCTTAAGCTAGACTTTCCTTGTATTTGAAAATTTTAGGGAGGTTTAAAGGTTTGAATAGCTTCCCTCATGCTTACAGTTCTATTTCCTTGATAAGGATGAAGTCGAGAAGCGTTTACCTTTAAATTGCTGAATATTGGATTGCTTACCTCGACTATTCCGTGTGGGAAGATATTGTGTACCTTAAGAAGAATTTCTCCCTTTGCCCTCGGGTCTATTGTAGTGATGTGAGGATCGGCTTTGTCTAATAGTACCTGGTCTCCTATTTTGAAGTGGTTGGATGTCCCGACAAGCTCTTCTGGTGGTTCCTCTGGTTTTACTTCGTGTGGATCTGGTTCTTCTGTGACGTGTGCTTGCTGCTCTTCTAATTTGTTTACCTTAAGGCTTTGTTCCTTGTGTGACTCTACTTTGTCGACTTGGGGTCTATGAGTTGGCTCAAGTTTGTGTTCTTGTGATGTTTCCTACGATGGAGGTTGAACAATTTGATTATCTATTGAAGTAACTTTCTTACCTTCATGGACTGTTGTCCTGGCCGAGTCAAGAGCTCGAAGATTGATTGATTCATCACCTACACGAAGTATGAGTTCACCTGTGGCAACATCAATTTTAGTCTTGGTGGTTGCTAGGAAAGGTCTTCCTAGAATTAAGGGGATTGAATTATCCTCATCCATGTCTAAGACAACAAAGTCTACGGGGAAAACAAATTTATCGATTTTTATGAAAACATCTTCAATAATGCCCCTAGGAATTCTAACAGTTTTATCAGCTAATTGAATACTCATCCTAGTTTGTCTGGGCTTCCCTAGACCTAGTTGTTTAAATAGTGAATAAGGCATGACATTTATGCTTGCCCCTAAATCAGCTAACGCATTATCAATATTTAAACTACCAATTAAACATGGAATTGTAAAACTCCCTAGATCTTTTAGTTTATGTGGTAGTCTATTTTGTAACATTGCCGAGCATGTTGCGTTTAGTTCCACGTGGTGCTCTTTGATCGCTGCAATCAGAGCTTTAAAAATTTATAAAAGAATGATCGAATCTGGAGACTAACTCTGACAATGATTAAAGGCAAGTGTACCTATCCAACAGTAGTATAGCTTAGGCAAGACCAGATTATCGAACCAAAGGAACTAAAAGTATTAATACTCACTTTCTTTTTATTATTTAACCTAAATTAAAGTGAAGGTTGCTTTTAAACTATATTGTCAAAAACTTAAGCTAAGAACACAAAGACAAGAAGAACGAATTGGAAAATAACTTTGAAGAAAAACTCAGTTGATTGCGACGATACCTTCGGGAAGAATCCACCTAGACTTCACTTATTATCTAACCCCAAATTATATGATTTCTTTACTTAGCTTGATCCGTGAGACTCCCTAACCTATATTAAACCCTCTCTCGAGGAAAATAACGTCTAACCCTAGGTTAATTAGTGAAACTCTCGTTCACTTATAATAACCCCCAAGGATAGCAGTAAATCGATCAATGGACTCCCATATTAGGTTTCACCCTAATCCGGCAAAATATCGTAACCCTTCTCTAGGCGTTCGATCAACTCCGCTTAATTATGTTAGATCTTCTCTTAGGCATGGTCTATTCCTCCTCCACCTAAGCACATTAGATTTGGATTAAGCAACATAATTAAGAACAAACTAAGTAATTCATCATATAACTTAAAAATCAAATAACAAAATTCATCTAAGTTTGATCGCAAGAGAAAAGATAAAACCGAACATAAGAAATTCCTAAAACCCCCTGAAGGAATTGAAGGAGAATCCCGCCGTCTTAAGTATGATTCCGGCTTCTTGGGATGGATCAACTGGCTATCCTCATGTTATTCCCTAATTCTGACCTTCTCGATTTGGCTCCTTGGCCTAGCTTTTGATCCCTTTCAAAGGTGGTACTTGGGGGATATATATAGGCTCTTGGAATGCAATTCTTTCGCCCTAAGTATCCTTTTCCGACTAAAATTGCTTTTTCCAGTGACAGAGGCACGGCCATGTCACAGCCCATATGGATTTAGACCAGACCGTGTTCAGACGTCTAAAGTGAGGCACGGCCGTGTGAGGCAGAGTTGAGGCCGTGCTCTAAGTGCTCGTCGAGGCATGGCCGTGCGAGCTATGGGCCAGACCGTGTCAATTTCATGCTAAGGCCCATTTACTCCGTTTTAGGCCCAATTTGTGTTCTTTTCATCCTCGGGTGCTTTCCTAGGTCTAACACATGAAAAGAAAGGATTACAAGCACCTTTTTATACACATCAAGGAATAAATCATCAAAAAGTAAGCTAAATGTGGGATTAAAATATGTTACTTTTACGGTTTACCAAATACCCCCACACTTAAGCTTTTGCTTGTCCTCAAGCAAAATTTTCAACTTACAATTAAAACGAACTTTCCATGATCTGCAATTCTTATCAGCAATGCTATATCATAATTCATAGATAATCCATACAGGGATAATTCAATTCAAAGAGTCCTAATGATTTAAACGAGATAAGCCATGGTTTTGTACCTTGAAAACATAGGTGTCTCCCTTTATTTAAATGACTACCTTTTCAATTCAAACCCGACAAGGATTGATGTCCTCACTAAGGATTCACTCAAATCACTCTAAAGTGTTTAAGGTTCAGGAAAAAATTGCTCATAAGTCGAATCTGAAAAGTTAATCCCATAGGCTTGCCTGAAAATCAAATCTCCACCACTGTAATATGAGATGATAAACTGATCAAAAGGTCTTTGTTAGGGTTGTAACTGGGCTAGGCTAAAAGGTGTGGTCACAGGCTAAAATTAGAGGGTTAGAATCGAGATTGAATTGACAAGTACCTACCTAAAACTTCTCCGAAATTTCATTAACTGAAAAGTAATAATCCTACTAATACGAGCTTTTCTTTTGAAAACAGTCTTTGATTGTGTAAGCTCTCTTTTCATACTACTAATATTGAATAACTTGAATATATATATATATATATATATTTAAGAACAAACTAAGTAATACATAATAAATTTAACTATCAGAATAATAAACTTCGGTAACTGATCAAATCAAGTCTCGATTAAGGGGTAGTCAAAAGAAAGGGTGATAACAATTACAAAGGCTTTGGGTTAATATTAGTGGGTGAGTCAATAAAAAGGGTTTATTAGGATCAACGGGGTTAATTGTGAAGGTAGGTTATTTAGTGGAGTTAGTGGGTTAAAACCTAGGTACCTTTATCATCTCTGTATATTAAATCATAAATGTAGTCTCGATATGTATAAACGAGGCAAGTTCTAGAATAACAGTTCATATTTGACACACTCATAATCAAAAAATGAGCACGAAAAAGAATGTATGCTCTAAAAGGTTCAAATACTCACAAAAATTATGGGTGTTTTGAAATCATCCTTATGAATTTTAAATTTCAAGGTAGTATTCAAACTTAGGTCAACAACCTATCAAAATGTTTATTTCTGAAAAACAGACTTATCATGCTCGATTCTCTAGTATTCCTCAAATTAAATATCAATGTACAATTAACTATGACTTATTCTAAAACATGTTAGTAATCATCACAAATCATCAGAATTTTCATCCTAATTAGTAATATGACAACTTTGCATAAAAACAAGACTAAATCAGGGATTTGAGAATAATGAAAAAAGTTTGGCATTTTTATTCCACTTTTACCTTCAGGGATTTGAGAATAATGCAAAAAGTTAGGTATATTTTACCCCCCAAAAAGAAAGGGATCTTCCCAAAAATAATTTTTCACATCAGCAAAGAATCGCTTCTTTTGGTGATGTGTTAATTTTCTTGGAAAGATGTTAGCAGCTAAATAATTCGCAATATTTGCAAACCATGGTACCTCAGAATGTGTTATAGAAAAGAGTTGTTCTTCGGGAAATGAATCATTTATTTCACTTTCATCGAGCTCTTTGGTGTGTGGATTTTCAAGTCTAGAAAGGTGATTTGCTGCGAGATTCTTGGCTCCTTTCTTGTCTTGTATTTCCAAGTCAAATTCCTGTAAAAGTAAAATCCATCGTATGAGTCTGGGTTTTGCATCAGGTTTGTTTAGAAGATAACGAAGAGCTGAATGGTCGGTGTAAACGATAACTTTAGACAATATTAGATACTGTCTAAATTTATCAAAAGCAAAAACTACAGCTAGTAATTCTTTTTCCATGGTGGTGTAATTTTCTTGAGCGAGTGTTAATGTTCTGCTAGCGTAGTAAATTGGCTGGAAATGCTTGTCTCTTCGTTGTCCCAAAACTGCACCTACTGCAAAATCACTTGCATCACACATTAGTTCAAAGGGTAAATTCCAATCAGGTGCAACTATGATCGGTGCATTTTTTAATCTATCCTTAAGGATATTAAATGCATTTAAACATTCCTGGTTCAAATGAAAGGGAACATCCTTTTCTAGTAATTTTGTTAAAGGCTTAGCTATTTTAGAAAAATCTTTAATAAATCTTCTATAGAACCCTGCATGTCCTAAAAAGCTTCTAATAGCCTTAACTAAACTGGGGGAGGTAGTTTTTCTATGGTTTCAACCTTTGCTTTATCTACCTCAATCCCTTTAATAGAAATCTTATCTCCTAACACAATTCCTTCTCTAACCATAAAGTGACATTTTTCCCAATTCAAAACAAGGTTTGTTTCCTCACATCTCAATAGAACTCGTTTCAAATTTTTAAGGCAAAGATGAAAAGAATTACCGAATACCGAAAAATCATCCATAAATACCTCCATGATGTCTTCCACGAGTTCGTCAAAGATTGCTAACATGCAACGCTGAAAAGTAGCAGGAGCATTGCATAATCCAAAAGGCATTATATGGTAAGTAAACGTACCGTATCGGCATGTGAATGTCGTCTTTTCTTGATCTTCTAGAGCTATGGGGATTTGGAAGTAACCGGATAGTCCATCCAAGAAGCAGTAGTACATATGCCCGGATAATCTTTCCAACATTTGATCTATGAAAGGTAGAGGGAGGTGATCTTCTCTGGTGGTATCGTTCAGCTTCCTATAGTCTATACAGACTCTCCACCCTATAACTGTTCTTGTGGGAATTAACTCATTCTTTTCATTGGGCACTACCGTCATTCCTCCTTTCTTTGGAACTACCTACATAGGACTTACCCAAATGCTGTCAGAGATCAGATAAATTATTCCTGCATCTAGAAGTTTAATTACCTCAGCTTTGACAACTTCTTTCATGTTGGGGTTTAATCGTCTCTGAGGTTGCATACACGGCTTATATTCTTCTTCTATTAAAATTTTGTGGGTGCAAAATGCGGGGCTTATTCCTTTGATGTCAGAAATTTTCCAGGCTATGGCTTTTTTGTGCTCTCTTAGTACCTTTATCAGCTCCTCCTTTTCCTTGGGTTCTAGTTCTGCAGAGATGATTGCTGGTAGCGTAAAATTGTCCCCAAGGAATGCATATTCTAAGTGTTTTGGTAGCTATTTTAATTCCAATTTAGGGGGCTCTTCGATGGAGGGTTTCTGTTTGTCATCATTTTCTATGCTTTCTTCTTTCATTTATTTGAATGATGATGTATTCAGATTCAACTCATTGTCTTCATCTTATTCCCCTCTTATTGAGTCAGGCACAGTTCTGTCGTGTCGTCATGTATGATTTCCTGTAATGAATGTTGAACGATATGATCAGTAGTATCAACAAAATAACAGGAATCATCTTGCTCTTTAGAATATCGCATGGCCTCATAAATTTGAAAAATGATTTCTTCATCACCTATCCTTAGTGCGAGTTTACCATCACTTACATAAATAACGGCTCTAGCAGTGGCTAAAAAAGGACGCCCTAAAATTAAAGGAACATTAATGTCTTCATCCATGTCTAACACAAAGAAATCAATAGGGAAAATAAATTTATCAATTTTTACCAAGACATCTTCGATAACTCCTCTAGGATATTTAATGGATCTATCTGCTAACTGAATACTCATCCTAGTGGGTGTTGGTTCCCCAAGATCTAGTTGTTTAAACATTTTATAAGGTATTAAATTTATACTGGCGCCTAGATCAGCTAATGCTTTCTTAATATTCAAGCTACCAATCAAACAAGGGATAGTAAAACTTCCTGGGTCTTTTAACTTGGTTGGTAGCTTATTTTGGAGGATGGCTGAGCATTCTTCATTAAGTTCCACTGTTGACACCTCTTCAAGTTTTCGTTTATTTGTCAGGAGTTCCTTTAGGAATTTTGTGTACTTTGGAATCTGTGAAATAGCTTCAACAAAAGGTAAGTTGATACGTATTTGTTTAAAAAGTTCAAGAAACTTACTGTATTGTGCATCAATTCGATCCTTTTTAACTTTGTTGGATATGGGATAGGTGGTTTGTTCTCATTGCGTAGTGGAGTTACATCCTCCATTCCCTCATCTCTTGCCTTGTCGTTCTCGTTTGGGCTTTGTTTCTTCAGTTCGCCTAATTCCTTTCCACTTCTTAGTGTGACTGCTTTGACCTGTTCTATCCCTTTAGGGAAAATTTCTGCTCGTATTTCACAGATCATCTTAGTAAGCATACCAACCGTCTTAGTGAGTTCCCCAAATGACTCAGTAAATTTTTCAATTGACGTTTGTTGATCTTTAAGGGTTCTCTCGATATCTTGCAGGCGTTTTTTTATATTTTCCAATTCCTCCTTGTGGGTTTGTTAATTCTCTTGTGGATAGGGCAAGTTTTAGGAGTTCTGAGAAGGTTGTTGCCTTTGATTGCCTTGATTGCCTTGGCCTCCCCACGAAAAATTTTGGTGGTTCCTCCAACCTGGATTGTAAGTGTTACTATAAGAATTATTGTTGGATCGGCAATTATTACCTATATAGTTCATCTGTTTGTCCTCTGCTCCTGGTTGGTAAGGTGGGTACTCAGGATTCGCCACGTTTCCACCTGTGTCGCATTGCATGACTGGATGTGCCTGTGAAGAACATAAGCTGTCAAGCTTTTTGTTCATCATCTCTATCTGCGTTGATAACATGGTCATGGCATCGACGTTGAAAACTCCTACTGATTTCATCGGTTTAGTCCTTGAAGCCTGCCATTGATAATTGTTTAGTGACATCTCTTCAATGAACTCGTAGGCTGCTTTTGGAGTTTTTTTGTTCAAGGTTCCACCGACAGCTAAATCGATCAGTTGCCTTGTTGAGGGGTTTACACCGTTATAGAAAGTTTGGACTTGTAAGCATAAGGGTAGGCCATGGTGTGGGCATCTCCTCAAGAGATCCTTAAATCTCTCCCATGCATCGTACAGTGTCTCTAAATCCATCTGCACAAAAGAAGATATATCATTCCGTAATTTGGCTGTTTTGGCCGGTGGAAAATATTTCATTAAAAACTTTTTGGTCATCTGATCCCATGTAGTAATTGACCCTCGTTGTAACGAATTTAACCACTGTTTAGCTTTATTTCTTAATGAAAAAGGAAATAACCGAAGTCGTATGGCATCATCAGAAACACCATTTATCTTAAAAGTATCACAGAACTCTAAAAAGTTAGCTACATGCGTGTTTGGATCTTCGTCCTGCAAACCATCAAATTGAACAAAGTGTTGAATCATTTGTATTGTGTTAGGCTTTAATTCGAAATTGTTAGCAGATATAGCAGGCCTAACAATACTAGATTCTGCTCTTGTCAAATGTGGTTTCGCGTAATCAAACATTGTGCATGGAGCATTATTTTCTCCCACATCACGTGGTGGTGGGTTGTTTTCGTCCATCCCTTCAGTAGAATTGGATCTACCTTCTTCCTCCCTTTCTGTGTAATCTAGGGCTCGCCTGGTTTCTCGACGATTCCTACGAGCGGTAGCTTCGATTTCACTGTCGAATATCAAAGGTCCTCTTGGGTTCCTTCTAGTCATAAACTAGAGGTACCTACTCGAGAAAAGAAAGAAAGAAAATTTCAGCTAAAAGTAAAAATAAAAAAATTAAATTGCGAAAATAAAAATTAGGGCTAAAGTAATAAAAATAGAGTTTTCTTAATATTTTAGTTCCCCGGCAACGGCGCCAAAAACTTGATCGCTGCAATCAGAGCTTTAAAAATTTATAAAAGAATGATCGAACCTGGAGACTAACTCTGACAACGATTAAAGGCAAGTGTACCTATCGAACAGTAGTATAGCTTAGGCAAGACCAGATTATCGAACCCAAAGGAACTAAAAGTATTAATACTTACTTTCTTTTTATTATTTAACCTAAATTAAAGTGAAGGTTGCTTTTAAACTATATTGTCAAAATCTTAAGCTAAGAACACAAAGACAAGAAGAACGAATTGGAAAATAACTTTGAAGAAAAACTCAATTGATTGCGACGATACCTTCAGGAAGAATCCACCTAGACTTCACTTATTATCTAACCCCAAATTATAAGATTTCTTTACTTAGCTTGATCCGTGAGACTCCCTAACCTATATTAAACCCTCTCTTGAGGCGAATAACGTCTAACCCTTGGTTAATTAGTGGAACTCTCGTTCACTTATAATAACCCACCCCCAAGGATAGCAGTAAATCGATCAATGGACTCCCATATTAGGTTTCACCCTAATCCGGCAAAATCTTGTAACCCTATCTCTAGGCGTTCGATCAACTCCGCTTAATTATGTTAGATCTTCTCTTAGGCAGGGTCTATTCCTCCTCCACCTAAGCACATTAGATTTGGATTAAGGAACATAATTAAGAACAAACTAAGTAATTCATCATATAACTTAAAAATCAAATAACAAGATTCATCTAAGTTTCATCCCCTTCAGGTATCTAAGGGGGTTAGTTCATAACGAATAAAGAAAACATCGCAAGAGAAAAGATAAAACAAAACATAAGAAATTCCTAAAACCCCCTGAAGGAATTGAAGGAGAATTCCGTCGTCTTGAGTATGAGTCGGGCTTCTTGGGATGGATCAACTGGCTATCCTCGTGTTATTCCCTAATTCTGACCTTCTCGGCTTGGCTCCTTGGCCTAGCTTTCGATCCCTTTCAAAGGTGGTACTTGGGGATATATATAGGCTCTTGGAATGCGATTCTTTCAACCTAAGTATCCTTTTCTGACTGAAATTACGTTTTCCAGCGACAGAGGCACGACCATGTCACACGCCCATGTGGATCGAGACCAGACCGTGTTCAGACTTCTAAAGTGAGGAACGGCCGTGTGAGGCAGAGTTGAGGTCGTGCTCTAAGTGTTCGTTGAGGCACGGCCGTACGGGCTATGGGCCAGGCGTGTCAATTTCATGCTAAGGCCCATTTACTCCGTTTTAGGCCCAATTTGTGTTCTTTTCATCCTCGGGTGCTTTCCTAGGTCTAAGACATGAAAAGAAAGGATTACAAGCACCTTTTTATACAAATCAAAGAATAAATCATCAAAAAGTAAGCTAAATATAGGATTAAAATATGTTACTTTTACGGTTTATCACTCTTCATCTATTTTGCGTTTGTTGGTCAAGAGTTGTCTTAAAAATTTCCTCGAGTCTGGCATCTGAAAAAGAGCTTCAAGAAGAGGTAATTTAGTATGTAATTTCTTTAGGAGTTTAAGAAACTTATCGAATTGTTCCTCTGAATCATCTCTTTTTATGGCTTCGGGGTAAGGTATACGAGGTTGGTACTCTTTAATTGCCGGTTTTGGCTTTTCTTGCGTTACCTCTGTTTTACCTTCATCTACCTTATTTTCTGGCCTTGTATTGGGTTTATCTAACTCCTTATTATCCTGAGCTGTGATGGCTTGGACTTGTTCCTTAGGGTTAATCTCATTGTTGCTTGGTAGACGTCCTTGCGGTCGTTCTGACATTAGCTTTGCGAGTTGTTCGACTGCATTAGTGACTTCCTTGACTAACTTAGTAATTTCCTCGATTCGGCTCTCATTGCTTTTGACTGTTCTCTCAGTTTCTTGGATACGTTTCTCTGTGTCTGCTGAGATGTAACACCCCAAACCCGGTCAATACTCCACGACCGAATCTGGTATGTCACTGAGGAAAATATTTTGAAGAAAAACGAGTTAACGATTAAATTTTTGTGAAAAACCCTTTGAAATTCTATATTTGTAGAAATCAGGTGTATAATAAGTTAAAACTAATAATTTACTTTGAAATTACGTAAAACTTTAAAATAATTGAATAAGTCATAGGTTAGAAAACATTTATCATTTTAAGAAAACTCGAATTATTATTTTGAAAACCATTTGCATTTGAATGTAGGAACTTAACATTTGAAAATCATTTAAATTATCGAAAATACTTAAGTTGTTAAAATTATCAAATAATTTATGTTACCCGATGGTAATGTTTTAAAAACCAACGCGTTGTGTAGTTTAGAAAACTTTTGGATCAATTATTAAATTAACCAAGTAATTTATAAGCCATATTTTAAATCAAATCCAAAGCATAAATATAGTCCAAAATCATAATATAAGAGGCCTTATTATAAACCCATAAAAATATGAAAAAAACCAAATTAAAGTAAAGTACCCCAAATGAAAGTTCATAAAAACCAACTTTTATTGCATGGCCTCCTCGAGTTCATCCGGCTCCATATCCGCGATCTCACGAATCACCTGAAATGATAAGGGAGAAGGTGAGTCACCAAGACTCAGTGCATATTCCCTCTCCCGAGTAAATGCCACATACTTACACAAATTATAACAAAGCAACATATATGTATAATGCACCCAACCTAGCCATCCATAACTCCTTTTCTACCCCGTGTGGTACCAAACCACTGGTGGTGCCAAACCACTGGTGTCCAAAGACACAATTGTGTTACCAAAACACTGGTGACCGAGGTCACAAATAAAATGATGGGGCCAACCCATCGTGTGATACCAAATCACTGGCGTCAATCCCATATCTCAAAGTGGGGCCAACCCACAGTGATGCTAAGCCACAGGGACGAGACGCTATGAGGTGCTAAACCTCTGGAGGTGCCAAACCTCTGGTGACCGTAGTCACAATGTGATACCAAATCACTGGTGGTTCCAAACCACTGGTGTCCGAAGACACGAATCATCAAGTTGTGGGGCCAACCCACGTGTGATACCAAATCACTGGCAGACGATCCCATATCTCAAAGTGGGGCCAACCCACGGTGGAATTAACCACAGGGACAAGTCGCTATGAGGTGCCAAACCTCTGGTGTCCGAAGACACGAATGTGATACCAAATCACTGGAGATACCAAATCTCTGGTGTCCGAAGACACGAATGTGATACCAAATCACTGGTGACCGAAGTCACAATCTCCCCCCTCCTCTCATATTGCCCATACCAATGCAATAGATAAACAAATCATGTCAATATACTATGATATGAATCATATAATAAATATATCATAAATCGTAGATCATGATTTCAATCCACATGTATTAACAACATATCGAAACGGACTTACCCGAATCCTCATTCATACCATCATGGTATCATATCCAAATCTCATCGTTTTTCCCACTTTCATAATATGATTAGTAATAACACACATAAACATACATATATAAACCAAGTTATAAAGTGTGTAAGATACACACCTTTCACCAACGCAAATACTAACTTTCGAAGATCCGCTCTATCGCACTAGATCCTTGTCCTAAACTCACCCAAATCGATTGACAAAGAAACGAGGCTTAGATGATTGCTTCCAATGTCCCGAGAAGCTCTTTTCCAAAATCGATTGAAGAAACCAAAGAGAGTCTACCTTGAATATTCGGACAAAACAAAGACTAAAAGGAAGTAGGGAGTTTCGGCAATTTGGTTATGAGAGAAGAAAATATGTGTATAAAAGTGAGAAAATATGTGATTAGAAAAGAGAATGAAAGAGAGAGAGAGAGTGTGTTCGATTTTAGCAACAATGGAGAAAATAAAAGGGAGTTTGGAGAAGAGAGAAATTTGGCCAAGAGAGAATAAAAGAAAATGTGATTATGAACTAATATCAAAAGAAGAAAAGAGAAAGAGAGAAGAAAAAGATTCGGCCAACACCTATTTGCCTAAAAGAAAAGTGTAAAAAGTCCTATGTTGTTTCGGTTCCAAAAGGATAATGAAAGAAAGAAAAAGTAGAATTTGGTTTAACAAAATGAAAGCTAAATTCAAAAGTAAACTTGCACAAAATGCTTATGGTGCATTCGGCCAAAGAGTGATTTGTTTGGAGAGGAAGAGAAAAGTATGCCAAAAGGTGCACAAATGAAAAAGTTGGCCAAATATCCCCCCAAGCTACCTATCACATTCGGCCATCCCCCTTTTCCACACATGCCGTCCACATTCAACCACTAAAGGCCTAGGAAAACTTTCCAAAACATCCACTACCCTTCATGCCTTTTGTCCCCTCTTCATACCATAACCTTAAGAATCTTATCCCCTATTCCATGCTTTCCTTAAACATATATTCAACTTACCAAAATTAATAGTCCAACCTATCATAAATAAGTTTGACCGACCATCAATGCAAGGATTCAAAAATAAACCTTTAAAATGCTAAACATGCTACTCGAACCTCTAACCTCAAGCCACCTTTCAAGCTCTTTAACCAACTTGCCACTTACTCCTCTTATGCTTTAAATGAACACTTAAATTAACTTAAGTGTCAAGCTCACTTAATCCACTTCATTAAATAAACTATACTAAAAAAATTATTCTAGCTTCCTAATATTTCCAAGCCTTCACACAAATATACTAAGCACACAAACAATACTACCCGAGCTATCACAAGTAATAAAAACAATACTCAAATTTTTCCTAAAGCCCAAGGTCCAATTATCCCAATCCTACTAGGCCCAATTTCAGGATGTTACAGTTCTACCCTCCTTAAAGAAATTTTGTCCTCGAAATTTCCAACTAGCTAACAGTCATACCTCCTATCTCGCCACACTACGCTCTTGCTGCGCACTCTGATCTTAATAAAACCACAATGTACTTTTTTAACAAAATCTTGAATCCTTTTTCCCACAACCAGACATCTAATTCACAATAGCAAACCGTTATCTAACACTTACACTTATACCAAAAATTTTCCTACATTCAGCCATCACTTCCAACCAAAACATACCTGACTTGAGTGTGAGGAAACAATCCCGAGCCTTATGCTCCTTAGACCCGCATCTCAAGCATACTCCTGACTCCCTCCAACTTTCTCCCGAATGACACCTTCCACAGTAATCGCAAGCCAAACAGTTCGATCATGCCTTGACAGTTTTACAGATCGAGATTGTGACCCAAGAGAACCGTGATCTCTAATCTTCTTACAGTCCAAAGACCCAATCTCGAAGTGCTTCACCGATTCCTTTAACCTCCTCCAAAACTTCCTTAACTATCTGAGTCAGCTCATCAATCCGAATTTGGTCATGAGACCCCATCTCAACCACTAGCGATGCTAACGCCTCCATTTCAAAAATATGCCTCGGTGCCGAAGATCTAGCCCTAGCACAATCGGCCTTTACCACGTCCATGACGACCACGATCTCGAGTGCTCATGTCTAACATCTCGACTTTTCTTATTAAAAAGTTTTATGCATTAATGAATATTCCATTTTCTTTAAAGCACAGTTTTATGAAAAAGTTTCTATAAGTGGTTGTTTCGCGAGTACACCAAACCTATAGTTGTGGGTCTCTAAAGTAATTCCTACTACTATACAGTTACATCAACATCACTATAATCATATCCTCAAAAATCAACAGTTTTGATGTACTTACCAGGGCGGATTGATGCTGGAGACTCGGGGCCATGCCTTTCCAACCATAAAATTTTCAATGAAAACATTTTAAAACTATACTTTAAATCATTTTGGGCCTCGGGCCCACAGCCGAGCTTTTGAACTTAGCTCTGATACCAATTTGTAACACCCCAAACCCGGTCAATATGCCACGACCGAATCTGGTATGTCACTGAGGAAAATATTTTGAAGAAAAACGAGTTAACGATTAAATTTTTGTGAAAAACCCTTTGAAATTCTATATTTGTAGAAATCAGGTGTATAATAAGTTAAAACTAATAATTTACTTTGAAATTACGTAAAACTTTAAAATAATTGAATAAGTCATAGGTTAGAAAACATTTATCATTTTAAGAAAACTCGAATTATTATTTTGAAAACCATTTGCATTTGAATGTAGGAACTTAACATTTGAAAATCATTTAAATTATCGAAAACACTTAAGTTGTTAAAATTATCAAATAATTTATTTTACCCGATGGTAACGTTTTAAAAACCAACGCGTTGTGTAGTTTAGAAAACTTTTGGCTCAATTATTAAATTAACCAAGTAATTTATAAGCCATATTTTAAATCAAATCCAAAGCATAAATATAATCCAAAATCATAATATAAGAGGCCTTATTACAAACCCATAAAAATATGAAAAAACCCAAATTAAAGTAAAGTACCCCAAATGAAAGTTCATAAAAACCAACTTTTATTGCATGGCCTCCTCGAGTTCATCCGGCTCCATATCCGCGATCTCACGAATCACCTGAAATGATAAGGGAGAAGGTGAGTCACCAAGACTCAGTGCATATTCCCTCTCCCGAGTAAATGCCACATACTTACACAAATTATAACAAAGCAACATATATGTATAATGCACCCAACCTAGCCATCCATAACTCCTTTTCTACCCCGTGTGGTACCAAACCACTGGTGGTGCCAAACCACTGGTGTCCAAAGACACAATTGTGTTACCAAAACACTGGTGACCGAGGTCACAAATAAAATGATGGGGCCAACCCATCGTGTGATACCAAATCACTGGCGTCAATCCCATATCTCAAAGTGGGGCCAACCCACGGTGGTGCTAAGCCATAGGGACGAGACGCTATGAGGTGCCAAACCTCTGGAGGTGCCAAACCTCTGGTGACCGTAGTTACAATGTGATACCAAATCACTGGTGGTTCCAAACCACTGGTGTCCGAAGACACGAATCATCAAGTTGTGGGGCCAACCCACGTGTGATACCAAATCACTGGCAGACGATCCCATATCTCAAAGTGGGGCCAACCCACGGTGGAATTAACCACAGGGACAAGTCGCTATGAGGTGCCAAACCTCTGGTGTCCGAAGACACGAATGTGATACCAAATCACTGGAGATACCAAATCTCTGGTGTCCGAAGACACGAATGTGATACCAAATCACTGGTGACCGAAGTCACAATCTTCCCCCTCCTCTCATATTGCCCATACCAATGCAATAGATAAACAAATCATGTCAATATACTATGATATGAATCATATAATAAATATATCATAAATCGTAGATCATGATTTCAATCCACATGTATTAACAACATATCGAAACGGACTTACCCGAATCCTCATTCATACCATCATGGTATCATATCCAAATCTCATCGTTTTTCCCACTTTCATAATATGATTAGCAATAACACATATAAACATACATATATAAACCAAGTTATAAAGTGTGTAAGATACACACCTTTCACCAACGCAAATACTAACTTCCAAAGATCCTATCTATCGCACTAGATCCTTGTCCTAAACTCACCCAAATCGATTGACAAAGAAACGAGGCTTAGATGATTGCTTCCAACATCCCGAGAAGCTCTTTTCCAAAATCGATTGAAGAAACCAAAGAGAGTCTACCTTGAATATTCGGACAAAACAAAGACTAAAAGGAAGTAGGGAGTTTCGGCAATTTGGTTATGAGAGAAGAAAATATGTGTATAAAAGTGAGAAAATATGTGATTAGAAAAGAGAATGAAAGAGAGAGAGTGTGTGAGTGTTCGATTTTAGCAACAATGGAGAAAAGAAAAGGGAGTTTGGAGAAGAGAGAAATTTGGCCAAGAGAGAATAAAAGAAAATGTGATTATGAACTAATATCAAAAGAAGAAAAGAGAAAGAGAGAAGAAAAAGATTCGGCCAACACCTATTTGCCTAAAAGAAAAGTGCACAAAAGTCCTATGTTGTTTCGGTTCCAAAAGGATAATGAAAGAAAGAAAAAGTAGAATTTGGTTTAACAAAATGAAAGCTAAATTCAAAGTAAACTTGCACAAAATGCTTATGGTGCATTCGGCCAAAGAGTGATTTGTTTGGAGAGGAAGAGAAAAGTATGCCAAAAGGTGCACAAATGCAAAAGTTGGCCAAATATCCCCCCAAGCTACCTATCACATTCGGCCATCCCCCTTTTCCACACATGCCGTCCACATTCAACCACTAAAGGCCTAGGAAAACTTTCCAAAACATCCACCACCCTTCATGCCTTTTGTCCCCTCTTCATACCATAACCTTAAGAATCTTATCCCCTATTCCATTCTTTCCTTAAACATATATTCAACTTACCAAAATTAATAGTCCAACCTATCATAAATAAGTTTGACCGACCATCAATGCAAGGATTCAAAAATAAACCTTCAAAATGCTAAACATGCTACTCGAACCTCTAACCTCAAGCCACCTTTCAAGCTCTTTAACCAACTTGTCACTTACTCCTCTTATGCTTTAAATGAACACTTAAATTAACTTAAGTGTCAAGCTCACTTAATCCACTTCATTAAATAAACTATACTAAAAAAATTATTCTAGCTTCCTAATATTTCCAAGCCTTCACACAAATATACTAAGCACACAAACAATACTACCCGAGCTATCACAAGTAATAAAAATAATACTCAAATTTTTCCTAAAGCCCAAGGTCCAATTAGCCCAATCCTACTAGGCCCAATTTCAGGATGTTACATGAGAATTTTGCCATCATCTCCTCGAGGGCCAGTTTCTTCTCTTGTGGATAGGGCTGATTTTGGAAATTTTGAGGAGGTTGTTGCCTTTGATTTCCTCGATTTCCTTGACCTCCCCACGAAAAATTTGGGCAGTTACTCCAACCTGGATTGTAAGTGTTACTATAAGGATTATTATTGGATCAAAAATTATTACTAATATAGTTCATTTGTTCGCTCTCTACTTCCGGTTGGTAGGGTGGGTACTCAGGATTCGCCACGGTTCCACTTGTGTCGCACTGCATGACTGGATGTGCCTGCGAGGAACACAAACTATCAAGCTTTTTATTCATCATCTCTAGCTGCATTGATAGCATGGTCACTGCATCGACGTTGAAAACTCCTGCTGATTTTGTTGGTTTGGTTCTTGAAGCCTGCCACTGGTGATTATTCAGTGACATCTCTTCGATGAACTCGTATGCTGCTTCTAGAGTTTTGTTGTCCAGTGTTCCACCGGTGGCTAAATCAATTAATTGCCTCGTTGAGGGGTTTACACCGTTATAAAAGGTTTGGACTTGTAGCCACAAGGGTAAGCCATGGTGTCAGCACCTCCTCAAGAGATCCTTGAATCTCTCCCATGCGTCGTATAATGTCTCTAAATCCATTTGCACAAAAGAAGATATATCATTCCATAATTTGGCCGTTTTGGCCGGTGGAAAATATTTCATTAAAAACTTTTCGGTCATTTGATCCCATGTAGTGATTGACCCTCATTGTAACGACTTTAACCACTGTTTAACTTTATTTCTCAATGAAAAAGGGAATAACCGAAGACGTTTGGCATCATCAGAAACGCCATTTATTTTGAAAGTATCACAGAACTCTAAAAAGTTAGCTATATGCGTGTTTGGATCTTCGTCCTGCAAACCATCAAATTAAACAAACTGTTGAATCATTTGTGTTGTGTTAGGCTTTAATTCAAAATTATTAGCAGCTATAGCAGGCCTAACAATACTTGATTCTGCTCCTGTTAAATGCGGTTTCGCATAATCAAACGTTGTGCGTGGAGCATTATTTTCCCCCACATCGTGTGGTTGTGGGTGGTTCTCGTCCATCCCTTCAGTAGGATTGGATCTGTCTTCTTCCTCTCTTTCTGTGTAATTAAGGGCTTGCCTGGTTTCCTGACGATTCCTGCGAGCAGTTGCTTCAATATCACTATTGTATTCCAAAGGTCCTCTCGGGTTCCTTCTAGTCACAAACTAGAGTTACCTGCTGGGAAAAAAGAGAAAGAAGATTCAGTAAAAAGTAAAAAAACAAAATAGGAATAAAAATAAAAACAAAAATAAATTCCAAAAAAAATAAAAAATTAGGGCTAAAGTAATAAAAATAGAGTTTTCTTAATATTTTAATTGCCCGGCAACGACGCCAAAAACTTGACCGCTGAAATTAGAGCTTTAAAATTTATAAAACGAATGATCAAACCTGGAAACTAACTCTGACAACGATTAAAGGCAAGTGTACCTATCGAACAGTAGTATAGTTTAGGCAAAACCAGATTGTCGAACCCAACGGAACTAACAGTACTAATACTAACTTTCTTTTTATTATTTAGCCTTAAAAATAGAATGAAGTTGCTTTTAAACTAAATTTATGATGACTAAGCTAAGGACACAAAGACAAAAAGAACGAATTGGGAAACAGCTTGAAGAAAAACTCAGTTGACTACAACGATACCCTCAGGAAGAATCCACCTAGACTTCTCTTGTTACCTAAAACTGAACCATATGATTTCTTTACTTAGCTTGATCCGCAGGACTCCCTAACCTATATTAAACCCTCTCTCGAGGCGAATAACGTCTAACCCTAGGTTAATTAGTGGAACTCTCGTTCGCTTATAATAACCCCCTAGAATAGCAGTAAATCGATCAATGGACTACCATATTAGGTTTCACCCTAGTCCGGCAAAATCTCGTAACCCTATCTATAGGCGTTCGATCAACTCCGCTTAATTATGTTAGATCTACTCTTAGGCAGGGTCTATTCCTCCTCCACCTAAGCACATCAGATTTGGATTAAGCAACATAATTAAGAACAAACTAAGTAATTATCATATAATTCAGAAATCAAATAACAAAATTCATCTAGGTTTCATCCCCTTCAGATATCTGAAGGGTTTAGTTCGTAATGAATAAAAGGAACATCTGAAGAGAAAAGTTAAAACAAAACATAAGAAAACCCTAAAACCACCTGAAGGATTTGAAGGAGAATTTTGCCGTCTTTAGTATAATTCCGGCTTCTTGGGGTGGATCAACTAGCTATCCTTGCGTTATTCCCTAATTTTGACCTTCTCGGCTTGGCTCCTTGGCCTAGCTTTGACGCCTCTTCAAAGGTGGCACTTGGGGGACATATATAGGCTTTTGGAATGCGGTTCTTTCTCCTTAAGTATCCTTTTCCGACTGAAATTGCTCTTTCCAATGACAGAGGCACGGCCATAGCACACGCCCGTGTGGATCGACTTCAGACCGTGTTCGGATTTCTAATTTAAGGCACGGGCGTGTGAGGCGGGGTTGAGGCCGTGCTCTAGGTGATTGTCAAGGCACGGCCGTGTGGACTTCGGGCCAGGCCGTGTCAATCTCGTACTAAGGCCCATGTACTCTGTTTTGGGCCCTTTTTGTTTTCTTTTCATCCTCGGGTGCTTTCCTGGGTATAAGACATGAAAAGAAAGGATTACAAGCACCTTTTTATATAAATCAAGGAATAAATCATCGAATAGTGAGCTAAATGTGGGATTAAAATATGTTATAATTACAGTTTATCATTAACCAAAAAAAAAAAAAGGAAAACTCATTCTTTTTGATTCATAAAGAATTTTTCCTATTGAATTAACTCCTTTTTGTCGAGATTTGATTTGAGAAGTTGCCTAACTATGTTTTCTATTTCAGTTGTTAAATTCTATAATTGAATTTGAACTGTTCCTAAAAAAATTGAAGTATTTTCATCATTTGTTCTATGTTAATTGAGCTTATACGTTTAAATTCCACATCTTGAGAAGAAGCTCGTGCTATGAAATTTTAAATGATGTAATTATTCGAATCTTAGTTCATTTTTCTAGTTAGGTAATTTGTCAATTCAATCTCGATTCTAACACTTTAATTCAGCTTTTATCCACACGTTTAACCAAAGCCCCGTTACAACCCTTAAAAGACCTTTTGATCTGTGTATCATTTCATTCTATAGTGGTGGAGATTTGATTTTCATGGAAGCCTATGGGATTAACTTTTCATGTTCGACTTTTGAGTGCTTAATTTTGAACCTTAAACACTTTGAGTGATTTGAGTGAATCTTTTGAAACACCCCAAACCCGGCCCACGAGCCTTGACCGGATCTGGTATGTTCCTCGATGTAAACCGTTACAAAATTCTTAAGTTACTTTGGAAAATCTGTGTGTTTTGAAAGAAAGATTGATTTTTGGGTTGGGCTTGAGTTGAAAACTAGCTTATCTTATATTGGAAAGCCTTTACTTTTGGTGACAAAACACTTAAAATTTATTTTAAAATAAATTTACTTAGTCTTTAATTCATGAAATTTTCGTAACATAATAATTTAAAAGTAAAATAAAATAGTTCACTATGGCCTTATTACAACAAAATAACCCAAATAATTGAAGGTACTTAATAATAAAAAAAATAAAATAAAAGTCCAAATAATAAAATTCCTTGCTGTGCATGGCCACCTTTAAGCTCCTGCCGACCCGGTCCATCACTGATCGTCACCTGGAAGAAAATGTTCCCCAACGGGGTGAGTCAAACAGACTCAATGTGTAACCAACACTGAAATTTAACATTTCAGGCATACATTATCTTATCACATACATATTCATATAACAGATGGGAAATAATGATGCAACCCGAACCCAAACCTATATGCCATCCGCTACACATCACCCGTACCATCCTGCACACCGTGGGGACTACTAAGTCAACCCTCCATCCGCTACACACCATCGAAGGCAGTCGCTGCAGTCGACGTGCTCATCGCCCTTATAAAATTTGTGGCATAGCCACCAGATACATATTTTGTGTCATGAGACACCATATTCAGATATCGTGGTCTTAGGTCACCACATTCACTTATCGTGGTCTTAGGTCACCACTTTCACTTCCCCTTTTACAATATCCCATATGCCCCATACCATACATATCATGTATTAACATGCCAATTTCTTATTTCACATTCTTATAATTTCGTATGTGTGTCATAACAGATATTTAACATAATCCTAGTAGGAGTAGGAAAACGTACCTGAGTACTTTGTACCATAGCATGGTACTTTAGCCATATTCACAATCTTATAAACATGTTCATATTAAGTATTGCCATAAAAAAAATTAAAAGATAGTGTGGGGTACACACCTGATTAACTTAGCAATTCACTTCAAATCCGGAAATCCGATCTACTGCCTTAGATCCTAATCCCTACATTCGGCCAACATTTGATATTTAGACCAAAAGCCTATTCGGCCACAAATCCAAATCCCAGTAGGATTAGTACACCTAAAACCTACCTTGCTGTCGATTTGCCTACAAATCAAATCCCGAAACTTCACAGAGTTCCTCCCTTGCAATCGGCTAGGCACCAACACATTTAGCTAATTAGTGTCCGGCTTTTAAACGAATAGGAAACAGATTCACATACCAGAATAGAGCCTTGGCTGATTGGACCTATGCACTTACCTTACAATTTCCAAATCCCGAAAGTATTCCTTGCCTTAGATGTCTGTCGAAATCCCTATAACTACATGTTAGATCAATTTCTAACATTTATTCACAACAATTAACCCTTATCCGAATGTTAAATATGACTTACCTTAGATTCTTAAATCCCGAAATAGTTGCCTTGTCTTAGAAGTTGTCGACAATGGCAGAAATCCCGAAGAGCCTTCCTTGCAGTCGACAGCCACTAAATCCCGAAAGATCTCTTCAAAGTTTTGGCCATAAGATTTAATGGATTAGCCCTTCAGTTTCGGTTTGAAAGAAAGAGATATCAAATTGAACGAAACTCAATCTTACCTTGAATGTTAAAATCGGCAACATTCTTCCTTGCACCCACAAAGCTATTCGGCTATGGCCACCAACATATGAGATTCGGCATTCACAAGGACAAGAAAAGAGAGGGTGTTGAGGCTTAAAGAATCGGCAATGGTGAATAAAGAAGAAGTAGACTTCGACTTGACAAAATAAAAAGAGAAAAAGAAAGTTTGCTAGGGAATTTTCGGCAGAGACTTAGTTGGGAAGAAAAGAAAATAGGTAGAATGGCCTTACTCTTCCCTTTGGCCGAAAATACTAGCCTTAGTCTCCCTCAAATGGCCAACTCTTCCCATGTGATAATTTTATCTTTTAATTATCACTTTATTCAATAATAGAATTAATCCCTCAATTATCTCTTATCTCTTAATTAAAAATATCAATAATAATCCATCATTTATCCATCTATTTGCCGAATTTTAACAAAAATGAAACACCTCCCTATAGAGCCTTAATGCCGTCCACTTCTCCCTCTTAATGCCGAAAAAATAAAAAGCTTTCTTTTGCTTCCTAAGTGACTCGAACCTAGGCTCCTTCCCCCTTGATTGTGGCGTCACTTACTGGACTTTAAGTGGTGCCTCCTTGCCACTTTTCCAAGCCCGTTCTTGTGTCAAATTTCCTCTATTAATTTTCTTAAGGCCACCTTGCCTCAGTTTCCTCTTTTAAACTTTAAAACTTAACATTTTCTAAGCATTTCCTTACATTTCCAAGTTTCCAAAAATGTTCACTTTCCTCTTTTAAACTTAACATTTCCAAAGCATGTCCTTACATTTCCAATTTTCCAAAAATGTTCACAATACATTCATAACACATAAGACATGCCATTTCGTATAATTAAATCAAAATGCATAGGCCCATTTTCAGGATGTTACAGTTCTACCCCCTTAAAATAATTTCGTCCTCGAAATTGCCTGGCTAAAATAAATGAGGGTATTGCTATCGCATTGCCTCTTCTGGCTCCCACGAAGCTTCCTCCAATCCATGATTCCTCCATAATACTTTGACTAGAGGAACTGACTTCCTCCTTAACACTTTCACATCACGTGCTAGAATCTGAATCGGCTCTTCCTCGTAGGATAAGTCTGGTCTTAGCTTCACCTCCTCGACTGGTACCACATGAGATGGATCCGATCGATAGTGACGTAGCATGGACACATGGAATACGTCGTGCATCTGCTTCAACTCCGGTGGCAACTCCAATTGATATGCCACTGGTCCAACTCGCTTCAATACTCGATAAGGTCCTATAAACCTTGGGCTTAGCTTCCCTTTGCGACCAAACCGCATCACCTTCTTCCAAGGCGACACTTTGAGAAACACTTGATCTCCCACATCAAATTCTATCTCTTTCCGTTTGAGATCTGCATACGACTTTTGTCTATCAGATGCCTCCTTCAACCGTGCCCGGATTATCTCAACCTTCTCTTCAGATTCTGCCACTAATTTTGGACCCAAAACTCGACGTTCCCCTAATTCCGTCCAACACGTTGGAGTGTGACACTTCCGTCCATACAGTGCTTCATACGGTGCCATCCGAATGCTAGCTTGATAGCTGTTGTTATAGGCAAACTCAGCTAAAGGCAAATACTCTTCCCAGCTTCCTCTGAAGTCTATCACACATCCTCTCAACATATCCTCTAACACTTGGATTACCCGTTCAGACTGCCCATCAGACTGTGGATGAAAAGCTGTAGAAAAATCCAACTTAGTGCCTAAAGCCTGATGTAACGCTTTCCAGAACCGAGAAGTAAACCTTGGGTCCCTATCCGAAATGATCGATAACGGAACTCCATGCAACCTTACAATCTCCGCCACATATAACTTCGCCAATTTTTGCAGAGAATAGTCAACTCTCACTGGAATGAAATGCGCTGACTTAGTCAACTGATCCATTATCACCCATACCGAGTCCTTCTTAGTAGGTGTAAGGGGAAACCCACTAACGAAGTCCATGGTAATTCTCTCCCACTTCCACTGCGGAATCATTATCGGTTGAAGTAGTCCTGACGGAAGTTGGTGTTCAGCCTTAACTTGCTGACACATCAAACACTTGCCTACAAATTCAGTAACTTCCATCTTAAGACCAGGCCACCAAAATTGTTCTCTTAGATCTCTGTACAACTTACTTCCTCCAGGATGCATAGCATAAGGGCTGCTATGCGATTCCTGCAGAATTCTCTGTCTTAGCTCCTGATCCTTAGGCATACAGACTTTACCCTTGAAGCACAATACTCCCTCGTCATTAACACCATAGTCCTCCAACTCCTCACTCTGTACTTGTTGTAGCTTAACACTTAATTCATCATCAACCAACTGTCCCTCCTTCACTTCATTCAACCACGTCGGCTTAACTTGCAGCTCTGCTAGCAGACTTCTATCGTCATACAAACTCAGATGTGTAAACATTGCCCTTAGATCCGACACAACCTTCCGACTCAGGGCATCCGCCACTACATTCGCCTTGCCCGGATGATACTCTATCGAACAATCGTAGTCCTTCAGTAATTCCACCCACCTTCGCTGTCTCAAGTTCAACTCTTTTTGAGTCAACAAGTACTTAAGACTCTTGTGGTCTGTGTAGATTACCGACTTTTCCCCATAAAGATAGTGTCTCCACACCTTAAGAGCAAAGACCACTGCCGCTAGTTCCAAATCATGAGTCGGGTAGTTAACCTCGTGTGGCCTTAACTGTCGAGACGCATAAGCGACTACTTTCCCATCTTGCATCAATACGCATCCCAATCCTGTATGGGAAGCGTCACAATACACCACGAAATCCTTTACCGCCTCTGGCTGAATCAAAACCGGAGCTTCAGTCAAAACTTTCTTAAGCTTCTCAAAGCTCTCCTGTTGCTTATCCGACCAAACGAAAGGTACTTCCTTCCTCAATAACTTTGTCAAAGGCGCAGCAATCGACGAGAACCCTTCCACAAACCTTCTGTAGTAGCCTGCTAATCCCAAGAAACTACGAATCTCAGCCACTGACCTAGGTGGTTTCCAATCTAACACCGCCTCAATCTTCCTAGGATCCACCCTTATTCCTTCTGCAGACACCACATGTCCTAAGAACCCAACTTCCTTAAGCCAAAATTCACACTTGCTGAATTTGGCATAAAGCTTCTTCTCCCTTAACACTTGCAGCACAACTCGGAGATGCTCATCATGCTCCTCTTCGGACTTAGAGTACACCAAGATGTCGTCGATGAACACCACGACGAACCTATCCAAGTAAGGTTGAAAAACCCGGTTCATCATATCCATGAACGCAGCTGGGGCGTTCGTCAAACCAAACGGCATTACTACGAACTCAAAATACCCATACCTTGTCCGAAAAGCTGTCTTATGGATATCCCCTTCCTTCACCTTAAGCTGATGATACCTAGACCTTAGATCGATCTTCGAGAAAACCGCTGCTCCTTTAAGTTGATCGAACAAGTCATCTATCCTTGGCAAGGGGTACTTGTTCTTGATGGTCAGCTTATTTAACTGACGATAGTCTATGCACATGCGCATAGTTCCGTCCTTCTTCTTCACGAACAAGACCGGTGCTCCCCATGGAGACACATTGGGTCGAATAAATCCACGATCGAGCAACTCTTGAATTTGAGCCTTGAGCTCAACCTACTCCTTTGGTGCCATTCTGTAAGGAGCGATCGACACAGGAGCTGTACCAGGTAGTAGATCAATTCCAAACTCTACCTCCCTATCTGGGGGTATTCCTAGTAATTCCTCCGGAAACACATCCTCAAAATCCCTTACCGTTCAAACTCCACTAACACCTTCTTCCTTCTTATCCATCGCACTAACAAAGGCCAAGAATGCCTTGCACCCTTTACGAACCATCTTTTCAGCCTTTAGCACCGAAACTACATTAGACAAGTAGTTTCTTCTTTGTCCTATCATAATGACCACCTCGTCCTCCGGGGTCCTTAATTCCATTCGCTTAGCTGCACAGTCTAACACAGCCTGATGCTCCACTAGCCAATCCATACCAAGTATGAGATCGAATTCTCCAAAGGGAAGTTCCATCAAGTCGGCAGAAAATACTATTCCTTGAATTTCTAAAGGCACTTTCCGAAAGATCTTATCCACCACTACAGTTTGACCTAGTGGGCTTACTACAATCATCTCCCTATCAGAAAGTTCAGAGGCTATGTCTAGAGTTTCAACTACTCTACATGCAACATAAGAACGGGTCGAGCCCACATCAATCAGAGAAAAATAAGGCTTGCCACAAATAAGGAACGTACCGGTTATGACGTCCGGCGCGTCTCCATCTTCCCTACGGCGAACTGCATAAACCAAGCCCGGTTACCTTGCCTCAGTATTGTTATTAGCACCTCCGCCAGGTGTTCCACGTCCTCTTCCAGCGCCATTACCTCGGCCATTTGGACCACGGCCTCGCTGAGGCTGCTGTCCACCTCTACCAGCCTGATTAACATTCTGAGCCACTGGTCTATTTCCATCTGGCCTCATAGGACAATCCTTAATCATGTGGTCCTTGGACCCACACCTAAAGCATCCTCCAGTCTTTTTCCAACACTCTCCCAAGTGTTTCTTCCCACACTGATCACAAGTACGATATTGCCCTCCAGTACCAGCTTGCTGACCTCGCGGCCCATCAACCCTAGGCCTTTTCTGAGCATTCCCAGATGATCCTGACGGCCCAAATCCTCTTTTCTGCTTGTTCCGATCAGAGTGCTGTCTCACAGAGTCCTTAATCCCTTCAGTTATCTTAACTTTCTCCACTAACGCAGAAAACTCGTGCTCTTGATGTGGAGCAACTAACAACCTCAAGTCATCCCTTAGTCCATCCTCAAACCGGACACAGCGCTCATGCTCAGTAGCCACTACTCCTCGAGCATACCTGCTTAACCTCAGAAATTCAGCTTCGTACTCAGCTACTGACTTGTTCCCTTGAACCAGCCCCAAAAAATGCCTTCCTCTGCGCATCAGTATATCTGGTTCCCACATACTTCTTTTGATATGCTGCCTTAACATATTCCCAAGTCAAATCTTCAGCTGTGGCAGCATCCCGAACTGTGAGCCACCACAGATACGCTTCATCGCGTAGCAGTGCCACCATTCCTTTCAACTTCTCCTCAGGGGTCAGATCTAACTCATCCATAATCCATTCAGTTGCTTCCAACCAATATTCAGCTGTACTGGGTGCCACACCAGATACTCCACGAAACATTTCAGCCCCATTGGCTCGGAGTCGCTCGAGTACAGATTTTCGGGCTCCCATATTTCCTCCAGCATCGGCCACCATTTCAAGAACTCGCAGCACAGCCTACGATACAGCATCATCTCCCGTCTGATCTTGCTGTTTAGTACTAACAGCTGGTGGTGGCGGTGGCGGTGGTACTTCGTTTTCAGATCCTTAACCCGATCTAACGGGTTCCGACACGGTCATTCTGCCTCGACCGCGTCCTCGTACGTTACGTCCATGACCTAGAGCTCATGTCTACGTTCGCGTGTTAATCTGATTAAGAAATTTTATGGATTAGTCCTTGTTTCACTGATTATTCCTGGAGAAATTTTATGAAGAGAGCTTAATAGGGATTCTTTCGATCATTCAAAGTTCAAGTTTTCTATCCTAATTCACAGAAAAGCACATCCATTCCATAGTATCTCCCATACACCTTCACTCTTCAGACATTTCTGTCCGTTCTTATACCAGGGGTATTTTCGTCATTTGTCCTACAGGGGTATTTTGGTAAATAATCGGGGTCAATTTGAAAATTACAAAAGTAATTTCAAAATTTTCCAAACTCATGGGTATTTTGGAAGAAAGATTTTCCAAATCAGGGGTATGGTTAAAATTTCAGAAAGTAGGGTCATTTTGGTAATTTTAGTAAACCAGGGGTAATTTTGTAAAATTTCCAGTCGGGGTATTTTGGACTTTCGCAAAATAGGGTTTTTGGATACTTTTACAGAATAAGAAAATTTTATTGAAACCGGGGTTGGTATGGTAACTTTTAAAACTAAGGGCATTTTCGTAATTTTGCAAATAGGGGTATTTTAGTAATTTCCATAAATCAAAAATACTTCAGAAAAATTTTATGGAATAGCTTTTATAAATCAAAAGGGTAATTTAGTAATTTTAAAACTAAGGTTTCCATAAAAATACGGCTAGTCCCTTTCGGGTTTTAGTTAGGGGTTTAGCCCATGAATAAGTCCTCTCGGTTAGGGTGAACCGAAGCTACGCACCAGGTAGGATTCGAGTGGAGAGGAGGTGAGTCACGCGGACTGCTTAAGTACCAAGCTCCCACCGAATACCAATCCTAGACATGTGCACAATGGTTGCCACACCCTAACTTGGCGACTTAGACACAGGTGTGTTTAATTAGGCAATTAAGTCTTATGTAGTTGTTGGGGTAACCTAGTCCTAGGGTTCAAGTACTTATCATGCTAATCTACGTTCCATTCCATTTTTACCCTTCTACAGATCACAATATAAATCACACAAAGGATAGGGGTACTTACCTGGTGGACTTCGGGTCGGAGACTTAGGTGCCATGCCAGAAAACCTGCTTTTCACAAAATTTTTCATAAAATTTCTTTTGGGCTTAATTTTGAAAACGTTTTGGGCCTTAAACCCAAGGCCGAGAGTTTAAAACTCCGCTCTGATACCAAGCTGAAACACCCCATACCCGGCCCACGAGCCTTGACCGGATCTGGTATGTTCCTCGATTAAACCGTTACAAAATTCTTAAGTTACTTTGGAAAATCTGTGTGTTTTGAAAGAAAGATTGATTTTTGGGTTGGGCTTGAGGTGAAAACTAGCTTATCTTATATTGGAAACCCTTTACTTTTGGTGACAAAACACTTAAAATTTATTTTAAAATAAATTTACTTAGTCTTTAATTCATGAAATTTTCGTAACATAATAATTTAAAAGTAAAATAAAATAGTTCATTATGGCCTTATTACAACAAAATAACCCAAATAATTGAAGGTACTTAATAATAAAAAAATAAAATAAAAGTCCAAATCGTAAAATTCCTTGCTGTGCATGGCCACCTTTAAGCTCCTGCCGACCCGGTCCATCACTGATCGTCACCTGGAAGAAAATGTTCCCCAACGGGGTGAGTCAAACAGACTCAATGTGTAACCAACACTAAAATTTAACATTTCAGGCATACATTATCTTATCACATACATATTCATATAACAGATGGGAAATAATGATGCAACCCGAACCCAAACCTATATGCCATCCGCTACACATCACCCGTACCATCCTGCACACCGTGGGGACTACTAAGTCAACCCTCCATCCGCTACACACCATCGAAGGCAGTCGCTGCAGTCGACGTGCTCATTGCCCTTATAAAATTCGTGGCATAGCCACCAGATACATATTTTGTGTCATGAGACACCATATTCAGATATCGTGGTCTTAGGTCACCACATTCACTTATCGTGGTCTTAGGCCACCACTTTCACTTCCCCTTTTACAATATCCCATATGCCCCATACCATACATATCATGTATTAACATGCCAATTTCTTATTTCACATTCTTATAATTTCGTATGTGTGTCATAACAGATATTTAACATAATCCTAGTAGGAGTAGGAAAACGTACCTGAGTAATTTGTACCATAGCATGGTACTTTAGCCATATTCACAATCTTATAAACATGTTCAGATTAAGTATTGCCATAAAAAAAATTAAAAGATAGTGTGGGGTACACACCTGATTAACTTAGCAATTCACTTCAAATCCCGAAATCCGATCTACTACCTTAGATCTTAATCCCTACATTCGGCCAACATTTGATATTTAAACCAAAAGCCTATTCGGCCACAAATCCAAATCCCAGTAGGATTAGTACACCTAAAACCTACCTTGCTGTCGATTTGCCTACAAATCAAATCCCGAAACTTCACAGAGTTCCTCCCTTGCAATCAGCTAGGCACCAAAACATTTAGCTAATTAGTTTCCGGCTTTTAAACGAATAGGAAACAGATTCACATACCAGAATAGAGCCTTGGCCGATTGGACCTATGCACTTACCTTACAATTTCCAAATCCCGAAAGTATTCCTTGCCTTAGATGTCTGTCGAAATCCCTATAACTATATGTTAGATCAATTTCTAACATTTATTCACAACAATTAACCCTTAGCCGAATGTTAAATATGACTTACCTTAGATTCTTAAATCCCGAAATAGTTGCCTTGTCTTAGAAGTTGTCGACAATGGCAGAAATCCCAAAGAGCCTTCCTTGCAGTCGACAGCCACTAAATCCCGAAAGATCTCTTCAAAGTTTTGGCCATAAGATTTAATGGATTAGCCCTTCAGTTTCAGTTTGAAAGAAAGAGATATCAAATTGAACGAAACTCAATCTTACCTTGAATGTTAAAATCGGCAACACTCTTCCTTGCACCCACAAAGTTATTCGGCTATAGCCACCAACATATGAGATTCGGCATTCACAAGGACAAGAAAAGAGAGGGTGTTGAGGCTTAAAGAATCGGCAATGGTGGATAAAGAAGAAGTAGACTTCGACTTGACAAAATAAAAAGAGAAAAAGAAAGTTTGCTAGGGAATTTTCGGCAGAGACTTAGTTGGGAAGAAAAGAAAATAGGTAGAATGGCCTTACTCTTCCCTTTGGCCGAAAATACTAGCCTTAGTCTCCCTCAATCGGCCAACTCTTCCCATGTGATAATTTTATCTTTTAATTATCACTTCATTCAATAATAGAATTAATCCCTCAATTATCTCTTATCTCTTAATTAAAAATATCAATAATAATCCATCATTTATCCATCTATTTGCCGAATTTTAACAAAAATAAAACACCTCCCTATAGAGCCTTAATGCCGTCCACTTCTCCCTCTTAATGCCGAAAAAATAAAAAGCTTTCTTTTGCTTCCTAAGTGACTCGAACCTAGGCTCCTTCCCCCTTGATTGTGGCGTCACTTACTGGGCTTTAAGTGGTGCCTCCTTGCCACTTTTCCAAGCCCGTTCTTGTGTCAAATTTCCTCTATTAATTTTCTTAAGGCCACCTTGCCTTAGTTTCCTCTTTTAAACTTTAAAACTTAACATTTTCTAAGCATTTCCTTACATTTCCAAGTTTCTAAAAATGTTCACTTTCCTCTTTTAAACTTAACATTTCCAAAGCATGTCCTTACATTTCCAAGTTTCCAAAAATGTTCACAATACATTCATAACACATAAGACATGCCATTTCGTATAATTAAATCAAAATGCATAGGCCCATTTTTAGGATGTTACATCTTTAGTGATGGTGTCAACCCTTGTCGGTTTTGAATTAAAGGTAATTATTTAGGTAAGGGGAAACACCTATGTTTTCGTACTATAAAAACTATGACTTTGATTGTTTGAATATTTAGAACTCTTTTGGTTAAATTATCAATGTATGAATTACCTATGAATTATGATGAAACACTATTGATGAATATTGTGAATTGAGAATTTTGCTTGAGGACAAGCAAATGCTTAAGTGTAGGGGTATTTGATAAGCCGTAATATGTACATATTTTAATACCACATTTAGCATACTTTTGGATGATTTATCCCTTGAATTGTGGAATTTGATGCTCCTATTCCTTTAATTTCATGTTTTATACTTAGGAGAGCATTGGAGGATGAAAAGAACGAGAAATGGGCCAAAAACGGAGAAAATGGGCCAAAGTAAGAAGTCCACACGGCCTGGAGAAAACTGCACGGCCGTGCCACTTAGCAGACTCGATTTTGGATGAATTAAGCCTCGATTTATGTTAAAAGGTGCTCTTAATCCTTTGTTTTCATGTTTTATACCTAGGAAAGCACCCAGGGATGAAAAGAACGGAAAACGAGCCCAAAACAGAGTAAATGGGCTATATCACTAAATCCACACGGCCGTGCCTCCCGTCCTACTAGAACATGGCCGTTTCCCGACTCACACGGCTGTGCCTCATTCAACAGGATTGAACACTGCCTAGCCACGACTTACACAGGTGTGTGCCATGGCCGTGTCCCTGTCGCAGGAAAAAGCAATTTCATTCGAATTTGGATACTTAGGGGCGAAGAAACCTATTTCGAAAGCCTATATAAACTCCCTAAGTATAACCTGAAAGAGGGCGGTTAGCTAGGCTAAGGAGCCGAGCCAGAAAAGTCAGATTTGTGGAGAATCACTCGAAGATAGCCAGTTGAACTATCTCAAGAAGTCGGAATTCTACTCAAGATGGCGGATTTCTCCTTCAATTCCTTTAGGGAGTTTTAGGGATTTCTTATGTTTTGTTTTATCTTTTCTTCTGAGATGTTCTCTTTTATTATTATAAAATAAACCCTCAGATACCTGAGGGGGATGAAACCTAAGACAGATCTTGTTATTGTTTTCTGAACTATATGATAAATACTTGATTTGTTCTTAATTATGTGTTCTTAATTCTTGTGTTAATATTTCCAGGATATTAATTCAAGTGTGATGTGCTTAGGTGGTGGAGCAAAAGTCCCATCTTAAGAGTAGATCTAGCATAATTAAGCGGAGTTGATCGCGCGCTTAGAGATAGGGTGACGTGATTTTGCCGGATTAGGGTGAAACCTAATATGGGAGTCCATAGATCGAGTTAATGCAATCCTAGGGATTTTAATTAGAAAGAGATTTCAATTAATCAACCTAGGGTTAGACGTTATTTGCTTCGAGAGAGGGTTTAATATAACTTAGGGAATCTTACGGATCAAGTCAAGTGAATACATCGCCTGGTTCAGTGATAGATAACAAGTGAAGTCTAGGTGGATTCGTCCTAAGGGTATCGTCTTAATCAACTGAATTTTTCCGAAAGTATTTTCCCCAATTCATTCTTTTTGTCTTTGTGTCTTTAGTTTAGTTGATAGTTAAATTTAGATTAGATAAACATTCACTTAATTCTTAGGCTAAATAATAGAAAGAGAGTTAGTATTAGTACTTTTGGTTCCTTTGGGATTCGATATTCCGGTCTTGCCTAAACTATACTACTGTTCGATAGGTGCGCTTGCCTTAAAATCGTTGTCAGAGTTAGTTTCCAGGTTCGATCATTTTTATTTTAAATTTTAAAGCTCTGATTTCGACGATCAAGTTTTTGGCGCCGTTGCCGGGGAACTAAAATATTAAGAAAGCTTAATTTTTATTACTTTTGCCATATTTATTTTTATTTTTACAATTAAATTTTATTTTTGTTTTTCTAAATTTTCTTTCTTATTTCTTTTGTCCCTTTCAAGTACCTCTAGTTTATGACTAGAAGGAACCCAACAGGATCTCTACTTTACGACAGTGATATTAAAGGTACCGTTCGTAGAAATCGCAGAGAAATAAGGCGAAGCCTAAACTACATAAACGAAGAGAAAGAAGCCGAAATAAATACCATAGAAGAGATGGCTGAAAATAATCCACCACCTCCAGAGATAGCCGAACATCATGCTCCACGTACTATGTATGATTATGCTAAACCTAGATTAATAGGAACTGAGTCTAGTATTGTTAGGCTTACTATTGCTGCAAATAATTTTGAACTAAAACCTAACACTATACAAATGATACAACAGTTTTTTCAGTTTGATGGTTTGCAGGATGAGGATCCTAACACACACTTAGCAAATTTCCTAGAATTTTGCGACACCTTCAAGATAAATGGTGTTTCTGATGATGCCATCCGTCTTCGATTATTCCCTTTTCCCTGAGAAATAAAGCCAAACAGTGGTTACATTCTCTTCCATGAGGATCAATCACTACATGGGATCAAATGACCGAAAAATTTTTATTAAAATATTTTCCACCGGCCAAAACGGATAAGTTAAGGAATGAAATCTCTTTTTTTTTTTTTGTGCAGATGGATTTAGAGACACTTTATGATGCATGGGAGACATACAAAGATTTGTTAAAAAGGTGCCCACACCACGGGTTACCTTTGTGGCTACAGGTCCAAACTTTTTACAATGGTGTGAACCCTTCAACAAGCAACTAATCGATTCAGCTGCCGGTGGAACCCTGAACAACAAAACTCCTAAAGCACCCTACGAGTTTATAGAGGAGATGTCACTGAATAACTATCAATGGCAAGTTACAAGGACAAGGCCAGCTAAAACAGCCGGAGTTTTCAACATTGATGCAGTGTCTGCGCTATCAAATCAAGTAGAATTGTTACATAAAAAATTTGATAGTCTCTATGGTTCTTCGCAGGCACATCCAGTAATGCAGTGCGACGCAACTGAAGGAGTGGTGAATCCTGAGTACCCACCCTACGGACAGGGCATGGAGAGTGAATAGATGAACTATATCGGTAATAATTTCTGATCTAACAATAACCCTTATAGTAATACTTATAATCCAGGTTGGAAGAACCACCCCAATTTCTCATGGGGCGGTCAAAGAAATCAAAGATCACAACCATCCCAAAACTTCCAACAACAGCCCTACCCATAGGAAAAGAAGCCGAACCTTGAAGAGGTCCTGACAAACATCATAACAGCCTCAGACACACGTTTCCAGAGGATAGAAACAAAACTTGAGGCATTGTCACAGGAACTCAAGGATCAAATCGAGCAACTTACTAGGTTAGTTTCTGAAATACGATTCGAAACCTTATCTAGGGAAAAAGAGCAGGTCCAGGCAGTGACACTGAGAAGTGGAAAGGAGTTAATCGAAATAAAGAAGGAGGTACCACATGATCCCGATGAGGCAAAGATAACTCCGACCTGCAAGGAAACTAAACCAATAATCCCGTATTCAACAAAGTTGAAGAAAGCCCGCTTAGGCGCACAATATGGTAAATTTCTTGAACTTTTCAAATAGCTACATATTAACTTACCTTTTGTTGAAGCTATTTTGCAGATGCCAACATATGCAAAATTTTTAAAGGAGCTTCTAACAAATAAAAGGAAGTTTGAGGAAATTTCAACAGTAGAACTTAATGAGGAATGCTCAGCTATCATCCAAAACAAGCTACCAGCCAAATTGAAAGATCAAGGAAGTTTCACTATCCCTTGTTTAATTGGTAGTTTGAACATAGAAAGAGCATTAGCTGACTTCGGTGTCAGTATTAATCTAATGCCTTATAAAATGTTTAAGCAACTTGGTCTCAGGGAACCAATACCCACTAGGATGAGTATTCAGTTAGCTGACAGATCTGTTAAGTATCCTAGGGGAATTGTTGAAGATGTTCTGGTAAAAGTAGATAAATTTATATTTCCTATTGATTTTTTTTTGTGCTTGATATGAATGAGGATGTAGAGGTACCTTTAATTTTGGGGCGACCCTTTTTAGCTACTGCTAGGGCTGTCATTAATGTTGGTGATGGTAAACTCGCATTAAGAGTGGGAGATGAAGAAATTGTGTTCCAAATTTATGATGCCATGCGATATTCTAGAGAACAAGATGATTCTTGTTACTTTGTTGATGCCACTGATCACATTTTTCAAGAATCTTTGCAGGAAATCATGCACAGTGACACGATGGAACTGTGTCTTTCACAAGATGAGGGGAATGATGATGATACCGATGAAGAGAATCCCAATGTATCACCTTCTAGATAGATGAAAATAGAGGACATCAAGATTAATGACGAATTAAAACAAAAACCCTGTATTGATGAGCCATCCAAGCTAGAACTAAAACAATTACCAAAGCACTTAGAATATGCATTCCTAGGGGATAATTCTACGCTACCAGTAATCATCTCTTCGGAACTAGGACCCCAAGAGAAAAAAGAGTTGCTAAGAGTACTAAGGAAACACAAAAGGGCCATAGCATGGAAAATGTCAGACATTAAAGGAATAAGCCCATCATTTTGCACCCAAAAAATTTTAATGGAAGATGAGTATAAACCATGTGTGCAACCTCAAAGACGGTTGAACCCCAATATGAAAGAAGTTGTGAAAGCTGAGGTAATTAAACTTCTAGATGCAGGAATAATTTATCCTATTTCTGACAGCACTTGGGTAAGTCCTGTGCAGGTAGTTCCGAAGGAAGGAGGCATGACTGTGGTAACCAACGAAAAGAATGAATTGATCCCACCAGGACAGTCACAGGTTGGAGAGTCTGTATAGACTATAGGAAGCTGAATGACGCAACCAAAAAAGATCACTTCCCTCTACCCTTTATTGACCAGATGCTAGAAAGGTTGTTTGGGCATATGTACTACTGCTTCTTGGACGGACTCTCCGGCTACTTCCAAATGCCAATAGCGCCTGAAGATCAAGAGAAGACAACATTTACATGCCTGTACGGTATGTTTGCTTATCGTAGAATGCCTTTTGGATTATGTAATGCTCCTGCTACTTTTCAGCGCTGCATGTTGGCCATCTTTGATGAACTTGTGGAAGACATTATGGAGGTATTTATGGACGACTTCTCGGTGTTCGGTAATTCTTTCCACCTTTTCCTTAAAAATTTAGAACGAGTTCTAATAAGATGTGAGGAGATGAATCTCGTCTTGAATTGGGAAAAATGTCACTTTATGGTTAGAGAAGGGATTGTGCTAGGACATAAGATTTCTAGTAAAGGGATTGAGGTAGATAAAGCAAAGATTGAAACCATAGAAAAATTACCTCCCCCTAGTTCAATTAAAGCTATTAAAAGCTTTTTAGGACATGCTGGATTTTACAGAAGATTCATTAAGGATTTTTCTAAAATAGCTAAGCCTTTAACAAAATTACTAGAAAATGATGTTCCCTTCAATTTCGTTCAGGAATGTTTAGATGCATTCAATGTCCTCAAGGATAAACTAATAAATGCCCCGATTATAATTGCACCTGATTGGAATTTACCCTTTGAACTAATGTGTGATACGAGTGATTTTGCAGTAGGTGCAGTTCTGGGGCAACGAAGAGACAAGCATTTTTAACCAATTTATTATGCTAGCAGAACATTGACACCCGTACAAGAAAACTATACCACCACAGAGAAAGAATTGCCAGCTGTAGTTTTTACTTTTGACAAATTTAGGCAATATTTAATATTATCTAAAGTTGTTGTTTACACTAATCATTCAGCTCTTCGTTATCTCTTAACTAAACCTGATGCAAAACCTCGACTCATACGTTGGGTCTTACTCTTACAGGAATTTGATGTGGAAATACAGGATAAAAAAGGAGCTGAAAACCTTGCAGCAGATCACTTCTTCAGACTTGAGAACCCACATATCGAAGAGCATGACGAAAGTGAGATAAACGACTCGTTCCCTGAAGAATAACTCTTTTCTATAAGCAACTCTGAGGTACCGTGGTTTGCAGATATTGCGAATTATTTAGCTGCTAACATCTTACCAAAAAGGTTAACACATCACCAAAAGAAACGATTCTTTACTAATGCTAAAAACTATTTTTGGGAAGACCCTTTTCTTTTCCGCATATGTGCAGATCAAGTAATTAGGAGATGCGCTACAAGGGCAGAAGTGATACACCAAAAAAGTAACATATTTTAATCCCACATTTAGCATACTTTTGGATGATTTATCTTTTGATTTATGTAAAAAGGTGCTCTTAATCCTTTCTTTTCATGTTTTATACTCAGGAAAGCACCCAAGGATGAGAAGAACGAGAAACAGGCTTAAAACGGACAAAATTGGGCCAAGAGAGAAATCGACACGGCCTGGCCCAAAGACCACACGGTCGTGCCTCATTAAAAGTCCGAACACGGCCTGGCCACGATTCACACGGGCGTGTGCCATGGCCGTGCCCCTGTCACTGGAAAGAGCAATTTCGTTCGAATTTGGATACTTGGAGGCAAAGAAACACATTCCAAAGCCTATTCAAACACCGTAGTAAGAATTCCACTCAGATTTGGATACTTAGGGACCAAGTAAGGCATCTCAAAGCTTATATAAACAACCAAGGGGGCAACTTGCAGGGGAGTTCGGCAGAAGCCGAAGAGCGAAAGCGAGGCCAAGGAGCCAAGTCGAGAAGGTCAGAGTTAGGGAATAACGCGAGGATAGCCAGTTGATCCATCCCAAGAAGCCGGAGTTATACTCAAAACGGCAGAATTCTCCTTCGATTCCTTCAGGGGGTTTTAGGGTTTTCCTATGTTTTGTTTTATCTTTTCTCTTGCGATGTTTTCTTTATTCATTATGAACTAAACCCCCTAGATACCTGAAGGGGATGAAACCTAGATGAATTTTATTATTTGATTTTTAAGTTATATGATAAATTACTTAGTTTGTTCTTAATTATGTTGCTTAATCCAAATCTAATGTGCTTAGGTGGAGGAGGAATAGGTCCTGCCTAAGAGAAGATCTAACATAATTAAGCGGATTTGATCGAACGCCTAGAGATAGGGTTATGAGATTTTGCCGGATTAGGGTGAAACCTAATATGCGAGTCCATTGATCGATTTAGTGCTGTCCTAGGGGGTTATTAAAGCGAACGAGAGTTCCACTAATTAACCTAGGGTTAGACGATATTCGCTTCGAGAGAGGGTTTAATATAGGTTAGGGAGTCTCACGGATCAAGCTAAGTAAAAGAAAACATATAATTAAAAGGTTAGATAATAAGAAAAGTCTAGGTGGATTCTTCTCGAGGGTATCATCAAAATCAAATGAGTTTTTCCTCAAGGTTATTTTCCAATTCATCTTTTTGTCTTTGTGTCCTTAGTTTAGCTGTCGTCAATTTAGTTAAAAAGTAATCTTCACTCTAACTTTAAGGCTAAATAATAAAAAGAAAGTGAGTATTAATACTTTTAGTTCCTTTGGGTTCGATAACCGGTCTTGCCTAAGCTATACTACTGTTCGATAGGTACACTTGCCTTAATATCATTGTCAGAGTTAGTCTCCAGGTTTGATCATTCTTTTGTAAATATTTAAAGCTCTGATTTGCAGTGATCAAGTTTTTAGCGCCGTTGCCGGGGAACTAAAATATTAAGAAAGCTCTATTTTTATTATTTTAGCCATTTTTTTGCAATTAATTTTTATTTTTATTTTTATTTTTTTTTTCTTTTCTACTTCGCTAATTTTTCCTCTATTTTGATTTTGGCAAGTAATTTTAAAGAGAATATGGCATTGAATAATTATCAGTGGCAAGTTATGAGGACAACGCCAACAAAAGCCGCTAGTGTCTCCAACCTCGACGTGGTCACCAGGTTATCTAAGCAGCTAGAGATGATGAATAAAAAGATTGGTGGTTTGTATAGTTCCTCGCAGGTACACTCAGTAATGCAATATGACTCGAATCTAGGAGGAGTGGCGAATCCTGAGTACCCACCCTACGGATATGGCATGGAAAACGAGCAAGCTCACTCTACGGGTAACTATTCTAGACCACAAAATAATTTTTATAATGACATTTATAACGCAGGTTGGAGTTACCATCCAAATTTCTCATGGGATGATCAAAATAGCCAAAGACCGGAACTTCCTCAAAACTTTCAACAACCACCTCACCAGCAGGAAGAGGAGTCGCACCTTGAAGAGATGCTGAGAAAATTTTCGGCAGACACAGAGAAACGTATCCAAGAAACTGAGAGAACAATCAAAAGCAATGAGAGCCGAATCGTGGAAATTACTAAGTCATTCAAGGAAGTCACTAACGCAGTTGAACAACTTGCAAAGCTGATGTCAGAACGACCGCAAAGGCGTCTACCTAGTAACACGGAGATTAACCCTAAGGAGCAAAATCAAGCCATCACCGCTTAGTACAGTAAAGGGTTAGATGAACCCAATGCAATACCAGAAAAGAAGGTAGACGAAGGTAAAACAGAGGTAACACAAGAAAAGCCAAAACCGGTAATCAAAGAGTACCAACCTCGCATACCTTATCCCAAAGCAATGAAAAGAGACGATTCAGAAGAACAATTCGGTAAGTTTCTTAAACTTTTAAAGAAACTACATATTAACTTACCTCTTTTTGAAGCTCTTTTTCAGACGCCAGATTCGAGGAAAGTCTTAAGACAGCTCTTGACAAACAAACGCAAATTAGACGAGGAGCACCACGTGGAATTAAACGCAGCATGCTCAGCAATGTTACAGAACAGACTACCGCAGAAGCAAAAAGACAGTGGGAGTTTTACAATTCCATGTGTAATTGGTAGTTTATCTATTGATAATGCTTTAGCTGATTTAGGGGCAAGCATCAATGTTATGCCTTATAAAATGTTTAAACAACTAGGTCTAGGGAAACCCTGACAAACTAGGATGAGCATTCAGTTAACTGATAAAACTATCAGAATTCCTAGGGGTATAATAGAAAATGTTCTAATCAAAATTGATAAATTCATATTCCCAGTAGATTTTGTTGTCTTAGACATGAATAAGGACAATTCGATTCCTTTAATTGTAACATCCCAAAATTGGGCCTAGTAGGATTGGGCCGATTGGGAATTGGGCTTTAGGAAAATTAGAATATTATTTATTTTTGTGTTGGCTTGGATATGAATTTTGTGTGTTAGTATAGTCTTGGGAAGGCTTGATTTTAATTAGGAAGTTAGAATAAATTTTAGTATGGTTTATTTAATGAAGTGGATTAGGTGAGCTTAGCACTTAAGTTAATTTAAGTGTTCATTTATAGCATAAGAGGAGTTAGTGGCATAGTGGATAAGGAGTTTGAAGAGTTGCATGAGGTTAATGGTTCGAGTAGTAGGTATAGCATTTTTTTTTAAAGTTATTTTTGTATGTTAGCTTTAATGGACGGTCAAACATAATTATGATAGGTGGACTAATAATTTTTGGTAAGTTGAATTGTTGTTTAAGGAAAGCATGGATTAAGGGATAAGATTCATAAGGTTATGGAAAGATATCTTGAAGTTATGGTAAATTGAGGGGACAAAGGCTTGGTTTGTGGGAAGTGTTTTGGAAACAAATCCATGGCCTTTATGCCATGAACTTGGATGGAATTGTGGCTAAGGGGGAGTTTTTGGCCGAATATGCTAGTGTTGGTAAGGCTTAGGAATTGTTTTGGTCATTTCTTTCATTTGGTGCAAAAGTTGCAAAACAATTTTCTCTCAAACACTTTTCTTTTTGGCCGAATTCTACATTGTGGTAAGCCTAATACTTTTTGACCATTTGGTCATATTTGTTCAATATCTATTTCTCCTTTTCATCCTCTCAAAAACCAAAACTTGCTTTAACCTTTTGTTCTTCCATTCGATTTGCTTAAACACCAAAACTCTCTAATACACTCTTCTTTGTCGAAACTCTATTTCTCTTCCCATTATTTTCTTTTTGTCCTATAGCCGAATATACCTCTTTGTTGTGCCGAAAATATTCTTCTTCTATCTTGAATCTCTTTGGCCGAATCTCCTACACCATCATCTTTCATTCATTTCTTTTATTTTTTTCTCAAAACCGAAGCCCCTATTTTCCTTTCTTTTTAATAATTTCTTTATTAGCCGAATATACTCCTTTGGGTGTGCCGAAACTCTCTTCCATTTAGAAGTATCTTGGCCGAATTTTAAAGGTGGTAAGGATTTATTTTAAGGGATTATTCTTTCGATTATTCTAAAGCCGAAGGCTATTATATTAATGGTTGTCGATTGTAGGAAAGTGAAGCAAATTCGCGTATCGGTTGCCGTAGTTAGTACTCAAAGGCATTAAGGTCAAGATATAGCATCGTAGATTGGCTTTTTGGGATCTAGGAATTACGATAGTAACAGGTGTGTAAGGACTCACTACACACTTTATTAATTTACATGGTTATTGTTGTTGTTATTCATCTATGTGGTAGTGATTTGCTTATGGCTAAGCATGGTTTCCGGGTAAGTCCCCTAACTTGTGACTTTTGATATATGATTTGCATGCCATCACATGATGAATAAATGCTACGGTATGATTTATGAAAATTATTATAAAAGCATGTGATGGTGGGATTGATGAGAGGAGGGGGATGAATTATGGACTGTCGTCAGTGGTTTTGACCACAAGATGGGTTGGCCCCATCAGATTATTGTGACCTATGGTCATCAGTGGTTTTGACCACAACGATTGATTAATTGCGACTAAGTCCCAGTGGTTTGGTACCACCAGTGGTTTTGACCACATTTGATAAATTGTGACTCATGGTCATCAGTGGTTTTGACCACACGATGGGTTGGCCCCATCATCTGATTTGTGACTCTAAGTCATCAGTGGTTTTGACCACCAGTGGTTTTGACCACAAGGGGTAGAAAAGGAGTATGGATGGTTAGGTTGGGTTGCATGTGCATGTTTATTAATGACTTGTGTATGAGTTACTTTACCGGGTGGGGGATTACACACTGAGTCTTGGTGACTCACCCCTTTCCCTTAACATTTTTGCAGATGAGTAGATCGCGGAGGTGGGGCCGGATGGACTCAAGGTGGCCACGCAGTGAAAATTTTAATTAGATGGATTGGATTTTAGTTTATTTAATTTTAATGTTGGTTTTATTTTTGCTAAGTTGTAATAAGGCCTCCTAGGATTATTTTATTATTGTTGCATGTTTTGAATGCTTTGTTTAAACTATTCGATGATGTTAAAACGGATGCATATGTTTTCTCAAATTAAAAACAAAATGTTTTAAGGTACCATCGGGTACATTTGAAATTTGTAAACAACTCGACTCAACAAATATTTTTTTAAATAAATTAAGTATGGTTTTTAACAAAGAAATTTTGATTTGAAAGGCATCTCAACAAATTTTAAAATCGGTCTTAAAATGGTTTTCAAAATGTTTTCTCTGTAGCAAACCAAATTCGGTTGTAATGTTTGGGCCGGGTTTGGGGTGTTACATTAATTTTAGGAAAACCCTTTCTAGCAACTGCCAGGACTAAAATTGATGTTGGTACAGGAGAACTCATTCTTCGTGTAGGTGACGAATCAATTAGTCTATAAGCTTTTGACTCGACTAGGACATCAAGTGATGAAGGTGAGAAAGTAAATTCAGTTGATAATCAAATTGTTCAACTTTCACCACAACAAACACCACAAGGCTACAAACCTGAGCTGAATCATGGGCCCCAAGCCGTACAAGCTCATAACTGTGAATTGTTAGTGGAATCTGACCCAAGGCAAGAACCTGTGGTAAGTGAAGGTAAGGTTGAGGTAAGCTATGATTTACCAAACCCGATAAATACAAAGTACCAAGCTTGTAACATCCCCAAACCCGGCCCATTCACTACGACCGAATCTGGTTATGTCACTGCAAAAACACGGTTGGAAAAACTTTTTGTCTTAGAGTAAAACATTATAGTTTGTTGACTTTTGAAAAACATATCCATTTAAACTTATGAATAAAACTTTATTATTAAAACATGTTCATTTTAAAGCTTTAATACATATAAACTAATTTGAATAAGTAGGGTGCAAACCATAAAATCCTCCACTTAGTAGCTTAAAACATGCCACTATTTAAAATAATACCAACTATAATAAAATGGCCTTTATTACAACCCAAAACTTAAAATGAAATACTTATATCAAATCATGCATAAAGTAATTAAACATGATCCTCGGCATGGGCCACCTTGACCTCTCCGAGCCCGGTCCAGCTTTATGCAACACCTGAAAAAGTTAAAGGAAGAAGGTGAGTCTCCAAGACTCAGTGTGCAACCCTTTTTCCCGGATTAGTAAAACATCATACACAATCATAACAAGTTTATCATGCATCCAATTAACAAGCACCCAACCTAGCCATCCACAACACCTTTTTCTACCCCGTGTGGTACCAAACCACTGGTGGTGCCAAACCACTGGTGACCCAAGGTCACAATAATCATCAATATGGTGCCAAACCACTGGTGTCCCAAAGACACAATATCCGTCAATGTGGTGCCAAACCACTGGTGTCCCAAAGACACGAATGTGATACCAAATCACTGGTGACCGAGGTCACGAATCAAATGATGGGGCCAACCCATCGTGTGATACCAAATCACTGGCGTCAATCCCTCAATACCGCCTTGTGGGGCCAATCCACTGTGGTACGAAACCACGGGGACGAGACGCTGAGGTGCCAAACCTCTGGTGACCCAAAGTCACAAAATGTGGTACCAAACCACTGGTGCCCGTCGGCACGAAATATCACTGCCCCCTCCACTCGTACAACCCACATCAACCATTAATATGCATTTTAACAGAAATATACCATCATGCTTGTTTAGCAACATACATAAGTTTTATCATCAACCAAGTAGTATAGCACATGCCAGATACATCATGCTTACCAAAAGCATCATAACAGGGACTTACCTGATCCCTTGCCTTATACCTTAATGGTATTTAATCCACCTTTTTATAGGTTCAATCAACACACAATATAGTAAGCATATTTATCGATAGAAAAGTGTGTGTAAGTACACACCTGTAAGCCTTAACCGAAGAACCAACTAAGACCCTTGATAACCTCGACACCCTCGCTCCTATAATCGACCAAACAGGAGATTTAGCACCCTAGGCCATTCGGCCAAAACAGAACATACCAAAAAGGGTCAACACTTGAAACCCGAGACCTACCTACACGCTTTTGAACACTAGCCAACACCACCAAGTGCTCTTGCTCCACTTCCCTACAATCAGCAATCAACCAATAATAATAATAACCTTAGGCTCAAACGAATACCAACCAAATAGACTGCTAAAACAATCCCTTACCACTACTTACTCAACGATCAACCAAAGAACCGAGGCTACGCTTGTCTGCTTCGAAAATCCTGGATGCCCTATGTACCTTCTCCAAGGCTTGAAAATGAAACCCCAAAAATGAGCCACACCACACCTACTATTCGGCCAAAGAACCAAACTAAAAGGGAAGGGAAGATTCAGCCAACACTATAATCAAAAGAAAGAGAATTCGGCTTTAGGTGTTTCAACACTCCTATGCTCGGCTAGGACCTTTAGAGGGTTGAAATAAAAGGAAAAGTGACACAAGGAGGAAGAAGAAATCGGCAATGGAGATTAGAAATGAGAGGGAAGGTTCGACTTAGGCAATAGAGTAAGTTTCGGCTCAGATGAAATGAAGGGAAGCAAATATATGAGAAGAAGGAGATGGGAGAAGGAAAGGTTCGGCCAAATGACAAAAAGGAGGACAAAAGGCAAAACAAAAAGACCAAGGAAGCATTCGGCTACCAAAGAAAAGTAGAAGGGAGCCAAGCAACTTTCGGCAAAGGTATGTTCAGCTTAGCATAAATGAACAAGGGAAAAAGAGGTTGGAGAGAGCATTTGACCACCCAAGGTTTCGGTTTCAAAAGTAAATAAAATGAGAGGAAGAGTTTGCTTTGAAGAATTCGGTTTTGGCACCTAAACACAAGCTGGCCGAAAATACCAAAAATGCTAGACAAACAAACGGCACTCTCCCCACCTAACACCTCCAAAAACCGGCCACTCACCCTCTTGAAGACTCCAACAATCGGCCACCACCAACAAGCACTCCAAGCCACTAATTCAAACACATTTGAATTAGTCAAATCCCACCATTCACTCCTTGCCATCCATTTGAACTATTGACTTGGTCCAAGACAGAGTTTGAACTGCCTACAACCTCTCCTCTCCTTGGCATCAAAAAGAAAGACAAAAGGTGGCCATTCCGTAGCTTGAACACAGGACCTCCTCCCTTGCACTTGACGTCACACACAAGCTCCAAGTGGCGCATGCTTTGCCACTTTACTAGCTCCTTTCTTGTGCTAAAATCCACCAAATAATTCTCTTAAGACCCCCAAAAGCCAAGCTCCCTTTTTAACCACTAAAACCAAAAATTTCCTAAGGCCTTTCCTACCTTCCAGGGTTCTCCAAACCCCCTAAAAACTTGCCCAAGCACACCAGCAACCTACCAACACCCGAGATATGCACTAGATGCATAACCCCTAAAACCAGGGTGTTACAATGCTACCCTCCTTAAAATAATTTCGTCCTCAAAATTACTTGGCTAGACTAACGGTCCACATCCTAATTCTCCACATTACGCTATAGCTGCGCACTCTGATCTCCAAGAACTAACACATTTTCTAGGCGTACTTTCCAAGTCTATACCCAAGGTTCTTAGATACTCTACTAACAATATAACCACTACCACTACAGCCACCAAAACAATAAAGAAATTCCAACCAAGAGAAGCTTACCCGCTGACACATCCGGCACATCACTATCCTTCTTCCGACGAACCATTGCTTCACGGCCCCGACCGGAACCATTCCCTTCATGGTTCGGACCACGACCTCTCGTCGCTTGCTGACCACCTCTGCCAGGCTGCACAAAGCCTTGACCCACTGTCCGAGTCCTTTTCGGATCCAGGGGACAATGCTTAACCAGATGCGACTTGGACTGGCATCTGAAACATTCTCAAACACGATTCCAGCACTCGCCAATGTGATACCTTCCGCACTGAGCACATGGACGATCTGGATTCCCAGCAGCTGACTTAGAAACACGAGCAGATGTCTCGACCCTCAGTCTTTTCCGAGAGCTCCCAGATGATTCCGACAATTTCGAGCTCCTCTCATCCCGGTTCCTTATTCTGACTTCATTCCGCCTCTCAGCCCTTTTGACTTCCTCAGCTATCGGAGCTTCTTCCACGAAAATAGCGATACCTCTGACCACACTAGCTCCTGCCACTTGCTCGAGCACCCGCAGCATAGTTTGGGATACTGCGTCATCCCCTCCGGTCTGATCCGGCTGCTCAGCCTCAACAGCTGGTGATGGCACAACGCTTTCTGACCCATGGCGTGACCCAACCGGTTCTGATACTGGCATCCTGCCTCTACCACGTCCACGAGCATTGCGACCACGCCCTCTAGAACTCATATCTAGCGCCTCGATTTAATCTGAATAAAAATTTTATGGATTAGAAATTTGGTTCCACTATTTATCCACGAGCAAGTTTTATGGAAAGAAGGTTCCGAGAGTAGTTCTTTCGATCAATCAGAGTTTCATTCCCTACCCAGGGGTAATTCCGTCATTTTCCTATAGGGGTATATCAGTAAATACTTAGGGTCAATTTTTAAAAATAGTTTTGTTTTTTTTTTCCAACCTAAAGGTATTTCAAAATTTACACAATCTCAGGGGTCATCTTGAAAATTTTGTTTTTCAAACAAAGTGCGTTGCAAAAATCTCAGAAAGCAGGGTTATTTTTGAAATTTTGGAAATTATGGGTATTTTCGTAAATTCTCCAAGTCCGGATATCTTGATATTTGTAAAACAGAAATTCTCAGTATTTTTGTAAAGTGAAAACATTTTAACTAAAGTCGAGAGAGAATTTGGAAACCAAGGGCATTTTTGTAATTTTATCAACCAGGGGTATTTTCGTAAATTTTCACAAACCAGGGTATCTGAATATTTAAAAAAACCGCAAAATTTTGTTATTTTATAAAGTAAAATCATTTTATCAAAAGTTGAGGGTAGTATAGTAATTTTGCAATACAGGGGCATTTTTGTAATTTTGCCACTAGGGCATTTTGGGAAATTTTGTAAATCGATAAGTTTCTTTCGAATTTAGGGCTTCACAAATCAAAGGGGTAAGTTTGAAAAATTTTAAAACAGAAGGTTTAAAAACAGCAAGGCTAATCCCTTCCGGGTTTTAATAACCGGTTTAGCCTATGAACAAGCCCTCTTGGTTAAGGTGAACCGTAGCTACGCACCAGGTAGGATTCAAGTAAAGAGGAGGTGAGTTGCTAGGACTGCTTAAATACCAAGCTCTTACTGAATACCAATCCTCGACATGCGTACAGTGGTTACCACACCTTAACTCGGCGACTTACTTCACAGGTTTGTTAATAGTCTTTAAGTTTTATGGAAATGTTTGAGTAGACTAACCTTAGGGTCCAATAGTCCTAATATTCTAATCTACGAGCCCCATCTAAGCCCATAATAAATCACAAAAACAAAACACTTCAAGAGCTAGAAGTACTTACCTGGTGGACTTCGGGTCAGAGACACAGGTGACATGCCAGAATAACCTGAAAACCTTTTTTTAAAAGCCCATTTTTCAAAAAGCCCATTTTGAAAACGTTTTTGGGCCCAAAACCCTCAAAGCTGAGTTTTGAACCGGGCTCTGATACCAATTTGTAACATCCCCAAACCCGGCCCATTCACTACGACCGAATCTGGTTATGTCACTGCGAAAACACGGTTGGAAAAACTTTTTGTCTTAGAGTAAAACATTATAGTTTGTTGACTTTTGAAAAACATATCCATTTAAACTTATGAATAAAACTTTATTATTAAAACATGTTCATTTTAAAGCTTTAATACATATAAACTAATTTGAATAAGTAGGGTGCAAACCATAAAATCCTCCACTTAGTAGCTTAAAACATGCCACTATTTAAAATAATACCAATTATAATAAAATGGCCTTTATTACAACCCAAAACTTAAAATGAAATACTTATATCAAATCATGCATAAAGTAATTAAACATGATCCTCGGCATGGGCCACCTTGACCTCTCCGAGCCCGGTCCAGCTTTATGCAACACCTGAAAAAGTTAAAGGAAGAAGGTGAGTCTCCAAGACTCAGTGTGCAACCCTTTTTCCCGGATTAGTAAAACATCATACACAATCATAACAAGTTTATCACGCATCCAATTAACATGCACCCAACCTAGCCATCCACAACACCTTTTTCTACCCCGTGTGGTACCAAACCACTGGTGGTGCCAAACCATTGGTGACCCAAGGTCACAATAATCATCAATGTGGTGCCAAACCACTGGTGTCCCAAAGACACAATATCCGTCAATGTGGTGCCAAACCACTGGTGTCCCAAAGACACGAATGTGATACCAAATCACTGGTGACCGAGGTCACGAATCAAATGATGGGGCCAACCCATCGTGTGATACCAAATCACTGGCGTCAATCCTTCAATACCGCCTTGTGGGGCCAACCCACTGTGGTGCGAAACCACGGGGACGAGTCGCTGAGGTGCCAAACCTCTGGTGACCCAAAGTCACAAAATGTGGTACCAAACCACTGGTGCCTGTCGGCAAGAAATATCACTACCCCTCCACTCGTACAACCCACATCAACCATTAATATGCATTTTAACAGAAATATACCATCATGCTTGTTTAGCAACATACATAAGTTTTATCATCAACCAAGTAGTATAGCACATGCCAGATACATCATGCTTACCAAAAGCATCATAACAGGGACTTACCTGACCCCTTGCCTTATACCTTAATGGTATTTAATCCACCTTTTTTTAGGTTCAATCAACACACAATATAGTAAGCATATTTATCGATAGAAAAGTGTGTGTAAGTACACACCTGTAAGCCTTAACCGAAGAACCAACTAAGACCCTTGATAACCTCGACACCCTCGCTCCTATAATCGACCAAACAGGAGATTTAGCACCCTAGGCCATTCGGCCAAAACAGAACATACCAAAAAGGGTCAACACTTGAAACCCGAGACCTACCTACACGCTTTTGAACACTAGCCAACAAGTGCTCTTGCTCCACTTCCCTACAATCAGCAATCAACCAATAATAATAATAACCTTAGGCTCAAACGAATACCAACCAAATAGACTGCTAAAACAATCCCTTACCACTACTTACTCAACGATCAACCAAAGAACCGAGGCTACACTTGACTGCTTCGAAAATCCTGGATGCCCTATGTACCTTCTCCAAGGCTTGAAAATGAAACCCCAAAAATGAGCCACACCACACCTACTATTCGGCCAAAGAACCAAACTAAAAGGGAAGGGAAGATTCGGCCAACACTATAATCAAAAGAAAGAGAATTCGGCTTTAGGTGTTTCAACACTCCTATGCTCGGCTAGGACCTTTAGAGGGTTGAAATAAAAGGAAAAGTGACACAAGGAGGAAGAAGAAATCGACAATGGAGATTAGAAATGAGAGGGAAGGTTCGACTTAGGCAACAGAGTAAGTTTCGGCTCAGATGAAATGAAGGGAAGCAAAAATATGAGAAGAAGGAGATGGGAGAAGGAAAGGTTCGGCCAAATGACAAAAAGGAGGACAAAAGGCAAAACAAAAAGACCAAGGAAGCATTCGGCTACCAAAGAAAAGTAGAAGGGAGCCAAGCAACTTTCGGCAAAGGTATGTTCGGCTTAGCATAAATGAACAAGGGAAAAAGAGGTTGGAAAGAGCATTTGACCACCCAAGGTTTCGGTTTCAAAAGTAAATAAAATGAGAGGAAGAGTTTGCTTTGAAGAATTCATCTTTGGCACCTAAACACAAGCTGGCCGAAAATACCAAAAATGCTAGACAAACAAATGGCACTCTCCCCACTTAACACCTCCAAAAATCGGCCACTCACCCTCTTGAAGACTCCAACAATCGGCCACCACCAACAAGCACTCCAAGCCACTAATTCAAACACATTTGAATTAGTCAAATCCCACCATTCACTCCTTGCCATCCATTTGAACTATTGACTTGGTCCAAGACAGAGTTTGAACTGCCTACAACCTCTCCTCTCCTTGGCGTCAAAAAGAAAGACAAAAGGTGGTCATTCCGCAGCTTGAACACAGGACCTCCTCCCTTGCACTTGACGTCACACACAAGCTCCAAGTGGCGCATGCTTTGCCACTTTACTAGCTCCTTTCTTGTGCTAAAATCCACCAAATAATTCTCTTAAGACCCCCAAAAGCCAAGCTCCCTTTTTAACCACTAAAACCAAAAATTTCCTAAGGCCTTTCCTACCTTTCAGGGTTCTTCAAACCCCCTAAAAACTTGCCCAAGCACACCAGCAACCTACCAACACCCGAGATATGCACTAGATGCATAACCCCTAAAACCAGGGTGTTACAAAGCTCGTGTGCCATATCCCGATGCAATAAAGAAAGACCAAAAGAGGAAGAATTCAGTGAACTCACACTTCTTGTAGACGATAAAACAATCACTCTTCAAGCTCTTGACTCAGCTAGGACATCTAGCAATAAAGGTATGAACATTAATTCTATTGATAATCATTTGGTTCAACCTTCTTTACAAGAAGCATCACAAAATCACTTAGCTAAGCTAGATCTTAGACCTAGTGCCGACAAAGAAGAAACACATAAGGAACAAAGCCTTAGGGTTGACAAACTAAAAGAGCAGGAAACACATATAAGAGAGGAACAGGAGCCGCACGAAGTGAAACTGAAGGAGACCCCAGACAAACTGTTAGGAACAACAAATCACATCAAAACAGAGGATCATGTATTGTTGAATAAGGAAGACCCTCGAATCACCAATTTAGACCTCAAGACAAACGAAGGAATCACTTTTGAGGTACTTAATGTCTTCCTATACGGCACAGTCAAGGTAAACAATCCTAAATTCGACACTTTTGAGGTCGACTTAAACTATATATCCATAACCGAAGTGATCGCATGAGAAAGGATTTTCACCTCCTCAAACCACCATGACCATACGAATGAGAGGTAAAGTCTAGCTTAAGACTATAAACGAGCACTTCTCGGGAGGCAACCCGAGCACTAACATACTAACATAGTTTTTATTTTTCTAACATAGCATTAAAATAGTATAACAAGAAAATGCAGAAATTTCAACACGGCCTTGACATGGGCGTGTACATAGCCGTGCATAGCCAGGAGATAGACAATGGGTGTGCCAAAGCACCGTGCCCAAATAGGGTAAAAATTTTTTTGGTGACACGGGCCACAACACCAGAACACGCCCGTGCTACATAACCGTGTAAAATTACTGAGGTTACTGACTTGTCGAGCACGGGGTACACACGCCGTGCCCCACGACCGTGTAAACTCACCTATTTGCATACCACGGGCTAAACACGCCCGTGCTACCTACCCGTGCAAAGTTACTGATTTGTCGAGCACGGGCGTGTCAGCTATAACACGGCTGTGGCTACCTCACCTGAACGCACCCAGAAATTCAAAATCCTAAAACACAGGCTACATCTCTATTTAAACCTCATTCTCCCTTTTTCTAGTTCTCTTTCATTTTCCATTATTTATTTTTATTTTTATTTTATTTCCATTTTATCATTTTTTCTTCTTCTTCTTATTCTTTATGATATTTAGATTTAGCTTAGGATTCAATAAAATTAGGACGGCTACTTCGAGGATTCAATTTCAAACGGTTCGAGACGCTTCCCACGCTCACCTCCAATCCTATTCGGTTCCTTTAACTTTATCCAAAATTCAGGAAGTTTCACTTCTCTCCCCATCTTATGATTTTTATGATTATTTTGCTATTATCCATCTTTGTACATTGAGGGCAATGTACATCTTAAGTGTGGGGGGGTTAACTATAGTATTATTTGAAAATCCCTAAATTATGCCTTGTTTAAAAGTAAAGTCTCTCATATTATGATTAGAATGAAATTTCCTATGATTTATGATCTTTGTTGATATGTTTTGGAGTAAGTCATTGATAATTGTGCATTGATGATTAAATTTGAAGAATACTAGAGAATCAGGCATGATAAAGTCTATTTTTCAAAAATTTTAAAATTTTTTAGGTTGTCTACCTGAATCGGAATGATATCTTGAAATTTGAAATTTACGAGGTTGACATCAAATACCCATAATTTTTGTGAGATTTTGAGCCTTATAGAGCATATATTCTTTTTCTTGCTCACTTTATTGATTATGAGTGTGTCAACATTGATTTGTTATTCTAGAACTTGCATTGATTATACTTGTCGAGACCACACCTATGATTTGATATACCGAGATGATAAAGGCACCTAGGTTCTAACCCACTTACTCCACTAAAAAGCCTACCTTCATAATTAACCCTTAGTGAACCCCGTTGAGCCTAACAACCCTTTTTATTGACTCACCCGCTAATATTAACCCAAAACCCTTTGTTGTTGTTATCACCATTCCTTTTTAATTATCCTTTTTGTCGAGATTTGATTTCGAACAATTTCCTAACTATGTTCTATATTTCAGTTGTAAAAGTTCTTTCTTATTATTATGTTAGTTTGTTCTTAAAAAAAAAAAAAAAGAAGCGAAGTATATTCATTATTAGTGAGCTTACATCTCAAATATTGAAAAAAAAAAAAGAAGATCATATTATTAGTTTTCAATTGATGTAATTATTTAGGATTAGTTAATTTTTCTAGTTAGGTAATTTTTCAGGTCAGTCTTGATTCTAACCTTCTAATTCAACCTTTATCCATACCCTTAACCTAAGCCCCGTTACAACCCTGCTAAAGACCTTTTGATTTGTGTATCATCTCATTTTACAGTGGTGGAGATTTGATTTTCATGCAAGCCTATGGGATTAACTTTTCATGTTTGACTTATTGAGTGCTTAATTTTGAACCTTAAACACTTTGAGTGATTTGAGTGAATCTTTAGTAAGGATGTCAACTCTTGTCAATTTTGAATCAGAGGTAACTATTCAGGTAAAGGGAAAACGCCTATGTTTTCATGATATAAATGTATGACTTTGATTGTTTGAATCTTTAGGACCATTTAAATTGAATTATCCATGTATGAATTATTTTTGAATTATGATAAAGCATGATTGATGAATTTTATGATTCAAGGAAGTTCGTTTTAATTATGAGTTGAGAATTTTGCTTGAGGACAAGCAAAAGCTTAAGTGTGGGGGTATTTGATACACCGAAAATGTAACATATTTTAATCCCACATTTAGCATACTTTTGGATGATTTATCTTTTGATTTATGTAAAAAGGTGCTCTTAATCCTTTCTTTTCATGTTTTATACTCAGGAAATCACCCAAGGATGAAAAGAATGAGAAACAGGCTTAAAACGGACAAAATTGGGCCAAGAGAGAAATCGACACGGCCTGGCCCAAAGACCACACGGTCGTGCCTCATTAAAAGTCCGAACACGGCCTGGCCACGATTCACACGAGCGTGTGCCATGGCCGTGCCCCTGTCACTGGAAAGAGCAATTTCGTTCGAATTTGGATACTTGGAGGCAAAGAAACACATTCCAAAGCCTATTCAAACACCGTAGTAAGTATTCCACTCAGATTTGGATACTTAGGGACCAGGTAAGGCATCTCAAAGCTTATATAAACAACCAAGGGGGCAACCTGCAGGGGAGTTCGGCAGAAGCCGAAGAGCGAAAGCGAGGCCAAGGAGCCAAGCCGAGAAGGTCAGAGTTAGGGAATAACGCGAGGATAGCCAGTTGATCCATCCCAAGAAGCCGGAGTTATACTCAAGACGGCGGAATTCTCCTTCGATTCCTTCAGGGGGTTTTAGGGTTTTCCTATGTTTTGTTTTATCTTTTCTCTTGCAATGTTTTCTTTATTCATTATGAACTAAACCCCTTAGATACCTGAAGGGGATGAAACCTAGATGAATTTTATTATTTGATTTTTAAGTTATATGATAAATTACTTAGTTTGTTCTTAATTATGTTGCTTAATCCAAATCTAATGTGCTTAGGTGGAGGAGGAATAGACCTTGCCTAAGAGAAGATCTAACATAATTAAGCGGAGTTGATCGAACGCCTAGAGATAGGGTTATGAGATTTTGCCGGATTAGGGTGAAACCTAATATGCGAGTCCATTGATCGATTTACTGCTGTCCTAGGGGGTTATTATAAGCGAACGAGAGTTCCACTAATTAACCTAGGGTTAGACGATATTCGCTTCGAGAGAGGGTTTAATATAGGTTAGGGAGTCTCACGGATCAAGCTAAGTAAAAGAAAACATATAATTAAAAGGTTAGATAATAAGAAAAGTCTAGGTGGATTCTTCCCGAGGGTATCATCAAAATCAACTGAGTTTTTCCTCAAGGTTATTTTCCAATTCGTCTTTTTTTCTTTGTGTCCTTAGTTTAGCTGTCGTCAATTTAGTTAAAAAGTAATCTTCACTCGAACTTTAAGGCTAAATAATAAAAAGAAAGTGAGTATTAATACTTTTAGTTCCTTTGGGTTCGATAACCGGTCTTGCCTAAGCTATACTACTGTTCGATTGGTACACTTGCCTTAATATCGTTGTCAGAGTTAGTCTCCAGGTTTGATCATCCTTTTATAAATATTTAAAGCTCTGATTTGCAGCGATCTGGAAGCAAGTAAAATCCTGGAACACTGCCATTCAGGACCGTCAGAAGGACATTACAGCGGGATTAAGATAGCACACAAAATACTCGAACCTGGACTTTATTGGCCAACTCTTTTCAAAGATGCCAACAGGTATGCCGCTTCATGTGATAAATGCCAAAGATAAGGTAATATTTCTAAACACGATGAAATGCCTCAAACATATATGTTATCATGTGAAATATTTGATGTATGGGGTATTAACTTTATGGGTTTGTTCCCTTATTCATTCGGAAATAAATACATCTTAGGAGCGGTTGATTACATGTCAAAATGGATGGAGGCCCAAGCTTTACCTACTAACGGTGCTAGAGCTGTAGTAAAGTTTCTTAAGAAACTTTTCTCTCGTTTTGGAACACCCAGAGCAATCATCAGCAATAAGGGACTCACTTTTGCAATACTCAATTTGAAAAAGTCTTAAGAAAATATGGAGTACACCACAAAATAGCTACCCTTTATCATCCCCAAACCAGTGGGCAAGTGGAAGTGGAAAATCGAGAGCTTAAGCAAATCTTAGAGAAAACGGTTGAATCAAATAGGAAGGATTGGGCAGTAAAGGTAGATGATGCTTTATGGGCCTACAGAACATCATTTAAAACCCCTCTAGGGACATCCCCGTATAAACTCATTTACGGAAAGAGTTGTCATCTACCATTTGAGTTAGAGCACAAAGCCTACTGGGCGATAAAATTCTTGAATTACGATATCAAAACTGCAAGTGAGAAAAGGATGATGCAGTTAAACAAATTGAATAAATGGCGAACTGAGGCCTATGAGAATTCACGACTATATAAGGAGGCAACAAAATGACTCCATGATGCTCGTTTAAAACAGTCAAAGCAATTCGAAGTAGGAGACTTAGTCCTGCTGTATAATTCAAGGCTCAAACTATTTCCTGGAAATGTAATAGCCCGATTTAGGGCCTAGTCTGAATAGTGGTGCAAGACCACGAATCCGAGGTGAATTTATGAGTTTACAAAGTTTATGCCATGTTTGCATGCTAGTATGAATGTTTCATGAAGCAATTTTATTAAATTGTGGTGGATTGGTCCGAAAGGACCAAATTGTAAAAAGTTGCAAAATATGAGTTTCTAGAAGCTTTTTATATGAAATAGCTTTAGAATAGTAATTAGAAGTCCTTAAATAGCAATTTTTCCAAAAATATTATTTTGGACAAAATTGGCCTTGAGATGGTGTTATAGAAATTTTTAAGAGGAAGGGCATTTTGGTCATCTGTCTAATAAGTGTTTAAAATAGGAAAAAGATGATAAAAATCTCATCATCTTCTTCCCCCATTGCCGAAAATTGAAAGAAGCCATAGCTAGGGTTCTTCAAGTTTTGAAGCTTGCTAGTAAGTGCTCCTAAGCCCGGTTTTTGATATTCTTCATATTTTTGAAGTCCCGATAGCATGAGTAAGCTATTTTTAACTATTTGATGAGCTAAGATGCATGTTTAAAAATTTATCCATGAATGACATGCATGCTAAATGATGTTTTATGGAAGTTTATGAGAGTTTGATGTTAGATAAACATCTTTTCCTTAAGGAATTTCATGAAAAATGATAGTATGGACCTTTTTGTAATGATTATAAAATTTGGTAATACATGCTAGAACTAGAGAGAATTGATGATTGCTATAGTAGAGAAAATGATTAAGCTAAGCATGATGTTTAAAAAAGTTGCATGAAAATCATTTTTATAGCCTAGGGGCAAAAATGTAGATATGAGAAAGTATAGGGGCAAATTAGTAATTTTGCCAAAGTATGAGTTATGAGTCAATTTAGTCAATGTGATTATTAAATGATCTATTTATGATTATAGATCAAGAAAAACGAAGCCCGGATCGAAACTGAGGCAAGAACAGAGTCGAGGACTAAACTGCTTAACTACATACATTTTGTATTTTGAGGTAAGTTTGTATGAGTTCTAAGTTTTATGATTTTATCATTTAATTGCTTAGTATAATATACATTGTTATCATGAATGGTTTAATGTTATGTTAAACAAAGAAGTCAATAAGATTAAACAAGAGAAAGTCCCAATTGAAGATGAATTACCCTGGATATACGGTCCAGTACATGAGATAAGAAAGTCCGTATAAGACCAAGCCAAGGCATGGCATCAGTAATTAAGCAAGTTATCATGTAAGTCCAAGGACCTAAGCTTGGTATTGAACAAGTTATCATGTAAGTCCAAGGACCCAAGCTTGGCATTGAACAAGTTATCATGTAAGTCCAAGGACCCAAGCTTGGCATTGAACAAGTTATCATGTAAGTCCAAGGACTCAAGCTTGGCATTAAATAAGTTATCATGAAAGACCAAGCAAGCTTGGAATTGATTCAAGAAGAGATCTTCCACATAAGTCCATATTTAGAGTATGGCATTGGCATCAAGTACATGACTAGAGATCTAGTATTCTCGGTAATTCATAGAAATTCATAAGGCAAATGAGCAAAGCTAAAATGTGAAAACAAGAATGTTAAGAAAGCAAAGCCATTATCAAATTGAAATTGAATATTATTAATGTTATGAATGATGAATTAGAAGACATGAGTATTATGTTTAAGTATGCTGATCAATGTGATAAAGAGATACAGGTACCGTGTTACCTTACAAGTATGAGATTAGTAAGTACCATGGGACAAGTAAGAATCATGTATGAGTAAGTAAGCTTTATAGATGAGGTAATGATACCATTCTTATGTCAAATGGTTTATATGAAGCAAGTTTATTTTTTTTTTATGTGTTATACATGCAAACTTACTAAGCTAAATGCTTACGTCTTTGATTGTTTCTTTCTGTGTAGTCCCGCCAAGCTAAATTGTGGATCATTGGAGTCGGAGCTCATAGCACACTATCGATAGTGTTCATAAAACCACGGCCGTGTTAACCCTGCACCTTAATGTTTTAAATCAAGTTAAACCACGATCATTTTACACGGCCGTGTGTATGAGACGTGTAAGACACACGTTCAAAGCATGGGCGTGCACTTAGGCCGTGTGGTTGAAGTCAGTAGCTTCACACGGTTGGTGGACACGGGCGTGTCAAAGCCGTGTGAATAAAGTCAGTAACCTTCCACGGCTGTAGGCATGGGCGTATAAATGAGTACACAGGCGTGTCCTCAAGCAACATGGGCGTGTGAACCCTGCTTCTAAGATGAGAGTTAGATGAAGCGACCGGAGGCGTTCTGATAAATGTTTAAGGCCTCGTAAGCCCATAATATGCATGTTATGATCAAGAAAGAAAAGTTTTAAGTTGGTTCAAAATTTTACTGCCCGTAAGTACATGTTTAAGTGAGTTTAAGCATGGTAATGCCTCGTATCCAGTCCTAGCATCGGTCTCGGGTATAGGGTGTTACAGGAAAGCTAAAAACAAGATGGTCAGGACCATTCGTGATAAAATCTATTTTTCCTTACGGCACAGTCGGGGTAACCCATCCAACTCAAGGAACATTGAATGTAAATGGCCATCGACTGAAAATTTATAATGGTAAGGATTTCAAGGAATTAAGAGAGGAGCTTCAGCTCTATGAACCTTCTTTTAGAAATGAAAACAGGGTAAGTCTAGCTTAATACTTTAAACGAGCGCTTCTCGGGAGGCAACCCGAGCACTAACTCCACTAACCACATTAATTTTCACATTTTAATTTTTCAAACTAACTGATGCAGGAAAGTGCAGGTTTCATACCACACGGCCTTACACACGGGCGTGCCCGTGGCCGTGTGGTCGCCATGGGATAGAAAACAAGAGTGCAGGTAGACGTGCAAAAAGAAGAAGAAAAATTTTCCCCAACACGAGCTGCGATAAAAAGACCATGGCCGTGCGAAGCGACCGTGGTCTATCCTGAGTAAACGAACACTGGCACAAGCCACGCCCGTGCATACCAACCGTTTGCAACATTGACTATATGTACACGGGCGTGGCAAACATAGCACGGGCGTGGGAAAAGCGAACACAATCACACACGCCCAGGGAACACAGGCATGGCTAACATAGCAAACGCGCCCAAATTTGAAATCACGCAAAAAACACGGGCTGAATAACACACACATGGGCGTGGCACTTGCCCATGCCCCCTCCTTATTTAAAGAACATTACCACCATCTCCCTCAAAAATCCTCCCCAAAAAAAAAATTTAAACCCTAGCCGCTCCCCTCACTATCCCCCTTTCGATTCCGGCCACCATCAAATAATCTCCCACCATTGCCTTCCCCCATCACAAATCTTCAAATTTCTTCCACATTCACACTAAAAAAACCAGTACACGCCCGTGCTCACAGAGTACACGGACACCGCACGGCCACCCTAACAAGTTGCAGCACACGCCCGTGGTTCGCCCCTACACGGCCATGTTCTGACAAAACACAACACTACCGGTCACCTCTCACTGTCACATTTACCTCTATTTAACTGTTTTAAACTTAGAATTTTATCTATTAGATTAGCATTGTCATGTTGATATAGCCATTGAATTATAGTTTGAATAATGCTTAGAATGAGATAGAATCTTTTCCTTGCTCCTACTTAAACGCGATTAATTCTATTCATTATAAGTTTAGCATGTTATATATGTTTTGGTTGAATATCTACATGAATCATTGCCTATTGATTCTTTTCAGGAACATAATGTCATCATCACGAGGAAAGAAAAGCGCAGCCCCTACCTCTAAAAAACGAAAGGGACCCAGTTTCTCATCTGCTAGCGCAACCTCGGAAGTGCACCATCCATTTTTATGGCTTCCCCCGGGCATCCAAGAGGACCGTTACAAGATACTTCGGGCACGACCACTAGGAACAAGAAGATGCATCGATTGGGCCACCCTAGAACAGGTCCAGTTAGCAGACGATGTACGGGCTCTATTAACCACCGACCCTTGGCATCAGTTCTTCAATATAATTGAGCCTACCTACTTGGAACTCACTCTAGAGTTATGTTCAACATTTAATCTCCAGACAGTGATGTCACAACACGATGACCCCGGTACGATCCAATTCCGACTAGGGGGCGTTATAAGAGAACTTAATGTACCACAATTCGGGGTTGCTTTAGGACTTTATACAGACGACTTCGTCGCAGAAAATGACCTTTCGGAGTTGCATCGCCATATACATTTCAGTCCCATGCAATGTTGGCATAAGATAGCTTCCCACACCTTCGATTATGACCCTAGTCGCTCAAAAGCAACGGCCTGGCACCGTCTTTGAGGTACGTACACGCTCTTTTGACTTATACTTTGACAGGTCGACGAGAGAGCACCGGCGTCGCCAATACCCATGACGCCTACTACCTATGGTGCATGTCAGACGGACATGTTGTCGACCTAGCATATTTTATAGCCCGAGCCATTCAACACCAGACAGAGCAGCACAGGAGAGGAGTCATATCCATGGGACCTTACATCACATGACTGGCTAGATATTTCAGTCTCGTCCACACCGACGCTCAAACCTCCTCCCTCACATTAATAGGGTAGATGGCCCTACAGGGCATCCAGACGATGCTACACATAAGGATGATCCAGCGTCGACGTGGGACCAACCCTCCCCAATACCGGCTAGCCATCCCCACTGAGGAGGAGGAGCATGAGGACATTCCTGATGATGTCCCACCACCACAGGTGGAACCATTCCTGAGCCAGCGGCCCTCCCATGCAGCAGCGTCACTTCCGGACATCTCTGCACGCCTTACCCAGTTCGAGCAGTACTGCACTCAACAGTTCACTGACATAGCTCGACGTTTTGACGGGATGGAGGCCACCCTTCAACAGATTTGTCATCATTTCCATATTTCTTCACCACCACCACTGCAGGACCCAGTAGATGATGAAGATCTCTGAGTCCTTTTATTCTCTTTAATATTATTTTTCTTTCCTTTATTTTTAGTTCTTAGTTTTAATTTTTAATTTAAACTTGTTGCATTTTATATTTCATTGGCTATCTAACCTGCGAGTATTGATAACAACAACTTGTTTAATCATGCCACCGAGACATCTAACTGATGACTTCGCAGTTTCAATTGCACATTCCAACTAATGAACAAATTACTAGGAGTAATTCAATACTACATAAGTCATCATCTTTTCACCTCCGACTCAAGGAACACATCCAGAATTCAGGAAGTGTCACTTTTTCCCTCTCTTTTCATTATCTCCTAATTGTTATTATCTATCTTTATACATTGAGGGCAATGTACATCTCAAGTGTGGGGGGTAAAAGTGCCTAACTTTCTGCATTATTCTCAAATCCCTGAATTTAGTCTTGTTTTTAAGTAATTTCCTCATATTACTAATTAAGATGAAATTTTTGATGATTTATGATTTTTATTGACATGTTTTTGAGTAAGTCAGAGTCAATTGTGCATTGATGATTGAAATTTTAAGATACTAGAGAATCAAGCATGATAAGTCTATTTTTCAAAATAAAAAAATCCTCTAGGTTGTTAACCTAAATTTGAATATTACTTCGAAATTTGAAATTTACAAGGCACCTAGGAAATTTGAAATTTGAAATTTGAAATTTGAAATTTGAAATAAAAAAACACCCATAATTTTTTGTGAGATTTTTGAGCCTTAAAGAGCATATATCCTTTTCCATGCTCACTTTTTGATTATGAGTGTGCCAACATTGAACTGTTATTCTAGAACTTGCCTTGATTATACATGTCGAGACCAAACCTATGATTTGATATACCGAGATGATAAAGGCACCTAGGATTTAACTCACTTACTCCACTAAAAAGCCTACCTTCACAATTATCCCCTAGTGAACCTCGTTTAATCCTAACATCCCTTTTTATTGACTCACCCACTAATATTAACCCAAAACCCTTTGTATTTGTTATCACCATCATCCTTGACTCCCTTTTTGTCGAGAGCTGATTTTGAACAGTTACCTAATTATGTTCTATATTTCTGTCATAAAAGTTCTTTTTCTATTATTATTTGACTTGTTCATAAAAAAAAAATCAAAGTATATTCAATATTAGTATTATGAAGAGTGAGCTTATACAGTTAAAGTCTATTTATCAAAAGAAAAGCTCGTAGGATTAAGGTTATTACTTTTCAGTTGATATTATCGTCTCAGTATTTCTAAGTAGGTAACTTATCAATTCAATATCGATTCTAACCTCCTAATTCAGCCTTTTTCCACACCTTTAACCCTTGCCCCGTTACAACCCTATTAAAGACCTTTTGATCTGTTTATAATCTCATTTTATAGTGGTGGAGATTTGATTTTCAGGCAAGCCTGTGGGATTAACTTTTCAGGTTCGACTTTTGAGTGCATAATTTTGAACCTTAAACACTTCGAGTGATTTGAGTGAATCTTTTGTCAGGATGTCATTCCTTGTCGATTTTGAATTAAAGGTAATTATTTAGATAAGTGGAGACACCTACGTTTTTGTGCTACAAATGTATGACTTTGATTGTTTGAATCTTTAGGACTCTTTGAGTTAAATTATCCATGTATAAATTATCTATGAATTATGATGAGACATTGTCGGTAGGAATTATGAATTATGGAAAGTTCGTTTTAATTGTAAGTTGAGAATTTTGCTTGAGGACAAGCAAAAGCTTAAGTGTGGGGGTATTTGATAAACCGTAAAAGTAACATATTTTAAGCCCACATTTAGTATGCTTTTGGATGAATTAAGCCTCGATTTATGTAAAAAGGTGCTCTTAATCCTTTGTTTTCATGTTTTATACCCAGGAAAGCACCCGAGGATGAAAAGAACAGAAAATGGGCCCAAAAAGGAGTAAATGGGCCATATCACGAAATCCACACGACCTGGGCCCAAGACCACACGGTCGTGCCTCCCGTCCTACTAGAACACGGCCGTCTCCTGACTCACACGGCCGTGCCTCATTCAACAAGATTGAACACGGCCTGGCCACGACTTACACTGAAACACCGCAAACCCGGCCCACGAGCCTTGACCGGATCTGGTATGTTCCCCGGTGTAAACCATTTCAAATTCTTTTGTGACTTAGGAAAAACTTGGGTGTTTTGAAAGAAAGTTTGTTTTGGGTTGGGCTTGTGTTGAAAACCAATTCGATTTTCATATTAGAAAACCCTCTTTAATTCTATGTGATAAAACATATAGAGTATATTTTTTAAAAAAAAATAAATTACTTGGTCTTTAAACTTAATAAAAATTTGTAACATAATTAAACAATAAACAGAAATAAGATAGTGCACTATGGCCTTAAGGCCTTATTACATCAAATAAATCCAAATAATTCAGAGTACTTAAAAAAAATTAATAGTCCATTAAAATAAAGAGTTCAAGTTGAGCATGGCCACCACAAGTCCTGCCGTCCTGGTCCATCACTGTTCATCACCTGAAACATGGTCCCACAATGGGGTGAGTCAACAGACTCAATGTGTACACAACACTAAATCATAATCGAATCAGGCATAACAATTATTACACATTCATATCGTAGCATACAAGTTATGATGCATTCCTAAAACCCAAACCTATTAAGCCATCCGCTACACTCCCCCATACCAACCTGTACACCGTGGGGACTACTAAGTCGACCCTCCTTCCGCTACACTCCATATCGCGGTCTTAGGTCACTGCATTCGTGGTCTTAGGTCACCACGTTCAGATTACTGTGGTCTTAGGTCACCACATTCAGATTACTGTGGTCTTAGGTCACCACATTCAGATATCACGGTCTTAGGTCACCGTGTTCGTGATCTTAGGTCACCACATTCACTTCCCCTTCAAAATAAAACCCATATGCCCCATATAATAGTAATATGCATAATATGCCAGAGTTCACATTCTTATTCTTATTCTCATGTTACAATTAACATATTTCATAATCCTAGTATGAGTAGGAAACGTACCTGAGTACTTTGTACCATAGCATGGTACTTAGCCATATTTTCACATTCTTAATATTACATTAATTTAAACATAGCCATGAACATATCAAAACTTAGGGTAGGGTACACACCTGATTCGCTTAACAACTTCACTGAAATCCTGGAATCTGATCTACTGCCTTAGATCTCAAGTTCTTACATTTGATTAATCACTTCCTATTTAGCATAAATCCTATTCGGCTATAATACCAAATCCTAGTAGGATTTGTATTCTTAAAACTTACCTTTGATGCTGATTTGATGATTATTCAAATCCCGAAATTGCTGCTATGCTTCTTCTTGTATTCGGCCAAGCCCCAAATCTCATCAGGGGTTAGTTCCGGCTTTTTAAACAAATTAAAGAATAGATCTAAATACCAAATCAAGCCTTGGCCGAACATACCTATATGCTTACCTTCCAAATCTTAAATCCCGAAATAGATCCTTGCTTTCTTAGTGCTGTCGAAAATCCTATAAGCAAATGCTAGATTGATTTCTAACACTTAATCATCATTAAATGGCCTATGGCCGAATATCAGATGTCTTACCTTGAAGCTTTAAATCCCGAAAATCCCTTCTCTTGAAGTCGATAACTATCAAAAATCTCGGAGTTCCTTCTTTAATATTCGGCCAAGAGACAATAAGGGGATCAGTTCCTAGATCTCGATAAAAAGAAACTGAACAACAAAATCCATTGTTCTTACCTTAATACCTCAGTCGACTGCACCCTTGCTTGGAGTCACAAAGATTCAGCTTTTGAGGCTTAAAAGAAATCGATTTCACTAGAGATTATTGGTATATTCGGTTGGACAAAAATAAAAGAGAAGAGAGGATTTTGCTAGGGAAAAATTCGGCAGAGAGAAGAGGAGGAAGAAAATTTGATGAGTAGCCCTATTCCCTTCCTTTTATAGCCGAAATTACTACTCAGAATCCCTTACTTGGCCACCACTCTTCTATTTGATAGCTTTATCCTTTTAATTATCACAAAATAAAAGAATTAATCCAACAATTATCTCTTAGAAATAATCCAAACAAAATCCTTTATTTATCCCCTAATTAGCTGAATTTAAAAGAGAATGAAACTCCTCTTTGGCAAGCCTTGTGCCGTCCACCTCTGTGCTTCTAGAAGCAAAAATAAAACTTCTTTTATTTGCTTCCCATGTGACTCGAACTCAGGCCCAACACCCTTGCATGTGGCACCATTTCCAGAGGCCCTAAGTGGCATCTTCAAGCCACTTTTTCAAGCCTGCTTGTGTGTCAAATTTCACATACTTTTTCTCTTAAGGCCACCTTGCCTCAATTTCCTCTTTTAAACTTTAAAACTCGATATTTCTAAGTCATTTCTAAGTTTCCAAAAATTTTCGTTTGGCTCTTTAAACTTGACATTTCCTTACATTTCCAAGTTTCCAAAAATGTTCACTTTCCTCTTTTGATCTTAACATTTCTTACATTTCCAAGTTTCCAGAAATGTTCACTTTCCTCTTTTGAAACTTAACATTTCTAAATCATTTCCAAGTTTCCAAAAATGTTCATAATACATTCATAACACACAAGACATGCCATTTCATATACTTAAATCAAAAATGTATAGGCCCATTTTCAGGATGTTACATACACGGGCGTGTGCCATGGCCGTGTCCCTGTCGCAGGAAAGAGCAATTTCATTCGGATTTGGATACTTAAGGGCGAAGAAACCTATTTCAAAAGCCTATATAAACCCCCTAAGTATAACCTGAAAAATGGTGGTTAGCTAGGCCAAGGAGCCAAGCCAGAAAAGTCAGATTTGTGGATAATCACTCGAAGATAGCCAGTTGATCCATCTCAAGAAGCCGAAATTTCTACTCAAGACGGCGGATCTCTCCTTCAATTCCTTCAGGGAGTTTTAGGGATTTCTTATGTTTTGTTTTATCTTTTCTTCTGAGATGTTCTCTTTTATTATTATGAACTAAACCGTCAGATACCTGAGGGGGATGAAACCTAAGACAGATCTTGTTATTGTTTTCTGAACTATATGATAAATACTTGATTTGTTCTTAATTATGTGTTCTTAATTCTTGTGTTGATATTTCTAGGATATTAATTCAAGTATGTTGTGCTTAGGTGGTGGAGCAAAAGTCCCATCTTAAGAGTAGATCTAGCATAATTAAGCAAAGTTGATCGCGCGCCTAGATATAGGGTGACGAGATTTTGCCGGATTAGGGTGAAACCTAATATGGGAGTCCATAGATCGAGTTAATGTGATCCTAGAGGTTTTAATTAGAAAGAGATTTCAGTTAATCAACCTAGGGTTAGACATTATTCGCTTCGAGAGAGGGTTTAATATAACTTAGGGAATCTTACGGATCAAGTCAAGTGAATACATCGTCTGGTTCAGTGATAGATAACAAGTGAAGTCTAGGTGGATTTTTCCTAAGGGTATCGTCTTAATCAACTGAGTTTTTCCAACAGTATTTTCCACAATTCATTCTTTTTGTCTTTGCGTCTTTAGTTTAGTTGATAGTTCAATTTAGATTAGATAAACATTCACTTAATTCTTAGGCTAAATAATAGAAAGAGAGTTAGTATTAGTACTTTTGGTTCCTTTGGGATTCGATATTCCGGTCTTGCCTAACTACTGTTCGATAGGTGCGCTTGCCTTAAAATCGTTGTCAGAGTTAGTTTCCAGCTTCGATCATTTTTATTGTAAATTTTAAAACTCTGATTTCGATGATCACCTTAATTCTTAGGCTAAATAATAGAAAGATAGTAATTACTAGTACTCTTGGTCCTTGAGGATACGATATTTTTGGTCTTGCCATAGCTATACTACAAAATGATAGGTGCGCTTGCCATATTCGTTGTCATAGTTAGTTTGCACACGATCAATACACCTACAACCAATTTTGCACATGTATACAATCATTCAAATTGCACCAAATAATGCATCCACAAACTAAACCAATAAGGTATATGTGCATACAACCAATATGCCCAAAAGGCACCTCAATCACAACAATTAAACATGTATAACCATATGCATAGTTTAGCCAAAAGTTCAATCAACTTATAACTAAGTTTATGCCAAAACTTACCACTTTATTTACCTATCAAATTCACACCAAGATACCAAATTGGCCATTTGACATTTAGCATAATTAGCCATATATGGACACTGACTTGCACCACTCGGCCAATCACACGCCCGTGTGTCCAGCCCGTGGTCGCTACTGACTTGCCTTGAATTTCAACCCTGAGGGACACGGTCGAGCCACACGCCCGTGGTCAACCGTGTGGGCAAATATAGGTCATTTTCAAGGCCAAATTGGCACCCACACTTGTGTCATTCCTACAATCTCCAACAAGCATTATTCCATGCACAATTGGCAACTAAAATCATGTCAAATGAACAACATATCATCCCATTCAATCTCATTTTTATTCATGCCAACTTGTATACTAATTTGCACAACTAAATCTCATGTATAACCATGCGTAGTACATTCACAACTTGCCATTCATATAACCATTTCTTTGATCAAACATACATACTCATGTCGCATTTATATGCTTACCATAGCCTTAACCGTTTCATTTGCCAACAAGCCATACCAAAACATGCATCATATACCATATTCACTCATGCATTTTAGCAACATTTATTTAGCCACATCTTATGGCTATTTACACATCTCAAACATGTATCAAACCAACAAGCCTATACATTCCATATTTAGCTATTTACATATTCAAAAGTACCAAAAATGAGTTTGATAGTGTGGTGAAGATCCTCGACGATCCCCGAGCCTTTCGTAGCTTTAACGATCTATAAAACAGAACAAGCACAGACAAAGTAAGCTTTTGTAAAGCTTAGTAAGCGATATACAAATAAACTTAACATAAATCATTCATAAATATAGCTATTTGAATTCATTAACATATCTTCAATTCAAGCACATAAATAAACTCTTTGGCTCACTTGATTTGCCATTGCTTACCAAATTCATCACATCTCAAATATCTCATTTGCTCATATCTCAAACATACATATATCTCAAATGTTCATTTGCATTAATGCACATATATACTCGCCTTCCATGCTTATACAAAGCATATATATATCAATGTACCTGAAACGGATGTACAATTCACATATTCATTCATTTCTCGGACTTGCCCGTTGAACCGTTCGAAACTAAATAGGATACTCAGAGTGCTCGAAATAGTCGTAAAATGCCAACGTCCCAGACGATGTCTTTCATGTACTAAGATATCAATGCCACTGTCCCAGACAGGGTCTTACACGAATCAATACGATGCCAATGTCCCAGACATGGTCTTACACGTAAATCTCATATCGATGCCAACGTCCCAGACGTGGTCTTACACGTAAATCTCATAACGATGCCAACGTCCCAAACATGGTCTTACACGAAATCTCGAATCAATGCCAACATCCCAGATGTGGTCTTACATGATATCACATATCGGACACCTATGTCATGACATACATAATCCTGTCTATTCCCAGGTTCGTACGAGACTTCTCGGACGTTAATAATCCGTCGATACAAATTCTCAGATTTCACATATATCTCATCTCAAGCATATTCATAGCAATTAAAATTTTATATATTCACAAAAAAAATCAAGTCAAATACATTTATTTGTATATCGAGTTACCTCGGATTCGGTTTAACGAAAATGAACTCGGCTATTCAATCACTTTCGATTTCCTTTGATCTAAGTCCGTTTTCTTCGGTTCTTGATCTATACATATTCAAATTTAATCCATTTATTCACTAATTCATTCAATTCAATCCAAAAACACATATTTAGGGCAATTTGCAAATTAGCCCTCACATTTTCACATTTTGACATTTTAGTCCTTATTTCACAAAATCACAAAATACACCAAACTTGCTTACACCCATGCTTGGCCGAATATACACTATGATTATATCAATCCATACATTTCATTTATTTCACAATTTAGTCCTTCAAAATGTTATTTTCTCATTTAAGTCCAAAATACTCAAAATTAACAAAACTCCAAAGACAAAACATGTTAATCAATCACATATCTTTCATTTTTCATCATCAAACATCACACAGCACTTGAGTTCATCAATGGTACATTTTAAAAACATCATAATTATAACATATTTTAATCCCACATTTAGCTTATTTTTGGATGATTTATTCCTTCATTTATGTAAAAAGGTGCTCTTAATCCTTTCTTTTCATGTCTTATACCCAGAAAAGCACCCGAGGATGAAAAGAACATAAAACGAGCCCAAAATAGAATAAATGGGCCATATCACGAAATCGACACGGCCTGGCCCAAAGAGCACACGGTCGTGCCTTGTCAAGCATCTACAACACGGCCTCACCCCTGATCTACACAGTCGTGCCTCAACTTAGAAATCCGAACACGGCTTGAAGACGAGTCACACGGGGCGTGTGACATGGCCGTGCCCCTGTCGTGGCTTTAGACAATTTCAGTCGGAAAAGGATACTTAGGGAGAAAGAATCGCATTCCAAGAGCCTATAAATAACCCCTAAGTACCACCTTTGAAGGGGGCGGTTAGCTAGGCCAAGGAGCCAAGCCGAGAAGGTCAAATTTGTGGGAATCACTCGAAGTTAGCCAGTTGATCGATCCCAAGAAGCCGGAATTCTACTCAAGACGGCGAATTTCTCCTTCAATTCCTTTAGGGAGTTTTAGGGATTTCTTATGTTTTGTTTTATCTTTTCTCTTGAGATGTTTTCTTTATTTGTTATGAACTAAACCCCTCAGATACCTGAAGGGGATGAAAGCTAGATGAATCTTGTTATCATTTTCTGAATTATATGATAAATACTTAGTTTGTTCTTAATTATGTGTGCTTAATTCTTGAGTTAATATTTCACCGATATTGATTCAATTTTGATGTACTTTGGTGGAGGAGGAATAGACCCTGCTTAAGAGTAGATCTATCATAATTAAGCGGAGTTGATCGCACGCCTAAAGATAGGGTGACGAGATTTTGCCGGATTAGGGTGAAACCTAATATGGGAATCCATAGATCGATTTAATGCTATTCAAGGGGGTTATTATAAGAGAACGAGAGTTCCACTAATTAACCTAGGGTTAGATGTTATTCGCCTCGAGAGAGGGTTTAATATACGTTAAGGAGTCCTACGGATCAAACTAAGTGAATAAATCATATGGTTCAGTGTTAGATAACAAGTGAAGTCTAGGTGGATTCTTCCTGAGGGTATCGTCGTGATCAACTGAGTTTTTCTTCTAGTTATTTCCCAATTCGTTCTTTTTATCTTTGCGTCCTTAGCTTAGTAGTCGTTAATTTAGATTAAAGCAACTTCATTTTATTTTAGGCTAAATAATAAAAAGAAAGTTAGTATTAGTACTTTTAGTTCCTTTGGGTTCGACAATCCGGTCTTGCCTAAGCTATACTACTGTTCGATAGGTACACTTGCCTTTAATCGTTGTCAGAGTTAGTCTCCAGGTTTGATTATTCGTTTTATAAGTTTTAATGCTCTGATTTCAGCGGTCAAGTTTTTGGCGCCGTTCTAAAATATTAAGAAAACTCTATTTTTATTACTTTAGCCATTATTCTTTTATTTTTCGCAATTTACTTTTATTCTTATTTTTTAGGTTAAATTTTAATTTTTTCCTAAATTTTCCTTCTTTTTCTTTTCTCAGCAAGTACCTCTAGTTTATGACTAGAAGGAACCCAACAGGACTGCTAGTTTACGACAGTGAAATTGAAGCTACCGTTCAGAGGACTCGCAGAGAAATCAGGCGAGCCTTAAATTACACAGAGGAAGACCAAGGAGGCAGATCCAATCCTACTGAAGGGATGGACGAGAATAATGCACCACCACATAATGTGGGGGAGAACAATGCTCCACGTACAATGTTTGATTATGCTAAACCGCATTTAACAGGACCAGAATCAAGTATTGCTAGGCCTGCTATTGCTGCTAATAAGTTTGAATTAAAGCTTAACACAATATAGATGATTCAACAGTTTGTTGAATTTGATGGTTTGCAGGACAACGATCCAAACACGCATATAGCTAATTTTTTAGAGGTCTGTGATAACTTCAAAATAAATGGCGTTTCTGATGATGCCTTACGTCTTCGGTTATTCCCTTTTTCATTAAGGAATAAAGCCAAACAGTGGTTAAACTCGTTACCACGAGGATCAATCACTACATGGGAACAAATGACCGAAAAGTTTTTATTGAAATATTTCCCACCGGCCAAAATGGCCAAATTACGGAATGATATCTCTTCTTTTGTGCAGATGGATTTAGAGACATTATACGATGCATGGGAGAGATACAAGGATATCTTGAGAAGGTGTCCACATCACGGTCTACCCTTATGGCTACAAGTCCAAACATTTTATAACAGTGTAAACCCCTCAACGTGACAACTAATCGATTCAGCAGCCGGTGGAACTCTGAACAATAGAACTCCTAAAGCAGCCTAGAGTTCATTAAAGAGATGTCACTGAATAACTATCAGTGGCAAGTGACAAGGACGAAACCGACAAAATCAGTCGGAGTTTACAACCTCGATGCAATAACCACACTATCAACACAAATAGAGATGATGAATCAAAAGATTGATAGTTTGTGTTCTTCGCAGGCACATCCAGTCATGCAGTGCGACACAAGTGGAACTGTGGCGAATCCTGAGTACCCACCCTACCAACCGGAAGCAGAGAGCGAACAGATGAACTATATAGGTAACAATTTCAGATCCAGTAATAATCCATATAGTAATACTTACAATCCAGGTTGGAGGAACCACCCGAATTTTTCGTGGGGAGGTAATGGAAATCAAGGAAATCAAAGTTAGCAGCCTCCTCAAAACTTCCAAAATCAGCCTTATCCACAAGAGAAGAAGCCAAACCTTGAAGAAATGCTGAAAAAATTTATGGCAAACATGGAAAACCATTTCCGCGAGACTAAGAGAACAATTAAAGACAACGAGAAACGAGTCAGGGAACTTACTAAGTCAGTCAAGGAAGTTACTAATGCAGTCGAGCAACTTGCAAAGCTAATGTCTGAACGACCGCAAGGACGTCTACCAAGTAACACTGAGATTAACCCTAAGGAGCAAATTCAAGCCATCACAGATCATGATAGCAAAGGGTTAGACAAACCAAACCAAGAGGTAGACGAAGGTAAAATAGAGGTAGTGTAAGCAAAGCCGAAACCGGTAATCAAAGAGTACCAACCTTGTATACCTTACCCCGAAGCAATGAAAAGAGACGATTCAGAGGACCAGTTCGGTAAGTTTCTTAAACTTTTAAAGAAATTACATATTAACTTACCTCTTCTTGAAGCTCTTTCTCATATGCCAGACTCGAGGAAATTTCTAAAACAGCTATTAACAAACAAATGCAAAATAGACGAAGAGCTCCATGGGGAATTAAACGCAGCATGCTCAGCAACGTTACAGAATAAACTACTGAGAAAGCTAAAAGTTCTAGGGAGTTTTACTATTCCATGTTTAACTGGTAGTTTAACTATTGATAATGCGTTAGCTGATTTAGGGGCAAGCATAAATGTCATACCTTATACATTGTATAAATGACTAGGTCTAGGGAAGCCCAAACAAACTAGGATGAGCATTCAATTAGCTGATAAAAATGTTAGAATTCCTAGGGGCATTATCGAAGATGTTCTCGTAAAAATCGATAAATTCGTTTTTCCCAGTAGATTTTGTTGTCTTAGACATGGATGAGGATAATTCGATCCCCTTAATTTTAGGAAGACCTTTTCTAGCAACTGCCAAGACTAAAACTGATGTTGCCACAAGCGAACTCATACTTTGTGTAGGTGACAAATCAATAAGTCTTCAAGCTCTCGACTCAGCTAGGACAACAATCGATGAAGGTAAGAAAGTCAATACAGACGGTAATCAAATTGTTCAACCTTCATCGCAGGAAACGTCACAAGGACAAACCTGAGCCGACTCATAGACCTCAAATTGACAAAGATGAATTACACGAGGAACAAAGCCTTAGGGTCAACAAATTAGAAGAGCAGAAGACACACTTCAAAGAAGAGCTGAAACCATACAAAGTAAAATCGGAGGAACCACCAGAAGAGCTCGTAGGGACATCAAATCACTTCAAAATAGGAGACCAGGTACTGTTAGACAAACCCGATCCTCACATCACCACAACAGACCTGAAGGCAAAGGGAGAAATTCTTCTTAATGTACACGATATCTTCCCACACGAAACAGTCGAGGTAAGCAATTCAACATTCGACACTTTCAAGGTCAACACGTCTCGACTCAGACTTTGTCCAGAAATAGAACTGTAAGCATGAGGGAAGATATTCAAACCTTTAAACCTCCCTGAATTTTTCAAACACGAGGAAAGTCTAGCTTAAGACTATAAACGAGCGCTTCTCGGGAGGCAAACCGAGCACTAACCCTACTTCTTTTTGCATTTGTTTTCATTTATTCTTTCTATTTCTTTTTCTTTTTAAACTAGGCAAAAGTGCAGATTTCTAGGCCACATGATCTTACACACGACCGTGTCCGTGGCCGTGTGGACCACAGGAATCTCTGTACTGACATAACAGAGGCCGTGCAACCCAGTCCCAACCACTTTCCGATGTCATAGATCCAACCACCTCCCTTCACGGGCAACAACGAAGTAGCACGACCGTACCCCACGACCGTGTGAAGCTACTGACTTGCCAACCATGGGCATAACATGTCCGTGCATCCAAACTGTGCCAACATACTGACTTCTCAGACACGGGCGTGGTTGGCTAAAAACGGGCATGGAAAATCAACACGCCTGGACACACGGCCGTACGATGCGGCCGTGTAAATCGACACACCCTCAGTCCATGGCCGTGGGAAAGCACCAGAACAGAACCTCTATTTAAAGCCCACAACCCTTTCCCATTCATTCCTTTACTCTCAACCCTTCCTTTTCTTCTATCTCTCAGATTTCCTCTCAATAACACATCTCTTAAACTCTTGAGCCACACAAAAAGCCATGCCAAAGAAACGGAAGAAGCTAAACATAGTCTCCTCAAAGGAGAACGATCTACATGAGTTCATGCCGGCAACTTCGTCTACTCACCAAGCCAAGGATCTTTGAGACCAATTAGTTTTTATTTTTCTTTTCTCTTTTGCTTCAATTTATTTCTCTTTGACAATCTTATGCTTAGTTTAGTTTAACTTATTTTGGTTTTTTAGTGTCAGGTTCACCAGGCTGCTTGGGAATCACGCCGACCACCACGATAACTGCGCCACTTCCGCCACCGCCAGCACCTCCACAGCCCTAGAAGTCACATCCACCTCGCGAACCATCCATCAATAAGGACTCTCCGGTCCATCCACCTTTCCTTTTATTTTTATTTTCCTTCTTAGTCTCCTTTCCTTTTTCTTTCCTATTTTAAATTATATATTTAGGTTATTAATAATCCATGGCTAATCCTCTACGAACTCCCCAATTTCTTCATCTAGTACAGGTTCATCATCCAGACCGACCTCTTCAAACACACACACCACAACCTCTACCATCCTCCAGGGACACCATCCAAAATTCAGGGAGTATTCTCTCCCCTTCTCTTTTGATTTATCCCATAAATGTTATACCTATCTTTGTACATTGAGGGCAATGTACATCTTAAGTGTGGGGGTGAATATTTATCTAAAGAAGGGCCTAACTTTCTGCATTATTCTCAAATCCCTGAATTTAGTCTTGTTCTTAATCAATTTTCTCATATTACTAATTAGGATGAAATTTCTTATTATTTATGAATTTTATTGACATATTTTTGAGTAAGTCATTGATAATTGTGCATTGATAATTGAAATTTTAAAATACTAGAGAATCAAGCATGATAAGTCTAATTTTCAAGATTAAATTTTTACTAGATTGTTAACATGAATTTGAATATTACTTTGAAATTTGAAATTTACAGGGTTGATGTCAAAAACACCCATAATTTTTGTGAGATCTTGAGCCTTATAAAGCATATATTCTTTTTCGTGCTCACCTTTTGATTATGAGTGTGTCAACTATGAACTGTTATTCTAGAACTTGCCTCATTTATACATGTTGAGACCATACTTTTGATTTGATAATACAAAGATGATAAGGGCACCTAGGTCTTAACCCACTCACTCTACTAAAAAGCCTACCTCCACAAATTAACCCCTAGTGAACCCCGTTGATCCTAACAACCCTTTTTATTTACTCACCAGCTAATATTAACCCAAAACCCCTTTGTATTTGTTATCACCACTCCTTTTTACTAACCTTATATCGAGATTTGATTTGATTAGTTACCTAATTATATTATTTTAGTAGTTCAATTTATCATTAGTTTGTTCTAAAAAAATCGAAGCATATTCAGTATTAGTAGAGAGCTTATACAGTTAAAGAAAAAGCTCGTATTAGTTGGTTTATTACTTTTCAGTTGATGTAATTATTATTTCGGTAATTTTTAGGTAGGCACTTGTCGAGTCAATCTCGATTCTAACCTTCTAATTTCAGCCTTTATCCTCACCTTTAACCTTAGCCCCATTACAACCCTGACAAAGACCTTTTGATCTGTTTATCATCTCATTTTACAGTGGTGGAGGTTTGATTTTCAGGCAAGCCTATGGGATTAACTTTTCAGTTTCGACTCATGAGTGCTTTTTCTTGAACCTTAAACACTTAAAGAGTGGTTTGAGTGAATCTTTTGTGAGGATATCAATCCTTGTCGATTTTGAAGCAAAGGTAATTATTTAGATGAAGGGCTATATTTTCGTACTACAAATGTATGACTTATCGTGTTTGAATCTTTAGGACTCTTTGAGTTGAATTATCCATGAATAAATTATCTGTGAATTATGATGAGGCATTGTTAATAGGAGTTATGAATTATGGAAAGTTTGTTCTAATTGTAAGTTGAGAATTTTGCTTGAGGACAAGCAAAAGCTTAAGTGTGGGGGAATTTGATTGATCGCTGCAATCAGAGCTTTAAAAATTAATAAAAGAATGATCGAACCTGGAGACTAACTCTGACAACGATTAAAGGCAAGTGTACCTATCGAAGAGTAGTATAGCTTAGGCAAGACTGGATTATCGAACCTAACGGAACTAAAAGTATTAATACTCTCTTTCTTTTTATTATTTAACCTAAATTAAAGTGAAGGTTGCTTTTAAACTATATTATCAAAAACTTAAGCTAAGAACACAAAGACAAGAAGAACGAATTGGAAAATAACTTTGAAGAAAAACTCAGTTCATTGCGACGATACCTTCGGGAAGAATCCACCTAGACTTTACTTATTATCTAACCCCAAATTATATGATTTCTTTACTTAGCTTGATCTGTGAGACTCCCTAACCTATATTAAACCTTCTCTCGAGGCGAATAACCCTAGGTTAATTAGTGGAACTCTCGTTCACTTATAATAACCCCCCAGGATAGCAGTAAATCTATCAATGGACTCCCATATTAGGTTTCACCCTAATTCAGCAAAATCTCTTAACCCTATCTCTAGGCATTCGATCAACTCCGCTTAATTATGTTAGATCTTCTCTTAGGCAGGGTCTACTCCTCCTCCACCTAAGCACATTAGATTTGGATTAAGGAACATAATTAAGAACAAACTAAGTAATTCATCATATAACTTAAAAATCAAATAACGAGATTCATCTAAGTTTCATCCCCTTCAGGTATCCAAAGGGCTTAGTTCATAACGAATAAAGAAATCATCGCAAGAGAAAAGATAAAACAAAGCATAAGAAATTCCTAAAACCCCCTGAAGGAATTGAAGGAGAATTCCGCCGTCTTCAGTATAACTCCGACTTCTTGGGATGGATCAACTGGCTATCCTCGTGTTTTTCCCTAATTTTGACCTTCCCAGCTTGGCTCCTTGGCCTAGCTTTCGATCCCTTTCAAAGCTGGTACTTGGGGATATATATAGGCTCTTGGAATGCGATTCTTTCTCCCTAAGTATCCTTTTCCGACTGAAATTGCTTTTTCCAGCAATAGAGGCACGGCCATGTCACACGCCCGTGTGGATCGAAACCAGACCGTGTTCGGACTTCTAAAGTGAGGCACAGCCGTGTGAGGCGGAGTTGAGGCCGTGCTCTAAGTGTTCGTTGAGGCACGGCCGTGCGGGCTATGGGCCAGGCGGTGTCAATTTCATGCTAAGGCCCATTTACTCCGTTTTAGGCCCAATTTGTGTTCTTTTCATCCTCGGGTGCTTTCCTAGGTCTAAGACATGAAAAGAAAGGATTACAAGCACCTTTTTATACAAATCAAGGAATAAATCATCAAAAAGTAAGCTAAATGTGGTATTAAAATATGTTACTTTTACGGTTTATCATTGATAAACCGCAATTATAACATATTTTAATCCCACATTTTGCTTGTTTTTGGATGATTTATTTTTCAATTTATGTAAAAAGGTGCTCTTAATCCTTTCTTTTCATGTCTTATACCTAGGAAAGCACCCGAGGTTGAAAAGAACATAAAACGGGCCCAAAATGGAATAAATCAGCCATATCTCGAAATCGACACGGCCTGACCCAAAGAGCACACGGCCGTGCCTTGTCAAGCATCTAGAAGACGGTCGTGCCTCAACTTAAAAATTCGAACACGGCTTAAAGACGAGTCACACGGGCGTGTGACATGGTCGTGCCCCTGTCGTGGCTTTAGACAATTTCATTCAGAAAAGGATACTTAGGGAGAAAGAATCGCATTCCAAGAGCCTATAAATAACCTCTAGGTACCACCTTTGAAGGGGGTGGTTAGCTAGGCCAAGGAGCCAAGCCGAGATGGTCAGATTTGTGGGAATCACTCGAAGTTAGGCAGTTGATCCATCCCAAGAAGCCGGAATTCTACTCAAGACAGCAGATTTCTCCTTCAATTCCTTCAGGGAGTTTTAGGGATTTCTTATGTTTTGTTTTAGCTTTTCTCTTGAGATGTTTTCTTTATTTGTTATGGACTAAACCCCTCAGATACCTGAAGGGGATGAAAGCTAGATGAATCTTGTTATCGTTTTCTGAATTATATGATAAATACTTAGTTTGTTCTTAATTATGTGTGCTTAACTCTTGAGTTAATATTTCGCGGATATTGATTCAAGTTTGATGTACTTAGGTGGAGGAGGAATAGACCCTGCTTAAGAGTAGATCTAGCATAATTAAGCGGAGTTGATCGCACGCCTAGAGATAGGGTGACGAGATTTTGCCGGATTAGGGTGAAACCTAATATGGGAATCCATAGATCGATTTACTGCTATTCTAGGGGGTTATTATAAGAGAATGAGAGTTCCACTAATTAACCTAGGGTTAAATATTATTCGCCTCGAGAGAGGGTTTAATATACGTTAGGGAGTCCTACGAATCAAACTAAGTGAATAAATCGTATGGTTCAGTGTTAGATAACAAGTGAAGTCTAGGTGGATTCTTCCTGAGGGTATCGTCATGATCAACTGAGTTTTTCTTCTAGTTATTTCCCAATTCGTTCTTTTTGTCTTTGCGTCTTTAGCTTAGTAGTCGTTAATTTAGACTAAAGTAACTTCACTTTATTTTAGGCTAAATAATAAATAAAAAGTTAGTATTAGTAGTTCCTTTGGGTTCGACAATCCGGTCTTGCCTAAGCTATACTACTATTCGATAGGTACACTTGCCTTTAATCATTGTCAGAGTTAGTCTCCAGGTTTGATCATTCGTTTTATAAATTTTAAAGCTCTGATTTCAGCGATCAGGTTTTGTAGTATACAAAGCAACAATCGCAAAAACATAGACATTATTGAAAACCAATTAAAAACATACCTTGAATTTGAACCAAAAGCTAGCCGAAACCTAGCTTCTTTTTGCTTTTCTTTTTCTTTGGTGTTTGTGGCCAAAATAAGATGATAACATTCATCTTTTACTTTTTTTGTTTTATTAATATTATGTTATTAATCCATTTACAAAAATAACCTTTCATATATAAAACATATATATAATAAGGTTATTTTGTCATTTAATCAACCACTTACTAAATAATGGATTAATTGCCTCATAAGGCCACAACATTTAAAAGCCACAACACATAGGTGCTTTAACAAATAGCATGCTACTTTTACGGTTTATACGATTTAATCCTTTTCTCAAATCAAGCATTCAAATGGACAAATTAACTCACAGAAATTTCACACATACTAATTCACATATCATAAGCACGGAAAATAATATTAAAATATTATTCTAACTCAAATTTGTGGTCCCGAAATCACTGTTCCGACTAGGGTCTAAATCATACTATTACGATTCTCCCCCCTTAGGGAATTTCGTCCTCGAAAATCTTACCGTTAAATAGATTCAGATATTGTTGTCTGGTAAACCATAAAAGTAACGCATTTTAATCCCACACTTAGCGTGTTTTTGGATGTTTATTTATAGAATTTGGTGAATTCGATGCTCCTAATCCTTTAAATTCATATTTCTATACTTAGGTGAGCATAGGGAGCGAAAGGAATGGAAAACGGACCAAAACCGGACAAAACGGGCCCTCTTAAGGATCCACACGGCCAAAGCCCGCACCACATGAGTTGAACACATGCTCTTGTGAACCACACGGGCTGGACACACGCCCGTGTCGATCGAGATCCATGCAAATTCCCACACGGCCTGGGCCTCCTCACACGGGTTGATCACACTTCCGTGTCCCTGTCGTACCCTGCTTTATTTTCACACGGAAAAAGCCAAGTTTTAGGGATTCCGAGCCTTCTAAAGTTTATAAATACACATCAGAGGAAGACCTAAGGGAGAACGCAGAGGACAGAGAGTAGATCGAAGAAATTACTCGAAGGAAGCCGTCAAAATCATCTAGAAGGTGGATTCACTCCAAGATTGAAGATCTCAATCTAGTTCTGTAGAAGTTTTTGGGTTCTTTATGTCTTGTTGTTTTCTTAATTCTATGATGTTTTTCTTTTACGTTATGAACTAAACTCCCTAAATACCTAGGGAGGATGAAACCTAGATGAATCTTATTATTGAATAAATCTAAATTACGTGATAATACTTGATCTTGTTCTTAATTATGTGTTCTTAATCCTTGTTTTGATGTTCTCAAGAATATTAATTCAAGTTTAATGTGCTTATTCAGTGGAGCAAAAGTCCCTGTTTAAGAGAAGATCTAACATAATTAAGCGGAGTTGATTGCAACCCTAGAAATAGGATGACATAAATCTGCCGGAAGAGTCAAATCTAAAAAGGGAATCCATAGATCGAGTTAATGCGATGATAGGGATTTTAATGAGAAAGAGATTTCAATTAATCAACCTAGACTCAGTTGTTCTTAGTCTTGAAAGAAATATTAACATAATTTAGGGATTTCTATAGATCAAGTCAAGTGAATAAATCATTTAATTCAAAGTCAGAATAATAAGTGAAGTCTAGGTGGATTCTTCCTTGGGTATTGTCTTTATTCATTCGATTATTCTCTTCACTCTCTGTCGTGTTCACAGTCATTTAGTTAGTCAATTAGTTAGTTAATTTTAGATTAAAAATAAATCCCCTTAATTGTTAGGCTAGATAATAAAAAGATAGTTATTACTAGTAATTTTAGTCCTTGAGGATACGATATTCCAGACTCACCACAACTATACTACTGTTCGATAGGTGCACTTGCCTTTGTCGAAATATTAGTTAGTTTCGAGACCATTAAGTTTTTGGCGCTGTTGCCGGGGACTAAGATATTAGGAACACTAATTTTTTTATTACTTTATCCATTTTTATTTTATTGCAATTTATTTTTATCTTATTGTTACTTTTCTTAATTTTCTCTTTCTTTGCTACTGGCAGGTATCTCTAGTTTATGACTAGAATGAACCCGTCAGGACCCTTACTTTTTGACAGTGAGATAGAAATTACCGTTCGAAGAAATCGTAGGGAGATAAGGCGAATTTTACAATACATAGAGGAAGAGCAAGAAGACGATACTAATACTACCAACGAGATGGCTGATAATAATCCGCTTCCTCTCGTGGTTGCCGAAAATCCTGCTTCTCGAACTATGTACGACTATGCTAAGCCTAATTTAATTGGGGCTGAATCGAGTATTGTTAGACCTACTATTACTGAAAATAATTTTGAACTGAAACCTAACACTATTCAAATGATTCAACAGTTTGTTCAGTTTGATGGTTTGCAGGACGAAGACCCAAATACTAATTTAGCAAATTTTCTAGAATTTTGAGATACTTTCAAAATAAATGGCATTTTTGACGATGCCATTCGCCTTTGGTTGTTTCCTTTCTCGTTGAGTAACAAAGCTAAACAGTGGTTGAACTTGTTACCACGAGGATCAATCACTACATGGGAACAAATAACTGAAAATTTTTACTTAAATATTTTCTGCCGGCTAAAACGGCTAAGTTGAGGAATGATATTTCTTCTTTTGTGCAGATGGATTTAGAAACACTTTACGATGCATGGGAGAGATACAATGATCTACTGAGAAGATGCCCTCACCATGGGTTACCATTATAGCTACAGGTTCAAACCTTTTACAATGGTGTGAACCTCTCAACTAGGCAAATTGATTGATGCAGTCGCAGGCAGTACACTAAACAACAAAACACCTGAGGCTGCATATGAATTCATTAAAGAGATTTCACTGAATAACTATCAGTGGCAAGTTATGAGGACGAAGCAAACAAAGGTAGCCGGTGTTTTCAACCTTGATGCAGTGACCATGCTATCAAACCAAGTACAGCTTTTAAATAAAAAGATTGATGGTTTGTGTGGTTCTTCGTAGGTACATCCAAAGATGCAGTGCGATACGAATGGAGGAGGAATGGGCAATACAGAATATCCATCCCACAACCCTGGCATAGAATGTGAACATATGAACTATATGGGTAATAATTCTAGACCTCAGAATAATCCGTATAGTAACACTTACAATCCAGGTTGGAGGAACCACCCAAACTTCTCATGGGATGGTCAAGGAAATCAGAGACAACAACCCCCTCCGGGCTTTCAACAACAACCCTACCCACAGGAGAAGAAGCCGAACCTTGAGGAGATGCTAACAAAATTCATCTCGGTGTCAGAAACCCATTTTCAAAACACTGAAATAGCACTCAAAAATCAGCAAGCGTCGTTTCAAGGGCTGAATAACCAAATAGGTCAGCTTGCCAAGTTGATCTCAGAACAACCACAAGGTAGCTTGCCAAGCAACACTGAAACTAACCCAAAGGAGCAACTTCATGCCATTACTGCTCACGATAGTGAAGGGTTAAATGAACCAAACCCGAGGCAAGAAAATGTGGTAGATAAAGGTAAGGCTGAGGTAAGCCATAATAAACCAAAACTGGTAAGTACAGAGTACAAACCTCGTGTGCCATACCCCAATGCGACGAAGAAAGACCGCACAGATGAACAATTCGGTAAATTTCTTAAACTTTTAAAGAAATTACATATTAACTTACAGTTTATTGAAGCTATTTCGCAGATGCCCAATTCAGTAAAATTTTTAAAAGAGCTTTTGGCAAACAAATGGAAGTTAGACGATGCGTAGCATGTAGAGCTTAATGCAGTTTGCTCGACAATTTTACAGAATAAACTACCCCGCAAAATAAAAAATCCAGTGAGTTTTATGATTCCTTGCTTAATTGGTGGTTTATCTATTAATAATGCTTTAGCTGATTTAGGGGCAAGTATCAATGTTATGCCTTATAAAATGTTTAAACAGCTAGGTCTTGGGAAAACCAAACAAACTAGGATGAGCATTCAATTGGCTGATAAAACCATTAGATTTCCTAGGGGTATAATTGAAGATGTGCTAGTCAAAATTGATAAATTCATATTCCCAGTAGACTTTGTTGTTTTAGACATGGAGGAGGATAATGATGTCCCTTTAATTTTAGGACGACCCTTTTTAGTAACTGCTAGGACCGTTATCGATGTTGGTACAGGGAAATTAATACTTCGTGCAGGTAATGACATGATTAAACTCCAAGCACGTGATTCTGTTAGAATATCTAGTGATCAAGATGATACAATTCCTGTTAATGTAAGTGAACTTAATGTTCAATCTTTTTTGCAGGAAATTCGTCGGAAAAAGATGACAGAGCCATGGTCTAGCAATCATATTGAGAATAGAACTGTTCATGAAGAAAGAAGACTACAAATCGATGAACTAGATGAATGGTGGACACACGTCAAGGAGAAACTGAGAGTACACGATGAACCAAAGTAGAGCCATGACGAGCCTAAAAAAAACGAGTCAAATTAAGGTTGGAGACTGAGTTCTAATGGATAATGCAGATCCTCGTGTTGCCGCTTCTGAACCTAATGGAACAACCCCTTTCACAGTACTTAATAATTTCCCATACGGTATAGTCGAGGTAACTCATTCCAAATTTGGCACCTTCAAGGAAAATAGTACTCATCTAAAACCTTATTTTAACAAAATTGATAGTAGGAATGATGAGTTTCAACTCCTCGAACCACCATGATTATACGAAGGAAAGGTGAGTCGAGCTTAGACTCTAAATAAGCACTTCTCGAGAAGCAACCCGAGCACTAAGCTTACTAATTAGTTTATTTTCACTTCGTTCATGTTTTTAATGCATGTTTTTTGTCCCACATGGCTTGGAGACACGGGCGTGTCCCTGGCCGTGTGGATGTGGGGACTTAGCTTTTAAAATTCAAAGAAATCGATAGGGAGCTCCACGGACACGACACACGACCGTGTGTGATATCACACGGGCATGTCAAAATCCCACTCGGGCGTTTCCTAGGCCGTATGAAAACTGGAGCTTAATTTTTCAAAATTCAAAATTTGAAACAAGTCAGGAGACTCCACGGGCAACACACACGGTCGTGTGAGCGATCACACGGGCGTGTGGACTTCTACACAGGCGTGGGAGAAGCAAAGGACCTAGCACACGGCCGTGCGATGCGGCCGTGTGGACCACATGTCCTGGACACACGGGTGTGTCCAAGGTCGTGTGAATACCAAATTTTTAGATTTCGTGACGAACACGGGCTGGAATTCGAGCCACACGGGCGTGTGACACGGCCGTGTGACCCAACACACGACCGTGTCACCTATTTAAAACCCAATTTCTTCTTTCTTCTTCCTTCTCCTTTCGAAAGCCCCCCCAAACCCTAGCCGCCGCAGCCTCCCCCTTTCTACTTTCGGCTACCTCGATCCCCCTCCTCCCGTTTGCTTCGCCGCCTCTTCTCCCCCAATCCGAAACCCTTCCCTTTCCCTTCTCTTTACACCACCGCAGCCTAACCCCGACCACCGCCCCCATTTCCCTTATCTTCACCTTACCCCTTCCTTGCGCAAATACCAACCCCCGAAACCACCGTCCTCTCTGCCCAACACGCCGTCTGCCCATCGCCGATCGCTCCTCCCTTTGACCAGTTCCTTTTTCCCCTCTTTTATTGTGACTATTTTTATTTAGTTAATTAATTAATTATTGATTATTCTTTTTATTTTTATTTTCTTTATTTCTTTGTTTCTTTGATTATTATTTCATTATTTAGTTGTTATTCTTGGCTATCATTATTATGATTTTTCGTATTATTGCTACATCATTCATATTCCTAGTTTGATAACTTGAATGTGGCTTGATTATTCATTAGATTAGGCTTTTCATTGTCTTTTTATGCATTGATGTCCCTAATTGTTTAGTCTATTATTTTTAAATTGATTAGTTCGTAGGTTGTAAGTTTAAACTACTAATTTGCTAATTCTTGCATAATTAGGTATTAACGCATATAAGAATAGGTATTAGTAATATTTTACTGAATTTTCTAATTATTGTTTCTTAGGTACATAATGACTAATACTTGAGGTAAGACCAAGGCCGTCGTGCCCGCTTCGAAAAAACTGAAGGGTCCCGGCGCGGTCTCCCCGTGCGCGACCACCTTACAGCAGATATGCCACCACATCCTCATAGTCTAGTTCATGCGGCTGCTTCACTGACTCGACAGTTTGACAGCCTCGAGGCGACTCTACAATAGATTTTTCAGCACTTACACATATCACCATCATCCACACCTCGCAAACCATCTGTTGATGATGACCTTTTTGTCCATTTATTTTTTCTTTTTCTTTTATTTTAATTTTTAAACTCTTTCTCTTTATCTTTCTTTTCTTTAATTTATATTAGTATATTTTGATTTCTTTATATTTCTGGCTGTTTCTTATCGAGTACCCATAACGAAGTCCATTGATAAACCGTAAAAGTAACATATTTTAAGCCCACATTTAGCATACTTTTGGATGATTTAAGCCTTGAATTATGTAAAAAGGTGCTCTTAATCCTTTCTTTTCATGTTTTATACTTAGGAGAGCACCCAATGGCGAAAAGAACGAAAAACAGGCCCAAAACGGAGTAAATGGGCCATATCACGAAATCGACACGGCCTAGCCCAAATCCACACGGTCGTGCCCAATTCAACAGGATCGAACACGGCCTGACCATGACTTACACGGGCGTGTGCCATGGGCGTGTCCCTGTCGCGGGAAAGAAGAGTTTCATTCGGATTTGGATACTTAGGGGCAAAGTAACATATTCAAGAGCCTATATAAACACCCTAAGTATGACGAGAAGAGGGGAACCCAAGGCTTTAGTCAGGGGCTGTCAGACTAGGCCAAAGGAGGCAGATTTGTGGAGATTTACTCGAAGATAGCCAGTTGATCCATCTCAAGAAGCCGGAATTATACTCAAGACGAAGGATCTCTCCTTCAATTCCTTCAAGGGGTTTTAGGGATTTCTTATATTTTGTTTTATCTTTTCTTTTGAGATGTTTTCTTTTATTGTTATGAACTAAACCCTCAGATACCTGAGGGGATGAAACCTAAGATGAATCTTGTTATCGTTTGCTGAATTATATGATAAATATTTGACTTGTTCTTAGTTATGTGTTCTTAATTCTTGTGTTGATATTTCTGGGATATTAATTCAAGTATGATGTGCTTAGGTGGAGGAGCAAAAGTCCCTGCCTAAGAGTAGATCTAGCATAATTAAGCGGAGTTGATCGCACGCCTAGAGATAGGGTGACGAGATTTTGCCGGATTACGGTGAAACCTAATATGGGAGTCCATAGATTGAGTTAATGCGATTCTAGGGGTTTTAATTAGAAAGAGATTTCAATTAATCAACCTAGGGTTAGACGTTAGTCGCCTCGAGAGAGGGATTAATATAACTTAGGGAATCTTACGGATCAAGTCAAATGAATAAATCGTCTTGTTTAGAGTTAGATAATAAGTGAAGTCTAGGTGGATTCTTCCTTGGGTGTCATCTTAATCAATTGGTTTTTCTTCCAAGTTATTTTCCCAAATTCATTCTTCTTTGTTTTAGAGTCTTTAGTTTAGTAATTAGTTAATTTTAGATTAGATAAACAATTCCCTTAATTCTTAGGCTAAATAATAAAAAGAGAGTATTAGTACTTTTGGTTCCTTTGGGATTCGACATTCCGGTCTTGCCTTAACTATACTACAGTTCGATAGGTGCGCTTGCCTCAAATCTTTGTCAGAGTTAGTTTCCAGGTTCGATCATTCTTTTTATAAATTTTAAGACTCGACGGACACAATCAAGTTTTTAGCGTCGTTGCTGGGGAACTGAAATAATAAGAAATCTTAATTTTTATTACTTTAGCCATATTTATTATTTATTTTTATTTTTTCAATTAAATTTTATTTTTTGAAAATTTTCTTTCTTTCTTTTTGTTCCTTTCAGGTACCTCTAGTTTATGACTAGAAGGAACCCGACAGGCCCCCTGCTTTACGACAATGATATTGAAGGCACCATTCGTAGAAATCGCAGAGAAATAAGGCAAAGCCTAAACTACATAGACAAAGAGCAAGAAGCCGAAATAAATACCATAGAAAATATGGCTGAGAATAATATGCCACCTCCAGAGATGGCTGAACGTCATGCTCCACGTACTATGTATGATTATGCTAAACCTAGTTTATCAGGAACTGAGTCTATTATTGTTAGGCCTACTATTGCTGCAAATAATTTTGAACTGAAACGTAACACTATACAGATGATACAACAGTTTGTTCAGTTTGATAGTTTGCAGGATGAAGATCCTAACACACACTTAGCGAATTTTCTAGAATTCTGTGATACCTTCAAGATAAATGGCGTTTCTGATGATGCCATCCGTCTTCTATTATTTCCTTTTTCTTTAAGAAATAGAGCCAAACAGTGGTTACATTCTCTTCCACGAGGATCAATCACTACATGGGATCAAATGACTGAAAAATTTTTATTAAAATATTTTCCACCGGCCAAAACGGCCAAATTAAGGAATGATATCTCTTCTTTTGTGCAGATAGATTCAGAGACACTTTACGACACATGGGAGAGATACAAGGATTTGTTGAGAAGGTGTCCACACCATGGATTACCATTGTGGCTACAGGTCCAAAATTTTTACAATGGTGTGAGCCATTCAATACGACAATTAATCGATTCAGCTGCCGGCAGAACCCTGGACAACAAAACTCCTGAAGCAGCCTACGAGTTTATAGAAGAGATTTCACTTAATAACTATCAGTGGCAAGTTACAAGGACAAGGCCAGCCAAAGTAGCCGGAGTTTTCAACATTGATGCAGTGACTGCGCTATCAAATTAGGTAGAATTGCTACATAAAATATTTGATAGTTTCTATGGTTCTTCGCAGGCACATCCAGTTATGCAGTGCGACGCAAGTGAAGGAGTGGTGAATCCTAAGTACTCACCCTACAGACAGGGCATGGAGAGCGAACAAATGAACTATATGGGTAACAATTTCCAATCTAACAATAACCCTTATAGTAATACTTATATTCTAGGTTGGAAAAACCACCCCAATTTCTCATGGGGCGGTCAAAGAAATCAAAGGCAACAACCATCCTAAAACTTCTAACAACAGCCCTACCTACAAGAAAAGAAGCCGAACCTTGAAGAGATGCTAACAAACTTCATAGCAGCCTCAGAAACACGTTTCCAGAAGGTAGAAACAAAACTTGAGGCATTGTCACAGGAGTTCAAGGATCAATTCGGGAAACTTGCTAAGCAGATTTCTGAGAGACCACAGGGAAGACTACTGAGCAACACCGAGACTAACCCAAGGGAGCAAGTTCAAGCCATAACAGCTCAAGATAGTGAAGGGTTAGACGAGCCTAATTTGAAGCAAAAGAATGCGGTAGAAGAAAATATGGTTGAGGTCAATAACAAGCCAAAACCAATAATCAAAAAGTACAAACCTCGCATACCATATCCCCAAGTAATAACAAAAGACGACACAGAGGAATAGTTCGGTAAGTTTCTTAAACTTTTAAAGAAATTACATATTAACTTACCCTTTCTTGAAGCTCTTTCACAGATGCCAGATTCCAAGAAATTTTTAAAAAAGCTATTGACAAATAAATGAAAGATAGACGAGGAATCACATGTGGAACTGAACGCAGTGTGCTCAGCAATGTTACAAAATAAATTACCACAAAAATTAAAAGATCCAGGGAGTTTTACAATTCCATGCTTAATTGGTAGTTTAACTATTGATAATGCGGTAGGTGATCTAAGGGCAAGCATAAATGTCATGCCTTATAAATTGTTTAAACAAGTAGGTCTAGGGAAACCCAAACAAACTAGGATGAGCATTCAATTAGCTAATAAAACTATTAGAGTTCCTAAGGGTCTAATTGAAGATGTACTTGTGAAAATTGATAAATTCGTATTCCCAGTAGACTTCGTCGTTTTAGACATGGATGAGGACAACACGATCCCCCTAATTTTAGGGCGACCATTTTTAGCAACTGCCAGAACTAAAATTGATGTCGACGCAGGTGAACTCATACTCTGTGTAGGTGAAGAGACAGTCACTCTTCAAGCTCTTAACTCGGCTAGGACATCGAGTGACAAAGGTGAAAACGTAAATTCTATTGATAAACTTTCCACTAAACCCTCTTTGCAGGAAGCACCACAGAATCACACAACCAAGCCAGAGTTTATACCTCATAACAACAAAGAAATATCACACGAGCAACAACGGCTTCACATCGATGAACTAGACGAGTGGAAAACACATTTAAAAGATAAATCACAACCACACGAAATAACACCGAGGGAACACCTAGACGAACTTATAGGAACATCAAATCACTTCAAAATAGGAGACCGGATACTGTTAAATATTGGAGGCCCTAGAATCACCACATCCAACCTGAAGACAGAAAAAAAAATTCCTCTTGAGGTACACAATATCTTCCCATATGGAATAGTCGAGGTAACTCACTCTGAATTCGGCACTTTTAAGGTAAATGCCACTCGACTCAAACTTTATCGTAGAATTGATAGTATGAGAGAAGATATTCAACTCTTCAAACCACCATAATTAGGCGAATAAGAGGTAAGTCTAGCTTAAGACTTTAAACGAGCGCTTCTCGGGAGGCAACCCGAGTACTAACCCCATTACATATTTTTTAAATTTTACTCTTTCTTTTATTTTTTTTTTAGCATTTAACTATAAGCTAACCAAGTGCAGATTTCCAGGCCACATGGCCTTGCACACGGCCGTGGCCGTGGCCGTGTGGACCACACGAATCTCCGTACTGACATAGCAGAAATGATACGAGTCAGACGAATCAAATCTTCGAGTCACGGACTCCAACCACCACCCCACGGGCACCGACAAAACCCCACGGCCGTGCAACTCGGTCGTGGACGACACTGTTTGCTCACACACGGGCATGGCTACCCTAATATGGGCGTGAGAAAAACAACACGACAGCTACACGGCCGTGCGAGACGGTCGTGTGATTCGACACGCCCACGATCCACAGGCGTGGGGAGGTGTCAGATTTGAAATTCTATTTAAACCACCCACCCCTCCCTCTTCTCACCCACTCCTCATTTTCTCCAGACCATTTTCTTTCCCTTCTCTTTCTCAGACCTCTCTCCACTTTTCTTCTCTAACATTTCACTAACCATTGAACCACATCGTAACCATGTCGAAGAAGCGGAAAAATCCCAGCACAGTCTCCCTCAAGGAGACGATATACATAAGTTCATGCCGACCGCTTCATCCACTCGACAAGCCAAGGGACTTTGAGACCATTTATCTTTTGTTTTACTTTTATCTTCTCCTTTATTTTCCTTCTCTTTGAAAATTTTAAGCTTAGTTTAGTTTTTTTTTATTTTAGTTTCTTAGTGTCAGGTTCAAAAGGCTGCTAGGGAATCACACCGGAACCACGACCACCACCTCAAAGCATCCTTAGAGGTTCTAAAGGCTGGTTGGGAATCACACCACTTCCGCCACCGCCAGCAGCTCCGCAGCCTTAGAGGTCACACCCACCTCGCGAACCATCTAACAATAAGGACTCTTCGGTCCATTCATCTTTTATTTTAATTTTATTTACTTTACTATTTTCTTTCTCTTTATCTTTCTTGTCTTTAATTATATATTTGGTTTGTTTTAAATGTGTCTTAATAATTCCTGGCTAATTCTCTACGAGCTCTCCAATTTCTTCATCTAGCGCAGAGCTCGGCAGCAGCCACCACCCCTATCGACTTCCAACTCCAGGAAACCATCCAAATTCAGGAAGCCTCACCTCCCTCTCTCTCTTAAAATGCATATATATCTTTGTACATTGAGGACAATGTACATCTTAAGTGTGGGGGTGAATAGTTATTTCAAGAAAGTGCCTAACTTTCTTCATTATTCTCAAATCCCTGAATGATATCTTGTCTTGAAGTAAGTTTCTCATATTATGATTAGAATGAAAATTCCTTTGATTTATGATTTTTATTGATATGTTTTGGATTAAGTCATGGATAATTGCGCATTGATGATTAAATTTGAAGGATACTAGAGAATCAAGCATGATAAGTCTATTATTTTTTTTCAAATTTAAAATTTTTAGGTTGTTGACCTGAATTTAATTATTACCTGGAAGTTTGAATTTTACGAGGTTGATATCAAATGCCCATAATTTTTATGAGCCTTTGAACCTTATAAGAGCATATATTCTTTTTCGTGCTCACTTAATTTATTATGAGTGTGTCAACATTGATTGGTTATTCTAGAACTTGCATCGATTATACATGTCAAGACCACACCTTTGATTTGATATACAGAGATGATAAAGGCACCTAGGTTTTAACCCACTCACTCCACTAAAAGCCTACCTTCATAATTAACCCTTAGTGAACCCCGTTTAATCCTAACAACCCTTTTTATTGACTCACCCACTAATATTAACCCAAAACCCTTTGTATTTGTTATCACCATTCCTTTTGACTACCCTTATGTCGAGATTTGATTTGATCAGTTGCCTGACTAAGATCTTTATTTCAAGTAATTGAATTTGTCCTTTATTATATATTTGACTTGTTCTTAAAAAAAATAAAGTATATTCATTATTAGTTCTATGTAAGCTGAGCTTATACATGTAAATTCCAAATCTCGAAGAGAAAAAGCTCATTTTAATTTATGTAATTATTTAGGATCAGTTCATTTTTTCTAGTTAGGTAAATTATCAATTCAATCTCGATTCTAACCCCTTAATTCAGCCTTTATCCACACCCTTAACCTAAGCCCCATTATAACCCTTTTTAAAAGACCTTTTGATTTGTGTATCATCTCATATTATAGTAGTGGAGATTTGATTTTCATGCAATCCTATGGGATTAGCTCTTCATGTTTGACTTTTGAGTGCTTAATTCTGAACCTTAAACACTTCGAGTGATTTAAGTGAATCTCTAGTGAGGATGTCAACTCTTGTTGGTTTTGAATCAGAGGTAATTATTAAGATGAGGGGAAACACCTATGTTTTGTCCTACAAATGTATGACTTAGAATGTTTGAATCTTTAGGACTCTTTGACTTGAATTATCCATGTATGAATTATCTTTGAATTAAGATAAAACATTATTGATGAATATTATGAATCAAGGTAGTTCGTTTTAATTGTAAGTTGAGAATTTTGCTTGAGGACAAGCAAAAGCTTAAGTGTGGGGGTATTTGATAAACCGTAAAAGTAACATATTTTAAGCCCACATTTAGCATGCTTTTGGATGATTTAAGCCTTGAATCATGTAAAAAGGTGTTCTTAATCCTTTCTTTTCATGCTTTATACTCAAGAGAGCACACAATGACGAAAAGAACGGAAAACGAGCCCAAAACAGAGTAAATGGGACATATCACGAAATCAACATGGCCTGGCCCAAATCCACACGGCCGTGCCTAATTCAACAGGATCGAACACGGCCTGACCACGACTTACACGAGCGTGTGCCATGGGCGTGTCCCTGTCGCGGGAAAGAAGAGTTTCATTCGAATTTGGTTACTTAGGGGCAAAGTAACATATTCAAGAGCCTATATAAGCACCCTAAGTATGACGAGAAGAGGGGAACCCAAGGCTTTAGTCAGGGGCTGTCCGACCAAAGGAGGCAGATTTGTGGAGATTTACTCGAAGATAGCCAGTTGATCCATCTCAAGAAGCTGGAATTATACTCAAGACGGATGATCTCTCCTTCAATTCCTTCAGGGGCTTTTAGGGATTTCTTATGTTTTGTTTTATATTTTCTTTTGAGATGTTTTCATTTATTGTTATGAACTAAACCCTTAGATACCTGTGGGGATGAAACCTAAGATGAATCTTGTTATCGTTTGCTAAACTATATGATAAATATTTGACTTGTTCTTAATTATGTGTTCTTAATTCTTATGTTGATATTTTCGGGATATTAATTCAAGTATAATGTACTTAGGTGGAGGAGCAAAAGTCTCTGCCTAAGACTAGATCTAGCATAATTAAGCGGAGTTGATCGCACGCCTAGAGATAGGGTTACGAGATTTTGTCGGATTAGGGTGAAACCTAATATGGGAGTTCATAGATCGAGTTAATGCGATTCTAGGGGTTTTAATTAGAAAGAGATTTCAATTAATCAACCTAGGGTTAAACGTTAGTCGCCTCGAGAGAGGGATTAATATAACTTAGTGAATCTTACAGATCAAATCAAATGAATAAATCGTCTGGTTCAGAGTTAGATAACAAGTGAAGTCTAGGTGGATTCTTCCTTGGGTGTCGTCTTAATCAATTGGTTTTTCTTCCAAGTTATTTTCCCAAATTAATTCTTCTTTGTCTTAAAGTCTTTGGTTTATTAATTAGTTTATTTTAGCTTAGATAAACAATTCCCTTAATTCTTAGGCTAAATAATAAAAAAGAGAGTTAGTATTAGTACTTTTGGTTCCTTTGGGATTCCACATTCCGGTCTTGCCTTAACTATACTACTGTTCAATAGATGCGCTTGCCTCAAATCGTTGTCAGAGTTAGTTTCTAGGTTCGATCATCCATTACTAAAACTCCCTAAAACTTTAGTGATGACTTCGCAGTTTCAAAAGGTTCAAGGTGCTGTTAAGGAACAAACAAACTACTAGAGTTTTCTCCCCCCTTCACGTCTACCTAGTTCATCATGCTTATTTCTAGGGAGTTCATCCGTAATTCAGGAAGTTTCACCTCCTTCCCTCTCTTATGATTTTTTGCTTACATTGCTATTATCTATCTTTGTACATTGAGGACAATGTACATCTTAAGTGTGGGGAGGTTAATTATATCATTATTAGAAAATCCCTGAATTATGTCCTGTTCTTAAGTAACTTTCTCATATTACTATTAGAATAAAATTTTTATTGATTTATGATTGTTATTGATATGTTTTGGATTAAGTCATAGGTAATTGTGCATTGATGGTTTAAACTTTCAGATATTAGAGAATCAAGCATGGTAAGTCTATTTTCAGAATTAAAATTTCTAGAATGTTTCCCTAAATTTAAATATTATCTTGAAGTTTGAAATTTGCAAGGTTGACATTAAAAACCATAAATTTTGTGAGACTTTGAACCTTTTAGAGCATATATTTTTCTTGCTTACTTTATTATTGGTTATGACAGTGTCAATATTGATTTGTTATTCTAGAACTTGCTTCGATTATGCATATCAAGACCACACCCTTCATTTGATATACTGAGATGATAAAGGCACCTATGTTTTAACCCACTTATTCCATTAAAAACCTACCTTCATAATTAACCCCTAGTGAACCCCTTTGAGCCTAATAAAGCATTTCTTGACTCACCCATTAATATTAACCCAAAACCCAATTTTTGCTTCTCCTACTTTATTGACTCTTCTCTTGTCGAGATTTGATTTGATCAGTTGCCTAACTATATTCTTTAATTCAGTTGTTAAATTCGTCTTATTTTTTTAGACGATAAAAAAAAGTGGAAATATATATTACTAGTTCTATGTTATTTAAGCTTAAGCAGTTAATTTCACATTTTGAGAAGAAGCTCGTGTTATTTTTCAATTGTAATTATTCAATATTAGTTTATTTTTCTAGTTAGGTAAATTGTCAATTCAATCTCGATTCTAACCCTCTAATTCAACCTTTATCGACACCTTTAACCCGATCCCCGTTACAACCTTTTAAAGACCTTTTGATTTGTGTATCATCTCATTTTATAGTGGTGAAGATTTGATTTTCATACAAGCCTATGGTAATAACTTTTCATGTTTGACTTTTGAGTGCTTAATTTGAACCTTAAACACTTTGAGTGATTTCAGTGAACCTTTAGTAAGATGTCAATTCTTGTCGGTTTTGAATCAAAGGTAATTATTTAGATAAGGGGAAACACCTATGTTTTCATGCTATAAAATTTGTGACTTGAATTGTTTGAATCTTTAAGATTCTTTTAATTAAATTATCAATGTATGAATTACCTGTGAATTATGACAAGACATTATTGATGAGAATTATGAATTGAGGAAGTTTAATTTTAATTGTGAGTTGAGGATTTTGCTTGAGGACAAGCAAACGCTTAAGTGTGGGGATATTTGATAAACCATAAAAGTAACACATTTTAATCACGTGCTTAGCGTGTTTTTGGATGTTTATTTATAGAATTTGGTGAATTCAATGCTCCTAATCCTTTAAATTCATATTTCTATACTTAGGTGAGCATAGGGGAGCGAAAGGAACAGAAAATAAGCCAAAACCAGACAAAACGGGCCATCTTAAGGATCCACACGGCCAAAGCCCGCACCACACGGGCTGAACACATGCTTGTGTGAACCACACGAGCTTGACACATACCCGTGTGCCAGCCCGTGTCGATTGAAAGCCATGCAAATTCCCACACGGCCTGGGCCTCCTCAAACGGGTTGATCACATGCCCGTGTCCCTGTCGTACCCTACTTTGTTTTCACGCGGAAAAAGCCAATTTTTAGGGTTTCTGAGCCTTCTAAAGTCTATAAATACACATCAGAGGAAGACCTAAGGGAGGACGCGGAGGACGGAGAGTAGATCAAAGAAATTACTCGAAGGAAGCCATCAAAATCATCTAGAAGGCGGATTCACTCCAAGATTGAAGATCTCCATCAAGTTCTTTAGAAGTTTTTAGGTTCTTTATGTCTTGTTTTTTTCTTAATTCTATGATGTTTTCCTTTTACGTTCACTACACCAAATCAGACTTTTAGTGGCCTTTTTATTGGCGTTTTAAAGAAAAACGCCGCAAATATTACACAATCGTGGCGTTTGAAGGAAAACACTGCAAAAAAATGAACAATAGCCAAAAACGCTGCTAAAAAGGATATATAGCGGCGTTTTTTTTTGTAAACACCGCTAATGCTCCGACCTTTAGCGACGCTATTGAAAAAATGCCACTAATGCTCTGACTTTTAGCGGCGCTTTTGAAAAAACGCCTTGAATGCTCAAACCTTTAGCTTTGAAAAAACGCCGCTAATGCTCTGACTTTTAGCAGCGCTTTTGAAAAAACACCGCGAATGCTCAAACCTGTAGCGGCGCTTCTTCAAAAGCGCCGCTAATGCTCAGACCTTTAGCGGCGCTTTTGAAGAAACGCCGCTAATGCTCAGACCTTTAGCGGCGCTTTTGAAAAAACGCCACTAATGCTCAGACCTTTAGCGGCGCTTTTGAAAAAACGACGCTAATGCTTAGACCTTTAAAAGCGCCACTAATGCTCAGACCTTTAGCGGCGCTTTTGAAAAAAACGCCGCTAATGCTCCGACCTTTAGCGACGCTTTTGATGAAACGCCGCTAAATTTTTTCGTATTTTTTTCTTATTCTTGCTTTGAATTATATTTTATTTTGATAAATTCACTTATAAGCAATGAGAAAGTTAAGTTACTTAATTATGAAAAGTTACAAATTGCTAACTAAACAATTCAGAAGTTTTCATTTAAGTTACAAATTAAGCTATTAAAATTGATTTAGGGTTTAATGTTTAGTATGTTAATTTCATGGTGTAGGGTTTGTTATTTTGGTGTATGGGTTTAGTGTTTTAAAGTTTGTTGTTTGGGTTTATTGTATAGTGTTTAATATCTTAGTGTTTACTGGTATTAAGGTTTAAGTGTTAATTAGTGGTTAGGGGTTTAGGGGAAAATGGTTAATTGATTAGGGTTTTGGGTTTAGGGTTTATAGTTTATGGTTTATGGGTTTAGGGTTTGGGGTTTGGGGTGACATGGTTAATGTGTTAGGTTTTTGAGTTTAGGGTTTATGGTTTAGGTTTAGGATTTTAGGGTTTATAGTTTAGACTGTTAGCTATATGACCCAAAATCCCGAAACTGAAATCCCTCATGAGGGATTTATGGTTAATGTGTTAGCTATTAGAATATATGTTTTGTATTACACTAACATTGGCCACATGAAATCCCAAAAAGTTGGTCTCAGCTTATGGTTTAAGGTTTGCAGTTTAGAGTTTAAGGTTAGAGTTTAATGGTCTAAGATTTATGGTTTTGGGTTTTTTAGTTTGAAGTTTGTGTTTTGGTGTTTGTGGTTTAGGGTATAATATTTAGGGTCTTAGATTTAGGGTTTAGGGATTAATCTTGAGGGTTTAAGATCTTAGTGTTTAACGATATTAAGGTTTAAGTACTGGTAGTGGTTAGGGGTTAAGATTAAGGGTTTATGGGTTTAAGGGTTAAGTGTTAAGGGTTTATGTGTTAGGGGTTATAGTTTAGGGCTTATGGTTGAGTGTTTAGGGTTTATCCAGAGTCTAAGATTTAGGGTTTTGACTAAATGAGCCAAAATTGCAATAAAAGTTAAGCACTCTTTCATCTAGCCTCTTCTATTTATTATTTTACTAGTTTAATTATATTAATTAAAACGTAATATTTTTAATTTAATATTTAAAATCTTTACAAAAAATTAATAACACATAGAAAAAAATTGAAATAAATAACATAGAAAGTATATGTTAAAAATGAAAAAAATGAAAATACAATTATTTAAAATAATAATAAAGATATATGGGTATATATATGACTGATTTATTTTAAATTTATATATTAAATAATTTCTTATATAAATGCAAAAAAGATAATATTCGTATTATTATATTAAATTTACATTATAGTTTTAATTATTTAAACGTAAAAGAAATCATATATTAATTAAACTAGATTGCTTAAAACTCAATTTAAAAAAAAATTAATTTTATTGGCTAAGTTAAAAATAATTTCATTGTAAATTACTATTTTTTTACAAATAAGGTATATTGTTTGAAACAAAGCAAAATTAGTTTAAAAAGGAATTTAATAAAAAATAAAACTGTTAAAATTTATTAATATGAAAGAGATTAGTGGCGTTTTTGACAAAAAACACCGCAAAAAACTTAGCGAAAACGGTGTCGTTTCATGCATTAGCAGTGTTTTTACTGAAACCGCCACTAAAGGTCGTACATTAGCGGCGTTTTTGAAAAGCGCCATAAAATTTACTATTTAAACGATGTCGTTTTTACCATCCATCTGAAAACCCCTTATAAGCGGGACGCCATCGTTTTTTTTTTAAAATACAACAGCTTTAGTGGCGCTACTTGATAAACGCCTCTAAATGTCAGGCATTAGTGGCGCTCGTACAAAAACGCCACAAAATGTATTTTGCTTTTGACAAAACGTCACCGTTTGTTTCCTCAGTTTTTATCCCGAGTCATCCCCCTCTCCCCCCCCCAAACATAGAACTCCTAATCCCTAATTTCTCCCCAAATCCCCTACCGCTCTCATTGGAAATCTCGAGAACCTCTCTTCATTCTCTGTTTCCTTCGTGAAAGGTACGTACGATCCTAACTTCTGTTTGTGTTCTTTACTATTTCATTCATTGATTTTTGTTTTTCTCCGCTTGTAATTTGTAGATTTGTTTTTTATTCAAAAAATATGAAGTAATTTGTAGATCTGCATAGTTTTTTTTTTTTTTTTTTTTGCTTTAGATTTGGTTCGTCATATTTAACATCTGCGATTGCTACGTCAGGCGTCCCGACCAAGCCGAGCGCGTCATCGGCACACTTCTCGACTCCGTCCTCCCTAACGGCACCATCGATATCCGTCCTCCCTGACGGCACACTTCTCGAATCTTTTCCATTTGGTAATCTGCTTTACCGGAGGAAAATCCCAAGTCAAGTATGTTACTTAAACAACTTCAAATATTTAATCACTGTATTCATTTGTTTCTGAATTTTGTTAATTGTCTTAATCTTCTTTGTTCATTGTTATGTTAAGAACCCCCCACCACACTTATTCCTATGCGGCATGATTTTTGTGTGTTTTTAGTTGCTTATGTACGTAATGATGAGTTAATTTCCTTGTTTTGTTCTTATACTGTTTATAAATTCTGATATGTAGCTGCTATGCTGAAAGTGTTTATAGCATGCTTGGATACCTTCTAAAATTTTGTTATTGGGGCATTCTTAATTGTTGGACTGGTTGCATAAATTACTTTCTGAAATCCGGTTTTTAAAGGTTAGACATAGAACTGCCATCTTATATAGCCTTTCACTTTTTATCTCTTTTAAGAAAATCATTAGTTTGTTCCTCTTCTTATTTCCCTACTTAAATCACATTTTTCATTTCTTCTCGGCTAGCTAGATGGTTTGGATTTTGATTTGTCATTATAACCTCTTTTCAAAATAAGGGATTGTTCACGCCTACATATAGGCGTACCATTGGCTCATTGCTGACACATGCAAAATTATGGTCATGAACTCACTATGTATCACTTTGATAAACATAAGCAGGAAATGCATGAGATGTATTTGATTGTTTTACTAAAATTGATTGAATTTGGTAATTATATTTTATGAAACTTGAAAATTAGTCTAAGTAGGTAATACAATTATACTTTCCTCCTAAATTAACATTACAATTTTTTGTTTAGAAAATTATAAGCAGCAAATTAGTTAGCAATCGGCATTCTAAATTTATGTGTTTATTAATAGTTGGACTATATATAGATTATTGTAAAGGACATGAACACAATATACATATGTGTATGTATAATAAAAGTAATAGATATTAAAAAAAAGTGATATAAAATAAGAATACTAATTTGAATATATGTGTAATACATATACATATATTTGTATAAAATTTGATATTAGTGTTTAATAATGTATGTGAATAGACTTTTGTTTTAATAAATTTCATACGTATTTGTTACAGATTTGTATTGAGAAAGGTATCTGTACTTTGCAAGTGAGTAGAATTGAAGAGGACTTAGTTCGACTACTGAATTGACTATTTTTCTTTCAGTCAAATAATGTGAGTATTAGATTTTAGTAAATAGCATTATTAATCAATAGCACTTGTTCATTCATATGTTGTTTGTATTTCAGTTACTGCTTCCTACTGCTCTTGCAACTATTGGATTTGATTTCTTGGTAATAACTTAACAGGTATATATGCTGTTGGATTGGATTTGTTGGTAATTCATATACTGTTTATTATCCTGCTTGGTTGGTATATATGTTGTTTGTTATACTGCTGTCTAAAAAAAAAATATTCAAAGTATATAGGCTGGAAACCTAACGGGTTGCCTTATATCTCATTGTAAGATATAATGGATCCTCCCTAGGTGTAACAATGCCACGTATGATGAATCTTCAAAAATGTCTGCCCAATTTGTTGTTTACTATCCTGCTTGGTTGGTATATATGCTGTTTATTATATTGTTGTTTATTATAGCATGATGATTTTGGTAGTGATTAAGCTTCCGATATTTTATGAAAACAACATTGGTTTATAATTTGATACCAACATCTTAAATATTCGAATATGCTAAAATTAAATTTCTTTTTAGAAATCGATTTTGTTTTAGTCAAACCCCCAACATAAAATTCTTAAAATGGTTTTTTCATTATTTAAATATATTTTCATATAAAAATCAAATTACTAATTTTTTATATTAATGTTTGATTTTAATATTTAATATTTTCAATGTTTTCCAAAATGGTAATAATATTTTGTTATCAATATAATAATAATATTGATCATTATTTAAATACATTTTATTATAAAAAAATAAATTCTTTTTTTTAAAAGAAGTAATTTAAAAACTGTTTAAATTTAACATCACACCAAATTTTGATTATAAAAAAACATATAATAACATTTTCCAGCCTACCTCAAACGAAAAACTAAAACCAATTAATATTTAAAAAAAACTACAATGTAATGCATGCCATATATGTTCACACATCAACTGATTCTCGATTTGAAATTTTAATTTAACTTACATAATACATAATACATAACTTACATAAAATTATTTAACTTACATAATACATAACTTACATAGCTTTCATCAAATTATTTAACTTACATAATACATTACTTACATAACTTACATAACTTACATAATACATAACTTATATAATACTTGTATAGATAAAAAAAAAAGATTCAAAATATATAGGCTGGAAACCTGACGGGTTGCCTTATATCTCACTGTTAGATATAATGGATCCTCCCTAGGTGTAACAATGCCACGTATGATGAATCTTAAAGAATACATAATTTACTTAATTTTAAGATCAAATTTCATAACTTACATAATTTACATAACTTACATAGTACTCAGTTATATATATGATCATATCATTACTTACATAAATTATAAATTAACAATTTAGCCGTGTAATAACATTGTCAACTTTAGACTTCAACAACTACGAAATGGATAGGAGTTGGATGAAATTGTCAAGGGTAAGCAACGGCTATCGAAATGGAGTAGAAACTTTTCTGAATTTCGCATTTCAAAATGCAAGCCAAGAGAATATGATTCTTTACCCGTGTAAGAAGTGTTGCAATATCAATTGGCATTATCGTGAAGTTGTCTACGAACATCTTGTTGTTGATGGCTTTGTCCGGGGGTACAAAAAATGTTTTTTTCATGGAGAGTGTACATCTAGTGGAGCATCTTCATCGATGAATCTGAGTTATCCTCACAGTGCTTACAATCAGAATGTTAGAGATGATAACATGGAAGGCATGTTGCGGGATGCTTTTAATATGCGTAGTGATGGTTTCGAGTCATTTCCACCTGACTTGGGTGCAACCGATGATTATAATTTTGGTGGAAATACTTTCACCGAAGGGGGAAGAAGTGTACCTGATGAACAGCCAAATGAAGAAGCGGCGAGGTTCTACACGTTACTTGGTGAAATGAATGAAGAACTGTACGAGGGATCAAAATTTTCCAAACTGTCATTCTATATTCGTCTTTTTCACTTGAAATGTTTGGGAGGGTGGACCGAAAACTCGTTGACAATGCTGTTAGAGTTTCTGCAAGAAATGTTCCCGTTTGCAAAAATCCCTCGATCTTTCAAAGACATGAAGAAATTGATAAAGGATTTGGGCCTTGGGTACAACAAAATTCATAGTTGCCCAAATGACTGCATGTTGTATTGGGGCGACCGGATAAACCAACAGTGCTGTCATGTATGCGGTCAATCCCGATAGATTAATAGAAATACAGAGGATGGTAACGAGGATGAACGGGATACACAGTCAAGGAAGCAACCAATTAAGATTTTGCGGTATTTTCCGCTAATACCAAGGCTTCAACGGCTTTTCATGTCGTCGAAGATAGCCAAATCAATGACGTGGCACCATGATGGGCGAGCCGATGATGGACTGTTAAGGCATCCTGCAGATTCTTTAGCTCGGAAATCATTTGACTCAAAATTTCCAAGCTTTGCAAGCGATCCTCGGAGTGTGAGGCTGGGGCTAGCAGCTGATGGATTTAACCCTTACAAAATCATGAGCACTGCGTACAGTACTTGGCCGGTGGTGCTTGTTCCTTATAATTTACCTCCGTGGGTTTGCATGAAATAATCATCCTTTATCTTCTCTGTGATTATCCCTGGAGAGAAAGGGCCCGAGAATGATATTGACATATATTTGCAGCCACTTATTGAAGAGTTAAAATAATTATAGGCTGGTGTTGAGACATACGATGTGTTGAGAAAGGAGAACTTCAATTTACGTGTGGCTTTGATGTGGACTATTAATGACTTCCCGGCGTACGCCAATTTATCTGGTTAGAGTACTAAGGGACGTTATGCTTGTCCTTGTTGTGCTGCGTAGACATGTTCGCAATGGTTATATAATGGGAAGAAATTCTCTTACATAGGGCATCGTCGGTGGTTACCGAAAAATCATAGATTTAGATTTCAGAGTACTCAGTTTGACGGTACTGAAGAGTTCGGAGAAGCCCCTTCGCAGACCGGTGGATCCGAAATATTGTTCATGTTGAAAGATATGAATTTCATTTATGGGAAGATGAATCAACCGGCCAACCCGCAAAGAAATAGAAGATCAAGGGATGAATCTGATGATTAATCTGACGATGAAGATGATCCTAATGAGGCGGACTTGTGGAAAAAAAGAAGTATTTTTTTGAGTTGCCTTATTGGGAGCATCAGATATTACGCCATAATTTTGATGTCATGCACATTGAGAAAAATGTCTGCGAGAACATCATTGGGACTATTTTGAATGTCGATGGAAAATCGAAAGACAATCTTCAAAGTCGACTTGATTTAGTCCAAATGGGAATTCGGTGTGAGCTTCATCCCCAAGCACTTCCGAATTTGAAATATCGGTTGCCGCCTGCTATTTTTTCAATGTCGAAGACAGAGAAAGAAGTGTTCTGTATGGTGTTGAAGGATATAAAGGTCTCGGATGCTTATGCATCAAATATATCTTGATGTGTGAGTCTTAAAGATCGAAGACTATATGGCTTAAAATCACATGACTACCATATCTTGATGCAAGACTTACTGCAAGTTGCTATGCGGTGTTGTATGTCGAAAAAGGTGACGTCTTACGTAATTGAACTGTCCAATATAATGAAAGGCATTTGTGGTAAAGTTTTGGATGTTCAAGAACTTGAGACACTACAAGATCGAGCCGCACTGACTTTATGCAATCTGGAGAAGATCTTCCCGCCTGCCTTCTTCACAATTATGGTGCACTTATTAATTCATCTCCCGCGTGAAGCAATACTTGGTGGACCCATTTTCTATCGATGGATGTATCCCATTGAAAGGTATTAATTTATTTGCAAATTATTCCTTCATTCACCTAAATGCCATTAGTTGCAACTTTTAATAATGTTCTATACCGTGTTTAGGTTCCTATCCAAATTGAAGTCTTACTGCCGTAATAAACGTTATCCGAAAGGATCAATTGCCGAAGGCTACTTGGCAGGGGAATGTATGACTTTTTGTTCGAGGTATTTGGAAGATGTTGAAACAAGAATGAACAGACCAAGTAGAAATGCTGGGCTCACAGATCATAACTTCGCCGAAACTTATTTATTTCAAAGTTTCGGAGAACCAATCGGCAAAGTCGAAATTGCAGAATTAGATGATAGATCGTGGGTCCAAGCACATCGATATGTTCTTTTTCATCATGAGTCAATGGAACCATTACGCAAGTAAGTTGTAAAGTTTGATAAATATTCATCAATTATAATTTGTCTGTCTTCTAACAAAATAAACCTTTTTTTTAACGTAGTGAGTACAAACAAATATTGAGAGCTCGTTCACGGTCCCAACAATTACAACAACTAGAAATTAATAAGTTGTTCACAGAATCATTTCATGAATGGTTAAGCCAAACGGTATGTAATTGAAGTTTTCATTGTCAAGTAATAATATTTTCACATAACATTTATAATTACTCAATTTACTTTCGATTCAATAGGTTTGGAGTCGAAATGAAGTAAATGATGAAGTTAAATGGTTATCGCAAGGTCCAAATAGAATAGTGAAAAGATATAGTGCATTCCTCATCAACAGATTCAAATTTCATACAAAGTATCGCGAGAGATTGAGGAGAACCCAAAATTGTGGAATTGTTGTTAATTCTTCAATTACAAGTTATGCTAGTGCTAGGGACAATAATCCTGTCGAGGGGAATGTGGAGTATTACGGACTTCTTACTGACATAATTGAGTTGGATTATTATGGCAGATGGAAAGTTGTCTTATTTCGAGGAGATTGGGCCGATGTGAATACGGCTCGCGGAATTAAAAACGATCAATATGGTTTTACAATGGTGAATTTTTCTCAATTGATTCACTCTGGAGAACAATTGATGGACGAGCCGTATGTATTTTCTTCTCAAGTGAAACAAGTTTTTTACTTAAAAGATCCAACTGATGAGGGTTGGTACGTTGTACTCCTGAACACCCCTAGAGACTTGTTTGACATGGGCAATGGAAGTAGAGATGACATAGTCGAAAGATCAGAAACTCTGCCTTTTCCAGAACAAAACTTAAATGAAAATATCCCTAGTACTAGTTAACAATTTCAATGGGTTCGTCGGGTTGTGGACGAAGATATTTACGAAATATGATGTAGTAAGATTTTACGATTTATTATTTATATGTAATATTATAATTTTAATGTTGGTCATGTTATATAATTTGACTATTTTAAATATCCTATTATTGTTGTTATTTGTTACTAAAATTTTGAACTATTTTATGTGTATTGCAGGAAAAATGCCTAGAAGACGATTACGAGATTTGAATATTGTCCACGATACTCTAAATCTAGAAGAAGCAAATAGTGAACAGCAAACAGTTGTTGGATCTTCTAGTCTGCCGGACATAGATGACGAGCCTGGAGAATTTGAAAGTAATGTTAAGTTTATTTTACATGCATGTTGAATTTTATTATTGATTCATTTTTCAATTTTAATATAATAATATATCATTTTTCAGCTGAAGGTGGTGGGACGCGCAGAGGTCGGGGACGTACATTACTTAAAGATTTATACGACTTAGAGCCTACCGATCGTGTTAAAGTAAGGAGAAACAATCATGGCCAGCCTATTGGATCTGAAGCTCGACTGTTAGCAGGCTATTTGGGCATTATAGCACGAAATGCCAATATGTTGCCCATTAACTACGAATCATGGCATCACATGCCTGATGCCAACAAAAATCAGGCTCTCGATAATATTAAGGTAACAAAACGTGAATGTAATTTATAATACTTTAATTTAACTTTCATTTATATTAACTTTTTAAACTTTTTTTCTTCAGGGTAGATTTACTTTAGAGGTCTCTGATGACTATGTTAAGAAGACATTGGGTAAAAAATAGAGAGATAATAAAAACACGCTAAAAAACAATATTTTAAGAAGGACATACGCCTCGACGAAAAATTGCGAAATGTCCTGCCAGGAATGTTGAGGTACCAATGGGAAGATCAAGTTAGATTCTAGAATTCAAAGAAAGGAGAGGTATTACGTACTTGTAATGAAACACCCCACACCCGGCCCACGAGCCTGAACCGGATCTGGTTTGTTCCTTAAGTGAACCGGTTTTCAAGTTCTTTGTTACTTAGGGAAAAGTTGTATAATTTTTAGAAAAATGTTGTTGTGGATTGGGCTAAGATTGGGAACCCATTTAATCTATTTGAAAATCCAATTTTTATTAAGGTGACAAAATAATTTTTAAGGTTTATTTAAAAAAAATATATCACTTAAACTTTAGTCATAAATAGTTCGTAACATAATAGTTATAAGCAAAGCAAAAGAAGGAAAAATCCACTGGGCCTTATGGCCTTATTACATCAAGTAAAACCCAAAAATAAAATTAAAGGTACTAAAAAAAATAAAGTCCAAATTAAATATAATCTTCAAATGAAGCATGGCCACCTCAAGGTCTACCGTCCCGGTCCGTCACTGTTCATCACCTGAAAAATATTCCCCAACGGGGTGAGTTAATGGACTCAATGTGTACACAACACTAACATTCAACAAATTAGGCATACAAGTTCATATCAAGTTCATATTCATATAGAAATAAATGATGCAACCCAAAACCAAGCCTATTTGACCATCCGCTACACACCACCCGTACCTGCCAGTCACACCGTGGGGACTACTAAGTCAACCCTCCATCCGCTACACACCATCAAAGGCAGTCGCTGCAGTCGACGTGTTCATCGCCCATATCATTTGTGTCATTAGACACCATATTCAAATAATGTAACCGAAGTTACCAAATTCAGATAATGTAACCGAAGTTACCATATTCAGATAATGTGACCGTAGTCACCATATTCAGATAGTGAGACCGAAGTCATCACCTTCACTTCCCCTTTCACAAGTATCCCGAATGCCCAAATATTTTATAACATATATAACATACTTATTTCTCATTCATGTTACTAATCACATGTTCAAAATATATCATATTCGTAATCCTATCAGAAGTAGGAAACGTACCTGAATACCTCTTACCACATCTGTGGTACTTAGCCATATTCACATTCTTATGCATGATCACATATTAAAATATTTGCCATATGATATATCGAAAGTTAGTGTGAGCACACACCTGATTTGCTTCATAGATTTCCTTGAAATCCCGAAGAACGATCTACCGATCTAGGTCTTTAATTCCTATGTACGGCCCATCATATAAACACATTAATACCCTTTTCGGTTGTAAAACCAAATCCTAATTGGAATAGTGTTACCAACACTTACCTTGTTTGCCGATTTGAAAGATTGGTGATCAAATCCCGAAGATTTGTGTTCTTCTCCCTTGAAATTGGCTAACTATTAAATCCATTTATTTGTTTAGTCCCTGGTTAAAACAAATAGATCTAAACATTTAAGAGAGAGAACCTTGGCCGATTATAACCACTTACCTTATGATGAGATTCTCAAAATCGATTCCTTGCTCCCTTAGTGATGTCGAAATTCCTATAATTCATATGTTAGATCTGATCTAACTTTAATAAATAAAATTTGGCCTTTGGCCGAATGTGCCTCACCTTAAATTCCTTGAATCTGAAATCTCGAAACTCTTCCTTTGATATTCGGCCAAGAGACATAAAAGGGGTTATTTCCTAGATCTTGATTAAAAGAATTAGAAGAACAAGAATTAATTGTTCTTACCTTAATACCTTGATCCTTATATTTGGTAATTGTAGAAACCTGAGAGATCCTTGTAGATTCGGCCATGAACAAAAATAGAGATTAGGCCCTTCTCTTTCGGAAAATAAAAAAGAAAGGAACTTGAATAGCTTAACCTTACCTTAATGTCTTCAATTGATTGCTTCCTTGCCTAGAGTCACAGAGATTCGGCTATGGAGTTTTAATCAGAGATCAAAGAGTGTTTTGGCTCGACAATAGCAAAGGAGAGGAGAAGAAAAGATGGAGTTTTGCTTAGGAAAAATTTCGGCAGAGAGGAAGAGGGCTAGAGAATTTTCGGCACACTTAGGGAAAAGATGAGAGAATAGCCTAACTCTCCTCCTTTAGCCGAAATTACTTAGCAAAGAGTCCTTGACTTGGCCACCAATCTTCCTTGTGATAATATTATCTCTTTTATTTAAAAATAAAAGTGTTTAATCCATCATTTATCTCCTCAATTATCTTATTAAAAGAAAATCCTTTATTTATCACTTATTATTCACATATTTATGAGAATAAAACACCTCTATTTCTAGAAACCAGTGCCGTCCACCTCAGCCTTCTGGAAGCAAAAATAAAACCTTCATTATTTGCTTTCCAAGTGACTCGAACCCAGGCCCATTTCTCTTGCATATGGTGCCATTTCTCTAAGCCCTAAGTGACATTTGCAGGCCACTTTTCCAAGCCTGTTTGTGTGTCAAATTTTACCAACTTTTACTTTTAAGGCCCCCTTGCCTTAATTTCCTATTTTAAACTTTAAAACTTGACATTTCTTGATTATTTCTAAGTTTCCTAAAATTTTCGATCGGCTCTGTAACTTGTCATTTTTCTTACATTTCCAAAAATGTTCAGGTTTCCAAATATGTTTCAGGTTTCCAAAATGTTCAGGTTTCCAAAATGTTTCAGGTTTCCAAAATGTTTCAGGTTTCCAAAATGTTTCAGGTTTCCATTTCCATGCATTTCTAGGTTTCCAAAATATTCAAAAATTTATTCATAATACTTAAGACTTGTCACTTCGTACAATTAAACCGAAAATGCATAGGCCCTTCCTAGGATGTTACATGTAAAGTCTTATAAAATTTTCGGTTTATCGTATTTACTATATACATAATTCAAATTCCATTATGTATGACCGTGAGCGAGTTGGAACAAGCAGCAGACAGAAACAAAAAATTTACGCACACGGCAGGTTCCAGAAGTTTTGCTTGTGTAGCTGAGGCCGAGGTATTATAATTTATTATTTCTTTCAAATATTAATGATTTTATACTATTAAATTATATTTTTTCTGCTATAATGTAGGAAGCTTCGTCTGGTCAAAAAGTTGGACGCCTTCAGCTTTTTGACATTACGCATAGGAAGAAGGATGGATCTCCGAAGACATCCGAAGCTGCAGAAATTTTGGTATTTTTACTTAATAATTGATTTATTATATATATTTATAATGTTTAATTATAGTACTTTAATTCATCGTTTGTAGTTTTAATTTTATAATTTTAAGTTATGTTGCATTCCTTTTTATTATATATTTCGTTTCTAACTCTTTCGTTGATTTATTAGGATAAACTAAAGGAGAAGAAGGCGGAGTATGAAACGGTTGCTTCGAGTGATAGTTCTGTTAATCTCGAGGAGATTGATAACAGAATTATTACTGATGTTTTGGGTCCTGAAAGGTACGACTGCTTCGATTGATAGTTCTGTTAATCTTGAGTATATTTATAACAAAATTATCACTAATGTTTTGGATCTTAAAAGGTATGGTCGGGTTCGATGTCAAGGATCTGGGGTTACCCCGACCCAATATTTTGGATCCGGCTCCCAACAATACATGCCTTCTGGGAGTCAATCTCGTGCTGAAGTTCAGAGACTAAAAGACCAGATAGCTCAAATGGAAGGGAGCAGAGCTGAGCAAATTTCTAAATTTAGAGCGGAGGCAGCAGCGAGGGAGGCAGAGCAGAACATAAAGTATGAAGAACTCCAGCTACAACTTCAGACTATGATGAAGATGTTCCAGCAGTCGCAGAGGCCGCCATCCTAGACATTTGTTTTCTTGTTGTAAGATGATTTTTAACATTGTTACATTTAACATTATTGTAAGAATTGTTTGAATTATACTTCATTTATTAATGTATATCATATATCTTTTATTAAATTTGAAGTATCGTTTAGATTTAGTGCTTTTAGTGAGATTTAAATGTTTTATTTGCTGTCTTGAGTTGAAATTATATGCAATCGCTGCTGTTTTTGGTTTGTTTTAATACAGGGAGGGTAGGATATTGGAGAAAATGAGCAATGCAAATCTGTGGAAATTAGCTGCTTTTTTTTTTTGAAAAGCGTCGCTAAAAGTCCATACCTTTAGCAGTGTTTTTTCAAGAAGCGCCACTAAAAGTCCATACCTTTTGCGGCGTTTTTTTGAAAAGCGCCGCTAAAAGTCCCCACCTCTAGCGGCATTTTTTCGAAAAGCGCCGCTAAAATCCCCTACCTTTTGTGGCATTTTTTTGTAAAGCGCTGCTAAAAGCCCCTACCTTTTGCGGCGTTTTTTGAAAAGCGCCGCTAAAAGCCCATACCTTTTGCGGCGTTTTTTGAAAAACGCCGCGAAAAGCCCCTACCTTTTGTGGCATTTTTTGAAAAGCGCTGCTAAAAGCCCCTACCTTTTGCGGCGTTTTTTTGAAAAGCGCCGCTAAAAGCCCCTACCTTTTACGCGCTGCTAAAAGTCTTGACTTTTAGCGGCGTTTTTCACAACAAACGCCACTAAATTGTGCGGCGCTTTCTTTAGCGGTGCTATTAGTGGCACTTAAAAATGCCGCTAAAAGCAAAAAAAAACGCCACTGAAAGTCTGTTTTAGTGTAGTGGTTATGAACTAAACTCGCTAAATACCTAGGGAGGATGTAACCTAGATGAATCTTATTATTGAATAAATTTGAATTACATGATAAATACTTGATCTTGTTCTAAATTATGTGTTCTTAATCCTTGTTTTGATGTTTTCAGGAATATTAATTCAAGTTTAATGTGTAACTTCCTAGATTAGGAGTTATGCGTTCGTGCGTAATTTATGAGATAGTGGGCTCAGTTGGTGTGTTGGATGTGTTCTGAGGAGTTTTAGGAACCTTAAGATGTATGGAAATGTATGGAAATGTAAGGAAATGCATGGAAATGTATGGAAATGTAAGGAAATGTATGGAAATGTATGGAAATGTATGGAAATGTAGGGAAATGTGTTGGAAATGTCTTGTCTTGGAAATGTGAGGAAATGTCCTGGAAATGTAAGGAAATGATTTAGAAATGTTGAGTTTAAAGGAGGCAAACGAACATTTTTGGAAACTTGGAAATGTAAGGAAATGATAAGTTTTAAAGTTTAAAAAGAGGAAATTAAGGCAATATGGCCTTAAGAAAATTTATGGAGGAAATATGACATGAAATTGGGCTTGTAAAAGTGGCCTGGAAATTCCACTTAAAGGCTTAGCATGTGACGCCACCTACATGTACAGTTGGGCCATGGTTCGAGTCACTTAGGAAGCAAAATAAAGCTTTTATTTTTGCGGCAACAAGAGGAAGAGATGGACGGCTTGGGGAGTCTTTGGGAGGAGTTTAAGATGAGGTTTTATTCTTATTAAAATTCGGCTAAAAGGGGTGATAAATGTGGATATTATTTCTTTTATTTTGATAGATAAGGAAGAGATAAAAGAGGATTATTATTAGTATTATTTTATTAGGAGATAAGAGATAAATATTGGATTAAGTTTTGTTGATAATTAAAGTGATAATTAAAGGGATAAAGCTATCAAAATAGAAGAGTGGTGGCCAAGTAAGGGACTCTAGCCTAGTAAATTCGGCTATAAAAGGAAAAGAGAGGCCATTCAACATTATTTTCTATTCTTTGAAAGCCTCTGTCGAATTCTCTTCACCAAATCTTCTTCTTCTTCTTTTATTTTTGCCAAGCCGAAATACCTTGTGTTCTAGCCGAATCCTCCATCTTTATTCTTCCTTCTCTTTTCTTTCTAATCCCTCCAAAAGCCGAAAGCTTGCTAAGATCAAGGCCATAGCCGAATAGTTTGAGACTTCAAGCAAAGGAACTGTCGATATCTAAAGTAAGGGTAAGATCTCATTCGGTTTCATCCTTTTTCTTTTAAGATTTGCCGAAATCTAGGACTAACCCCATTAATATCTTGTTGTCGAAACCTTGAAGAGATCTTTCGGGATTTACTAAGTGTCGACTACAAGGAAGGAGAAGTTCTTTTCCCGAAGGTACACCATAAGCCGCGTGTTCCCTAATTATTCGGTGAGTTTCGGGATTTAAAATCCACAAGGTAGGTGTCTATAACATTCGGCCAAGGCCTATTTTGGATATCTAGATCTATTTCTTACTTTGTTTAAAAGCCGAAACTAACCTATGATGTGACTTAATGTTTGGCCGAATGCAAGAAGGTGTACAACAAAGTTTTCGGGATTTGACTATAGTCAATTCGACACCTAGGTAAGTTTTAGTGTACTAATCCTACTAGGATTTGGATTTATGGCCGAATAGTTCTTTACTAAGTATTAAATGATTGATTAAATGTAGAGATCTAAGATCTAAGGCATTAGATCAAGCTTTTCGGGATTTGGATTGGAAACCTTAAGCGAATCAGGTGTGTACCCCACACTAATTCTTAATAAGTTTATGGCAATATTTAAATATGCATGTATGTTATAAGAATGTGAATATGGCTAAGTACCATGCTATGGTACAAAAGTACTCAGGTACGTTTCCTACTCCTACTAGGATTATGAAATATGTTTTGTGTAACATGAGAATAATGATAAGAATGTGAAGGTACCGATGTGAATGTGACTATGCCTGTGGAAATGTGATTGATTGCCTTAATAACATGTGCATGCATTTATTATTATGCCACTATTACTTGTTGCATATGCATGGGTTGGGATATGAAAGAAGGTACGGGTGTACTTCGAGTACGTGGTTTGATGTTAGCCTTGAGCTACATCGTGGATTGACGTTGACTGAGGTCACGTCGTGGATTTATTTGCGATTAAGTTCGCGTGGTTTGATGAGTAGCTCTGTGCCTCATCGTGGTTGATGTAGGCTATGTGCCATATCGTGGTTGATGAGTGACTATGTGTCCCATCGTGGTTTTGGTGTTAGCTACGGCTACATCGTGGATTGGCGCTGACTGAGGTCGCGTTGTGGATTATTGTGCTTAATTGCACGTGGACGGCATTGATTGCCTTTGGAGTGAAAAGGAGAGGGTGATTTGTTAATCCCCTGGTGTGTGGTAGGCTGGATACGGGGGTATGTAGAGGATGGACCCTAGGTTGGGTTGGGTGCACTTTGCATATTATATCTGATATGAATATTTAATGTGGAAATGGGCCAAGCCCAGTTAATATGTGGATTATTAAGAAAAGGGCCAAGCCCAGTATATGAATGTGGATCAGTGTGGAAATGGGCTAAGCCCAGTATGTGGAAATTATGTGGTTAACTACCCTATTATAAGAATGTGATATGGTTATGGGCCAAGCCCAATAAGTGAGCACATGTGAATAAGTTGCATTACTATTTGCTATATGGGTTATTATATGGTTTGATATGTATGGTATGCCTAAATCTATTTGGACTTAGTGCTGTATACACATTGAGTCTGTTGACTCACCCCGTTGGGGAACTTTTTCTTCCAGGTGATGATCAGTAATGGACCGGGTCGGCAGGAGCTTAAAGGTGGCCATGCACAGCAAGGAAAATTTTATTATTTGGACTTTTATTCTATTTAAGCATTTTAATTTATTTTTGGGAATTATTTGATGTAATAAGGCCATAGTTGAACTGTTTTATTTTTTTATTTTGTTATGAATTTTTATCAGTTAAAAGATTAAGTATATTTATTTTAAAACAAACCCTAAATGTTTTGTCACCTAAAGTAAAAGATTTTTAATATAATAAACTTGTTTTCAATTCAAGCCCAACCCAAAACATTTTTTCTTTCAAAACACACAAGTTTTTCCTAAGTAACAAAAGAATTTGAAACGGTTTACACCGGGGAACATACCAGATCCGGTCAAGGCTCGTGGGCCGGGTTTGGGGTGTTTCATAATGTGCTTATTCAATGGAGCAAAAGTCCCTATTGAAGAGAAGATCCAACATAATTAAGCGGAGTTGATTGCAACCCTAGAAATAGGATGACATAAATCTGCCGGATTAGAGTCAAATCTAATAAGAGAATCCATTTATCGAGTTAATGTGACGATAGGGGTTTTAATTAGAAAGAGATTTCAATTAATCAACCTAGAGTCAGTTGTTCTTAGTCTTGAAAGAGATATTAACATAATTTAGGGATTTCTACCAATCAAGTCAAGTGAATAAATCACTTAATTCAGAGTCAGAATAATAAGTGAAGTCTAGGTGGATTCTTCCTTGGGTATTGTCTTTATTCATTTGATTATTTTCTTCACTTTCTTTCGCGTTCATAGTCATTTAGTTAGTCAATTAGTTAGTTAATTTTAGATTAAAAATAAATCCCCTTAATTATTAGGCTAGATAATAAAAAGTTAGTTATTACTAGTAATTTTAGTCCTTGAGGATACGATATTTCGGACTCACCATAACTATACTACTGTTCGATAGGTGCGCTTGCCTTTGTCAAAATATTAGTTAGTTTCGAGTCCATAATTGTCTTATTGCATCTTCAAGCTCCCATGTAGCCTCTTCCACTCCATGTCGATGCCACAACACTTTAACTAACGGAATTCTCTTATTTCTCAATTCTTTCACTTCACTAGCTAAGATATGGATCGGTTCTTCTTCATAGGTCATATCATATCGGGTTTCAATCTTAGACAGAGTAATCACATGTGACGGATCAGATCTGTATCGACGGAGCATTGACACATGAAATACATTATGTATCTTTTCTAGCTCAGGTGGCAACAACAATTTATACGCAACTGGCCCAATGCGTTCGATGATTTCATACGGTCCGATGAACCTCGGACTCAACTTGCCTTTACTTTTGAATCGAAGAACTTTCTTCCATGGAGACACTTTCAGAAACACTTTATTGCCGATCTCAAATTTGATATCTTCTCGTTTCAAATCTACATAAGATTTCTGACGGTCAGACGCTATTTTCAGACTGTCGGTATCTTTTATCAAATCAACCCCATGTATTTTATTTTCACTAAGCTCAGTCTAATATAGAGGTGTTCGACATTTACGTCTGTACAAAGCTTCATAAGGTGCCATTTTAATGCTCGACTGAAAAATATTGTTATACGCAAATTCGATAAATGGCAGGTATTGTTCGCACGTACCATCAAATTCAAGAATGCAACATCTTAACATATCCTCAAGAATCTGAATGATTCGCTCGGATTGACCATCCGTTTGGGGGTGAAAAGCTGTACTGAAATGCAATTTCATGCCTAAAGCTTCTTGTAGTTTCTTCCAGAACCGTGAAGTGAACCTCGGATCTCTGTCAGACACAATTGACAATGGCACTCTGTGCAATCTCACAATATCAGAAATGTAAAGCTTGGCTAATCTATCAAGTGAGTAATCAGATCGTACCGGAATAAAATGGGCGGATTTCGTTAATTGATCAACTACGACCCAGATTGCACCTTTCTTTTTCGGAGTCAAAGGCAATCCAGAAACAAATTACTCTATCTCATTTCCACTCAGAAATCAGAATCGGTTGTAGCAAACCAGATGGAACCTGATGTTTAGCTTTTACTTGCTGACAGACTAAGCATTTCTAGACAAAATCAGAGATATCTCTTTTCATACCTAACCACTAATAATGTTGCTTTAAATCATGATACAACTTTGTACTTCCCGGATGAACAGATAGATAACTGTTATGTGCTTCATTCAAAATCAACTGAATCAACTCTGGTTTTCTCAGAACACAATTTCTATCTCGAAACCTTAAGCAATCATCAACATCAACTCGAAATTTAGAATCAGAGTTCAAATCACACTGAGCTCATTTTGCTATCATTTCATTATCAACTTTCTGAGCATCACATATCTATTGTAAAAATATCAGTTTCACTTTCAATTCAGTTAACTCTGAACCATCATCAGACAGATCTAAATGAGCATTCATTGCACGTAATGCAAACAATGATTTTCGACTTAAAGCATCAGCAACAACATTAGCCTTTCCCGGATGATAGTCAATCACTAACTCGTAGTCTTTTAACAACTCTAACCATCGGCTTTGTCTCAAATTCAGATCTTTCTGGGTCATCAGATACTTCAAACTTTTATGATCTAAAAACACATGGCATTTCTCACCAAAAAGATAATAACGCCAAATCTTTAATGCAAACACAATCGCAGCTAGCATAAGATCATGTGCCGGATAGTTCTTTTCATGTGGCTTTAATTGTCTCGAGGCATAAGCTATGACATTACCTTCTTGCTTTAGAACGCATCCCAACCATTCGATGATGCATCACTGTAAATCACAAATTCTTTACCCGATTCTGGTTGTACCAAAACTGGAGCTTTAGTCAACAGAGTTTTCAACTGATCAAAACTTTTCTGACATTTATCAGACCATTCGAATTTCACATCTTTCTGAAGCAATCTAGTCAACGAAGTTGCAATCATCGAAAAACCTTTTACGAATCTTCGATAATAACCAGCAAGTCCCAGAAAACTAACTTCACGTAGCTAGAATACACATTTGCTGAATTTTGCATACAATTGCTTATCCCGCAAAGTTTGCAAAACAATTCTTGGATGCTCAGCATGCTCAATTTCATCACGTGAATAAATCAAAATGTCATCAATGAAAACAACAACAAATTGATCTAAATGCAGTCTGGAAATTCTATTCATCAGATCCATAAAAATAGCAGGAGCATTCGTTAATCCGAAAGGCATAACTAAAACTCATAATGCTTGTACCTCGTTCTGAAAGCAGTCTTCGGTACATCTGATTCTTTGACTCCCAGCTGGTAGTAGCCCGATCTTAGATCTATCTTTGAAAACACAGTGGCTCCTTTTAGCTGATCAAATAAATCATCAATTCTGGGCAAAGGATATTTGTTCTTTATAGTCACTTTGTTCAACTGACGATAATCTATGCACATTCTCATCGTGCCATCTTTCTTTTTCACAAACAGAACGGGAGCACCCCAAGGTGAGAAACTCGGTCTAGCGAACCCTCTGTCAGTTGACTCTTGCAACTGAGACTTCAACTCTTTCAATTCCGTTGGTGCCATTCTATATGGAGCTATTGAAATAGGTGTCGTACCAGGCAACAGATCTATACCAAATTCAACTTCGTGTATCGGAGACAATCCAGGTAGTTTTTCAAGGAATACATCAGAAAACTCACAAACAATTGGCACTGATTCAACTTTCTTTTCAGATACTTTCGAGTCAATTACATAAGAAAAATAAGCTTCATAACCCTTTTTCATATAACTCTGAGCTTTCAATATAGATATTACAGTATGCAACCTATTCAATTCACTAGACTCAATCTGAACTATTTCATCATTCTGACCTTTGAAATCAATAATCGTTCTTTTACAATTCACAATCGCATCATGCAATGTCAACCAGTCCATACCCAAAATTATGTCAAACTCATCAAATGGCAATAGCATCAGATCAGCAGGATAACAATATCTCGAAACATTAACGGACAGTTCTTGCATACTTTGTAAACCAGGACACTTTTACCTAAGGGGTTCGATGATTTTATAACAAACTCAGTAAACTCTACAGACAAAGTCTTACTATATACTAAGTTCATGCATATATACGAATGAGTAGAACCAGGGTCTATCAATGCAATCATAGAAGTACCACAAAGAGTAAATGTACCTGTTATAACATCTGGGGATGAAGCTTCCTCACGAGCTTGGACGGCATACGCTCTGGCAGGTGCTCTTGCTTCAGATCTCGCTACAGTGTCTCTCGTAGTTCTCTGACTACCATTTACATTTCTTGCATTTCGAAAGGGTCTACCTCTAGCTGCGACATTATCGGATCTCAGATTCTGAACAATCTCTTGTTCAACAGGCTCCGGACAATCATAGATAAAATGGTCTAATGTTCCGCATCTAAAACAAGCTCGGTCATTCAATCTATAACTCCCCGGATGTCTTTTACCACAATACTTGCATTCAGGGCGCTCGAACCGGAAATTCCCAACACTTGCCATTGAAGTCGCTGGAGCATTAGTATTCGACTGTGATCTAGCTCAATCTCCATTGAATTGTCCCACATTAGCCTTTGATCTACTATACTCATCTCTGAATTTCTTCAAAGCAGACTGAAATGATTTGCTCGGAAATCTCTTTCTCACATCTCTGGCTTCAAATTCAGCTTTTCTTTTATCTTTCCTGAGTGCCTTGGCTTTACATGCTCGGTCAACAAGCACAACGAACTCTTTTATCTCCAAAATCCCAACTAGCAAATGGATATCCTTATTGAGGCCATCTTTCAATCTCTTACACATTATTGCTTTCGATGATACACATTCCCGAGCATACTGACTTAATCTCACGAATTCTCTTTCATATTCAGTAACGGACATGCGACCCTGTTTCAATTCCATAAATTCTTTCCGTTTCCGATCAATGAATCTCTGACTAATGTATTTCTTCCGGAACTCAATCTGAAAGGAATCCCATGTGACTCGCTCTTTCAGAACAATAGAAATCAAAGTCTTCCACCATTGATAGGCTGCGTCTCGTAACAAAGATACAACACATTTAATACTTTCTTCCGGAGTCAAACATATCTCATCAAATACTCGGATAGTGTTTTCTAACCAAAACTCAGCTTTTTCAGCATCATCATCACTAGTAGCCCTGAACTCTTCAGCCCCATACTTACGAATTTTGTCAACCGGAGTCTTATTCAACAGATTCAGATTCATAATCGGACGCATGGCAGATGCGTGAGGGGGATTAGGCGGGGGCGGAGGTTGTGTAACAGTCGGATTATTTCTTACATACTAACTGAACCATTCATTCATCATCTGGAAGAAAGCTTGTTTAGCTTCTCCCTCTTGACCGCTCGTAGACAGTCTCGAATCAGATGGCGCTGTCCCTTAAGCAGGAGCAAGCACATTGCTTTCTACATCGTTAGCTACGACTTTTTCGAGATCCATTATTATACGTAAAACACATTTTACACATCAGGATTCATCACACTATACAGTTCAGAAATATGGCATGTATACCTAGATTCTCACACACTACGTTAGTCCGAGAATTGGCTAAACGTAGCTCTGATACCGACCAAATAAAACACCCCTAACCCATACCCGCCATCGGATTAGGGCTAAGAGGCATTACCGGACAAATGGAATCTTTTATAGACATTTCATAATATAATTCATCTAATGCAATCAAAGCGTCCCTTTAATACCTTAAACATGCTTTAGAATAGGGCCGAGACTAAACCGAACACATACGAGAGTTCTCAGAAGTTTAAAAATTTGTCTAAGTTACAAAGGTCACACGCCCGTGTGGGCAGGCCGTGTGCCTCCCACGGGCCTCAGACACGCCCGTTTGTCTAAGCCGCGTCAAAACAGGGCATACATACTGACTTGTCCACACAATCTGAGACAAGCCCGTGTGCCTCACCCGTGGTGGACACTTACTTGCACCACTCGGCCAGTCACATGCCTGTGTGTCCAGTCCGTGATCGCTACTGACTTGCCTTGAATTTCAACCCCGAGGGACACGGTCGAGCCAAACGCCCGTGTGCTCAACCGTGTGGGCAAATATAGGCCATTTTCAAGGGAAAATTGCCACCCACACTTGGGTCATTCCTAGAATCTCTAACACGCATTATTCCATGCACAATTGGCAACTAAAATCATGTCAAATGAACAACATATCATCCCATTCAATCTCATTTTTATTCATGCCAACTTGTATACTAATTTGCACAACTAAATCTCATGTATAACCATGTATAGTACATTCACAACTTACCATTCAAATAACCATTTCTTTGATCAAACATACATACTCATATTGCATTTATATGCTTACCAAAGCCTTTACCATTTCATTTGCCAACAAGCCATACCAAAACATGCATCATATACCATATTCACTCTTGCATTTTACCAACATTTATTTAGCCACATCTCATGGCTATTTACACATCTTAAACATGTATAAAACCAACTAGCCTATACATGCCATATTTAGCTATTTACATATCCAAAAGAACCAAAATTGTGTTTGATAGTGTGGTGAAGATCCTTGACGGTCCCCTAGCCTTTCGTAGCTTTAACGATTTACAAAACAGAACAAGCATGCACAAAGTAAGCTTTTCTAAAGCTTAGTAAGCCATATACAGATAAACTTAACATAAATCATTCATAAACATAGCTATTTGAATTCATTAACATATCTTTAATTCAAGGACATAAATAAACCCTTTGGCTCACTTGATTTGCCATTGCTTACCAAATTCATCACATCTCAAATATCTCATTTGCTCATATCTCAAATATACATATATCTCAAATGTTCATTTGCATTAATGCACATATATACTCACCTTCCATGCTTATACAAAGCATATATATATCAATGTACATGAAACAGATGTACAATTCACATATTCATTCATTTCTCGTTCTTGCCCGTTGAACCGTTCGGAACTAAATAGGATACTCAAAGTTCTTGGAATAGTCGTACAATGCCAACGTCCCAAACGAGGTCTTACATGTACTAAGATATCGTGCCATTATATCCCAGATAGGGACTTACACGAATCAATATGATGCCAATGTCCCAGACATGGTCTTACACGTAAATCTCATATCGATACCAACGTTCCAGATGTGGTCTTACACGTAAATCTCATATCGATGCCAACGTCCCAGACGTGGTCTTACATGAAATCTTGAATCAATGCCAACGTCCCAGATGTGGCCTTACATGATATCACATATCAAACACATATGTCATGACATACATAATCCTATCTATTCCTAGGTTCGTACGGGACTTCTCGAACATTAATAATTCGTCGATACAAATTCTCAGATTTCACATATATCTCATCTCAAGCATATTCATAGCAATTCAAATTTCATATATTCACAAGTAAATCAATTCAAATACATTTATTTGTATATCGACTTACCTTGGATTCGATTTAACAGAAACGAACTTAGCTCTTCAATCACTTTCGATTTCCCTCGATCTGAGTCCGTTTTATTCGGTTCTTGATCTATACATATTCAAATTTAATCCATTTATTCACTAATTCATTCAATTCAATCCAAAAACACATATTTAGCACAATTTGCAAACTAGCCCTCACATTTTCACATTTTGACATTTTAGTCCTTATTTCACAAAATCATAAAATACACCAAATTTGCTTACACCCATGCTTGGCCGAATATACACTATGATCATATCAATCCATACATTTCATTTATTTCATAATTTAGTCCCTCAAAATGTTATTTTCTCATTTAAGTCCAAAATACTCAAAATTAACAAAACTCCAAAGACAAAACATGTTAATCAATCACATATCTTTCATTTTTCATCATCAAACATCACAAAACACTTGAGTTCATCAATGGCACATTTCAAAAACAACATCAATTCTCAAAATTAAGACATGGGTTTTGTAGTATACGAAGCAACGATTGCAAAAACGTAGAAATTATCGAAAATCGATTAAAAACATACCTTGAATTTGAACCAAAGCTAACTGAAACCTAGCTTCTTTTTTCTTTTCTTCTTCTTTGGTGTTTTCGGCCAAAATAAGATGATAACATTCATCTTTTAATTTGTTTGTTTTATTAATATTATGTTATTAATCCATTTACAAAAATAACCTTTCATTTAACATATAAAACATATATATAATAAGGTTATTTTGTCATTTAACCAACCACTTACTAAATAATGGATTAATTGCCTCATAAGGCCACAACATTTAAAAGCCACAACACATAGGTGCTTTAACAAATAGCATGCTACTTTTACGATTTATACGATTTAATCCTTTGCTCAAATTAAGCATCCAAACGAACAAATTAACTCACAGAAATTTCACACATACTAATTCACATATCATAAGCACAAAAAATAATATTAAAATATTATTCTAACTAGGATTTGTGGTCCTGAAACTACTGTTTCGACTAGGGTCTAAATCGAACTGTTACAGGTAGAAGAAGAAATCCTCTTTGGAAATAAAGTAAAAGAAATACATTAAGCAAAAAGAAGGGGTAGGGTCCATAGAGATGGTGGGACCATCAGTGAAATTTGTCAAGGTCGACCGAAGGTGCGTAGAATAGCCGAAAGGAAATTGTTCAAATAAATCCACTCGCCAGTGGATAAGGGCAGTAATTTGATCAAGTCCACTGCAACTACTTGATATAAACATCCTAACGAATAGGGAGCAGTTGTATTGTTATTATTTATTATTAACTTTACTCACTCGAACACTAGTAAATTCTGGTATGTATATGAATAAAGGAACTCACTAAGTTCATCTAAATTTACAAACGGTTGACTTGTGGTTGCAGGGTTCGCGGAGTAAGGAACTCGAGGAAGGACTATGCCAGATTGGGATGAGTCAAGGGGCTTTCAGGAGAAGTGTCATGCACTTAAGTTAAGGGCCACCTTAGGGATTATCTAATAGGCAATATAATATGATTTATCGTGGTGAAATTTTAGTAGGAATAATAAACCGGTTCAGTTATGATGCATGTACCTGGATCTGATGATTGTGTCGAGTGGGGGTTTTATAGGTGGCTTCAAGATTGTCACAATATATGGTTGGAATATGAGACAAAAATAACCGAAGCTCGTGCATAAGTTCAATAACCTAATTAATTTTAGCCGTAGCATTAGCAAATGACTTTGTATTTAGCTTCTATTGGTAAACGTGCAATGATATATTGCTTTGAGATAGCATAAGAGCCATTTTGCAACTTGCCAATGCAAAGAGGATGGCTTGTGCATAAACTGCGATAGCCGATTAACAAAAAAAGCTAAGTCAGGATGAGTAAAAGAAAGGAATTGAAGAGCTCCAACAAATCATTGATATTCAATTTGATCTATGGTAGTGGAACCATTATTGAGTTTCAAAATAACAGTCATAGAGATAAGTAAGTGAACACCCTTGGCTTCTATTGTGTTAAACTTCTAAAGCAAATTTATGATATATTTTTTTTGAGAAAGCATTAATCTAGAGGGAGTCCAAGAAACATCATTACTTAAGATATATGTGAGAAGTGACAAATATTTCAAGGAATTGTTAACCATGAAAACAACTTGATCAGAGGAACCAATGAGATTGATATCATCTACATAAGTCAATAGATAAACAACATAATTTGCCCCTTGAAGAGTAAAAATAGAAGTACCTAACCGAGCATTGTGAAAGCTATAAGTTAAAAAATAGAGAAATTTCATATACCAAGCTCTTGGAGCTTCGCGAATACCATAGATTGCCTTATGAAGATCACAGACATACAATGGGTGCTTACTATCAATATAACTTGGTGATTGACTCATATATACCTCTTCCTCTAATGTACATTGAAGAAACATTGTTGACATAGTTGATAAAGAGGCAAAAAAGTAAGAGACGTCATATTGCGGTATGCTTGACAACAAGGCTAAAATGTCTCATTGAAATCAATGCTTGGTCATTGGTAAAAGCCTTTCCCAACTAGATGTTCTTTGTATTGCTTAAGAGAACCATCAACTTTATTATTGATTTTGAATACTCATTTACATAGTAACATTTTGGGACGGTGAAGGTGGAACTAGTGACCAAGTATTATTTTTCACCATGGATTTGATCTCCTCTTTCATTGTATTTCGTCATTCTTTATGCTTAGCTAGTTCTGTATAAGTTCTAGGAACAATATGATTAGTAGTAAAAACAACAAATGCAGAGTAATCTATTGCATGTTTAGGCTTAAATATAATGTTTTAATATCTTGTAGTAAGACGAGGCGGAAGAGCAGGAGGTCGTGGGGTTAATGGAGAGGGTATCAAAGATTAGTTACTTACTTGTGATGGAGATGTGGGAGCCATTTTGCTCACGACAACTGAAGGTGTCTCTTCCAAGTGGACCGATAAAGAGGTTGGTGAGAGTAATGATGTAGGTGACTCTATTGGTCTTTCTTGCAAAGAAAGAAAGGAAAGAAAAACCAAATTTAGCAATCAAATGTGACTTGCTATATTTTTCCTTTTTAGTACATGATTTAAATATTACCAACTACAACTTGCTAAGTTGGCAAGCCTAGGAACTTGAAATATACAACTTGCTTATTGACTGTTTTCTATTCAATTAGCACCACTAAAATTATCCTATAAAATTTAAGATAAATAAAATAAGCTAATGACTTTTCTGAACATGTTGGCAACTTGCAAACGTGTATTAAAACATCAGGATAGTTTACAGCATCTCAGCTTTGTATAGTCAGTTAGCATCTTGATAGTTTGCCCTTCTATATCTTAAAGCATGCCAATTCACAAGGCAGCCAGTGCCTTGTCTATCTGCGAATCCTATTTGCATTTGGACACTCCACCAGATAGTCTATTAGATAGTTCGCCAACTAATAGTATGCCATTCTTCTTGTATCTGACCTATCTGCCAGATGACTTACAACATTGTTGTCCACGAGACTACTTGCTTTTGATTTGTTTTCATAATAGTTTGCATTTTACTTGTTCTCTATATATGCGAGGTATTGCATGAATGACCATCTCGCAACACTCCTCCTTGGCCTTTATGCTGCGAACGCCAATTTCATTCCTCAACTTCTCAAAACTCGCTTTTCCAAGAAGCTTGGTCAGAATGTGTAACACCCCAAACCCGGCCCAGACGTTATGACCGGATCTGGCATGCCACATAGAAGGGTTGGTAAAAACTAGTGCGTTCGTTAAGAAACTCCGTATTCTTTTGAACTCGGAACTCTGTTGTTTGTGAAAAATTCAGATTTTTGTTTATATGATTTTGAGAAAAACGTTGTTGTTGTTGATGTTATTATTACTATCATTATTTCCAAGAACTTGTTTAAAACGGTATTTAGATTCAGTAAATTTTGGAAATATGATATTTTGAAAATGATTTTAGAAGTTTAAGAGAACCCAGAGTTTTATCAAGTATAGTTTGTAAAATGTTCGTCAACATTTTGGAAAACAGTTATAAATGTTTTAGGAAAACCCTGTTTTGAACATTTAACAGTAGATAATAACCGAATTAAAAATCAAAACCAAAATTAAAATCCTAGAGGCCTTATTACAAAACATAAACCCAAATCACAGTAAAATTTATAGTAAAGTAATACGGAATTTACTAATGTTGCGATGTATGGCCACCACAAAGTTTGCCTCGGCTCCAAATCCTCAATGCTGGGAGTCACCTGAAAAATTAAGTAGAGGGGGTGAGTTACGGGAACTCAATGTGTAATCCTCTAATCGAACATTAACTGGGCCTGAGTCCACTCAGATACAAACTGGGCCTTAGCCCTAACGAAAACAAACTAAGCCTTAGCCCAATTAGCATAGTTATATAGATAATGCGTGTAATGCAACCCAACCCAGCCTAGTAATCTATCCTCTACACACCACCTCTACCACCCCAACACACCTGTGGGGATTTCTATAATCAACCCTTCATCCACTACACACCTCGCTGGTAGTCATGCTGCTCATCGCCGAAATTGTGGCAAAGCCACCAGATTAACAAAATATACGTGGCATAGCCACCAGACAAAATGTGACAGAGTCACTGAAATATATGGCAGAGCCACCGGATTACACTTCCCCGATCATCAATATCCCAATCCCATGCATCATATCATGACATAATAATTTAGTGCATGCATAAACGTACCAATATAGCATATAACAGAATACACAGTCATGCCACATCTACCTAAAAGGGTATAATTGTAAATTTACTCACCTGGGCTATTTCCAAACTCACTCGTTAGGTGTATCTCATTAACTTACCCATTAAGGGTATTTCAGCTCTCAGCCGACACACAGAATAGTAAAAAGCAAAATGAATAAAAGTGTGAGATTACACACCTGATTACGTGGAGAACTAAACACTCCCGCTCGACGTCACCTAGCCAACACATCACACTATTAGCTTACAGCAACCATAATGGAAGATCTATAATCCACGACTAACCGTACGATTTACTAACACTTACACTTACTAGCGCAAACAACCACGATTTGCTTATCCAAATCCGATGTCGGCTCCCTTCCACAACCCGGTGAAAAATCCCGAATCGCTGACACCTTACGTCATTTGAACTTGGGAGCAGAGACTACAAGTCCACTCCCCTTAAGCTCCTTTAGCGCAATCCCCTTAGATCTGTTATCACTCGCCTCCATGAAGAAAGTCTTGATCAGTAAAGTATCACAGTGAAAGAATGGTGGTTGTCTAACAAGAAGTTTCGATTATAGCAGAGTAAAACGAAAAGAGAATAGTCGCAAAGAAACCGGAGAGAGAACTCCTTACCTTGATTAATGAGGAACCGCACAACAACAGATTCAGCTATGGAAATAAACCAAAGTGAACCTTCCAAGTTGAGAGAAGGAAAGAAGAAATTAGCTGAGAACTAGAAGAAAGAGAGATAGCCACGTCGGCTATGTGAACACGGGAGGAAATGGGGAAAGAAAATAAATACGAAAGAATTATCATTACCTTAGATCGAAGAGAAGTCGACTGAAGAGAGATTCGGCCCTTCCCAAAAGAGAACAAAGGAGTTTTGGATTACAAGTGATTAAGGTTTGGCGTAGCCAAGCCAAGAGAAGAAATAACCAAAAAGAAATATGAACGACAGAGAAAGAACCCTTACCTTAGTATTAAGAATGAGCCGAATGGTATAGCAAAATTCGGCCCTAGCAGCAAGACCCCAGAACTCTTGATTCGGCTATTGGCAAAAGAAGAGAGAAGCCAATTTAAAAGATGAAAAGAGAAACTCAGTTGATGAAGAAAGAGTAGCAGGAACACTGAAAAAGAAGAGAGGGAGTTTCGGCTATGTGCTAATGGTGTAGAGAAAAAAAATGCAACTATGGGAATGATTGGGAAGTGAGTTTCAGCTAGAAGAAAGAAGTGGTAAAGAAGAAAAGAAGAAAAGGTTTTTTAACCAATTGGTAAATGCAACGTTGACCCAAAAAGCACCAAGCAGAAAAAGCACCCAATTTGCACAAAAACGTAGAGAGAAAAGAAAACAAGAAGAGAAAACAAGAAGAGCACAAGAAAAGAATTTTGGCACTCAGCCACCTCACTTGACCGAATATGCTCTCTAACACCCTCCTAGCCGAATTTCCACCCTCTCCCAAGTTCTCATTTTCGGCCAACTATCATCACACTCCTAGCTCACCTTGATTCTTTCCTTGATTCCCTGCTACACTTACTCCCCTCTACTCATTCAAATTAATTTGACCGAGTCTCCAACCTCCTTGCAGAATCCAAGCCGAATACCACCTCTTCTCCACCTTGGGCACAAAATAAAAGCCATATTTGCAGCATGTGGGATTCGAACCCCACTCCACCTAGCTTCCACCTTGACGCCACAACCAACACACCACACACCTCACTTGTGTTATCAAAACACAAACAATTATACTTAAATCCTGCCTTCAATAGCTCCCCTCACTTAAGTACCCAAAACCAAAATTTTACCAGGACTTGGGCTCGAACCCGAGCCTCTTCAGAACTCCCAACCACACCTAAATAACAAGCTAAGCTGGCTATACGCGTGCAATAACACAAAAATGCCAGACCCTTATTTTTAGGATGTTACAATTCTACCCCCTTAAAGAAATTTCAGCCTCGAAATTTACCTGATTAAAAGAGGTGAGGGTACTCCTGTCGCATTGCCTCTTCCGGCTCCCACGTGGCTTCCTCTGAACCGTGATTATGCCACAACACTTTGACCAATGGAACTGATTTCCTCCTCAATACCATAACATCTCGATCTAAAATCTGCACTAGTTCTTCTTCAAAAGACAGATCAGGTCTAACCTCAATTTCTTCTACCGGCACTATCTGAGATGGATCTGAATGGTAGCGCCTCAACATCGAAACATGGAATACATTATGTATCTGACTCAATTCTGGGGGTAAATCAAGCTGTTAAGCAACTGGTCCCACGCGTTTCAACACTCGATAAGGCCTAATGAATCTAGGGCTCAACTTACCCTTCCGTCTAAACCTTAAAACCTTCTTCCAAGGTGAGACCTTTAAAACGACATGATCCCCTATTGAAAATTCTATTTCCTTTCGCTTCAGGTCCACATACGTCTTCTGTCTATCAAAAGCTTCTTTCAACCGGTCTCGAATCAACTTAACCTTTTCCTCAGTCTCAGAAATCAATTCCGGACCCAACAACTGTCGCTCACCTAATTCTGTCCAACAGGTAGGGGTACGACACCTGCGACCATACAACACCTCGTAGGGTGCCATCTGAATGCTGGATTGGTAGCTGTTATTGTATGCAAATTCTACTAACGACAAATAATCTTCCCAACTACCCCTAAAGTCAATCACACAGCCCCTTAACATGTCTTCTAGAATCTGACTTACCCTTTCCTACTTACCATCAGTTTGTGGGTGAAACGATGTGCTGAAGTCTAGTCTTGTACCCAAAGCTTCATGCAATGCCTTCTAGAATCGATATGTAAATCTAGGGTCCCTGTCCAATATGATAGACACTGGTACCCCATGTAGCCTCACAATTTCTGCCGCATACAACTTAGCCAACTTCTGGAGTGAGTAGTCCATGTGAACCGGTATGAAGTGAGCGAACTTAGTCAACCGGTCCACAATTACCCACACTGAATTCTTCTTAGTAGGCGTCAAAGGTAGCCCACTAACAAAATCCATCGTTATTCTTTCCCACTTCCAAAGTGGAATCTTCACTGGTTGCAGTAACCCTGAAGGCAACTGATGTTTCGCTTCACTTGCTGACATGTCAAACATCTGCTCACGAAGTCGGTAACCTCACGTTTCAACCCTGGCCACCAGTATTGCTCTCGTAGATCTCGAAACATCTTGTTTCCCCCGGGATGCATAGCGTATGGGCTACTATACTCCTCCGGCAGAATCATCTGTTTCAGCTCAGAATCCTTCGGCATACAAACTCTTCTGCAGAAACATAATACCCCTTCACTGTTCAGCCCAAAATCCACTGTCTCCCCACTTTCCACTTATTGAAGCCGAGAACCCAACGATTCATCCAACAATTTCTTCTCTTTAATCTGACTAACCCATGTCGTCTTTACCTAAAGTTCTGCTAACAAGCTACCATCTTCATAAAGACTGAGATGAGTAAACATTGCTCTCAAATCCGATACCACCTTACGACTTAATACATCTGCCACCACGTTAGCTTTACCCGGGTGATACTCGATCGAGTAGTCATAGTCTTTCAGCAACTCTATCCATCTCCGTTGCCTTAAGTTCAGCTCCTTCTGGGTGAGGAGATATTTCAGACTCTTGTGGTCGGTGTAGATAATCGACTTTTCCCCACACATGTAGTTTCTCCATATCTTCAGTGCAAACACCACAGTAGCTAGTTCCAAGTCATGAGTGAGATAGTTCATCTCATGCGGCCTTAGCTGACGAGATGCATACGCTACCACCTTCCCTTCTTGCATTAGCACACAACCCAAACCTGTGTGCGATGCATCACAATAGACAATAAATTCCTTTCCAGCCTCAGGCTAAATCAACATTGGTGCATTTGTTAACCCGAATGGCATCACTAGAAACTCGTAATGCCCATATCGAGTTCAAAAAGCAGTCTTGTGAATATCCGCCTCCTTGACCCTAAGCTGATGATATCCTGATCTCAAATCTATCTTCGAGAAAACCGAAGCTCCTCGCAACTGGTCGAACAAATCGTCAATCCTTGGTAGTGGGTATTTGTTCTTAATAGTTAACTTGTTCAACTGACAATAGTCAATGCACATACGCATCGACCCATCCTTTTTCTTCACGAACAATACCGACGCTCCCCACAGAGATACACTTGGTCGAATAAATCCACGGTCCAACAGCTCTTGGATCTGAGCTTTTAGTTCTACTAACTCCTTTGGTGCCATCCTATAAGGCGCAATGGACACAGGAGCCATTCCTGGAAGTAGCTCAATGCCAAATTCCACCTCGTGATCCGGAGGCAATCCCGGAAGCTCTTCAGGAAAGACGTCTGAAAACTCCTTCACAGTTCTGACATCCCCTACAGACAGCTCCTTGGCATCAGATGCGCTGACAAAAGTCAGAAACGCCTCGCACCCTTTTCGCACCATCTTCTCAGCCTTAAGTGCCGAAATCACATGAGACAAGTAATCCCTTCTTTCTCCTATCACCATCACCTCCTTATCATCTGAAGTCTTCAATATCATGCGCTTAGCGGCACAATCCAGGTTTGCACGATGCTTAACTAACCAGTCCATGCCTAAGATCAGATCAAACTCACCGAACGATAATTTCATCAAGTCTACCAAGAAAACAATCCCTTGTACTTCTAAAGGCACACTTCTAAAGGGCTAATCACAGACATATCTCTAGCAACAACCTCAGATCTTATGCCCAAAGTCCCAGACACAGTACAGGCAACATATGAATGGGTTGATCCAATATCTATCAAAGCAGTAAATGGCACGGCAAATATAAGAAACGTACCAGTTATGACGTCCAGTGTGTCACCATCCTCTCGGTGTCTAGCCGCATAAACTAGTCTAGGCTGTCTTGCATCTACGTTACCCGCACCTCTGCTCGGTGCTCCACGACCTCGTCTAAACCCATTTCCCCCTCTGACCGAACCACGACCTCTCGGTGGTTACTGACCACCTCTCCCAGGCTGTGCAATACCCTGACCTACTGCCTGCACCCTAGCAAGCTCCCTTGGACAGTCCTTAATCAAATGATCCCTAGACCCACACTTGAAACATCCACCAATTTTTCTCCAACACTCCCTCGGATGTGTTCTCCCACACTGTGCACAAGGTCGCAACTGACCTACATCAATTGGCATCCCAACTCGAGCTGGCCCATCCAACCTAAGCCTCTTTTGGAAACCCCCAGAAGAACCTGACGTCCCAAAACCTCTTTTATTCCTGCCTCTGTCCTTATCTCAGTTTTGCCTCTCAGAACGTTTCACCTCTTCGGCAATTTTTGCTTTTTCAATCAGAATGGCAAAATCTCTTTCACGCTGCAGAGCTATCAGTACTCGCAGCTTGTCCTGCAGACGATCCTCGAACTGAACATAGCGCTCATAGTCGGTTGCGACTATACCCCGAGCATAACGACTTAAGCACAAAAACTCCGAATCATACTCTGCCACAGATTTATTTCCTTGAACCAAGTCCAGAAATGCCTTCCTCTGGGCGTCCACATAACTCGCCCCGACGTACTTCTCTTGGAACGCTATTTTAAAGAAACTCCAGTCGATACGATCTGCTTGGGTGCCTTCTCTTACCGTGAGCCACCACTGATATGCCGCATCCCACAGAAGAGACTATGAAAGTTTCTGAAATAGTTTTAGGTCCTAAGATAGTTTCTGAAACTAAAAACACTATGAAAGTAATTTGGGACCGTCTGAAAACCACATTTTATCAGCAAAAGTGTTATGCTGATTTAAAAAGAAAGGACATCGAGTTTTCTGGAGGTGATCAGGTATTTCTGAGGGTATCACCATGGAAAAATGTCTTTCGATTTGGACACAAGGGCAAGCTAAGCCCGAGGTTTATTGGGCCTAACCGTATCCTGAAGCGTGTCAGACCAGTTGCGTATTAGTTATAATTACTGCCGGAGTTAGAATGAATTCATGATGTGTCTGGATCCGTCGCATATTGTTCCTGTCGACGAGATCGAATTGCGACCAAATTTAACATTCAAAGAGGAACCTGTCCAAATCTTGGAACGTGACGTTAAGGTACTGAGGAAGAAAATTAATCATCTAGTAAAAGTTTTATGGCGGAACCATGGTACTGAGGAGGCCACATGGGAATCTAAAGAATCAATCTGACAGCAGTATCCGTATCTGTTTAGGTCAGGTAAATTTTGAGCTTGAAATTTTTTTTAGGGGGAGAGAGTTGTAACACCCTAAAAATTTTGAAAATTTAATTGTGAGAATTTACAGTAACTGAGTCTCTGTATTTGTGGTTGTGTGCTTTGCTTTTGTGATTAGGGTTTAGAGTTCGAGTCGCGTTGTTAACAGTTTTATTATTTTTTACAACAACCCTTGTCCATGTATTATATAGTTAAGTTCAATTCAGTGTAAACCTATGACGAGAATAAGTTTGCTGGTTCACTAGTTAAGCATCTGTCTGTATTCTGTCTGGTTCCGAGTTCAAATACCAGGGTATGCAATAGGGAACATTCTTTTTGCTAAGTGCTGGTATCTAACTGGAAGTTATTAGGAATTAAAATTTTCGTCATCTTCCATTCGTTTCTTTTAGTCACTGTTCTTTATTTTTTTTTCCTTTTTCTTGCTTCCCTTTCCTTTTCTTTTTGATTCTTTAATTTTCTTCTTTATTTTGATCATGATTGTAAGTAAGTAGGGGTCTAGATAAAGTTATACGTTGTTAATTGCATTGATCGAAAGGTTAGTAAGTAAGTTTCACTGTCAATTCGTTAGATTCTGGGGTTTATGTTCTGAATTAGGCATCTCGAGCGTATTGTGTAATCTTTGATAATTAGTCGGTAGTTTCCTCTTAGGTGAGGGTGTCGGGAGTAGCAAACCTCAACTCGACAAATCGAGTGACCGTTATTGACTTTCTAGTAAGTTTGATTTTGTTGAAGGTTTCGAGTCGAAACCTTTGACATAAAGTATTCCATGTAAAATGTGCGTTATTGTCAATAAAGTTCGTTGATTGAGTTATTAGATGGACGTTTTAGGCTTCGGAGACTCTCATCATTGTTGTTACTTTGAAATCTCTCCAAGTGCGTGTCAAAAACCTTAAACTTTGCAAGTTTCAGCTGCAGAAAAATATGGTTGTCGACTACACACGGTCGTGTGCCAGGCCGTGTAAGCCACATGACCATGTGCCAGGCCATGTGGTTGGCCGTGTAACTCACTGTTTATCAATTGAGGGTCACATGGGCATATGTCCAGGCTGTGTGTGGCCATATTAGTGCAGGGTTCACATGGGCAATGAACACAGGCATGTGTTTGGATCGTGTAACTCACTATTTATGGTTCAAGACCACACGGGCGTGTGTCCAGGCCATATGGCATGTTAATGGGGCCCGAAACCTATTTTTGAGGCCGTGAGTGTTGCTCAACACTAATACTGCCCTACCCAAAGTATGAATGATTGAATTTGATTATATGAAAACTGTCTGATACTCTGAGACTAATGTATGAATAACATAATTGTATGTGTACTGTGATACTTATTCTGATGTTGAACTGTCTTATCTACTTGTGAAACAATTTAGAACGACTGAGTGCATGTTATGGATATTTGAACTCTGCATTTGCATAGGTTGGTATATTATGAAAAAGGAAGTAATATGTTCTGAATTAGTGGCTAAGCCACAATGCGTATAAATCTTATTCTGGTGCTTTATTGCATTTCGATCTAGCAGCTAAACTGTGTCTCTGTAAAAGTGTCAAACAGACACTCTAAGGTGTGCAGGGTTGGTTGGGCATTGAATGTCCTTAACGGTGTGTTGGGATGGCCGAAGATGGTATGTAGCAGATGGGGGTAGGAATATTGCATCTGAATCTGATCTGTAGCATATATTAAACCGAGATTGCTTATATATATATATATAACTAATATGTTCTGAATCTGAACTGAAATTACTTCTATACCAAACCGAATCTTTGAATTCGAAACTATTTTATAAATGTGATCTAGTTGAACAAACTTCTTTTACGCACTGAGTTCACTTCTTTTACGCACTGAGTTCACAACTTATTTTATTATTTATTAGATTTCAAGTGGTACTTAAACTTGAACAGGACGGCACCGCGAGAGTTCGGTCAAGCTTTTATCTTTCTGTAATTTACTACTAGTAGGAAATTCGGTATTATGTGATATTGTAATGTTGGAAAGATTTCATGCTTATTTAATTATTGTGTGGATATTACGTGATGAACAGTTCATTTTGACTGCGTTATAAATGTGGTGTCTTTAGTGTCCTTGATGTAACCCTCCGGACTTGGTCTGGACATTTAGGCCGAGTTTTTGGGTGTTACACTCTAAAATTTGTCTTGTTTGCTGCCAAAAATCCTTCCTTATGTAGATCCTAAACCGATCCCTTTGTTACCACCATTGGAGGTGTTCCCGCCCTTAAAACACCAATTTTTGGCTGTTGTTTTTCTTTCTATTTCCTACAAATCCTTGCTATCATTTTCTTCACTTTTTACTTGTTTAAACAACCCCTCACCTTGTCGTTTTAGTACACATTCGATTTCATTTAAATCATCGTCATGGATCTAGTCTTCAGGAAGCGTAAGTGTTATTTTTTAGTTAAATCTTGTGTCATTTTTCTCTTTTTTTATGTTTTATTTTGGCCGATTGTCATTAGAATCATAGTCGTATTACCTTACCAATTTTTAATCATTTTTATTTTGAAGGATCAAATCTAAAGTTCTCGGATCAGCAGTGACGACAAACCTAATTCGCATTTTCGTTTAGTAGCAAAATAATGTAAGTTGATCTACCAAAGTTGGATATGAAGTGTCACTTATGTAGTATTGATTGCCCGAACCCCACAAAGGTGTTTTAGGTTGATTCTAACCTTGATTTGTCCATGTGTGTGTGTAGATTTGTTCGATTTTAGAGTCGTGGGAAATTACGGATTTATAATTGGCATTGCAGACTTGCATAATTCCAGTGTGGGACTTAATTAAATTTGAATGTGTACGTGAGTACTTCTTGTTTGATTTGGCTGAATGTTAAAGGCACTTTTTGGGATCGTCTCAATGCGAATTCATTATACGTGACTGTCAAATGGTTTGCCATTATTAAGGTTGATTATTTGTGTGTTTGTGACGTGCACTACATTGTATATTATGAAAATTGTTAATGTTCTTTGGATGCATGTATAACATGTGAATATCTGTGACTTTGCTCGAATTGCATATTAAGTATACCCTGACTATATTGTTTATTGTTGTTTGTTACATACCATTGATTCCATTGATTGATTGATTGAAAGTATGCAAGTCATACACTGAATCTATTACTAAAAGCATGTTAAGCATGCCATTGTTTTGCACTATAACTTTTTTTTGTCATGCATGACTGTGTTTCATTCATGGCATATCATATTGCATTGCATGGGAATTGTAACAGCCCGTTTTCAGTGGTGTAAAAAATTATGGTTTTGGGACCACAGTTTCGACGAGTAAATTTTTATTTTAATGTTAATTTAATGTTTACGGGATTATATTAGGGTTGTATTTTAAAATCTTGTTAAGAAATTTTGATGTTTAAATGGTTAATTAAGAAAAAAAGGACTAAATCGTAAAAGGTGTAAAAGTTGAATTCTATTAGTTAAAAGGGTCAAATGACTATGAAATTTTAAACTAGTGGGCTTATGTGATAATTACACCATTTAATGAATTATTGGACAAATATGGACATGGATTTGATGTTTTGTATAGTTAATAACCAAGGTTAAAATGGTAATTTAATAAATAAATTAAAATAAAAGAAATTAAAAGATGGTATCATCATCACTGTTGTCTTCTCCACCGATTTTGAAAGCAAAGGAATAGCCATTTTAGGGCTTGAAGTTCGGCTAGCTAAGGTGCTTGCATGGTATGTGATTTCAGTCCATTTTAATGATTTTTATGTTTTTGAGATCGTTTTAGCTTAATCTAGCTAGCCCGGGGGATAATTTGCAAAACTATTAAATGTTGAAGGACTTGCCATGAATGCTTTAGAATGATTTTTTATGTTAATTTATAGATTATGAACTCTTGTTGAAAAATAAACAAGTTTTGTTAAGTGATTTTGATAAATTTTATGAAATTGGGACTAAATTGTTAAAGGTATAAATTCTAGGGTTTTATTATGAAGTGATGATAAATATGGGTTGTTTCAAGCTCCCTTGTATTTTTTTATTAATATGCATTTAGATTAAAATGGTTAGACTTTAAGTCATAAGCTTAAGGACTAAATTGTGAAAAAGTTAAAATGTTAAGGGCAAATTGATAATTTTGCATAAATATGATATGTGTATTAAATAGAATACTAGAAGTGTATAATTGATTTAAATTACCTATTTATGATCAAGATAAACCACGTTTGGTCTTAAATCGGGGAAAAGCTAAAGCTTCGAACTAATTCGATTCTACTTCTAAGCCCTAGTTATCGAGGTAAGTTCGTATGAACTGTGCTCGTTTTAATGTTAGTTAATTGAACCTATGCTATGATGTTGTAATATAAATGAATCAATATCTATAACTGTATCCATACTATGATGAATTGACGGTTATAAAGTCCCAGTTGAACCTTAGGAATTCTTAGGATACAAATGGCATGTCATTAGGGATTTCATATTTCGGGTGCAAGTCTTGAATGTCCTACCGATGGCTGAGGTCCTGCATTTGTTGCAGATTCTCCACAGCTCGTGTGAGCAGCACCGTGTAGCTTACATTCTGACCCACAGCTTGTATGAGCAATGATGTAAAGGAAAGGTTATGGTTATATGTAAAGGCACACTTTGTGTGAGCTTTCCCGAGTATCTGATGAAATTCTAGATGGTTCAACGGGTATGAAAAGGGAACATAATGGTAAGTAATCAAATGGAAGGAATCATGAATTTGTGAAAAGGATTTATGATCTAAATGAGGTGATTACATATGTAATTCTACTTACGTTATGGATGAACTCATTTATATTATGGATAAGTGCACTAACTTGTGAGTTACTGATGTTGTTTAGGCTTATTGTAATGGCCTAAATTCAAGGTTACCGGAACGATGGTTTCGTAACCATAAATCCGATTTAAAGAGAAATTTATTTCAATATATTTGCATGAATATTTATATGATAGGAAAATCATATTAAAATATCGATAGAAAAATTTTACCGATTTAGTGGTTAGTTAGAAAAAGAAATTATTGAAGGAATTGGGTAAAAACAAGGTATCGAGACCTTGATCTCATAAAATTGAGTAGGAAATATTTTTATAAATATTTATAAAATGCTAGTAATGTGGTATTAAAATTTCGTTAGAAAATTTTAACGTTTGGGTAGGTAATTAAATGAAAAAGACTAAATTGAAATAAGAGTAAAAGTTGAATTATAGATTAAAATAAATTATAAAGGACCAAAATGGCAATTAAGCCATTTTGTATAGGTGAGGCGGTGTAATGTATAAAAATCTAAGATTTTTATAAAAACAATTATTATTATAAACTAATATATGTGTGTGTGTGTGTGTGTGTGTGTGTGTGTGTGTGTGTGTGTGTTATAAAAGAAAAGAAAAGAAACAAAAACATAAAAAGAAGAACAAAGAGCAAACGTGAAAGAAAGAAAGGAAAGAAAAGAAAAAGGAGAAATTGATGATTTAAGGCTTGGATGTTTAATAGGTAAGCCAATTTAGCCCTTTTCTTTTAATTTTGATGTTTTATAAGTTTTAGGACAAAGTTTTGATGAATTTAAGTTGAGGTTTTTGAAGTTTTAAAGTTTTTGAACATAGCATATGATGAACAAAAAGATGAATTAGTGGTTTAATTGAAATAATTTCGAGTTAGAATTGGGTAAAGGATTTAATTGCAGAATAAGCTATAAGAAAATAGTTTTGGGACAGCAGCAGTAGAGTAACTTTGAAAAATCACCACAAATCTTATAAGTGGAATTGAAGTTAAGTGAGATATGAAATTAAATATTATTGAGTCTATTTTCATATGAAAGAAACAGAGAAAGCAAAGAAATTCTTTATTTTGAGATATTTAGATTTTTGTGACTAGTTTAGAGTGATTTTGAGATCCCCTGTTTTGAATTGAAAAAATCATTAAAAATTGTACAAAAATAATTTTGGGACATAATTTATATGGTTAGATTCCTTAATGAGTCTATTTTTATAAGAAACAAACTAGAACAACATTTGAATTCTGTACAAAAGGATAATTAAATTTTAGCAAAGTGTGGTTGGAACTGTCAGACAACAGAACAGGGGTGACTTTAAAGAATAAACTGTATTTATTGCCTAAACCAAAAATTCTGAAAATTTTATGGTAAGCAGATATGTGAATCTAGTTTCATGGAAAATTAGCGGATCATAATTTGGAGTTCTGTAGCTTAAGATAAAAATAATTTAGTAACTATGACTCAAGTAGACAGCTTTGAATGAACCAAAAATAATAATAGAATTATAGAGAATGCTACATGTGAACATGAAATATATTGAATTGATGATTGAATTTATTTATTTAGATCCGGGAAACTCAAATACGAAGCTAGATCGAGGAAACGAAAAAGTCTCGGATTAGTAGATTTTGTATACGAACTAGTATCGAGGTAAGTTCGTGTAACTTGAATTATATTCTTAAATGTTTGAAATGTATGTTATTGATATGAATATAATTTGAAAGTTCATTGTATGAAAGTTGACGAAACACTGATATATTTGATAAAAAGGGGAAGAAATCCCGGTTGAATGAAAGGAAAATTCGATGGATCTCTGAAAAGGAATTGACGGTAAAAAGGATCTAGCCCGAACGGGTGATCCTATCCTGATATAGCCCTCCCGAAGAATATGTGAAAATTAGATTTAGCCCGGACGGGTAATTCGAATTAGGGTCTGAATTTAGCCTGGACTGGTAATTTAGATCCAACCTTATTAGAGTAATTGTCGTTGCAAGGGATTTAGCCTGGACTGGTAATCCCGACAATACTCTATGAGTTTATATTACAGGGGATTTAGCCTGAACTGGTAATCCTGCTGTAAGGATGAGATTCGCAGGAGTGTGCTCTCTGAAATGAAAATGTACGCACATGAACATGAATTGACGGACCTGGATTTGTACACTAAAGTGTATCTCTGAAAATCCATCGAAATTCCGAGAAATTCAATGGGATAAATATGGAAAAATAACAAGGAAATGGAAATCATGGTATTGATGAGCTCATCAATCATGGTATATATTATTGATATATGGAAATTATTGGACTAACTTGAATGTTGAGTTTGTGCATGTTAGGATAATAATGCATTGAGTGGAAATATAAATGTTTATTGCATTGTATTGAAAATGTTAGGTAAGTATAATTCTTGTTACATGGGCTTACTAAGCACAAAGTTCTTACCCTATTTCTTTTTCCCCTGTTTTGTAGTGTTAAGAGCTCGGAGGTCGGATTCAGTCGGAGACACATCACACTATTAACCTCAAGATTTCGGTATATAAGGAAACTTTATTTTGGAAATCAATGGCATGTATAAGCTAATAAAGTAAATGTTAATATAAAATGAATGTAAGGTCAGCCATTGGTATGGCTAACAAATCTTGGTTTGGTATGTGTTGAGGTTATCTTATAAATATGCATGAATCTATTTTGAAAATATGTTGAATTGGATTGGTTGATGTAGATTGGTCTCGGTTTAAAATTTGCAGGGAAGGCTAGATATCTATAAAGGGGTTGTATTGAGTAAAAAAAAATCGTAAACTTCGGTAATGCCTCGTATCCTATTCTGACAATGAATACGGGTAGGGATGTTACATTTGTTGGTATGAGAGCTACGGTTTAGCCGGTTCTAAGACCAACATAGCAAATACGGATTAGTTATACATGCCATTTAAATTATTATTGATGGTGTGATATCTCCTGACCATTTAAATTGTGTTTTTCTTATAGTAATGTCATCCAACCGAGCTCAATCTGAGGAAGCTAGGAGTCATGCTCTGGCTTCAGTACAAAGAGAAGAAACTAGCAGTAGAAGGCCCGGTACAGAGGGTCAATAGGGATGAGGCAAAAATAGCCTTCTTTCAAATGATGAATGAATGGTTTACTCAATACATAAGAACTAACCCTACAGTGCAGCAAACTCAAGCTCCCCCTCCTGTTCCTCCACCGGTTCCCAAGATTCCACAGGGTACAGGTACTGAATCTGTCAGAAAAGGGAAAGCTCCGGTTGATAAAATCCAAAAATATGGGGCCAAATAATTTCGAGCAGCAGTTGATGATGATCCTGAACGGGCTGAATTTTGGTTAGAGAATACTACTCGGGTTTTGGAGGATTTATTTTGCACACCAGAAGAATGTTTGAAATGTGCCGTCTCACTGCTAAAAGACACAGCTTACCATTGGTGGAATACTAAAGCTTCAGTTGTTCTGAAAGAAGAAATTACATGGAAATTCTTCCAGACCGAGTTCAAAAAGAAATATATCAGTCAGAGATTCCTTGATCAGAAAATAAAAGAATTTCTTGAGCTGAAACAGGGCAATAGATCTGTATCTGAGTATGAAAGAGAATTTGTTAGGTTGCGTAAATATGCTCGAGAATGGGTACAGTCAGAAGCAGAAATGTGCAAACGATTCGAAGAAGGGTTGAATGAAGACATTAAGCTATTGATCAGAATTCTTGAAATTCGAGAGTTTGCTACATTTGCAGAGTGAACTTATAAAGCAGAAGAATTGAGCAAAGAAAATAAACAGGCTGAGAAGGAAGCTCGAATTTTTAGTAAAAGACCAATGGGAAAATACCAATTTTCTGCTCCAAAGAAATTGAAGAAGTACCAGGATCGTTCTACCTCAGCGACTGGGTATTCGGGCAAAGAGCGAGGTTCTCAACGCAATAATCCAAGACCTTCCACTCCATCAGTGACCAGTGTTGGCAGTGTTGGTACCCCTAAGCTGAGATGCCAGTATTGTAATAAAGCTCATTTTGGTGAATGTCGATTTAAGAGAGGGGCTTGTTACCGATGTGGTCCTTTTGACCATTTCCTCAGAAATTTTCCAGAAAGGGGAGAAAAAGAAGCTGAACAGATATCGAAGCCTAGTAATCCAATTTCGAGGGGTAGATCATCTCGACCATCCGGTAATGTCAGTGGTAGCAGAGGATCTACAAAAGATACTGCAGGTAGGACTGAGACACGAGCACCTGCTAGGACATATGCTATTCGTGCCAGAGAAAATGCCTCAACACCCGATGTTATTATCGGTACATTTTCTATAACAGACCGAATTTGACCCTAATCAAAACGGTGGTTTTGGGACCACAAATCCGAGTCTGAGAAATATTTTAATATTATATTTTGAGTCTATTATATGTGAATTGATGTGTGTGAAAGTTTCGTATGAAAATTTTATCATTTAAGTGCTTAATTTGATTAAAAGGACTTAATCGCGTAAAGTGTAAAAGTGGCATATTAAAGTGAAATGTGTTAAATTGAGTATGGCTTTATAATATGAAGTATGGAAAGGGTAAATAACCCATTTTATGAGTTAGTGGCCGGCCATGGAAAAGTTTGTCCTTAAGTTAAAATGTTTAGTTATTTTTAATTATAAGGTTAGTTTAGTAATTTGGTAATTATTTATTATATGTTAAAATAACCAAGAAAAGAAAGCCATCACCTTTTGTCTCATCCATGGCCGAATGTGGAGGAAGAAAATAAGCTTTAGGTTCTTTGAAATTTCGGCACTTTGAATCCAAAATTCAAGGTGAGTTTTTAGTTAGTTTTCGATAAATTTTACGTTTTTGAGATCGTTGCTTCGAACCGTAGCTGACCCATGTTAAAATTTTTGAATCTAAGCATGCTTGATGTTCAGCTATTGATAGGTTTATATGGTTTTTGATATTTGCTGATGTTAGATAAAAGATAAGTTAAAAATTAGTATATTATGTATTGGAAGTTTTGATGAATTTTTGTTTTTAGGGCCAAATTGTAAAAATGAAATTTTAGAGGGGCTTATTTGCAAAATAAGTGAAATGTGAGGGCTTGTAAAGTCCCTAGGAATATTCGGCCCTTGTATAGTCTTAGCTAATTTGGTGTATTTTGTGTGTTATGCAAATAGGACTAAATTGCAAAGTTGTGAAATATTAGGGGTAAAATAGTAATTTGCCCATTTATGTGTTTTGGGACTAAATTGAAATGAAATGTGCTTGAATGAGATTACTTTTGATATGTTTAGATCAAGAACAAAGAAAAACGGAATTAGATCGGGGAAAGACGAAGGTTCTCGAATAGCCGATTTACACGGTCTATCTACAGCCGAGGTAAGTCCTTAAGCTGAAATATATTAAAGAATTATTTATGAACATATTAAATGATAATGTTTGATAAATTTTAGTACATATTTATGTCATAGCCGAATGTATATAAGTATATTAGATTGATTGCATACTTTGATAATGTGATATGAATAAGTGTCTCGATGCGAATTGTGGATTGTACAATGACGTAATGATTTTATTTGTTTAATGTGAATAAGCTTAGTTGAATTGGATATGTAATATAGTTATGAAATGTGTGTGGAATGATTGATCACATTGATGTGTTTCGGGCTTTAAGCCTAGCAGGCCCAATGCCGGTGACTTATTTCAGGCTTTAAGCCTAGCAGGCCTAGCGCCGGTGATTTATTTCAGGCTTTAAGCCTAGCAGGCCCAGTGCCGGTGACTTATTACGGGCTCTGAGCCTAGCAGGCCTTATGCCGGTGTTACTTATCGGGCTTTGACGCCTAGCAGGCTTGATGCCGGTGATGTGTTTTACAAAAGAGGAAACCGAATTTTGTTCAAGGCAAACCATAGCTACTGCATCTAGTTAAAGGCTCAGGTAAGCAAGTAAGGTATGTTATGTTTAATGTTACTTGAGTAGAGTTAATACTATGAGAACAGTGTTATGTACATTTGAGATTAAGATTGATGTGCATGAGTATTATATGATTGAATTTGAGCTAGAATGTACTATTATGGAGATTCGGTTTTCAAATAGAAATGCTAAGAGTGAAAGAAATTTTAGTACGATAACATGGTTGATATGAATGCTGTACTTATACGATTTGGAGCATGTGATTCTTGTTATATACTTATTTTGTTCTTCGAAGAGATACAGGTTTATGGAAATGAAGTACAATTACTTAGGTTAATGAACTATTAGTATTCGGCCCTGTATAAATCAATATATTTAAATGTTTATGTACAATGTCATAAGTTGAATGATTTAAATGTTTAAGTGTTTGAATGTTATATTAACATGAGCTTAGGACTTACTAAGCTAGTAAGCTTATTTGTGTGAAATGTTCTCCTCTGTTTTATAGATTAGGTTCAGGCTACAAGCTCAACGGGATCGTCAAGAAAGTCGTCCACACTATCAATCTAATTTGGTACTCTTTCATTTTGGTTTTCGGATAAAGGCATGAATAAGAAAGACTTTGACTTTGTTTTGATGAAAACTTTTTGTTCATGTATATAATAGCCATGCGAATATGGCTAAATTTTCGGTTAAGTACGTTTTTTTTATGCTTTTGCTATAATTGTCGGTTTATATCGTTAATGTTTGTGCAAATTCAATCAAGTTTTAAATCGAATATGGTAAGGAAATATATGTTTGTGATATGAACATTTGAGTTGGGTAATGTGGTATGAATAATCATTTGTATACTCGATTATATTGATCCATAGTTGTGTTTTGTTCACAGGTTAATGATGTTAGGATTACATGTGAGTGTTCGAAGTATAAGTTAAATTTATATAAATTATTATGATGCATGGATATTATGAATTGTATGTGGGTATATTCGGTTATAATCTAGGTGCATATCGTATACATATATATGGATAGATATATATAGGTTTCTCATGACATATAGGCATGATGTGTTTAGTTGTGTAATATCCATTATTAAATATGCATGTTTTGCTTAAATGTGAAATGTAGAAATAAATCTCATGAGTTATGTATTCGGAAATACATGGTATTAAGTAGAAAATATATTTGGTTTTGGATTTCATTTGTACATGGCTAATAAACATCATATGCTTGGTTCGAATACGTCATTATAATGATAAGCTCATGATTTGTATATTAGGTATGACTAATCATTTAAGACTAATATTTAATTAGTAAAATGTTATATACATATATATATATATATAAGCATTTGTGGATAAGTTCTATGTGATTATGTGAATGTATGAAAGCTGTATTTTCTTTGAAAATGCCTCGTAACCCTAATTCGGCGACGGATATGGGTTAGGGGTGTTACATTTGATTGGTATCAGAGCTTACGGTTTAGTCGATTCTAGGACTACCGTAGCGCGTGAGGGTCTAGCTATACATGCCTTTATTGTATATTTGATAGTGTGGTGACTTCTGACGTTCTGAACTGTGTTTTATTTAGTAAATGGACACTGATCCTGAAAGAGCCATAGCGGATGATGTAGAGAGTGTAGCGCCTGACCGTGCACACGGATCAGTGCCGGTAGACTCTCGACCAGTTTCGAGTAGCCACGCAAGGGAGGCTAAACAAGCCTTCTATCAGATGATGAACGAGTGGTTTACCCAGTTTATCCAGACTAACCCTGCTGTACACCAACCTCCACCCCCGAATAATCCAACTCCGATACCTTCAGCACCCCCGATGATAGATCCGATAAGATCTAGTAGGCCTCCAGTTGATAAAATCAAGAAATTTGGGGCTGAAGAATTCAGGGCCAACGATTATGATGACGCAGAGCGAGCTAAAATGTGGCTTGATAACACTATTCGGGTACTAGATGAGCTATCTTGTACTCCAGACGAGTGCCTGAAGTGTGCTATATCTTTACTTCGGGACACTGCATATCACTGGTGGAATACACTAGTATCAGTGGTTCCGAAAGAAAAAGTGACGTGGGATTTCTTCCAGAATGAATTCCGCAAGAAATATATCAGTCAAAGATTCATTGATCAAAAACAAAAAGAATTTCTTGAACTGAGACAGGGGAGAATGACCGTGACAGAATATGAACGGAAATTTGTCAGGCTCAGCAGATATGCTAGAAAGTGTGTATCAACTGAGGCCATTATGTGCAAAAGGTTTGAAGACGGTCTGAATGAAGATATAAAGTTGCTTATTGGCATTCTTGAAATTCAAGAATTTGTGACTCTAATTGAGCGAGCTTGCAAAGCTGAAGAGCTCGAGAAAAAGAAAAGAAAGGCTGAGACAGAAGCTAGAGACATTCGTAAGAGATTGTCGGGTAAGACTTTCCATTCAACATCTAAGAAGTTCAGAGATGACTTTAGCCGGCATAAAGTTACTTCAGATTTACCTAGACGTGAACGACCTCCAGTGGGCTCCCGAGCTACCTCGATGGCCAGTGTTGGAAACGCTCCACAGAATCGAGTTGAATGCAAGCACTGTGGGAAATGGCATTCCGGGAGTTGTAAATTTCATGACCGGTCTTGCTTTAAATGTGGATCGTCAGATCATTTTATTAGGGAATGTTCGATGTTAGTTGAGCAGAATACAGTTCAAAACATTAAGTCGAGCAACACGTCAGTGCGAGGTAGGCCACCCAGACATTCAGGCAATGTAGGTGGTAGTCAGAAAGGGACGAAGAACACTGCAGTTCGATCTGAGGCTAGAGCTCCAGCTAGAGCTTATGCTACACGAGCCAGAGAGGATGCTTCCTCCCCCGATGTCATTACCGGTACTTTCACCCTTTATGATACTACTGTGATTGCATTGATTGATCCTAGTTTGACTCATTCATACGTGTGTGAAACTCTAGTATTCGGTAAGACTCTGGCAGTTGAGTCTACTGAGTTTGTGATTCGTGTGTCCAACCCTTTGCGTAGATGTGTGTTTGTTAATAAAGTGTGTAGAGGTTGCCCGTTGATGATTCGGGATTTTTGCTTCCCAGCCGATTTAATGCTGTTGCCCTTCGATGAGTTTGATATAATTTTGGGAATGGACTGGTTAACTTTGCATGATGCAGTGGTGAATTGCAAAAGAAAGCTTATTGATTTGAGACATCAGAATGGTGAGATCATTAGAATTGAATCCAGTGATTTAAGTGGATTTCCTACAGTAATATCCTCGATGTTAGCCCGGAAGTATGTGAGAAAAGGGTGCGAAGCTTATTTGGCTTATGTACTGGATAATAAATTGTCTGAGAAACAGATTGAATCTGTACCGGTTGTATGTGAATACCGAGATGTGTTTCCTGATGAACTACCGGGTTTACCACCAGTACGAGAGATTGAGTTCGGCATTGAATTAGTACCGGGAACGACTCCGATTTCGATAGCTCCGTATCGGATGGCACCTACTGAGTTAAAAGAGTTGAAAGCACAGTTGCAAGAGTTATCAGATAGGGGTTCTGCGCGACCGAGCTTCTCTCCTTGGGGTGTACTGGTTTTATTTGTGAAAAAGAAAGACAGGACTATGCGAATGTGTATCGACTATCGGCAACTAAATAAGGTAACTATAAAGAATAAGTACCCGTTACCTCGGATTGATGATTTGTTTGATCAGTTAAAAGGGGCTTCGGTATTTTCGAAGATAGATTTGAGATCAGGCTATTATCAGTTGCGAGTCAGAGATACAGATGTGCCAAAGACCGCATTCCGGACGAGGTATGGACATTTTGAGTTTCTGGTTATGCCTTTTGGACTCACTAATGCACCTGCTGTTTTTATGGATCTAATAAATCAAGTCTTCAGATAGTTTTTAGATCGGTTTGTAGTAGTGTTTATTGATGATATACTGATCTACTCCAAAAATGAAACCGAGCATGCCGAGCATTTGAGATTAGTGCTACAAACTTTGAGAGATCAACAGTTGTATGCGAAGTTTAGTAAGTGTGAGTTCTAGATGAAAGAGGTCAGCTTTTTGGGACATGTTGTTTCAGCATCAGGTATTCGAGTCGATCCGAACAAAATTTCGGCTATACTTGATTGGAAGCCACCGAAGAATGTTTTTGAGATTCGAAGTTTTCTGGGACTTGCGGGCTACTACAGACGGTTTGTGAAAGGTTTTTCTGTGATAGCTACACCTTTGACAAAACTACTTCAGAAAGATGTAAAGTTCGAGTGGTCGGAAAATTGTCAGAAGAGTTTCGATCAGTTGAAATCCCTTTTGACAGAAGCTCCAATATTAGCTCAGCCTGAATTAGGTAAGGAATTTGTTGTGTATTCTGATGCTTCCTTAAGTGGTTTGGGCTGTGTATTGATGCAGGAAGGCAGAGTAGTAGCCTACGCATCGAGACAATTGAAGCCGCATGAAAGAAATTACCTGACGTATGATTTAGAGCTTGCAGCCATTGTGTTCGCACTGAAAATTTGGCGTCATTACTTATTCGGTGAGAAATGTCACGCTTACTCGGATCACAAAAGTTTGAAGTATTTGATGACTCAGAAAGACCTGAACTTAAGACAGCGCAGATGGTTAGAGTTGCTAAAAGATTATGAATTAGTACTTGACTATCATCCGGGAAAAGCTAACGTTGTTGCGGATGCACTAAGTAGAAAATCATTGTTTGCTCTTTGTGCGTTGAATGCACATATGGTTTTGACGGATGAGGGTTCGATCATAGCTGAGATGAAGGCTAGACCGTTGTTTATTCAGCAAATTTGTGATGCTCAGAAAGTTGACAAAGATATGACTTCTAGATGAGCACAGTGTGAAAATGATACAGAGTCAGAATTTCGAGTTGATAAAAATGACTGTTTGATCTATAAAGGCCGATTGTGTGTACCAAGAAATACTGATTTGATTCAGATGATATTGGATGAAGCTCATAATAGTCAAATGTCGATACATCCGGGTAGCACAAAGATGTACAATGATTTGAAACAGTTCTATTGGTGGCCGGGCATGAAGCGGGATATATCTGAATTTGTTTCGAAATGCTTAGTATGTCAGCAAGTAAAAGCTGAGCATCAAGTGCCATCCGGACTACTTCAGCCAATCATGATACCTGAATGGAAATGGGATAGAATTACAATGGATTTTGTATCCGGTCTCCCTATGACACCGAATAAGAAAGATGCCGTTTGGGTTTTAGTTGATAGACTGACCAAATCAGCTCATTTTGTACCAGTTCGTACGGACTATTCACTCGATAAACTTGCTGAATTGTATGTATCACAGATTGTAAGGTTGCATGGTGTACCGAGTTCCATTGTTTCAGACAGAGACCTGAGATTCACATCGCGGTTTTGGAAGAAGTTGCAAGATGCTTTAGGTACTAAACTTCATTTTAGTACAGCCTTTCATCCTCAGTCAGACGGTCAGTCTGAGCGAACTATTCAGATACTTGAGGACATGTTGAGATGTTGCGTCCTCGAGTTTGAAGGTACGTGGGAACGATACCTACCTTTGATTGAATTTGCTTACAATAATAGCTTTCAATCTAGTATCAAAATGGCGCCCTATGAAGCTTTGTATGGCCGTAAATGTCGAACACTGTTGTATTGGACTGAGCTCAGTGAAAACAAAATACTCGGGGTTGATTTGATTAAAGAAACAGAACAGAAGGTAGCTATTATTAAAGGCAATTTGAAAGCTGCTTCGGATCGTCAAAAGTCCTATGCTGATTTGAAACGTAAAGACATTGAATTTCAGGTCGGAGATCATGTATTTTTGAAAGTTTCTCCGTGGAAAAAGGTACTCTGATTTGGTCGAAAAGGCAAACTTAGTCCGAGATTCATCGGTACCTTATGAAATTACTGAGCGTATTGGGCCTGTTACTTATAGATTGAAGTTTCCCTCTAAGTTAGAAAAGATACATGACGTATTTCACGTTTCGATGCTTCGTAAGTACAGATCAGATCCGTCTCATGTAATCACACCGTCAGAGATTGAGATCCGACCCGATTTGACATATGATGAAGAACCGATCCGTATCTTAGCTCGAGAAATAAAAGAGTTGAGAAATAAGAGAATTCCATTAGTAAAGGTACTATGGAATCGTCACGGAGTTGAAGAGGCTACGTGGGAGCCTGAGGATTCAATGAGGCAACAATATCCGACCTTGTTTAACGGTAAGATTTTCGGGGACGAAAATCCTAAAGGGGGGAGAGTTGTAACAGACCGAATTTGACCCTAATCGGAACGGTGGTTTCGGGACCACGAATCCGAGTCTGAGAAATATTTTAATATTATATTTTGAGTCTATTATATGTGAATTGATGTGTGTGAAAGTTTCGTATGAAAATTTTATCATTTAAGTGCTTAATTTGATTAAAAGGACTTAATCGCGTAAAGTGTAAAAGTGGCATATTAAAGTGAAATGTGTTAAATTGAGCATGGCTTTATAATATGAAGTATGGAAAGGGTAAATAACCCATTTTATGAGTTAGTGGCCGGCCATGGAAAAGTTTGTCCTTAAGTTAAAATGTTTAGTTATTTTTAATTATAAGGTTAGTTTAGTAATTTGGTAATTATTTATTATATGTTAAAATAACCAAGAAAAGAAAGCCATCACCTTTTGACTCATCCATGGCCGAATGTGGAGGAAGAAAATAAGCTTTAGGTTCTTTGAAATTTCGGCACTTTGAAGCCAAAATTCAAGGTGAGTTTTTAGTTAGTTTTCGATAAATTTTACGTTTTTGAGATTGTTGCTTCGAACCGTAGCTGACCCATGTTAAAATTTTTGAATCTAAGCATGCTTGATGTTCGGCTATTGATAGGTTTATATGGTTTTTGATATTTGATGATGTTAGATAAAAGATAATTTAAAAATTAGTATATTATGTATTGGAAGTTTTGATGAATTTTTGTTTTTAGGGCCAAATTGTAAAAATGAAATTTTAGAGGGGCTTATTTGCAAAATAAGTGAAATGTGAGGGCTTGTAAAGTCCCTAGGAATATTCGGCCCTTGTATAGTCTTAGCTAATTTGGTGTATTTTGTGTGTTATGCAAATAGGACTAAATTGCAAAGTTGTGAAATATTAGGGGTAGAATAGTAATTTGCCCATTTATGTGTTTTGAGACTAAATTGAAATGAAATGTGCTTGAATGAGATTACTTTTGATATGTTTAGATCAAGAACAAAGAAAAACAGAATTAGATCGGGGAAAGACGAAGGTTCTCGAATAGCCGATTTACACGGTCTATCTACAGCCGAGGTAAGTCCTTAAGCTGAAATATATTAAAGAATTATTTATGAACATATTAAATGATAATGTTTGATAAATTTTAGTACATATTTATGTCATAGCCGAATGTATATAAGTATATTAGATTGATTGCATACTTTGATAATGTGATATGAATAAGTGTCTCGATGCGAATTGTGGATTGTACAATGACGTAATGATTTTATTTGTTTAATGTGAATAAGCTTAGTTGAATTGGATATGTAATATAGTTATGAAACGTGTGTGGAATGATTGATCACATTGATATGTTTCGGGCTTTAAGCCTAGCAGGCCCAGTGCCGGTGACTTATTTCAGGCTTTAAGCCTAGCAGGCCTAGCGCCGGTGATTTATTTCAGGCTTTAAGCCTAGCAGGCCCAGTGCCGGTGACTTATTACGGGCTCTGAGCCTAGCAGGGCTTGTGCTGGTGTTACTTATCGGGCTTTGACGCCTAGCAGGCTTGATGCCGGTGATGTGTTTTACAAAAGAGGAAACCGAATTTTGTTCAAGGCAAACCATAGCTAATGTATCTAGTTAAAGGCTCAGGTAAGCAAGTAAGGTATGTTGTGTTTAATGTTACTTGAGTAGAGTTAATACTATGAGAACAGTGTTATGTACATTTGAGATTAAGATTGATGTGCATGAGTATTATATGATTGAATTTGAGCTAGAATGTACTATTATGGAGATTCGATTTTCAAATAGAAATGCTAAGAGTGAAAGAAATTTTAGTACGATAATATGGTTGATATGAATGCTGTACTTATACGATTTGGAGCATGTGATTCTTGTTATATACTTATTTTGTGCTTCGAAGAGATACAGGTTTATGGAAATGAAGTACAATTACTTAGGTTAATGAACTATTAGTATTCGGCTCTGTATAAATCAATATATTTAAATGTTTATGTGCAATGTCATAAGTTGAATGATTTAAATGTTTAAGTGTTTGAATGTTATATTAACATGAGCTTAGGACTTACTAAGCTAGTAAGCTTATTTGTGTGAAATGTTCTCCTCTGTTTTATAGATTAGGTTCAGGCTACAAGCTCAACGAGATCGTCAAGAAAGCCGTCCACACTATCAATCTAATTTGGTACTCTTTCATTTTGGTTTTCGGATAAAGGCATGAATAGGAAAGACTTTGACTTTGTTTTGATGAAAACTTTTTGTTCATGTATATAATAGCCATGTGAATATGGCTAAATTTTCGGTTAAGTACGTTTTTTTATGCTTTTGCTATAATTGTCGGTTTATATCATTAATGTTTGTGCAAATTCAATCAAGTTTTAAATCGAATATGGTAAGGAAATATATGTTTGTGATATGAACATTTGAGTTGGGTAATGTGGTATGAATAATCATTTGTATACTCGATTATATTGATCCATATTTGTGTTTTGTTCACAGGTTAATGATGTTAGGATTACATGTGAGTGTTCGAAGTATAAGTTAAATTTATATAAATTATTATGATGCATGGATATTATGAATTGTATGTGGGTATATTCGGTTATAATCTAGGTGCATATCGTATACATATATATGGATAGATATATATAGGTTACTCATGACATATAGGCGTGATGTGTTTAGTTGTGTAATATCCATTATTAAATATGCATGTTTTGCTTAAATGTGAAATGTAGAAATAAATCTCATGAGTTATGTATTCGGAAATACATGGTATTAAGTAGAAAATATATTTGGTTTTGGATTTCATTTGTACATGGCTAATAAACATCATATGCTTGGTTCGAATACGTCATTATAATGATAAGCTCATGATTTGTATATCAGGTATGACTAATCATTTAAGACTAATATTTAATTAGTAAAATGTTATATACATATATATATAAGCATTTGTGGATAAGTTCTATGTGATTATGTGAATGTATGAAAGCTGTATTTTCTTTGAAAATGCCTCGTAACCCTAATTTGGCGACGGATATGGGTTAGGGGTGTTACATTTTCTTTACTTGACACTGATATTATTGCATTAATTGATCCTGGTTCTACGCATTCATATATATGTATAAAGCTTGCATGTGTTAAAGATTTATCTATTGAACCTACTGAATTTGTGGTTAAAGTCTCAAACCCCTCGGGCCAATCTATTTTGTTGGATAAAATTTGTAAAAGTTTTCCACTGATGGCAAGAGGTTATTGTTTCCTGGTTGATTTGATGTTACTGCCATTTGATGAGTTTGATGTGATATTGGGAATGGATTGGTTAATTCAGCATGATGCAGTAGTAAATTGTAAACAGAAATATATTGTGTTGAAGTGTCAGAATGGCGAATTACTCCGGGTTAAATCTGATCAGGCAGAGGGATTATCTGATGTGATTTCAGTTATTACTGCTCAGAGGTATGTTAAAAAGGGGTATGATGCTTTTCTTGCTTATGTACTCGACACAAAGGTATCTGAGCCAAAGATACAGGCAGTGCCAGTGGTATGCGAATTTTCTGATGTGTTTCCAGAGGAATTACCAGGGTTGCCACCAGAAAGAGAAGTGGAATTTTCTATAGATTTGATTCCGGGAACTACCACGATTTCCATAGCTCCGTACCGGATGGCTCCTACAGAATTAAAGGAATTAAAGACACAGTTGCAAGAACTTGCTGGCAGGGGTTTTGTACGGCCGAGTCATTCACCTTGGGGTGCTCCGGTTCTGTTTGTGAAAAAGAAAGGCAGGTCTTTGAGATTGTGTATTGACTATCGACAGTTCAATAAGGTAACTATAAAGAATAAGTACTCATTGCCCCGGATTGATGATTTATTTGATCAGTTGAAAGGTGCCACAGTATTCTCGAAGATTGATCTTCGATCAAGTTATTACCAGCTACGGGTAAAAGAGTCAAATGTGGCAAACACAGCTTTCAGAACCAGGTATTGGCATTATGCTGGTTATGCTGTTTGGGCTGACTAATGCACCTGCAGTATTTATGGATCTGATGAATTGAATATTCAGACCGTACTTAGACAGATTTGTGGTAGTATTCATTGATGATATTTTGGTTTATTCTCGAGATGACCATACAGAACATTTGAGAATTGTGTTACAAATTCTGCGAGCGAAGCAGTTATATGCTAAATTCAGTAAAATTTGGGCTTCGAGAAGTGGGTTTTCTTGGACATATTGTATCCGCCGAAGGCATCAGGGTAGATCCAAGTAAACTCTCAACTATTGTCAATTGGAGTCCACCGAAGAATATATCTGAAGTTAGAAGTTTCTTGGGTTTAGCTGGTTATTATCGGAGATTTGTACAGGGATTCTCTATGATAGCTTCTCCGATGACTCGATTATTGCAGAAAGATGTAAAGTTTGAGTGGACTGATGAATGTCAGCAGAGTTTCAACCGATTGAAAGATCTACTAATGAAAGCACCAGTATTAGTGCAGCCTGAATCGGGTAAGGAATTTGTTATTTACAGTGATGCCTCATTAAATGGTTTAGGCTGTGTCTTGATGCAAGAAGGTAAAGTAATAGCCTATGCTTCAAGACAACTTAAACCACATGAAAGAAATTACCCGGTACATGATCTTGAATTAGCTGCTATTGTATTTACGCTAAAGATATGGCGGCATTACCTGTACGGTGAGAAATGTCATATTTATACTGATCATAAAAGCTTGAAATATTTGATGACATAGAAAGATTTGAATTTGAGACAGTGCAGGTGGCTTGAACTGATAAAGGACTATGATTTGATTATTGATTACCATCCAGGTAAGGCTAATGTAGTGGCTGATGTTTTGAGTCGAAAATCTCTGTTTGCTTTACGAGCTATGAATATTCGGTTGTCACTGACTGATGATGGTTCAATCATAGCTGAATTGAGAGCTAAACCGACATTTTTACAGCAAATATGTGAAGCTCAGAAGAATGATGAGAAGTTACAGGTTAAACGAGCACAGTGCGAGTCAGGTACTGGTTCTAAATTTTAGGTTGGGATTGATGGTTGTATGTTATTCAGAGGTAGGGTATGTGCACCTTAGAATTCAGAGCTCATACAGAAGGTTCTACACGAGGCTCACAGTGGTACTATGTCTGTACATCCGGGGAGTAATAAAATGTATAATGATCTGAAAAAGATGTACTGGTGGCCAGGAATGAAACGTGATATCTCTGAGTTTGTATCAAGATGTTTAATATGTCAGCAAGTTAAAGCTGAACATTAGGTACCTTCAGGGTTACTTCAGCCAATTACTATACCGGAATGGAAATGGGAAAGAATCACTATGGATTTTGTATCGGGGTTACCGTTGTCTCCGAGGAAAAAAGATGTTATTTGGGTGATTGTTGACCGATTGACAAAGTCAGCGCACTTTATTCCGGTACGTATGGATTATTCTTTAGATAAACTGGCTGAACTGTACATATCTAAGATTATCAGGCTACATGGAGTGCCTGTCTCCATTATATCGGATAGAGATCCCCAATTTACGTCTCGTTTCTGGGATAAATTGCAAGAAGCTTTGGGTACTCAGTTGTATTTCAGTACTGTATTTCATCCTCAAATAGATGGCCAATCTGAGTGTGTAATTCAGGTGTTGGAAGATATGCTCTGATGTTGTATACTAGAGTTTGAAGGTAATTGGGAGAGGTATCTACCTTTGATTGAATTTGCTTACAATAACAGTTATCAGTCCAGTATTAAAATGGCTCCGTATGAAGCTTTGTATGGTAGAAAATGTAGAACACCGTTATATTGGACAGAGCTTAGTGAAAAGAAGATACATGGGGTTGATTTAATCCAGGAAACAGAAGAAAAAGTAAAGGTTATTCGGGATAGTTTAAAAGCAGCTTCCGATCGCCAAAAATCATATGCCGATCTTAAGCGAAAAGAGATTGAATTTCAAGTCGGTGATAAGGTATTCCTGAAAGTGTCTCCTTGGAAGAAAGTTCTCCGATTCGGTCGAAAGGGTAAATTGAGTCCAAGATTTATCGGGCCATATGAAATTATAGAAGGAATTGGACCGGTCGCTTATCGATTGGCATTACCACCGGAACTTGATAGAATCCATAATGTTTTTCATGTGTCTATGCTACAATGATATCGGTCTGATCCTTCACATGTTATTTCTCCGACAGAAGTGGAGATTCAACTTGATATGACTTACAGTGAAGAACCAATCAAGATATTGGCATGGGAAACAAAGGAGCTTAGAAATAAAAAGATAAATTTAGTGAAAGTATAATGGCAAAAGCATGGGATTGAGGAAGCGACATGGGAACCGGAGGAGACAATGAGGAAAGAATATCCAAACCTCTTTACTGGTAAGATTTTCGAGGACGAAAATCCTTAAAAGGGGGGAGAGTTGTAATGGCCTAAATTCAAGGTTATCGGAACAATGGTTTCGTAACCATAAATCCGATTTAAAGAGAAATTTATTTCAATATATTTGCATGAATATTTATATGATAGGAAAATCATATTAAAATATCGATAGAAATATTTTATCGATTTAGTGGTTAGTTAGAAAAAGGAATTATTGAAGGAATTGGGTAAAAATAAGGTATCGAGACCTTGATCTCATAAAATTGAGTAGGAAATATTTTTTATAAATATTTATAAAATGCTAGTAATGTGGTATTAAAATTTCGTTAGAAAATGTTAACGTTTGGGTAGGTAATTAAATGAAAAAGACTAAATTGAAATAAGAGTAAAAGTTGAATTATAGATTAAAAGAAATTATAAAGAACCAAAATGGCAATTAAGCCATTTTGTATAGGTGAGGCGGTGTAATGTATAAAAATCTAATATTTTTATAAAAACAATTATTATTATAAACTAATATATATATATATATATGTGTGTGTGTGTGTGTGTGTGTGTGTGTGTGTGTGTGTGTGTGTGTGTGTTATAAAAGAAAAGAAAAGAAACAAAAACATAAAAAGAAGAACAGAGAGCAAACGTGAAACAAAGAAAGGAAAGAAAATAACAAGGAGAAATTGATGATTTAAGGCTTGGATGTTTAATAGGTAAGCCAATTTAGCCCTTTTCTTTTAATTTTGATGTTTTATAAGTTTTAGGACAAAGTTTTGATGAATTTAAGTTGAGGTTTTTGAAGTTTTAAAGTTTTTGAACATAGCATATGATGAACAAAAAGATGAATTAGTGGTTTAATTGAAAGAATTTCAAGTTAGAATTGGGTAAAGGATTTAATTGCAAAATAAGCTATAAGAAAACAGTTTTGGGACAGAGTAACTTTGAAAAATCACCAAAAATCGTATAAGTGGAATTAGAAGTTGAGTGAGATATGAAATTAAAGCTTATTGAGTCTATTTTCATATGAAAGAAACAGAGAAAGTAAAGAAATTCTATATTTTGAGATATTTAGATTTTTGTGAGACTAGTTCAGAGTGATTTCGAGATCCCCTATTTTGACTTGGAAAAATCATTAAAAATTGTACAAAAATAATTTTGGGACATAATTTATATGTTTAGATTCCTAGTCTATTTTTAGAAGAAACAAACTAGAACATCATTTGAATTCTGTACAAAAAGATAATTAAATTTTAGCAAAGTGTGGTTGGAACTATCAAACAACAGAACAGGGGTGACTTTAAAGAATAAACTGTATTTATTGGCTAAACCAAAATTCTGAAATTTTATGTCAAAAGATATGTGAGTCTAGTTTCAAGGAAAATTAGCAGATCCTAATTTGGAGTTCTGTAGCTTAAGATAAAAATAATTTAGTGACTATGACTCAAGTAGACAGCTTTGAATGAACTAAAAATAATAATAGAATTATAGCGAATGCCACATGTGAACATGAAATGTATTGAATTGATGATTGAATTTATTTATTTAGATCCGAAAAACTCAAATACAAAGCTAGATCGAGGAAACGAAAAAGTCCCGGATTAGTGGATTTTGTATACGAACTAGTATCGAGGTAAGTTCGTGTAACTTGAATTATATTCTTAATGTTTGAAATGTATGTTATTGATATGAATATAATTTTAATGTTCATTGTATGAAAGTTGAAGAAACATTGATATATTTGATAAAAAGGGGAAGAAATCTCGGTTGAATGAAAGGAAAATTCGATGGATCTCTGAAAAGGAATTGACGGTAAAAAGGATCTAGCCCGGACGGGTGATCCTATCCTGATATAGCCCTCCCGAAGAATATGTGGAAATTGGATTTAGCCCGGACGGGTAATCGGAATTAGGGTCTGAATTTAGCCTGAACTGGTAATTCAGATCCAAGCTCATTAGAGTAATTGTCGTTGCTAGGGATTTAGCCTGGACTGGTAATCCCGACAATACTCTATGAGTTTATATTACAAAGGATTTAGCCTGGACTGGTAATCCCCCTGTAAGGATGAGGTTCGCGGGAGTGCGCTCTCTGAAATGAAAATGTGCGCACATGAACATGAATTGACGGACCTGGATTTGTACACTTAAGTGTACCTCTGAAAATCCATCGAAATTTCGAGAAATTCAACGGGATAAATATGGAAAAAATAACAAGGAAATGGAAATCATGGTATTGATGAGCTCATCAATCATGATATATATTATTGATATATAGAAATTATTGGACTAACTTGAATGTTGAGTTTGTGCATGTTAGGGTAATAATGCATTGAGTGGAAATATAAATGTTTATTGCATTGTATTGAAAATGTTAGGTAAGTATAATTCTTGTTACATGGGCTTACTAAGCACAAAGTGCTTACCCTGTTTCTTTTTCCCCTGTTTTGTAGTGTTAAAAGCTCGGAGGTTGGATTCAGTCGGAGACACATCACACTATCAACCTCAAGATTTCGATATATAAAGAAACTTTATTTTGGAAATCAATGGCATGTGTAAGCTAATAAAGTAAATGTTAATATGAAATGAATGTAAGATCAGCCATTGGTATGGCTAACAAATCTTGGTTTGGTATATGTTGAGGTTATCTTATAAATATACATGAATCTATTTTTAAAATATGTTGAATTGGATTGGTTGATGTGGATTGGTCTCAGTTTAAAATTTGCAAGGGTTATATTAAGTAAAAAAAAATTCGTAAACTCCGGTAATGCCTCGTATCCTATTCTGACAACGAATACGGGTAGGGGGTGTTACACTTATACTAAGCATTTGGAATGGAATGGTAAGTGAGTAAATGGAATGGTTCATAATCTTATGAAAAGGTTGATGAATATGTAATGTATCTTATGAAATCCACTTATGTTATAAATGAATTCATATGTGATGTTGATGAAATTACTAATTTGTGAGTTTGATGATATTGTATAGGCTCATACTAAGCATATGGCATATGTTTTGGTTTATACCTATTCTATGATTGATTATAGAAATGGTAAGTTATGTTTAAGGTTTATACGAGCTTACTAAGAACTCGTTTCTTATGTAGTTATTTTCCTTATTTTATATATTTTCAGAAGCTCAATCGGTTGGAAGCTCGTCTCAATTTGGTAGTTCTTAAGCATTTTGGCCAAGGTTTATAATGGCATGTATAAGGTGTTTGTAATGGTATTTTGATGAATGAGTTAATAGTTTTGGCATGTATGAGTTTTGAAAGTTATGTTGGTTTGGTACCATTTGATGCTTTGTTAAACTATGTCATTTTGATAACTTTATTATACATGTTTATAAGGCTCTTTATGGTATGTTTGGAAAGGTTTGATTTGGTCACTTTGTGGCATGTTTTGGTAAGAAATTGAACTAGGTTATGATGCTTGATATAAGGAGTTGTTTTATTTTGGCATGTTGTGTTTGGATGATGTTTAAGTCCCTTTAAAGTGTGCTTAAATGGGTTGAAATGTTATGCATGAAATAGTTTGAAATGGCTTGATTATAGGTAAATTTTGGGTTCATACGGCCTGAGACACGGGCGTGTGACTTAGCCAATTGAGGCACACAGCCTGGCGACACGGACGCATGTTATCTGACGATTTCAAAGGGTACAAGTCAGTGAGTTACATGGCCTAGCACACGGCCTGGCAGAAAGGCGTGTAGGCAACTTAGAGAGTTACACGGCCTGGCACACGAGTGTGTGACCCTACTTAGTGAGTTACACGGGTGAGGACACGTGCTAAGACATGGTCATGTGTCCCTAGTTCGAAAGTTACACGACCTGGGGTGGTTCCACAAGGCCTGGCCACATGGCCGTGTGACCCCTATTTTCAAATTTTGTAACGTTTTTCTAAACTTTTCAAATTGTTTCAAATTAGTCCCGAATTGCCTCAAAGCTATTTTTAGAGCCTTAAAGGCTCGATTTAGGGACAAAATGCATGTAATTGAATGAATTATAACATGTTTAGTTTATTTAAATGTTAAGACGTTAAATGTTTCTGATTGTATGGTAATTCTCTATAACCCTAATCCAACGACGAAGATAGGTTAGAGGTGTTACAGGAATTGGGATTGATGGGGACGGAGGTGTTTTGCAGAGTTTTGGCGACATTTAAAGTCCCCAATATTGTTTTCAGTGTAACACCCCTCACCCGTGTCCAACTTCGGCATGCGGTTCGAGGTGTTACCGTACTTCAACATTCACAATCATACAAAACCAGGTTACCATATTTTGCCCAAAATTTAAAACTTTTCAAAGACATGCATTTGACATTGTCATCTATTTAATCACTTATACCACATAACAAGACATTAACACATACCATGGACAAATAGGCTTATAAGCCAAAATCATTATAAGCCACATCTCATGGCCATAATCAACAAATCACTATATGCCAATACATTTGGCTAATCACAACAACATCCATCATAGAAAAACTAAGTCCCTATACATCCCACTCACTTGAAAACATTTAACATACACATGCCAATACTCCAAGGATAATGACCCGATAGTGTGATACTGCCTCTGACGATCTCCAACGCTGAGCTGACCTGACAAAACTAAAAGAAATCGAAAGGAGGGAGTAAGCTTTACGCTTAGTAAGCTCGCATGAAAATAATAAGCAATGTGATAACATGTTATTTTCATATTCTTCCTATTTATTCAAATTCCAGTTAAGCTATTTTCTTGAGTCACAGTCATTAAATTATTTATATCTGGAGTTACAGAACTCCAAATTAAAATCTGTAAATTTTCCATGAAACTAGACCAGCATATCTTTTTACCATAAAATTTCAGAACTTTTGGTTTAGCGAATTAGTACAGTTTATTCTTCAAAGTCTCCCCTATTCTGCTATCCGACAATTTTGACCATTCTTTGCTAAAATTTAATTATCTTTCTGTACAAAATACAAATGATGTTCTAGTTTGCTTATTCTAAAAATAGACACAATAAGGAATCTAATCATATAAATTATGTCCCAATATTAGTTTTGTACAATTTTCAATGATTTTTCCAAGTCAGAACAGAGGATCTCGAAATCACTCTGCACCAGTCTCACAAAAATCTAAATATCTCAAAATATACCAATCCTTTGCTTTCTCTGTTTCTTTTATATAAAAATAGACTCAATAAGATTTAAATAAATGTCTCATAGAACTTATAATTCAATTCCTACCATTTTTGGTGATTTTTCAAATTCACCTCACTGCTGCTGTCCAAAACAGTTTTATTGTAAAATTTTGCTTTCTCTCACTTTAGTTGTGTTCGTCACTTGCCTATACCAATCTTTCCAATTTCCGATTACATATCGAGCATATTGTTCATACATACATTTGCCACATTTCTCAATTGGTCACATTCACACTTGCACTTATTCATAACATGATCGCACCAATCATCATTAGTAAATTATCTCGTTGAACCCCTTCGGAAAACGCCCGATACTCGGTGGTCTCAGCACATAGCTCCACCCACACATAATTCGGCTTTCTTGAACACATGGTGAAGGTCCCTTATCACCCATGTGACCTAGCCATTCCATCTCGTAGCTCTCTTGTCTACATGGTGCCCAACACTAGGAACCACTCATGTGACCTAGCTACTCATAACCCGTAACTTTCTTGTACACATGGTATACACACAGTATTACACATGTGACCTAGTTACATATGAAATTATTATCCCGTAGCTTTCTTGCACACATGGTGAAAATCCCTTATCATCCATGTGGCCTAGCTACATATCAAATTTTGCCATCTCGTAGCTTTCTTGTGCACACGGTGAAGTTCCCTTATCACTCGTGTGACGTAGCTACATATTGTCCGTATCTCTCGGTTTTCTGAAGGTTCAATCGAGAATTTCGCATTCCATACATTTTCATATTGTAGTTATCACCCAATGATTTCCATAATATCTAGCAAAATAATTATTGAACAAGTAAAATAAATGCATTATTTACATTTAAACTTTCCATTTCACAAAATAACCATAGTCATAGAAAACACCTTTAAGCACAACATTTCAACCCATTTTCCATGTCACCTATGTCACAATTCACCAACATAATATACTAAACATGTAATTCAGAAAAATCAATTTAATACCACAATTTAGGTTTCAAATATACATTACAACATTATTGCATTATTATTAACACACCAACTTACCTCGAATGCCGAAACGACCATTTTACCAACTTTCCCGATTTTCGATTTTCCTCCAATTCTAGGTCCAAATCTCATTTTTCGGGGTCTAAAACATCACATTTCACTTATTTAATTAATGTACTATTCAAAATAGTCCTTAACTCAACTTTTGCAAAATTACAATTTTGCCCCTAAACTTTTACATATTTACACTTTTTCCCCAATACTCGAAAATTAAACTTCAGCCCTTATTCTTATGTTTTATAACATGCTGATCATTTTTCTCTTCTATGGCAACATCAAATTCTCACTCTAACATGTACTTATGAACATTAGGTATTTTTACCAATTATGACGTTTTACTCGTTTTCACGTAAAACCGCTTAGTAAAAGTTGTTTAACATAATTTCAGCCTTCATATTCTATCATAAAACATCAAAATACACACTTTTCACCTATGGGTAATTTTCCAAAGATGATCCCTAGCATGAATTATTGGTAGCATAAGCTAAATCGAGCTACCGGAACTCCAAAACCGTAAATAACTTGAAAAATGGGGCTAGAACGGACTTACCATGAGCTTGGAAAGTTGAGAAAACCCTAGCCATGTCTTCCATTGGTAAATTTTGTCCATATGAAGAAGATGGACATATTTGGCATTTAAATTTTGTTTTTAATTCATTTAATTCACTAAATTACCAAATTGCTCCATAAAAAATTCTTTTGAAACATACCTATCCATGTCCATTTTTGTCCACCAACTTAACCAATGGTCTAATTATCATTTAAGGACCTCCAATTTAAAATTTCATAACAATTGGACACCTCTAACATGTAGAACTCAACTTTTGCACTTTTTACAATTTAGTTCTTTTGACTAAATTGAGTGCCCAAACATCAAAATTTTCGAATGAGATTTTCACGAAATCATTCCGTGAAATTGTAGACCATAAAAATATAAATAAAATAAATTTCTCAACATCGGATTTGTGGTCCCGAAACCACTGTTCCGTTTAGGCCTTATTTCGGGATGTTACATTTCTGCCCCCTTAGGGATTTTCGTCTCCGAAAATCTTAACAGAATGAGGTTTAATATACTTCTCATGATTTCTAACATCACTAAATAATCCTTTTCAAGACGATATTTTCAGAAACACTCTGTCATCGATCTGAATCCTAATAGAACTCAATGAATTCTATCAAACAAAGAATTGATACATATTGAAATTATTATGCTAATTCCATCAAACGTTCGAAAACAACCCACTAGCATTTCTCTTGGCTCCCCACAGATCAATCGATGATCACTCACAATCTTTCAATAGCTTAATTCATCACCACTATCTTAAACTCAAATTTTGCTATGCCATCAGATATATTAAACTCTCGAAACCAAGAAACATATGACAATCCTCGTTAAACAAACAGTGTCATCAAATTTTTCAATACAGACATAATAATAACCATCTCTAAATTACTAATCAAACAGCTCTTTTTAATATAATATTAACTGTCTGAAAACATGAACCATTACTTTACATTTTAGAAAATATACACATTCAAAACCGTTCATTGGTGCGTCACTGAAAAATTATAATTCCATTGTGTTCCAAAGTCGATTATAACAGAGATAAAACATATTCTATACAAATATAAACAGAACAATAGCCAAAAGAAACAGTAGAATCATTTCATATAAGTTCACTGTCACTCTTATCTTAGACGTAATGGAATTAAATTTCAATAAAAGATAGTGGAATACCAATCATAGATCAATCAAACTGACGATTCTTTACTCAGAAAACAAGCAATTATAATTGTCTCTGAAAAGATACGAAAACATAAAATGCCCAGAAGAGATAGTCGTAAACTGCTCAACTATGACTGTCATATTTAAACATCTTCACATGTCAAACATCATTCTTCTGACTAATTCTGCCCTCACTAATTTCCACATTATTTCTTTCACTAAAGAAAATCAGTTCAGAAAAATTTCAGTTAATACTTCCTTTCAGTATCTTATTTGAATAAGTCGATTTATCAAAGTTAAATTTTTCACTAATTATGATATTGTATAAACCAAATAATTCTTGAGTCGATATGATATTTCTCTAATCCTGTCCTTCATTTTTCAACCATCCTCAGTCTTTGATCATATCTATAGTTATTCTATAATTGAACTCTTTGATTCCACACTTAGGAACTTAATCAACATGATTCTCATGAATTTCCGTTACAAATACCTCATCGGTAAGGGGGTGAGGTCGTACAGCCTCTAACTCAATTCTCACACACACACACACACACACATATATATATATATATATATATACATATGACACATATTTCATTATCAACATATGTCATTATAACTATACGACCCACTTCGAACAATTTATCATTCATATTTGCCTGACATAAAATTTTCAATTATCTCATTCAAACAAGTGCACTCATTCATACATTCTACAAAATTTGAATAACTTACTTAGCACATTCACTAATCAATTTTTTGTCAAGCATGCTACAGTATGTGAAGGTCAGAAAAAATATGAATAAGCATATTACTATATAAACTTTCAGTTCACACGTTATCACATGTACACATTACGAATTCTTATTCATACTTTTTCGAGTTTAACTCATCATTGCTACACTGTAACATCCCCAAACCCGGCCCATTCACTATGACCGAATCTGGTTATGTTAGTGAAAATATATTTTTTTTCCTTAGAATTTAAAACACGGAAATTTACTATCTTTCTGGTACAACCCGTGTACTTTTAAAACTATACTTTAAGACTTTGATATTAAATAGAAATGTCCATATTAAAACACTTGATCACTTATATATTTGTAAATCAAATATAATTTAAAAATAATAATAAAGTCATTTCCAAAATAAATGAAAAATCAAAATGGCCTTATTACATCAATATTTAAAATATCCAAAACTTAATAAAAAAATAAACTTAAAATATTTAAAATCCTCTTTCTGCATGGGCCACCTTGCAGCCTCTCCGATCCCGGTCCAACTCTACGCATCACCTGAAATGGTTAATAAGAATAGGGTGAGTCCACTGACTCAGTGCATAATCACATCACATATTTCCATACGTATGGGCTTGGCCCAATACCAAACAATTCACATCGCAAGTCATGCACGTATGCATCTCAGCCCAACCCACAAACCAACCGTACGCCAACCTTAGCAGACTCCCTGCCTAAGGCCGTGGATAAACCACCACTGATCACCTCGTGATCCAAATCATTACCTTGGCAACTCTCTGCACAAGGCCGTGGCTGAGCCACCGATCAACCAACATGATCCAACAACATATTCTGCCTACGGTGATGCACATAGCCATCAACCGCCGAGATGGGCACCAAGCCAACATCTCCCTTGATGAGGCACACAGCAACTCATCAAGCGCTAATGTAGCCTGAGCTAACATTAGTCCACGTACTACTTGTGTACTCTTCCTCCTTCCTCGAATCAAACCCCACTTCACTCAAATATGTAGATGCTACAATTTAAGTCATCAAATACCATGCGTATAAATGCATATATCATATTATTACCACATCATACATGTATATAAATACATCATAAATAACTCACCACCACCAGATACTCATCACTTAGCCATCATAAACGGCTACCACACATAATACACAGGTTTAAACACATTAGCAATCCAAACCACAGAAATAGTGCGATGATTATGCACCTGCTTGATACAGTCGACTAAACCTCGAAGTCACACGCTGCCCCTAAAAGCCTGTCGAAACCCCCTAAAGGAAACCATATTAGATTCGGCTTCAAAACCAATAAACATCAAGATGTGGCCTTTGGCCGAACACCTACCACTTCTTACCTTGATGAGTAACCGATTCAAACAGCCCCCCCTAAGTGCTCCCTCACACCGGCTTAACAATAGATCCTCTTCGGCTAATAGCACTACCAACTGAGGGAAAGAAAATTCGGTGCCAAGGTGGTGTGGATTCGGCTAACAAGAAAATCAAGGAGAGGGAATAGCAATTTCGGCCAAAGGCGTTTGAAAAGAGGGAAGGAAGAAGTGTGGGGTGTACTTTCGGTTTAGTAAAATGAAGGAAAAGGGAGGGATGAAATGGAGTGGTTTTGGCTCAATGAAACGGGGAGAAGAGAAAAAAAATAGCTAAATGACCTTGAAGCTTCGGCCAAAGGAAAAAGTGAAGCAATTTCGGCAAGGAGATCAAATGATGGAAAAAGGGACCAAAAAGGTGAGCATTTCTCTATTTATAGACAAAATTTCGGCTCACCCTACCCACATGCAACAAACCGAAAATGCCCCCCTAAGTTCCCCAAATTCGGCTACCACCTTCCTGGCCATATAATTCAAATTGATTTGAATTAATCAAATCACTTAACTCACTCCCAGCCACCCATTTGAAATCAATTCAAATTAAAAACAATATAAAACCCACCTTTATCCTACCTCCCCTCAAATTAAAATAATAAAAAAAATAAAAACAACCCAATATCACCATTATCCCACCGAATTCAAAAACAAAGCTCATCCTAATCTTCCAATTTAATCTGCATGTGCTGTCCACCTTCAATTTGCTGCCCAAAATAAATAAATAAATAACTAAAAAAACTAAAACTCCAATTGCCATTCTCCAAGTTCGAACCTGGGACCAACTGCCGCACGCCTAACCCCCAACGCCCAGGCCACTCGGCCATCTTGATTTTTATGACAAAAACCACACCATAAAATCTTTAAGGGCTACCTACCCAAGCCCCCCAGCCGCATAAGAAAAATAAACACGCAAAAGCTGCTTCCGTTGCTCGAACCAACGCCCACACGCACCTTCAGCGCCTAAGTTCCGCACAGGCACCACCTGGACCAGCTGCTCCTTGCGACCAAACACGCCCCAAATTATTTTAAGGCCTTCTACCCTGCAACGCCATACTCCAAAAATTAAAACCCATCTGCTGCCTTCTTGGATCGAACCTAAGACCCTCACAGGCGCTACCTCCAGCCCCCAAAGCAGCGCATGAAGCCACTTTGCCAAAGCCTCTCATGTGCCAAAAATTGCCAAAAATTAATCTTAAGGCCTCCCTTGGCCCAATTCCTTTTTCACCCCAAAAATCCAAAATTTTCCAAGATCTTCCCTTTTAATCCCAACATTCTTAGAACCTCTAAAACTCATCCAAGCACTCCAAAAACCCACTAACACTTGATTAACCCAAAATGCACAGCCCCTAAACCAGGGTGTTACAATTCTACCCTCCTTAAAATAATTTCGTCCCCGAAATTACTTGTCTAAACTAACAATCCAATTCCTCCCACTACGCTATGGCTGCGCACTCTGATCTTAAAGAGCTAACATACCTTCTAGGCACCGTTTCTAAGTTCATACTCAAGGTTCCGACTACTTTATGAGCAACAGATCAACCATTCACCAAAACGAACAAAACAACAAAGAATATTCCAGACTTAAGGAACTTACCAGTTGACCCATCAGGCACATCATTATCCTCTCTCCGACGAACTGCATAAACCAGTCCTGGCTGCCTTGCCTCAGTGCCACCATTACCGCGGTCTACTGCTCCCCGACCTCGACCGGAACCATTTCCTCCATGGTTCGGACCACGACCTCTCGTCGCTTGCTGACCACCTCTGCCTGGTTGCACATAACCTTGACCTTCTGTCCGAGTCCTACTCGGGTTCTGGGGACAATCCTTAATCAGATGAGACTTGGACTTGCATCTGAAGCATTCCCGAACACGATTCCAGCACTCGCCAACATGGTACCTTCCGCATTGAGCACATGGACGATCTGGATTTCCGGCGGCTGGCTTAGCAGTATGAACAGGAGTCTCAACTCTCGGTCTTTTCTGAACCCTCTCAAACATTTCTGGCGATTCAACACTTCTCTTATCACGGTTCCTTTCTCTATTGTGCCTCTCAACCTTCTTGACCTCCTCAGCTATTCGAGCTTTCTCCACTAAAACGGCGAAGTCTCTTTCCTGATGCGGAGCAATCAAAATTCGCAGCTCATCCTGCAGACCATCTTCAAATCTGACACATCTCTCATAATCCGTTGCCACGATGCCTCGAGCATACCGGCTTAAACGTAAAAACTCAGCTTCGTACTCCGCTATCGACTTGCTACCTTGCACCAAATTGAGGAACGCCTTCCTCTGAGCGACCACATAACTTGCTCCGACATATTTCCCTTCAAACTTGATCTTAAAGTAACCCCAATCCACTCGATCCGCAGGGGTACTTTCCTTAACCGTGAGCCACCACTGGTAGGCCTCATCCCGTAGCAACGAAACAACTCCCTTAAGCTTTTCCTCAGCAGTTAAGTCTAAGTCATCCATAATCCTTTCAACAGCCTCAAGCCAGTACTCTGCCACGTTTGGAGCTACCCCGGACACCCCTCTGAAAACCTCGGCTCCATTCGCGCTAAGCCTTTCGGGCACTGACTTCTGAGTCCTATTACCCACATTGGCTCCTGCCACTCGTTCGAGCACTCGCAACACCGCTTGTGACACTACATCGTCTCCTCCAGTCTGATCCTGTTGTTCAACCTCCACAGCTGGTGGCGGTGCATCACTCTCTGACCCATGGCGTGACCCAACCGGTTCCGATACTGACATCCTGCCTCTACCCCGTCCACGAGTATTGCGACCACGCCCCCTAGAGCTCATATCTAGCCTCGATTTAATCTGTTTAGAAAGTTTTATGGATTAGAAATTCTTGTTTCACTGTTTTATCCACGAGCAATTTTATGCAATGAAGTTTCCGAGAGTAGTTCTTTCGAGCAATCAAGTTTCCTTCCCTACCCAGGGGTAATTTCGTCACTTTTCCTAAAGAGGGGTATTTTGGTAATAACTCAGAGTCAATTTTGAAAATAGTTCTCCAACTTCAAAATTTACAAAATCTCAAGGGTCGTCTTGAAAACTTTGTTTCTCAAACAAAGTGTGTTGCAAAAATTCCAAAAAGTAGGGTCATTTTCGTAATTTTGGAAATCATGGGCATTTTCGTAAATTCTCCAAATCGGAATACCATTGTATTTCGTAAAATAGGGTTTTCTGATATTTAGTAAAACAGGAATATTCCAGTAAAAGTTGAGAGAAAATTTAGAAACCAAGGGCATTTCGGTAATTTTATCAACCAGGGGTATTTTGGTAATTTTTGTCATCAGGGAAAATTTTTTTCTAAATTTCCAAAGTCGGGGTATTATTTTTGCCATACAGAAAATTGGGTGCTTTTGCAAAGTAAGAAAATTTTATTAAATTTGGGGCTAAATTGGAAATTTTGAAAGTCAGGGGCATTTTAGTAATTTTCAACATAGGGGTATTTTCGTAAATTTTCCCAAATCGAGGTATATTGCTATTTTGAAAACTAGAGATTTTAATATTTTCAAAGTAAAAATCATTTTAACAAGAGTTGAGGGTAGTGTGGTAATTTTATAATACAGGGGCATTTTTTGTAATTTTGCCACTAGGGGCAATTTGGTAATTTTGGTAAATCGAGAAAATGTTTTCCAAAACCAGATTTAGGGTTTACAAACCAAAGGGGTAAGTTCGAAAATTTTAAAACTAAGGATTTTAAAACAATAAGGCTAATCCCTTCCGGGTTTTTAATAATTGGTTTAGCCCATGAACAAGTCCTCTTGGTTAAGGTGAACCGTAGCTACGCACCAGGTAGGATTCGAGTGGAGAGGAGATGAGTCACGCGGACTGCTTAAGTACCAAGCTCCCACCGAATACCAATCCTAGACATGCGCACACAGGTTGCCACACCTTAACTCGGCGACTTACTTCATAGGTTTGTTTATTAGGCACTTTAAATCTTATGCACGTGTTTGAGGAGACTAGTCTTAGGGTCCAACAGATCCTATTATTCTATTCTACGAGCCCAACTAAGCCCAAATCAATTCATACAAGCAATCACTTCAAGAAAGTCCGAAGTACTTACCTGGTGGACTTCGGGTCGGAGGTACAGGTGCCATGCCAGAATAACCTGAAAAAGTTTCTTAAAAGCCCACATTTTTGAAAAGTCCATTTGAAAATGTTTTTGGGCCCAAAACCCTCAAAGCCGAGTTTTGAACCTGGCTCTGATACCAAACTGTAACATCCCCAAACCCGGCCCATTCACTATGACCGAATCTGGTTATGTTAGTGAAAATATATTTTTTTTTCCTTAGAATTTAAAACACGGAAATTTACTATCTTTCTGGTACAACCCGTGTACTTTTAAAACTATACTTTAAGACTTTGATATTAAATAGAAATGTCCATATTAAAACACTTGATCACTTATATATTTGTAAATCAAATATAATTTAAAAATAATAATAAAGTCATTTCCAAAATAAATGAAAAATCAAAATGGCCTTATTACATCAATATTTAAAATATCCAAAACTTAATAAAAAAACTAAACTTAAAATATTTAAAATCCTCTTTCTACATGGGCCACCTTGCAGCCTCTCCGATCCCGGTCCAACTCTACGCATCACCTGAAATGGTTAATAAGAATAGGGTGAGTCCACTGACTCAGTGCATAATCACATCACATATTTCCATACGTATGGGCTTGGCCCAATACCAAACAATTCACATCGCAAGTCATGCACGTATGCATCTCAGCCCAACCCACAAACCAACCGTACGCCAACCTTAGCAGACTCCCTGCCTAAGGCCGTGGATAAACCACCACTGATCACCTCGTGATCCAAATCATTACCTTGGCAACTCTCTGCACAAGGCCGTGGCTGAGCCACCGATCAACCAACATGATCCATCAACATATTCTGCCTACGGTGATGCACATAGCCATCAACCGCCGAGATGGGCACCAAGCCAACATCTCCCTTGATGAGGCACACAGCAACTCATCAAGCGCTAATGTAGCCTGAGCTAACATTAGTCCACGTACAACTTGTGTACTCTTCCTCCTTCCTCGAATCAAACCCCACCTCACGCAAATATGTAGATGCTACAATTTAAGTCATCAAATACCATGCGTATAAATGCATATATCATATTATTACCACATCATACATGTATATAAATACATCATAAATAACTCACCACCACCAGATACTCATCACTTAGCCATCATAAACGGCTACCACACATAATACACAGGTTTAAACACGTTAGCAATCCAAACCACAGAAATAGTGCGATGATTACGCACCTGCTTGATACAGTCGACTAAACCTCGAAGCCACATGCTGCCCCTAAAAGCCTGTCGAAACCCCCTAAAGGAAACCATATTAGATTCGGCTTCAAAACCAATAAACATCAAGATGTGGCCTTTGGCCGAACACCTACCACTTCTTACCTTGATGAGTAACCGATTCAAATAGCCCCCCCTAAGTGCTCCCTCACACCGGCTTAACAATAGATCCTCTTCGGCTAATAGCACTACCAACTGAGGGAAAGAAAATTCGGTGCCAAGGTGGTGTGGATTCGGCTAACAAGAAAATCAAGGAGAAGGAATAGCAATTTCGGCCAAAGGTGTTTGAAAAGAGGGAAGGAAGAAGTGTGGGGTGTACTTTCGGTTTAGTAAAATGAAGGAAAAGGGAGGGATGAAATGGAGTGGTTTTGGCTCAATGAAACGGGGAGAAGAGAAAAAAAAAATAGCTAAATGACCTTGAAGCTTCGGCCAAAGGAAAAAGTGAAGCAATTTCGGCAAGGAGATCAAATGATGGAAAAAGGGACCAAAAAGGTGAGCATTTCTCTATTTATAGACAAAATTTCGGCTCACCCTACCCACATGCAACAAACCGAAAATGCCCCCTAAGTTCCCCAAATTCGGGTACCACCTTCCTGGCCATATAATTCAAATTGATTTGAATTAATCAAATCACTTAACTCACTCCCAGCCACCCATTTGAAATCAATTCAAATTAAAAACAATATAAAACCCACCTTTATCCTACCTCCCCTCAAATTAAAATAAAAAAAATAAAAACAATCCAATATCACCATTATCCCACCGAATTCAAAAACAAAGCTCATCCTAATCTTCCAATTTAATCTGCATGTGTCGTCCACCTTCAATTTGCTGCCCACAATAAATAAATAAATAACTAAAAAAACTAAAACTCCAATTGCCATTCTCCAGGTTCGAACCTGGGACCAACTACCGCACGCCTAACCCCCAACGCCCAGGCCACTCGGCCATCTTGATTTTTATGACAAAAACCACACCATAAAATCTTTAAGGGCTACCTACCCAAGCCCCCCAGCCGCATAAGAAAAATAAACACGCAAAAGCTGCTTCCGTTGCTCGAACCAACGCCCACACGCACCTTCAGCGCCTAAGTTCCGCACAGGCACCACCTGGACCAGCTGCTCCTTGCGACCAAACACGCCCCAAATTATTTTAAGGCCTTCTACCCTGCAACGCCATACTCCAAAAATTAAAACCCATCTGCTGCCTTCTTGGATCGAACCTAAGACCCTCACAGGCGCTACCTCCAGCCCCCAAAGCAGCGCATGAAGCCACTTTGCCAAAGCCTCTCATGTGCCAAAAATTGCCAAAAATTAATCTTAAGGCCTCCCTTGGCCCAATTCCTTTTTCACCCCAAAAATCCAAAATTTTCCAAGATCTTCCCTTTTAATCCCAACATTCTTAGAACCTCTAAAACTCATCCAAGCACTCCAAAAACCCACTAACACTTGATTAACCCAAAATGCACAGCCCCTAAACCAGGGTGTTACATACACTTTATTCAAATACTTCAATATCACTATTAAATGGTCGAATATAGCTCGGTTGGAGAGTACTTCTCTTTTAATAAGATTATCCTCAATCACGTCGGAAGGCATCACACTATCACATATTGGTGGCATGTATAGCTAGACTCTCACACTTGCTATGTTAGTCCGAGAATCGACTAAACCATAGCTCTGATACCACTAAATGTAACACCCCTCACCCGTGTCCAACTTCGGCACGGGGTTCGAGGTGTTACTGTACTTCAACATTCACAATCATACAAAACCAGGTTACCAGATTTCGCCCAAAATTTAAAACTTTTCAAAGACATGCATTTGACATTGTCATCTATTTAATCACTTATACCACATAACAAGATATTAACACATACCATGGACAAATAGGCTTATAAGCCAAAATCATTATACGCCACATCTCATGGCCATAATCAACAAATCACTATATGCCAATACATTTGGCTAATCACAACAACATCCATCATAGAAAAACCAAGTCCCTATACATGCCACTCACTTGAAAACATTTAACATACACATGCCAATACTCCAAGGATAATGACCCGATAGTGTGATACTGCCTCCGACGATCTCCAACGCTGATCTGACCTGACAAAACTAAAAGAAATGGAAAGGAGGGAGTAAGCTTTACGCTTAGTAAGCTCGCATGAAAATAATAAGCAATGTGATAACATGTTATTTTCATATTCTTCCTATTTATTCAAATTCCAGTTAAGCTGTTTTCTTGAGTCACAGTCATTAAATTATATATATCTGGAGTTACAGGACTCCAAATTAAAATCTGTAAATTTTCCATGAAACTTGACTAACATATCTTTTTACCATAAAATTTCAGAATTTTTGGTTTAGCCAATTAGTACAGTTTATTCTTCAAAGTCTCCCCTGTTCTGCTATCCGACAATTCCGACCATTCTTTGCTAAAATTTAATTATCTTTCTGCACAGAATACAAATGATGTTCTAGTTTGCTTATTCTAAAAATAGACACAATAAGGAATCTAATCATATAAATTATGTCCCAATATTATTTTTGTACAATTTTCAATGATTTTTCCAAGTCAGAACAGAGGATCTCGAAATCACTCTGCACCAGTCTCACAAAAATCTAAATATCTCAAAATATACCAATCCTTTGCTTTCTCTGTTTCTTTTATATAAAAATAGACTCAATAAGATTTAAATAAATGTCTCATACAACTTATAATTCAATTTCTACCATTTTTGGTGATTTTTCAAATTCACCTCACTGCTGCTGTCCAAAACAGTTTTATTGTAAAATTTTGCTTTCTCTCACTTTAGTTGTGTTCGTCACTTGCCTATACCAATCTTTCCAATTTCCAATTACATATCGAGCATATTGTTCATACGTACATTTGCCACATTTCTCAATTGGTCACATTCACACTTGCACTTATTCATAACATGATCGCACCAATCATCATTAGTAAATTATCTCGTTGAACCCCTTCGAAAAATGCCCGATACTCGGTGGTCTCAGCACATAGCTCCACCCACACATAATTTGGCTTTCTTGAACACATGGTGAATGTCCCTTATCACCTATGTGACCTAGCCATTCCATCTCGTAGCTCTCTTGTCTACATGGTGTCCAACACTAGGAACCACTCATGTGACCTAGCTACTCATAACCCGTAACTTTCTTGTACACATGGTATACACACAGTATTACACATGTGACCTAGTTACATATGAAATTATTATCCCGTAGCTTTCTTGCACACATGGTGAAAATCCCTTATCATCCATGTGGCCTAGCTACATATCAAATTTTGCCATCTCGTAGCTTTCTTGTGCACACGGTGAAGTTCCCTTATCACTCGTGTGACGTAGCTACATATTGTCCGTATCTCTCAGTTTTCCGAAGGTTCAATCGAGAATTTCGCATTCCATACATTTTCATATTGTAGTTATCACCCAATGATTTCCATAATATCTAGCAAAATAATTATTGAACAAGTAAAATAAATGCATTATTTACATATAAACTTTCCATTTCACATAATAACCATAGTCATAGAAAACACCTTTAAGCACAACATTTCAACCCATTTTCCATGTCACCTATGTCACCTTTTATCATAAACATATTATTAAATCAATTCACCAACATAATATACTAAACATGTAATTCAGAAAAATCAATTTAATACCACAATTTAGGTTTCAAATATACATTACGACATTATTGCATTATTATTAACACACCAACTTACCTCGAATGCCGAAACGACCATTTTACCAACTTTCCCGATTTTCAATTTTCCTCCAATTCTAGGTCCAAATCTCGTTTTTCGGGGTCTAAAACATCACATTTCACTTATTTAATTAATGTACTATTCAAAACAGTCCTTAACTCAACTTTTTCAAAATTACAATTTTGCCCCTAAACTTTTACATATTTACACTTTTTCTCAAATACTCGAAAATTAAACTTCAGCCCTTATTCTTATGTTTTATAACATGCTGATCATTTTTCTCTTCTATGGCAACATCAAATTCATTTAATTCACTAAATTACCAAAATGCCCCTTAAAACAATTCTTTTGAAACATACCCATCCATGTCCATTTTTGTCCACCAACTTAACCAATGGTCTAATTATCATTTAAGGACCTCCAATTTAAAATTTCATAACAATTGGACACCTCTAACATGTAGAACTCAACTTTTGCACTTTTTACAATTTAGTCCTTTTGACTAAATTGAGTGCCCAAACGTCAAAATTTTCGAATGAGATTTTCACGAAATCATTCCGTGAAATTGTAGACCATAAAAATATAAATAAAATAAATTTCTCAACATCGGATTTGTGGTCCCAAAACTACTGTTCCGTTTAGGGCTTATTTCGGGATGTTACATTCAGTGCACTGCATCGAAGTACCGAGGAGACTGAACGATTTATCACATTTTACTAGCAATTTTATTTGCATACTATTATTGGTGGTTTTGACCACACCAGGCTTAGGCCCTTATTGTTTTGGTGATTCGGTAGATATGTTCTAGGGAACTCATGTTGTGTAGCAGATTGATGGGTAGGACCTTACTGCATTGTCATTCTTGAGCATGCATATGTATAACTGTTGAAAGCACCATGATTTTGTGAATTCTATATACCATTGTGATTACCGATAATCTATTAGCTTTTGTGCTCGTTGTTAAATGGGTTTCTTGCATGATTTGTAAGTTCTACATACTTTGTTTGCCTTTGATTAATACTCACACTGGCCTTTTTAAGCTCATCCCATTAGTTTAACATTTTTCAATTAATCTGCAAGGTTAGGGCTCGGATTCGGCAATTTGAAGGTCTCGTCTCAATTTTTATTAAATAAAGTATTTAACTTTATATTTTTATTTATTTGGTTTGTAATAATTAATCTTACAAAATGTGGTATGAGTTAGGATTTTAGGATATATTTAGTTATTGCATGCATGAGATTTAAGAAGTGGATAAGCTAAATAACTGGCTGAATTAATAATTGGTTTTTAAAGTTAGTACTATGATTTTATTAACAAGTGAACATCGATTTTTCCATTGCGAAATTGAATTTTTTTTTTGGAAGCTCTAAATCACAATTAATGGTTAAATATGGTTTTTTAGTTTAATGAGAATCTTTAAAATTGGAACTATATTTAAACTTGGAAAAAAGTGGTGCCCACTACGGTTTTACGAAAAATAAGCGAATTCTTTGAAGTTAAGTTTCTGAGAGTCGGTTGGATTCTTCTGAGCCATTTTGGTGGCTGATGTGACTTTCAAAATCCTATATTATCTTTTAGGCCAAGTTAGGGAGGTTACAGGAATTTTTAAAAAATATGATTTTGAATTAACGAGGTGTTTATGTGGCAATTTTACCAACTGCTTTTAAGCAAAATTTCCTTTTTCTAAAACTGAAGGGAGGGAGCGACATCTCATCCCTATTTTTCACAAAAAATTATCGAGAATTTTCTCAAAATTTTACACAAGTTTCTCTCAAGGGATTCGTTAAGCATCATTTCAATATCGGTAAATGTTTTCTAACACCAAATTTCGAATTTTTTTTATAATTAAACATGCTTGTTCAAATTATTTTCTATTTTTCTCAATTTTTGAAGGGTTTTTTTTTTTTTAGGGTGAGAAAGCTTCGATTTGTAGCCTTAAAGTTATATTTAGACTTGATTGTTGATTAGATTGAGATAGACTAGGTTGGTTTACTCAAAAATGAGTTAGAATGAAGATTCGGTATTGATAGTGTTTCTCCATTGTTGAGAGCTTGTTAACTGAGGAAAAAACTGACGTTAGGCTTTAGATTTTAAATGGTTTAGGGTCCCTAAAATTTAAGGATTTGATTAGAAAAAATTTTAAAAAATAAATAAATTTTAAGTTAATTGAATCGAGTTATTCGAGCCGATTCGAATAATTAATTCAAGTTTCAAGTTTAAGTCAAGTTGAATTTTACAACTCGAATAATTTAAATAACATGTTGGTGTAAATACCTTTTTGGTCCCTATCAATTTTGAAAATGAGCAAATTGGTCTCTCTCAACAAAAAATACAAAATAATTTTCAAAAATTCAAAATAATTTTTAAAATTCAAAATATTTATAAAATCCAAATTTTAAATTTAAAAAAAAATCTAAAGAATATATAAAGAAAGTTAAAATTTTAAAATATTTCTAAAATAATAATTTTGATGTCTGAATAAGTTAAATAATGATTCAAGTTTATCATACTAAAGTATCTTTTTTTTTATTTAAAAAAAGTTTTCAAATATATATGGTTTCAAATATATGTACTCTAATATGAAAAGAGTTATATTGTAACAAGATTTTAATTTGACATGTTTAATTTTTTTTTTTAATTTAACTATAACAATTTCAGTCGATTTGGATTTTAGTTCACTTGACTTGATTCGAAAAAGAATTTCAAAGTGAGTTAGATGATAAAATTCGACTCGCCAACTCGAAATTTTTTCACTCGATTCGATTAAACGTTCACCCCTACTAAAATGTATTTCTATTAAGAAAATTTATTTCGAAAAGCTAGATTTTGAATTATGTGAATTTCAATTCATAGGGCTTTAAGAAGTCAAGTTCTAGGATAAGTTCATATCACGGTCAATTGCTATTCATCAAGTTGTATCATGTTGGTTATATATCAGTTTAGCACCTTTCGGATCAGTTCAGGGCCAAACTTGAGAAATTCTCCTTTTATGGACACTTTGTGGTAGAATTTGTTGTTCTGAACCGCAATTCCTCTGTTCAAATTGGCATAGAACTCATAAACAATATTTTTGACATAAGGCTGTACATAGCATACAGACCCAAAGAGACGTTTTGAAGAATTTGATAAATGTCGTCGTGTGATTTTTAAGATTTTTCTCTATGTATTGACACGACGCTTTTTTTTTAAGGAGATATTTTGACGTTTAAACCCTATATGGCACGAATGATAATGAAGAAATAGGGAAATAATGAAAGGTTGAATGTGTGGAAGTAGTGTAAATAAGACATTGGTGCTCATAAGTTATTTGTGTTTAATTTTAAAATAAAATTAAAATTTTATTCGGTAATTATCGAGTCGAGCTTGCGCTCAAGCAGCTCAAGCTATTAATCAAGTTGAATTTGAGCACCGTTATTCTCGATTCATACGATTCTAAATATAATCAAGCTTTTCATTTTAATATATATGGAATTACATTTTTACCCTTATTATATAAAATGGTTGAAGTATGAACGAGCTTAATTGAGTTGGAAATAGATTTCGATCTCGAATACAAAAACTGAGAAACAAGCTTAATAATGCTTGAGCCAAATATCGAGCCCTAAATTTCAAGTCAAGGTCGAGCTTGTGTTTTCTATCATTTGAGTTTGACTCAGCTCAATTACACCATTTTGTTGAAGGATAAAGCAGTTTACATACATACAAATACATATAAATATTCTATTTTTAATTACAGTAATTAGCATAAAATAGTATTTCTTATTTGAATTATTGAATATAATTAAAATATACTAACTTATCAATTCAAATAATATAATAGAAAATTTTCAAATAATAATTATAACATATTTAACATATAACATAGTTTTACTTTATGTAATTAATGCAAAGTAATATTATTCAAAATAATAATTAATTAGCATAACTAACTTTAATATTAATTAAGTGACAATAAAGATATTTAGAATTCTATTCAAATAATAACTTTATTTTACATCAATAAAATTAGAATAACTGTTATTTCATTCTAATTATTTGTAAATGTATTATTACCATAACTTCTATTAAATTATAATTATTTTAAATGTATAATTATCACAACTATTTTATTTCAACTTTTTAAACTAAGAATTCTAAATTAAATATTATAATTATTTTTAAATGTAAATTTAGTAATATGATGAAAAATAAAAAGTATTCTCATCAGTTCAAAATTTTGTCTAAATTCGTGCTTATATTATATTATATTATATTATATTATATATAGCCAATCCTCAATATAATAACCTCTTTTATTTGTCTACCAATATTTTAACTATTGTAGAGAGGTCGATGTTATGATCCTACAACAATATTTAGCATTTAGATTATATTTGGTTGTTATGCACTTGTAATATAGCTCTAGTTGTTCACATTCTTGCAATTTCTTGCTCTACAAATTTCTTTGAGTGGATTCTTCTTATTTAGTTGCATTAATGTACTTATCAAAAAAGATATCAATGACAATTTTACAATTAGGTAGTCCATTTTTTTACTTAATGTTAATGGGTGGTGTTAGTTCGAACAATTGTTGAGAAACAAACTAGGTGTATGGAAGGAGTGGCTAAGGGAGTGGGTACTCCTTGAAGCAGTACATGACCAAAAAATAAAATAGAAGACACAAAGATTGTTTACGTAGTTTGGTTTCCTTACGTCTGGCCTAGCTCAATGAGAAGTATCCACTATCTTTAAACTCTTACACAGTGATCCTAAATCTATCACACATCCATGATAATTTTTTCACTTGTATCTTTGAAGACTATAACCCTCAGCACTAAATTCACCCCTGCGAGTTTATCTTGTAAAAGCACAACACAACAAGTTTTATAATCACATTGCACTCACACAATATAATTATTCATGTGTACAAATTAAGTGCTCTTAATTCTTGGTACATAAACCTATACAAGTCTCTCAATTATATGGAGTTATTTTAGACTTGCTAACATAGAGAATATCTATATCAATCCCTGTAAAAACAACCGCATTATATGTTGAATACAATATAATAATAATGAACAAAAAAATAGACTATTGACAACTAAGAATGCGGTGTACCAATTCAATCTGATAGCCACGATCTAAAGGATTAAATAAGGTGAACCAATTTGATCTAATCTCCAAACTATGTTTCTCCAATTGATATGATTTTTATTGATGGACTAGATATCATCCATATACTCAACACAACCCATAAATATCATTCAATAAATTGCCAACATTTCAAATATGAAAACTATCTCAAACAACTCCAATGGTAAATGAGTGAAAACTCCATTGGCACTCTATTGCCATTTCTATATTTTTCAACAATCTTCCATGCTACACATCCATACTTGATCTATGTCATTTGGTTGTGTTAATATATGTGATCATGGATGGATTTAGTTATGATATAGAAAGTCACCTTGGTTCTATGTTAACATAATTAATGGACGAGATTGTTCGGAATACCTTTTGGATATGATAGTAAAATTTTGAGCTCATAAGGTTATATAATGACATGTAATTATAGAGTAATTAGTATATATATGTGGTCCAAGTGGGAGATTGTTGGAAAATATGGACATCACATATATAATAAGGGTAATTACATGTTATCATTTACTATCATGATAGTTTATCCCAAATTAAAAGTGATCTAATTTTGTTAGAATTTTATTAGGCTTTAATTATTAAATAAAGTATGGGTCAAATATGTGTAGATACTCTAGTAATTGAGTTCTAATGAAATTCTAATTAATGATGGGATAATTAGAATTTGATTGGAACTAATATGCCAATGTTATAAATATTAGGGTTATGGTCCCCAAATTATACAAAAGATATCTTTTCTAATATCCCATCATTAGGAAAGAGAGAGCAGATATTATCTCAATTTCTTGTGTGCTAATTTGAAAGATCAAATCCCCAAAATCCGGTAAAACTTCAAGGAATTCATGGATTCAGGTACGCTTTCACATTTAGTTTTATTCTTGATTTATTCTTGATGATTTGACATGATAGATCCTGGTTTATTCAGTTTTATTTTAGATTTATTTTAACAAATCTAACAAGCATTGGCATATTGAGTTCTAATCAAATTACCCTTATTATATATGTGATGTCCATATTTTCCAACAATCTCCCACTTGGGCCACATATATATACTAATTACTCTATAATTACATGTCATTATATAACCTTATGAGCTCAAAATTTTACTATCATATCCAAAAGGTATTCCGAACAATCTTGTCCATTAATTATGTTAACATAGAACCCAGGTGACTTTCATTACATATATAATAACTAAATCCATCCATGATCACGTATATTAACACAACCAAATGACATAGATCAAGTATGGATGTGTAGCATGAAAATTATATGCAATATGATCTAAACATGTCTATTTCCAATTGGTCCTCCTTAGTGAGATCAAACCTTACCAAAATTTGAGTGTGAGTAAGCCAAATAAAATTTATTTCTGCAGAAAATATACTTAATATCTTTAAACTGAAATAACTGAAAATATGTCAATAACATAAAAGCATTTAAAAATACAAACTCCCACTAAAACCAAATATCCTTTAAATGACATTATACTCATATGAGCAGTGTGCTCTTATAAAACCTTAGGTGTAGTTTCTTAGTAAGCGGATCCGCAATCATGGAGTTTGTCCTAATATGCTTTATAAGCACCTAACCACTCTGAACTTTTACTTTAACAACTAGGAACTTAAAGTCTATGTGCTTTTTACTTTGATATGCTCCTGTTGCTATTGGAATAAAAGACTGCAATTTGTTTTCACAATTTGCACCTTAGTGACAAAATCTTGTATCCATATTCCATCAAAATCGAAGTCTATACACCTGATGATCTCTAACTGATTAGACCTCTGATATGTGAGTATGTAATCTTTTGTTCTCTGGAAATACCTTATAACCCTCTTGGATGTTATCCAATGGTCCAAACCAGGGTTGCTTAAAATATCTGCCTAACATCCCAATAGTATACACAATATTCCAATGTCTACAAACCTGAATGTATATTAGACTTTCCACTGCTAAAATGTAAAAAAATCTTATGCATTTTTGTAATCTCAAAATCATTCTTAGGGCATTGATTAAGGCTATACTTATTATTGACAAGCAGTATGTCATTAACTTATAAACCAAATATAGAACATTACTCCCACTAAACTTATGGTATATACAATTATCATTAAAATTCATCTCTAAACCGAATGAGATAATCATTTGGTAAAATTTGTAATATTATTGACGAAAAGTTTGCTTAAGCCGATAGATGAAGTTCTTTGCAAATCATTCACTTTGCATCATTAGATACAAAGCTTTCTAATTGCACCATATAAATGTATGACCAATGTTACCATTGAGAAACCATTAACTTAATATTCATCTAATGTAGCTTAATGTCAAAATATTCCACTAAAGCCATTATAACCATTTCTCTAGTTGACCTTTTTAATGACATTCATTCTTGAGGTTGTTGAGTTTGTTCTTCTGGAACAATTACCTCATCTTGAATAAGGAGTTGTTCAACCTTGTCTTATTGAGGTTCTAGATTCACTTCTTAATCAATGATAGGTATGAGAACCTAAACACCATCAAAAGTGATAGTAGGAACTGAGTTAGAATCCAATTCCTCCTCAAAAGCAATGTCTCTAACCTTATTTCTCCCCCAAACTCAACATCTTCAAAAAATGTTACAGTTCCCGTCTCAAAAATATTCCTTATTATTGGATCATAAAATTTATAGCCCTTAGATCGCTCAGAATTTCCTTGACCCTTATACTTTATAGGCATCAAAGAAGTCAGAAGTGATGTCATTTCAACATTACCATTTTTAGCAAAACATTTCTTAATTTCATCAAGGAAACTTTGGCATGAGTAATCTTTTTAGATTCTTTGCCCCTAAAGGCTTCTGAAATGTTGTACTTCATGATCATTAGACTTATGCAATTTGAACAATCCTTCCTTTCAAAATCCCTTTTAACATAGGGGTGTTTTCCATAGTCAGAGGTGCGGGTTTTTCTTTCCTTAGTGCAAGGTCTATGTCTATACAACCAAGCATTATAAACGTCTTTTCCATTCCTTAAAATTAGTCTCATTAAACATGGGTATAGAACTTATATTAGCAGATATTGTGGCAGCAAAAGATAAACTAGTTGAATCCAAAACAAAATAGATAAAAACAAGCTCACATCAATATTCATACGTAAACAAAAAATTCAGGATAATGGCTAATCCCATCTCAAGATACCGAACATAACATTAATATCAAGTCTTTGGACAATAATATTAACAGTAAGCGGTACTCTTGTAGTAGCAATCAAACATTAACAATAAATTATGTCAAACAATAAATTAATCTTTGGACTAACATATTACTCACATAAAATACCTTATAATTGTCACACATTTATCACCACAGATGTCGTTGAAATTCTGCCAAATATTAACTTTGTAACATCCTAGAATTTGAATTTTTATGTGTTGCATTATTTTGGTGCTAAGCTAGTTAGATTTTTAATTTTGTATGTTGAGGAGGTCCTGAGAAGGCTCAGGATTTATTTGGGCCTAGTAAAAAATTTTGGCATTTAGCACTTTAAGGAGATGGAGTAAGTATCCTTATAGCATATGGAAATAAATGAGTAAATAGCTAGCATAATTGAGCAAATAGGAAAGAGGTTATGGCGCCACATGTATTACCTTGAGGGAAGAAGTTTGAATCCCTTTGTGTGCATTTTTTACTTTTATTTTGCATTCCTTCCTTAATGTGTCGGCCAAGGAGTATTTATGGTAAGGTGGACTTCTTTATTTTTGGTAAGGTGGCTAAAAGAAATAAGCCAAGGTTGAGGTTGGGGAAAGGAATCAAAAGAAATAGGTAAGTAAGGGGGACAAGAGGATTATTTCGTGGATAGTGTTTTGGAAAGTTTGGGTGGCCAAACTTTTATCCTAGCGGGGACGAATGTGGACGGGTTGGGGCTAGGGTGATAGCCGAAATTGTGCTTGATGTTTTGGTGTGTAACACCCCAAACCTGGCCTAGAAGTTAGGCCCGAATCTGGCGTGTCACAAAAAAAAACTCGTTTGAACATTACAGCCTCTTTGTTAAAACCATAACATTTAAGCAATTGTGTCTACGTGAAAACATAATTATCTTTAATAACCCTTTTCGGTTGCGAAAACATATTTGAAATAAACAATTTACGAAAATGTGACGTTTGAAATAGAGTTGCAAAAGCATTTTGAAACATTGCGGAAACGTAGATAAAATACAAGTATTTTTGAGAGATTGATTGATGATTCACAATCAAGGAATTGAACTTTAAATCTGTGACTTTTGAAAATGTCGTTAATAATTTGAAAAAAAGTTCGAGTTAAATCATATTTGTAAAAGTTTATTTTGAAATCCATTTGTTAATCAATTTCGGAAAACCTTTATTTACGTTTTTAGAAAAATTCTCGTTTTAAACAATTTAAGAAAAATAATAAAAACATCCCAACCATAAAGCAAAAATAAAAATACTTCAGAGGCCTTATTACAACTTAAACCAAAATAGCAAAATAATAAAATAAACGGAAATAGAAATTAAAAATTCAATAACACCATTTCTAAAGTATGGCCTCCACCAAGTCATCCATGGCCCAAGTCCACCTCACGGAGCATCATCTACAGGGATTAAGAAAAGAGGGGGTGAGTTACAAGAACTCAGTGTATAATCCCCTTACCATCATCCACTGGGTCGGAACACACATAGCAATATTTTGGGCCTAAGCCCATTACAATCATAGCATGATATCATATATATAACATGCATGTGTTATGCAATTTCCCAACCAAACCTAGTTTTCATCTGCTACACACCACCCATACCAACCAACACACCTGTGGGGAGCTTTAGTCACCCACCCTGCCAACACACCAACTGGGCATTAAGCCATATATTAAACTGGGCATAAAGCCATTAAACTAGGCACAAAGCCATTAACTGGGCACGAAGCCATCTTCTCTTCGTCAAATATCCCAACCCATGCAATCATGTATATAAAATGCATGACAATTCATTCATATGATAATTCCAACATAATGTAACATCCTGAAATAGGGGTAAAAATTTTTAATTTATTTTGCATAAGTGTGGTCATCACGGTGTTAATTGAGGTATTTAGGGTGTTAGTGACAAGCTAAGGGAAGGCCCGAGCTATAGGAAAAATTTTATTTTTTAGGTGTTAATTAAGGGGAGTTGGTTTAGGAAGGCTTTAAAAATAATTGGTGAGGATTTCGGACAAGAAAGTCAGCTTGGTGGAGTGGCTTGGGGCGCCACTTGAGGGTCTTGGCAAAAAGGGACTCAAGTTCGAGCCATGAGGGAAGCGCCTGGTGTGTTTTATTTTTGTTTTGGGCGTTAAGGCAAGGGTGAACTAAGGAAGCAGGCTTTAAAAGAATATGGGGGGAGTTCATGAAACAAGGAGAGCAGCAGCAGAGTGGCGTGGGAGCGCATCCTGCAGCAAGGGACCCAGCTGGTCCTAAGTTCGAGTGGCGTGAGCAGCAAATGGGTTTTTTTATTTTTGTTTTGGCGTTAAGGAGAAGGGAACTAAGGAAGGAGGGCTTAAAAGAAAATATGGCACGTTTATGTCACAAAATAGCGCTTTGGTCGAGTGGCTTGGGCGTTGGAAGAGAGGGCTGGGACAGTGAGGTTCCAGGTTCGAACCATGGAAGCTGCAGTTGGGGTTTTATTTTTATTTCAAGCTGGTGTGAAGAGGTGGGATGGATTGGACGGCACATGGGCATTTGGAAGATAAGGATGAGCTTAGTTTTTTTTTGAATTCGGTGGGATAATGGGTTAATATTAGTTTATTTTTTATTTTGTATTTTAAATTGAAGAGGTGATAAAGGATAAAGGTGGGTTTTATTTTAGTTTAATTTTGAATTGGTTTGAAAGGTTGGTGTTGAGAGAAATTAGGAGTAAAATAATGGGATTTGAAAGGGAGTTGAGTAATGGCCGAATGTTGGAGTCTTCAAGGGGGGAGAGGGGCCGAATGCTATTTAAAGGGGGGTGAGTTTCCCTTTGCCGAATTTTAATTCTTCTAAAGCCTTACTCCTTTTTGCTTTTTTTCTTTCCCTTTTGTCATTTGGCCGAACCTTCAAGTAAAGCTTACCGCTTTTCCTTCTTTGAAATCAAAAGCCATTAACATCATAGACCTTGCCGATTTCTCCCTTGGACTTGTTGGCCGAATCTTCATTTGTGAACCTCATTCATCTTTTACTTCCTCTCTTTTCTCAAAACCTTGTTGCCGAAACCTACCCTCTCCTATTAGTGTCACTTTGGCCGAATATTAAAGTAGTGTTGATCTCCTTGGGTTTGTCTTTTGCAATCGTTTGAGAAGGTAAGTATTGGTAGCCGAATGCCATTTCTTTCCCCTCTCTGTTTTTGGTCGACTTTTACAAAGGAAAGAGCCGATTTTGGCATTTGGTTGGAAGTATGTTAATCTCTTGTGGTAACCGAATTGTTGTAGGGTCTCCGGGAATTGGAAACAATCAAGCGTAGCCTCTTTTCTCTGTTAATCAGGTGGTAAGTGGTGGTAAAAATTAATCTGATATTCTTGTCTTGGTCGAATGGCCCTAAGTTTTCTCTAAGTGTGCTAAGGCCGAGTTAATGTGGTATTATGTTAGGGATTTCGACAGACTTTTAGGTGCCACGTGTGATTTTGGGACTTAGCCGACTGTATCAATCAGGTGCGTAATTATTACACTGCTTCTCCTGTTAATTGCTTGTTGATGTATATGTGTATGTATGATGTGTGGTAGCCGACAATAAAGGCTAAAGTGATGGATACCCATGTTTGGGGTAATCGGTTAACAGGTTAGTCATTTGTGATATTAAATTATTTATGGTGCCTGTTTGATATGGTAATGAGCATGCGATTATACTCACTCTATATGTTGATTTGACATGAAATATTGACATATGTGCATGGGGGTTGGATTTGAGTAAAGAAGGACGGGGAGTACATATTATGTACGTGGTCTAATGTCAGCCTCGTGCTACATTAGCGCTTGATGGTTAGCTGTGTGCTTCATCAAGGGAGATGTTGGCTAGGTGCCCACCTCGGCGGTTGATGGCTGTGTGCATCACCGTAGACGGATTAATGTTGGGATCACTTATGTGATCGGTGGCTCAGCCACGGTCTCGTGCAGCAGGTCTGCCGAGGTAAGTTATGTGGGATCACTCGGTTGTGATCGGTGGGTTAGCCACGGCCTTGGGCAGGGAGTCTGCTAAGGTTGGTGTGTTGGATGGACTTAGGTTGGGTTGGGTCATAATTGCATATCTGTTGACATGGACTGTGTGGGTATGGGTTAGGCCCATACGTGAGGGAACTTGTGTAATGATTATGCACTGAGTCAGTGGACTCACCCTATTTTTCTCAACCATTTCAGGTGATTCGTGATTAATGGACCGGGCTGGAGGGGATACAAAGGTGGCCATGCAGAAGGAGATTATTTTGATTATTTTATGTTTTTAATATTAAGTATTGGGTTTAAGTACTAGGTTGTACTAAGGGCCTTATTATTATTCTTTTTGGTATTATTTCAATTATGGTTTGATTAAAATTAAATTACTAGATTGTGAAGATGATTTTATTCTAATCTACTTATTCAAAGTATTTATATGTTAAAGTTTTAATATGGGCATTGTATAATAACAAGTTTTATTTATAAATAAAAATGAACATGGTTTTCATAAGTTAACAATTTTCATGTTCTTATTCAAAAGTCAAAAAGATTTTCAACCGTCTTTCCGCAGTGACATAACCAGATCCAGTCAAGGCTCGTGGGCCGGGTTTGGGGGTGTTACAGTTTGGTATCAGAGCCCGGTTTAAAACTCGGCTTTGAGGGTTTTGGGCCCGAAACAGTTTCAAAAGTGGGCTTTTCGAAAGTATGGGCTTTTAAGAAACTTTTCAGGTTATTCTGGCATGGCACCTGTACCTCCGGCCTGAAGTCCACCAGGTAAGTACTTCGGACTCTTGAAGTGATTTGTTTATATGAATTGTTATGGGCTCGTAGATTAGAATATTAAGGCTATTGGACCTTAGGACTAGTCTACTCGAATATATGCATAAGACTTAAGATTACTAAACAAACCTGTGAAGTTAGTCGTCGAGTTAAGGTGTGGCAACCAAAGTACGCATGTCGAGGATTGGTATTCAGTAAGAGCTTGGTATTTAAGCAGTCCTAGCGACTCACCTCCTCTTTACTCAAATCCTACCTGGTGCGTAGCTATGGTTCACCTTAACCAAGAAGACTTGTTCATAGGCTAAACCGATTACTAAAACCCGAAAGGGATCAGCCTTACTGTTTTAAAACCCTTGGTTCTAAAATTTTTCAACCTTACCCCTTTGGTTTGTAAACCCTAAATCTGATTTTGAAGGACGTTTTCTCGATTTACCAAAATGCCCTAGTGGCAAAATTTCAAAAAAATGCCCTTGTATTGTAAAACTACCGTATTACCCCCAACTTTTGATAAAATGATTATTCTTTGCAAAATACCAAAATCTCGAGTTTTCAAAATATTAAGGTACTCTGATTTGGAAAAATTTAAGAAAATACCCCTGTGTTGAAAATTACTAAAATGCCCCTGACTTTCAAGATTTCCGGTGTAACCCCAATTTTAATAAAATTCCTTTACTTTGCAAAAATATCCAAATTTTCGTATTTCAAAATAATATCCTAACTTTGGAAATTTACAAAATTACCCCTGATTGACAAAATTACCAAAATACCCCTGGTTCTCGAAATTCTGTTATACCTTCAATTTGCGAAATTTTTGAAAATACTCTTCAGTTTTGGAAAATTTTTTTTTCTAAAAAAAAAGGATCCTGACTTATTAAAGTTTTCGAAATCGCTTTGATTTATTACCGAAATACCTCTGTAGGAAAAATGACGAAATTACCCCTGGGTGGGGAATGGATAAGAATGCCCATAATAGTATGTTGGATGGTGTGAAGGTGAATGTGAATGTGATTCTTTGAATTAGAGTAGTGAACTCGAACTGAAACTCTGATTGATCGAAAGAACAACTTCTGAAAACTTCAATTTCATAAAATTTGCTCGTGGATAAATAGTGGAACAAAATTTCTAATGCATAAAATTTCTTAAATCAGACTAAATCGAGGCGCTAGAAATGAGTTCTAGAGGACGTGGTCGTCGGGGACGTGGTCGAGGCAGAATGGCCGTACCGGAACCCGTTAGATCGGGTCAAGGGTCTGAAAATGAGGTACCACCTCCACCACCAGCGTTTGGTATTGAGCAGCAAGATCAGACGGGGGATGATGCGATATCGCAGGCTGTGCTGCGAGTTTTGGAGATAGTGGCTGGAGCAGGTGGGAATATGAGAGCAAGGAAGTCTGTACCTGAGCGACTCCGAGCTAATGGAGCTGAGGTGTTTCGGGGCGTATCAGGCGTGGCACCCAGTGCGGCTGAATATTGGTTGGAAGCAACCGAGCGAATTATGGATGAGCTCGATCTGAGCCCTGAGGAGAAAGTGAAAGGAATGGTGGCGCTGCTTCACGACGAGGCATACCAATGGTGGCTAACAATTCGGGATAGTGCCACAACTGAGGACCTCACTTGGGAGTATGTCAAGACGGCGTACCAGAAGAAGTATGTTGGAACTCATTACATTGATGCTCAGAGGAAGGCGTTTCTGGGGCTGGTTCAGGGGAACAAGTCCGTAACGGAATACGAGGCTGAATTCCTAAGGTTAAGCCGATATGCTCGAGGAGTAGTTGCTACGGAACATGAACGATGTGTCCGGTTTGAGGACGGATTAAGGGACGACCTGAGACTGTTGATAGCTCCTCACCAGGAACGGGAGTTCGCGGTGTTAGTCGAAAAAGCTAAGGTAGCTGAGGGAATTAAGAACTCTGTGAGGCAGAACAGAGATAAGGATAGGAACCGGGATAGGAGGAATTTTGGATCGGCCGAACCATCTGAGGGTCTTCAGAAAAGACCGAGGGTTGAAAATTCTGTTCGTGCTAAGCCAGCTACAGAAAATCCGGATCGCCTGTGTGCTCGGTGTGGAAGGTACCATGTTGGTGAGTGCTGGAATCGGGATCGAGAATGCTTCAGGTGTAAGTCTAAGACTCATTTGATTAAGGATTGTCCTCGGGATCCGAACAGGACTCGGACTTTAGGCCAAGGTTATGCACAGCCAGGTAGGAATGGTCAGCAAGCGACAAGGGGTCGTGGTCCGAACCATGGAAGAAATGGTTCAGGCTGAGGTCATGGAGCACCAAACAGAGAGGCTGAAGGTGCAGACGCAAGGCAGCCAAGGTTGGTTTACGCAGCCAGACGCCGCGAGGAAGAAGATGTGCCAGATTTGACCACAGGTACGTTCTTTATTCCTAGAATACCCCTCATTGCCTTGCTTGTGGTTAAGTCAGGTTGTTTTCTGTTGTTAGTAAAGTATTTCGAACCTTGAGTATGGACTTGGAAACTGTGCTTAGAAAATGTGGATAGCTCTTTAAGATCAGAGTGCGCAGCTATAGCGTAGTGTGGTGTTAGTCCAGCCAAGTAATTTCGAGGACGAAATTATTTTAAGGGGGTAGAATTGTAACATCCTGAAATAGGGGTAAAATTTTTTAATTTATTTTGCATAAGTGTGGTTATCACGGTGTTAATTGAGGTATTTAGGGTGTTAGTGACAAGCTAAGGGAAGGCCCGAGCTATAGGAAAAATTTTATTTTTTAGCTGTTAATTAAGGGGAGTTGGCTTAGGAAGGCTTTAAAAATAATTGGTGAGGATTTTGGACAAGAAAGTCAGCTTGGTGGAGTGGCTTGGGGCGCCACTTGAGGGTCTTGGCAAAAAGGGACTCAAGTTCGAGCCATGAGGGAAGCGCCTGGTGTGTTTTATTTTTGTTTTGAACGTTAAGGCAAGGGTGAACTAAGGAAGCAGGCTTTAAAAGAATATGGGGGGAGTTCATGACACAAGGAGAGCAGCAGCAGAGTGGCGTGGGAGCGCATCCTGCAGCAAGGGACCCAGCTGGTCCTAGGTTCGAGTGGCGTGAGCAGCAAATGGGTTTTTTTTATTTTTGTTTTGGTGTTAAGGAGAAGGGAACTAAGGAAGGAGGGCTTAAAAGAAAATATGGCACGTTTATGTCACAAAATAGCGCTTTGGTCGAGTGGCTTGGGCGTTGAAAGAGAGGGCTGGGGCAGTGAGGTTCCAGGTTCAAACCATGGAAGCTGCAGTTGGGGTTTTATTTTTATTTCAAGCTGGTGTGAAGAGGTGGGATGGACTGGACGGCACATGGGCATTTGGAAGATAAGGATGAGCTTAGTTTTTTTTTTCGAATTCGGTGGGATAATGGGTTAATATTAGTTTATTTTTTATTTTGTATTTTAAATTGAAGAGGTGATAAAGGATAAAGGTGGGTTTTATTTTAGTTTAATTTTGAATTGGTTTGAAAGGTTGGTGTTGAGAGAAATTAGGAGTAAAATAATGGGATTTGAAAGGGAGTTGAGTAATGGCCGAATGTTGGAGTCTTCAAGGGGGGAGAGGGGCCGAATGCTATTTAAAGGGGGGTGAGTTTCCCTTTGCCGAATTTTAATTCTTCTAAAGCCTTACTCCTTTTTGCTTTTTTCTTTTCCCTTTTGTCATTTGGCCGAACCTTCAAGTAAAGCTTACCTCTTTTCCTTCTTTGAAATCAAAAGCCATTAACATCATAGACCTTGCCGATTTCTCCCTTGGACTTGTTGGCCGAATCTTCATTTGTGAACCTCATTCATCTTTTATTTCCTCTCTTTTCTCAAAACCTTGTTGCCGAAACCTACCCTCTCCTATTAGTGTCACTTTGGCCGAATATTAAAGTAGTGTTGATCTCCTTGGGTTTGTCTTTTGCAATCGTTGGAGAAGGTAAGTATTGGTAGCCGAATGCCATTTCTTTCCCCTCTCTGTTTTCGGTCGACTTTTACAAAGGAAAGAGCCGATTTTGGCATTTGGTTGGAAGTATGTTAATCTCTTGTGGTAACCGAATTGTTGTAGGGTCTCCGGGAATTGGAAACAATCAAGCGTAGCCTCTTTTCTCTGTTAATCAGGTGGTAAGTGGTGGTAAAAATTAATCTGATATTCTTGTCTTGGTCGAATGGCCCTAAGTTTTCTCTAAGTGTGCTAAGGCCGAGTTAGTGTGGTATTATGTTAGGGATTTCGACAGACTTTTAGGTGCCACGTGTGATTTTGGGACTTAGCCGACTGTATCAATCAGGTGCGTAATTATTACACTGCTTCTCCTGTTAATTGCTTGTTGATGTATATGTGTATGTATGATGTGTGGTAGCCGAAAATAAAGGCTAAAGTGATGGATACCCATGTTTGGGGTAATCGGTTAACAGGTTAGTCATTTGTGATATTAAATTATTTATGGTGCCTGTTTGATATGGTAATGAGCATGCGATTATACTCACTCTATATGTTGATTTGACATGAAATATTGACATATGTGCATGGGGGTTGGATTTGAGTAAAGAAGGACGGGGAGTACATATTATGTACGTGGTCTAATGTCAGCCTCGTGCTACATTAGCGCTTGATGGTTAGCTGTGTGCTTCATCAAGGGAGATGTTGGCTAGGTGCCCACCTCGGCGGTTGATGGCTGTGTGCATCACCGTAGACGGATTAATGTTGGGATCACTTATGTGATCGGTGGCTCAGCCACGGTCTCGTGCAGCAGGTCTGCCGAGGTAAGTTATGTGGGATCACTCGGTTGTGATCGGTGGGTTAGCCACGGCCTTGGGCAGGGAGTCTGCTAAGGTTGGTGTGTTGGATGGACTTAGGTTGGGTTGGGTCATAATTGCATATCTGTTGACATGGACTGTGTGGGTATGGGTTAGGCCCATACGTGAGGGAACTTGTGTAATGATTATGCACTGAGTCAGTGGACTCACCCTATTTTTCTCAACCATTTCAGGTGATTCGTGATTAATGGACCGGGCTGGAGGGGATACAAAGGTGGCCATGCAGAAGGAGATTATTTTGATTATTTTATGTTTTTAATATTAAGTATTGGGTTTAAGTACTAGGTTGTACTAAGGGCCTTATTATTATTCTTTTTGGTATTATTTCAATTATGGTTTGATTAAAATTAAATTACTAGATTGTGAAGATGATTTTATTCTAATCTACTTATTCAAGGTATTTATATGTTAAAGTTTTAATATGGGCATTGTATAATAACAAGTTTTATTTATAAATAAAAATGAACATGGTTTTCATAAGTTAACAATTTTCATGTTCTTATTCAAAAGTCAAAAAGATTTTCAACCGTCTTTCCGCAGTGACATAACCAGATCCGGTCAAGGCTCGTGGGCCGGGTTTGGGGGTGTTACATATAAGGCCCAAAAAAATTTATTACGAATCTGGCCCATTTCACAATTTTGCCCATATATCAAATATCAAACGGCCCATATAGCAAATACCAAATGGCCCATATAGCAACATATCACATTTGGCCCATAAAGGGTATTTTCGTAATTCGGTCCATAGGGACATTTCGTAATTCGACCCATTAGGGGCATTTTCGTAATTTGGCCCGTAAGGGCATTTTCGCAATTCGGCCCGTAAGGGTATTTTCATAATTCGGTAATCGTACCCACTAAGGGTAATTCGGTAATTTACCCTCTAAGGGTATGATGGTAATTTTCGCAACCTAGGCTTAATTACTAATTTGGGGCATAAAAATCGAAACTGTCCATCTGCGTTGTACTGACTAAACTGACTATAACTCGAGTTAGGAAACTCGAAATCTAAATCTGTAAATTTTCCTTGAAACTACACTCGTATATCTTTCTACTATAATTTTTCCAGAATTTTTAGCATAACCATTTAATACAGTTTATTCCTTAAATTTTCCCTTGTTTCACTATCTAATGATTCTGACCTCTCTTACCTTAATCTCAAATATCTTACTGTACGCTTTTCATATACTGCTCCCACTTTTTTCTATTGAAAATAGATTCACTAAGGAATCCATATATATCAATTATAACTCTTAATTCACTTTGTACAATTTTATACGATTTTTCCAAGACAGAATAGAATACCCTGAAGTCATTCAGAACCAGTCTCACTAAAATTAACATATCTCAGAATATAAAATTCCTTTTCCTTCTCCGTTTCTTCCATATTAAAATAGACACAGTAAGCTTTAATCTGATATCTTACTCACTTTGTAATTCCTTTATCCTATTTTTTGTGATTTTTCAAATACACGCTACTGTTTCTGACCGAAACTGTTTTATTACAAAACATGATTACCGCTACGAGCATACGCACGTCCGAGTGATCACGGATGCCGGTTATCGGTTTTCTTCAGTATTTATACCGAATCATAGAATATTTCATGTAAAATTTCAGAGAGATGTGAGATTTACTCACCATTTCAAACATATATTTTGAAGGGTACAGGATTACACACCTTATTCGGAATCCGTAACACGATACTCTCCGTGGCACCAACAATCTGAGTCTCTTATTACGAGGGATAGATCGAGTGATTTAGTCCCTAAAAATATAACTGATTAGTCACAACCACTATTTCATTAAGCAAAATAACCGGTCAACAAAATAGATCCAAAAAGAACCATGATGAATCCCTTACCTTAACGATATTAGTTCCGATTTCTAACGATTGTACAATGGCTACGGATGAGTCAAAGTTTCAGCCTTCCACTATCACTCGATTGATCAAAGGAGTGAATGTCAACACAAATGAGAAGAAATGATTAAAAGAATGGAGAAGGTGTATCAAGGTGTTTGGAATGTTTCGATTGACACTAAAAGAAATATGAACCAAAAAGAAATGTGAGTATTTCGGCAACAAAAATAATGGTGAAAGATGGATTAAGGTTTCGGTCCCCAAGGAAAAAATGAAGAAAGTGTGCTCACCAATGGCTTGTAAATTCGGCACAAAGCAAAAGAAGTTTGGAGAGTACCAAATAGTGCAAAGAGAAAGGTTTTTGGCCTAACAAACACCAAAAATTAAATCAAAAGGCAATGGAGAATTTCGGCTATCAAAGAAGGTGGAAAGAAAATGAGTTTGTGGTTAAACAAAAGAGAAAGAAAATGCACTATTGTGCTAATAGGTTTCGGCAAGGAGAGTTGAAAAATTGGGAGAGAATGACACAAAGTTGTCAAAGGAATTTTGGCCCAAAACAAAGCTAAGACTTTACCAAATGCCAAATAAAATTTTTCAGCCACCTATCTACCTCAAAACCGTCCACATGCATCCCCCCTAGGATAAGAGTTTGGCCACCCAAACTTTCCAAAACACCTCCCCCGATATTAGCCTCTTGTCCCCCTTTCTTTCCTATTCCTCTTGATTCCTTTCCCAAACTTTAACCTTGACATATTCTTTTAGCCACCTTACCAAAATAATGAAGTCCACACCTACCAAAAATACTTCTTGGCCGACACATAAGGAAGGAAAGCAAAAATAATAGTCAAATTTGCAAACAACGGGATTTGAACCTCTTCCCTCAAGGTACATCACTTAACCACAACCTCTTTACCAATAGCTCATTTTTGCAAGCACTTTACTCATTTATTTCTATAAGTCTTGAAGCTACTTACCATCTCTCCTTAAAGTGCTAAAATACCAAATTTTTCCTAAGGCCCAATTAAACCCGAGACTTCATAGAAACCTCGTAACCTTCCAAATTCACTTAACTAATAAGTCCAATTTGCAATAATGCCATTCTCTTGTTCTCAAAATTTTAAACACTCCTACGCTCAAGGCCCATTGGGCCCAATCCTACTAGGCCCAATTTTGGGATGTTACATGGTGAGACTAAAGTGTTAGTTTTGGTCAAAATACCAATATCATCAATTGTGTTTTTCCTCTCAAAACTCCTATTCTCCTAGCCGAAATTGGTCATTGGCAATTGGTAAAATTTTGGTTGTTTTGGCCAAATCCCTATTGGCAACTTTGGTATCATTTATCTTCTCTTTCCAAACTCCTTTTCTTCTTCTTGCCGAATGTACACAAACTTTGAGACCATTTCTTTTGTTCACTCATCATTCTTGAAAACCGAAACTAATCCACCATTCTACTTCTTCCTCTTCTTTTCTTTTCGCAAAATCCTTCAAGCATCACTTCCACTCTAATATTATTCACCATAGCCGAATATTGAGTCCACTATTTCTCTATAGCCGAACCTTCCAACCTTTCATTGATCTTTCTTTTTCATTCGAGTTGTTACTCACCTCTTGAACGATCGGTAAGTTTTCTTTTCAATTCTTTTTACTTTCTTCCTTCTATTGACGAATCTATATGTTGGCTTGGGAAGGTCTTTTGACCGTAATCATCACTTATTTTCTCTCTTAAACAAGATCCCTTTCTTCTTCGTAGTGATATAGTGGAAGGCCGAACCTTCATTCTTCCGAAGTCATCATATAATCGCTAGGATTCGGTTCTAAAATCTTTAAGGTAAGAGTCTTTCATGGATTTTATAATCCTTCTTCATTCATTAAGATGATTATTAGTATGGTATTGATTGACCGATTATATTATAGGGATTTAAATGCTTGATCTATTCAATCGTTGAGCACTCGGAATTAGTGGTAAGCCGATCTTTACCATTTTGATAAGTCTATATTTTATCGTAATACCGATTGTGTAAGATCTAACCGAATGGAGACTTATGGTACCGATTCGAATGGGAAGTTGTATGGAGATCTCAAAAGGAGCGGATTAACAATCTCTACTCCTAAATTCAAGCGAAGGGCTGTATCGGCGATACGAGACTTTCCTCTGGGTTGTGGACCCTTATCCGGTGAGAACCAACTATTCGAGGTCGTTTGCTATTCTGAGGCATCAGCAATTCGGAATTTTCCACTAGGTTGCGAACCGTTAACCGGGGAAAACTGACAAATCGTAGTTGTTCGCGATCCCGAGGGTAAAATCTTAGATCGTTTGTTTTAGAGTAGATTTATTAAATCGCGTACATTGTCTAATTGAGCGTTATAATATTTTAGGTGTCGATGATCAAGAAAGCGTAGTGCTTACCGTAATCAGGTGTGTAATCTCACACCATGTTTCATGGGTTAAAGACTTATATCATGTTAGTGGTAAATCACTTGACTAAATCATATTTCGGTGAGATCGGGAAAAATGGCTTAGATATCATTATTTTGGTAAAACTATGAAATCGGTATTAAGACCGTGAAAATTTCGAAAATACCCTTAATGGGCCGATTGATAATTTGCTATATGGGCCATTTGATAATTTGCTATATGGGCTGATTGATAATTTGCTATATGGGTCGTTTGATATTTGCTATATGGGCCGTTTGATATTTACTATATGGGCCGATTTGAAATAAATTGCGAAATGGGCCAAGATGATATTTTGCTTAATTGGCCAACTTGATAAATTGTTAAAATGGGCCATAATTTTTGTAAGAAAAATCTGAATAAATTGTTGTAAATGGTTATGCATTTAGTACATGATTTGCATGGGATGAGATAATGATGAAGAGAAGTTCTGGTAGCTCTGCTACATAATTTGGTGGCTCTGCCACAAATCTGAAAAATAGCAATGCCATGTAAATTCTGTTAATCTGGTGGCTTGTCCACAAATTTGATATAAATGGCTTAATGCCTACGTTTGGTGTGCTGGCGGGGTAGGTTGACTAAAGATCACCCACAGGTGTGATGGTTGGTACGGGTGGTGTGTAGCGGATGGAAATACTAGGCTTGGTTTGGGAATTGCATTTCATATTCGTGTTATATTCATATTATTATTATAATTGTATATGGGCTTAGGCCCAAATATTTGCTTAATGGACTTTGGCCTAATGGACAGCGATAAGTGGGTTATACACTAAGTTCTAGTAACTCACCCCCATTTTTCCTTATCCCTTTCAGGTAATGATCAGTGATGGAGACTTGGGCCGTAGAGGACTCGGTGGAGGCCATACTTCAAAACGGTTAAATTTGAAATTTTGGATTTTTTTTAATACTTTTAATTACTTGGCTATTTTAATTAAGGTTGTAATAAGGCCTCTAGATTAATTTTTGGTTTTGTTTATTGTTTGATGAATTTATAAACTGCTTAAAGTATTTTAATTGAGATTTTAATTTCTAAAAACTTAAATAATCATTTTATTCAAAAATGAATACACAAAAAGAATTTCATAAAAATTTTCATATTTTTAACTCGGAAATTTACTCGTAAAATTTTCATCAATTCTTTTCGAAACTAGAATATTTTTAAAATTTACTCGAACTGTTATCGATATTTTCAAAATTTCGATTTATAAGATTTTACATCTCAAATTGTCGATTTATCAATCAAATCTTTTTTTTATTTTAAATACTTCGTCTAAATTTTGTAATCTGTTTTACTTGATTTTTTTTGAAAGACTTAATGGTTTTTCACATGTGACATGTCAGATCTAGCCTTAACGCATGGGCCGGGTTTGGGGTGTTTCAAACTTACCTTTGGGTCAATTAATAAACGCATGAACCACAAAAACATATAATCATCTTGATATTTTAAATAAACTAATCTACACAAAAGAGGTCACTTTGGCAGCATTTTGTTTCAACTAATCTATTTAAAATATTAGACATCCTTACTTAAAACCTAAAGCCAAAATCTAAATTTATTTATTTCAAGATTGATCGTTGTTTTATGCGATGTCAAAATCTTAAAATTTATATAAAGAATGATTGATCCTGGAAACTAACTATGACAATGATTTGAGGCAAGCGCACCTATTGAATAATAGTATAATTAAGGCAAGACCGGATTGTTGAACCCAAAGGAACCAAAGTACTAATACTAACTTTCTTTTTATTATTTAGCCTCAGAATTAAATGAATTTTTATCTAATCTAAAATTAACTAACAACTAAACTAAAGATGCAAAGACAAAGAGAAGGAATTTGGGAAAAAAACTTTGGGAAAAACCAATTGATTAAGACAACACCCGAGGAAGAATCCACCTAGACTTCACTTGTTATCTAACTCTGAACCAGATGATTTATTCATTTCACTTGATCCGTAGGATTCCCTAACGTATATTAATCCCTCTCTCGAGGTAACTAACGTCTAACCCTAGGTTGATTAATTGAAATCTCTTTCTAATTAAAATCCCTAGAATTGCATTAACTTGATCTATGGACTCCCATATTAGGTTTCACCATCCAGAAAAACCTCGTCACCCCATCTCTAGGCGTGCGAGCAACTCCGCTTAACTATGCTAGATCTACTCTTAGGCAGGGACTTTTGCTCCTCTACCTAAACACATCACACTTGAATTAATATCCCGAAAATATCAACACAAGAATTAAGAACACATAATTAAGAACAAGTCAAATATTTATCATATAGTTCAACAAACGATAACAAGATTCATCTTAGGTTTCATCCCCCTCAGGTATCCAAGGGTTTAATTCATAACGATAAAAAAAACATCTCAGAAGAAAAGATAAAACAAAACATAAGAAATCCCTAAAACCCCCTGAAGGAATTGAAGGAGAGATCCTCCGTCTTGAGTATAATTTCGTCTTCTTGAGATGAATCAACTGGCTATCTTTGAGTAAATCCCCACAAATCTGCCCTCTTTGGCCTAGCTGGACGCCCCCTAACTAAAGCCTTGGGTTCCCCCCTTTTAGGTCATACTTAGGGTGTTTATAGAGGCTTCTGAATGTGTTTCTTCGCCCCTAAGTATCCTAATCTGAGTGAAATTTCTCTTAGTCACGGAAGGGACACGCCCATGGCACACGCCCGTATGAATCGTGGCCAGGCCGTGTTCGAGGCTATTGAATGAGGCACGGCCGTGTCGTCTTGGGCCCAGGCCGCGTTGATTTCGTGATATGGCCCACTTACTCCATTTTGGGCCTGTTTTCCATTCTTTTCATCCTCCGGTGCTCTTTTGAGTATAAAACATGAAAACAAAGGATTAAGAGCTCTAAATTACACAATTCAAGGAATAAATCATCCAAAAATATGCTAAATGTGGGCTTAAAATATGTTACTATTACGGTTTATCAAATACCCCCACACTTAAGCTTTTGCTTGTCCTCAAGCAAAATTCTCAACTTACAATTAAGACAAACTTCCCTGGTTCATAATATTCATCAATAATGTTTCATCATAATTCAAAGATAATTCATACATTGATAATTTAGCTCAAAGGGTCCTAAAGATTCAAACAATCAAAGTCATACGTTTATAGCCCGAAAACGTTAGGTGTTTCCCCTTACCTAATTAATTACCTCTGATTCAAAATCGACAAGAGTTGACATCCTCACTAAAGATTCACTCAAATCACTCAACGTGTTTAAGGTTCAAAATTAAGCACTCAAAAGTCGAACATGAAGAGTTAATCCCATAGGCTTGCATGAAAATCAAATCTCCACCACTATAATATGAGATGGTACACAAATCAAAAGGTCTTTAACAGGGTTGTAACGGGGCTTGGGTTAAAGGTGTGGATAAAGGCTAAATTAGAGGGTTAGAATCGAGATTGAATTGACAAATTACCTAACTAGAAAATAAATGAACTAATAATAGATAATTACATCAAATAAAAACTTGTAACACTAATAATAATACTCTAATATGAGCTTCTTCTTCATCAATTGGAATTTAAACATATAAGCTCATTTAATGAATATACTTCGGTATTTTTTAAGAACAAGTCAAATATGAAGGATAGATTTAGTAATTGAAATAGATAAAATAGTTAGGCAACTGATCAAATCAAATCTTGACATAAGGGTAGTCAAAAGGAATGGTGATAACAAATACAAAGGGTTTTGGGTTACTATTAGTAGGTGAGTCAATAAAAAAGGATTGTTAGGATTAAAAAGGGTTTACTAGGGGTTAATTATGAAGGTAGGCTTTGAGTGGAGTAAGTAGGTTAAATCCTAGGTGCCTTTATCATCTTTGTATATCAAATCAAAGGTGTGGTCTCGAAAAGTATAATCAATGCAAGTTCTAGAATAACAAATCAATGTTGACACACTCATAATCAATAAAGTGAGCAAGAAAAAGAGTATATGCTCTAAAAGGCTCAAAATCTCACAAAAATTATGGGTATTTGATGTCAACCTCGTAAATTTCAAATTTCGAAGTGATATTCAAATTCAGGTAGACAACCTAGCAAAAATTTTACTTCTGAAAAATAGACTTAGCATGCTCGATTCTCTAGTATCTTTAAAGTTTAATCATCAATGCACAATTATCAATGACTTAATCCAAAAAATATCAAAAAATCATAAATCAGGGGAAATTTCATTCTAATTATAATATGAGGAAATTACTTTAGAACAAGGCATAATTCAGGGATTTTCAAATGATACTATAGTTAACCCCCCACACACTTAAAATGTACATTGTCCTCAATGTACAAATATAGATAAAATGACAATATAGTGAGAAAATCAAAAGATAGGGAGAGAAGTGAAACTTCCTGAATTTTGGATGAAGTCAATGAAAAGAAACCAGATAGTATTGGAGGTAAACGTGGGGAAGCGCCTCGAACCGTTTGAAATTGAATCCTCGAAGCAGCCATCCTGATTTTATTATATCCTAAGCTAAATCTAAATGACATGAAGAAAAAGAAGAAAATAATAAAGAATAAATAAATAAATAAATAAATAAAAGTAAAAGTAAATAATGGAAAATGAAAGAAGAAAGACAACTGGAAAAGAAAAAGGAAGAAGGGGGTTTAAGTAGAGATGCAGCCCGTGTTTTGGGAAAAATTTTGTCCTGTTGCCACACGTCTACGGCCACGCCCTTTTACCTACCTATGGTGCCCACACGGCCACGGCCACGGCCACGGCCATGTGCAAGGCCGTGTGAGTATGGAAAACCTGCGCCTAAACATGGAAATAAATAAAACTAAACTAATTAGTAGGGTTAGTGCTCGGGTTGCCTCCCAAGAAACGCTCGTCTAAAGTCTTGAGCTAGACTTACCTCTCATTCGTACAATCATGGTGGTTTGAAAAGGTGAAAATCCTTTCTCTTGCGATCAATTCGGTTTTTGATATATAGTTTAAGTCGAGTAGTGCTTACCTTAAAAGTGTTGAATTTAGGATTAGTTACCTCGACTGTTCCGTCTAGGAAGATTTTGAGTACCTGATCTCCTATCTTAAGTTGGGTTGTCCCATCGTTAAGTTTCTCGTGGAGTTGCCTCATTTTTGTTTCATGTGTTTTTAGTTTCTCTTTGAAGTGTGTCTTCCACTCATCTAGTTCATCGATCCGAAGCTTTCGTTCCTCATGAATTTCTTCTTTATTGACACGAGGTCTAGGATCTGGTATCTACGAAAGAGCTTCAAGAAACGACAAGTTAATATGTAACTTCTTTGAAGGTTTAAGAAATTTACCGAATTGTTCCTCAATGTGGTCTTTCTTTATCGCATTGGGGTATGGCACACGAGGTTGGTACTCTGTAATTACCGGGTTTAGTAACTCATGGCTTACCTCAACCTTACCTTCACTTACCATAGGCTCTTACCTTGGGTCAAATTCTACTAACCTTTCACTCTCATGAGCTGTTACGGTTTGAATTTGCTCTTTTGGGTTAGTTTCAGTGTTGCTTGACAAGCTTTCTTGTGGTTGTTCTAAGATCAGCTTAGCAAGTTGACCTAAGTGATCCTCGATCCCTTGAATCGATGCTTCTTGATTTTTGAGTGCTATTTTTATGTTTTGGAAACGAGTTTCTGTCACCGCTATAAATTTTGTCAGCATCTCCTCAAGGTTCGACTCCTCTTCCTGTTGGTGAGGTGGTTGTTGAAAATCTGGAGGAAGTTCTGGTCTTTGGCTACTTTGATCATCCCATGAGAAATTGGGATAGTACCTCCAACCTGCATTATAAGTGTCACTATAAAAATTATTTTGAGGTCTAGAATAGTTACCCATATAGTGGACTTGTTCGTTCTCTGTGCCAGGGTTGTAAAATAGATATTCTGTGTTGTTCACCCCTCTTCCATTCATATCGTACTGTATTACCAGATGTACCTGCAAAGAATTACATACGCCATCAATCTTTTTATTCATCATCTCTACCTGTTTTGATAGCATGGTGACCGCGTCAAGGTTGAAGACACTGGCTGCTTCAATAGGCTTTGTCCTCATGAATTGCCATTGATAATTATTCAATGTCATCTCCTTTATAAACTAAAATTATCTGCCAAAAGTGAATAAAAGAAAAATTAGCAAAGTAAAAACAAATAAAAATAAATTTTAATAAAAAATGGCTAAAGTAATAAAAATTGAGCGTTCTTAATATTTAAATTCCCTGGCAACGGCTTCAAAAACTTGATCGTTGTTTTATGCGATGTCAAAGTCTTAAAATTTATATAAAGAATGATCGAACCTGGAAACTAACTATGACAACGATTTGAGGCAAGCGCACCTATCGAACAATAGTATAGTTAAGGCAAGACCGGATTGTCGAACCCAAAGGAACCAAAAGTATTAATACTAACTTTCTTTTTATTATTTAGTGTAACACCCCAAACCCGGCCCATTCACTACGACCGAATTTGAAATGCCACAGCGGAAAACGTTTGAAACAAATTTGAACTTAAGGATAAAACATGAAAATTTTGTTAAGTTTAGAAAATAGTGTTCATTAAAATTCTTAAGTAAGGTGTGGTGTTTATAAAAATATCCGGATTAAAACTTTAGTATATATAGATTTAAATAAAAATCGTTTGCAAATAATTCCTCAATTGTCAATCCATAATAAAACATAATAATAAACTTAATGAAAAACACTTAAACAAACTTTAAATACTTTTAGGGGCCTTATTACAATAATTGAATAATCAAAGTACTGAAAATATAAATGCTTAATTAATTAAAAATATCTTTCTGCATGAAAATCTGCTTCTGCATGGCCACCTTTGTATCCACTCCAACCCGGTCCAAGCTTTACGCATCACCTGAAAGGTTTAATAAAATATTGGGTGAGTCAAACCGACTCAGTGCATAGTCATTTCACATATCTCCACATATGGGCTTGGCCCATATCCACACAGTCCATACACATAAATATGCAATTATGAAGCCCATCCCAACCTAGGGTCCATCCATTACACCTACCTTGGCAGACCCCTTGCTCAAGGCCGTGGCTAATCCACCACCGATCACATAATGATCCACATATCTTACCTTGGCAGACTTGCTGCTCAAGGCCGTGGCTGAGCCACCGATCCCATAGGGATCCCACATATCAATCAGTCCACGGTGATGCACACAGCTATCAACCGCCTAGATGGGCACTTAGCCAACACCTCCCTTGATGAAGCACATAGCTAACATCAAGCGCTAATGTAGCACGAGGCTAGCATTAGACCACGTACATAGTGTACACCCTTTCCTCCAATAGTCACATCCCAAGTCCCATGCATATATATATGTACCATGGCAACATATTACTTGAAACAAATATACATCACATGCCATCACATTTTTATACATTCATCAATAATCATTTATTATCGTAAATCACTGACCTGATTATTCAATCACCCACCACGGGTATTCACAATCTTAGCCCTTATTTCAGCTATCATTCACTGCTATCATTCACTTTATACACATACATGAAATAACACATATAACACATATAAACATTCAAGAGACAGTGCGATAACTACGCACCTGATTAGCACAATTGACTAAATCCCGAAACCCACGTCTAACGATTTGCACCTTTGCGATTGTAGAACTCCTTCCTACACCACCTAAGTCAGAATCGGCTAACATAATATACCAAAATGGCCTATGGCCGAAAATCACTACTGCCTTACCTTACAGATCTAAATCTCGAAACCGCTCCTTGTCTTAGAAGTTGTCGAACTCCCTGCTTAACCTCTGTTAGATTCGGCTTAACAATAAATCTAGGGAAAATGGCCCTTGGCCGAATAACACATACCACTTACCTTGATGCTTTCGAATCCCGAAGAACTCCTTACTGCTCCTTAATATCGGCTACACAAAAGACACATAAAATAGCTTAATGGACATTCGGCCATCCTTAGATCAAGGCCTGCACACTTGATTTTGGCAAACTAAAAGAATAGGAACCCAAATCGATTGCTAGAATAGAGAATACTTACCCTTACACGCTTACCACGAAACCAAAAGCAAGAGATCGATGGTACTACCCTTGTAGATTCGGCCTCAAAGATTGTGAAATAGAAAAGAGAATAAGAGGTTGAAAGATTCGGCAATAGTGACTAATATTAGAGAGGTTTCAGCTTCAAAGACTCGCAACAACGAAGAGAAAATAAAGTACCTTGAGATTCGGCTACAAGAGAATAAGTAAGGAATTTGGGTTGGAAGAAAAATAAAAAAGAGGAGGAGAGGGTAGAACAATTTCGGCAAGAAGAATTTAGAATGGAAAAAAAAAGAAATATCAAAAGGTCAGCACCCCTATTTATACTACACACTTTCTCCTATTTTATCTCTTTAACACATATTCAAAGTGAATAAAAATATATCCATACTTAATCTCTTCTTTATCACCTTAATAAAATAAAATAAAATCCATCTCATTATCTCCTAATCACCTATTCAAAATTCTAAAATAAATCAATTATCCTCCACTTAATCTCCTATTCTATCTACTAATCTACCTATTTGAATAAAAAAAAACAACAATTATCCTACCTTATTGCAGCCGAATTTTAAAAGGATTAAACAAGCATTATCCTTATCAAATTGAAGATCCCAAGTGCCGTCCACTGCTCCTTCTCCCTAACACCAGAATGCAAAATAAAACCTCAAAATTTTGCTTCCCTTGCGTCTTGAACCCATGACCTGCACCAAGCCCCTTTGAGCTTTAACGCCCCAAGCCACTCTGCCAAAGCATTTTTTTGTGATATAAACTCGCCCCAATTTCTTTTAAAGCCTCCTTCCCTAGCTCCCCCTTGTCTTAACGCCAAAAGCTAAAAATAAAAACACCACCTGCTGCCGCCGTGTTTCGAACCAAGGCCCTTGTTGGCGTTATATCCAGGCCCTTAAGTGGCGCATGGAAGCCACTTTACCAAGGCATTTCTTATGCCATAAATCCCCAACAACTTCTCTTAAACCCTTCGTAGCCTAGTCCCCTTTTTGACGTAAAAATAAAAGCCTCTGATGCGCCCCGCGTTACTCGAACCTCTTCCCTCCTGCGCAAGCCTCCAAGGCCCCTAAAGTAGCGTCCCAAGCCACTTTACTAGGCCCAAGTTCATGTCCCTAAACTCCTAAAATTTTCTTTAAGGCCTCCTTAGCCCAATTTCCCCTTTTAACTTAAAATTTCAAAAATTTCCAATGCATCCCCTTTTAATCCTAGAGTTTTAAAAACCCTTAAAACATCACCAACCACACTTAAAGCCTATTAACACTTGAGTTATGCTCCAAACGCACAACCCCTAATCTAGGATGTTACATTTAGCCTAAGAATTAAATGAATTTTTATCAAATCTAAAATTAACTAACAACTAAACTAAAGATGCAAAGACAAAGAGAAGGAATTTAGGAAAAATACTTTGGGAAAAACCAATTGATTAAGACAATACCCGAGGAAGAATCCACCTAGACTCCACTTGTTATCTAACTCTGAACTAGACAATTTATTCATTTGACTTGATCCGTAGGATTCCCTAACGTATATTAATCCCTCTCTCGAGGCGACTAACGTCTAACCCTAGGTTGATTAATTGAAATCTCTTTCTAATTAAAACCCCTAGAATTGCATTAACTCGATCTATGGATTCCCATATTAGGTTTCACCCTAATCCAGAAAAACCTCGTCACCCTATCTCTAGGCGTGTGAGCAACTCCGCTTAACTATGCTAGATCTACTCTTAGGCAGGGACTTCTGCTCCTCCACCTAAGCACATCACACTTGAATTAATATCCCGTAAATATCAATACAAGAATTAAGAACACATAATTAAAAACAAGTTAAATATTTATCATATAGTTCAGCAAACGATAACAAGATTCATCTTAGGTTTCATCCCCCTCAGGTATCTGAGGGTTTAGTTCATAACGATAAAAGAAAACATCTCATAAGAAAAGATAAAACAAAACATAAGAAATCCCTAAAACCCCTGAAGGAATTGAAGGAGAGATCCTCCGTCTTGAGTATAATTCTGTCTTCTTGAGATGAATCAACTGGCTATCTTCAAGTAAATCCCCACAAATCTGCCCTCTTTGGCCTAGCTGGACACCCCCTGACTAAAGCCTTGGGTTCCCCCCTTTCAGGTCATACTCAGGGTGTTTATATAGGCTTCTGAATGTGTTTCTTCACCCTTAAGTATCCTAATCAGAGTGAAATTTCTCTTAGTCACGGCAGGGACACGCCCATGGCACACGCCCGTGTGAATCGTGGCCAGGCCGTGTGGTCTTGGGCCCAGGCCGTGTTGATTTCGTGATATGGATCATTTGCTCCGTTTTGGGCCTGTTTTCCATTCTTTTCATTCTCCGATGCTCTTCTGAATATAAAACATGAAAACAAAGGATTAAGAGCACCGAATTACACAATTTAAGGAATAAATCATCCACAAATATGCTAAATGTGGGCTTAAAATATGTTATTATTACAGTTTATCAAAGATATTTCTCTTAATTTCATCTTTCAATCAGATTAAAAGATAATAGTATATATATATGTATATATTTATCCCAAAACAACATACAATGATGTTGGCAAATATAATAATAGTTGAATAAATCATAAAAACTAAAATACTTTAAATTTAAAACAAAATAATTTGAATAAAGGTAAACTTCATCATATCGGACACTCCATTAATATTTCATCTTTAGACAAAATATTAACTTGTAAGTGATATATTAGTGTAATAATCAAACATTGACAATAAGAACATGTCGAAACATAAATCTTCCTTGGGGCCAATTTATTGCTCACATGTAAAACCAAATAATTGTCACATGTTTATTACCATAGTTGCACATGTAATATTATTAACTTTCATTTGGGCCAATCAATATTAACATAACTTAAGTTACATGCACACAACCCTTTATATTTTAAAACAAAATAATTTATACAAAAAAAAATCACTTTGGTGTCCTATTGCTTCAATTAAGTTATTTTAAAATACATATAAACATACCAATATTCAAATTTAAAATTTACCCAGTAGTCAAATGTCAAAACTATTTTTTTATTACTTTATAGACTCCAAAATAACTCAAAATAAGGTTGTCTTAATAATGCAATAAAAAACCGAAAACTTTAATTTTTGATTTTTTCTTTTCTTTTCTTTTCTTTTCTTTGTTCCGAAACCATATATATCAAAACCAAACAGAATAATGTAGTGGTTCAAAGCCAAATAATTAACAAGCAAATATATTCATAATTTTGGCACCAAAGCAATTCACGCATATACATGTATTCATAATCAAATAGAAAAACTTACCCTAAATTTACCATGTAAATCCAAAGTTTTATTTATGATTAACCAGATATTCACATGAATACTTGAAAATATTTTTAAGCCAATAAATCTCAAAAACCAAAATCATAATAGTTGGCACATCTCACAATTCATACAATAAAACATATCATTATAACTTAACTAAATATTTGAGATCATAATTGTAACGCCCCAAAAATTTGTTTTTTGGCTTTTGTAATTTTTGACACAACTGTGTATCTGCTTTAGTGGTTAACTATTCTAAGTGTGTGTGTGAGGTCCTAAGTTCAAGCCAAGTCTTTGGTTAAATTCTGGTATTTTTCTGAATAAAGCCTAAACCCAGCTCAGTAGGCTTAAGTTTAATTATCTATAAGTGTACATTAGAATGGGCCTACTGGTCTGGTAGTTAAGTGGAGTGTTAGTCTGCTGAAGGTCCTGTGTTCGAATCCCTACGTGGGCAAGGGAGATTATTTTTGCTCGGTTTGGTGGCTGAGAGTTTGATTTGTATTGAAAATCTGAGTAGTGGGTGGTTGTGATAGTGTAGTTAATGGGAAGTGGGGAGATAATTAAAGGATTTTGGATTCCATCAAAATATTTTTGGTTATTTTTTGGTTCATCCAAAATTTTGTTCTCTCTTTCCTCAAAAATTTAGATGTCCTACTCTACTCTTCCATTTTCTTTTTTCTGTCAAATTTGGCTTGGTCTTCCCCTCTCCTTTTTTTGCTTCGTTTTTCTGAATCCATTCCTTTCTTTTGTATTTTCAACGTTGATTGTACTCATGCGGGTTTGGTAAGTTTCGGTAAGAGTAGTAAGTGTAGTTATTTTGATTTTGGAATATTGATTGATGGGTTTTGTTTTGTTTTTGGAGAAGGTTAAGGGCTGGAGTTTTTCGATTAGTATTGAAGTGGTGTAGAAACGCTATTCTCGATCAAAGGTAAGGTTTTTGATAGTTGAAAGTTGATCATCTCGTTGTATTTTCGATCAAGTTTTGTTAGTGTCACTGAAATTGGGCTTGGAATACCGATTTTTAGGTTCTGGAGTGCTCGTGGTTGCGATATCATTAAAAACAAACCAGGTGTGTACTCAATTGCATAGAAAATGAGGTTTCGGTGAATGCTAAAAACCTCAATGTCGACGCCACACGGGCATGTGGTTGCCCATGTGGTAGGCCATGTGCGCGTGGGCCACACGGGTAAACCAAACGGGCATGTGAAATTGTGGGCCAGGCCGTGTGATCGACAAGGCCAAGGAAAATTTGGGTCGTGTGGGCCCACATAGGCAGGCCACATGGGCGTGTGAGCCCATTTTCACTGAATTGATTGCTAAGGTTGCACGGGTCGCCCAAGTCGACTGTGAACCTACTGTAGGGTCGGTAAGCATTACTTGGACCCCTAATTGTGTGAACTGACTGATTGATGGATATATATTGAGTATGATGATAGTATGCATGTATACATTTACTGATTATATGTACTGGTATCATGAGATAGTATGTCATGTATTGTATGTTGCATTGCATGGGGTTGGGCTAATTTTATTTGAAGGAAGTGTACTGAAAGGCTTTTAAGCCTAATATACTGGCAGCTCAGCTGCAAACTACTGTTTTGTGCTGCATTCAGTACTACCTAGAGTGTAGGGATGGGTGGGTTGATTTAATCCCCACATGGAGTGTAGGGTTGGACGGAGATGGTGTGTAGAGGCTGGTTGGGTAAGACTTGGTTACTGAATACTGTATATCTGTTACTGATACTTTGATGGGCTAAGGCCCTTGTGCATACTGATATTGATACTGAAAGGGGCTTAGGCCCATGACTATTTTTGACTGTGCACTGTGTTTACTGTTGTTTGTTTTTTGTGGGATTACACACTGAGTTTACGTAAACTCACCCCTCTCTGTTTAATGTGTACAGGTAATCCCCAGACTTAGACAGATCGGTGTGGGGAGGACACGATGGTGACCACAATTTTTGGACTTTTATGATTTATAATTTATGATTTGTGGTTTATTTGGATGTAATTTGGGGACTTTTACTTAAATTTGGTATTATTTATTTTTATGGATTTATAACTGCTAGACGTAGGAAAACTCAGTTTTTAAAAAGGCAAAGTTTTCTCTAAACACATGATTTACTCAAAACGGTTTTAAAAGCTTCTACAACGAATTATGTTTAAAACAACCGACTAAACGAGTGAGGATTTTAAAATTAAGAGGAGATAAGAAAAGTAAGTAAATCGGAATGGTTTTATCATAGAAACTTAGTTTTCAACACGCTATTATGTGACTTCGCCATATTCGACCATAACGTCTAGGCTGAGTTTGAGGTGTTACAATAATATGCCAAAATCAAATACTTAAAGGAAAATAATATGAGTTCAACCTTAAAAAACAATGTTAAACTCTAATCTTAATAAATTGGTACATAAAAATCCTTTGAACCAAATCACTAAAGAACAACATTACGCATAGATTCTATGTGAAATCCAAGAATAACTTTCTCGTTTATTTTCTTATATAGTCGATTAACAATGAATTTACAGAAGTCAATAGACATATCTGATACTTTATTGCCTAAAATAGGTGGAAGTATAACTTAATCCATAAATTGAATTATATAAAAAAAATTCTTTAAACACATATCATAACCAACATCAAATTGCATCAAAACAATCATCAAACCAATTCGACCAAAGTTTATAACTATACCGTTAAAATCAATCTCAATTCATGCAAAATAAAATCATGCATTATTCCCTTAAATTCAGGGATATATATGTATATAATATATTACCAACTTTACTTTGCATCTACATATAAATCCAAGACTGAATTTATAATTAAGTGGATTAGCATAAAAAACCTTTATATACATGAATACTTTTAAAAATTTTGTAACCACCAAATATATATAACTGTATTTATATATATTTTTAATAGAATTTTATCCCAACAATATACCAAAACACTAAAAATTCTTGAGTCTGACACTCGCTAACAAATAAGGATAACATAAACCAGATCAACCAACAAAAAAAACTTCACAAAAAGATAGATAAAAGGCAAAATCACCAGCCAACAACAATATTAAAAGGCAAAGATAAAACATGAGCGATAATAGGAAAAGTAAAATTCATGGGCAACGAAGGAATGATTCAATCCGTGAGTTAAATTGTCTTAATTATAAGACACCTTGAGTTTTTAGGCGCAACAATGGCCTATCAACAACGCCCAAAAAAGTATCCAGGCCAATGACAAAAGGTCCAATAATTAATCTGTATTTAAATTGTGTAATTTCGAAACACCATTGCTTGCCCAATTTCTATACCAAACCCTAAAATCTTGAATCCAAAAAATTTAATAGGTGTATGATCAAAAACACCAAACTAAAATTTAAACCCATGAAATTTCATGAATGGATCATTTTAAAAAGAATAGAAATTTAATCAATTCTCAATGATTCGACATTACGAGGCTCGGATGCCACTTGTTAGATTTGTTAAAATAAATCTAAAATAAAACTAAATAAACCAGGATCTATCATGTTAAATCTTCAAGAATAAATTAAGAATAAAACTAAATGTGAAAGCGTACCTGAATCCATGAATTCCTTGAAGTTTTACCGAATTTTGGGGATTTGATCTTCCAAATTAGCACACAAGAAATTCAGAGAATATCGGCTCTGTCTTTCCTAATGATGGGATATTAGAAAATATATCTTTTGTATAATTTGGGGACCATAACCCTAATATTTATAACATTGGCATATTAGTTCTAATCAAATTCTAATTAGCCCATCATTAATTAGAATTTTATTAGAACTCAATTACTAGAGTATCTACACATATTTGACCAATACTTTATTTAATAATTAAAGCCCAATAAAATTCTAACCAAATTAGATCACTTTTAATTTAGGCTAACCTATCATGATAGTAAATAATAACATGTAATTATTCTTATTATATATGTGATGTCCATATTTTCTAACAAACAAAGGAGGAAGCTCTATAACATCAAGTAACCTCAGCTCCCCTTAACATATTGTCATTAATTCAATAAACTTAACTTAAAAGATAATTAAGTAGATTAATCATCAACGACATCATGTGGTTTGTAAGATTTTTCTCTTTGTATTGACACAATGCTTTTTATTTTTTAAGGAGATAGATTGACATTTAGACCCTATATGGCACGGATGATGATGAAGAATTAGGGAAATAATGACAGGTTGAATGTGTGGAAGTAGGGGTATAAATAAGACACCAATGCTCACAAGCTATTTGTGTTTGACTCTAAATAAAATGCTCAAATTTGATTCGGTAATTATCAAGTTGAGCTTGCCTTCAAACAACTTAAGCTCTTAATCAAGTTGAATTTGAGCATCGTTATACTCAATTTGAACGGTTCTGACTCTAATTGAACTTTTTATTTTAATATATTATATATGAAATCACATTTTTACTCTAATTATATAAAAATAGCTTAAGTATGAACGAGCTTAATTGCGTTGAAGTTCAAGTTCAAGTTCGGTGTTGAGTGCAAAAATTAAGAAACAAGCCTAATAAAGCTCAAGTTTAAAAATTGATGTCTAATTGAACTTGAATCGAATATCGGGCCTTGAATTTCGAGTCAAATTTGAGCTTAAACTTGTGTTTTCCACTATTTAAGTTTGGCTCAACTCAACTACACTATTTTGTTAAATGATAGAATAATGTACATTCATACAAGTACATATAATTATTGAGTTCAATTAACTAATTTATGAGTTAGTAAGTTGAATTAACAAATGTTGTATTTCTTTATGTTAAAAATTCATAATACAAAACTTAAGAACTTACATGATTTATCGGGCCAATATTTTTAATAAAAGTTATGAGGGTAACTCCACTTATTAAAGAATTTCCATTTCATAGACAATAATGTCTTTATTATAGATAAAAGTAAAATATAAAGCAAAAAGAGTTGGATTGTATAGCTAAATTCTCAATAAAAGATTAGTGGTGCAGAGTCTGATGGTATAGGCAAAAATGGGGTTGGGATTTAGAGGAGTGAGATAGGTGCGTCGGTCAGTTGAAAGGTAAGCATTTATTGGGCCCCACCGCAAGCCCACGCCCATAAAACGACAAACTAGAGAGAACGTGTGACTAAACAAGAAACATATACGTGTATATATTTTTAATATTTTATGAAAATAAGAGAGAATATTTATGATTCATGTCGTAAAGAGCCGAAAGAAACATCAAGACTCGGCTCACATGGTCCCTTCTATATCTCTTCTTCCCATCATTCATACCTCTCTCCCCTTCCATTTTTTTTCGTTTCATCAATCATAACTTTTCATTCCTTTGAGCACAAACCCAAGAAAATAAAGAGGGACTTCCTTCCTTCCTCCCTGCGTTTTTGTTCTCTATTTAGCTTAAGAAATTTATACACATTTTCTTATGAAACATACGGAGCCAAGGAGGTGCAAAGAGTTTTCTATGGTGAAATGGAGGATGAGGAGGAGGCGGACTGCTTGCAGTGGCGGAGGCAGCACCGGTGGTCGATCAGTTAGAATGAAGATCAAAAGGTTGCAAAAGCTAATTCCGGGAGGGAAATTGATGCAACCGGATCGCCTGTTCTTGAGGACGGCAGATTATATACTGCATTTGCGCTTAGAACTTAATCTTCTGCAAGCTCTTTCCAAGATTTACCAACCTTCAATTTAATCTCTCCTTTTCTTTTTATAAGGGTAAAGGTAAAAGTTATTTAAAGATTGAATGATGTTAACTAAACACTCCAATAATTCAGTCGACATTAATATTCAAATATTTATGTAGATTGTATATAATATAGAATTTAGATGGCGTTTGCTGCCTTGCCATATACAAATGTACTCTCTTCCTCCTTTTTTTTTTTTTTTTTGCTTATAGTAATTATACTGGAATGTTAAGGTTTTTCTCCTAAGAAGTTGGTTTATTCTTTTCTTTTAGTTTGTTAATATTGATGGTTTTAATTTCCTCTGGAATTCATGCATGTGGGCTACCCATCTGCTGGAATTTCCGGCCTTTGTTCCTTCTTTCTTTCTCGTTTGTTGACTAAATTACACTTATGTTTGTTTAAGTACATTGTGGACATCAAAATTATTCAGCCATTAACTTTTGTTAAGTGTGTAACAATAAGTTGATGTCGAATTTTTTTTAATTAGTCCCTATAATTTTAATTTTTCTTTTCTTTTAATTATCCTTTTTCTTTCTTTTTCTTTTTCTTTTAGCTTTCCAGAACGTAAATAACTAAAATCCCCTCCCTAAAACAAAATATAAAACATAAAAACTCATTCTTAAATTCAATCTCAACAAGAAGAAAAGTAAACCCCATCTTCAACCCACTTTTTATTATTCATGGAAATGTATAAATTTCTCTTTCTTAACTTATATGAACTGTTCTTTTCATTTTCTTTATCTGCTTAAAGGATTCTCTGCTAAATGCAATTCTTAACTATGTTTAGTTTTATTTTTGACATATTTTCTTAGATATCACTACATCGATGAGTAATTGAAATTTCTATTTCCTAATAACAGAGTTCTATGTTAGCTTGATTGGTATATTTTAAGCTAATTGGATTTTATTTGCAACGAGGTTGATTTCTATTATTTTTACTGCTGACGTCCAAAATAAAACGTAACCTTCTTTCTCTTTTTGTTTCGAGCTGGGTTTTAGGAACGGTTTTTTTTTTTTTTTGTCTGAATTGCTTCATTCTGACAATTGTTTCATTGTAATATTTTTTTTTTCTCATTTTTCATTTTCTATTCATTTTGATCTCTCTCATTGTATATTTGAATTACGATCATTTTTAGTTAATATATTAAAGAGTATTCAAAATTTTTAAAAGAATATTTAATTGTGTATTTTTTAAAAAAAAATCCAGAAATATTATTTTATTTTACGTTTAAAAATCATATTTTATTTTTTTAATTAATTCTCATTAAATTCACATCAGTATTAAATACAAATTAATTTAGAAATTCAAAAATATTATCATTTTAATACTAAAATCAAATATTTTCATGAGTAAAAATAATAGGCCAGTAGTTTACTTAATTACAAAAATAATATAAAGATTTATTTAAATAAAATGTAGTAGTTTAAGTGATTTTTTTTTTTAAATATATTATCCTTCATTTTACTTCAATATTGGAGCTGACAATAAGAAATATTTTTTTAGCCCACAAAGCTCAAAATTTCCACATAAAGTTAACTCAATTCATCAAATTCAACAACCAAGAATTTTAAAATTTTCTAACCCATTATTTGATGAAGGAGATAAAATTAAAATCGCTCAATGTGCAAGGACTAACTATACAATTTGATTTAAAATGTTCATATGAAAAGATGACACATTTAGTGAAAGTTAATGACTGAGTGACCATAATATGATAAATAGGCGACATTAATGACTATATAATAATTTTCCAAAGTTTGGTAACCAAAATATAAACTTCAACAAACATAAGTGATTAACTTGTAATTTATCCTTTTTAATTAATCAATGCATATACAAACAATTGTCATTTGTTATGTTCTTATTTGATTTTGCTTAAATATTTTCTCTATAAAAATAATGGATAATAAGTCATACTTGTATAATATATAAGTAACATCCCGATACCTGGCCCGATTATCGTGATTGAGTTACAAGATGTCACATCTGTTGTCAGAGCAACTACAATCGATAACATCCAATTCAATGTAAATATACATTTAAATACAAATAATTCATACAAATTAAACAATGTAATATCATTTTCGAACCTTATACTTGTAACACCTTCAACCCGACCTGATTCACCGGGTTCGAATCTTGGGTGTTACTACACAACTTAGCAAAATTTCAAAACAGGTGATGGATACTCCTTACTTAATACATATTTCTTATTATTTTACTTAAAGACTCAATTTCAAAGGAACAAAGAAAATTATTTAAAAATAATATAATACATCAGATTTATCGTAATTTAATATAATACAAAAATTTACTGAAAATAAACACGATAAGGCGTAATCCTACTATACGCTATTTTTCCAAAGAGCCCGTTATATGCATAATAACCCGGATTGTCGCTTCTCTGGCACATTCCTGACTTGGTCTCTCTTGGCGAACTCACTTTTCGACAATACCTAAAACATAAACATAACACTTGTAAGTTACACAAACTTAGTGAGCTTTAATACAAAATACCCCGAAATCTTCTTTGTTGAATTTCTCATCTCTAAGATTCGATTTCATCTTTGTTTGGGCAAACACCTTCATCATCTTGGGCTTGCAACTACATGCCAACTACTATACTTACCATATTGATTATCACAACTCTTGTTACAAAGCACAATAATACCCAAGTTAACAAATAATGCAAATACCATATAATTCCAGAAACAAAATAAGATGCTATTCAGATATGGTGGATACCAGACAACTCTGGTTTACAACCCTACATAACACAAATGAAATCTGTAACACCCCTTACCCGAGACCGTTGCCGGAGTCGAGCATGAGGCATTACTAGACTTAACTACTAATTCGGAGTATAAAAATTGAAATTGTCCATCTGCGTCATGTTGACTAAATTGACTATAACTCGAGTTACAAAACTCGAAATTTAGATCCGTAAATTTTCCTTAAAACTAGACTCATATATCTTCTTACTATAATTTTTCCAGAATTTTTCATGTGGCCAATTAGTACAGTTTATTCATTAAAATTTCCCCTGTTTCATTGTTTGATGGTTCTGACCTATCCTTACAAAAACTCAGTTATCACATTGTATAGAATTCAATTAATGTTCTCGTTTATTCCAATTGAGGGTTCTAAGCATATAAACTATGCTCCATAATTATTTTTGTACAATTTTTAATAATTTTTCCAAGACAGAACAGGAGATCACAAAGTCATTCAGAACCAGTCTCACTAAGATTTAAATATCTCATAATATAAAATTCCTTTGCCTACTCTGTTTCTTTCATATAAAAATAGACACAATAAGATTTAATTCTATATCCTATTCACTTTCTAATTCCATTTCTCCTATTTTTGGTGATTTTTCAAAATCACGTCACTGCTGCTAACCAAAAACTGTTTCATTGCAAAATCATATAACCACATTACAAACATATTTACCATAAAACATACTTCCAAATTAAACTTAAGACAATACCGGATACGCAACCATTAACATCATAATCAAGCCATTTCGCATGGCTATATATATATATTTCAAAACCAATCATATCATAACTAGTCTATACATGCCACATAACCAAATCTTCAAGCATTTATTTACCGAAGCGAAAACTAGATAGTGTGATGAGATCTCCTTCGACTTCCAACCCGAGCAAGTCTCTGAAACTCTATAATCATAAGAAAAATACACAAAGTAAGCTTCGAAAGCTTAGTAAGTTATAAGCAATTTCACAACAATAATGCATTACAACACTACACTAGCAAAGTCAGAATAATATACTCACAACCAAGGTTTATAACCATGACATTAGTTCATATCACCTTTCGAAATCTTTCTCGTTTCATATCCCAAAGGCCGAACTTCCAAACCTTCGATAATAGGTTTCACATGCATATATATATTTTACTTACCGAACTTATACTTGCACTTCAAACCCATATAAATCACATATTCAAGATTTAAAACTAATCAAATGAATTCTTTAAACAAAGTTCCACATGGCCGAATACAATATATAAAATTCATGTATAAATCAATGAGATTTCGTAAGCATTACTCCATGTCAACTCATATCAATTGAACTATAAAATTAATTGATACATTCCATCCAAACTAATTTATCACTCTTATTTGATTTCAATTAATATCATCTCATAATATCCACTTACCCAAAATTCAATCCAAGATATAAAAATTAATCGCGCACTTAGTGCTCCTTGTCCTATTTCGCACACTTAGTGCATAACGACCAATTTCACACACTTAGTGCTCGGTATTTTAAAATTCGCACACTTAGACTTCAAGATCTATACAATAATCAAATAAACACACGTACAGTAAGCTAATATAGCTTAGTAAGTTATAAGCAAAAGGAAATATATACAACAAATCATTATACAATTGTAATCAATTCAACTTGATCATTAACCGGTTCGTATAAGCATTACATATAACATTTTACTATACAACAATATCATATTCATTAGATCTCCAAAACCGAATGATCACAAGCCCTATATCCATTTCAAACAAGCTCAAAAGTTAATGAATTTATCATATTTCCATAATTTAGTATACAAAAGCAACTTATCTCATTAGCACCACGTTATTCAATTTCCATGCATCACTTACTTACATGTCTCTTTTGGTTATATCCATTCATTGGTTCATGTCCTTGAGAGGTTCGATAATCCACACACACAGTGCAACTCATGTAACCTATCGCACACTTAGTGCCGTTACTTGATAATTCGCACACATAGTGCCATCTTCCGGTAATGTATCGTACACTTAGTGCCATTACTCATTTTTCACACACATAGTGCCATTCAACCGATTTCGCACACACAGTGCTCGGTGTTTAAGCTCGCGCACATAGTGCCTCTTATCCGAACCTTTCTTTATTTATGCGAACACTTAAAATTTCATTCTCATACATACATACACAAATATTCAAATATCCAACAACAACTCAATTTCATTATGTCATACCATTTCATTCGGCACAATTAATATACATGTATATATATATATATATATATTTGCATCCATCTATTCAAAACAAACATCTCTCTCATTTCATATTCACATTTAGCTACCTTTTTACTCATTCATATACTCACATTACTCCATGAACCAACACTTATACATTTATATATACACCAACTTTACATTCGGCTAATTTATAAATATTTGATCCCATTCCATTTCACATTCAGCAAATGTATTTTAATATGCTTAATTCAATTATTCATACACATGTTAAATATATATTCAAATTTCATTTCATCCAATTGCTTAAAACTTACCTCAGAAATCGACGGACTTTGTTATTTCGACTATTCGATTAACTTCGTCTTTCCCCGATCCACTCCCGATCCTTTTTGTTCTTGGTCTATATAAATTTCAAATTAAGCCCATTCAACATACTTTCATTCAATTTAATTCAAAAACACATAAATGGGCAAATTACATTTTTACCCTTGACATTTGACACTTTTTACAATTTAATCCCTATTGCACAAAACACAAAACACACAAAATTTGCATATGCTATGCCTAGGCCGAATGTTCACTAGATCCATACAAGTCCATATATTTCATTTATTTTGCATTTTGGCCCCTCAATTTATTATTTTTGTAATTTAATCCTAATTACTCAAAATCATCAAAAACTCCAATACAAAACATATCAATCTAAAACATATCTTTAATATTTCATCATCATACAACACAAAACACATATATTCATCAATGGCAAATCACAAAATATTTATCAATTTCTAACATTAAGAGATGGGCTTTGTAGTACTCGAAGCAACGATCTCAAAAACGTAAAAATTATCAAAAATCGACTAAAAACATACCTTGAATTTTGACTTGAGATGGTCGAATATAGCAAAACTCAAACCCTTCTTTTTTCTTGGTATTTTCGGTCAAATAGAAAGATGAACACACATAATGGCTTTCTTTTCTTTAATGTTTTTATTTCATTATAAAATAATAACTTATAATATAATATTAATATAAACTTTAACATATAAAACATATAAACACATATCATTAATATCTTGCCGTCCACTAACTTAAAGATTGGCTAATTGCATTCTTAATCCTTCATATTTAAAATACAACAACAATTTAGCACTTTCACAACTAACCATCAAATTTTTATTTTACGTGATTACGTCATGTTATTTAATTAAGCACACAAACACTCAAATTTTCATACGAAATTTTCACACATGCTAATTCACATATAATTAACACAGAAAATAATATTAAAATATTTTTCTAACTCGAATTCGTGATCCCGAAACCACCGTTCTAATTAGGGTCATAATCGGGCTGTTACAACTCTCCCCCCTTAAGGGATTTTCGTCCCCGAAAATCTTACCGTTGAATAATTGTGGGTAATGTTCTTTCATTGATTCCTTGGTTTCCCAGGTTGCTTCCTCAACCCCGTGTTTATGCCACATTATTTTAACCAACGAGATTTTATTATTTCATAATTCTTTCACTTCACGAGCTAAAATACGAATCGGTTCTTCCTCATAAGTTAAATCAGGCTGAATCCCAATCTCTGTCGAGTGAATCACATGTGAAGAATCAGATCGGTATCTACGAAGCATCGAAACATGGAAAACATTATGAATCCTTTCTAGCTCAAGTGGTAACTGCAATCTATAAGCAACCGGCCCGATAAGCTCTGTGATTTCGTATGGTCCAATGAATCTCAGACTCAATTTGCCTTTACGTCCGAATCTGAGTACTTTTTTCACGGTGAAACTTTCAAACATTCTCGGATCACTTTTACTTTCTGCTCAGTCTCTTTAATTAGATCAACCCCGTGTATCTTGCTTTCACTTAGCTCGGCCCAATATAAAGGTGTACGGCATTTACGGCCGTACAAAGCTTCATATAGTGCCATTTTATTGTACAGAAATCCAATCAGAGGTAGATCTCGTTCCTACGTACTTTCAAACTCAGGAATGCAACATTTCAACATATCCTCCAGTACGAAAATCCAATACCCCGATGTAAACCTCGGATCTTTATTTAAATCAATAGATATAGGTACACCATGTAATCTTTCAATTTGAGAAACATACAATTCAACCAACTTATCAAGCGAGTAGACTGTACATATCAAAACAAAATAAGTCGATTTAGCCAATCAATCAACAATAACCCAAATTGCATTTTTCTTTCTCGGTGTCAACTGAAAACCAAATACAAAATCCATCGTGACTCTATCCCATTTCCATTTACGTTTCAAAATCAACTGAAGCAACCCAGAAGGTACTTGATGCTCGGCTTTTTACTTGTTGACAGATTAAGCGTTTCAAAGAAATGTCAGAAATATCTCGTTTCATACCATACCACCAGTAAAGTTGTTTCAGATGGCTATACATCTTTCTACTCCCTAAGTGAACAGACAATCAACTGTTGTGGCTTCATTCAAAATCATCTGAATTCCTCAGAGTACATATTTGGTTTCTGAACCTCAGACAAATTTCAGCATCAACTTTGAAACTCTGAATCAACCTTCAAATCACCTTGGACCTGCTTTACTAACAAATCATTATCAACTTTTTGGGTATCACTAATTTTGTTGAATAAATAACGGTCTTACTTTTAATTCAACTATTATTGAACATTCATCAGACGTAGCCATATACGCATTCATTGCACACCAAGCAAATAGTGATTTTCGGTTTAAAACATCAGTAATAACATTAGCCTTTCCCGGATGGTAGTCAATCACAAGCTCATAGTCTTTTAACAATTCTAACCATAAGGAATCACAGGATGTCTCTGAGTACTCCATTATTATTCTTCGACCCGTCCATTGACACATGAATGAGGTTCGTAAACTCTTCGTTCAATTTAGGCTAAATCAGAACTAATATTTTAGTGGATAATGTCTTTGTGCAAAAAGCTTCAACAATTGAACTAATTTTAATTTACCACAACATTTCTCAGATAGGATTGTTCCGATAGACATAATTCTATATCAAATCCTCAAAAATACAAGTTCTACTTCCACACTATCCTTCAAATCACACATGTATATTTAAAGTTTGTTTCCGATCCAGTGAATAGATTCAAACTCACATAACCCAGTTACATTTTCAATCAAATAGTTTCATATCAGATTAAACCACAGAATCAGTCTTTTCAAAGAAATCTTTTCTTCTCATTAGAAAGAATAATCCAAATATATCTTTATATATATATACTACAGTCATCAAATAGAAATCATATTGTCATAATAGGATTATCGTCTTACCTGTGACAATAGATAATATCCCAGATATTAACGAAGCATCTGAACTCAGAAGAAAATCAAATATGATTTGAACAACAACCAGTGCAGAAGCGCACAACTTTTATAACTATTTCCTTCAAATGAACATCTCTTATAGATAATCACATAGAATCATGGGAAAACCAGAATAACTAAATTTTCAACATCTGAAGCTACACTGAATATCAGAAAGTTACAACCCCAAACAAACCAATGATACTTTCATCTATTAATATGTTTAGCCAATGTTCTTTTATGATAAGATTTCCTTCTGAAGTTAAACAGTCACGTATACTTCTGAGAATAAATATACACATAGAATGCCCAAAAGAAATCATAATAATTGCCCAACTATAACCACCACACTCAGTCCTCAATACGATTCAAACATTATTTCAACTGTCTAATTCTGCCATTAGAAATTTTTACATTATCCCTTCACTAACAGAAATCAATTCAGAAAAGCTTCTAATTAATATTTTCCTTAGTTAACATACCTGAATAAGTCATTTGATCAGAGATAACTTCTTCTTTAACAGCAACTTCACATAATCTCAATAATCTATAGAACTATCCAATGTCTCTTTTAATACAGTCTTCTTTTGCTAATTCAATCTCTTTTCTGGCCACATTATTAATTTTTCGAACACGGAATTCTGTAATTCCACACTCTTAAGCTTATTCAACCCAAATCTTACAGATTTCACAGTAACATTTCACTAATAAGGGGGTAAGGGTAATAAAGCCTCAGATTTAACTTACACATATATATACATAACACACACTTTTACAAATAGTCAATTCATTAATAATTTCACATTATCCAAACATTTAATAAACATTCACTTTTAATCACCTTTATTCTTAGAAATTAATTCATATCCCAACTCAAATCATTAATTTACGATCAAAACATTTCATATAGCAATCACAACTCATATATCATAATCTATGTGCTCATATAATTATAATATTTGTCAATATCAATATATTATACTCTTTGATCCATAGCTTTATGAGTTTTAAACTCATCATCAACACATTTCCATTCAAACATTCGAGTACAAATTCTGTACTATCAAAATTAGCTCGATTGAAAACTTATCTGTCTCATCAAAATAATTTTCGCCAGAGTCAGGAGATATCACACTATCACAGGTTAATTATGGCATGTATAACTAGAATCACACGTGCTACGTTAGTCCGAGAACCGACTAAACCGTAGCTCTGATACCAATTAAATGTAACACCCCTTACCCGAGACCGTTGCCGGAATCGAGCATGAGGCATTACTAGACTTAACTACTAATTCGGAGCATAAAAATTGAAACTGTCCATCTGCGTCATGTTAACTAAATTGACTATAACTCGAGTTACAAAACTCGAAATTTAGATCCGTAAAGTTTCCTTAAAACTAGACAATATATCTTCTTACTATAATTTTTCCAGAATTTTTCATATGGCCAATTAGTATAGTTTATTCATTAAAATTTACCCTGTTTCATTGTTCGATGGTTCTGACCTATCCTTACAAAAACTTAGTTATCACATTGTACACAATTCAATTAATGTTCTCATTTATTCCAATAAAAAATAGACTCATTGAGGGTTCTAAGAATATAAACTATGATCCATAATTATTTTTGTACAATATTTAATAATTTTTCCAAGACAGAATAGGAGATCACGAAGTCATTCAGAACCAGTCTCACTAAGATTTAAATATCTCATAATATAAAATTCCTTTGCCTACTCTGTTTCTTTCATATAAAAATAGACACAATAAGCTTTAATTCTGTATCCTATTCACTTTCTAATTCCATTTCTCCTATTTTTGGTGATTTTTCAAAATCACGTTACTGTTGCTAACCAAAAACTGTTTCATTGCAAAATCATATAACCACATTACAAACATATTTAGCATAAAACATACTTCCAAATTAAACTTAAGACAAGACTGAATACGCAACGATTAACATCATAATCAAGCCATTTTCGCATGGCTATATATATATTTCAAAACCAATCATATCATAACTAGTCTATACATGCCACATAACCAAATCTTCAAGCATTTATTTACCGAAGCGAAAACTAGATAGTGTGATGAGATCTCCTTCGACTTCCAACCCGAGCAAGTCTCTGAAACTCTATAATCATAAGAAAAATACACAAAGTAAGCTTCGAAAGCTTAGTAAGTTATAAGCAATTTCACAACAATAATGCATTATAACACTACACTAGCAAAGTTAGAATAATATACTCACAACCAAGGTTTATAACCATGACATTAGTTCATATCACCTTTCGAAATCTTTCTCGTTTCATATCCCAAAGGCCGAACTTCCAAACCTTCGATAATAGGTTTCACATGCATATATATATTTTACTTACTGAACTTATACTTGTACTTCAAACCCATATAAATCACATATTCAAGATTAAAAACTAATCAAATGAATTCTTTATACAAACTTCCACATGGCCGAATACAATATGTAAAATTCATGTATAAATCAATGAGATTTTGTAAGCATTACTCCATGTCAACTCATATCAATTGAACTATAAAATTAATTGATACATTCTATCCAAACTAATTTATCACTCTGATTTGATTTCAATTAATATCATCTCATAATATCCACTTACCCAAAATTCAATCCAAGATATAAAAATTAATTGCACACTTAGTGCTCCTTGTCCGATTTAGCACACTTAGTGCATAACGCGCACACTTAGTGCTCGGTATTTTAAAATTCGCAAACTTAGACTTCAAGATCTGTACAATAATCAAATAAACACACGTATATTAAGCTAATATAGCTTAGTAAGTTATAAGCAAAAGGAAATATATACAACAAATCATTATACAATTGTAATCAATTCAACTTGATCATTAACCGGTTCGTATAAGCATTACATATAACATTTTACTATACAATAATATCATATTCATTAGATCTCCAAAACCGAATGATCACAAGCCCTATATCCATTTCAAACAAGCTCAAAAGTTAATGAATTTATCATATTTCCATAATTTAGTATACAAAAGCAACTTACCTCATTAGCACCACGTTATTCAATTTCCATGCATCACTTACCTACATGCCTCTTTTGGTTATATCCATTCATTGGTTCATGTCCTTGAGAAGTTCGATAATCCACACACACAGTGCAACTCATGTAACGTATCGCACACTTAGTGCCATTACTTGATAATTCGCACACATTGTGCCATGTTCCGGTAATGTATCACACACTTAGTGGCATTACTCATTTTTTGCACACATAGTGCCATTCAACCGATTTCGCACATAGTGCTCGGTGTTTAAGCTCGCACACATAGTGCCTCTTATCCGAACCTTTCTTTATTTATGCGAACACTTAAAATTTCATTCTCATACATACATACATACACAAATATTCAAATATCCAACAACAACTCAATTTCATTATGTCATACCATTTCAGTTGGCACAATTAATATACATGTATATATATATTTGCATCCATCTATTTAAAACAAACATCTCTCTCATTTCATATTCACATTACTCACATTACTCCATGAACCAACACTTATACATTTATATATACACCAACTTTACATTCGGCTAATTTATAAATATTTGATCCCATTCCATTTCACATTCGACAAATGTATTTTAATATGCTTAATTCAATTATTCATACACACATTAAATATATATTCAACTTTCAGTTCATCCAATTGCTTAAAACTTACCTCGGAAATCGACGGACTTTGTTATTCCGACTATTCGCCAATCCACTCCCGATCCTTTTTGTTCTTGGTCTATATAAATTTCAAATTAAGCCCATTCAGCATACTTTCATTCAATTTAATCCAAAAAGACATAAATGGGTAAATTACATTTTTACCCTTGACATTTTACACTTTTTATAATTTAATCCCTATTGCACAAAACACAAAATACACAAAATTTGCATATGCTATGCCTAGGCCGAATGTTCACTAGATCCATACAAGTCCATATATTTCATTTATTTTGCATTTTACCCCCTCAATTTATTATTTTTGTAATTTAATCCTAATTACTCAAAATCATCAAAAACTCCAATACAAAACATATCAGTCTAAAACATATCTTTAATATTTCATCATCAAACAACACAAAACACATATATTCATCAATGGCAAATCACAAAATATTCATCAATTTCTAACATTAAGAGATGGGCTTTGAAGTACTCGAAGCAATGATCTCAAAAACGTAAAATTATCAAAAACTGACTAAAAACATACTTTGAATTTTGACTTGAGATGGCCGAATATAGCAAAACTCAAACCCTTCTTTTTTTCTTGGTATTTTCGGTCAAATAGAAAGATGAACACACATAATGGCTTTCTTTTCTTTAATGTTTTTATTTCATTATAAAATAATAACTTATAATATAATATTAATATAAACTTCAACATATAAAACATATAAAACACATATCATTAATATCTTGCCGTCCACTAACTTAAAGATTGGCTAATTGCATTCTTAATCCTTCATATTTAAAAGACAACAACAATTTAGCACTTTCACAACTAACCATCAAATTTTTATTTTACGCGATTACGTCCTTTTATTTAATTATTAACCACACAAACACTCAAATTTTTATACGAAATTTTCACACATGCTAATTCACATATAATTAACACAGAAAATAATATTAAAATATTTTTCTAACTTGTATTCGTGATCCCGCAACCACCATTCCGATTAGGGTCATAATCGGGCTGTTACAAAATCAAACTAATGGAAACTTATATACCTCTTGCAACTAAGAGTACGCCCATATTCCAAACAGATAGATGATCTCGGCGGATACCCTCTTTGAACAAACAAATTCATACATCCTTTCAAAAGATTTCCCTTAATGCTCATTCGATTACATCAAAGAACTATTCAAACCAAAATAACTTCAGACATATCTGTAACAACCCAATTTTGGGTCTAGTCGGAACAGTGGTTTGGGGACCACAAATCTGACGCAGTAAAATTTATTTTTATTATATTTTTATGGTCTACAGTTTTATGGAATGATTTTATGAAAATTGTTTTAAAAAATTTTGGCGTTTGGGCACTCAATTTAGTTAAAAGGACTAAACTAAAAAAGGTGCAAAATGTGTGTTCTAGAAGCTAGAGGTGTCTAATTGCTATGAAATTTTAAATTAGAGGTCCTTATATGGTAATTGGATCATTATATTTTAAGTTGGACAAAAATGGAGATGGCTGGGTGAAATTTCAAAGTTTGGCATTAAGGGCATTTTGGTCATTTGGTAAATAAAGACAAATAAAACTAAAATAAAAGTGTCCATCTTCTCAAATTAGTCCCCCCTTGTGCCAAAATTTGAAGGAAGACATAGCTAGGGTTTTGGCCACTTTCAAGTTCGATTGTAAGTCTGTTCTAGCCCCGTTTTTAATGATTTTTATGTTTTTGAATTCCTTGCAACCTAATCTAGCTATTTCAAGGACTAATTTGAAAGAAAATCAAAGTCTAAAATTTTACCCATGCTAGATATTTGTGTATTTTGATGTCTAATGGTATATTATGTATATTTGATGTTAGATAAACAACTTTTACTAAGTGATTTTTGATGAAAATACCTAAAAAGGACCTATTTAAAGTTGTAAAATGAGTGTAACAATGTAAATAAATGAAAAATGTGGGCTACTATGAGCATGAAAAAGATTCGGCTAGGCTTGGGTTTTGAAGAAATTGACTATATTTCATTTACGAGCTTAGGGACTAAAATGTAAAAAGTTGAAAGGTTAGGGGTAAAAATGTAATTTTTTCATAAGGTGTTTTTGGGATTAAATTGAATAATGTGATAATTGAATAAGTTAAATTTGATATTATAGATCAAGAAAGACGAGGTTCTGATCTAGACCGGGGAAAGAACAAGATTGTGGACTAAATCGAACAATTATCCATTTTTTGCCGAGGTAAGTTCGTATGTTAAAAATAAGCTTTAGAATAATTGTATCTAAATGCCTTAATATTGCATGAATTGTATGTTTGATTTTGTGAATGAGTATAATCCTACGAACGAGTCCGAAGACGAATCGACAAGCAAGAAATCCCGTTTTAACCTTAGGAATAGGTTAGGATACAAGTGACATGTCACTAGGGTCGTTATGTGTCATGTGATTATGTGATCCGGGTGCTGGTCTTGTATGTCTTACCGGTAGCTGAGTATACCTGCATATGTTGCGGATACTTGACAGTTTGTGTGAGCAGCATCATGTAGCCACGTCTTGACTGGCAGCTTGTGTGAGCATGTAACATCCTGAAAAGGGCCTATGCATTTTTAGTTTAATTGTACGAAATGTCAAGTCTCAAGTACTATGAACAAATTTTGATACTCTTGGAAACCTAGAAATGGAAATGGAAATGGAAATGGAAATGGAAATGAACATTTTTGGAAACTTGAACATTTTGGAAACTTGAACATTTTGGAAACTTGAACATTTTGGAAACCTGAACATTTTTGGAAATGATTCAAAAATGGAAAGTAAACATTTCTGGAAACTTGGAAATGTAAGAAAAATGGCAAGTTACAGAGCCGATCGAAAATTTTAGGAAACTTAGAAATGATGCCGAAATGTCAAATTTTAAAGTTCAAAATAGGAAATAAGGGCTAGAGGGCCTTAAAAGAAAAAGTTGGAGAATTTTGACACACAAACAGGCTTGGAAAAGTGGCCTGAAGATGCCACTTAGGGCCTAAGGAAGTGGCGTCACATGCAGGGGAAATGGGCCTGAGTTCGAGTCACTTGAGAAGCAAATAAATAAGTTTTATTTTTGCTTCCAGAAGGCTGAGGTGGACGACACTGGTTTCTAGAAAGGAAGAGTTTTATTTGCATAAATATGTGAATAATAAGTGATAAATAAAGGATTTTCTTTTAATAAGATAATGGAGGAGATAAATGATGGATTAAAGGCTTTTATCTCTAAATAAAAGAGATAATATTATCAAAAAGAGGAGTGGTGGCCAAGTAAAGGACTCCTAGGCTAATAAATTCGGCTATAAAAGGAGGGCAGGAGGGCTACTCATCAACTTTTGCTTCCTCTTTCTCTCTGCCGAAATTTTTCCTAAGCAAAACTCTCTCTGCCGAATTTTCTCTTCATCTTTTCTTCTTCTCTTTTCTTCATCTGTCAAGTCAAAACCTTTCCTGATTAAATCTCCATAGCCGAAACTCTGAGACTCTAGGGAAGGAAGCAATCGACTAAAGGCATTAAGGATCTCTCAGGTTTCTACAATTGCCGACTATAAGGATCAAGGATCTAAGGTAAGATAAATTTATTTGATTAAAGGTTATGATGTATATGTTAGATTAAATCTAACATGAAGATTTCGACAGACATATAGGGCAAGGAATCCTTTTCAGATTTGGAAATTTTAAGGTAAGTAAACCTTATGTATTCGGCCAAGGAACTCAGATCTGTTTCTTGTAATTTTCAGAAGTCAAACTAACCATGTTTAATAAATTTAGTGTTAGCCGATTTCAAGGAAAAGGATACTAGCAATTTTTTTTGGAACTTGATTTACAATCATCCAATTCGGCAACAAGGTAAGTAATACAAATCCTATTAGGATTTGGTTTTTAAGCCAAATATGTTTGTTAATATGATTTAATGAATGGCCGAATATAGGAGTTAAAGATCTAGATCGGTAGATCGCTCTTCGGGATTTCAAGGAACCTATTAAGCGAATCTGGTGTGTACTCACACTAACTTTCAATATATCATATGGCAATTATTTTAATATATGAATATGCATAAGAATGTGAATGTGGCTAAGTACCACAAATGTGGTAAGAGTACCCAGGTACGTTTCCTACTTCTGATAGGATTACGAATATGATATATTTTGAACATACGAATAGTAACATGTAACAGTCCGAATTTGACCCTAATCGGAATAGTGGTTTCGGGACCATGAATCCGAGTCTGAGAAATAATTTAATTTTATAATTAGAGTTGGTTATATGTAAATTAATGGGTGTGAAAAGTTTCGTATAAAAATTTAACTGTTTGGTGCTCAATTAGTTAAAAAGGACTAAATCGCGTCACTGGTAAAAGTGGCCTTTTATTTGATTTATGGTTAAATTGATGTGGCTTTATTTTAGTGAAGTCCTTAAAGGGTAATATACCCATTTTAAATTGTAGTGGACGGCAATGTGGTCTTATGCACATGTTTTCAAGTATTATTTTATATGTTAAAGATTATATTATAATTGTTTTATAATTTATAACTATATTATAATAAAACCAACATGAAAGTGGGATTTATTCATCCCTTCTTCCACCGAATAACAAAGAAAAGAAAAGAATGATGGAGCTTGATACATTCGGCCATTTTGCTAACTAAATTAAAGGTTAGTTTTTAATCGGTTTTCAATAATTCCTTCGTTTTGAAATCGTTGTTTTGAATACTTCAAGACTCATGCTTGAATTTTTGATTTTGATGAATTATGAAAGATTTATGTTAGATTAATATGTTTTTTATTGAGATTTTGGTAAATTTGAGTGAATAAGGCTAAATTGAGTGGTCTTTCTTGATATGAGTATTCTAGTTGCAAATTGACCTTTTTGAAATTGATAGTGGACGGTAATATGGTCTATTAATATGTTTGCTTATGTGCTAAATATATATATATATATATATATAAATATTATTAATTTGATGTTTATGTTATGTGGATAAGTATGTGTTAAATTATTATTTATTAATTTGTGTGTTCGGGTGACCAATTTAAGTGAAAGGATTGAATAGTTAAAATAGTATTTATTTAGTTGAAGGGCCTAATTGAATTGTTTCTTGAATAAATGGTTTTGCATGTCAAATTGCCCAAAAAGCTAGTAGGTGGACGGCATGGTGTTTGATTAATGTTTCTATATTAGTTATTTTAGTAAGTGGTGTAATAATATATTTTAGTATGTGATTAAATAAGGGAAATACATAAAAGAAAGATAGAAAATTCATCTTCCATGGATGTTCTTCTTGCCGAAATTTACAAAGAATATTTTAATATTTTAATATTCCATATTAGGTCTATAATCTATGATTGAGCATGTGTTAAATTTTGGTGATTTAAATTGCTTATTTGTGTGAGTAATATGATTAAAGGACTAAATTGTGTAATGGTTAAAAGTGACCTTTTAATGGATTTAGTGTTAAATGGATATGGCTTTGTAAGGAAAAGTCCTTAAAGGACAATTTAGCCAATATTATCAAGGTGGACGGCAACTTGATGAAATTTTGTTTTAAATTATTATTATTATTATAATATGTTTGGTGGTTAAAGAATAATTGTAACACCCTAAATTAGGGGTTGTTGAGAATTTGATTATTTTAAATATTTTTCCATGTGTGTGCTTGAAGAGTTAAATTCTAAGATTTATTTGACATGTTTAAGGGTCTAAAAATAACTCGAACTAAGCTCGGCTCAATATTAAAAATTTATTTTTAAGTGTGTACAAGGAAGGGGCTAGGTTAGTTAGGGCTTTAATAGAATTTTGGGTGAGTTAAGGCACAAAAGATGGGCTTGGTACAGGTGGCGTGGGGCGCCTAAGAGTTTGCTAGGGGCCTTGGGTTCGATTCGTGGAAGAAGCAAGGGGGAAACGTTTTTCCTTTTGGGTTTTTGGGCGTTAGGCCTAGGAAGGCCTTTTAATTAAATTAGGAGGGCTTATTGACATGAAAGTGGGTTGGCTAAGTGGCCAGCGTGTGCCGCTTAGAGGTTTGGAGGTTGTTGGGCGCATGTTCGAGCTGCTGAAGCAGCGTTTGGCATTTTTAACTTTTGGGTAAACGGCCTGGAGAGGTCTTATAATTAAATGGTGGGGTAAATTGGCAAGAAAGTTGGGTTGGAAGAAGTGGCTAAGGGCGTGGAAGAAAGGTACTGATGCGTGAGGTCCTGCGTTCGAACCCAAGATGCTGCAATTGGGATTTTATTATTTTTTTTTCCTTCATGCAAGTTGGCGAAATGGTCTGCACATGGGCTTCAATTTGGATGAAGGATGCATGTTTGTTTAATTCTTCTAGAATTCGGCTAAATAAATGGGATTATTATTATCATTATTTTTATTTTTATTTGTTCTTAAAGTGGTGATAGAAGGATAATTGCTATGTTATTTTATTGGTGCAAATGGGTAAAGATAAGCTTAGCATTTGGAATTTTGATTTCGGCTGGAAGAATTGTTAAGCACATGGCTTCTTCTATTTTATTATTATTAGATAATAAGATAATGGAGATAGACAAGGATATTAAATTAGATTTTTAATTAGATTATTATTTGGATTAAATTATGATAAGTGGCCAAGAGGATTTTTAGGTGGTAGCCGAAATTTGAACTCCTTGAGCAAGGAGAAGTGGACGGCACATGTGGGGAGTTTTTCTCTCTTTAAATTCTTTTTTTTTAAGTGATAATATGAGCTTTAATTTCCTTAAATTCTAAGGACAATATGTGGGATATTATTAAGATTAAAAAGAATTATTAGATTATTATTGGGATTAATTCAAACTATTTTGAATTATTCAAAATGTGTGGCTTAGAATGATTTTAGATGTTGGCCGAATTTTAAACTCCTTGAAGAGGAGTAATCGGCATGGAGACTAGGTGTTAGGAAGGGGAGGCCGAATTCTTTAGTACTCTTTTAACAAAATTCGGCTAGGCACTCTCCCCACATTCCATTCCTTTCGTTTCTTTTTTCCAAACTTTCTCTCTTCTCACATAGCTTGGCCGAAACTCCCCACTCTTCTCTTCTCTTTATTTTTCTTCTTTCTCTCCAATCGAACCTATCCCCTATTCTAGTAACCGAAACTTCTTTCCTCCCCTACTAACTCTCTTTGGCCGAATATACCCATTGGAAGTGCCGATTTCTTCATGTGTCTTCCTTTCTTTTTCCTTTTTGATAGCCGAATTTCCCCTCTTCATATTCCAAGTCTTGGCCGAATAACAAACAAGAATAATCTCCTCTAGACTCTCCTTCAATCGGTACATAAGGTGGTAAGTAATCTTGGCCGAATGTCTATACTCACTTTCCTGATCTCTGTTAATTTTCTTTTACAAGGGGGATAAGTGCCGATTTCGGCAATAAGTACAAGGCTTCTAAACGATTTTTGGTAACCGATTCTTCTTAGGTACCCCAAGTTGGTGAAGTAGTCAACCCGAGTTTCTAACCTCTAGCATTCGGTTTTGGTAAGTAATGGTAAGATCTACTCTAGTAGTTATATGGTATTTATTTAAGCCGAAGGCTATTGATGTGAGTTATGGCAATGGCCGATTGTAGGGGAGCAAATACATAGTTTGGTGGCCAGTACTTTAAAGACACTTAGGTAAGGATTCAGGTTCAAAAAGAGAACCCTTTTAAATATTTGGTTTGGCCGAATAGGCCATAGTACTAATCCTATGTGGGCCGAATATAGGTGCAGAGAGATCTAGGGACGCTGACTTCTTCATTCGGGATTTAGATTATTCGTGGTGATAGGTGTGTACATACACACGTATAATTTATTATATATGCTGAATATTGTGAATGCTAACTTAATTTATGTAGCATTGGATAATATACCGTATTGGTATAAATGGAAATCCAGGTAAGTACCTGTTAATATGATTTTGTTATTTTATGCTCTTGGAAAGCATGATGTATTGGTACATGAGATTTAAGCATGTGTTGGCATGTAATATATATATATGACTGTTGTGGGATTAATGAGTGGAGGGGGCAGTGTTATTCGTGCCGACGGGCACCAGTGTTTTGGTAACACACCGTGACTAAGGTCACCAGAGGTTTGGTACCTCCAGAGGTTTGGTACCTCAAAGCGACTTGTCCCTGTGGTTAACACCACCGTGGGTTGGCCCCACTTGAGATATGGGATCGTCTGCCAGTGATTTGGTATCACACGATGGGTTGGCCCCATCACCCGATTTGTGTCTACGGACACCAGTGTTTTGGTAACACATTGTGACTATATGTCACCAGTGGTTTGGCACCACCAGTGGTTTGGTACCACAACGGGGTAGACAGTGGCGTATGGCTGGCTAGGTTGGGACACATGACATTTTGCATATTAATTGTTATATGTTGTGTATGAAAATTGTCTTTAAAACGGGGGAAGGGTTACATACTGAGTCTTGGTGACTCACCTTTTCCTTTATATTTTTCAGGTGACACATAGATCGCGGATATGGAGCCGGGTTGACTCGAGGTGGCCATGCAGTGGACTTTGATTAATTGAACTTCAAATTTAGTTATTTTATTTTGGACGTAATAAGGCCTCTTTATACTTTATTTTTGCTATTTTTCTCATATGTTGGATATTTTGTCTAAAACTATATTATAAGAATTAAATTAAAACCACATGTTTTCCTAAATTATAACGCAAATTTTTTTATTAAAAGTGCCATCGGGCACAGTTGGAATTTGTTTTTAAAACTTGACGTAAATATGTTTATTTTTAAAAAATAAACACTATGTATGATTTTACCAAGATAATCAAATACGAGAAGTTTTCGACAAAACTTAATGAGTTTCAAAATGGTTTTCAAAAAGGTTTTCCTCGTAACAAACCAGATTCGACCATAGTGTTTGGGGCCGGGTTTGGGTTGTTACAAATTGGTATCAGAGCCAGGTTCAAAGCTCGGCTGTGGGGGCCCAAGGCCCAAAAATGTTTTGGTAGGCCTTATGGGATGATTTTTGGTTTTTGAACAGCATGGCTGAGTCTCCGGCACCGATCCGCCCAGGTAAGTACATCTAAACCTCTTGGTGAATTATATTCTGTAGAAGGGTAGGAAGCATGGAATGTAGATAGACTTATAGGAACTTGAACCCTAGGATTAGATTACTCAAACACACAAACAGAACATAAGACTTAAAGAACTAAACCAACCTATGGCTAAGTCAATGAGCTAGGGTGTGGTAACCCCTGTACGCATGTCTAGGAATGGATCCGGAAGAGCTTGGTATTTAAGCGGTCCACGTGACTCACCTCCTCTTCGCAGGAATCCTACCTGGTGCGTAGCTACGGTTCACCTTAACTAAGAGGACTTGTTCATAGGCTAAACCGAACATTAAAACCCGAAAAGGGAATTATCCATGTTTTCGAAATAGAATGAAACAACAAACCCTAATGTTTTCAAAACTTGTGCAATAACTTTTTCCAAATCCGAGAACATTATTTTTACAACGTTTTTCTCGAAAAACTTGATTTGTGAAAAAATTACAGAAATACCCTTAGGGGTAAAATTACCAAAATGCCCCTGACCCATAAAATACTAATTCAATGGGTTTGCTCAAAATTTCAACTATGTTATAAATATTCAACAACTTAGCTTTGAAAATCATCAGCAAAATATTTTGGTTTTGGAAAATTACGAAAACGCCCTCAAGTTGCAAAATTACCCAAATGACCCTGGTTTTGGAAATCTTTACAAACATCACTATTTGAAAAGGAACACTTTCAGAAAGAAACCCCCGAGTTTTACAACTGTTGGAAACATCCCCGATCTATTAAAATTTCAAAATTTTCCTGATTGACAAAATTACCAAAGTACCCCTGGTTTCCAAAAACGATGCCATAACTTTAAATCTTGCCAATTTTCGATAACATTCACCAGTTTTGGGGAAATACAAAGTGATTTGTTTTATTAAAATTTTACACTTCCTTTTGTTACGAAAATACCCCTGTAGGAAAAATGACGAAAATACCCCTGGGTTAGAAATGGGCAGAAATGTCCGAAGAGCGAATAGGTATGGAAAGTACTAAGGAATGGATGCATGAACTCCTTTGTGTGAACTAGGATAGAAGACTAAAACATTGTTTGCTCGAAAGAATCTCTGATTAAAACTCTATCCATAAAATTTCTTCGCGAATAAGAAAGTGGAACAAATGCTAACGCATAAAATTTTCTTAATCAGATTAAAAGCGCAAGTAGATAGAATGAGTTCTAGAGGACGTGGACGCCGTGGACGCGGTAGGGGTAGGATGACCGTGTCAGAACCTGTTGGGTCGGGACAGGGTTCTGAAAATGAAGTACCACCGCCTCCACCACCTCCTACTTTTAGAGCTGAGGAGCAGGATCAGACCGGTGGTGAGGCAGTATCGCAAGCGGTATTGCGAGTTCTGGAGATTGTGGCTGGGGCTGGTGAAAATCTAGGAGCTCGGAAATCTGTTCCCGAGCGAATTCGGTCTAACGGAGCTGAGGTATTCCGGGGTGTGTCGGGAGTGGCACCCAGTGCAGCAGAGTATTGGCTGGAATCGTCTGAGCGGATTATGGACGACCTTGACCTGTCCAATGAGGAAAAGCTGAAAGGAGCAGTGTCGCTTCTGAAGGATGAAGCATACCAGTGGTGGCTCACTATCCGGGATGGTGCCACGGCAGAGGACGTTACATGGGAGTACTTTAGAGTTGCTTTCCAGAAAAAGTATGTGGGTACCAGCTACACCGACGCGCAGAGAAAGGCTTTCCTGGGATTGTTACAAGGAACTAAGTCAGTGTCAGAATATGAGGCGGAATTCTTAAGGCTAAGTAGATATGCTAGAGGCATCGTGGCTACGGAGCATGAGCGCTGTGTCCGCTTTGAGGACGGACTTAGAGATGATTTGAGGTTGCTGATTGCCCCATAGCAGGTTCGGGAGTTCTCGTCTTTAGTGGAAAAGGCTAAGGTAGCCGAAGGGATCAAGGAGACCGTAAGACAGAAGCATGATAGGAACAACCAGAAGAGAGGCTTTGGATCGCCTGAATCGGGCAGTAATGTGGAGAAGAGGGCTAGATTTGGGGAATCAGAAAGAACCACAAAGCCTGCTCAGTGGCCACCTCAGTGTGTTAAATGTAGAAAATCCCACTTGGGAGAATGTTTGGCTGGAAGTAGAGGGTGCTTTGAGTGTGGATCATTGGATCACCGTGTAAGGGACTATCCTCGAAAGTTAGCTAAGAATCAACCAGAGGGTCAGAACCGTGCTCAGGTTAGAAATGAAGGACCACCACAGAGGGGTCGAGGTGCAGCTAGAGGTAATGATAATGGTAACGGGCGTGGTCGAGGTACTGAAGGTGCAGAGGCGAGGCAACCAAGGTTGGTTTATGCAGTTGGCTGTCGCGAGGAGAAAGATGTGCCAGACATGACAACGGGTAAGTTTCTTACTTCTGGAATACTTTTAATTGCCTTGGTTGTGGTTACGTTAGTTCGTTTCCATGTTGCTAGTGAAGTGTATGGAACTTGGATTATGGACTTAGGGAATATGTAGGAAGTATGATAGTTCCTTAAGATCAGAGTGCGCAGCAGTAGCGGAGTGTGACGAGTTAAGGATGCACGATTGGACGATAGTAAGTAATTTCGAGGACGAAATTATTTTAAGGGCGGTAGAATTGTAACACCCTAAATTAGGGGTTGTTGAGAATTTGATTATTTTAAATCTTTTTCCATGTGTGTGCTTGAAGAGTTAAATTCTAAGATTTATTTGACATGTTTAAGGGTCTAAAAATAACTCGAACTAAGCTCGGCTCAGTATTAAAAATTTATTTTTAAGTGTGTACAAGGAAGGGGCTAGGTTAGTTAGGGCTTTATAGAATTTTGGGTGAGTTAAGGCACAAAAGATGGGCTTGGTACAGGTGGCGTGGGGCGCCTAAGAGTTTGCTAGGGGCCTTGGGTTCGATTCGTGGAAGAAGCAAGGGGGAAACGTTTTTCCTTTTGGGTTTTTGGGCGTTAGGCCTAGGAAGGCCTTTTAATTAAAATAGGAGGGCTTATTGACATGAAAGTGGGTTGGCTAAGTGGCCAGCGTGTGCCACTTAGAGGTTTGGAGGTTGTTGGGCGCATGTTCGAGCTGCTGAAGCAGCGTTTGGCATTTTTAACTTTTGGGTAAACGGCCTGGAGAGGTCTTATAATTAAATGGTGGGGTAAATTGGCAAGAAAGTTGGGTTGGAAGAAGTGGCTAGGGGCGTGGAAGAAAGGGGCTGATGCGTGAGGTCCTGCGTTCGAACCCAAGATGCTGCAATTGGGATTTTATTATTTTTTTTCCTTCATGCAAGTTGGCGAAATGGTCTGCACATGGGCTTCAATTTGGATGAAGGATGCATGTTTGTTTAATTCTTCTAGAATTCGGCTAAATAAATGGGATTATTATTATCATTATTTTTATTTTTATTTGTTCTTAAAGTGGTGATAGGAGGATAATTGCTATGTTATTTTATTGGTGCAAATGGGTAAAGATAAGCTTAGCATTTGGAATTTTGATTTCGGCTGGAAGAATTGTTAAGCACATGGCTTCTTCTATTTTATTATTATTAGATAATAAGATAATGGAGATAGACAAGGATATTAAATTAGATTTTTAATTAGATTATTATTGGATTAAATTATGATAAGTGGCCAAGAGGATTTTTAGGTGGTAGCCGAAATTTGAACTCCTTGAGCAAGGAGAAGTGGACGGCACATGTGGGGAGTTTTTCTCTCTTTAAATTCTTTTTTTTAAGTGATAATATGAGCTTTAATTTCCTTAAATTCTAAGGACAATATGTGGGATATTATTAAGATTAAAAAGAATTATTAGATTATTATTGGGATTAATTCAAACTATTTTGAATTATTCAAAATGTGTGGCTTAGAATGATTTTAGATGTTGGCCGAATTTTAAACTCCTTGAAGAGGAGTAATCGGCATGGAGACTAGGTGTTAGGAAGGGGAGGCCGAATTCTTTAGTACTCTTTTAACAAAATTCGGCTAGGCACTCTCCCCACATTCCATTCCTTTCGTTTCTTTTTTCCAAACTTTCTCTCTTCTCACATAGCTTGGCCGAAACTCCCTACTCTTCTCTTCTCTTTATTTTTCTTCTTTCTCTCCAATCGAACCTATCCCCTATTCCAGTAACCGAAACTTCTTTCCTCCCCTACTAACTCTCTTTGGCCGAATATACCCATTGGAAGTGCCGATTTCTTAATGTGTCTTCCTTTCTTTTTCCATTTTGATAGCCGAATTTCCCCTCTCCATATTCCAAGTCTTGGCCGAATAACAAACAAGAATAATCTCCTCTAGACTCTCCTTCAATCGGTTCATAAGGTGGTAAGTAATCTTGGCCGAATGTCTATAAGTAATCTTGGCCGAATGTCTATACTCACTTTCCTGATCTCTGTTAATTTTCTTTTACAAAGGGGATAAGTGCCGATTTCGGCAATAAGTACAAGGCTTCTAAACGATTTTTGGTAACCGATTCTTCTTAGGTACCCCAAGTTGGTGAAGTAGTCAACCCGAGTTTCTAACCTCTAGCATTCGGTTTTGGTAAGTAATGGTAAGATCTACTCTAGTAGTTATATGGTATTTATTTAAGCCGAAGGCTATTGATGTGAGTTATGGCAATGGCCGATTGTAGGGGAGCAAATACATAGTTTGGTGGCCAGTACTTTAAAGACACTCAGGTAAGGATTCGGGTTCAAAAAGAGAACCCTTTTAAATATTTGGTTTGGCCGAATAGGCCATAGTACTAATCCTATGTGGGCCGAATATAGGTGCAGAGAGATCTAGGGAGGCTGACTTCTTCATTCGGGATTTAGATTATTCGTGGTGACAGGTGTGTACATACACACGTATAATTTATTATATATGCTGAATATTGTGAATGCTAACTTAATTTATGTAGCATTGGATAATATACCGTATTGGTATAAATGGAAATCCAGGTAAGTACCTGTTAATATGATTTTGTTATTTTATGCTCTTGGAAAGCATGATGTATTGGTACATGAGATTTAAGCATGTGTTGGCATGTAATATATATATATGACTGTTGTGGGATTAATGAGTGGAGGGGGCAGTGTTATTCGTGCCGACGGGCACCAGTGTTTTGGTAACACACCGTGACTAAGGTCACCAGAGGTTTGGTACCTCCAGAGGTTTGGTACCTCAAAGCGACTTGTCCCTGTGGTTAACACCACCGTGGGTTGGCCCCACTTGAGATATGGGATCGTCTGCCAGTGATTTGGTATCACACGATGGGTTGGCCCCATCACCCGATTTGTGTCTACGGACACCAGTGTTTTGGTAACACATTGTGACTATATGTCACCAGTGGTTTGGCACCACCAGTGGTTTGGTACCACAACGGGGTAGACAGTGGCGTATGGCTGGCTAGGTTGGGACACATGACATTTTGCATATTAATTGTTATATGTTGTGTATGAAAATTGTCTTTAAAACGGGGGAAGGGTTACATACTGAGTCTTGGTGACTCACCTTCTCCTTTATATTTTTCAGGTGATACACAGATCGCGGATATGGAGCCGGGTTGACTCGAGGTGGCCATGCAGTGGACTTTGATTAATTGAACTTCAAATTTAGTTATTTTATTTTGGATGTAATAAGGCCTCCTTATACTTTATTTTTCCTATTTTTCTCATATGTTGGATATTTTGTCTAAAACTATATTATAAGAATTAAATTAAAACCACATGTTTTCCTAAATTATAACGCAAATTTTTTTATTAAAAGTGCCATCGGGCACGGTTGGAATTTGTTTTTAAAACTTGACGTAAATATGTTTATTTTTAAAAATAAACACTAAGTATGATTTTACCAAGATAATCAAATACGAGAAGTTTTCGACAAAACTTAATGAGTTTCAAAATGGTTTTCAAAAAGGTTTTCCTCGTAACAAACCAGATTCGACCATAGTGTTTGGGGCCGGGTTTGGGTTGTTACAATAATAAAATATTAGTATCATTTTAACACTTATAATAATAAAACAAAGTGAGAAGAAAGGGAAGGTATCTTGTTCATCTTCTTGGCCGAAACTTGAAGAAAGAAAACTCCATTTTTGGAGCTTGGGATTCGGCATTTGAGAACTCAAATTGGGGTATGTTTTAAGCTTAGCTTTCAATTATTTTTACACTTTTGGAAGGGTTGTTTTAAATACTACATAACCCATGGTGAAATTTTCGAGTTTATGGCACTTTTACATTCGGCCATTGAAGTATCCTTATAGTGAATAATGCTTGTTGATAAATTATTAATGATAAGGCTTAATCTATCATGTTTATCATTTAAAGTTTTAGTGAAATTAATTGTTAAGGGTTAAATTGGAAAATGAAAATTCTTGAAGGTCTTAATCATGAATTAAATAACATGCAAGGCCTTATATGAGGTCAATGAATATTCGGCCTTGGGTATAAGTGATTAAAATTGGTGTATTTGGTGTGGTGTCCAAATTGGACCAAATTGTAAAAGTGTGTTATAAAGGGGGCAAAATCGTAAATTGCCTATTTATATGTGTTGGGACCAAAATTTGTTATAATGTGCTTAATTGAGTTTAATTTAAATTATTTAGATCAAATACTCAAAAAGGGAAAGGCTTTCAATCGAGGAAAAATTTACTAGTAGCCGGGAAGCTTAATTCGACAACTATCGAGGTAAGTTTTTAAGCAATCGGATTAATTTGAATTATCGCTATATTAAATTGTGCATGTTTGAGTGACATAACAAATTTTATTGTCAAATTGCCGAATAAGGCATAGGAATTATTATATGTGATAGCCGAATGCGGATTAATAAATACATGTATATATCTATAACCTTTGAATAATTGAGTTGGCAAAATATATGCACTTGTGATAAGGGATAAAAATATATAATTATATATATATATGTATGGGAAATAAATATTCGGATATGTGTGAGTGTATATATATATATATTTTTTTTTTTTTATGGTGCCAAATGTGGTATGGTGACTTTAAATGTGTTTGCCGAATATGATAGTATCATGAACAGGTGTTTATTATATAAATACCTTGGATGGTTGAAATATGTATAAATATATATGTATATATATATATATATATATACAAATGTTACCAACGTGATAGGGTAAAAGACTAAATATTGATATTGGCCGAATGTATATTTGCCTTATGTATGAAATTTTGATATGTTTGGACTGGATAAATAATTATGAGTTGATTAGTATTTAATAGTGGACCATGAAAGATGTGATGGTGGTGACTGAGCAAATAAATATGTGTTTATTTGAGTGTGACTGAATGTGATGATAAATGATAGGAAGAAAGAGTTGGTTTGAATGTGCGTATTGGTATATGTTCATATTTATAATATGTGACTATGTATGTTAAAGGGTGGCTTAGATGGATCATTATTTTAAAAGTATAATTTAATATGATTACGTTTAGTTCGATTGAGATATGATGTTCGAAAAATTCGTACAAGGATCATGAAGTATATAAAAGTTTCGATATATGAATTGGTTGCGAAACAGCTTTATAAATATGATAGTATCGGGCTTTAAGCCTAGCAGGTTTTGTGCCGGTGTATAATAACAGGCTTTAAGCCTAGCAGGCTCTGTGCCGGTGTATTACATGATGCTTTATGCCTAGCAAATTTTACGGGAGCAACGGTAAAAATAATCAAACGTGCTAAATGAGTTAAAGTGAACATGTATGTAACAATTTATTTCTTTTCTAGAAATAAGGTAAGTTAATTATTTGATATGTGATATAAGTTAAAAATGACGTTAATGGTAGTGAATGTGTACATGAAAAGCCATATATGGATTAATGCACAAATATGTGATGTTAATGTTTGATTTTTGAGCTTATATTCGGCCTAATGTTACATGAGGAATGAATTAAATTGTAAAATTTATATTAATATTAAAAGATTTATGTGCATTCGATTAGGAAGTATTTCAAATGTGAACCTTTAACGTGTTTATAGGGATTATGTCTATATATTTGGCGAAATTAAGGTCTATGGGATATTAAACATATTAATGATCAATGTGTATTTGGAAATGTTATAATTCAGGCGTGAATAAATGTTTGGTAGTTAAATTTCATAAGTATGGCTCGTTGTACCTTAATAAATTATCAATGCCATGGAGGCAATATTTGAATTAAATTAAGCTATGAATTAAGTAAATTAAACCATATGTTTAAGCATATGATTGGTTTTATTCGGTTTAATGTTATAAATATATATATGATATGTAAATGCGAAATTCATATTCATGCCAAAGTTTATATGTGCATTTGTCTATAAGGAAATTGAATGCAAGATTATGACTAAGGAAATGTGAATTGTATAAATGTATTATGATAGTATGTGTTCGGTTAAATGAAATTTCTATTGCTACCGAGTGAAAAGAGATGCTTGTTTGGACAAAACTTATTTCATGTTTAGTTACATGTGGATATTTGAATTTACAAGTATGGTTTAGTTACGTTTTATTAGATTATTATTGTTATTGGGTTATTATTTGCTTATGACTTACTAAGCTATGATAGCTTACCCTGTGTGTGTATTTTTACCTTTATTTATAGATTTTGGAGACTAGTTGCAAGCTCGGGGATCATTAGCGAAGTTATCACAGTATCGACTGCTTTCGGGGTTTTCAAAAGCTGAATTAGAAATTTATGGCATGTATAGGCTATAGTACTTTTTGAATATGGTTGAAGTTGTATATATATGTCTAAGTCATGCGAAAATGGCTTGCCCATCTTGTTAAATCTTGGGATTTATATTTTGGTTTGATTATCATGTTTGGTTGTGGTTTTGGTTGATTTGGTTTTGGGTATGTATAAGTATAAAAAAAAAATTTAGTTAAGTTTAGTAATACCTCGTGCTCGACTCTGACAACGATCTCGGGTAAGGGGTGTTACATTTTATTGGTATCAGAGCTTACGGTTTAGTTGATTCTAGGACTACCGTAGCACGTGTGAGTCTAGCTATACATGCCTTAAAGTATAATGCGATAGTGTGATGACTCCCAACTCTGATGGAAATTGTTTAAATTAAACAGATATGCTTTCCAACCGAGCTAAATTCCGATAGTATAGAATGTGTACGCAAATGTTTGAGTGAAAATATATTGGTGACGAGTTGACACTCATAAGGGTATGAATCAAAGTGTATGGCATTTTTGTTATTGATAAATGTTATAATTATGTGAGCGTATGAGTTATGACAATTGAGTTATGATGCTATATGAGAATTTCGATTGTGACTTAGTGATTAGAGTTGGCTTATGAACTATGTGTTAAGAATAAAAGTGATTATAAGCAAATAATCATCGTATATTATTTTCGTAAATTAGCATATGCTGAAAGTTGGAATTATTGTAATTATATATGAATTTGCCGAATTTAGCTAAGTATAAAATTGATTCGGTTAAGTTATTTGTGTGATATGTGCTATTGAATGTTTGTATAATGAGTTTGAAATACATAAAAGATTCGATATATGAAATGATTCAGGGGAGAAAATTTTAGGTATTACTATTCAGGCTATGAGCCTAGCAAGCCTTGTGGCTGGTGAATGTATCGGGCTTTATGCCTAGCAGGCTTATTGCCGGTGAATGATTATCAGACCTCGGGTCTAGCAGGCTTATTGGCGGTGAATGATTATCAGACCTCGGGTCTAGCAGGCTTATTACCGGTAAATGATTATCAGACCTCGGGTCTAGCAGGCTTATTGCCGGTGAATGATTATCAGACCTCGGGTCTAGCAGGCTTAATGCCGGTGTGTGATTCAGGCTCATGCCTAGCAGGTTTTATACCGGTGACTTATAGTACAAGCTTATGCTTACGAAATGATTGAATTATGGTGGCAAATGAACAAGCTTAAGCTTATTCAAGTGAATTTGATTATTTGGCCATAAGGTATGTATTGACTTAAGTACAAATTATACGTGATGTTTATTGATTAAGTAAGTTGATAGATAATGTGTTTGTCTATTCGACATTTTTGGATATGTGGATAATATGATATTGATTTGATGTTGTTTACTTGTAACATCAGAGTATTCAATGGATGTATGAGTATTTATACATAAATAAGTTCGGCCATATGGAGATTTTATGAATATGCAATCGGACATGTGGAATTATTTATATAAATATATGTACTTTCGATTGTATGAAGTTAAGTTGTATATGGTAATTATTAAATTGGTTATTTGTGATAGTATGTATTATGTACATTTATGTGCGAGTTAAATTGAGGATGACAGAATCAGACAGATGAACAATGATTGAATTGTATTAATGGTTGAATACAATGGTTATAATTGAGTAGTTACTATGATTCCTTTTGGGCATTCTATGTGTACACTTTTCCTCAGAAGTTTATGTGACTGTTTAATTTCAAAAGAAAAAGAAAAGCAAGTCTTATAGTACGAGAACGTTAGCTAAACATATTAATAGATGAAGGTATTGTTGATCTAGTTGGGTTACGTTCGACATTGTTATGTCTTTCTATAAAAATTTACTCCATTATGTGGATACAAAAGTCGACGGTAAAATCTGTACGAAGTTAATGTTCTGTTTCTACTGGTTATTGTTTTGTTGAATATATGTGAAGATTATACTACTTCTGTTACTGGGGATTCCAGTATTTATAAATGACATTGTTCTTCCCGTACATGTTTTGGGATAGCATTGGAATTGATATCATTCTATACGGGCTGTAATTTTCAGATATCTTGTATAGCTTCACATGTTGAAATTTCACTATTTCAGTTTTCTTATGATTCCATGTGACTGTCTACAAGAGATCTCTATATGACAGAAATGACTATGTTTAATATGGTTATAATTCCTGGCTTGAAATGTGAGACTACAGTAGTACCATCCCCAGAGTTATAGAAGTTATGTCTCTATAATGGTTGTTACTAAAATCATATTTGATTCTTTACTGTGTTCAAATGCTTCCTTAACAGCCAGGATAAGATTTAGTATAAGGTTGAGACATCGTTCCTAGTAAGACCCAATGAGTTCTTTTTGGTTAAGATAATTTAAGTAGAATTCAAAGTTTCGGTGATTAATTGTTGCTTCGAGATAAAGTGTCTATGCCGAGAAGCTCTGAGATTGTATAACCATTGTTATAGGTGGCTCACAGTATCAGTTAGTTTGATCGTACGAGAGTAACATGATGTACGACATTCTGAGATTTGATATTTATGAATGAGTGTGAACTATGATATCCCTGGCTTTGTGGATTATAGACATAAAGTGTTGATTATAGAGTTATCTGTTCCTGAGAGGATGTATAGCGAAAGCTAGATCAGAATTTCAATTGTGGGATTAAAGAGAATTGAAATCTGAAACCATGTGTGAATTTGATATGTATTGTGTGGAAGCAAATCCTTAATCTACCTTCTGGTAAGATTTTCGAGGACGAAAATCCTTAAGGGGGGAGAGTTGTAACAGTCCGAATTTGACCCTAATCGGAACAGTGGTTTCGGGACCATGAATCCGAGTCTGAGAAATAATTTAATTTTATAATTAGAGTTGGTTATATGTAAATTAATGGGTGTGAAAAGTTTCGTATAAAAATTTAACTGTTTGGTGCTCAATTAGTTAAAAAGGACTAAATCGCGTCACTGGTAAAAGTGGCCTTTTATTTGATTTATGGTTAAATTGATGTGGCTTTATTTTAGTGAAGTCCTTAAAGGGTAATATACCCATTTTAAATTGTAGTGGACGGCAATGTGGTCTTATGCACATGTTTTCAAGTATTATTTTATATGTTAAAGATTATATTATAATTGTTTTATAATTTATAACTATATTATAATAAAACCAACATGAAAGTGGGATATATTCATCCCTTCTTCCACCAAATAACAAAGAAAAGAAAAGAATGATGGAGCTTGATACATTCGGCCATTTTGCTAACTAAATTAAAGGTTAGTTTTTAATCGGTTTTCAATAATTCCTTCGTTTTTGAAATCGTTGTTTTGAATACTTCAAGACTCATGCTTGAATTTTTGATTTTGATGAATTATGAAAGATTTATGTTAGATTAATATGTTTTGTATTGAGATTTTGGTAAATTTGAGTGAATAAGGCTAAATTGAGTGGTCTTTCTTGATATGAGTATTCTAGTTGCAAATTGACCTTTTTGAAATTGATAGTGGACGGTAATATGGTCTATTAATATGTTTGCTTATGTGCTAAATATATATATATATATATATATATTATTAATTTGATGTTTATGTTAAGTGGATAAGTATGTGTTAAATTATTATTTATTAATTTGTGTGTTCGGGTGACCAATTTAAGTGAAAGGATTGAATAGTTAAAATAGTATTTATTTAGTTGAAGGGCCTAATTAAATTGTTTCTTGAATAAATGGTTTAGCAAGTCAAATTGCCCAAAAAGCTAGTAGGTGGACGGCATGGTGTTTGATTAATGTTTCTATATTAGTTATTTTAGTAAGTGGTGTAATAATAATATTTTAGTATGTGATTAAATAAGGGAAATACATAAAAGAAAAGATAGAAAATTCATCTTCCATGGATGTTCTTCTTGCCGAAATTTACAAAGAATATTTTAATATTTTAATATTCCATATTAGGTCTATAATCTATGATTGAGCATGTGTTAAATTTTGGTGATTTAAATTGCTTATTTGTGTGAGTAATATGATTAAAGGACTAAATTGTGTAATGGTTAAAAGTGACCTTTTAATGGATTTAGTGTTAAATGGATATGGCTTTGTAAGGTAAAGTCCTTAAAGGACAATTTAGCCAATATTATCAAGGTGGACGGCAACTTGATGAAATTTTGTTTTAAATTATTATTATTATAATATGTTTGGTGGTTAAAGAATAATAAAATATTAGTATCATTTTAACACTTATAATAATAAAACAAAGTGAGAAGAAAGGGAAGGTATCTTGTTCATCTTCTTGGCCGAAACTTGAAGAAAGAAAACTCCATTTTTGGAGCTTGGGATTCGGCATTTGAGAACTCAAATTGGGGTATGTTTTATGCTTAGCTTTCAATTATTTTTACACTTTTGGAAGGGTTGTTTTAAATACTACATAACCCATGGTGAAATTTTCGAGTTTATGGCACTTTTACATTCGGCCATTGAAGTATCCTTATAGTGAATAATGCTTGTTGATAAATTATTAATGATAAGGCTTAATCTATCATGTTTATCATTTAAAGTTTTAGTGAAATTAATTGTTAAGGGTTAAATTGGAAAATGAAAATTCTTGAAGGTCTTAATCATGAATTAAATAACATGCAAGGCCTTATATGAGGTCAATGAATATTCGGCCTTGGGTATAAGTGATTAAAATTGGTGTATTTGGTGTGGTGTCCAAATTGGACCAAATTGTAAAAGTGTGTTATAAAGGGGGCAAAATCGTAAATTGCCTATTTATATGTGTTGGGACCAAAATTTGTTATAATGTGCTTAATTGAGTTTAATTTAAATTATTTAGATCAAATACTCAAAAAGGGAAAGGCTTTCGATCGAGGAAAAATTTACTAGTAGCCGGGAAGCTTAATTCGACAACTATTGAGGTAAGTTTTTAAGCAATCGGATTAATTTGAATTATCGCTATATTAAATTGTGCATGTTTGAGTGACATAACAAATTTTATTGTCAAATTGCCGAATAAGGCATAGGAATTATTATATGTGATAGCCGAATGCGGATTAATAAATACATGTATATATCTATAACCTTTGAATAATTGAGTTGGCAAAATATATGCACTTGTGATAAGGGATAAAAATATATAATTATATATATATATATGTATGGGAAATAAATATTCGAATATGTGTGAGTGTATATATATATATATATATATATTTTATGGTGCCAAATGTGGTATGGTGACTTTAAATGTGTTTGCCGAATATGATAGTATCATGAACAGGTGTTTATTATATAAATACCTTGGATGGTTGAAATATGTATAAATATATATGTATATATATATATATATATATATATATAAATGTTACCAACGTGATAGGGTAAAAGACTAAATATCGATATTGGCCGAATGTATATTTGCCTTATGTATGAAATTTTGATATGTTTGGAATGGATAAATAATTATGAGTTGATTAGTATTTAATAGTGGACCATGAAAGATGTGATGGTGGTGACTGAGCAAATAAATATGTGTTTATTTGAGTGTGACTGAATGTGATGATAAATGATAGGAAGAAAGAGTTGGTTTGAATGTGCGTATTGGTATATGTTCATATTTATAATATGTGACTATGTATGTTAAAGGGTGGCTTAGATGGATCATTATTTTAAAAGTATAATTTAATATGATTACGTTTAGTTCGATTGAGATATGATGTTCGAAAAATTCGTACAAGGATCATGAAGTATATAAAAGTTTCGATATATGAATTGGTTGCGAAACAACTTTATAAATATGATAGTATCGGGCTTTAAGCCTAGCAGGTTTTGTGCCGGTGTATAATAACAGGCTTTAAGCCTAGCAGGCTCTGTGCCGGTGTATTACATGATGCTTTATGCCTAGCAAATTTTACGGGAGCAACGGTAAAAATAATCAAACGTGCTAAATGAGTTAAAGTGAACATGTATGTAACAATTTATTTCTTTTCTAGAAATAAGGTAAGTTAATTATTTGATATGTGATATAAGTTAAAAATGACGTTAATGGTAGTGAATGTGTACATGAAAAGCCATATATGGATTAATGCACAAATATGTGATATTAATGTTTGATTTTTGAGCTTATATTCGGCCTAATGTTACATGAGGAATGAATTAAATTGTAAAATTTATATTAATATTAAAAGATTTATGTGCATTCGATTAGTAAGTATTTCAAATGTGAACCTTTAACGTGTTTATAGGGATTATGTCTATATATATATATTTGGCGAAATTAAGGTCTATGGGATATTAAACATATTAATGATCAATGTGTATTTGGAAATGTTATAATTCAGGCGTGAATAAATGTTTGGTAGTTAAATTTCATAAGTATGGCTCGTTGTACCTTAATAAATTATCAATGCCATGGAGGCAATATTTGAATTAAATTAAGCTATGAATTAAGTAAATTAAACCATATGTTTAAGCATATGATTGGTTTTATTTGGTTTAATGTTATAAATATATATATGATATGTAAATGCGAAATTCATATTCATGCCAAAGTTTATATGTGCATTTGTCTATAAGGAAATTGAATGCAAGATTATGACTAAGGAAATGTGAATTGTATAAATGTATTATGATAGTATGTGTTCGGTTAAATGAAATTTCTATTGCTACCGAGTGAAAAGAGATGCTTGTTTGGACAAAACTTATTTCATGCTTAGTTACATGTGGATATTTGAATTTACAAGTATGGTTTAGTTAGTTTTATTAGATTATTATTGTTATTGGGTTATTATTTGCTTATGACTTACTAAGCTATGATAGCTTACCCTGTGTGTGTATTTTTACCTTTATTTATAGATTTTGGAGACTAGTTGCAAGCTCGGGGATCATTAGCGAAGTTATCACAGTATCGACTGCTTTCGGGGTTTTCAAAAGCTGAATTAGAAATTTATGGCATGTATAGGCTATAGTACTTTTTGAATATGGTTGAAGTTGTATATATATGTCTAAGTCATGCGAAAATGGCTTGCCCATCTTGTTAAATCTTGGGATTTATATTTTGGTTTGATTATCATGTTTGGTTGTGGTTTTGGTTGATTTGGTTTTGGGTATGTATAAGTATAAAAAAAAATTAGTTAAGTTTAGTAATACCTCGTGCTCGACTCTGACAACGATCTCGGGTAAGGGGTGTTACATAACTTGAATGAGAATTAAGTATGTTATGCATGATAAAAAATTTATGGGGCATTCGGGATCTATGTGAAAGGGGAAGAAGGTGTTGACTTCGGTCTCACCAACGGAATATGGTGACTACGGTCACAAAATTTGAATATGGTAACTTCGGTTACATTATCTGAATTTGGTAACTTCGGTTACATTATTTGAATATGGTGTCTAATGACACAAATTATATGGGCGATGAGCACGTCGACTGCAGCGACTGCCTTCGATGGTGTGTAGCGGATGGAGGGTTGACTTAGTAGTCCCCACGGTGTGACTGGCAGGTACGGGTGGTGTGTAGCGGATGGACCATTAGGCTTGGGTTTGGGTTGCATCATCATTTATTTTGATATGAATATGAATTTGATATGAACATGTATGCCTGATTTGTTGGATGTTAGTATGATGTACACATTGAGTCTGTTGACTCACCCCATTGTGGGACTATTTTTCAGGTGATGAACAGTGACTGACCGGGACGGTAGACCTTGAGGTGGCCATGCTTCACTCGAAGATTTTATTTAGAATTTGGACTTTATATTTTCTGAGCACTTTTAAATTTTATTTTTGGGTTTACTTGATGTAATAAGGCCATAAGGCCCAAGTGGATTTCTTTATTTTGCTTTACTTTTAATTATCATGTTACGAACTATCTTGATTTAAGTTTAAGAAAAATGATTTCTTTAAAAACAAACCCTAAAATTATCTTGTCACCTTAATTAAATTGGACTTTCGAAATTGATTAAATGGGTTCCCAATCTAAGCCCAACTCAAAACAACATTTTTCCAAAATTTCACTAAGTAACAAAGAACTTGAAAACCGGTTTACTTAAGGAACATACCAGATCTGGTTCAGGCTCGTGGGCCGGGTGTGGGGTGTTTCAGAGCAGGCCCGTCGATAGCTTGAGAGCGAGCGATTATGTGATATGAGACTTAGGTAGCTTTGGCTACATATGTGGCACTTAGTGTGCAAAGTTTCCCGAGTATCCGACATTATTATTCCGAGTGGTTCATGGGTATGTCAAAGATGAAAGTATGTGTACATTCATTTTGAGATGGCTCAGGTATGTATGTAAAGCTTATGCTTATTAAATGTGTGAAATGATGAATATGAGGTAAGTTTTGTAATGGGTTAGATTGTGATTATGAAACTATGGTAGGTTCAAATTTAATTATGTTATGTTATTTGAATGTTTTGTGCATGGTAGGGTTGTTTATTTCTTGCATACGAGCTTACTAAACTATATAGCTTACTCCGTTTATTTTCCATGTTTTTATAGTGTCGCCAAGCTAACTCAGAATCAGAGATCGTTGGAGATTCGGATCACACTATCAAACTCTCATTTTGGGTATTGATGATCTTGGCATTTTGAATGTATGGCATGTATAGGGACTTTATGATTGAATATGAATGGTTTTAAGTTGGATGCAAATTTATGTCTCAGAATTGTGTGAATACTTGTGTTATAAGTCCAATAATGCCTCGAACCCTGTTCCGGCGTTGAATACAGGTAATGGGTGTTATATTTAGTGGTATCAGAGCTATGATTTAGTCAGTTCTCAGACTAATGTAGCGTGTATAAAAGTCTAGCTATACATGCCATATATGAATTTTGATAGTGTGACGACTCCTGACAGTTTAAATTGTGTTTTCATATAGTAAATGGATCTCGACCAAGAAGTGGTTGATGATGTTGAAAGTAATGCGCCGGCTCCCGCTCAAGGGACTGCACCATCCGAAAGTAGACCAGTGACAATTGGTCAAGGAGGAGAGGCTAGGGAAGCCTTTTTCCAAAGGTTTAATAAGTTACTTGCCGAGTTTGTTCGGACAAATCCGGCTGCCCAACATCCTCCACCCCCACCTAACCCTCAACCGGTTCCCGTAGCTCCCCAAGGTGTGGAATTGGTAAGACGAAATAAGCCTCCAGTCGATAAGATTCAAAAGCAAGGGGCTGAAGAATTTAGAGCAAATGTCGATGATGATCCTGAGAGGGCAAAATTCTATCTTGAGAACTATATCCGGGTATTTGACGAGCTTTCTTGCACAATAAAGGAGTGCTTGAAATGTGCTATATCACTCTTGAGGGATTTAGCATATCATTGGTGGAACACTTTAGTATCGGTAGTACCAAGGGAAAGAGTTACTTGGGACTTCTTCCAAGAGGAGTTCAGAAAGAAATATATCAGCAAACGATTTATTGATCAGAAACGCAAAGAGTTCTTAGAGCTGAAACAAGGTTGAATTACTGTGACTGAATACGAGAAAGAGTTTGTTAGTGTAACATCCTAAAAAATTTGAGTATCAATATGTTGCTTGTCTTTGGTGTTAGCTCGGGTATGATTTTATTGTGTGCTAAATATAGTCTTGAGAAGGCTCTGGTTTACTTGGAATTAGAATAAATTTTAGTAAAGAGTACTTTAGTGTAGAGAAACCAGGTGACCTTGAAGTTAAGTTAATTAAGTGATAAAAGATGGCATAAGATGAGCAATTGGCAAAGTGGTGATGGCGCCATAAATTGGACTTGAGGGGAGAGGTTCGAATCTCCTAGCATGCAATTTGGGAGCTTTTATTTTTGCTTTTTCCTAGCATGTGTCGGCTAAGCATCAATCATGGATAAGATGGACTAAATTTTTATGGTAAGGATATTAAAGTTTATGGCAAGCATGATTTAAGGGATGGAATTGCTTGATTTTGGGGATAGGATTTCTCAAACTTTAGGAAAAGGGAGGATTGCAAGGCTTGAATCAAGGTTGATGTTTTGGTAACTTTTTCATGGCTATTTTGACCATGAATGGGGACGATTTTGTGGACTAAAGGGGGGAGCCGATTTTGGGTGGTGAACTTTTGGTGATAGGCTAGTTGGTTGGTAGCTTTTGGAGGTATTACCTTTTGGTCATTTTTGCTTTTGCAAGACACTCTTTTTTCTCCATCCATTTTTTCCCTAACCGAATGTGCCAAAAACTTTGAGTAAGCAATTGTTTCTTTTTGCCATTTCTTTTGACCATTTCGGATTTAGTTGCTCTTTCTCTCCAAATCTTTTTCTTCTCTTTGTGACCGAAACCACATAGCCATCAAGGACCTTTTCTTTTCTTCTCTTTTTCCTCCCCAATGCTGAATGCATATTGCTCCTAAATTCATCTCTTTTCTTTCTCTTTTCCCTCTTGAAAACCGAATCATCATCATCATCTTTCTTTTATCTTTTATTTTCTTTTCAACCATATTTTCTTCAATATTTTTCTCTCATGGCCGAATGTTAGATTACTCCATAGCCGAACCATTTTTCTTTTCTTTGTTTATTCATAGCCGAATCTTCCATTATACGAAAGTATTCTTCTCAATCATTCTTATTTCAAGCCGTGGACAATAGGTAAGAGTTTTCTTTTTGGTTTCTATGTTGGCTTAAGGGATGTTTTGGCCGAATCTTTATGGTGGTAAGAAGAATCTCTGTGATTGAAATCATCGTTCATTCTATTAAATGTTTTCTTTCGTTATATTTTAATGTGATAGTGGAGGGCCGAAACTCAAGTGTTCGTGAGCATCGTGGAACGTTGGAATCGATTTAAGGTGTTAAGGTAAGGGTTTGTTAAGGACTCTCATTTTACTCGTCATATTGATATAGATGGATTATTAATCGATTTCGTTGTAGGGGACATTTTTGCTCGATTCTCATATTGTGGAACAAGGATATTTTGTGGTAAGGCAATATCACCCTTAAAACCGTTAGTCATAATTTCGATATATTATTAGTCGGACTAATGATCTTTTGTCAATGGAGACAATCAAGATAGGGACGAAAAGGATGGTGAATAGTGTTTGGAAAAGGGGTGGTTCCGCTATTCCCCCTAAGTTTAAGCGAAGGGCTGTTTCAGGAATCTGAGATTTTCCACAGGGTTGTGGACGCTCATCTGAGGAGAATCAGTTGTTTGAAGTCGTTCGTACTCCCGAACCTTTGTTTGTTTGTGGATTTTCATCGGGTAACGAACCAACAATCGGGAGAAACCGCAAAGAGAAGTGGTTCAAAATTCTGAGGGTAAAAGTCTAGATCGTTATTTCTAAGATTCGAATTGTAATTAAATTATAGTGTTTTAATTTATCGTGATGCGTTTAGGTATCGACGAGCAGGAAATTCTAGTTCTCACAGTAACCAGGTGTGTAACTTCACACTTATCTCGGGTTAGATACTATACCGTAAGTATTGGGATAAAATCATAAAGATGGCAAAAATCAGAAAATACGTAGTAATTAAAACTTTTGTGTAAATGCATGAAAACAGTTAAAGTCGTGAAATTTACGAAAAACTGCTAGATCGTTAAATGGGCCAAAAAATTGCTAGATCGTTAAATAGGCTGAAAAACTGCTAGATCGTTAAATGGGCCGAAAAACTGCTAGATTGATATATGGGCCAAAATTTGCTAGATTGCTAAATGGGCTAAATGCTATTTTGTCTTATGGGCCAAAATGAAAATTTGAAATATAGACTCTCATGTATTATGGGCTTCTTGTTAAATTATCATATGGATATAGATTGTTATGCATACATGATTGCATGGGTTGGGATAATTGATGAAGAGAAGAAAGGCCTGTTGCCAAAATCTAGTTCGGTGGCTCTGCCACAAATTTTTAATGGCTTAATGCCTCTAGTTCGGTGACTTTGTCACAACCTAGTTCGGTGGTGCACCACAATATTATTTAAAATGGCTTTATGCCTACGATTGGTGTGTTGGCGGGGTGGGTTGACTTGATCCCCACAGGTGTGCTGGTTGGTACGGGTGGTGTGTAGCGGATGGAAATTAGGTTTGGTTGGGAAATTTCATTTTCATGCATTTCATTTATTATATTGTTAAATCCGTAAATGGGCTCAAGCCCAAAATAATGTCTTGATGATCTGGCCCAATGAATGTGGTAAGTGAGTTATACACTGAGTTCTGAGTAACTCACTCTGTTTAATTATCCATCTCAGGTAATGGCAATTGACGGAGGCTTGGGCCGAGGATGACTTCGTGGAGGCCATACTGCGAATATGGGTTTTATAAACTATGAACTTTTATTAAGTGATTTCTTTCAATTACTATTTTGGGTATGATGTAATAAGGCCTTTATTAATATTTTTATGGATTTTTATGTGTGGATGGATTTAATTTTGTTTTAAAGCATTTGAGATACTTTAACTATTCTTGATTTCAAATTCTTTTGAACTCTTTAAAAACTACTTTAAGGTTTTTGACAATTAAATACTAAATGATAAGATTTCAAACTAGTATTTCTTAATTCATTGATTTTAAATCATTTTTCTTAATTTTTACTAAACTTCACTTTCAAAAGGTTTTGTAGAACTGTTTTACCTAAATCATTAGAGAATTTAATGGATGTTCGATCTGTGTGACAAACCAAATCTCGTCTTAACGTATAGACTTGAATTGGGGTGTTACATTTAATGGTATCAGAGCCAGTTTCAAAACTCGGCTGTGGTTGGGTTCAACAAATAACTTCCGTATGAAATTATTTTAATTATGTTTTAAAGTTAGTACGGTACCACAAGCATCCGACACCAAGTCAAGTAAGTATTCTTTACTGAATGATTATTATAATGATATGATCATAAGAACACTCTAGAACTTCTAGTTTTAGATGTTGAAAATCGTAGAAATTGAGACTATAGGATGTGTTTGTGAAAAACAACTTTATCTCTTGAATCTTACAAAATATTGTTAATAAACACTGAAACAGTTTTCTAATTCATATAATTCGTAACCAGATTAAAACGAGTTAGTCAATATGAGCGCTAGAGGACGCGGACGTGGTAGACGTGGCCGTGGTAGAGGCCGAGGAGCTAGAGCTGTGTCTGCGGAATCGGGACATATTCCGAAAATGGATGCACCGGCATAACCAGCGTTGGAAAATGAATCACAAGAGAATAGGAGAGAAGATAATGCTTTGACACGAGTAATGTTGCGAGTCCTTGAAAGGGTCGCTAGAACTAGAGCTGGGCCAGCAACTCGTGGGTTGATATCGGAGCGACTGAAATCAAGTGGTGCTGAGGTTTTCAGAGGTGTCTCAGGTGTAGCTCCAAATGTTGCTGAATATTGGCTTGAGGCGATCAAGCGAATTATGGACGACCTAGAGTGCATTGTAGAACAGAAACTAAGAGGAGTGGTGTCCTTGTTATGGGACGAAGCATATCAATGGTGGCTTACTGTCCGAGAAGGCACTGAAGCTGTATTAGTTACTTGGGAATTCTTCAAAGCTGCCTTTCAGGGGAAATATGTAGGAACAAGTTATGTGGATGCCCGAAGGAAGGAATTTCTGAATCTGGTTCAAGGAAATAAGATGGTGGCAGCATATGAGGCTGAGTTTTTACGCTTGAGTCACTATGCTCGGACAATAGTGCCAACGGATCATGAGCGTTGTGTACGCTTTGAGGATGGGTTGAATGATGAGTTGCGGGTTCTGATAGCCCCACAACAAGTTAGAACTTTTGCCACACTTGTGGAGAAAGCCAAGATAGCCGAAGAGGCTAAGAGCTCAGAACGTCAAAATCGGGAAAGAGTTAGAGGCAAGAGAGATATAAAGTATTCGGGTTCTTCAAAAAGGTTTTACAAGAGGCCTCGGAATGATGAGCCAGCTCAAGGTAGAGCACCTGTAGCTATTAATCAGAGTCGAGACTGTACTGAATGTGGGAAACGACATTCCGGAGAGTGCTGGAGGAAAATTGGTGCTTGTTATAAATGTGGTTCAATGGATCATCAATATAAGAATTGCCCTCGACGGATGGATACGACTCAGGAAGCTCGTAATCCTGATGCACAGCCGGCCAGAGGAACTCAGCAGCCACCGAGAGGCCGTGGACCAGGTCGTGGTGGTAATGGGGCTGGACGTGGTCAACGTGCACCGGGTCGAGGCAATGGTTCTAGAGGTAACGCAGATGCAAGACAACTAGGATTGGTCTATACAGTTAGACGCCGCGAGGATGGTAATGCACCTGATGTGATAACTGGTACGTTCTTCATCTTTGATGTACCTGTTACTGCTTTGATAGATATTGGTTCTACCCACTCGTATGTTGCTAGTGCCATATCTGGAAACTTGAATCTAGAATATGAAATTACCGATAGTGAGATGACGATAATTAGTCCTTTAGGACAGTCGGTAATTGTAAATAAACTGTTTAGAGACGTGCCCTTAGAAATCCAATGAGAAATATTCTTGGCGAATTTGATGGAATTGCCTTTCGACGAGTTCGATCTCATTTTGGGCATGGATTGGTTGGTTAAGCACCGGGCACATTTGGATTATGCTGAAAAGCGGATGTCAATAAGGATTTCGGATGATAAGGAAGTAGTAATGATAGGCGAACGAAGGAATTACTTGGCAAATGTGGTATCTGCGTTAAAGGCAGAAAAGTTGGTGCGGAAAGGGTATGGAGCATTCCTAGCTTTTATTAGTGCTTTGGATGCCAAAGAGTTATCAGTGGAAGATGTGAGAACGGTGAAGGAATTTCCAGATGTATTTCCCGAAGAACTTCCTGGTATACCTCCAGATCGGGAAGTAGAATTTGGTATTGAGCTTTTGCCCGGAACGGCTCCAGTGTCCATTGCTCCTTATAGAATGGCACCGAAGGAGTTGGCGGAGCTTAAAGCTCAAATTCAAGAATTGCTGGATCGGGGTTTTATTCGACCGAGTGTGTCTCCGTGGGGAGTACCGGTTTTGTTCGTTAAGAAGAAGGATGGGTCGATGCGTATGTGCATTCTGGTTAAGGGAAGTGACTTTCTTGGGTCATGTGGTATCAGCTGAAGGAATAAGGGTGGATCCTCGGAAGATTGAGGCTGTACTGGATCGGAAACCACCAAAGTCAGTAGCTGAGATTCGGAGTTTCTTGGGTTTGGCTGGTTATTATAGACGCTTTGTTGAGGGGTTTTCGCTGATTGCTGCACCCCTAACAAAGCTGTTGCAGAAAGGAGTACCCTATATATGGACTGAAAAACAACAAGAGAGTTTCGAGAAATTGAAGAAGATTTTGACGGAAGCACCAGTTTTGATTCAGCCTGAGGCTGGAAAAGAATTTATCGTTTATTGTGATGCGTCTCACACGGGTTTAGGTTGTGTGCTGATGCAAAATGGAAAAGTGGTGGCTTATGCTTCTCGTCAGTTGAGACCGCACGAAGTAAACTACCCTACTCATGACTTGGAGTTAGCTGCGGTAGTGTTTGCTTTAATGATTTGGAGGCACTATCTCTACGGTGAGAAGTCTATCATCTATACGGATCATAAAGTCTTAAGTATCTTCTTACTCAGAAGGAGTTAACTTGAGACAAAGAAGATGGGTAGAACTGTTAAAGGATTATAATTTCTCAATTGAGTATCATCCTGGAAAGGCTAATGTGGTAGCTGACGCGTTAAGTCGTAAGGTGGTATCTAATTTGAGAGCAATGCTTGCTCATCTGAGTTTGTATGAGGATGGTAGTCTGTTAGCGGAACTTCAGGTGAAGCCTCTGTGGTTAGAACAAATCAAGGAAAAGCAGATATCAGATAAAAAGTTGGGACCCTTATTTCAGCAAGTTGAAAGTGGTGAAATAGGGGATTTTGGTATAAACACGGATGGAGTGCTGTGTTTTCGTGGAAGAGTTTGTATGCCTAAGGACTCAGATTTGAAACAAATGATTCTGCGGGAGGCGCATAGTAGCCCTTATGCTATGCACCCCGGAGGAAATAAGATGTATTGAGATCTCCGTGAACAGTATTGGTGGCCAGGGTTAAAGCGTGAGATTTCTGAGTTTGTAGGAAAATGTTTGACTTGTCAACAAGTGAAGGCGGAGCATCAATTGCTGTCAGGTTTATTACAACCGGTAAAGATTCCTCTTTGGAAATGGGAGCGGATAACAATGGATTTTGTTAGTGGGTTACCTTTAACACCTACTAAGAAAAATTCTGTTTGGGTAATAGTTGATCGATTGACGAAGACTGCTCATTTTCTACTAGTTCGTACAGATTACTCATTACAGAAGTTGGCTAAGCTGTATGTATCTGAAATCGTGAGGTTGCATGGGGTACCAGTGTCTATTATATCAGATAGGGATCCTAGGTTTACATCACGATTTTGGAAAGCTCTGCATGAAGCTTTGGGAACAAAGTTAAACTTCAGTACGACTTTTCATCCTCAGTCAGATGGTCAGTCGGAAAGAGAAATTCAGTTATTGGAAGACATGTTAAGGGGATGCGTGATTGATTTCAAAGGTAGTTGGGAGGATTTTCTACCGTTGGCAGAATTTGCGTATAACAACAGCTATCAGTCTAGTATTCAGATGGCACCCTACGAGGCATTGTATGGTCGTAGGTGTCGTACTCCTACTTGCTGGACTGAATTGGGCGAACGGCAGATGTTGGGTCCTGAGTTGATATCTGAGACGGAAGAAAAGGTAAAAGTTATTCGAGAACGGTTAAAGGAAGCTTCGAATAGCCAGAAGTCGTATGCAGATCTGAGGCATAAGGATATCGAGTTTGCTGTGGGGGAGCAGGTCTTTCTGAAGGTCTCACCTTGGAAGAAGATTTTTACATTTGGAAGGAAGGGCAAGTTGAACCCTAGGTTCATTGGACCATATCGTGTGATGAAGCGTGTTGGTCCAGTGGCCTATCAGATTGAATTACCTCCGGAGTTGAGTCAAATTCATAATGTTTTCCATGTTTCCATGCTGAGGCGCTATAGATCGGATCTGTCTCACATAGTACCGATAGAAGAAGTGGAGTTGAGATCAGACTTGTCTTTCGAGGAAGAACCAGTGGAAATCTTAGACCGAGATGTTAAGGTGCTAAGAAAGAAGACTGTGCCATTGGTCAAGGTTTTATGGCGTAATCACGGAGCGGAGGAAGCTACGTAGGAGCCTGAGGATGCAATTCGACAACAATATCCTCACCTCTTTTAATCAGGTAAATTTCGAGGACGAAATTTTCTTTAAGGGGGTAGAATTGTAACATCCTAAAAAATTTGAGTATCAATATGTTGCTTGTCTTTGGTGTTAGCTCGGGTATGATTTTATTATGTGCTAAATATAGTCTTGAGAAGGCTCGGGTTTACTTGGAATTAGAATAAATTTTAGTAAAGAGTACTTTAGTGTAGAGAAATCAGGTGAGCTTGAGGTTAAGTTAATTAAGTGATAAAAGATGGCATAAGATGAGCAATTGGCAAAGTGGTGATGGCGCCATAAGTTGGACTTGAGGGGAGAGGTTCGAATCTCCTAGCATGCAATTTGGGAGCTTTTATTTTTGCTTTTTCCTAGCATGTGTCAGCCAAGCATCAATCATGGATAAGATGGACTAAATTTTTATGGTAAGGATATTAAAGTTTATGGCAAGCATGATTTAAGGGATGGAATTGCTTGATTTTGGGGATAGGATTTTTCAAACTTTAGGAAAAGGGAGGATTGCAAGGCTTGAATCAAGGTTGATGTTTTGGTAACTTTTTCATGGCTATTTTGACCATGAATGGGGACGGTTTTGTGGACTAAAGGGGGGAGCCGATTTTGGGTGGTGAATTTTTGGTGATAGGCTAGTTGGTTGGTAGCTTTTGGGGGTATTACCTTTTGGTCATTTTTGCTTTTGCAAGACACTCTTTTTTCTCCATCCATTTTCTCCCTAGCCGAATGTCCCAAAAACTTTGAGTAAGCAATTGTTTCTTTTTGCCATTTCTTTTGACCATTTCGGATTTAGTTGCTCTTTCTCTCCAAATCTTTTTCTTCTCTTTGTGACCGAAACCACATAGCCATCAAGGACCTTTTCTTTTCTTCTCTTTTTCCTCCCCAATGCCGAATGCATATTGCTCCTAAATTCATCTCTTTTCTTTCTCTTTTCCCTCTTGAAAACCGAATCATCATCATCATCTTTCTTTTATCTTTTATTTTCTTTTCAACCATATTTTCTTCAATATTTTTCTCTCATGGCCGAATGTTAGATTACTCCATAGCCGAACCATTTTTCTTTTCTCTGTTTATTCATAGCCGAATCTTCCATTATACGAAAGTATTCTTCTCAATCATTCTTATTTCAAGCCATGGACAATAGGTAAGAGTTTTCTTTTTGGTTTCTATGTTGGCTTAAGGGATGTTTTGGCCGAATCTTTATGGTGGTAAGAAGAATCTCTTTGATCGAAATCATCGTTCATTCTATTAAACATTTTCTTTCGTTATATTTTAGTGTGATAGTAGATGGCCGAAACTCAAGTGTTCGTGAGCATCGTGGAACGTTGGAATCGATTTAAGGTGTTAAGGTAAGGGTTTGTTAAGGACTCTCATTTTACTCGTCATATTAATATAGATGGATTATTAATCGATTTCGTTTTAGGGGACGTTTTTGCTCGATTCTCATATTGTGGAACAAGGATATTTTGTGGTAAGGCAATATCACCCTTAAAACCGTTAGTCATAATTTCGATATATTATTAGTCGGACTAATGATCTTTTGTCAATGGAGACAATCAAGATAGGGACGAAAAGGGCGGTGAATAGTGTTCGGAAGAGGGGTGGTTCCGCTATTCCCCCTAAGTTTAAGCGATGGGCTGTTTCGGGAATCCAAGATTTTCCATCGGGTTGTGGACGCTCATCCGAGGAGAATCATTTGTTTGAAGTCGTTCGTACTCCCGAGCCTTTGTTTGTTTGTGGATTTTGATCGGGTAACGAACCAACAATCGGGGAGAAACCGCAAAGAGAAGTGGTTCGAAATTCTGAGGGTAAAAGTCTAGATCGTTATTTCTAAGATTCGATTTGTAAATAAATTATAGTGTTCTAATTTATCGTGATGCGTTTAGGTATCGATGAGCGGGAAATTCTAGTTCTCACAGTAACCAGGTGTGTAACTTCACACTTATCTCGGGTTAGATACTATACCGTAAGTATTGGGATAAAATCGTAATGATGGCAATAATCGAAAAATACATAGTAATTAACACTTTTGTGTAAATGCATGTAAACAGTTAAAGTCGTGAAATTTATGAAAAACTGCTAGATCGTTAAATGGGCCGAAAAACTGCTAGATCGTTAAATGGGCCAAAAAACTGCTAGATCGTTAAATGGGCCGAAAAACTGCTAGATTGATATATGGGCCAAAGTTTGCTAGATTGCTAAATGGGCTAAATGCTATTTTGTCTTATGGGCCAAAATGAAAATTTGAAATATAGACTCACATGTATTACGGGCTTCTTGTTAAATTATCATATGGATATAGATTGTTATGCATACATGATTGCATGGGTTGGGATAATTGATGAAGAGAAGAAAGGCCTGTTGCCAAAATCTAGTTCGGTGGCTCTGCCACAAATTTTTAATGGCTTAATGCCTCTAGTTCGGTGACTTTGTCACAATCTAGTTCGGTGGTGCACCACAATATTATTTAAAATGGCTTTATGCCTACGATTGGTGTGTTGGCGGGGTGGGTTGACTTGATCTCCACCGGTGTGTTGGTTGGCACGGGTGGTGTGTAGCGGATGGAAATTAGGTTTGGTTGGGAAATTTCATTTTACATACATTTCATTTATTATATTGTTAAATCCGTAAATAGGCTCAAGCCCAAAATAATGTCTTGATGATCTGGCCCAATGAATGTGGTAAGTGAGTTATACACTAAGTTCTGAGTAACTCACTCTGTTTAATTATCCATCTCAGGTAATGGCAATTGACGGAGGCTTGGGCCGAGGATGACTTCGTAGAGGCCATACTGCGAATATGGGTTTTATAAACTATGAACTTTTATTAAGTGATTTCTTTTAATTACTATTTTGGGTATGGTGTAATAAGGCCTTTATTAATATTTTTATGGATTTTTATGTGTGGATGGATTTAATTTTGTTTTAAAACATTTAAGATACTTTAACTATTCTTGATTTCAAATTCTTTTGAACTCTTTAAAAACTACTTTAAGGTTTTTGACAATTAAATACTAAATGATAAGATTTCAAACTAGTATTTCTTAATTCATCGATTTTAAATCATTTTTCTTAATTTTTACTAAACTTCACTTTCAAAAGGTTTTGTAGAACTGTTTTACCTAAATCATTGGAGAATTTAATGGATGTTCGATATGTGTGACAAATCAAATCTCGTCTTAACGCATAGACCTGGTTTGGGGTGTTACAGTTAGGCTCAGTAAGTATGCTTGGGAATGTGTTTCAACAGAGGCTATCATGTGTAAGAGATTCGAAGATGGTTTGAATGAGGATATCAGATATTAGTTGGGATTCTGGAACTGAAAGAATTTGTTGTGCTAGTTGAGCGAGCTTGCAAAGCCGAAGAGTTGAGCAAAGAAAAGAGAAAAACTGAGTTTGAGGTTAGAGACTCAATAAAGAGTCCAATGAATAAGTCATTTCAATCTTCGTCAAAGAAATCGAGGGATATGCATACTCGTTCGAATGCTTCAGCTGGGTATCCCAACAGAGATCGTGGGAAACAATATTCGGGTACTAAGGCCCAGACTACGTCTATAGCGAGCGTTGGTAATGCCAGGTCTAATAAGCCTGAATGCGAACACTGTGGTAGGCGACACCTCGGTGAATGTAGGGTGAACAACCGAGCTTGTTTTAAATGTGGCTCCCAATATCACTTCATTCGGGATAGCCCTGAAATGGTTGAAAAGGATAATTTTCAGAATGTAAGATCGAGTAACACTGCCGCTAGAGGGAGACCAGTGAGAAATACAAGAAATGGGACTAGTAGCAGAGGTGTATCCAAGGATTCAGCTGTGAGATCAGAAGCTAGAGCACCTACTAGAGCTTATGCCATTCGTGCTCGCGAGGATGCGTCCTCCCCTGATGTGATCACTGGTACATTTTCTCTTTATGATACTAATGTAGTTGCATTAATTGATCCTGGATCGACTCATTCTTATATTTGCATGAATTTGGTATCTAGTAAGAATTTACCTGTTGAGTCTACTCATCCTTAGTCAAATATGTTCTAGTTGATAAAGTTTGCAAGGGTTGTCCTTTGATGATTCGGAGTCACTGTTTTCCGGTTGACTTAATGCTTTTGCCATTTAATAAGTTTGATGTGATACTTGGAATGGATTGGTTGACTCTACATGATGTAGTAGTGAATTGTAGGCAAAAGGTTATTGAATTGAAATGTCAAAACAATGAAATTCTTCGGGTTGAATCAGATGAGTCGGGTGTGTAACACCCCTAACCCGTATCCGTCGCTAGACTAGAGTTATGAGGTATTACTGATCAAATCAAAACCTTTAACCTTCATAGTTTATACAACATTAAATCATAATCAATCAACGTCACTAAGTCTCTTAATAAGGTCTACGAGACCTTAAACATGCATTAAGAAAGGGGTAGAGACTAAACTGAGCTTTTACAAAATTTTTCCAAAACTTAACATTTTTCAAAGCTACAGAGGCCACACGCCCGTGTGGGTAGGCTATGTGCCTCATACGACCTCAGACACACCCATGTGTCCAAGCTGTGGCAAAACAGGGCATACATACTGACTTGTCCACACGACCGAAGACACGCCCGTGTGCTTAACCCGTGGTCAACACTGACTTATTTCACACGACTAGTCACACGCCTGTGTGTCCAGCCAGTGTGCAAGTCTGACTTGTTTCAATTTGCAAACTTAAGAGACACGGCGAGCCACATGCTCGTGTACTCAACCGTGTGGGCAAATATAGGCCATTTGCAAGGCCAAGTTGCCACCCACACTTTGGGTCACACCTACAAGCATCAAACCATTCCAAAATCATACCTCAAATGCATCCAAAACATACATTTTAACCATCATTTCCACCAACCAATTCAAGCATAAAACATACATTATCATCTACTCTAATTCATACCATAATGATCATTCACATAACCATATTTACACATTATAATCACCATATTCACATATCCAAAATATATACTAAAGGCATTTAACTTTCAAGCCATATCACATGTCAAGAACTATACATCTCAAAACATACCATTATCACTAGCCTATACATGCCATATACCAATTATACAACCTCAAAAGTACCAAAATAGATGGTCGATAGTGTGATTGAGTCACTGATGATCCCTCGATCCGAGCTAGCTTTAATAAAACTGTAAAACAGAGGAAACTTCATACAGTAAGCTTTAAAGCTGAGTAAGTTCGTAATATAACACAATTAACTCTTTAATTCAAATTAAATATGCAAAACTACCGATACCTAGTTCAATTCATCTCAATACTCAATTTTCATCCATAACAATTCCTCACTTTCATACATAACTATATATTCAATGTACAAATATTTACGAAGCTACCCAGTCTAACTCTTTCCATCATTAATTCACATATCTATCTTCTCATCTCATACATAACTGCATCAATCACATAGGTTCTGTATGTACCTGTACCAATACGTATTTAACTACCACATTTACCATTCAATACTCCAAACCATTACTGATTCGATCATCTTTAAACATTCGATGAATTCGCGCACTCAGTGCCATACAATTTGCCGTAGCCACAATATTATCGCACACTTAGTGCCATCACAGTAAACCAATGATGTCTTGGTATCGCACACACAGTGCCAACTAATATAGTCAATGCTTTCTTTAATTTGCACACTTAGTGCAATACATCATTGTATCGATTCTGTTCACGCACACTTAGTGCCACATTTATTCAAATTCACTATTAAAATTACTAAATTCATCAATCACATATTCATTCATTTAATAAGATATGAACATGATTAAAACAGTTCGTATTATACACGAACTTACCTTGGACTTAGAAATAACGATTCAAGTCGATCCATCGAGCACCTTGTTCTTGCCTCGATCTAAGTTCGAATTTATCTTTTCTTGATATTAATCAAACAAAACCCATGGTCGAACCTAGCTTGGTTTCTTTTCTTTCTTTTTCTTATTATTTTGGGCAATATGAACATGATAATGGCTTTTAATTCATGTTTTGTTTTATTTATTATACATTAATATGCCATTTACCATTTTAACCTTTGATTTAAACATTAAAAATCCACTAACTAATGTCCATAATTGTCCATCCCCACTATCAAGGGTTTAATTACAACATAAGGACTTCTTATTTAATAAGACATAACAATTAAGCACTTTAACAATTAGCACACAACTTTTGCATTTTATGCGATTAAGTCCTTTTTCACAATTCGACACACAATTGATAAATTTTCACACAGAATTTTCACACATGCTTAATCACATACTGTAAATACTAAAAATAATATTAAAATATTTTTTGACCTCAGATTTGTGGTCCTGAAACCATTATTTCGACTAGGGTCTAAACCGGGCTGTTACAGGGTGAATTGCCTATTGTGATTTCATCGATGTCGACTCAGAGGTATGTAAGGAAGGGTTGTGAAGCATTTCTTGCGTATGTACTGAATACAAAAGTGACTAAAATAAAGATTGAATCGGTACCTGTAGTTTGTGAATATCTGGATGTGTTCCCAGAAGTGTTGTCAAGATTACCACTAGTCAGAGAGGTGGAGTTTGGTATTGATTTAATACCAGGGACTTCACCGATATCGATTGCTCCATATAGAATGGCTCTAACCGAATTGAAAGAATTAAAAGCTCAGTTGCAAGAGTTGACAGATAAAGGTTTTGTGAGACCGAGTTTTTCTCCCTAGAGTGCACCAGTATTATTTGTGAAGAAGAAAGATGGATCCATGAGACTTTATATTGATGATCGTCAGCTCAACAAGGTTACAATAAAGAACAAGTATCCCTTACCGAGGATTGATGATTTGTTCGATCAATTGAAAGGGGCAACAGTATTTTCGAAGGTAGATTTGAGATCCGGCTATTATCAGCTAAGAGTTAAAGACTCGGATGTGCCGAAAATCGGGTTTAGAATGAGGTATGGGCATTATGAATTTCTTGTTATGCCTTTTGGATTAACTAATGCTCCTTCTTTTTTTATGGATTTGATGAATCGAATCTTCTAACCGTATTTGGATAAGTTCATGGTTGTATTTATTGATGACATTTTGATTTATTCTCGGGATGAGTCTGAGCATGCTGAACATTTAAGAATTATGTTGCAGAGTTTGAGAGATAAGAAATTGTAACAGACCGATTTTGGGGCTAGTTGGAACAATGGTTTTGGAACCACTAATCTGAGGCCGGGAAAATTACTTTTAATATTATTTTATGTGTTATAGCATGATTATATAAGTACATGAAAATTTTGGTGAATTAATTTTAGTGATTACTTGCTTAATTTCGAAAAAGGACTAAATCGCATAAAGTGCGAAAGTTTTGTTCTACAAGCTAAAGGTGTTAAATAGCGCTATGGAACATTAAAGTAGAGGTCCTTATTGAGTAAAAAGACCAATAAAATTAGTGATGGCTGGACATGGAATTCAAAAATCATGAATGGTCAAAGTTTGGTGGCATTAGGTGACTAAATGAATAAAATAAAATAAAATAAAGAAAAAGTTATCATCTTTTCCCATCTTCTTCCTCTTCCACCGAAATTTTTAGCAAAAAAATAATGGTTTTGGAAGCTTGAAATTTCAGCAACTCTTCACCCTTGCAAATCAAGAGAAACGAAATTCGGACTTAGACCGGGGGAAGACCAAGCTAGTAGACTAATTCAATCTAGTCGTCCACTTTTTGTATACCGAGGAAAGTTGTACGTAAATAATACAACTTTATTGTTATTATGTATTGAACAATTAATATGGCACAAAGTGTTCGATTATTGTTGCGAATATGCATGATGAGAATTGATGTAGTAAAAACTCACGGTTGAACCTTAGGAATAGATTGGATATCCATGCCATGACATTTTGGTGATATGTGTGCTATTGTAAGACCATGTCTGGGACATGGCATCGGCGTTAATATGTGTGTTAGTGTAAGACCATGTCTGAGACATGGCATATGCCTCGACATGTGAGCCAGTGTAAGACCATGTCTGGGACATGGCATCGGCATTTTACCCTCTTGTGTGAGGCTTATCGGATATCCTTTAGTATTCCAAATGGTTCCACGGGCTATTTAAAGCTTATGATAAAGATATGAAAAGATATAACCATGTTGTGAGTGGTACAGGTTCTTACTTGAAACTCATGAGATATGAGCTTAACTATGAGGCCTTAACAGTAAGGATGAAATTGAGTAAGTTCTATCTATGAGAATGAATTCAGGACGATCTTGTAATCTTTGGCTTATACTTGTGAGGTGTAAAAATGTAGCAAATCTACCATTGTTAAATCAAGAATGTCGTACTTATTTATAATATGCTATGTGTTTAAAGATGCATGGTTGATGTTGTTACTTACTTACATGCAACTTACTAAGCTTTATTGCTTACTCCCTCTCTTTTCCATTTTCTTATAGTGCCGCCAAGCTAGATCGGGTATCAAAGGACGTCAAAGTCATCGATCACACTATCACCTAAACTTTTTAGTATAATTAGCTTAAATGTTTTGAGTGTGGCATGTATAGGGACTTAGTCTTTTTGTTAAGTGTCATATTGTGTTGGCCAAATGCGTTGGCTTGTTATGAAATTGATTCATTTTTTATAAGGCCATAGTTGATGGCTAATAATTGTTGTTAATAAATGCAAATGTTGGTGTTTCCATGAATGTGGTTAATACATGATTTGGTCAGATGTTTATGTATGGATTGGTGTTATTTGATGTGGCTTATGTTGGTGCAAGCAAGGGTGGCAAAAGGGCTTGGTAAATAGCCTTGTTTTATCCACACGGGTAGACACACCGGCGTGTGTCTAGGCCGTGTGTGACACACGGTCTGCCCCATGGGCGTGTAGTCCGACCGTGTGTCCCCTGCACCTTAATTTGGTAAAACAGAATGCCAGTAGTAACCACACGGGCTGAGGCATGGCCGTGTGTCTCAATCGTGTGGATGACACGTCCATAATACATGGGTGCCTTGGCCATGTGACCCTAAAATGTTGCTGACATCAGAAACAGAATGCCAAGGTTTTAATACACGAGCTGAGACACGAGCGTGCCATGGCCGTGTAAGGGACACGGGCGTGTGCCAAGCCGTGTAAAAACCCTTATAGGTTCAAATTGAATAAAAAAAAATCCACAAGGCTAGGGACATAGGCGTGTGTGACTCCACGGTTTGCCTACACGGGCGTGCCTCTTGCCACACGGGCGTGCGCCCCTTATTTTTAGTGAAATCCTCCAAACTTCTCTAAAGTGCCTGGTTTAGTACCGAACCATTTCTAAAGTATGTTTTGGGCCTCGTAAGCCCATATTAGGGACTTCAAGATGAAGTTTGAAAAGTTTTAAATCTGAACGAAATTTCATAACCCTGAAATGTTTGTATGTATGTTATTAAGTTAGGTAACGCCTCGTACCTTGTTCCGATATAGGATATGGGTAAGGGGTGTTACAGAAATTGTTTGCAAAGTTCATCAAAAGTGAGTTTTGGCTCCAATAAGTCAGATTTTTGGGACATATTATTTTAGGAGATGGTATTCAGGTTGATCCGAGTAATATTTTGGCAATTGTTGATTGGAACCCATTGAGAAATGTATCGGAGGTTAGAAGCTTCTTAGGCTTAGCCGACTATTATAGACATTTTGTTAAGGGTTTCTCGATGATTGCTACTCCTATTGTAACAGCCTGATTTTGGGGCTAGTTGGAATAGTGGTTTCGGAACCACTAATCCGAGATCAGAGAAAATTGTTTTTATATTATTTTTTGTGTTATATATCATGATTATATGAGTGCTTGAAAATTTTGGTGTATTAATTTTGGTGATTGCATGTTTAATTGCAAAAAAAGGACTAAATTGCATAAGGTGCGAAAGTTTTGTTCTAATAGCTAGAGGTGTCAATTAGCTATGAAACATTAAATTAGAGGTCCTTATTGAGTAAATAGACCACAAATTTGTTAGTGGCTGGACATGGAGACAAAATCATGAAATGTCAAAGGATTAGGTTGGGTTTTGGTGACCAAATTGACTAAAAATAAAATAAAGAAAGAAAGTATAGTGTCCATCTTCCTCACCACCGAAATTTTCAGTAAGAATTAAGGGTTTTTGAAGCTCAAACTTTCAGCTAAGCTATCCTTTTGCAAGTAAGTGATTATGATGGTTATTTTTGATGATTTTTGTGTTTTCGGAACCCCTAAAGCTTAATCTAGCTAATGAAGGGACTATTTTTCAAAATGGTTGAAAGCCTAGGGTTTTTCCATGAGAGCATTAGTGTTGCTTACTGAAATTTTATGGAAGAAAATGAAATTTGGTTGTTAAATAAACATCTTTTGTGAAGAGATTTTTCATGAAAACACCTAAAAAGGACCTTTTCGTAAAGGTTGTAAAATGGGCAGTAAATGCATGAATTGATTGGTATTGTGAGTTGTTATAAGAGTAATAAATGTTCAGCTAGGCTTGTTAAATGAGGAAATTTGATGAAAAATGATATACGAGCCTAGGGGCAAAATCATAAATTTGCCAAAGTCTAAGGGCAAAACGGTAATTTTTGCCAAAGAAGAAATTTTAAATTGTCTTGATTTATGTAGTGATTAAATGAGTAAATTTTATTATTATAGTTCAAGAAGAACGTGGAATCAACCTTGACCGAAGAAAAGGCAAGGTTATTAACTAAATTGCAAATTGACATATTTTGTATCGAGGTAAGTTTATATGTAACTGATGCATCCTTTTTATTTATGTTTTTACATATTAATGAAATATGTGAAATATGAATAAATATCATCGATGTGTACTGAAATGATAGAAAGTGAGGAAATTCTCGGATGAACCTTCGGAATAAGAAAATGGGTACGGATAAATATCCGTGAACATGTGATTATTGGTGAGTTGTGTGTGATACCACCGTATTTATTTATTTTTGGTGCGCTGTGTGCGATACCACCTTGTTATCTATTAATAATGGGCTGTGCGCGATACCATCGTATTTATTATCATTGGTGGGCTGTGTGCGATTCCATCTTGTTAATTATTAAATGGTGGGCTGTGTGTGAAACCACCACGTATCTAATATTATTCCGAAGTGTTCATCGAGAAACTTTTTTAGGTGAAAGTTCATGTGGCTTTGTGGTGATAAGTGCAAGGTATAAGTACATGTATATGTGAGCAATGATTATGATATGCGTTTGGGATGTGGTAAGATTTGAAATGAGTAAGTATAATTACAATGATTGGAATTGTTCTTGATTGATAAGTATGTGGTATGATGTTTATTGTTTACATATAAACTTACTAAGCTTAAAGCTTACTCCCTTCTCTTTTCTCTTGTTTTATAGTGTCGAAGAGCTAGCTCGGGATACGGAGACTGTCAGAGGATCACCTACACTATCTACGCACTTTGTATAGCTAAATCATTCTTTTTGAGTATGGCATGTATAGAGAATTAGTCTTTGTTAAGTGTCATTTTATTTTGGCCAAAGGTGTTGGCTTATCATGACATGAATTCTTTTGTATAAGGCCATAGTTGATGGCTCCTTCTTATTAATCTATGAAATGATGTTATTCAAGAATGTGCAAGTTGCTTGGTTGATTCATTAGTGTAATTGTGCATGAATGGGTTGGTTGCTTAAGGTGGCTTAGGATGGTGCAAGTAGGGGGTGGCAGAAAGGGCTTGGTAAATAGCCTTGTTCTTGTCCACACAGGTAGACACACGGGCGTGTGTCTAGGCCGTGTGCGACACACGGTCTGCCCCATGGGTTGTGGTTTGGCCGTGTGTCCCCCTAAATTCCAAGATGGCAAAACAGAATACCCAGTAGTAATCACACGGGCTGAGACACAACCATTTGTCTCAACCGTGTGGTATACACGACCTTAGGACATGGGCGTCTGCCCAGGCTGTGTGAAGTCTGCACCTGAATTTAGGAATTTAATTTTCCATACGGTCTAAGGACACAGGCGTGTGCCATGGCCGTGTGACCCTATGGGAATGATGACGTCAGAAACAGAATGTCAAGGTTTTTGCACACGGGCATGTCTAGGTCGTGTGAGGAACACGGGCCATGGACACAAGCGTGTGTCTGACCGTGTGAAAACCTCTGTAGATTCGAAATGAAAAATAAAATCTACACGGCCTGCCCACACGGGCGTGTCGCTCACCACACGGGCGTGTGGCCCTGTTTTAAGTAAAAATTGTCTAAGTGTTCAAAAGATTTTGGTTTAGTCCTGAACCATTCTGTATGTATGTTTAGGATCTCGTGGACCTGTAATAGGGACGTTATTATCTCGAATGAGAAGTTTTAAGTCGAAAAGAAATTGTATGTCTCAATGTTGTATGTTTAAGCAAGTTAAGTACGGTAATGCCTCATACCCGGTTTCGACGTCCGATACGGGTAAGGGGTGTTACATTTAGTGGTATCAGAGTAATGGTTTAGTCGGTTCTCAGACTACTGTAGCGTGTGTGAGAGAGTTTAGCTATGCATGCCATAAATATGTATAATGATAGTATGGTGACTCTTGACAATTTCAAATCGTGTTTTTATATAGTAAATGGATTTTGATCGAGCTGCTATTGAGGATGCTGCTAGTAATGCACATTAACACATGACGAGTAAATGGTACACTGAGTTTGGGTTAAGGAGAAGAGGTTCAGGAAGCCTTTCTCCATATGATGAGTAATTAGTACATTGAGTTTGTACGAGCAAATCCTAATGCTCAACCTCCTCCACCCCCTCCTATACCTCAGCCGATCTCTGTAGCTCTTCAAGGAATTGATTTGGTAAGACTGACTAAACCCTTAGTTGATAAGATTCGAAAACAAGGGGCCGAGGAATTTAGAGCCAACATAGACGATGACCTTGTGAAAGCAGAGTTTTGGCTTGAGAACTCTATGTGAATATTTGATGAACTTTCTTGCACGCTCGAGGAGAGCTTAAAATGTGTTGTATCATTACTGAGGGACTCGGCATACCGTTGGTGGAAAACGCTAACATCTCTAGTACCGAGGGAAATAGTGACATGGGACTTCTTCTTAGAAGAGTTCCGAAAGAAGTACATAAGTTAGCGATTTATTGATCAGAAACGGAAAGAGTTTCTTGAATTGAAGCAAGGCAAAATGACTGTGGCAGAGTATGAACGTGAATTCGTTAGACTCAGTAAGTATGCTCAAGAGTACGTGTCTACGAATGCTAATATGTGCAAGAGATTCGAAGATGGGCTGAATGAGGATATTAGATTGCTAGTTGGAATCTTGGAGTTGAAAGAATTCATAGTATTGGTAGATAGAGATTGCAAGACTAAAGAGCTGAATAAGGAAAAGAGAAAAGCTATGATTGAAGCCCGAGATGCAAAGAAGAGACAAATGAGTAGGTCGTTCCAACCCCAATCAAAGAGGTCTAAGGAAACGAATCCTCGGACGATCGCTTCGATGGGGTATTCACACCAAGATCGCGGTAAAATAGATTCGGGCTCTAGAGTTCAAGCCACCTCGATGGCAAGTTTGGGTAATGTGAAGTATAGTAAACCCGAGTGTCAGAAGTGTGGTAGACAACATATTGGAGAGTGTTAGGGAAACAATCAAGCTTGCTACAAGTGTGGTTCGTTAGACCACTTCATTCAAAATTGTCCTGAGATGGATGAGAAAGACCGAAAATAAGAACTGAAAGTGAGTAATGCCCCTTCAAGGGGTAGATCACAGAAGAATCCGGGAAGTGGGACTAGCAGTAAAGGTGCGCCTAGAGATTTTACAGTGAGATCAGAGGGTAGAGTGCCTGCAAGGACTTATGCCATTCGCGCTCGCGAAGAGACATCATCCCCGGACGTGATTACGGGTATATTCTCTCTTTACGATACTAATGTCATTGCTTTAATTGACCCCGGATCCACTCATTCTTATGTATATGTGAATTTGGTAAATAGTAAGAATTTATCTGTTGAATTGACTGAATTTGTGATTAAGGTGTCAAATCCTTTAGGCATGTATGTGTTAGTAGATCAGGTTTGTAGGAATTGTCCTTTGACGATTTAAGGTCACTGTTTTCTGGCCAATTTGATGTTGTTGCCCTTTGACGAGTTTGATGTTATTTTGGGCATGGATTGGTTGACACTACATAATGCTAAGGTAAATTGTAGACAGAAAACTCTTGAGTTGAAATGTGAAAATGGTGAGGTTCTTTGGGTTGAAACAGATAACTCAAATAAGATGCTTGTGGTGGTTTCGTACATGTCTGCTCAAAGGTGTATGAGAAAAAGGTGTGAAGCATACCTTGCATATGTGTTGAATGCTGAAGTGATTGAGTCGAAGCTTGAATCTATGCCAGTAGTTTGTGAGTTTCCAGATGTATTCCCAGAAGAATTACCTGGATTGCCTCCGGTCAGAGAAATTGAGTTTGCTATCGATCTGGTACCTAGGACAGCACCGATCTCCATTGCTCCGTACAGAATGGCTCTGACTGAATTGAAAGAGTTAAAGGCTTAGTTACAAGAGTTGACCGATAAAGGATTTGTTAGACCGTGTTTTTCTCCTTAGGGTGCTCCTGTATTATTTGTAAAGAAGAAAGATAGAACAATGAGGCTTTGTATTGATTACCGTCAACTTAACAAGGTAACTATAAAGAACAAGTACCCATTGCCGAGAATTGATGATTTGTTCGATCAACTGAAAGGAGCAACTGTGTTCTCCAAGATAGATTTAAGATCTACTTACTATCAGTTGAGGGTCAAAGAATCCGATGTCTCGAAAATTGCTTTTAGAACGAGGTATGGACACTACGAATTTCTTGTGATGCCTTTCGGTCTAACTAATGCACCCGCTATGTTTATGGATTTGATGAACCGAATTTTTTATTGTATTTGGATAAGTTTGTAGTAGTGTTCATAGACGATATATTGATTTATTCCCGGGGATGAGGTCGAACATGCAGAACACTTAAAAATGGTATTGCAGATTTTACGAGAGGAGAAATTATTTGCTAAGTTCAGTAAAAGTGAGTTTTGGCTTTGGGAAGTCGGATTTTTGGGACATATAGTTTCAGGTGTTGGTATTCGGGTTGATCCGAGCAAATTTTTAGCGATTGTTGAATGGAGACCTCCGAAGAATATATCCGAGATTAGAAGCTTTTTGGGCTTATCCGAGTACTATTGACGTTTTGTCGGGGGATTTTTGATGATTTCTTCCCCGATGACTAAGTTGTTGCAAAAGAATGTTAAGTTTGAATGGACCGATAGATGTCAACAAAGTTTCGAGAAGTTGAAAGCATGATCAACTGAAACACCGATTTTAGTACAACTTGAGTCGGGAAAAAAGTTTGTAATCTATAGTGATGCGTCATTAAATGGTCTTGGTTGTGTGTTGATGCAAGAGGGCAAAGTAGTAGCTTATGCCACGAGACAGCTAAAACCGCATGAAAAGAATTATCTGACGCACGATTTGGAATTAGCTGCTATTGTCTTTGCCTTGAAGATTTGGCGTCATTATTTGTATCGTGAGAAATGCCGAATCTTTACCGATCACAAAAGTTTGAAGTACTTGATGAACCAAAAGGACTTGAATTTGTAACAACGGTGGTGGCGTGAATTATTGAAAGATTATGAGCTGGTGATTGATTATCACCTAGGGAAGGCGATGTGGTCGCTGAAGCCTTGAGTAGGAAATCTTTGTTTGCATTGAGAGCCATGGATACACGGTTGGCTTTATCGGAAGATGGTTCTATTCTTGCTGAATTGAGAGCTATTTGCAAGCCAAAAGAGTTCAATGTGAATCGGGTATGGAGTTAGACTTTCGTATTAGTTCTGATGAGGGTCTGTGTACCAAGAGAGGATGAACTTATCCAGAAAATTTTACATGCGGCACACAATGGTTGTTTGTCAGTACATCCGGGCAGTACAAAAATGTATAATGATTTGAAGAAGTTGTATTGGTGGCCGGGCATGAAAAGAGACATCTCCGAGTTTGTTACGAAATGTTTGATCTGCCAACAAGTGAAAGCCGAGCACCAAGTACCTTCGGGTTTACTTCAGCCAGTGATGGTTCTCGAATGGAAATAGGACCAAATCACGACGGATTTTGTATCAGGTTACCTATGACTCTGAAAAAGAAAGATGCTGTGTGGGTTATTGTTGATAGATTAATGAAATCGGCACACTTTATACTGGTACGTGTTGAGTACTCGCTTGACAAGTTGGCTGAGCTGTACATTGCTAAAATTATGAGATTGCATGGGGTGCCTATGTCCATTATTTCGGATAGAGATCTGAGGTTTACTTTGAGGTTTTGGAAAAAGTTGCAAGAAGCCTTGGGTACAAAATCGAATTTTAGTACTGTGTTTCATCCGCAAATTGACGGTCAATCCGAAAGAGTGATTCAAGTTCTCGAAGACATGCTCCGATGCTGTGTTCTAGAGTTCGAAGGTAATTGGGAAAAATATCTACCTTTGATCAAATTTGCCTACAACAACAGTTATCAGTCGAGTATATAGATGGCACCGTACGAAGCATTATATAGACGCAAGTGTCAAACTCCTTTGTATTGGACCGAGCTTAGTGAGAAGCAAATTCATGGGATTGATCTAGTTAGAGAAACCAAAGAGAAAGTGAAAGTGATCCGTAATAGTTTGAAAGCTTCTTCAGACCGACAACAGTCTTACGCGAATTTAAAGAGGAAAGAAATTGAGTTTCAGGTGGGTGACAAAGCGTTTTTGAAAGTATCCCCGTAGAAGAAAATATTGAGATTTGGTCGAAAGGGTAAATTGAGTCCGTGATTCATAGGGCCGTATGAGGTTATTGAAAGGATTGGACCAGTAGCTTACCGATTAGCTTTACCGGCGGAGTTGGAGAGAATACAAAATGTGTTCCATGGGTCGATGTTATGATGATATCATTCCGATCCTTCACATGTAATTCCTCCGACTGAAATTGAGATACAACTGGATATTACCTATGAAGAGGAACCAATTAAGATTTTGGCCTGAGAATTTAAATAGTTGAGAAATAAAAGTATAGCCCTAGTGAAAGTGTTGTGGCAAAAACATGGTGCAGAAGAGGCTACGTGGGAACCGGAAGAAGCCATGAGAAAACAGTACCGAAACCTTTTTATCGGTAAGATTTTCGGAGACAAAAATCTCTAAAGAGGGAGAGTTGTAACAGCCCGATTTTGGGGCTAGTTGGAACAGTGGTTTCGGAACCACTAATCCGAGATCAGAGAAAATTATTTTTATTTTTTTTTTTGTGTTATATCATGATTATATGAGTTCTTGAAAATTTTGGTGTATTAATTTTGGTGATTGCATGTTTAATTGCGAAAAAGGACTAAATTGCATAAGGTGCGAAAGTTTTGTTCTAATAGCTAGAGGTGTCAATTAGCTATGAAACATTAAATTAGAGGTCCTTATTGAGTAAATAGACCACAAATTTGTTAGTGGCTGGACATGGAGACAAAATCATGAAATGTCAAAGGATTAAGTGGGGTTTTGGTGACCAAATTGACTAAAAATAAAATAAAGAAAGAAAACATAGTGTCCATCTTCCTCACCACCGAAATTTTCAGCAAGAATTAGGGGTTTTTGAAGCTCAAACTTTCAGCCAAGCTATAATCTTGCAAGTAAGTGATTATGATGGTTATTTTTGATGATTTTTGTGTTTTTGGAATCCCTAAAGCTTAATCTAGCTAATGAGGGAACTATTTTGCAAAATGGTTGAAAGCCTAGGGTTTTGCCATGAGAGTATTAGTGTTGTTTGCTAAAATTTTATGGAAGAAAATGAAACTTGGTTGTTAAATAAACATATTTTGTGAAGAGATTTTTCATGAAACCACCTAAAAAGGGCCTTTTCGTAAAGATTATAAAATGGGTAGTAAATGCATGAAATGATTGGTATTGTGAGTTGTTATACGAGTAATAAATGTTCAGCTAGGCTTTTTAATTGATGAAATTTGATGAAAATGATTTACGAGCCTAGGGGCAAAATCATAATTTTACCAAAGTCTAAGGGAAAAACGGTATTTTTGCCAAAGAAGAAATTTTAAAGTGTCTTGATTTATGTAGTGGTTAAATGATTAAATTTTATTATTATATATCAAGAAGAACATGGAATCAACCTTGACCGAGGAAAAGGCAAGGTTACGGACTAAATTACAAATTGACATATTTTGTATCGAGGTAAGTTTATATGTAAATGATACATCCTTTTTATTTATGTTTTTACATATTAATGAAATATGTGAAATATGAATGAATATCATTGATATGTATTGAAATGATAGAGTGAGGAAATTCTCGGATGAACCTTGAGAATAAGAAAATGGGTACGAATAAAGATCCGTGAACATGTGATTACTGGTGGGCTGTGTGCGATACCATCGTATTTATATATTTTTGGTGCGCTGTGTGCGATACCACCTTGTTATCTATTAATGATGGGCTGTGTGCGATACCAACGTATTTATTATCATTGGTGGGCTGTGTGCGATACCACGGTAAACATGTAATTATTGGTGGGCTGTGTACGATACCACCTTGTTAATTATTAAATGGTGGGCTGTGTGCGAAACCACCGCATATCTAATATTATTCCGAAGTGTTCATCAAGAAACTTTGTTTAGGTGAAAGTTCATGTGGCTTTGTGGTGATAAGTGCAAGGTATAAGTACATGTAAATGTGAGAAATGATTATGATATGTGTTTGTGATGTGGTAAGATTTGAAATGCGTAAGAATAATTACAATGATTGGAATTGTTCTTGATTGATAAGTATGTGGTATGATGTTTATTGTTTACATATAAACTTACTAAGCTTAAAGCTTACTCCCTTCTCTTTTCCCTTGTTTTATAGTGTCAAAGAGCTAGCTCGGGATACGAAGACCATCAGAGGATCATTTACACTATCTACGCACTTGGTATAGTTAGATCATTCTTTTTGAGTATGGCATGTATAGAGAATTAGTCTTTGTTAAGTGTCATTTTATTTTGGCCAAAGGTGTTGGCTTGTCATGACATGAATTCTTTTGTATAAGGCTATAGTTGATGGCTCCTTCTTATTAATCTATGAAACGATGTTATTCAAGAATGTGCAAGTTTCTTGGTTGATTCAATGGTGTAATTATACATAAATGAGTTGGTTGCTTAAGGTGGTTTAGGATGGTGCAAGTAGGGGGTGGCAGAAAGGGCTCGGTAAATAACCTTGTTCATGGGTAGACACGCAGGCGTGTGTCTAGGCCATGTGTGACACACGGTCTGCCCCATGGGCGTGTGGTTTGGCCTTGTGTCCCCTTGAACTCCAAGATGGTAAATCAGAATGCCCAGTAGTAATCACACGGGCCGAGACACGGCCGTGTGTCTCAACCATGTGGTATACACGGCCATAAGACATGGGCGTGTGCCCAGGCCGTGTGAAGTCTGCACCTGAATTTATGAATTTAATTCGCCACACGGTCTAAGGACACGAACGTGTGCCTTGGCCGTGTGACCATATGGGAATGATGACCTCAGAAACAAAATGTCAAGGTTTTTGCACACGGGCGTGTCTAGGCTGTGTGAGGGACACGGGCCATGGATACTGACGTGTGTTCGGCCGTGTGAAAACCCCTGTAGATTCGAAATGAAAAATAAAATCCACACGGCCTGCCCACACGGGCATGTGCCTCACCACACGGGCGTGTGGCCCTGTTTTAAGCAAAGATTGTCTAAGTGTTCAAAAGTTTCCGGTTTAGTCCTAAACTATTATGTATGTATGTTTAGGGTCTCATGGACCTATAATAGGGACATTATGATCTCGAATGAGAAGTTTTAAGTCGAAAAGAAATTGTATGTCTCGATGTTGTATGTTTAAGCAAGTTAAGTCGGTAATGCCTCATACCCGGTTCCGGTATCGGGTACGGGTAAGGGGTGTTACATTTAGTGGCATCAGAGCTATGGTTTAGTCAGTTCTCGGACTACCGTAGCGTGTGTGTGAGAGTCTAGCTATACATGCCATAAATATATATAATGATTGTATGGTGACTCCTGACAATTTTGATGGTACCCGAGTTTACTTCAGCCAGTAATGGTACTCGAGTGGAAATGGGACAAAATTACGATAGATTTTGTAATGGGTTTGCCTCTGACTCTGAAAAAGAAAGATTACATTTGGGTCGTTGTTGATAGATTGACAAAATCGGCTTATTTTATTCCAGTACGTACCGATTATTCACTTGATAAGCTAGTTGAATTATATGTTGCTGAAATTGTTAGATTGCATGGAGTGCCTATTTCTATTATTTCGGATAGAGATCTGAGATTTACGTCTTGATTTTGGAAAAAGTTGCAAGAATCTTTGGGTACAAAGTTGAATTTTAGCACCGCATTTCATCCGTAAACCAACAGTCAATCTGAGAGAACGATTTAGGTACTTGAAGATTGCTTCACTGTTGTGTATTAGAGTTCGAAGGTAGTTGGGAAAAATATCTACCTTTAGTAGAATTTGCTTATAACAACAGTTTTCAGTCGAGTATAAAAATGGCACCATATGAGACATTATATGGCCGCAAGTGTCGAACTCCGTTGTACTGGACCGAGCTCAGTGAGAAAGAAATTCATGGGGTTGATATGGTTAGAAAAACCGAAGAAAGGGTAGAGGTAATTCGAGATTGTTTGAAAGTAGCTTCGGATCGACAGAAATCCTACACGGATTTGAAAAGAAAAGAGATTGAGTTTCAAGTTGGTGATAAAGTATTTCTGAAAGTATCCCCGTGGAAGAAAATTCTGAGATTTGGTCGCAAAGGCAAGTTGAGTCCACATTTCATTGGGCCATATGAGGTTATTGAAAGAATAGGGCCAGTGGCGTATCGGTTAGCTTTGCTGATAAAGTTGAAAAGGATTCACAATGTATTTCATGTATCGATGCTGCAACGTTATCGATCAGACCCTTCGCATGTGATTTCTCCGACAGAAGTTGAGATTCGACCCAATATGACTTATGGTGAGGAACCAATAAATATTTTGGCTCGAAAAGTCAAATAGTTGGGAAATAAAAGTATAGCTCTAGTGAAAATTTTAAGGCAGCGACACGGGGTCAAAGAGGCCACGTGGGAACCTAAGGAAGCTATGAGAAAACAGTACCCAAACCTCCTTTCTGGTAAGATTTTTGGGGACGAAAATCCCTAAAGGGGGGAGAGTTGTAACAGCCCAATTTTGGGTCTAAGCAGAACAGTGGTTTCGGGGCCACAAATCCGACGCGGTAAAAATTATTTTTATTATATTTTTATGGTCTACAGTATTATGGAATGATTTCGTGAAAATTTCGTTCGAGAATTTTGACGTTTAGGCACTCAATTTAGTTAAAAAGACTAAATTGAAAAAGGTGCAAAACGTGTGTTCTAGAAGCTAGAGGTGTCTACTTGCTATGAAATTTTAAATTAGAGGTCATTAGATGGTAATTAGACTATGATACTTTAAGTTGGACAAAAATGGACATGGCTAGGTGAAATTTCAAAGTTTGGCATTAATGGTATTTTGGTCATTTGCTAAATAAAGACAAATAAAACTAAAATAAAAGTCTCCATCTTCTCAAAGTAATCCCCCCTTGTGTCGAAAATTTGAAGGAAGATATAGCTAGGGTTTTGGCCACTTTCAAGCTCGATTGTAAGTCCGTTCTAGCCCCGTTTTTAATAATTTTTATGTTTTTGAGATCCTTGCAACCTAATCTAGCTATTTCAAGGACTAATTTCAAAGAAAATCAAATTCTAAAATTTTACCATGTTAGATATTTGTGTATTTTGATGTCTAATGGTAGATTATGTATGTTTGATGTTAGATAAACAACTTTTACTAAGTGATTTTTGATGAAAATACCTAAAAAGGACCTATTTGTAAAAGTTGTAAAATAAGTGTAAAAATGTGAATAAATGAAAAATGTGGGCTGTTATGAGCATGAAAAAGATTCGGCTAGGCTTGGGTTTTGAAGAAATTAATTATATTTCATTTTACGAGCCTAGGGACTAAAATGTAAAAAGTTGAAAAGTTAGGGGCAAAAATGTGATATTTAGATCAAGAAAGACGAGGTTCTAGCCTAGACATGGGAAAGAACAAGATTGTGGACTAAGTCAAACAATTATCCATTTTGTGCCGAGGTAAGTTCGTATGTTAAAAATAAGCTTTAGAATAATTGTATCTAAATGCCTTAATATTGCATGAATTGTATGTTTGATTTTGTGAATGAGTATAATCCTACGAACGAGTCCGATAACGAATCGACAAGAAATAAATCCCGTTTGAACATTAGGAATATGTTAGGATACAAGTGGCATGTCACTAGGGTCGTTATGTGTTATGTGATTATGTGATCCGGGTGATAGTTTCGTACGTCCTACCGGTGGCGGAGTATAGCGGCATATGTTACGGATACATGACAGCTGTTTGAGCAGCACCGTGTAGCTACGTCTTAACTGAAAACTTGTGTGACCAGGCCTGTCGATAGCTCGAGAGCAAGTGATTATGTGATATGAGACTTGGGTAGCTTTGGCTACATATGTGGCACTTAGTTTGCAAAGTTTCTCGAGTATCTGACATTGTTATTCCGAGTGGTTCATGAGTATGTCAAAGATGAAAGTATGTGTACATTCATTTTGAGATGGCTTAGGTATGTATGTAAATCGTACGCTTATTAAATGTGTGAAATGATGAATATGAGGTAAGTTTTATGATGGGTTAGATTGTGATTATGAAACTATGGTAGGTTCACATTTAATTATGTTATGTTATTTGAATGTTATGTGCATGGTAGGGTTGCTTATTTCTTGCATACGAGCTTACTAAGCTATATAGCTTGCTTAGTTTATTTTCCATGTTTTTATAGTGTCACCAAGCTAACTCGGAATCAAAGATTGTCAGAGATTCGGATCACACTATCAAACTCTCATTTTGGGTATTGATGATCTTGGCATTTTGAATGTATGGCATGTATAGGGACTTGGTCATTTTGTTGTATGAGTCATTTGAAATGTGGCCAAATGTATTGGCTTATAATGGTTAATGATTTCATTTTGTATATGGCCATGAATGATGGCTAATATTGGTATAAGTATATTCATATTGATAAACCGTAAAAGTAACATATTTTAAGCCCACATTTAGCATGTTTTTGGATGATTTATCCTTTGATTTATGTAAAAAGGTGCTCTTAATCCTTTCTTTTCATGTTTTATACTCAGGAAAGCACCCAAGGATGAAAAGAACGAGAAATGGGCTTAAAACGAACCAAATTGGGCCAAAATAGAAATCGACACGGCCAGGGCCCAAGACCACACGGCCGTGCCTCATTAAAAGTCCGAACACGGCCTAAAGACGACTCACATGGGCGTGTGCCATGGCTGTGTCCCTGTCGTGGAAAAGAGCAATTTCACTCGGAAAAGGATACTTAGGGGCAAAGAAACCTATCTCAAAAGCCTATATAAACACCCTAAGTATAACCTCGAAGGGGGCGGTTAGCTAGGCTAAGGAGCCGTGCCAGAAAGGTCATATTTGTGGAGAATCACTCGAAGATAGCCAGTTGATCCATCTCAAGAAGCCGGAATTATACTCAAGACGGAGGATCTCTCCTTCAATTCCTTCAGGGGGTTTTAGGGATTTCTTATGTTTTGTTTTATCTTTTCTTTCGAGATGTTTTCTTTTATTGTTATGATCTAAACCCTCAGATACCTGAGGGGATGAAACCTAAGATGAATCTTGTTATCGTTTGCTGAACTATATGATAAATATTTGACTTGTTCTTAATTATGTGTTCTTAATTCTTGTGTTGATATTTCCGGGATATTAATTCAAGTAAGATGTGTTTAGGTGGAGGAGCAAAAGTCCCTGCCTAAGAGTAGATCTAGCACAATTAAGTGGAGTTGATCGCACGGCTAGAGATAGGGTGACGAGATTTTGTCGGATTAGGGTGAAACCTAATATGGGAGTCCATAGATCAAGTTAATGCGATTCTAGGGGTTTTAATTAGAAAGAGATTTAATCAACCTAGGGTTAGACGTTATTCGCTTCGAGAGAGGGTTTAATATACATTAGGGAATCTTACGGATCAAGTCAAATGAATAAATCGTCTGGTTCAGAGTTAGATAACAAGTGAAGTCTAGGTGGATTCTTCCTTGGGTGTCGTCTTAATCAATTGGTTTTTCCTCAAGTTATTTTCCCAAACTCTTTCTCTTTGTCTTTGCATCTTTAGTCTAGTAGTTAATTAATATAGATTAGATAAACAATCCCTTAATTCTTAGGCTAAATAATAGAAAGACGGTTAGTATTAGTACTTTTGGTTCCTTTGGGTTCGACATTCCGATCTTACCTAAACTATACTAATGTTTGATAGGTGCGCTTGCCTCAAAAATTGTTGTCAGAGTTAGTTTCTAGGTTCGATCATTCTTTTTATAAATTTTAAGACTCGACAGACACGATCAAGTTTTTGGCGCCGCTGCCGGGGAACTAAAAGATTGAGAAAGCTTAATTTTTATTACTTTAGCCATTTTTATTTTTTGCAATTTACTTTTATTTTCTAGTCTATTTTTATTTTTGCTAATTTCTTTTTTTTTTTCAATCCTTTCAGGTACCTCTAGTTTATGACTAGAAGGAACCTGACAGGACCCCTACTTTACGACATTGATAAGGTACCGTTCGCAGAAATTGCAGAGAGACAAGGTGAAGCTTAAACTACATAGAAGAAGAGCAAGAAGCCGAAATTAATACTATAGAAGAGATGGCAGAGAATCATCCGCCACCTCCAGAGATGGCCGAACATCATGCAACACGCACTATGTATGATTATGCTAAACCTAGTTTAACAGGAACTGAGTCTAGTATTGTTAGGCCTACTATTACTGCAAATAATTTTGAACTGAAACCTAACACTATACAGATGATACAACAGTTTGTTCAGTTTGATGGTTTGCAGGATGAAGATCCTAACACACACTGAATTTTCTAGAATTCTGTGATACCTTCAAGATAAGTGGCGTTTCTGATGATGCCATCCGTCTTCGGTTATTTCCCTTTTCTTTGAGGAATAGAGCCAAACAGTGGTTACACTTTCTTCCACGAGGATCAATCACTACATGGAATCAAATGACCGAGAAATTTTTATTAAAATATTTTCCACCGGCCAAAACGGCTAAGTTGAGGAATGATATCTCTTCTTTTGTGCAGATGGATTCAGAGACACTTTATGATGCATGGGAGAGATACAAAGATTTGTTAAGGAGGTGCCCACACCACGGTTTACCTTTGTGGCTACAGGTCCAAACTTTTTACAATGGTGTGAACCCTTCAACACGGCAACTAACCGATTCAGCTGCCGACGGAACCCTGAACAACAAAACTCTTGAAGCAGCCTACGAGTTTATAGAGGAGATGTCACTGAATAACTATCAGTGGCAAGTTACAAGGACAAGACCAGCCAAAGCAGCCGGAGTTTTCAACTTTGATGCAGTAACCGCGCTATCAAATCAGGTAGAATTGCTACATAAAAAATTTGATAGTTTCTATGGTTCTTCGCAGGCACATCCAGTAATGCAGTGTGACGCAAGTGAAGGAGTGGCGAATCTTGAGTACCCACCCTACGGACAGGGCATGGAGAGCGAGCAAATGAACTATATGGGTAATAATTTTCGATCTAACAATAACCCTTATAGTAATACTTATAATCTAGGTTGGAAGAACCACCCCAATTTCTCATGGGGCGGTCAAAGAAATCAAAGACAAGAATCTTCCCAAAACTTCCTACAACAGCCCTACCCACAGGAAAAGAAGCCGAACCTTGAAGAGGTGCTAACAAACTTCATAACAGCCTCAGAAACACGTTTCCAGAAGGTAGAAACAAAAATTGAGGCATTGTCACAAGAGTTCAAGGATCAATTCGGGCAACTTGCTAAGCAGATTCCTGAGAGATCACAGGGAAGACTATCGAGCTACACCGAGACTAACCCAAGGGAGCAAGTTCAAGCCATAACAGCTCAAGATAGTGAAGGGTTAGACAAGCCTAATTCAAAACAAAAGAAGGTGGTAGAAGAAGATATGGTTGAAGTCAATAACAAGCTGAACCCAGTAATCAAAGAGTACAAACCTAGCATACCATATCCCCAAGCAATAACGAAAGACGACACAGAGGAACAGTTAGGTAAGTTTCTTAAACTTTTAAAGAAATTACATATTAACTTACCATTTCTTGAAGCTCTTTCGCAGATGCCAGATTCCAGGAAATTTTTAAAGAAGCTATTGAAAAACAAGCGAAAGATAGACGAGGAATCACATGTGGAACTGAACGCAGTGTGCTCAGCAATGTTGCAAAATAAACTACCACAGAAATTGAAAGATCTAGGGAGTTTTACAATTCCATGCTTAATTGGTAGTTTAACTATTGATAATGTGTTAGCTGATTTAGGGGCAAGCATAAATGTCATGCCTTATAAATTGTTTAAACAACTAGGTCTAGGGAAGCCCAAACAAACTAGGATGAGCATTCAATTAGCTAGTAAAACTATTAGAGTTCCTAGGGGTATAATTGAAGATGTACTTGTGAAAATTGATAAATTCGTATTCCTAGTAGACTTCGTCGTTTTAGACATGGATGAGGACAACAAAATTCCCCTAAATTTAGGAAGACCATTCTTAGCAACTGCCAGAAATAAAATCGATATTGATGCAGGCGAACTCATACTTTGTGTAGGTGACGAGACAGTCACTCTTCAAGCCCTCGATTCAGCTAGAACATCGAATAGCCAAGGTGAGAAAGTCAATTCTATTGATAACCATTCAGTTAACCCTTATTTTCAGGAAACACCACAGCATGATACCGATCCTGAACCCTGTGCCAACAAAGAAATAACTCATGAGGAACAAAGGATTCAGGTCGATGAACTAGAAGAGGGGAAGACGCACCTTAAAAAAGAACTAGGGATACCCGAAACAGAACCAAAGCCACCCTACCAGACACACAAGTTCAAAATTGGAGATCAGGTACTATTAGACAAAGCAGACCCACGAATATCTCCACCTGATCCTAACACAAACAAGGAGATCCCTTCTAAGGTAGTTGATGTTTTTCCATACGAAACAGTTGAGGTAAGTAACCTGATTTTTCTCACTTTGAGAATAAACGTTACTCGTTTTAAACCCTATCATGATAATGGAACTGCTAGCATAAGGAAGGACTTTCAACTCCTTAAACCACCATGAATATACAAATAAGAGGAGAGTCTAGCTTAAGACTATAAACGAGCGCTTCTCGGGAGGCAACCCGAGTACTAACCCCATTAACTTTTACATTTTTATTTTTTAGTTATTCTGTTTTATTTTTTCTTTTATCTTCCTTTTTAGCACCTAACTATAAACTAACTAAGTGCAGATTTCCAGGCCACACGGCCTTGTACACGGCCGTGGCCGTGGCCGTGTGGACCTCAAGAATCTCCATACTGACATGGCAGAAGCGGTACATGTCAGAGCAAATAAAATCTTTGAAGTCACGGGCTCCAACCACCACACCACTGGCACCGACAAAACCCCACGACTGTGCAATGTGGCCGTGGTCGACACTGTCTGATAAAACACGAGCATGGCAAACAGAGCATAGGCGTGGGAGAAACGAAAGAAGCCCACCACGGTCATGCGATATGGCCGTGTGAGATGCCACGCCCACAAGACACGGGCGTGTGACTGTACCTGACTTGAGAATTCTATTTAAACCACCCACCCCTCCCTCTTCTCACCTATTTCCCACCCTCCTTCATCCCTTAAAACTTTCTACAACCTCTATTCTCAGCATTCTTTGTTTTCTTAACATTCTTCTCAATCTTTTGGCCATGTCGAAAAAGCGGAAGGATCCCAGCACAGCCTCCCTCATGGAGACCGATCTAATAAGTTCATGCCGGCCGCTTCATCCACTCGACAAGCCAAGGGTCTTTGAGACCATTAATCTTTTGTTATACTTTTATCTTCTCCTTTATTTTCCTTCTCTTTGACAATCTTATGCTTAGTTTTGTTTAGTTTATTTTACTTTAGTTTCATAGTGTCAGGTTCAAAAGGCTGCTAGGGAATCACACCGGAATCACGACCACTACCTCAATGCAGCCTTAGAGGTTCTAAAGGCTGCTTGGGAATCACGCCACTTCCGCCACCGCCAGCACCTCCACAGCCTTAGAGGTCACACCCACCTCGCCAACCATCTAACAATAAGGACTCTTCGGTCCATTCATGAAACACCCCAAACCCGGCCCACAAGCCTCGACCAGATCTGGTATGTTCCTCGAGTAAAGCGATTCAAAACTTGGTTGTTACTTTGGAAAACTTGGATGTTTTTGAATAAAATTTGTCTTGTGTTGGGTTCGAGTTGAAAAGTCTAAGTCTTGTTAAAGCTTTAATTTCGTACTTGAAAATCATAAATTAGAAGTATTGCCGAATTCGTGATCAGTTATCAAAACATTTAGAATTTATTTTTTTTTTTGAAAACATTACTTAAACTTTGAATTGATAAAAATTGTATCATACTGAAATAAATAACATGCATGCATAAACAGTTTCTACAGTGGCCTTATTACATCAAATACAAAACCCAAACTAAATTTAAAGTACTTAAAATAAAAAGTCCAAATAAATTAATCTCGTGCTGAGCATGGCCACCACTAAGCTCCTGCCGACCCGGTCCATTACTGAGCGTCACCTGAAAAAAATATCCCACAAGGGGTGAGTCAAACAGACTCAATGTGTACAACCAACACTAAGTCCTAACGATTCAGGCATATCAGATCATACATACATACATATAGCAATTAAACATAATGATGCAAACCCAAACCCAAGCCTAGACACCATCCGCTACACATCACCCGTACCAACCATCACACCGTGGGGACTATTAAGTCGACCCTCCATCTGCTACACACCATCGAAGGCAGTCACTGCAATCGACGTGCTCATCGCCCTTATATATTGTGGCATATCCACCGAATAATTATTCGTGACATAAGTCACCACATTCAGATTACGTGACAGAAGTCACCACATTCAGATATTTGTGGTATAAACCACCAGATCACTTCCCCTTATCATAATTTCCCATATGCCCCATGTCATACAAATCATGCAATATCATGCCTTATGCCTTATTTCACATTCTTATCACATTCACATATGTGCCATATATTATACTCATAGTAGGAGTAGGTAAACATACCTGAGTACTTTGTACCATTGCATGGTACTTTAGCCATATTTTCCACATTCTTATTAACACATATAATAAATTAAAGCCGTAAGTCTATTAAGGTTTAGTTTGGGGTACACACCTCGTTTACTTAACGCTTTCACTGGAATCCCAAAAATCCCGATCTAAGCTTTAGGTCCTTTAGTTCCTATATTCGGCTATAACCAAATCCCGAAGGATTATTGCAACCATAACCTTACCTTGTTACCGATTGGATTAAAAATCAAATCCCGAAACTTGTGATGTTCACCCTTGCAATCGGCTAGCCACCAAATCACTTTACAGGTTAGTTTTCGGCTTTTGAATAGGTAAGAAATAGATCTAAGTCTATAAATAGGCCTTGGCCGAATATACATGTATACTTTACCTTGCGATTTTAAATCCCGAAAAGTAGTCCCTTGGCTTATGAGGATGTCGAAATTCTACAGAGCACATGTTAGATCTAGTTCTAACATTAAATCATAATAAATGGCCCTTGGCCGAATATCAAGGCTCCCTTACCTTGATTATCTAAATCCCGAGATCGCTTCTTGATCAATGGAGATGCCGAAATCTCTGCTTAACCTTTGTTAATGTCGATTTTAACACTTAATGGACCAAAACAAATGGCCTTCGGCCTAAGATCTTACTTGCTTACCTTAGATCTAAAATCCCGAATGATCTCCTCCTTGTAGTCGACAACTACCAAATCCTGAAAGACCCTTCAAAGTTTCGGCCATAGAGTATTATTGGGATTAGATACCTATTTTTCGGCTAAAAGAAAAGAAATAATAATATGACAACAATTGAATCCTTACCCTTAATGTTGTAGGCGACTACTCCCTAGCTTGTATCCACAGAGAGATTCGGCTATGGCTAGAAAGAACTTGTTTTCGGTTTTTGGAAGATTATGAAAAGAAGAAGAGAGAAAAGAGTGTAGAGGGATTCGGCCAAAGTGAGCGGAGAGAATGAGAGGATGGTATTCGGCTATGCCAATGAGTAGCAAAAAGAAAGAAGAGAAAAAGAACACAAGTTGCTTCTCTCTTTGGGAATTTCAGCACAAATGAAACAAAGATCAGAAAAGGAGCAATTTCGGCACACCTATCTTACTAACACCAAACCGAAAATGCCATTAAAGCAATCCCTTGGCCGGCCAACTCTTACCCCTATCTAATCCCTTATTTTTCTCTTTATCACTTCACTTAAAATTAATAAAAATAAGCCATCATTTATCTCTTATCTTACCCATACAAAATAAATTAATAAAATCTACAATTACCTTCTATCTTAGCCGAATATTAAAAAGAAATTATCCACATCTAAAACTCATCCCCCTTGGTGTCCCTATGCCGTCCACCTCTGTCCATCCTTGCAGCAAAATAAAACTTTTATTTGCTTCCCTTGTGGCTCGAACCTGAGCCCTTCCTCATAGCCCATGGCGTCACCTACCAAGGCCCTAAGTGGCGCCTCCAAGCCACTGTACCAAGTCCATTTTTGTGTCATAATTCCCCTACAATTTCTCTTAAGGTCTACTCCGCCTAGCTTCCTCTTTTAAACTTAAACTCAAATAATTTTTTACGCTATTCCTTTACACACTAAGGTTCACAAAATTCATAATACATATTCACAACACACATAGGCATGCTATTTCATACAATTTAGTAATAATGCATAAGCCATAATCCGGGATATTACAATTCACCTTCCATTTTAATTTTATTTACATTACTATTTTCTTTCTTTTTATGTTTCTTGTCTTTAATTATATATTTAGTTTATGTTAAATGTGTCTTAATAATTCCTGGCCAATTCTCTACGAGCTCCCCAATTTCTTCATCTAGCGCAGAGCTCGGTAGCAGCCACCACCCCTATCGACTTCCAACTCCAAGAACCCATCCAAATTCAGGAAGTCTCACCTCACTCTGTCTCTTAAAATGCATATATATCTTTGTACATTAAAGACAATGTACATCTTAAGTGTGGGGGGTGAATAGTTATTTCAAGAAAGTGCCTAACATTCTGCATTATTCTTAAATCCCTGAATATTATGCCTTGTTCTAAAGTGACTTTATCATATTATGATTAGAATGAAATTTCCTTTGATTTATGATTTTTATTAATATGTTTTAAGGTAAGCCATTGATAATTGTGCATTAACGATTAAATTTAAAGAATACTAGAGAATCAAGCATGATAAAGTCTATTTTTCAAAAGTTAAAATTTTTAGGTTGCATACCTGAATCTGAATGTTACCTTGAAAGTTGAAATTGACAAGGTTGATATCAAACACCCATAATTTTTGTGAGACTTTGAGCCTATTAGAGCATGTATTCTTTTTTTTCATGCTCACTTTATTGATTATGAGTGTGTCAACATTGATTTCTTATTCTAGAACTTGCATTGATGATACATGTCGAGACCACACCTTTGATTTGATGTACAGAGATGATAAAGGCACCTAGGTTTTAACCCACTTACTCCACTAAAAAGCCTACCTCCACAATTAACCCCTAGTGAACCCGTTTAATCCTAACAACCCTTTTTATTGACTCACCCACTAATATTAACCCAAAACCCTTTGTATTTGTTATCACCATTCCTTTCGACTACCCTTATGTTAGGATTTGATTTGATCAGTTGCCTGACTACGATCTTTATTTCAAGTAGTTGAAAAAAAAAAGAAAAAGAAAATTTCAAAATATATTCATTATTAGTTCTATGAGCTTATGCATGTAAATTCCAAATCTTGAAAAAGAAGCTCGTTTTATTAGTTTCCAGTTAATATAATTATTCATTATCAGTTCGTTGTTTCTAGTTAGGTAATTTGTCAAGTCAATCTCGATTCTAACCTGCTAATTCAGCCTTTATCCATACCCTTGAACCTAAGCCCCTTACAACCCTGTAAAGACCTTTTGATTTGTGTATCATCTCATATTTTAGTGGTGGAGATTTGATTTTCATGCAAGCCTATGGGATTAACTTTTCATGTTCGACTTTTGAGTGCTTAATTTTGAACCTTAAACAATTCGAGTGATTTGAGTGAATCTTTAGTAAGTATGTCAAATCTTGTCGATTTTGAATCAGAGGTAATTATTCAGGTAAAGGGAAACACCTAATGTTTTCAAGGCTATAAAGGTATGACTTTGATTGTTTGAATCTTTAGGACCCTTTGAATTAAATTATCCATGTATAAATTATCTTTGAATTATGATGAAACATTATCGATAAATATTATGAATCAGGGAAGTCCATTTTAATTGTGAGTTGAGAATTTTGCTTGAGGACAAGCAAAAGCTTAAGTGTGGGTGTAACATCCTGAATTAGTGGGCCTGTGCATTTTGTGTGTTGTAAGTTTAATTTGTTAATTTGAGGGTTAGGGGTCCAGATTGGGCTCAGGAATGGGATGAGGCCTTGATTAAATGCCTGTGTAGACACTCTAGTGCTCTAACGATAGGTATTTGTGTTTAAAAGTAGCAAAGCGGGCTTGTGGCCCAAAGTGGGTGGCGCTACAAGGAAGGCAGAGGGTGGCGTCACTAGTGCATGAGGAGGGCCCAAGTGTTGGCCGCTTGGAGCCCATGTTTTTGGGCCAATTTCGGCACTTAAAAGGGAGTAAGGGGGACTGCAACAAGGCTAAAATATAGGGGATTTTTAATGTTTTTATTATGTGGATATTGTGCTGATCAAGAAGGGAGGAGTTGGTGCTAATTAGGGCTCTTTTTGAGGAGTTAGTAGATTAAGATAAGGAAGAAAGATAGGAGATATCATTTGGTTGCAGAGTTGGCCGAAAATCAAACACAGGAGAGGGGGAGAGAATCAATTTAGTATGGCAAGGGGTGTGCTGAAAATTTGAAGGCATATCATTTGTTTCTTTTCTCATCTTCTCTCTTCCAAAAAGTCAAAAATCACCACCTCCCTCACCCCTATCTTTTTCTTTGAAATTCCCTTTTAGCCGAGTCTTTTGATCCCCATTGTTATTCTCCCATTCACTAAAAGCCGAAACTACGCTCTTGTTTGTTCTTGTAGCCAAAATCTCTGAGTCTCAGTACCATTCCATTCGATTCATTTTTCCTGAAGTGACCTCCATAGCCGAATCCTCTTTTCCGGGATTTTCTTAAAAGAGAAATTCCTGGATCTCTTCTCTTGTGGTTGCTGAACCTTCCTGCACGGGGTAGCCAAAACCTTTTGAAGAGGCAAGTGTCGATTATGTTATTCTTTCAATCTTTTCTGACTTTTGGAGACCATAGCCGAATGGCTACATGGCGGATTAATCTTGTGTTTTCTTTCATGGGCGGCATTCTGGGATTTGAAGGGGATCTAATCGCACAGGTTTCTAAATCGGTAACACTCGAATCATCCTACTTCCGAGATTCAATTGATTTAGGTAAGGAGATCGATTCAGTTAATATGTAAATTTAGGCAAGTTATAACCCCTTGACCGATTGTAGGGATGAGCCTTATCTTCGCGTTCTTCCGGTTTTTGAGCAAAGTTGTAGACAAAGGGCAGTAGATACGATTAGCGAGGGCATCGACATAGAGAGTAGTACTACATGTTATCAGGTGTGTAACTTCTCACACCATTTAGATTGTCTGTTGGCATGTGTATATAAATCTGTTTATATTCTGTTAAATGCCGAAATCCCGACATAACGGTTGAAAACCCGGGGAGGGTAGAGGCGAATCACCAGGTTAGTGATTTCTGTCATTCATAAGTGAATGTTTCTGTTGAGATGATATGTTTTAAATGTATGCCGATTTCTATGTATGCACGGGGTTGGGTGATTAATGAAAGGGGAAGTGTTCTGTTGTAGTGGCTCTGCCACGATCTGTTGTAGTGGCTCTTCCACGATCTGTTCTGGTGACTATGTCACAACTCTGATGATGAGCAGCTAACTGCAGCATGACTGCCATCGATGGTGTGTAGCGGTGTGGGTTGATTGTAGAAATCCCCAACGGTGTGATTGGTAGGTAAGGGTGGTGTGTAGCGGATGGAAACCTAGGATTGGGTTGGGCTTTGCATAAATTTCTGTCATATGGTATTCTGTTATTCTGATCTGTGGGGCTAAGGCCCAATCTGATGGTGCACGAGGGTTTCACACTGAGTCTTGTGACTCACCCTGTTGTTTAACATTTTTCAGGTAGCACTTAGTGCATCGGACCGGGCTGGAAGGGAGCGCAAGGTGGCCATGCAGGAGTTTGTTTGATTTAGAAGAAGGGCTTTGTTAAAATCATTTATTCTTAATATTTTTAGTTAACTTGGTTTATTATTTCATTGTAATAAGGCCATGGTCCATTAGCTTTATATTTTCAGTTTTTGGGCTTTACTTTCAGACACTTGATTTATCCGGTAAAATTAGAACTAAGGCATATACTAAATTTCGGTTTTAAATTCATAAAGGCATTATATAGAATTTATATCTTATATAAACTATCAAATTAATAAGTTTTCTGGTATAAATGTTTAAACTCGACAAGTGTTTTTTTCCAAAAAAAATGCGACATGTTTTACTAAATCTTCTTAGTGACATGCCAGATCCGGTCGTGGTGTTTGGGCCGGGTTTGGGGTGTTACAAATTGGTATCAGAGCCCAGTTCAAAACTCGGCTTTGGGGTTTTGGGCTCAAAACGTTTTCTAAAGATGGGTTTTGGAAACATGCATGTTTATAAATAACACAGGATGGTTTTTCGGCATGGCACCTGCGTCTCCAGCCCAAGTCCGCCAAGTAAGTTTTCTGAACTTACTGTGTGTTATATATGTATGTGGGCTTGATGGGCTTTATGGGATGTAGACTATTTAAATTAGAACTTGATGGACTCTAGGCTTAGCTTAAACAACTTCTTAAATCTCATAGGACTTAAGTCAACTAAACAAACCCGTGAACAAGTCGCTGGGTTGGGGTGTGGCAACAGGCATGCGCATGTCTAGGATTGGATCCGGAAGAGCCTGGTACTTAAGCTGTTCTAGTGACTCACCTTCTCTCCACTAGAATCCTACCTGGTGCGTAGTGACTGTTCACCCTAGCCACAAGGATTTGTTGACGGGCCAAACTTTATAATTAAAACCCGAAATGGACCAGCCACCTTATTTTTCACAAAATTGCTAAAATGCCCCTAGTTTGAAAAAAAATCACCAAAATGCCCTTGATTTGGAAATTATCAAAATTTGTAAAATTGCCAAAATACCCCTGCTTCACGAAATTACCAAAATACCCTTATTTTGAAAAATTACCAAGATACCCATGATTTGCAAATATACCCCAAATTTATGGGAATACCCTGATTTACAAAGTCAACAGAATATTTAAAAAAAAACACACAACCACAAACACCTGAACGCCACTATTATTCTTTTGAAATCAAATTCTCCAGAATACCCCTGTTTTAAAAAAAATACATATATATACCCCTATTTCGAAAATCCCCAAGATACTTTATTTTGCTAGATTACAAAGAAACCCTGTAGGATGAAATTACGGAAAAACCCCTAGGTAGTGAAATGACGAAAATATCCTTAGGTGGTGAATATGACTTCATGGATGTGATATGTATGTTGAGGTGTGAATGTATGTGGTTTCTAGAATTAGGAGGTAAACTTGAGACTGAAACTGTAGATAGGTTCGAATTCGAAAGAATCACTCTTAAAACTACTTCTCATAAGATTGTTCGTGGATAATCAGTGGGAAGAGTTAATAATTCATAAAATTTCTAATCAGATAAACGCCAATCGGAAGAATGAGTACAAGCGGTCGAGGACATCCACCGCGTGGTCGTGGTAGGGGTAGGATGACCGTGTCAGAGCCGGTAGGGTCTGGCCATGGGTCAGGAAACGAGATGTTGGATTCACCAGCTGTGGAGGGAGAATTTCGAGACCAGGTACTCGAAGATGATGCAGTATCTCAGTCGATGTTGTGGGTCCTTGAAAGAGTTGCTGGGGCAGGCACAGGTTTAGGAGCTCGGAAATCTGTGTCGGAACGACTCCGAGCCAATGGAGCAGAGATGTTTAGGGGTGTTTCTGGCGTAGCCCCTAATACAACTGAGTATTGGTTAGAGGCGAGTGAGCGTATAATGGATGACCTTGACTTTACTGTAGAGGAGAAGTTGAAGGGGGTCGTGTCTCTTCTTCGAGACGAGGCTTATCAGTGGTGGCTCACGGTAAAGGAGGGTACTGCCGCAGACCGGATTAACTGGGATTTCTTTAAGGAGTCATTTCAGGGAAACTACGTTGGGGCCAGCTATGTGTGTAACATCCCAAAATTGGGCCTAGGAGAATTGAGCCCAATGGGCCTTAGGCGTAGTAGCGTTTAAATTTTTGGAGAACAAGAGATCGGCTTAAATGCTAGTTAGACCCATTGGATAAGTTATTTTGGAAGGTTAGAGGGCTTCTATGAAGTCCCGGGATCAAATATTGGCTTTGGGGAAATTTTGGTTTTAGGTGAAAATGATTTATGGGTTGCAACCTATTTATTCAAACCGGGTTTCATATACTAAAGCTTTAAAAATGCATAAGTTTTAATAATAAAGTTTTACTCAAAAGCTTCAATGGATAAGTTTTCCAAAATTCAACAAACTACAATGTTTTATCTTAAATTAGGAAGATTTTCAACCGTCTTTCCCAGTGACATAACCAGATTCGGTCGTAGTGAATGGGCCGGGTTTGGGGATGTTACAGTTTGGTATCAGAGCCCGGTTCAAAACTCGGCTTTGAGGGTTTTGGGCCCAAAAACATTTTCAAAATGGGATTTTCAAAAAATAGGGGTTTTTATGAAATATTTTTTAGGTTATTCTGGCATGGCACCTGTATCTCCGACCCGCAGTCCACCAGGTAAGTAACTCTACTTGATGAATTAATTTATATGTGAATATTATGGGCTTTTATGGGAACGTAGATTAGTGAACTAGGATCGGTTGAACCTTAGGACTAGTCTACTCAAACACATGCATAAGACTTAAGGCTACTAAACAAACCTGTGAAGTAAGTCACCGAGTTAAGGTGTGGCAACCACTGTACGCATGTCGAAGATTGGTATTCAGTAAGAGCTTGGTATTTAAGCAGTCCTAGCGACTCACCTCCTCTTTACTTGAATCCTACCTGGTGCGTAGCTACGGTTCGCCTTAACCCAAAGGAGTTGTTCATGGGCTAAACCGATTATTAAAACCCGAAAGGGATTAGCCTTACTGTTTTAAAACCCTTAGTTTTAAAATTTTCAAACTTACCCCTTTGGTTTGTAAACCCTAAATCTGATTTTGAAAGACGTTTTCTCGATTTACCAAAATTTCCAAAATGCCCCTAGTGGCAAAATTACAAAAATGCCCTTGTATTGTAAAATTACGGTACTACCCTCAACTTCTGTTAAAATGATTTTACTTTGCAAAATACCAAAATCTCGAAATTTCAAAATGTTAAGATACTCTGGTATGGGGAAATTATAAAAAATACCCCTGTGTTGAAAATTACTAAAATGCCCCTGACTTTCAAGATTTCCGGTTTAACTCCAATTTTAATAAAATTCCCCTACTTTGCAAAAGTATACAAAAACGCTATTTTCAAGATACCCTGATTTGAAAATTTACAAAATTACCCCTGATGAACAAAATTACCAAAATGCCTTTGGTTTCAAAATTTTCATAATTCCCTCGATTTTTACTAAAATGTTCTTACATTATGAAAATATCAAAAACTTCTGTTTTACAAATATCGAGATATCTTGATTTGGGAAATTTACGAAAATGCCCTTAACATCCCCAATTACTGAAATAACCCCGATTTCTGAAATTTTTGCAACACATCTGGTTTGAAAAACAAATTTTTCCAAGATGACCCCTGAGATTTTGTAAACTTTGAAATATCTTTAATTTGAAAACTATTTTCAAATTGACCCTGAGTTATTACCGAAATACCCCTATAGGAAAATGACGAAATTACCCCTGGGTTGGGAATGCTCAAGAAAGTGACATGGATGAATGAATGTGCCTTTAGTGAAGTATGTGAATGTTTGAATTAGAACAGAGAACTTGAGATGAAACTTTGATTGCTCGAAAGAACGACTTCCAGAAACTTCTGTTCATAAAATTTGCTCGCGGATAAAACAGTGGAACAAAATTCCTAATGCATAAAACTTTTAATCAGATTAAATCGCGACGCTAGATATGAGTTCTAGGGGACGTGGTTGTCGCGGACGTGGTCAAGGTGGAATCACAGCTTTATTAAGATCAGAGTGCGCAGCAAGAGCGTAGTGTGGTAGGATGTGCGACTGTTAGTTAGTTGGAAATTTCGAGGACGAAATTTCTTTAAGGAGGGTAGATTTGTAACATCCCAAAATTGGGCCTAGGAGAATTGAGCCCAATGGGCCTTAGGCGTAGTAGCGTTTAAATTTTTGGAGAACAAGAGATCGGCTTAAATGCTAGTTAGACCCATTGGATAAGTGATTTTGGAAGGTTAGAGGGCTTCTATGAAGTCCCGGGATCAAATATTGGCTTTAGGGAAATTTTGGTTTTAGGTGAAAAAAAACCCTGGAAGTGGGCAGGTAGGCCTTAAGAATAAAATATGGAGAAAATGACACAAGTGGAGTGTGTGGTGTAGTGGCAAAGTGACGCCACATAAGAGGCAAGGGAGTGACGCCACAAGGAAGGAAGGAGGTCCAAGGTTCAAGTCTTGGCTTTTGCATTTTGGTTTCTTTTTGCTTGGACCTTAGAATTTGGCCCATAGTTTATATTTAGTTGCGCATGGTTTAAGACACAAGAGGAGCTTGTGGCCAAGTGGTTAGCGGCGTGGATTATGTTGCAAGGGAGCCTGGGTTCGAATCTCATGAGAAGCAAGGGAGTATTTATTTTGCGGATTGGACGGCAAGAGTTTCAGTTGAATTTAAACTCTACTGAGGAAGGGATCCCACATCGGAAAGACACAAAGAATGAAGGTGAAGAGCTAGCTATATAAGGAGCATTCCAGGAGGAGAGTTAACACATCTTGGAGGGCGTTTGGGCACAAGAGTGGTCGGAGCGCGGATTAGCCCAGAGTCCTATCAGGTGTGTAACTCTCTCTACTCTAGTTGTAGGGCGGCAAATGCCGAAGTGCCGGTCACACAGCATTAGTAGCCACACGAGCGTGCGAGCGCACGTGTGGGGCTTCGACGCGATAGTTGAGGCCATCAGTAGTATTCTCGTGGGTTGGGGCTGCTTGGGCCTCGATGGGCCGAAGTGGGCCCAATGGGCCCGTGGGCCCATATGAGTAAATTGCATGATTGGTTAGTATATGTTGAACTAGACTAGGTGGAAGTTATATACGTGGCTAGATTTGTGCTAGGTGGGCCACACGAGCGTGTGGGCTCGGATGGGCCGAAATCGGGTTTTAGGCCCAATCGTCCGGTACGACCGGAAATGGTAGCTGAGTCGCTAGTGGTGACATTAGGCCTTCGGAAAGGCCATTGTAGGTGTGAATTTACGAAAATACCCTTAGTAGGTAAAATTACGATTATACCCTTAGAGGTTGATTAGCATGATTATGTTGTTTAGTTCTGGCCGATTGTAGGGGAAGGCTTGATCTCGCATATCTCGGGTTGTGGTTAGTGCTCGAAAAGTGTTAAGGAATGGGGGATCTAGTGCGTTAGATCTTGATCTACGGGAGTTGATAGTCGCATTAGTAGCCAGGTGTGTACACACACACACTCTTCTAGTAATTTATGTGCTTATTATATTGTGTGCACATTTACGCACTTATCTGTTATTGTATCTATATATATGATGTGTGTGTTTGGATCCATGGAAGGTGGATTGAATATCATTATGGTATGAGGCAAAGGGTCAGGTAAGTCCCTGTTGTGATGCTTTTGGTAAGCATGCTGTATTTGCTATGAGTTGTCATGTTGATGCTTTTGGTAAGCATAGTATATCCAATATGTGTGCTATAATACTTGATTGTGGATAAACAATATGTATGTTGCTAAATAAGCATGATGTATATTTCTGTTAAAATGCATATTAGTGGTTGATGTGGGTTGTACGAGTGGAGGGGGCAGTGATATTTTGTGCTGACGAGCACCAGTGTTTTGGTAACACAACTTTGTGACTTTGGGTCACCAGAGGTTTGGCACCTCCAGAGGTTTGGCACCTCAGCGTCTCGTCCCCGTGGTTTCGCACCACAGTGGGTTGGCCCCACAAGGCGGTATTGAGGGATTGACGCCAGTGATTTGGTATCACACGATGGGTTGGCCCCATCAATTGATTTGTGACTTCGGTCACCAGTGTTTTGGTAACACACTTTGTGTCTTTGGGACACCAGTGGTTTGGCACCACATTGACGGATATCGTGTCTTCGGACACCAGAGGTTTGGCACCTCCAGTGATTTGGCATCACATCTGTGACTATACGTCACCAGTGGTTTGGCACCACCAGTGGTTTGGTACCACACGGGGTAGAGAAAGGTGTTGTGGATGGCTAGGTTGGGTGCATATTAATTGGATGCATGATGATCATGGTTATGTTTGTATATGATACTTTGCTAATCCGGGAAAAAGGGTTGCACACTGAGTCTTGGTGACTCACCTTTTTCCTTTAACCATTTCAGGTAGTGCATAAAGCTGGACCGGGATCGGAGAGGACAAGGTGGCCCATGCCGAAGATGATGTTTAATTATTTCATGCTTGATTTTGACATAAGTACTTTATTTGAATTGTTGGGTTGTAATAAAGGCCATTTTATGTTTTTGGTATTACTTTAACTATGGTTTATTTAAATTAAATTGCTATGTGAAAATGATTTTGATCCTAGCAACCTATTTATGAAGAATATGTTTAATAAAGTTTTTCTAATTCAGCTAATTTATAACTTCAAAGTTTTTCATAAGGTAATAAATGAACAAGGTTTTCACAAGTTAATTTCTTCAAGGCTTATTGAAAAGTGAAGAAGATTTTCAACCGTCTTTCCCAGTGACATAACCAGATTCGGTCGTAGTGAATGGGCCGGGTTTGGGGATGTTACAATGTGGATGCACAGAGGAAGGCATTTCTGAACTTGGTATAGGGAAGTAAGTCTGTATCTGAATACGAGGCAGAGTTTCTGCAGTTGAGCCGTTACGCTCGAGGGATTGTGGCGACTGACTATGAGTGTTGCGTACGGTTCGAGGATGGACTAAGGGATGAGCTGAGGGTATTAGTAGCACCGCAGCGGGAAAGGGACTTTGCAGTTTTGGTTGAGAAAGCTAAGATATCTGAGGAGGTTAAGCGGACTGAGAAACAGAATAAGAATAAGTATAGGAATAGGAATAAGAGGAATTTTGGGCCATCGGGATCATCTGGAAATTTTCAGAAAAGGCCTAGGTCTGATGGGCCAGCTCGTGCTCCGACGGGTTAGAATCAATCATGTCCTTCATGTGGGAAGGTACATTATGGGGAGTGCAGAAGGAGAATCGGTGGATGTTTCAGGTGTGGATCCACGGAGCATATGATTAAGGACTGTCCACAGGTGAATCAGGCACAGCCCGCGGGACGAGGTTCTGATCAGGTTAGGAGACGTGGTCAGCCAGTACCGAGGGGTCGTGGCATAGCCAGAGAAGGAAATGGATTCGGTCGGGGTCGTGGAGCACCTGGTAGGGGGCAGGTAATGTAGACGCGAGGCAGCCGGGTCTAGTTTATGCAGCTCGTCAACGGGAGGATGGTAATGCACCTGACATCATAACCGGTACGTTTCTTATTGCTGATAACCCTTTTCTTGCCTTGATTGATATTGGGTCAACCCACTCCTATGTTGCATGTTCGGTACCTGAGACCCTAAGTATAGACTCTAAAACAACTAGGAAGATGACTGTGGTTAGTCCTTTAGGACAATCTAGGGTAGTGGACAAACTATTTAGGAACGTACCTTTAGAGACTCAATGAGTGGTGTTTCCGGCAGACCTAATGGAATTACCGTTTAGGGAGTTTGACCTTATCTTAGGAATGGATTGGTTGGCTAAACATTGTGCTATGCCGGATTGTGAGACTAAGCACATGGTGTTGAGTACCCCGGAACGCGGGGAGGTGGTTGTGCTAGGGCAAAGAAGGGATTATTTGTCCAGCGTAGTATCGGCATTGAAGGCTGTTAAGATGATTCAGAAAGGATGTAATGCATTTCTAGCTTTTATCGGTGCTTTGGACGCTAAGGAGGTGATTGTCGATGGGGTAAGAACAGTAAAGGATTTTGCGGATATTTTCCCTGAGGAGCTGCCAGGATTACCTCCGGATCGCGAAGTGGAATTTGGAATAGAGCTACTTCCAGGTACGGCTCCGGTGTCCATTGCTCCTTACCGAATGGCGCCGAAGGAGCTGGTGGAGCTCAAAGCTCAGATCCAAGAACTGTTGGATCAAGGTTTTATCTGACTGAGTGTGTCTCCGTGGGGAGCGCCGGTCCTATTTGTGAAGAAGAAGGATGGATCCATGCGTATGTGAATGGACTACCGTCAACTGAATAAGTTAACGATTAAGAACAAGTACCCACTACCAAGAATCGACGACCTATTCGATCAGCTCAAATGAGCTTCGATTTTCTCTAAGATAAATTTAAGGTCGGGTTATCATTAGTTAAAGGTAAAGGAAGGGGACATTCATAAGACGGTGTTTCGAACTCGCTATGGTCATTATGAGTTTTTGGTGATGCCGTTCGGGTTAACGAATGTGCCAGCGGCATTCATGGATATGATGAATCGAGTGTTCCAACCATATCTTGATCAGTTTGTAGTAGTGTTTATTGACGACATTCTGGTTTATTCCAAGTCTGAGGAGGAGCATGATGCACATCTCCGTGTGGTGTTGCAAATTCTGAGGGAGAAGTAGTTGTACGCAAAGTTCAGTAAGTGCGAGTTCTTGCTAAGGGAAGTAACTTTCTTAGGACATGTGGTTTCTGCAGAGGGAATTAGGGCTAACCCTCAGAAGATAGAAGCTGTATTGGATTGGAAACCGCCGAAGTCTGTGGCAGAGATTCCAAGTTTCTTGGGATTGGCGGGGTACTACAGGAGGTTTGTTGAGGGGTTCTCATTAATTGCGGCACCTTTAACTAAGTTGTTGAGGAAGGGAGTACTGTTTGTTTGGACTGACAAATAGCAGGAGAGCTTTGAGAAGCTGAAGAAAATTTTGACAGAAGCACCGGTGTTAATTCAGCCAGAGGCGGGAAAAGAGCTTACCGTCTACTGTGATGCGTCACACACAGGTTTAGGGTCTGTGTTGATGCAAGATTGAAAGGTGGTTGCGTATGCGTCCTGACAGTTAAGACCGCATGAGTTGAACTACCCTACGCATGATCTAGAATTGGCGGCGGTAGTGTTCGCTCTGAAGATCTGGAGACACTACCTGTATGGGGAGAAGTCGGTTATTTACACTGACCATAAGAGCCTGGAGTATCTCCTTACCCAGAAGAAGTTAAATCTAAGACAACGTAGGTGGATTGAGCTCTTGAAGGACTATGATTGCTCGATCGAATATCATCCGGGTAAGGCTAATGTGGTGGCAGATGCGCTGAGTAAAAAGGCGATAGCAGATTTGAGGGCGATGTACGCTCGTCTCAGCCTGTATGAAGATGGCAGTTTGGTAGCTGAACTCCAAGTAAGACCAGTGTGGACAAGTCAGATCAAAGAGAAGCAGCTTCTAGACGATGTCTTAAGTGCTCGACTCCGGCAAGTGCAAAGTGGTGAAGGAGAGGACTATAGTTTAAATGGTGATGGGGTTCTGTGTTTCCGTAAGAGAATTTGCATGCCAAAGGATGTTGAGTTAAGGCAGATGATTCTGCGGGAGGCGCATAGTAGCCCATACGCTATACATCCTAGAGGAGTTAAGATGTATCGGGATTTGTGAGAGCAATTCTGGTGGCCAGGTCTGAAGCGAGAGGTAACGAAATTCGTAGGTAAATGTTTGACATGTCAGCAGGTGAAAGCGGAACACCAGTTGCCTTCAGGGTTGTTGCAGCCGGTAAAGATTCCGCAGTGGAAATGGGAAAGATTCACGATGGATTTTGTTAGTGGGTTACCTCTTACGCTCGCTAAGAAGGATTCGATTTGGGTGATTGTTGATCGACTGACGAAGTCTGCTCACTTCATACTGGTTGGTGTTGATTATTCTCTGCAAAGGTTGGCTAAGCTGTACGTGGCTGAGGTTGTGAGACTGCATGGTGTACCTGTGTCGATCATATCAAATAGAGACCCTAGATTCACGTCACGATTCTGGAAGGCTCTACATCAGGCAATGGGAACAAGATTAGAATTTAGTACCGCTTTTCATCCGCAGACTGATGGTCAATCTGATAGGGTAATCCAGATCCTGGAGGATAAGTTAAGAGGTTGCATCATTGATTTCAGGGGTAGTTGGGAGGCGTATTTACCTCTGGCAGAATTCGCGTACAATAACAACTATCAATCTAGTATTCAGATGGCGCCTTATGAAGCATTATATGGACGGAGATGTCGTACTCCTACTTGTTGGACAGAGTTGGGTGAGCGTCAGGTGTTGGGTCCAGAACTAGTTTCGGGGACGGAAGAAAAAGTTAGGTTAATTAGGGCTCGGTTGAAGGAAGCGTCTGATCGGCAGAAATCTTCTGCGGATCTAAAACGGAAGGAGTTGGAATTTGCGGTGGGTGATCAAGTTTTTCTGAAAGTCTCACCGTGGAAAAGGGTGATGAGGTTTGGTCGGAAGGGCAAACTAAGTCCTAGGTTTATTGGACCTTATCGGGTGCTAGAACGTGTGGGACCAGTGGCGTATCGATTGGAGTTGCCTTCAGAGTTGGAGCAAATACATGACGTGTTTCATGTCTCAATGCTAAGACATTATCGTTCTGATCCATCGCACATTGTGCCAGTGGAAGAGATTGAAGTAAGGCCAGACTTGTCCTTTGAGGAGGAGCCAGTGTAAATCTTGGATCGGGACGTAAAGGTGTTGAGAAGGAAGTCTGTCCCTTTGGTCAAGGTTTTGTGGCAAAACCACAGCGTAGAGGAAGCGACATGGGAGCCAGAGGATGTTTTGCGGTAGCAGTATCCCCATCTCTTCTGATCAGGTAAATTTCGAGGCTGAAATTTATTTTAAGGGCGGTAGAACTGTAACATCCTGAATTAGTGGGCCTGTGCATTTTGTGTGTTATAAGTTTAATTTGTTAATTTGAGGGTTAAGGGTCCAGATTGGGCTCAGGAATGGGATGAGGCCTTGATTAAATGCCTGTGTAGACACTCTAGTGCTCTAACGGTAGGTATCTGTGTTTAAAAGTAACAAAGTGGGCTTGTGGCCCAAAATGGGTGGCGCTACAAGGAAGGCAGAGGGTGGCGTCACTAGTGCATGAGGAGGGCCCAAGTGTTGGCCGCTTGGAGCCCATGTTTTTGGGCCAATTTCGGCACTTAAAAGGGAGCAAGGGGGGACGGCAACAAGGCTCAAATATAGGGGATTTTTAATGTTTTTATTATGTGGATATTGTGCTGATAAAGGAGGGAGGAGTTGGTGCTAATTAGGGCTCTTTTTGAGGAGTTAGTAGATTAAGATAAGGAAGAAAGATAGGAGCTATCATTTGGTTGCAGAGTTGGTCGAAAATCAAACATAGGAGAGGGGGAGAGAATCTGTTTAGTATGGCAAGAGGTGTGCCAAAAATTTGAAGGCATCTTATTTGTTTCTTTTCTCATCTTTTCTCTTCCAAAAAGCCGAAAATCACCACCTCCCTCACCCTTTCTTTTTCTTTGAAATTCCCTTTTAGCCAAATCTTTTGATCCCCATTGTTATTCTCCCATTCACTAAAACCCGAAACTACGCTCTTGTTTGTTCTTGTAGCCGAAATCTCTAAGTCTCAGTACCATTCCATTCGGTTCCTTTTTCCCGAAGTGACCTCCATAGCCGAATCCTTTTTTTCGGGATTTTCTTAAAAGCTGAAATTCCTGGATCTCTTCTCTTGTGGTTGCCGAGTCTTCCTGCACGGGGTAGCTGAAACCTTTTGAAGAGGTAAGTGTCGATTATGTTATTCTTTCAATCTTTTCCGGCTTTTGGAGACCATAGCCGAATGGCTACATGGTGGATTGATCTTGTGTTTTCTTTCATGGGCGACATTCCGGGATTTGAAGGGGATCTAATCGCATAGGTTTCTAAATCGGTAGCACTCGAATCATCCTACTTCCGAGATTCAATTGATTTAGGTAAGGAGATCGATTCAGTTATTATGTAAATTTAGGCAAGTTATAACCCCTTGACCGATTGTAGGGGGAGCCTGATCTTCGCGTTCTTCCGGTTTTTGAGCAAAGTTGTAAACAAAGGGCAGTAGATCCGATTAGTGAGGGTATCGACATAGAGAGTAGTACTACGTGTTATCAGGTGTGTAACTTCTCACACCATTTAGATTGTCTGTTGGCATGTGTATATAAATTTGTTTTTATTCTGTTAAATGCCAAAATCCTGGCATAACGGTTGAAAACCCGAGGGTAAAGGCGAATCACCAGGTTAGTGATTTCTATCATTCATAAGTGAATGTTTCTGTTGAGATGATATGTTTTATATGTATGCCGATTTCTATGTATGCACGGGGTTGGGTGATTAATGAAAGGGGAAGTGTTCTGTTGTAGTGGCTCTGCCACGATCTGTTCTGGTGACTATGTCACAACTCTGACGATGAGCAGCTAACTACAGCATGACTGCCATCGATGGTGTGTAGCGGTGTGGGTTGATTGTAGAAATCCCCAATGGTGTGATTGGCAGGTAAGGGTGGTGTGTAGCGGATGGAAACCTAGGATTGGGTTGGGCTTTGCATAAATTTCTGTCATATGGTATTCTGTTATTCTGATATGTAGGGCTAAGGCCCAATCTGATGGTGTACGAGGGTTGCACACTGAGTCTCGTGACTCACCCCGTTGTTTAACATTTTTCAGGTAGCACTTAGTACATCGGACCGGGCTGGAAGGGAGCACAAGGTGGCCATGCAGGAGTTTGTTTGATTTAGAAGAAGGGCTTTGTTAAAATCACTTATTCTTAATATTTTTAGTTAACTCAATTTATTATTTCATTGTAATAAGGCCATGGGCCATTAGCTTTATATTTTCGGTTTTTGGGCTTTACTTTCAGACACTTGATTTATCCGGTAAAATTGGAACTAAGGTATGTACTAAATTTCGGTTTTAAATTCATAAAGGCATTATATAGAATTTATATCTTATATAAACTATCAAATTAATAAGTTTTCCGGTATAAATGTTTAAACTCGACAAGTGTTTTTCCAAAAAAAAATGCGACATGTTTTACTAAATCTTCTTAGTGACATGCCAGATCCGGTCGTGGTGTTTGGGCCGGGTTTGGGGTGTTACAGTGGGGGTATTTGATAAACTGTAAAAGTAACATATTTAACCCCACATTTAGCATGCTTTTGGATGATTTATCCTTTGATTTATGTAAAAAGGTGCTCTTAATCCTTTTCTTTTCATGTTTTATACTTAGGAAAGCACTCGAAGATGAAAAGAACGAGAAACGGGCTAAAAACGAACCAAATTGGGCCAAAATAGAAATTGACACGGCCTGGGCCCATGACCACACGGCCGTGCCTCATTAAAAGTCCGAACACGGCCTAAAGACGACTCACACGGGCGTGTGCTATGGCCGTTTCCCTGTCTTGGAAAAGAGCAATTTCACTCGGAAAAGGATACTTAGGGGCAAAGAAACCAATCTCAAAAGCCTATATAAACACCCTAAGTATAACCTCGAAGGGGGCGGTTAGCTAGGCTAAGGAGCCGAGCCAGAAAGGTCAAATTTGTGGAGAATCACTCGAAGATAGCTAGTTGATCCATCTCAAGAAGCCGGAATTATACTCAAGACGGAGGATCTCTCCTTCAATTCCTTCAGGGGGTTTTAGGGATTTCTTATGTTTTGTTTTATCTTTTCTTTTGAGATGTTTTCTTTTATTGTTATGAACTAAACCCTCAGATACCTGAGGGGATGAAACCTAAGATGAATCTTGTTATCATTTGCTGAACTATATGATAAATATTTGACTTGTTCTTAATTATGTGTTCTTAATTCTTGTGTTGATATTTTCGGGATATTAATTCAACTATGATGTGCTTAGGTGGAGGAGCAAAAGTCTCTGCCTAAAAGTAGATCTAGCATAATTAAGCGGAGTTGATTGCACGCCTAGAGAAAGGGTGACGAGATTTTGCTGGATTAGGGTGAAACCTAATATGGGAGTCCATAGGGGTTTTAATTAGAAAGAGATTTCAATTAATCAACCTAGGGTTAGACATTATTCACTTCGAGAGAGGGTTTAATATACATTAGGGAATCTTACGGATCAAGTCAAATGAATAAATCATCTGGTTCAAAGTTAGATAACAAGTGAAGTCTAGGTGGATTCTTCCTTAGGTGTCGTCTTAATCAATTGGTTTTTCCTCAAGTTATTTTCCCAAACTCTTTCTCTTTGTCTTTGCATCTTTAGTTTAGTGTTTAATTAATATAGATTAGATAAACAATCCCTTAATTCTTAGGCTAAATAATAGAAAGAAAGTTAGTATTAGTACTTTTGGTTCCTTTGGGTTCGACATTCCGGTCTTACCTAAACTATACTACTGTTCGATAGGTGCACTTGCCTCAAAAATCATTGTCAGAGTTAGTTTCTAGGTTCGATAATTCTTTTTATAAATTTTAAGACTTGACAGACACGATCACATATGATGATGCCTTTTATGAATGTGGAAACTTACATGATTTGAGTTGATAAATATGCGATGTTTATGTATGATAGATATAGCATGTGAATGATGTGTGGATGTCTTGGTTGTGGATGTTTGGTTGCCTGAGTATGTTATGTTTTGTGCCTATAAATGGGTGTAAGTGTATGTGTGAATATGGGTGGAAAATGGCTTGGTAAATAGCCTTTATTTTGTCCACACGGACGTGTGTCTGGACCGTGTGCGACACACGGCTTGCCCCATGGGCATGTGTATTGGTCGTGTGTCCCCTACACCTTAATTTTGAGAAACAGAATGTCCAGAATTGAGCACATGAGCAGAGACACGGGCGTGTGTCTTGGCCATGTGTGCTACATGGCCTTGAACAGGAGAATGTGCCCCGGTCGTGTGAAGTCTGCACCTATTTTATGAAAAATTATGAAAATTAAATTGACCACACGGCCTAGCACACCTGCGTGTGGCACGGCCATATGGCACAAGTTAGAGAGCACCCTATATTGAATACGGCCTGTAGCACGAGCGTGTCTCAGGGCCACACAAGTGTGTAAAATTTTCTAAAGTTCTCGGTTTAATCCCGAACCACTTCCAAAGCATGTTTTGGGCCTCGTAGGCTTGTATAAGGGACTTTATGATTGAATATGAATGGTTTTAAGTTGGACGTAAATTTATGACTTGGAATTTTGTGAATGCTTGTGTTATAAGTCTAGTAATGCCTCGAACCCTGTTCCGGCGTACGAGTAAGGGGTGTTACAATATCATAGCCTTATCATAGATTTATCCATTAGAGGATCTTCAAAACTTACCAAGAACTTACCTCAAAGGTGAATAACCACATACTACCACATAGATATCATCGAATACGCCAATAAGATGATATAGAACTTGCCTTAAAGGCTTTGCAGATCACACCACACAGTCAAACATATAGATTCTCATGTTTACTATCCCGACAAACTTTCACAGAAGGTGTCATGGGTTTCTCCCTCATAAACTTATACATAAGTTCATGTCATGAGTTCCAAATTTGATCTACACATTATTGAAGGCATCACCATGAACATTCATATAGTCATATATTTCTATGGGTCTCAACCACATGGACTTACACATTCTTATGTCGTAACCTGCCAATCCAACTTTCATCTTACTAGAGGCTACACCATGAATGCTTTCATATCATACATTGCCATGGGTTTCAACCAGATGGTCATACACTTATTTTCGTATCGTGATCTATCTGTCTAGCTAGCAATATACTTACCCTACCAGAGGCATCACAAGGGACATTTTACCCACAATTTGCTTACCTAGATTTGTTCACACATAGTTGATCGATTCGTACTTTTCCTATATTAAACTTTACTTGCATACTTACCAATGAACAATCTATTCAAACAGAACTTCGTACATATCATCATTACTATTCTTCATACACTTATCAATTATTAAAGATATCATCATCATTTTATATATACTTCTAGTTGAATTGTTCATATGCAAGAGTCAAGATAGAGACTCACTTGACCTGTAGCTCAAAGTTCAAGGCTTAGACATCCATCTCGACCCAACAACAACAACTGTTTAAAGAACATAGACCCACCATTAAAACCCATTTACATATAATCTACTAACATCAAAATCATAAATAACCCCCATGCAAAGCCTTGTATTCATAATTTACTGCTCATAAACTTTTTAACAGTCTTATTCTTTCAAAAGCTTAACATGCAGAGTTATCAAACTTTCCAGGAGGTGGAACATCTATTGATTAACTCAGGAACCTAAACTTTCAGCTTAATGAGGAAGAGATACTATTTAAACTTAAACAAGTGTCACTTAATTCAAAATTTTTCCTTCTTAATAACTTATAGATTTCGAGATAAACATAAATGAGAGTCCTGCATAATGGTTATTAGACCAGTTAATCCAGTTTGTTCCTAACCAGGACACTTTACAACCTAACTAGCACAGTACTCAGACAAACAAGGCATACTATACATTTGGCAGCAACTCATACCATAATTACTTTTTTTCTTAGCAAAACCTTTTACTTTAAATAACAGAATAACCTGAAATAAAATCTTCACTAACTTATACAAAGATTACTATACGCCCACTTTGCCAAAAGAAGCAAATGGGCGGATTCAACTTCGCCAAATAGACAATTTCACTACAACACGCCTAAATCTCAGATCCACCAGACTTAGGGCGTGACAATACGAGCCTATGAAAGCTCTTTTATTAACTCGGTGTCGAATTGGATAAAATTGTAAAGGATACAAAATTTCAAATTGACGTCATGACTTCGAGGATTTCCTCGTCGCGACGTAACTTTCTAACTAGGGTTCATTGTGACCTGGAGGCTATGTTGTTGCAATTTAAGCCCTGAATTGATTCTCATCGCAATGTTAGGGGTACGTCGTCGCAACGTGCTCTCTGGAATTCAAGAACTTGATTTGGTACCTAACCAAAACTTCACCAACAACATATACATTAATCTTAGGACTTCAATTTCAACCATTGACTATTAAAATGAGCCCAAAATACAAAGTTCAAACATTAATACTCATCAATTCAAAAAATTAACACATATGCATTTACAACTTAACCATTTGCATTAAATAAAATATCCCTAGGTACATGCCATAAGACTAAAATGAAATACACTTTACAAACTTTGTTGAGTCAGAAACGGTAGTCTAGATGCTGACTTCAAGTTTCGGGGCTTCAAGGAATACTTGGACCTATGCACGGAGGAAACAAACCATATACTAAGCAATAAGGCTCAGTGGTACCTTTATGATTCAAGAGATTATTAATTAGTATAAAAGCATGGCAATAAATATATGAACTCAAATTGTAACTTGTATAAGTTCATATATATATATATATACATGAAAGTGTGCAAATCCCATTAGGTAAGCTATTTTGCTTAGGATTTCAACTTTTTCATCAAAGTTATACTTTTGCTACTCACCTATCAATTCCATACATAACAAATGCATTAATTTAATCAACTTGTCATGATTTATTCCATTACTTACATTAAACTTACCAATCCATCTATTTCTGAAGTCTACTGACTCATTCGTATTCGTTTTAGCGACTAAGGCTCAATTCCATTTACTTTGCATAATAAGATGCATACTTCTCATTTAGAATTCATATATAAACATATTCAAAATCTCAAGCATCATATTAATTCATTTTGATATAAGTTACCAAACTTATTATTAATGACCCCTATTAACCTAACTCAAATTTCAAGATGGATACACGGAATAGATAACTTGTGTCTCAATCTGGTACTGTAGTACGTCATCGGATATATCGAAGGAAAGTTACTGGCAAACATAGTGTATCATTGGACGAACCGAAGCAATTATACTAGCATGCATAATGCACAATTGGATAAACTGAAGCAATCATGCTTCTACGTAACTGCATCATCAGATGTACCGAAGTAATTATATTGGCACATAAGTCCATCATTGGAGAAATCGATGCAAATATATTGGCATGTAAGTGCATCATCAGCAAAACTGAAGTATAACCTATACAGTTAATATATTAACCAATTTTCAATTTCATCATATAGTTCAATTCACATCCTATCATTCTCAATTTAACATCATTTCATCATATAATGTAACATAATTCAACTCAATTTCATACCAATTTCCTATATCAGTTAAGTCATACAACTTTCTATTCTATTCAATTTAGCCCCTGTCTCGATATTCAATTTCAACAATAGCATTTCAACTTACTAACATTAACAACTCACCTCAACATTATATAATGCAAAATGTCATGAATATGCAGTAATTAGATTGATCTCAGGTCATAGAGATGCAAACCAACAGCTCGCGTCGCTTATCGTCGGCTTTCGCCTTTCCTTACCTTCTCACGTTCATGTGACATCTTTAGCTAGGAATAATAATTCAATAATAACGCAGTATCAAATTCCATATAAAATCACATTGAAATTCAAAGTCATACATATTTTTTAATTTATTCAATTTAGCCCCTGAACCTGTGACAAACATAACTTTCAATTTAAAGCTTCGAATTGAAATCCGATTTCACATATCTTCATTAGGGACCTCTTACTTGCTATTCCTACCAACATTTCACAATAGTTTTTCATTTCATTCAATTTGGTCTTTAATGTACGAAACTAACAACTAAGCTTTACAATTTAGTCTTTTTCTTAATCTAAGCTTAATTTCTCACAAATCCATACCAATTTCATCAAATTTTCAAAAATGGAAACTTTCCAAACTTTAACAGTTTTACAAATTAGTACCTGGTCTAGCTAAATTAAGCTTCCATGATTCAATTTTCATAAAAATCAAAGAAAAATGGCTGGGGATTTACTTGTAATTGCAAGAAAAAAAAAGATTGAAAACCTAAGATGGCGCCTGCATTGGATGTTTTATTTATTTTGTTCGGTTGGAGAAAATGATATATCATCTCTCTATCCACCAATTTTTCTTTTATACTTAGATTATGGTTTAGTTAACTTAATTTAATCATATTTTATCTTAATTAATCACAATTTCTTTAATTAATTAACATCATTATCGTCCATTATTTCTTACTTAAACATGGTTTAATTGTTGTTTTAAACCTTTAGGTAATTGCAATTTAAGTTACCAAGCCTATTCTAATTAAAGATCTATATCGATTAAAATTTTACTATTTAGTTCCTAAGCCTTAATTACTCACAATTTCAGCTAAATCGCATAACCTAATTTCAATTCATCAATATACTAACTCTGTAAATATCCTTATATAATATTTACAAACTTGGTTTACAAAAATGAGGTCTTGAAACCTCATTACGAGTCGTGACATATAATATCTTTTTTTTTTATCTTTTGTTTCATTTGATCAACCGGAAGGCCAATGGATTTAATTTTAGATCCAAGTAGGATAGGAACAAATTTTGCTAAGACAAATTTCCACCACCACTAACAATATCAGTTTTGGTTTTTTTTTTTCATGATCGTGAGAAGAGACTCTTGCTTTCAGCTTCAACAACTTACTCATGGCAATCAAATATGCCATGGAGAGAGAAAGTCCTTACCAAGTCCTCGCTTGCCTAGTGATTGAACCATCACAACTGGAACAACGGAAATGTGCAAGTGTACACAATCACAACAAGTAATAAAGTTACAAGTAAATGTCGAGTTATCGTACCCACAGGGAGTGTGAAAAGATTTATTTATAAATGCAATTTTAAAAACACTTTGGTGAAGAAAAATATTTTGATTTGAAGAAGTGATTAAAAACTAGGATTTTAACAAAGTAAATTAAATAAAAATAAAATAAAAGTTTCAATGCACGATTTCAGAAGATAATTTTAATCAAGATGACATAAGTGTGTTAGATTAATTAAATTTCTTAACTTAGAATTATAAAAATCATGTTCATGTTGTTACGAATAAGTTCACGGCAACTCGGTAATTTGCTAACATACTTACCTACCAAAATCCATTTATCTCTTGACTATATCTCTACGTCAATTCAACCGATTAAACAAAATTTAATAAGCAAATGTGTTAATGCACATACATACTTAAGAAATTAAAATAATCTCTTGTACATATCTCTATGCCAATTCAAACAATTAATTCAATCTCATAAGCACATAAAAGATTACGTGAGGTAACAATGTATTTCTAACTTGAAACAGTTTAATCACAATAATCTTGCAAGTTATGCAAGGCTAATGTATCATTAGATACCGTTGCTAATTTAACCCTCGGCTACCTTAGATGATTAAACATGCACTGATTAAGTATTATGTCAATTAATTACAATTTCAATCTGTTTAAATAATTAATTCATTAGTTACCTTACAATTGTAATGCGAGAATAACTTAGTCATGGTTTTACTTAATCAAACATCTTACCGATGCTTATAACTACATCAACACAATTTTAATAACTCAAGTAGATGAAATGCAATCAAGCTAACACGAATTAAATTCAAGCCATATTAATTGAGTTAAACAATTCAACATCAAAAAATATTCATAGGCATGTTCATCATAACAACAACAAAATTAAAAGGATCGGGAACAAGAATCAAATCTGATGTTTTCTCCGTGGCTTGACTAGTTTGCTCCATTCCTCCTTCTATGCTTGTTCTTGTCGAACTGAGGTTTCTATGAACACTTGAATGCTGCTCCAAATGATGGTTGATTGACTCTTTTTCAAGAGGTGAAATCGGCAAACGAATAGGGGAAGAAAATGAAGAACAATGGAAGGGAATGAAGAGAGAAAAATGAGAGAGAGGTGAAGAGATGAGAATGGCTGAGATGTATTTGAAGTGAGCAGACAAGGGGGTATTTATAGGTTGAGAAGGCTGCTAAAAATAGCCAAAATGAGCAGCCAAAGACTCCCCCCACGGCTGGCCACACATGTGGCATGTTTGAAGATTTCAAACATGCTATTTTAAGGCAGTGGCAAATCTAGAAAGGCATAAATAGTGGTGGGGCTTGAATGCAATTTGAAGGAGTCTTCAAGGGCCATTTTGCAAGCCAAATAATCAGCCAAACAAGCTATTTGGGTCAGCATGTGGGGCAGCTTGGATCGGTTTTCTCGGTTTAGCTCAACTGGGCCCCTTTTCATAATTAATTAACAATAATTTATTTTACCCAAATTAAATTGGATTAAAATTAAAATTAATTATATTATGAATTAATACACATAATTTGGACCATCTTAGGCTGAAAAATTAATTCGCCTTGATCCTTCAAAATTGCTTCTCGATTTTGCGCTTCTAGTAGTGTCTATCGAGCCTTTTTTCGCCCTTTAAGCGAATCTGTTGAAAATAATCAAAATTTTGATATAAAATTAATTAAAATTCAACATGTATATAATTTGTGTGCAGTTTAATTATTTTATAAATATTATTTATTTTTCGACACGAATTTTACCGAAACTGCATGAATTTGAGTTAAAAGGAAAATGAAAAAGTGTGTATATTTTCATGTTTCCACACCCCAAAACTTAATTCATTGCTCGTCCCGAGTAATGCACAAATTTTAAAAGAATTTCTCGGAAACACCTTTGAAAAATTTCTTTAAAACAACATTCTTCCCAAAATTATGATTTTAGTATACTTATGCTCAAAAACAAGAAATTTGATAATTATGCTACTTAAGTATACATATCATTCAAATTAATCTCAACAACTATTATGATAGCAAAAATAGACTAAATACTTTCTTAATTAAAACATGTAAATCCCTACCAATTTGATTTTATTCCCTTATTTAAGATTAAGCTGCAATCCTTAAGTTTAATTTATGCCTTCATATGTTGAACATAGCAATTTCTCTTCACTAATGTAGGTAGCACAGAAACTTGAATCAATAGGTCTTTTAAATAGGTTGCAATGTGGCGAGGCTAGGGGTAGGTAAAAGATAGATGAATTAAGGCTAAAAACTCTAGACTCAGCTTGAATCGAACCTTCAAAATAATTACCTTCAATACACCAACTTATTTCGCTTCCACATGCTCTTTTATACATTTATTTTTTCAAGTACATATGCTCTCTTTTTTTTCTTTTTTTTTAATTGCACGAGCGTTTTGCTGTAAGTATTACAATTTTTTGAGCATTTGATACTTCTTTTCAACTTCTCTAAACTTGTTTCAAAGAATATTCTGAATAGAACTGAGTCTAGCATACTTATTCTGAATACATTTATGTCATATTTCAGTTAACATAACAATTATTGAAATAATTGACCTTTGTTCGTACTGAAGTTTAGCATACTTAACAAAACTTCAAATTTTTGAAAAAAATATAACCTAATCATAACTGAAAGAAAAAATTATTCTGAGAGGAAATAATTTCAACTTTTCGGTCCCCCTACTGAAGATGAACAATGTCCTCATTGTTAAAAGTGAATAGATACTATACATCAAGTAGGATTCTAGAAAAGAGGAGGTGAGTCAATGTGACTGTTTAAGTATCAAGCTCTCTTTAGATCCAATCCTAAACATGTATATACCTATTGCCACACTTTGTACTTTGCAACTTGTTCAGTTTTATTTATGATTTCCACATCTTGTTTTATTATGCAAAAAATAAAAATTCCTAATAAAACCTAATCCTAATAAATAACATAAGAACGAAAATAAAATAAAGTCAAGATCCTCCCTTTTTATTTATTTGTAGATCCCTCCAAATTCAACTCATCTTTTGATCCATCGTCTTTGTTTTTGCATGAATCGCTTCACTCCCTCTTCGATACTGGACTGCATGGTTCAAATATGAAATTTGGAAACTCAAGCACAAAAATAAACGGGTCATTGTATATTTTCGTAAGACCGCTTCTCATTGAGTCATCTCGTATTTTTGAATATCTCCAGTAAGCTTGTTGCTACCACTGCATATGTTGCATAATGTCCATCAATTTTGACAGCTCATCTCGAAGATCTGGGTGAGGCGATTGAGTCCTGAACATTGCAGTTACGACGTCAAGTTCGGTTACTAGTTCCATTGGTTCTGCCTTATCAGGGATTTCAACTGACTGCATTGGTTTGATCTTTGTGGGATCTTCTTCTTCTTCTTCTTCTTCTTCTTTAGGATCCTCACTCTCTTCAACTCGTTGCTGTAGAATAGAGTCTCCAACTATTTGGTAGAGGTCCCAATCTGTGATTGTGCCTTGGCTATAACTTGTTTTCTTTACGTTTACAAGAATTTTAGCTTTCGAGCACAAAATTGTTATCATAAAGGGAAAGTAAGCTGGGCCAGAACGTCTAGCGGCACAATTCTGCATTTCTCTCAAGATAATTTTCCCCACATCAACGGGCTTTATAGTTAAAATCGAGTATAATAAGACCATTCGCTCTAATGAAATTGTAGTCCCATGTGAAATAGGCATAAGGCTGAATCGAATGAAATAGAACCATACCTTCGCTAGTGGTGTCAAATATTCTCTGCGAAAAGTGTGAATTCCTTGCTTTGACACAGTCTACTTAGAACCTGGAACTGTAAGTTCCTCGAGAATTTCTTGCAGATTTTCAGACTCAATATTACTCATCAAGGAAGAATATTCGTCGTCTTCAAAATCAGGTAATTCAAAGAATTCATTAATAGCGTTTAAGGTTATTGGTACCTTGATTCCGCAAACAGAAACTTTCGTCAATTCGCTTGAGGTCAAATTCACATAAAATTCACGAACTAACTCTTCATCTGTACTAGGTCTTTTCTCACAAAATAACTCCCAATTGAGAGCTTTAGCAATTTGTCAAATTCGCTCCATGAAATCAATATAGTTGCTTCCTTTCAGCGTAAAGCTTTTTTCTGGGTGCATCTGTTGATTCTTAAAAATGCTTTCCTATCTCGCTTTGGCTTCTTCGTAGTGGAATTTATTTTGTGATTCATCAATTTGGGTAGCGGCACGAGCTCTCTTGTGAGGCATGATTAACCTGAAGATAAGATGGAAACAAATATTTTCTCAAAAATTTAATTAGTATAAAATATTAATAATTCAATAAATTGGAAAATTAAATAATTAAAAAATAAAAATTTTAGGAGAGAAATTTGTCTTACTACCTTTTTATAAAAATTAAGTACTCAAAGCAAATAGATATAAAGCAAAAGGGGTTGGTTCAGGGATGGTTGTAGGGTGACTGCGAGTAGCAATGCGCGGTGTGAGCAGATGCGCGGGCAGTAGGCGGCACTGTTAGGTGGATCCTTGCGCAAGCAGTAAGGCATACGTGTGCCACGCGGATGTGGGCAGCAAGCAGATGTGTCGAGCAGGCCTGACGAGCCACTAAAGATGGACGTCCGGTAGGTGCGGCAACAAGGAGCAGGCTTCTGGCGCGCACGATGTGCGTGGGGGCTGCTGGCCGAATGGGGCTGCTACTAGGCGTAAGGGTGACGTGCGGAGCTGGGCAGTGTTGTAGCTAGAGAGTTCCGAACTAGGTGATTTGGTACTTGGTGGGTTTTAGATGCTAGGATTGATGGAGGGATGAGTGGAAAAAATGGAAAAGGTGGGTGAAATTTATAGTGAAAGGAGTAAGAGTTTAATTAGAATTCTTAGAACAAATTAATAATTAAGATATTCCAAGTTCTAATTCTACATAGAGTTAACAACAATTAATAGTTAATATAATGCATATTAAATTATTATTTTCTATTAATTTATTAAAAATAAATACTTATTAAATAAAATATGATCAAATTTAAACTAATCTTAATTCTAGGCAAAATTGATAATAGTTAATATATATTATAATAGATATAATTATATATTAATGATTATTATCTTATTTATTAAATTAAATTAAAAATATTTATTCTAGATCCTTTTGAAAATATTTACAAAAAGAGACATCTAATTTTTAGTATTTACAAAAAAAGCAACCAAATTTTGAAAATAGTTCAATTAAGTACCTAGACTTAAAGAAAATTTGAAATTGAGTTGCAATTTAAAACTTGGATCAAAATTGACCCTTTTATTTGAAAACTTAAAAATTTATTTTGCCATTTGGGGAATAATTTCTCGGAAGATTATGTTAAAATTAATTCCTAGGAAAGATTGGAGGGGTCTCAAGCGATCCCGCTTAAGTTCCAATCTCCTAGACAAAATTTATTTAACCATGCTAATCCTGAAAATATACCCTAAATCATTTACTAAAAAATTAAAAACGAGAAAAATTAAATATATGATAAAATGAACAAGATTTGATCCCATTCAATTTTATCTCCCCAGTAATATTTTAAGCATTGAGCATTGACTCAAAAATTACCTCCCTTACTTTGAAGTTCGACAACTCCATATGGATAAACTTGGTGAATCGTAAATGGACCGGACCAATGTGAAAAACCCTTAATCAAGAATTGAATAACAAGACTTGCTAACCTGCTTCAAATTCTCGAACCTGAATATGTTTGTCATGCCATCTCTTAAGTATTTACTTGAGTAATTTGGCATTCTCATATGAAAATGTTCGGAACTCTTCTAACTCAATGAGTTGGAGCATCCGTTTCTCTTTAGCAAGCTTAAGATACAAGTTGAGTTGTTGGAGAGCCCAGTAAGCTTTGTGTTCTAACTCCAAGGGCAGATGACAGGCTTTCCCAAAGACCAACCTATAGGGTGACATCCCTAAAGGTGTCTTGTTTGTTGTCCTGTATGCCCATAAAGCACCATCCAATCTTTTGGACCAATCTCATTGGTTTGGGCAAACTACCTTCTTGAGTATGCCTTTGATCTCTTTGTTTGCCAGTTCAGCTTGCCTATTTGTCTGCGGGTGGTAAGTTGTTGCAACCTTGTGCTTCACTCCATGCTTGTCGAGTAACCATTTCAACCACTTGTTCACGAAATAGGGTCCCTTTATCCCTGATGATGGCTCTTGGGGTTCCAAACCTTGTGAACACATGCTTCTGCAAAAACTTCATCACAACCTTAGCATCATTATATGCCTTAGCCTCAACCCACTTAGACACGTAGTCTACTGCTACCAATATGTACTTGTGACCAAAAGACAGAGTGAAAGGACCGAGAAAATCAATACCCCAAACATTAAATAATTCTACCTCAATGATGTTTGTTCGAGGTATCTCATTTCTGTTTGTGACGTTTCCAACCCTTTGACATCGATCACAGCTCCTTACGTAAGCATACGCATCTTTAAATAGTGTTGGCGAAAAGAATTCAGCTTGCAATACTTTGGCTGCAGTACGTGTACCTTCGAAGTGTCCCCCAATCGGAGCTAAGTGGCAATGATATAAAATCTTATGTACTTCAACTTCTTCCACGCATCTCTTGATCATTTGAATTGAACACTTTAAAAACAAGTATGGTTCTTCCCAGAAAATAGTACTTCACATCATGAAGAAACTTTTTCTTTTGATGATAAGTCTGATTAATCAACATCAAACCACATGTTAAATAATTAGCAATATCAGCAAACCAAGGAATATTATGGACATGATTTACCTTCAGTGTGTGTTCATCTGGAAATGTCTCCTGAATGGGTATAAGTGGAGAATTTCCTTCTTGCGGCTCTAATCTGGACAAGTGGTCTGCTACTTGGTTTTCTACTCCCTTTCGATCTTGAATTTCTATATCGAACTCTTGAAGTAGAAGTACCCATCAGATTAGTCTCGAGTTAGCATCTTTCTTGGCAAGTAAATTCTTAATTGCCGAGTGGTCCGTATAGATAGTCACTTTGGTACCTACAAGATAAGATCGAAGCTTGACAAAAGCAAACAAAATAGCAAGTAACTCTTTCTTTGTTACCATATAATTCAATTGAGCTCCTATTAGAGTCCAACTTGCGTAGTAGATGAGATTAAAAAATTTGTTTCTTCCTGGCCCATGATAGCTCCTATCACGAAGTCACTTGCGTCACACATCAATTCAAATGGAAAATTCCAGTCTGGTGTGACGATTATGGGTGCCAAAACTAACCGACTCTTCAAATCTTTGAAAGCTCTTTGATCGTGTCTGTCGAGTCTTAAAATTTATAAAAAGAATGATCGAACCTAAGAACTAACTCTGACAACGATTTTTGAGGCAAGCGCACCTATCAAACAGTAGTATAGTTTAGGCAAGACCAAAATGTCGAACCCGAAGGAACCAAAAGTACTAATACTAACTCTCTTTCTATTATTTAGCCTAAGAATTAAAGGAATTGTTTATCTATATTAATTAACTACCAAACTAAAGATGCAAAGACAAAGAGAAAGAATTTGGGAAAATAACTTGAGAGAAACCAATTGATTAAAACGACACCCAAGGAAGAATCCACCTAGACTTCACTTGTTATCTAACTCTGAACCAGACAATTTATTCACTTGACTTGATCCGTAAGATTCCCTAATGTATATTAAACCCTCTCTCGAAGCGAATAACGTGTAACCCTAGGTTGATTAATTGAAATCTCTTTCTAATTAAAACCCCTAAAATCGCATTAACTCGATCTATCCCGTATTAGGTTTCACCCTAATCCGACAAAGTCTCGTCACCCTATCTCTAGGCGCGCGATCAACTCCGCTTAATTATGCTAGATCTACTCTCAGGCAAGGACTTTTGCTCCCCCACCTAAGCACATCATACTTGAATTAATATCCTGGAAATATCAACACAAGAATTAAGAACACATAATTAAGAACAAGCCAAATATTTATCATATAGTTCAGCAAACGATAACAAGAGTCATCTTAGGTTTCATCCCCTCAGGTATCTGAGGGTTTAGTTCATAACAATAAAAGAAAACATCTCAAAAGGAAAGATAAAACAAAACATAAGAAATCCCTAAAACCCCCTGAAGGAATTGAAGGAGAGATCCTCCATCTTAAGTATAATTCTGGGTTCTTGAGATGGATCAACTGGCTATCTTCGAGTGATTCTCTACAAATCTGACCTTTTTGGCTCAGGTCCTTGGCCTAGCTGGACGCCCCTTGACTAAAGCCTTGGGTTCCGGCTTCTGCCAAACTCCTCTTCAAGTTGCCCCCTTGGGTGCTTTTATAAACTTTGAGATGCCTTACATGGCCCCTAACTATCCTAATTCAAGTAGAATACCTACTAGGGTGTTTGAATAGGCTTTGGAATGTGTTTCTTTGCCTCCAAGTATCCAAATCCAAGTAAAACTCCTCTTGGCCGCAGCAGGGACACGCCCATGGCATACGCCCGTGTAAGTCGTGGCCAGACCGAGTTCGAGATTGTTGAATGGGGCACGACCGTGTGGTCTTGGGCCCAGGCCGTGTTGATTTCGTGATATGGCCCATTTACTCCGTTTTGGGCCCGTTTTCCGTTCTTTTCATCATCCGGTGCTCTCCTGAGTGTAAAACATGAAAACAAAGGATTAAGAGCACCAAATTACATAATTCAAGGCTTAAATCATCCAAAAGCATGCTAAATGTGGGCTTAAAATATGTTACTTTTACAGTTTATCAAATACCCCCACACTTAAGCTTTTGCTTGTCCTCAAGCAAAATTCTCAACTTACAATTAAAATGAACTTCCTTGATTCATAATATTTATCAATAGTGTTTCATCATAATTCATAGATAATTCATACATGGATAACTCAACTCAAAGAGTCTTAAAGATTCAAACAATCAAAGTCATAATTTTTATAGTATGAAAACATAGGTGTTTCCCTTTACTTGAATAATTACCTCTTATTCAAAATCGACAAGAATTGACATCCTCACTAAAGATTCACTCAAACCACTCGAAGTGTTTAAGGTTCAGAATTAAGCACTCAAAAGTCGAACATAAAAAGTCAATCCCATAGGCTTGCATGAAAATCAAATCTCTACCAGTAAAATATGAGATGATACACAAATCAAAAGATCTTTACAGGGTTATAACGGGGCTTAGGTTCAAGGGTATGGATATAGGCTGAATTAGAGGGTTAGAATCGAGATTGACCTGACAAATTACATAACTTGAAATATGACTATTCCTAAATAATTACATCAATAGAACTAATAATGAATATACTTCGTTTTTTTAAGAACAAGTCAAATAATGAATTCAACTACTGAAATAATATGATTAGGCAACCGATCAAATCAAATCTCGATAAAAGGGTAGTCAAAAAGAATGGTGATAACAAATACAAAGGGTTTTGAGTTAATATTAGTAGGTGAGTCAATAAAAAGGTTGTTAGGATTAAACGGGGTTCACTAGTGGTTAATTGTGAAGGTAGGCTTTTAGTGGAATGAGTGGGTTAAAACCTAGGTGCCTTTATCATCTCGGTATATCAAATCATAGGTGTGGTCTCGACATGTATAATCAATGCAAGTTATAGAATAACAAATCAATGTTGACACACTCATAATCAATAAAGTGAGCATGAAAAAAGAATATATGCTCTAATAGGCTCAACATCTCACAGAAATTATGGGTTTTTGATATCAACCTCGTCAATTTCAAATTTCAAGGTAACATTCAGTGTAACATCCCGGTTTAGACCCTAGTCAGAACAGTGGCTCAAGACCACAAACCCGAGGTCATTAAAATATTTTAATATTATTTTCTGTATGAATATTATATGATATAGCCTGTGTGAAAATTCTGTATGATAATTTAATCGTTTATGTGTCGAATTAAGAGAAATGACTAAATCACGTAAAGAGTAAAAGCTGTGTGCTGATTTATAAGTACTTAAATGTTGTTGGATTATTAAGGTGAAAGCCTTATATTATTATTAATCCATTTTTAAGTTAATGGATGGTGGAATGTCATGATAACCATAATATATATTTGTCTTATTTGATTTTATAAATGGGTAAATGAGTGAATGTATAATTATGTTATTAGTTAATGAAAGAAATAAGCATGATAGTGGGATTTATTCATCCATCTATCACCGAAAGTTTAAGGAAGAATAAAGGGTTTTATCCTTTTAATTTTCAGCACATTCAAGCTTAATTCAAGGTTAGATTTTGATCCGTTTTTTTTTTATAATTTCTACGTTTTTGAAATCGTTGCTTCGATAGCTATCAAACCCATGTATAAATTTTGAGTATTGATGATGTTTGTGTGGGATGTTATTGTTGATATGTGGAGTTTTGAAATGAGTTTAGTTGATAAATGAAAGATTTGAGTTAGATGAACATGTGTTGTTCTTGAAATTTTGATGAATTTAGCTAATTAGGGCTAAATTGTGAAAATAGTAAATTGAAGGGTTAAAATGTAAAATAAATGAAATGTGTGGGTTTGTGTGGATATTAGTAAAATTCGGGTAAGCTTTTGCTAGGTGGAATTTGGTGAATTTGATGATTTTGTGAATTAGGGACTAAAGTGTCGAAATGTGAAAATTGAGGGCTATTATGCAAAATGCCTTAAATGTGTGTATGTGGGCTAAATTGAATGAAATGGTGATTGAATGGATTGATTTTAAATGTGTATAGACCAAGAGAGAAGATGTTCGGATCGAGATCGAGGCAAAGATAAAGTGCTCGATTAATCGACCGTATCGATAGTTCGACATCCGAGGTAAGTTCGAACATAATACCTGTATTTAGCTATAATTAATGCTATGAAATAAATGGTATGATATTGTTACAAAGTGAATGCTATGTGGTAGATTGAGTTAAATGGCACTAAGTGTGCGTATTCGAAAACATGATCGGGATAAACAGCACTATATGTGCGGAGTAATTAAGCTTCGGCTATGTGGTTGTCACTGTGTGTGCGATGCCGATTTAAGTTCGGTTTGAGATGGATGTACGTACTAAGTGTACGATGCTAACTAAGTTTCGGTTAGCTATTTAGGCACTAAGTGTGCGAATGAATCGAGGAAGAAACGAATGTGGATTGAAATGAATCGTGATTATTGATTGGCAAAAGTATTTGACAACTAAGTGTTGGCTAAGGTACGTTCGGAACCTATGTGGTTGGTGAAACTATGATAGTGGTTGGGGATGAGTTAATTGAACATGTTGGTTGTGGATGGTATTATATTTGTGATAGTAAAATTAATCTATGTGATGACATGTTGATATTATGTATTATGTTATGAACTTACTAAGCTTTATAAAGCTTACTGTGTGATTTGTTTCTCTGCTTTGCAGTGCCAGTAAAGCTAGCTCGGATCAGGGGATCGTCAGCTTCTCAGTCACACTATCGGCAATCTAGTTTGGGGTATTTTGGAAAGATGTACATAGTTAAAATATGGCATGTATAGGCTGCTCATTTGAATCATGTTTAATGTTTGTAAGTAGCCATGAGATGTGGCTAAATATGTGCTATTTTTAACATGAATGAACTTGGTATATGTGATGCATCTTTTGGTATGGTTTGTGGGTTGAGAAATTGATTATTGAATGGTAACTTTGTGTTGATTAACTGCTAGCATGAATTAGTGAAATTGAAAAAGGAATGGTGTTTGGAAGGGAATGTATTATGCTTGTGATGAGATAAGTTTTGGTAGTGAAATTGCCATGGTTGGAATTTGGTATTGAATGCATAGATTGAATAGTCATATTGGTAAGTTTTTTTTTTGGTTGCCTTGTGTGCATGATATGTTTTGGTATGTGTTGCCTATAGGTTTGACCCTAAGTGGGTGGCATTTTGGCTTTGCAAAATGGCCTATAATGTCACACGGTCTAGGCGCACGGGTGTGCCTAAAGACCGTGGGTGAATTGGCAGGATGTAGATTGGTAGCACACGGCCTCGACACGGGTGTGTCCACTAGCCGTGGTGCACAAGTCAGTAGCTAGCCACGGCCTTGGTACACGGGCGTGCTTGGTGGACGTGGTAGGGAAATCAGTATATGGTCTAGTCGTACACGGTCATGGCACACGGGTGTGCCTAGTGACCGTGTTGGTATAGTCAGTATATAGGCACGGTTGGACACTCGGGGGTGTCTATTAGCCGTGGAGGGCACACGGTCTCCTCCCACGGGCGTGTATCCCCTGAATTTTAGAAGAAAATTTGAAGTGTTGAAGAATTTTTGTGTGTGTTCGGTTTAGTCCCGACCCCTCTTTAGCATGTGAATTAGGTCTTGTAGACCTTGATTAGGGACAACATGATTGTATTTGAATGTGATTGAAGATAATTGACCTTGTGTCGTAAATTCTAGTTGTTATATGTTCTGATTGATCGGTAGTACCTCTTAACCCTATTCTGGTGATGGTCTCGGGTTAGGGGTGTTACATTCAGATTCAAGTAGACAACCTAAAATTTTTAAATTTTGAAAAATAGACTTATCATGCTTGATTCTCTAGTATTCTTTAAATTTAATCATCAATGCACTATTATCAATGGCTTACTCTAAAACATATCAATAAAAATCATAAATCAAAGGAATTTTCAGTCTAATCGTCATATGAGAAACTCACTTTAGAACAAGGCATAATTCCGGGATTTTCAAATAATACTGTAGTTAATCACCCCCCCCACACACACACACTTAAGATGTACATTGCCCTCAATGTACAAAGATATATAATATCCAAATAATCATAAAATCATAAGATTGGGAGAGAAGTGAAACTTCCTGAATTTTGGATGAAGTCAATGAAAAGAAACCGGATAGGATTGGAGGTGAACATGAGGAAGCGCCTCGAACCATTTGAAATCGAGTCCTCGAAGCAGCCGTTCTAATTTTATTGTATCCTAAGCTAAATCTAAATGGTACGAAGAATAAGAAGAAGATAATAAAGAAAATAAAAAAATAAAAATAAAAGTAAAAGTAAATAATGGAAAATGAAAGAAGAAAGATAATGGGAAAATGAAGGGAAGAAGGGGGTTAAATAGAAATTATGGATATGGTAGTTGGCCCCGCCCTTGTACCTTCCTGTGGTGGCCACACGGCCACGGCCACGGCCAAGGCCGTGTGCAAGGTCGTGTGGTATGGAAATCTGTACTTTGGTTAGTTTATGGTTAGGTGCTAAAAGGAAAAATAAAAGTAAAAAATAAAAAATGTAAAAATTAATGGGGTTAATGCTCGGGTTGCCTCCCGAGAAGCGCTCGTTTATAGTCTTAAGCTAGACTTTACCTCTCATTCGTATGGTCATGGTGGTTTGAGGAGGTGAAAATCCTTTCTCATGTGATCAATTCGGCTATTGATATAAAATTTAAGTCGAGTAGTGTTTACCTTAAAGGTGCTGATTTTAGGACTAGTTACCTCGACTGTTCCATCTGGGAAGATTTTGAGTACCTGATCTCCTATCTTAAGCTGGGTTGTCCCATCATTAAGTTCGTCGTGGAGTCGCCTCGTTTTTGCTTCGTGTGTTTTTAGTTTCTCTTTGAAGTGTGTCTTCCACCCGTCTAGTTCATTGATCCAAAGCCTTCGTTCCTTATGAATTTCTTCTTTATCGACACGAGGTCTAGAATCTGGCATCTGTGAAAGAGCTTCAAAAAACGGCAAGTTAATATGAAATTTCTTTGAAAGTTTAAGAGACTTACCAAGTTGCTCCTCTGTATGGTCTTTCTTTATCGCATCGGGGTATGGCACACGGGGTTGGTACTCTGTAATCACTGGGTTTGGTAAATCATGGCTTACCTCAACCTTACCTTCACTTACCACAAGCTCTTGCCTTGGGTCAGATTCCACTAACCTTTCACTGTCATGAGCTGTTACGCCTTGAATTTGCTCTTTTGGGTTAGTTTCAGTGTTGCTTGGCAAGCTTTCTTGTAATTGTTCTGAGATCAGCTTAGCAAGTTGCCCGAATTGAACCTTGAACTCTTGTGACAATACTTCAAGTTTTGTTTCTACCTTTTGGAAATGTGTTTCTGAGGCTGCTATGAATTTTGTCAGCATCTCTTCAAGGTTGGACTCCTCTTCCTGTTGGTGAGGTGGTTGTTGAAAATCTGGATTTTCTGTGGCTGCTATGAATTTTGTCAGCATCACCTCAAGGTTCGACTCCTCTTCCTGTTGGTGAGGTGGTTGTTGAAAATTTGGAGAAAGTTCCTGTGTTTGGCTACTTTGATCATCCCACGAGAAATTGGGATGGTACCTCCAGCCTGCATTATAAGTGTCACTATAGAAATTATTTTGAGGTCTAGAATAGTTACCCATATAGTGGACTTGTTCATTCTCCATGCCATATCCGTAGGGTGGGTACTCAGGATTCGCCACACCTCCTAGATTCGAGTCATATTGCATTACTGGTTGTACCTGCGAGAGACTATGCAAACCATCAATCTTTTTATTCATCATCTCTAGCTGGTTAGATAACCTGGTGACCACGTCGAGGTTGAAGACACTGGCTGCTTTAGTAGGAATTGTCCTCATGACTTGCCACTAATAATTATTCAGTGCCATCTTCTCCATAAACTATAATTATCTGCCAAAAGCAAATAGAGGAAAAATTAGCAAAGTAAAAAAAAATAATAAAAAATGGCTAAAGTAATAAAAATTGAGCTTTCTTAATATTTTAGTTCCTCGGCAACGGCGCCAAAAACTTGATCGTGTCTGTCGAATCTTAAAATTTATAAAAAGAATGATCGAACCTAGGAAGTAACTCTGACAACGATTTTTTATGCAAGCGCACCTATCGAAAAGTAGTATAGTTTAGGCAAGACCGGAATGTCGAACCCAAAGGAACCAAAAGTACTAATACTAGCTCTCTTTCTATTATTTAGCCTAAGATTTAAAGGAATTGTTTATCTAATCTATATTAATTAACTACTAAAATAAAGATGCAAAGACAAATAGAAAGAATTTGGGAAAATAACTTGAGAGAAACCAATTGATTAAAACGACACCCAAGGAAGAATCCACCTAGACTTCACTTGTTATCTAACTCTGAACCAGACGATTTATTCATTTGACTTGATCCGTAAGATTCCCTAATGTATATTAAACCCTCTCTCGAAGCGAATAACGTGTAACCCTAGGTTGATTAATTGAAATCTCTTTCTAATTAAAACCCCTAGAATCGCATTAACTCGATCTATGGACTCCCATATTAGGTTTCACCCTAATCCGACAAAGTCTCGTCACCTTATCTCCAGACGCGCGAACAACTCCGCTTAATTACGCTAGATCTACTCTTAGGCAGGGACTTTTGCTCCTCCACCTAAGCACATCATACTTGAATTAATATCCTAGAAATATCAACACAAGAATTAAGAACACATAATTAAGAACAAGTCAAATATTTATCATATAGTTCAGCAAACGATAACAAGATTCATCTTAGGTTTCATCCCCTCAGGTATCTAAGGGTTTAGTTCATAATAATAAAAGAAAACATCTCAAAAGAAACGATAAAACAAAACATAAGAAATCCCTAAAACCCCGTGAAGGAATTGAAGGAGAGATCCTCCGTCTTGAGTATAATTCCGGCTTCTTGAGATGGATCAATTGGCTATCTTCGAGTGATTCTCTACAAATCTGACCTTTCTGGCTTGGCTCCTTGGCCTAGCTGGACGCCCCCTGACTAGAGCCTTGGGTTCCGGCTTCTGCCGAACTCCTCTTCAAGTTGCTCCCTTGGGTGTTTATATAGACTTTGAGATGCCTTACTTGGCCCCTAAGTATCCTAATTCAAGTAGAATTCCTACTAGGGTGTTTGAATAGGCTTTGGAATGTGTTTCTTTGCCTCCAAGTATCCAGATCCGCGTAAAACTCCTCTTGGCCGCAGCAGGGACACGCCCATGGCACACGTCCGTGTAAGTCGTGGCCAGACCATGTTCGAGACTGTTGAATGGGGCACGGCCGTGTGGTCTTGGGCCCAAGCCGTGTTGATTTCGTGATATGGCCTATTTACTCTGTTTTGGGCCCATTTTCCATTCTTTTCATCACCCATTGCTCTCTTGAGTGTAAAACATGAAAACAATGGATTAAGAGCACCAAATTACATAATTCAAGGCTTAAATCATCCAAAAGCATGTTAAATGTGGGCTTAAAATATGTTACTTTTACGGTTTATCACTCTTAAGCACTCCTCATCAATTTTGAATGTCGTATCCTTTTCCAATAATTTGCATAAGGGTTTAGCAATTTTGGAGAAGTCCTTGATAAATTTTTGATAGAAACCGGCGTGGCCCAAAAAGATCCTAAAACTCTTTACAGATGTTGGAGGTTGGAGTTTTTCAATAACGTCTACCTTTGCTTTATCTACCTTGATTCCATGTCTCATTATCCGATACCCTAGAACAATACCTTCTCGTACCATGAAATGGCACTTTTCCCAGTTGAGTACGAGGTTTGTTTCTTCGCATCGCCTTAGTACCTTGGCTAGATTGGCTAGACAATCATCATATGTATCTCCGAATGCTAAAAAATCACCCAAAAAGACTTCCAAGTATTTCTCGACCATATCATTAAAAATAGACATCATACATCTTTGAAATGTAGCAGGTGCTTTACATAAACCAAATGACATGCGTCTAAATGCGAATGTACCGTACGGTAGGTGAATGTTGTCTTGTGTTGATCTTCCGGTGCTACTATAATATGATTATACCCCAAGTATCCATTAAGAAAACAATAATAGTTTCACCTCGTGAGTCTATCAAGCATCTGGTCCAAAAACGGAAAAGGAAAGTGATCTTTCCTATTCGCCTTGTTCAGCTTTCCGGTAATCGATGCAAATTCTCCATCCCATAACTATCCTAATCGGTATCAACTCGTTCTTGTTCCCAATGACCGTAATACCTCTTTTCTTTGGCATGCACTGGATCGGACTTACCTATGAACTATCTGAGATGGGGTAAATTATACCCGCATCTAACCACTTAATGGTTTCTTTCTTTACCATGTCCTTCATGATGTGGTTCAGTCTTTTTTTGTCCATCAACCGTCCCTTTCTCGCCATCTTCTAGGATGATCTTGTGCATGCATATAGATGGACTAATATCGCGACTATAGTCCATCCGATAGCCTTCTTGAATTGTTTCAATACTAGGATGAGTTTCTCTTCTTGCTCAAAGGTTAATTCTGCTGAAAAAATCACAGGCAAAGTAGAAGCGTTACCTAAATAAACATATTTTAAATGTGAGGGAAGTACCTTCAGTTCTAATTTAGGTGGCTCCTCGATTGACGCTTTTGGTTGGGCATAATCCCTATTCTCTAACTCCAAAGATTCAAAATCGAATTGTGGATTAAATCCCCTTTGATTAGCTTCTAGCAAAGCTAAGTATTCATCCTCCTCTTCATCATTTGGAGGTTCTGATGTCAAAATTTGTTCCAATGGGTCCCCAACATAGTTGACTTTCTTTTCCATGATTAATTCCTCTAAATCGAACACTACAGAGCAATCATCAATTGTGTCAGGAAATCGCATAGACTTAAAAACATTAAATGTTACCTGATCGTCCTGAACACACATAGCAAGCTCGCCCTTTTGAACACGAATAAGGGTCCTTCCAGTTGTTAGGAAAGGCCTTCCTAAGATGATTGGCACTTCTTTTTCTGCTTCAAAGTATAGAATAACAAAGTCAGCAGAAAAATAAATTTGTCTACACGTACCAATACATCCTCGATTTTTCCTTCTAGATGTGCTAAAGATCGATCTGCTAATTGAAGTGTAACCATAGTAGGTCTAACTTCACCTATGCCCAACTTCTAAAATACTAACATGGGCATCAGGTTGATACTCGCACCTAGATCACATAGTGCCTTACCATAATATGTTGCTCCAATGTTGCAAGGTATGGTAAAACATCCAGGATCCTTCAACTTTGGGGGTAGTTTGTCTTGAAGATATGCACTGCATTCCTTTTTCAGGGCTACCGTCTCAAGTTCTCTCTGTCTTCATTTTTATTATAGGATATCCTTCATGAATTTGACATAGTTTGCCATTTCTTCAAGTGCTTCAACCAACGGAATGTTGATATGAAGGTGCTTAAGTACATCTAGGAACTTCTTGAATTGAACGTCCTGCTTCTGCTTCTGAAGTCTTTGAGGGTAGGGTGGTAGAGGCTTGTAACACCCCTAACCCGTATCCGTCGCCGGATTAGGGTTACAGACATTACTTATCCAACTACAAGTCAATGCACTTTATAAAAACTACTACTTTAATTAATGCATACCAATTCATACTATCACAAATAAACATGTATATCCTGCCTAATATCAAAACATAAACAAACACATCACAAATAATATTATTAACATCAACTAAAACTAATTACATTCAATTAGCTAAATACTATTCATTTGGTCATTTAAAAAAATGAATACTAATGCCGAATGTACATGCTTGTCCTTGTTCACTATATACAAATCAAATAACTATGTTTGTAACACCTTTAACCTGTAACCGTCACCGAACTAGGGTTAAAGGCGTTACCAGACAGATCCGAAACATTCATAACATTTTATACATTTCATTCATTAATCACACACACAATGTCCCTTAAATAGCTCAACGAGACTTAAACATGCTTATAGCCCGGGTCGGGACTAAATCGAAACACATATAGAATTTCTCAGAACTTCAAAAACTTTTTCCAAAATACAGGGGATACACGCCCGTGGAAGGAAACCGTGTGCCCTCCACGGCTGTTAGACACCCCCGTGTGTCCTCCCCGTGGGTGAAACTGACTTACCTTCCACGGCCACTAAATACGCCCGTGTACCCAGGCCATGGTTGATCCTGTCAAAAACCACACGGCTCCTAAGCAGCAGAGACGCCCGTGTGCCGAGGTCGTGTACTCTTGTGCAAAATATTACTCATCCCACGGTCACTAGGCACGCCCGTGTGCCACGACCGTGTGACATTATAGGCCATTTGCAAGGCCAAAATGCCACCCAAAATGGGTCACCTCCAAGCAACTTTTACCATTCCATTTCATGCATATATGACAACCAAAAACATACCAAAATAACCATTCATACTATGTAACACCCCAAACCCGGCCTAAACATTACGATCGAATCTAGCATGTCACAAAAAAGGGTTGTTTAAAAACTGCGCGTTTGTTAAAAATTCCGAGTTTAAATGTTTATTGTGAAAAATCGAGTTTAAGTAATTTTGAATAAGATTTATTAATATTTTAGGAAAATCCCGAATTAAACATTTAACAATAATAAGCAATAACCAAGTTAAAAGCTAAAATCAAATAAAACCATAGGCCTTATTACATAACAGAATCCCAAATTTAAAATAAAATGAAATAAGTCCAAGTAACCATTTAAAATGAAAGAAACGCAATCTTGAGCATGGCCACCTCGAGTCCACCCCGGCTCCATATCCGCGATCTAACGATTACCTGCAAAATTAACTAAGGGGTGAGTCATCGAGACTCAGTGTGTAAATCCCCATCCAAAGTATGTTAAGCTCATATACAGATCCATGTGCAAATATGCATGTCATGCAACCCATCCATCCTATCCATCCGAAACTCCCAAATCTACCCCGTGTGGTCAAAACCACTGGTGGTCAAAACCACTGGTGACCGTAGTCACAAATAATATCGGTGTGGTCAAAACCACTGGTGACCGTAGTCACAATAATATGTGTGGGGCCAACCCACAATGTGGTCAAAACCACTGATGACAATCCCGTATATCGATATGTGGGGCCAACCCACTGTGGTACCAAACCACTGGGACGAGTCACAAAGATAGCAATATGTGGTCAAAACCACTGGTGACCGTAGTCACAAATAATATCGGTGTGGTCAAAACCACTGGTGGTCAAAACCACTGAGACTTAGTCACAAAAATAATATAGAAAGCGGGGCCAACCCACTGTGTGGTCAAAACCACTGGTGACAGTCTAGAATCATATCTTCCCCCTCCTCTCATCATACCCATGCAATATGACATAATAATTCGTATGCAGTATGACATGTATGCAAATCATATATCACAGATAACGTATGAAACGAATTACCATCATAATCAGAATAACAAATACGACATAATCAAGCCAATCAACCTCTAAGGGTATAACAGTCATTTACCTTCTAGGGGTATTCTGGTAATTTACCCACTAAGGGTATTTCAGTAATTTTGTACCTGGAATGGCCTTTCCGAAGGCCCAATGTCGCCCCGAGCGACTCGACTACCAATTCTGTCTTTACCGGACTATTGGGCCTAAAACCCGAGTCTGGCCCATTCGGGCCCACACGCTCGTGTGGCCCACCTAACATAAATCTAGCCACGTATCTAAGTTCCACCTAGTCTAGTTCACTATATACTATACCATCATACATTTTGCTCAATTGGGCCCACTTTGGCCTATCATGGCCCAGGCAGCCCCAACCCACAAGAATACTACTGTTGGCCTCAACTATCGCGTCGAAGCCCCACACATGCGCTCGCACGCTCGTGTGGCTACTATTGCCGTGACCGGCACTTCGGCATTTGCCGCTCTACAACTAGAGTAGAGAGAGTTACACACCTGATAGGAATCTGAAGCTGCTAAACCGCGCTCCGAGCACTCCTTTGCCTAGCGCCAACCAGGTATGATAACTCTCCTCCTGGAATGCTCTTTATATAGCTAGCTCTTCACCTTCCTTCTTTGTATCTTTCCGATGTGGGATCCCTTCCTCAGTAGAGTTTAAATTCAACTGAAACTCTTGCCGTCCAATCTGCAAAATAAATACTCCCTTGCTTCCCATGAGATTCGAACCCAGGCTTATTTGCAACATAATCCACGCCGCTAACCACTTGGCCACAAGCTCCTCTTGTGCCTTAAACCATGCGCAACTAAATATAAACTATGGCCCAAATTCTAAGATCCAAGTAAAAGAAACTAAAATGCAAAAGCCAAGACTTGAACCATGGACCTCCTTCCTTCCTTGTGGCGTCACCCCCTTGTCTCTTATGTGGCGTCACTTTGCCACTACACCACACACTCCACTTGTGTCATTTTCCTCCACTTTTTATTCTTAAGGCCTACCTGCCAACTTCCAGGGTTTTTTTCGCCTAAAACCAAAATTTCCCTAAAGCTAATGTTCGATCCCGGGACTTCATAGAAGCCCTCTAACCTTCCAAATCACTTATCTAATAAGTCCAACTTGTACTAAAGCTGATCTCCTGTTCTCCCAAAAATTTTAAACGCTACTACTCTTAAGGCCCATTGGGCCCAATCCTACTAGGCCCAACTTCGGGATATTACATACTATGCATTCAATACTAATTCTGTTCATACCAAATTTACAAGATTAAATCTCATATGAACACAAGTATAAATCATTCAATACTTACCTAAAATCTTAAACATTTCTTATGCTCCAAACCATACCAAAAATATGCATCATATAACTCATTCATTTAAGCATTTTATCCATTCTAAACTAGCCAAATCACATGGCTATGTTCATATAACAACTTATATCAAAAACTAGCTTATGCATGCCATATCTAACTATATCCATTATCAAAGTGTACCAAAAGAGAGTTTAGTAGTGTGATGACGATCCTTGACGGTCCCGAGCCTTCAGTAGCTTTGACGACCTATAAAACAGAGAAAAAACACACAGAGTAAGCTTTCCAAAAGCTTAGTAAGTCAATATACAAACAAACTTAGCATGGATTGCACATAACCAATTTAATAAGATGACCAATATGGTTCTCATGACAAAAATCACTTCATTCTTCCATGAGCTCATATGCTTAGCCATAACTTACCTTATTTGCTAATCGCATACCATATATGCATATAATTAATCTAGTCAAGACTAGACATATCGCATCATCAATTCCATATACATAACATCATAATATGCTCACATAAACACTTACCTTATATACACAATTAGTATATAAGCAACGTACCTGAAACAGATATCCATTCACTAAATTTATCAAAGCTCGGATTCACAAATTTGTATCACAGACTTGCCCGTTGAACCGTAAGGAATCTAGTAGGATACTTCGAAAGCTCGGAATAGTCGTACAATGCCAACGTCCTAGACGAGGTCTTACATGCACTCGAAAATCGATGCCACTGTCCCAGACAGGGTCTTACACGAAACAATACGATGCCAGTGTCCCAGACATGGTCTTACACGTAAGGATCATAGCGATGCCAATGTCTCAGACGTGGTCTTACACGAGTTTCAAATCAACGCCAACGTAACTAACATGGTCTTACATGATAAAACAGAATAGATACCTATGCCATGACATAGCTAATCCTATCTATTCCTAGATTCGTACGGGACTTCCCAGACATAGTCACTATTTTGAACATATCTCGGAATTCATATGCATAACTTCTCATAAGCATCCATCATCAACATTAGTCATATGAACAATTATTATTTCATACAAGTACGTTTATTTGCATAGTGACTTACCTTGGATTCGGTTTAACGAAATGAAAACGGCTACTCGGTTACTTTCGCTTTTCCGTGATCTAAGTCCGTTTTCCTCGGTTCTTGATCTATACATATTCAGAATTAACCCTTTTATTCACTAATTCATTCAATTCAATCCAAGGACACACATTTAGGGCTATTTACAAATTAACCCTCACTTTTGCACAATATATCAATTTAGTCCATTTTTCTCAAAACATCATATTCACAAAATCAACCCACACTCATGCTTAGCCGAATATTCATACATCACATACAAGCCCATATTTTCCATCAAATTAGCAATTTAGTCCCTCAATTTGCTATTTTCACAATTTAGCCCTATTTAGCTAAATTCATTAAAACTTCAAGAACAAAACATGTTCATCTAACTCAGATCTTTCATTTAACAACTAAACTCATCTCAAAACTCAACATATCATCAATGGAATTTTTCACAAACATCATTAATACACAAAATTGAGGCATGGGTTTTCTAGCTCCCAAAGCAACGATTGCAAAAATATAGAAATTATCCAAAACAGATTAAAAACTAACATTGAATTTAAGCTTAAACCTAGCCAAAACCTTGCTTTCTTCTTCTTTTCTTTTTTTCTTTTTGATATTCGGCCAAAGAAGAGAAATAAAAGATGAACACTCATCTTTAGTTCTTTAATCTAATGTTATTTATTCAATTACTAAATTGCCCATCCATTAAACATATAAGACAAATTAATACTAAGGTTATTAAGACATTTTATCATCCACTATCTCAAACATGGCTTATTTGCCATATAAGGCCTCCACTTTTACAAAGCCAAAACACCTTGTCTTAATAATTAGCATACAACTTTCACATTTAATGCAATTTCATCCTTTTTGTCAAATTAAACACACAGACGGACAATTTAACTTACGGAAATTTAACACATACTTAGTCACATATCAACGGCACAGAAAATAATATTAAAATATTATTCAAACTCAAATTCGTGGTCCCAAAACCACTATTCCGTCTAGGGTATAAATCGGACTGTTACAATGTTTGTTCAATTATATACACACCATTACTAAATGTTTTTCCACAAATACAAATCTTTGGATCTCATGACCAAAAACACATAAATATCCAATGAAAATTATGAACTTCAAACTAAGGCATTATCATAGTCGAATATTACAAGTGAAAATGTTTAAAATTTTGATCACACTTATATCACATTCAATTGCCATGCACATGAAGTATGACCTAATGTTTTCACGACTTGTCTTGTAAGTGTATACAAAATTAGCAAAATTATATATGTCAACCAAAATGCACTATATACCTGAAGCAAATCAACCCCTTTTTTATTTTATTACCTAAATATGACACATATCATGATAAGTAATAACTTCCAAATTAAGCTTAATAAATCTTGCATGAAATATTCATCTATAGCATATAAACAATTTACCTTTCATAATTTCCTTAAAACTCACTCATGCTATAACAAGTTTATAGTATGTCCGGATATGCACAAACATAACCAACATCTCAAGCATATTCAACCAACTCAAGCATATGCTATCAACTCAAACATAAACATAAAGCCATTTTCGTATGGCATTTCTATACATTCAAATATACATCATTTGAGTCAATTCAAAAACGGTTCAGCCTATACATGCCATAGACTTAAAGTTCATTCACAAAAGACGTACCAAAATTTCAACGATAGTGTGATGAGCACTTCAACGATGATCCCCGAGCATAAGATGAACACCCAAAAGATATCTACAAAGTGGAAACAACCAAGAACAAAGTAAGCTTTCTTAGCTTAGTAAGTTTTAAGCAATTACTACGCATATAAGCTTTGTCAAGATTTAATAATTTAATTCATTTATAACTTCCTTGCCGAATAGTCAAACATTCAAAAGTAGATTTCATAGTAACATTATATGCATATATATAAATCCATTTACCACCCTCACGTAATAAATAAATAGCATACATATCTTTTACTTACCGAATTTCTACTTAATTTTCAAGCTACCATCGATCTCAAGTTGACATGTATAATACATACCTCTCCAAACTTAACCATCCAAGCATAACATATGGTTGTATACCCGATCATTTTATTATACTTAACGGTATTAATAATAGGAGTCTTCTAACAAGCATCAAACCTGCACACTTGTTACTAAGATTTAGTAACGTATCGCACACTTAGTGCCGTTACTTTAGTGGTTCGCACACTTAGTGCCATGTGACCAATTTCGTACACTTAGTGCTCGGTTATAAGTTCGCACAGTTAGTGCCTTTCGTAAACCTATTATTCATTCGAATGTACACTTATATATATACAAGATCTAATCCACAACTTCACATATAAGCACATACATATAGGTATAACTTTGTTATTTCATACCCAAATCTATATCATATTCGGCCAAAACATTAACATGCAACTAACATTTCCTTTGGATATATTCATATCCTAATTTAGTATCTCTCATATCTATTTGCATCATTAACATATAGATATACGTTTCATGCAATTAAACCAACCTCCAAGCAACCTCACATTCGGTTAACTTATACTAAATTCATTAACACATTCGGCAATATGATATTTAATATACTTACCACCATTTAACATAGGCATATAATATAGAATAAAATTCGATTTAACCCAATTGCTTATAAGCTTACCTCGGAAATCGAAGGATTAGGGTTTCCCGGCTATTCGTTCAACTTTGCCTTTCCCCGATCCAATCCCGTTTCTTTTTGTCCTTGATATTAATCAAGCTTGAATATAGCCGAAACCTCTTGAAGTTTTTATCTTCTTCTCTCTTTTAGTTTCGGTCAAAGGAAGAAAGAAAATAAATAACATGAAACCTTTGATTCTTTTATGTCTTTATTATAATTAGTTTATAATATATTATATATATAACTTAATATATAAAAACAAACATAATAAGGCATTATAAAAGCACTTTGTCGTCCACTATCATTATAATAGGGGAAATTGCAACATAAAACCCCCTTATTATAAAGACATATTGATTTAACCTTTCAATCAAACAAATAGCTACTTTCACCACTTATGTAATTTAGTCCTTTTCTTTAAATCAAACATACAAACGAGCAAATTACTTCACGAAATTTTTACACATGCTCACTCAATAATCATAGACACCAAATATAATATAAAAATATAATGACTCGGATTTGTGGTCCCGAAACCACTATTCCGATTAAGGTCAAAATCGGACTGTTACAAGGCTTCTTAACTGGAACTAGTTGATTTGTCTTCTGTGGCGATTCTACATCTAACGAATTTGTTAGTTTATCAAAATTAGTTAGTTCAGAAGTTACCTTATCTAATTTTGTAGATTCAGGTTCCGCTGAAACTAAAATTTCAACACTCGGTTGAACTTCCTCTAAGTCTTGAGCATCAACTAGCTCCTTTCCAACTTCGACGGTGTTGGGCTCTAATGTCTTTCCGCTCCTCAATGTCAACGCTTTACAATGCTCTTCCATGGATTCCTTGGATTCTCCGATCACTAGGTAAAGCACATTGTGGTCAGTTTCTGAGTTCAATTGCAAGCTGGCCCATTTGGTTTTCCAGATTTTACAATGTAGCTGATTGGCTTTGGATTAAGGCATCATTCTTGGCTATGTATGCCTTCAACAAGTTTTCTAAGCCATTTGATGGCTTAGCTTGAGGTTTTTTCTGAACTTGCTGGGAAAAAATAGGTGGTTAGGTAGGTCTAGGTTGGGCGTATGTGTTACTGGGTCCAGTCCTTTGGCTACTCTAGGAGAAATTAAGGTGGTTTCGCCACGATGGGTTATAGGAATTGAATTGTAATCCTTGCCTTACTCGGTTTTGGTTCTGGTTACCTATGAAATACACAGATTCTGGGTTCTATGGACATTCTTCAAACAGATTTCCTTCCCCACAATAGACATAGGCTACATTTTCAAATTGATTCGGTGGCTGTGCTACAAAACTATTAAACCCATTAGTAGTAAAATTTTTAAAGCATTGAGGATATTGACGATACCTGAGACGCGAGTGAAGTAAGAGCGTCTACTTCATGTATTCCAACGACTCGTCTTCTTGATGCTGCTCGATTAGTTGGCCATTGATAATTGTTACTGGCAATCCTCTCGATGATTTCATAAGCCTCATAGTAAGACTTAGAAAAGAGAGCACCATTAGTAGAAGTGTCCACTACCATTCTTGTGTGAACATTGATACCATTATAAAACGTCTCAAGTTGGATGCAATGTAGGATTCCGTGATGAGGGAACTTCCGTAATAATTATTTGTACCTTTCCCATGCCTCATACAAGGACTCATCATCCATTTGTTGGAAAGCGGTAATCTTGTTCCTCAACTTAGCATTCTTGCCAGGTGGGAAATACTTCATGGGGAATCTTTATGCTAACTCTTACCATGTGGAAATTAAATTTGGTGGCAATGAGTTTAACCAGGCTCGAGCTCTGTCCCTTAGCAACTATGGGAACAGCTTCAATCGTAGTGCATCTTTGGGTACTCTGGCTAACTTGAAAGAATCGCTCACCTCCATGAACAGTTCAAAACTTTGTGCCTCGATTTTGGGTCTCCTAATACCCAGATTAAAATCATGAAATACTGGCACGGCATACTATCTTAGAGCTTTACCCCTATCATCAGCAATAAGGATAGGATTTTGAGCAGGGTTTATTTTGTTTCCTTGATTCAAATTTTCGAAGTTCATCTCTTTGGTCCTTCTCTGACGTGCTTATCTTCTTCGCTATCGAAAAGTTCTTTCAATCTCAAGGTCTATAGGGACTAAATTGATAATTCGGTCAATACTGATAAACACCTGAAATAAACACAGAAAAATAAATTAAGTTAAAATTGAACAGGAAAATAAACCAAAAAGCAAAATTAACAAATTCACAAATAATGACTTTTTAAAACAAACCCCGGCAACGACGCCAAAAACTTAGAACGACAGAAATGTGCAAGTGTACACAATTGCAACAAGTAATAAAGTGACAAGTAAGTGTCGAGTTATCGTACCCACAGGGACTGTGAAAAGAATTATTTATGAATGCAATTTTAAAAACACTTTGGTGAAGAAAAATATTTTGATTTGAAGAAGTGATTAAATACTAGGATTTTAACAAAGTAATTAAATAAAAATAAAATAAAAGTTCCAATGCACGATTTCAAAAGATGATTTTAATCAAGATGACACAATTGTGTTAGATTAATTACATTTCTTAACTTAGAATTATTAAACTCATGTTCATTTTGTTACAAATAAATTCATGGCAACTCAGTAATTTGCTAACTTATGAACATGCTTACCTACCAAAATCCATTTATCTCTTGACTATATCTCTACGTCAATTCAACCGATTAAACAAATCTTTATAAGCAAATGTGTTAATGCACATACATACTTATGGAATTAAAATAATCTTTTGTACATATCTCTATGCCAATTCAAACAATTAATTCAATCTCATAATCACATAAAAGATTACGCGAGGTAACAATGTATTTCTATCTTGAAACAATTTAATCACAATAATCTTGCAAGTTATACAAGGCTAATGTATCGTTACATACTGTTGCTAATTTATCCCTCAGCTACCTTAGATTGTAACACCCCTAATCCATATTTCTTGCCAGAATAGGGTTATGTAGCATTACTGGACTTATAACATAAACGAACATACATTTCTCATACATCTTCCATGTCCAAATAAACATCATTCATAATCAATCACATTGTCCTTAATACGAGCCTACAAGGCCCAAATCAAGCATTAGAAGTGGTTCAGGACTAAATTGATAAGTCAGGAATTTTTTTTTGAAAACTTAGAAAATTTTACAAAATACAAGGGACATACGCCCGTGTGGGCATTCGAAATGGGATCACATGGCCGTGACCCAGCCCCTGTCCCAGCCCTTGTCCTGTAACGGCCCGGGTTTAGCTAAATCATAATAGTGGTTTCAGAACCACAAATTCCAATGTCAAAAAAATATTTTAATATTATTTTTGGTCTTTACAGTATGACAGCATGTATGTGTGAAAATTTCGTGGGCTAATTTTATCGTTTAATTGCTCAATTTGAGAAAAAAAAACTAAATCGCGTAAAATGCAAAAGTTGCATTCTACTTATTAAAGTTATTAAATGGCTATGATATTAAATTGTGGGAGTCCTTATGTTGTTATTAAACCATTGGATTGTGATAAAACCATAAAATAACACATTTTAATCCCACGCTTAGCGTGTTTTTGGATGTTTATTTATAGAATTTGGTGAATTTGATGCTCGTAATCCTTTAAATTCATGTTTCTACACTTAGGAGAGCATAGGGGAGCGAAAGGAACGGAAAACGGGCCATCTTAAGGATCCACACGGCCAATGTCCGCACCACACGGGCTGAACACATGCCCGTGTGAACCACACAGGCTGGACACACACCCGTGTGCCAGCCCGTGTCGATCGAGAGCCATGCAAATTCCAATAGGGACTGGGCCTCCTCACACGGGTTGATCACACGCCCGTGTCCCTGTCATACCCTGCTTTGTTTTCACGCAGAAAAAGCCTATTTTTAGGGATTTTGAGCCTTCTAAAGTCTATAAATACACATCAGAGGAAGACCTAAGCAGAGCACGTAGAGTAGATCGAAGAAATTACTCGAAGGAAGCCGTCGGAATCATCTAGAAGGCGGATTCACTCCAAGATTAAAGATCTCCATCAAGTTTTTTAGAAGTTTTTGGGTTCTTTATGTCTTGTTGTTTTCTTAATTCTATGATGTTTTCCTTTTACGTTATGAGCTAAACTCCCTAAATACCTAGGGAGGATGAAACCTAGATGAATCTTATTATTTAATAAATCTGAATTATGTGATAAATACTTGATCTTGTTCTTAATTATGTGTTCTTAATCCTTGTTTTGATGTTTTCAGGAATATTAATTCAAGTTTAATGTGCTTATTCAATGGATCAAAAGTCCCTATTTAAGAGAAGATCACATAATTAAGTGGAGTTGATTGCAATCCTAGAAATAGGATGACATAAATCTGCCGGATTAGAGTCAAATCTAATAAGGGAATCCATAGATCGAGTTAATGCGACAATAGGAGTTTTAATTAGAAAAAGATTTCAATTAATCAACCTAGAGTCAGTTGTTCTTAGTCTTGAAAGAGATATTAACATCATTTAGGGATTTTTACGGATCAAGCCAAGTGAATAAATCATTTAATTCAGAGTCAGAATAATAAGTGAAGTCTAGGTGGATTCTTCCTTGGGTATTGTCTTTATTCATTCGATTATTCTCTTCATTATCTGTCACGTTCATAGTCATTTAGTTAGTCAATTAGTTCGTTAATTTTAGATTAAAAGTAAATCTCATTAATTATTAGGCTAGATAATAAAAAGATAGTTATTACTAGTAATTTTAGTCCTTGAGGATACGATATTCCGGACTCACCACAACTATACTACTGTTCGATAGTGCGCTTGCCTTTGTCGAAATATTAGTTAGTTTCGAGACCATCAAGTTTTTGGTGCCGTTGCCGGGGACTAAGATATTAGGAACACTAAATTTTTATTACTTTAGCCATTTTTATTTTATTTTAATTTATTTTTATCTTATTGTCACTTTTCTAATTTTTTCTCTTTCTTTACTATTGGCAGGTATCGCTAGTTTATGACTAGAAGGAACCCGTCAGGACCCTTGCTTTTTGACAGTGAGATAGAAAGTACCGTTTGTAGAAATCGTAGGGAAATAAGGTGAAGTTTACAATACATAGAGGAAGAGCAAGAGGACGATACTAATACTACCAAGGAGATGGCTGATAATAATCCGCTTCCTCTGGTGGTTGCCGAAAATCCTGCTCCTTGTACTATGTATGACTATGCTAAGCCTAATTTAACTGGGGGCTGAATCGAGTATTGTTAGACCTGCTATTGCTGCAAATAATTTTGAACTGAAACCTAACACTATTCAAATGATTCAACAATTTGTTTAGTTTGATGATTTACAGGACGAAGACCCAAATACTCATTTAGCAAATTTTCTAGAATTCTGTGTTACTTTCAAAATAAATGGCGTTTCTGACGATGCCATTCACCTTTGGTTGTTTCCTTTATCGTTGAGGAACAAAGCTAAACAGTGGTTGAACTCGTTACCACAAGGATCAATAACTACATGGGAATAAATGACTGAAAAATTTTTACTTAAATATTTTCCGCCAGCTAAAATGACTAAGTTGAGGAATGATATTTCTTCTTTTGTGCAGATGAATTTAGAAACACTTTACGATGCATGGGAGAGATACAAGGATCTACTGAGAAGATGCCCTCACCATGGGTTACCATTATGGCTACAGGTTCAAACCTTTTACAATGGTGTGAACCCCTCAACTAGGCAATTGATTGATGCAGCCGCCAGCGGTACACTAAACAACAAAACACCTGAGGCTGCTTACGAATTCATTGAAGAGATGTCACTGAATAACTATCAGTGGCAAGTTATGAGGACGAAGCCAACAAAGGCAGTCGGTGTTTTCAACCTTGACACAGTGACCATGCTATCAAACCAGGTAAAGCTTTTAAATAAAAAGATTGATGGTTTGTGTGGTTCTTCGCAGGTACATCCAGTGATGCAATGCGATACGAATGGAGGAGGAATGGGCAATACAGAATATCCATCCCACAACCCTGGCATAAAAAGCGAACAGATGAACTATATGGGTAATAATTCTAGACCTTAGAATAATCCCTATAGTAACACTTACAATCCAAGTTGGAGGAACCACCCAAACTTCTCATGGGGTGGTCAAGGAAATCAGAGACCACAACCCCCTCCAGGCTTTCAACAATAACCCTACCCACAGGAGAAGAAGTCAAACCTTGAGGAGATGCTAAAAAAATTCATCTCGGTGTTAGAAACCCGTTTTCAAAACACCAAAACAGCACTCAAAAATCAGGAAGCATCGATTCAAGAGCTCGAGAACCAAATAGGTCAGCTTGCCAAGTTGATCTTAGAACGACCACAGGGTAGCTTGCCAAGCAACACTAAAACTAACCCAAAGGAGCAACTTCATGCCATTACTGCTCACAATAGTGAAGGGTTAGATGAACCAAACCCGAGGCAAGAAAACGTGGTAGATAAAGGTAAGGCTGAGGTAAGCCATAATAAACCAAAACTGGTAAGTATAGATACAAACCTCATGTTCCAGACCCCAATGCGACGAAGAAAGACCACACAGATGAACAAATTGGTAAATTTCTTGAACTTTTAAAAAAATTACATATTAACATACCATTTATTGAAACTCTTTCGCAGATGCCCAATTCAGTAAAATTTTTAAAAGAGCTTTTGGCAAACAAACGAAAGTTAGACGATGCGTCGCATGTGGAGCTAAATGCAGTTTGCTCGGCAATTTTACAGAACAAACTACCCCGCAAAATAAAAGATCCAGGGAGTTTTGCGATTCCTTGCTTAATTGGTTGTTTATCTATTAATAATGCTTTAGCTAATTTAGGGGCAAGTATCAATGTTATGCCTTACAAAATGTTTAAACATCTAGGTCTTGGGAAACCCAAACAAACTAGGATGAGCATTTAATTGGCTGATAAAACCATTAGATTTCCTAGGGGTATAATTGAATATGTGCTAGTCAAAATTGATAAATTCATATTCCCAGTAGACTTTGTTGTTTTAGACATGGAGGAGGCTAATGACGTCCCTTTAATTTTAGGATGACCCTTTTTTGCAACTTCTAGGACCGTTATCGATGTTGGTACAAGGGAATTAATACTTCGTGTAGGTAATGACATGATTAAACTCCAAGCACGTGATTTTTTCAGAATATCTAGTGATCAAGATGATACAAATCCTGTTAATGTAAGTGAACTTAATGTTCAATCTTTTTTGCAGGAAATTCCTCGGAAAAAGATGACAGAGCCATGGTCTAGCAATCATATTAAGAACAGAATTGTTCATGAAGATAGAAGACTACAAATCAATGAACTAGATGAATGGCGGACACACGTCAAGGAGAAACCGAAAGTACACGATGAACCAAAGCAGAGCCATGATAAGCCTAAAAATAAAACGAGTCAAATTGAATTGGAGACTGGGTTCTAATGGATAATGCAGATCCTCATCTTGCCACTTTTGAACCTAATGGAACAACTCCTTTCACAGTACTTAATATTTTCCCTTACGGTATAGTCGAGGTAACTCATTCTAAATTTGGCACCTTCAAGGTAAATAGTACTCGTCCAAAACCTTATTTTAACAAAATTGATAGCAGGAATGAGGAGTTTCAACTCCTCGAACCACCATTATTATGCGAAGGAAAGGTGAGTCGAGCTTAGACTCTAAATAAGCACTTCTCGGGAGGCAACCCAAGCACTAACCTTACTAATTAGTTTATTTTCACTTCGTTCATGTTTTAAATGCAGGTTTTTTGTCCCACACGGCCTGGAGACACGGGCATGTCCCTGGCCGTGTGGATGTGGGGACTTAGTTTTAAAATTCAAAGAAATCGACAGAGGGCTCCGCGGACACGACACACGGCTGTGTGTGATATCACACGGGCGTGTCAAAATCCCACACGGGTGTGTCTAGGCCGTGTGAAAACTGAAGCTCAATTTTTCAAAAGTCAAAATTTAAAACAAGTCAGGAGACTCCACGGGCAACACACACAGGCGTGTGGACTTCTACACGGGCGTGGGAGAAGCAAAAGGGCCTAGCACACGGCCGTGCGACAAGGCCGTGTGGACTACACGGGCGTGTCCAAGGCAGTGTGAATACAAAATTTTCAGATTTCATAACGAACACGGGTTGGAACTCAAGCGACACGGCCGTGTGACACTGCCGTGTAACCCAACACACGACCGTGTCACCTATTTAAAACCCAATTTCTTCTTTCTTCTTCCTTCTCCTTCCCAAACCCCTCAAACCCTAGTCGCCGTAGCCTCCCCCCATTCCCACTTTCGGCCAACTCGATCCCACTCATCCCTTTTGCTCCGCCGCCTCTTCTCCCCCAACCCGAAACCCTTTCTTTTCCCTTCTATTTGCACCACCGTAGCCCAACCCCGACCACCGCCCCCATTTCCCCTTATCTTCGCCTCACCCCTTCCTTGCGCACATGCCAACCCCCAAAACCACCTTCCTCTCCACCCAACACGCCGTCTGCCCGTCGCCGACCGCTCCTCCCTCCGAGTCTTTTTTCCCCTCTTTTATTATGATTATTTTTATTTAGTTAATTATTTATTAATTATTCTTTTTATTATTATTTTCTTTATTTCTTTATTTCTTTGTTTATTATTTCATTATTTCATTATTTAGTTGTTATTCTTGGCTATCTTTATTATGATTTTTCGTATTATTACTACATCATTCATATTCCTAGTTTGATAACTTTAATGTGGCTTGATTATTCATTATATTAGGCTTTTCGTTGTCTTTTTATGCATTAATGTCCCTAATTGTTTAGTCTATTATTTTTAAATTGATTAGTTCGTAGGCTATCAGTTTAAACTTTTAATCTGCTAATTCTTGCATAATTAGGTATTAACGCATATAGCAATAGGTATTAGTAATATTTTACTAAATTTTCTAATTTGCTATTTTTTCTTAGGTACACAATGACTAATACTCGAGGCAAGACCAAGGTCGTCGTCCTCGCTTCAAAAAAGCGGAAGGGTCCCAGCGCGGTCTCCCCGTGCGCGACCACCTTACAGCAGATATGCCACCACCACCTCATAGTCCAGTTCATTCGGCTGCTTCATTGACTCGACAATTCAACGACCTCGAGGCGACTCTACAACAGATTTTTTAGCACTTCCACATATCACCACCACCCCCACCTCACGAACCATCTGTTGACAAGGACCTTTGAGTCCATTTTTTTCTTTTTCTTTTATTTTAATTTTTAAACTCTTTCTCTTTCTCTTTCTTGTCTTTAATTTATATTAGTATATTTTTATTTCTTTATATTTCTGGCTATTTATTATCGAGTACCCATAACGAAGTCCATTACTAAAACTCCCTAAAAATTTACTGATGACTCCGCAATTTCTAAAGGTTCAAGTTGCTACTAAGGAGCGAACTACTAGAGTATTCTCCCACCTTTACCTCTGCCTAGTTCATCATGCTTATTTCTAAGGACTTCATCCGTAATTCAGGAAGTTTCACCTCCTTCCCTCTCTTATGATTTTCTGCTTACATTGCTATTATCTATCTTTGTACATTGAGGACAATGTACATCTTAAGTGTGGGGAGGTTAATTATATCATTATCATAAAATCCCAGAATTATGTCTTGTTCTTAAATAATTTTTCTCATATTACTATCAGAATAAAATTTCTATTAACTTATGATTCTTATTGATATGTTTTGGATTAAGTCATAGGTAATTGTGCATTGATGGTTTAAACCTTACGACATTAGAGAATCAAACATGATAAGTCTATTTTCAGAATTAAAAATTTATTAGGTTATTTCACTAAATTTAAATATTAATTTGATGTTTGAAGTTTGCAAGGTTGACATCAAAAACCATAATTTTTGTGAGATTTTGAGCCTTTCAGAGCATATATTTTTCTTGGTCACTTTATTGTTGGTTATGAGTGTGTCAATATTGATTTGTTATTCTAGAACTTGCTTCGATTATGCATGTCGAGACCACACCCTTGATTTGATATACTGAGATGATAAAGGCACCTAGGTTTTAACCCACTTATTTCATTAAAAACCTACCTTCAAAATTAACCCCTAGTGAACCCCTTTGAGCCTAATAAACCGTTTCTTGACTCACCCATTAATATTAACCCAAAACCCAATTTTTGCTTCTCCTACTTTATTGACTCCCCTTTTGTCGAGATTTGATTTGATCAGTTGCCTAACTATATTCTTTATTTCAGTTGTTAAATTCGTCTTATTATTGTAAAAAAAAAAAGTGGAAATATATATTACTAGTTCTATGTTATTTGAGCTTAAGCAGTTAATTTCACATTTTGAGAAGAAGCTCGTGTTATTTTTCAATTGTAATTATTCAGTATTAGTTTATTTTTCTAGTTAGGTAAATTTTCAATTCAATCTCGATTCTAACCCTCTAATTCAGCCTTTATCCACACCTTTAACCCAAGCCCCGTTACAACCCTTTTTAAGACCTTTTGATTTGTGTATCATCTCATTTTATAGTGGTGGAAATTTGATTTTCATGCAAGCCTAAGGTAATAACTTTTTTATGTTTGACTTTTGAGTGCTTAATTTAAACCTTAAACACTTTGAGTGATTTGAGTGAACCTTTAGTGAGGATGTCAATTCTTGTCGGTTTTGAATCAAAGGTAATTATTTAGATAAGGGGAAACACATATATTTTCGTACTATAAAATTTGTGACTTGAATTGTTTGAATCTTTAAGATTCTTTTAGTTAAATTATCAAATGTATGAATTACCTGTGAATTATGACAAGACATTATTGATGAGAATTATGAATTGAGGAAGTTTAATTTTAATTGTGAGTTGAGGATTTTGCTTGAGGATAAGCAAAAGCTTAAGTGTGGGGATATTTGATAAACCATAAAACTAACAAATTTTAATCCCACGCTTAGCGTGTTTTTGGATGTTTATTTATAGAATTTGGTGAATTCGATGCTCCTAATCCTTTAAATTTATGTTTCAATACTTAGGAGAGCATAGGGGAGCGAAAGGAACGGAAAACAGGCCAAAACCGGACAAAACGGGCCATCATAAGGATCCACACGGCCAAAGCCCACACCACACGGGCTGAACAGTTCACACGGGTTGGACAAACGCCCGTGTGCCAGCCCGTGTTGATCGAGAGCCATGCAAATTCCCACACGACCTGGGCCCCCTCACACGGGTTGATCACACGCCCGTGTCCCCGCCATACCCTACTTTGTTTTCACGCGGAAAAAGTAAATTTTTAGGGTTTTTGAGCCTTCTAAAGTCTATAAATACACATCAGAGGAAGACCTAAGCGGAGCACGCAGAGTAGATCGAAGAAATTACTCAAAGGAAGTTGTCAGAATCTTCTAGAAAGCGGATTCACTCCAAGATTGAATATCTCCATCAAGTTCTTTAGAAGTTTTTGGGTTCTTTATGTCTTGTTGTTTTCTTAATTCTATGATGTTTTCCTTTTAGGTTATGAACTAAACTCCCTAAATACCTAGGGAGGATGAAACCTAGATGAATCTTATTATTTAATAAATCTGAATTACGTGATAAATACTTGATCTTGTTCTTAATTATGTGTTCTTAATCCTTGTTTTGATGTTTTCAGGAATATTAATTCAAGTTTAATTTGCTTATTCAGTGGAGCAAAAGTCCATGTTTTAGAGAAGATCCAACATAATTAAGCGGAGTTGATTGCAATCCTAGAAATAGGATAATATAAATCTGCCGGATTAGAGTCAAATCCAATAAGGGAATCCATAGATCGAGTTAATGCGACAATAGGGGTTTTAATTAGAAAGAGATTTCAATTAATCAACCTAGAGTCAGTTGTTCTTAGTCTTGAAAGAGATATTAACATAATTTAGGGATTTTTACAGATCAAGTCAAGTGAATAAATCATTTAATTCTAAGTCAGAATAATAAGTGAAGTCTAGGTGGATTCTTCCTTGGGTATTGTCTTTATTCATTCGATTATTCTCTTCATTATCTGTCACGTTCATAGTCATTTAGTTAGTCAATTAGTTAGTTAATTTTAGATTAAAAATAAATCCCATTAATTATTAGGCTAGATAATAAAAAGATAGTTATTACTAGTAATTTTAGTCCTTGAGGATACGATATTCCGGACTCACCACAACTATACTACTGTTCGATAGTGCGCTTGCCTTTATCGAAATATTCATTAGTTTCGAGACCATCAGATTGTTAAGTGGACATTTATGTCCATGGTTTGTATGTTATTTATTAACGTTTTAGTAAGATTAAAATAGTAATTTTTTAATAATGAATTATTAAGTAAAACAACTAGGGTTCTTCATTCGACCTTGTATATTCAAGCAATTAAGGTACGATTTTGATCCGTTTTTGATGATTTTCATGTTTTTGTGATCGTTGCTTCGTGTTCTAGCTAGCTCGTGCCTTAATTTTTGAATTTGTTAATGATTTCATGAAGTGCCATTGTTGAATGCTTGAGCTTTTAAATGTTTGATAATGGAAAATGATTAATTGTTGATAGATTTAAATGTTTTCTAAAGTGATTTTTGACAAAAATGTCAAAGAGGGATTAAATTGTGAAATATGCAAATTGAGGGGTTAAAATGTGAAACAAATGAATGTGTGGGCTAATAGGGACACTAGTGAAATTTGAATATGATGAAATTGGATTAACTTACTTGAATTTTATATTTTTGTGAAATAGGGAGTAAATTGATTAAAAGTGAAAGTTTAAGGGCTAATGTGTCAAAATGCTCAAATGTGTATTTTTGGACTAAATTGAATGAGTAGGTGATTAAATGAGTTAATTTTGAATACATATAGATCAAGAAAGAAAGAATTCGGAACTAGATCGAGGGAAAGGCAAGATTATCGAGTAATTGACTCGTTCCACCATTTTCATATCGAGGTAAGTTCGTATGTGGTAATTTCATTATAAATGCATGTTAAATGCTTTTATATTGCATAAAATGAAATTATGAGATTATGGATATTTTTTGAATTGTGAATACAACTTTACAGATGTGTTCGACGATGAAATCGACAAGTGAAACTTCCCGGTTGAACCTTAGGAATAGTTTAAGATGCTAATGACATGTCATTAGGCTATTGTGTTGGCTTCAGGCCCTGATATCGGCACTACGGGTGCGAATGATACCTTGATTTGGCTACGGGCCATGGTATAGGTATTCAGAAAGGAGTTACCTTGATTTGGCTACGGGCTATGGTATAGGTACTCCGGGATAAGTTACCTTGATTTGGCTACGGGCCATGGTATAGGTACTTATCGATTGAGATCCTTGAGTATCCGACTTCTATTCCAAATGGGTCAACGGGTAAAAGAATGATGTGGTTGAGAAAGAGGTTAGTACGAGGTGATACAGGTACGTACGGAACCTACTCGAATATTACATTGAGAAAGTTCAATGAGATGGTATTTAATCATGTTTTGAGACATGAGAAAGGCTTGTGTTAATTTAATGTTGATTTGGTAATGTGTAAATAGTTGAATTACATTTATTTGATGAATTGAGTTACTCACTTACGAGCTTACTAAGCTATGAAGCTTACTTTGTGTAACGCCCCAAATTTTGGGCCTAAAAGAATTGGGCCTTGAGCTTGAGAGCGACTAAAATTCTTGAGACCAAGGTAACGGCACAAATGCATGTTAGTACTGCTGGGTTAGTAATATTGGAGTGTTTGGGGTCTTGGAGAAGTCCTGGGTTCAAACATGGGCTTTAGCAAAAATTTTGGTTTTTGGTGAATTAAAACCTGGATGTTAGCTTAAAGGGTTTATATATTAAGTTGTGTTATTTTAAGACACAAGTGAGCTTGTGTTATGGTGGCAAGTGGAGTGTTGGGCATGCATGTGGGAGGGGGTTCGAATCCCATGGCGTGCAAGTGGGAGGTTTTATTTTTTCATCTCTGTGGCGTGAGAGGTAGAGTTTGATTCAAACTCTGCAGAGGAGGTTGGAGACTTGGTCATCAAGTTTGAATGGGGGTGTGGAGAGAATCAAGGAGCAATCAGTGGAGATTTTTAAGGAATTTGAATGAGAATGGAGTCTTGGCCGAATGGAAGGCTTGAGTAAGGGGATTTCGGCCAAGTGGGTTTCACTTTTGCATTTTCAGCAGCTTTGTGTGAGGATAGAAACTGAAAACCTCTCTACAATTTTGAGTTTTTTCTCTTTTTCATTTCAGGATTTACTTCTTTCGTGGCATCTTGTGTAACATTTTTGACCATTCGGGTCTTTCTTCCCTCTACTTTCTTTTTCTCTCAACTGTCATTCATTTGTCAAACACAATACCAATTGTCGAATTCTTCACTGAAGCCTACCTTTCTTCTCTACATATTTCTCTCTGTCAAATCTGATTCATCTTCTTCTTCTCTTGGTTATCTCCTTTTGGCCGAATCTGACTCCCTGTCTCTCTTGATTCCCTCAGCCGATTAGTCTCTTTCCCTTGTGATGCCAACCTCTGTCAAGTGGCTGATTGTTGCTTTATTCTACTGTTTCTATCGACTAATTTTGGTAAGTATTCCTTGTCCCTATTCGGTTCTTGGTCCCTTTTTTATGGCTCTTCACTGACAAAGCCGAATGATTCGGTTTAAGGTTGCTAACTCTTGGACCTTTTTCTTGTGTTGGGTTCTTTTGATTAATGCAGCATTTCTGCAGGATAGGGTATAGACATCTTCGGTTAGCATCATAAGTGGGTTGGACAACATTCTTAGGGGAAGGTGAGTATCAATTCCATGCTCGTTGGGATTGAAAATTAGTATTAGATAATGATATTAACCGAAGGAAAAACGTTGATGGATGTAGGTTTGGCGTTCGTGGGTTGCTTGTACGAGCTGCGAAAAAGGTGTGTAATCGTACACCCAATGTTGTTTCTATCAAAATGATGGATGAAGGGGTGTGAATCGGCAAAAGCCAAAAGGCTGAAACTTCGGCATCTGAGCACTCACGAGCATGCAACCGCTCGTAGGGACAAATCGAGCCACAACAATTGGCGATAGACCGTAGAGGCTGCCACGAACGTTTTCGTGGGCTTAGGTCGTAATTGGCCTCGTAAGGCTGAAATGGGCCTTGTGGGCCCAATGGGCTCATGGGCCTCACATGGGTAAAATCCACGGTAAGGGAATAATAATGGATTGGGCAGCGATATTCGTATAGCCGTAATGGAATTTGGGCTGAACGAGCCACACGAGCGTGTGGGCCCACTTGAGCTGAGTTTTGGGCCTTGGGCCCAATTACATTGTTTTGGCCATATAAGTTATCCGGGTCGTTCGAGACGACGATAGGCCTTTGGAAAGGTTGTATCTTGTACCGAGACCCCTAGGGAGTAAAATTACCAAAATACCCTCAAAGGGTAAATTTATCAAAATACCCTCGAAGGGTAAAATTACCAAAATACCCCCGATCTGCAAAAATTACCGAAATACGCTCAACTTGTGAAATTACCAAAATATCCTCAATTTGTGAAATTACTGAAATACCCCCAGTTTGTAAAATTACCAAAATACCCCTGATTTGCAAAATTACCGAAATACCCCAGATTTGCATAATTATCAAAATACCCCAATTTGTAAAATTACCGAAATACCCCTATAGGGTAGAATTACCGAAATACCCCTATAGGGTAGAATTATCGAAATACCCCTATAGGGTAAAATTACCGAAATAACCTTATAGGGTAAAATGACTGTTTTGCCCTCTTGGATAAATGATTATTTTATGCTATGTTTCGGCTGACCTGAGTTATGATTTGTCTGTTTTTCTTGAGTATGCCATGTGATTTATATATATGTGCTTTGCATACATAACATGTTGCATGGGATTGGGATTTTGTAATTGGAGGAAGTGATTGATCTGTTAGGGTCACACGGGTCGCCCGAGACGACTGTGGACCCACTGATTTGATTGTTAGGGTTGCACGGGTCTCCCGAGATGATTGTGAACCCACCGATTTGATTGTTAGGGCCGCACAGGTCGCCTGAGATTACTGTGGACCTACCAACGTCTTTAAGCCGCTTATATTCTAGCAGCTCTACTGCGATATCGGTTAGGGCCACAACCGGTGCTAATATTGGTGTGCTGGCTGGGTGGGTCGATTTTATCCCCCTATTCTGTTATGGGCCGAGACCCAAACGATTTTGTGATGGGCTTAGGCCCACTGAAACTGTATTCTGACTGAATAGGGCTCAGGCCCAGACTACTTCTGAATTCTATCTATCTAACTGACTATTTTTATATTAGGGGATTACACACCGAGTTTTCGTAAACTCACCCCGTTTTTAACTGTGCAGGCAATCCCTAGCCTTAGACGAATCGGAGCTGTGAGGGACTCGAAGATGGCTACACAACTACTTCTGTTTTTCCATTAAGTTATTCATAAGTACTTTTTTTTGGTTTGGTTTGTAATAAGGCCTCTTAAAGTTTTCAGATTTTAAATTTTAGGTTTGGTTTTATTTTAATTTATATTTGTTAAAAGTAAATCGCGGTTTTTCCAAAATGATTTATGTTTTCAAAACACTACGTTACAACTACTATTTTCGGTTATCACGTTTCTGCAACATTTTAAAAAAAAACTTTCGCAGTTGAAGGAGATTTTGAAGGAAATCAATAACATTTTAAAAGTGAACAAACCTTTTTCAATGAACCCCGTTTTGAAAATAAACGAATGCAAGCTGAGGCTTTACACAAGTTTTAAATGCCAAGAAGTTTTTAATTATTAAGAAGGGTTTTCAACAAAAACATGGTTTTCGAAAAACACTTCAATGTGACACGCCAGATTCGGGCCTAACTTCTAGGCCGGGTTTGGGGTGTTACACTTTGTGTTATTTTCTATGTTTTATAGTGAATCAAAGTTAGCTAGGATCCGGAAGTCGTCGGGAACATCATCACACTATCAAACACCGAAGTTGGTACTTTTGAGTTGTGTATATATGGTATATGGCATGTATAGGCTAGTTGTGGTACTTTGGTTGTGAATATATCCATGAGAGTTGGCTTGTAAATGTATATGTTTGTTTTGTATATATAGCCATGAGTGATGACATATTTTGGTTGTTTAGGTGTGTATGAGAAACGGTGGCAAATTGGCCTATTTTTGTCCACACACAGTCAGTATACCCTACAAGATTGGCATGACCTAATACACAGTCTGGCATACGGGCGTGTGGCCATTTCGAAGGGCACACGGGCTAGACACACGGGCGTGTGGTCGGCTGTGTGACCCAAGTCAGTATGTATGCCCTGTTTGTAAGAGTATGCCCAAAGATCAATCATGAGATGGTTGTAATAACATACTTGATTTACCATGTTTATTAATATAAAGCGTTGTCATTATTATTTCAGTTTTTCCTTCTGTGTGTACAAATAAACTGTTTTATAATAATGTCCTGAGAATAATATGATTATTCTTAAAAGATCCTTAGTCAAGTATTATTGTTGACTAGGACAACAATAATGCATTAAGACTAACATGTAGTTGATTGATGATAAAGAGTTGTCATTGATATGGAGTGTCAAAATCAATGCATGAATATGTGTGTTAGAGAACAACATATTGGACTGACCCGCTATGAGTATGTTTCTTGGATTATTATGTAATTATCACAACATTACTCATAGTGATTAATATGTATATGATCCTCAGACTTGAGATAATCATTATCCCAACATCGTGAGTCGTATATTTTGATACAGTCAAACGTACACCGTAACTGGTTGTTCTATAAAGGCTGATGTTGGATATACCACAATCTATGTAGAGGGATAATGTTGATCAATATAGGATAAGTCCCTCCTACATAATGGGAGTAATATCTTAGGCCACTTGACTGAGTGAGACTAGAAATGCATGGCCATGCTCAAATAAGTTGACATGAGATGTCATACTAATTTGTATATCATAGTCTACTCAAGATATCAAGAAACATGGGATGGACTATACAAGTGTAACTATTCCATGACTTGTGTCCATTCCAGAGATAAAGGACTTAAGGATTAATGCATGAAAGGTTAATCACAAAAAGTTATGTCGAATCATGACTTCTTGTAACTTAGGTAGCAATGATGCATTGCTAGATGCCACTCATTGTTTGTGACATTAGAATCATTCTAGTATTACTGCTAACTTTACAAGAACCTACAGGGTCACACCCTATGGTTGAAATGAACGGAATAAAACATAGTTGGTATTATGTTTGATTGTCACATGAATTAAATTAATTAAAGAATTAATTGGGCAATCAAATATTGAATATATTATATGTACAAGGATGTTGTACACATAGTGAGAATTAATATATGAATTTAGTTTGTATATAAATTTAAATAAATATAGTTTACCGAAATCCATGTTATAATTAATGTAATTATAACTTTTTGGGTATAATTAATGTAATTATAATTTTCTGTTAAAACATTATTATATTTATTTAATTTTACAATTCATTAAAGAGATGCCGATTATAAAAGGTAATAAGTGATACAAAACTTATTAAGAAAAAACCCTAAGAATTTGCTTGAAATAGTCTAGCAGCCGTCAAGCAAATAAAAAAACCTCTAAAATAGTTTTAGAGATTTCTGCCGTTCATAGTCAAACTGGGTGGATTACGTAGAGGCCGACATCGTAAAGGTTGCGGCTTGGTCAGAACTCTTGTTACCGAGGCGTCGCTGTCTACTTAGATTGAAATTTCGGTAACTTCGAAACCTTTATTTCACCCCGATTCGTTCCTCACACATGGATTCATGGTTTGAATCGTCGGATTAATTTTATTTTGCTGCGCCATGGGGGTGTCGGTGTTCCAACAGTGGTATCAGAGCCACTTGTGTGATACGAACTCGGGTTTAAATAGTTGGGTGATGCAATTGTATGAGATGCATGCTTTAATTTTACAATGTTTTCGATTGTTTAAATCGTTTAAGCATAACCTGATAACTGTTCCTTTCGATAACTGATTAAATGTTAATCATGGTGTTGTGGCTTATTCAATTTTATGTTATTACTGTTAACAAATCTGTAATGATGCGACGGTGGTATTTACAGTTTCCAGTAAGAGTTAACTGGCTAGTGGAACAAGGGTTGTTCCGATATGAAACCTCAAGGATTAAAATCCTGAAAACACGATTCTGTTGATAAAAGTTATCAAATCGTGAGGTTTCGTTTGACTGGGGTATGCGGTTTGTATTGCGGGGCTCCGCTCGCTTCCTCCGACCGCCTCAGACCCCATCTTTTTATTATAGTATGTTTTGTTAATAAAAGAAATTTATAAACTTGATGGGCCACAAAAGGTTGAAAGGATATTTTATAATTCACCTTAGCAAAAAGCATTGAATTGTTAGGATATTTTATAATTCACCTTAGCAAAAAGCATTGAATTGTGTATGCTATTTTTGACATGCACGGTGTTTGAAATGCATAGTTATAGCCCAATGACTCATTCGATAAAAGGTTGTATTTTTTTATATATAAATACGGCCTGCGTGTCGTGCCTTACTAATATTCTCTTGTATTTCTCTTCTCATCTTACTCCCTCGTATGTAAAATGAGTTTCTGCATATTGTAATTTGCAAGATTTGCTGTGGGCTAGACAAGAAGGAAGTTGGGACAACTATTGTGGATTGATAGCTTGTGAAACGGCTTACACCTTTAGGTTTCCTTTTGGTTCTCCCATTGGCTTGGGTTGAATCACCTTAGTTTATGGGCTATAACTATTGCATTTATTTATTGCTTTATTTATTCATGTATGAGATGCTATGGATGTCTAAAGCATGCCAATTTTTATATATTAAAATTTGATAATAATAAACCCCATTAATTGATGAGATCAATTAAAAGACTAAATGGACTAATGTAGACCATAATTGGTGAGATGGAACAATCTTAATAAAATCCCTCTATTAAAATATTAAGTCAACATGGCCTTCCAATTTTGCCCTCGTTAAGGCCTCGATCAATACTATGTAGGTTCTGCCAAGACGAAGTACTAGTATTTATCTTGGTTAAACGTGAAGAATAAACAAGTGATATTCGCTGGTTAAAAATTGGTTAATGACTTAACTAGGTTACTCTAATAGGATCAGAAATCTAGAGGCAAGTTAATTGGATAAATCATAAGATGATTAGAACAAGGGTTGTTCACCAAATATTAAAAGTTACATATGATGTAATTAGCAAATGTTGCTTACCTAAATAACCATAATCTTCAGAGTAAAGCTAAAGCTGACTTAAGAGGTGGTGAAATATAGATCCTTAACCTACTAGAAATACTTTTGAGAAAGTTTTTCTGAAATTAATATGCGAGGGTTATTAATTTTGAAATAAAATAGTGGGAATATCATTTAATAAAGTCTTTTTAATGATTGATATAAAATTGGTAAATTTACTCACATGCATATTTAATTGTTGTATATATATTATGGCTGTAAACACTAGCACACTCTCATTGCGATCGGTCCTTGAGAAGGACAAATTGAATGGTTTGAATTTTCTGGACTGGTTCCGTAACTTGAGGATTGTCCTCAAACAAGAACGAAAATTATATGTCACTGAACAACCACTTCCTAATGAACCACCCGCTAATGCCTCGAGGACTGATAAAGATGCTTACAAGAAGTATCTCGATGACATGGTAGATGTTGGATGTCTTATGCTTGCCACTATGAATCCTGAGCTTCAGAAGCAACATGAGGACATGGTTGCTTATGATATGATCGAGCACCTGAAAGAACTTTATCAGGGGCAAGCACGGCAAGAGAGGTTCGATATCTCTAAGGCCCTATTCCAATGTAAGTTGGCTGAAGGAAGCCCAGTAGGACCTCATGTCCTTAAGATGATTGGCTATATTGAAAGCCTATCTAAGCTTGGGTTTCCATTGAGCCAAGAGTTGGCCACTGATGTTATTCTACAATCGTTGCCGGATAGCTACAGCCAGTTTGTCCTCAATTTCAATATGAATGAAATTGACAAGACTCTACCACAGTTGCTCAGTATGTTACGAACTGCTGAAGGCAACATGAAAAAGGTTGGACCCAAGCCCATACTGATGGTCCGTAATAACAAGGGCAAGGGAAAGGCCAAAGTTCAAACAAAGCCCAAGGGCAAAGGTAAGCCCAAGCTTGGAAAAGGAAAGGTTGTACTGAAACCTAAAGGTGGGGTGTCTAAGGAAGGAAACTGCTTTCATTGTGGTGTGACTGGACATTGGAAATGGAACTGCCCTGTCTATCTTGAGGAAGTCAAGAAGGCTAAAGCAAGCGGAATGTCTGCTTCAGGTATTTATGTTATTGATATTAATTTATCAACTACTACTTCTTGGGTATTAGATACTGGTTGTGGTTCTCATATTTGTACTTCTGTACAGGGACTACAAAGGAGTAGGACTTTGGCTAGAGGTGATGTTGACCTACGAGTTGGAAATGGAGCAAAAGTTGCTGCATTAGCTGTGGGAACATATACTTTATCTTTGCCTAGTGGACTTGATTTATGTTTAGAGGATTGTTATTTTGTGCCCAGTTTAACTAAAAACATTATTTCAATTTCTTGTTTAGAGAAAATTGGTTTTGAGATAATTATTAAGAATAATTGTTGTTCCTTTTATCTCAATAACGTTTTCTATGGTTCAGCACAATTAATTAATGGCCTCTATATTTTAGATCAAACGAATCCCATTTACAACATAAATACTAAAAGATCTAAAATAAATGACTCAAATCAAACTTATCTTTGGCATTGTCGTTTGGGCCACATAAGTGAGAAACGCATATCCAAACTCCATAAAGATGGTCTCTTGAAATCATTTGTTTTTGAACAATTTGAAGTATGTGAATCTTGCTTATTGGGAAAAATGACTAAATCTCCTTTTACTGGTAAAAGTGAACGAGCTAGTGATTTATTGGACCTAATACATTCTGATGTATGTGGACCAATAAATACACAGGCCAGAGGTGGATTTCACTACTTCATTACTTTCACTGATGATTTCAGTAGATATGGGTATGTTTATCTCATGCGCCATAAGTCTGAGTCCCTTGAAAAGTTCAAGGAATTCAAAAATGAAGTACAAAATCAACTAGGCAAAGCTATCAAGTCACTTCGATCTAATCGAGATGGAGAGTATTTGAGCCTAGAGTTTGATGATCTTTTGAAGGAATGTGGGATTGTCTCACAACTTACTCCTCCTGGTACTCCTCAATGGAATGGAGTATCTGAGAGAAGAAATTGAACTTTGTTAGACATGGTTCAATCCATGATGAGTCATGCTGATCTACCGACTTCCTTTTGGGGACATGCACTTGAGACAGCTACTTTCACATTAAATTGTGTTCCATCTAAATCGGTTCAAAAGACGCCATATAAGATGTGGACTGGGAAATGTCCCAGTATGTCTTTTATGAAAATTTGGGGTTGTGAAGCTTATGTTAAACGTCAGACGTCTACTAAGCTTGAACCCAAATCTGAAAGGTGTATTTTTGTGGGGTATCCAAAAGAAACCAAAGGATATTATTTCTTTAATCCCACTGAGAACAAAACATTTGTTGCTCAGGCTGGTGTCTTCCTAGAGAGAGAATTTACTTCTAGAAAAGGAAGTGGGAGAAAGATTGAACTTGAAGAAATTCGAGAATCACAAGATATCACTAAACCAGAGATTGAACAACAGCAAATTCCACAAGAAATTGAGGAACAAACAACTGCTGTAGAAATACAACCACCGTGCAGATCTTTAAGAGAACGACGTGCACCTAAGAGATATGGATTTCTCATTACAATGCATGGTGACGTTCTTCTTATAGATCAAGATGAGCCTAGGACTTATCAAAAAGCGATGACAAGCCCAAACTCTGAGAAATAGCTTGAGTCCATGAGATCTGAGATGGATTCCATGTATGAAAACCAAGTATGGACTTTGATTGACCCACCCGAAGGGGTTAAACCTATAGGGTGCAAATGGGTTTTCAAAAAGAAAACAGACATGGATGGTAATGTACAAACGTACAAAGGGCGATTAGTCGCTAAAGGTTTTCGCCAAATTCATGGTGTTGACTATGATGAAACCTTTTCTCCTGTAGCTATGTTTAAATCCATCAGGATCTTGCTCGCCATAGTTGCATTTCATGATTATGAAATCTAGCAGATGGATGTCAAAACAGCTTTTCTTAATGGGAAACTTGAAGAGGATGTGTACATGACACAACCTGAAGGTTTTGTCAATCCAAAGGATGCTAGAAAGATATGTAAGCTACAAAGATCCATTTATGGATTAAAGCAAGCTTCTCGAAGTTGGAATCTTCGTTTTAACGATGCAATCAAAGAGTTTGGTTTTATAAAAAATGGAGATGAACCATGTGTTTACAAGAAAGTTAGTGGGAGCACTATCACATTCTTGATACTGTATGTGGATGACATACTTATCATAGGAAATGACATACCTACCTTGCAGTCTATTAAAACTTGGTTAGGAAGTTGTTTTTCTATGAAGGACTTGGGCAAAGCCACTTATATCTTAGGAGTCAAGATCTATAGAGATAGATCAAGACGACTACTAGGTCTAAGCCAAAGTACATACATAGATAAAGTACTGAAAAGGTTCAGTATGGAAGAATCTAAAAGAGGATTTCTACCTATGAGACATGGTATTTCACTCTCGAAAGAAATGTGTCCTTCAACTCTACAAGAGAGAGAACGCATGAGAAAAATTCCATATGCTTCCGCTATTGGATTTATCATGTATGCCATGTTATGTACTCGTCTAGATGTCTCATATGCCTTAAGTATGACGAGTAGGTACCAAGTAGATCCCGGTGAAGGTCACTGGACCATAGTCAAGAATATCCTTAAGTACTTAAGAAGAACTAAAGATACGCTCCTAATATATTGAGGTGAGGAAGAGTTAAGTGTAAAAGGTTACACTGATGCCAGCTTCCAAACTGACAAGGACGATTCTCGATCGCAATCAGGTTTTGTGTTTTGCCTTAGTGGTGGTGCTATGAGCTGGAAGAGTTCAAAGCAAAGTACAGTAGTCGATTCTACAATAGAGGCCGAGTATATTGCAGCCAGTGAGGCAGCAAAAGAAGCGGTTTGGATCAAGAAGTTCATTACCGGACCTAGGGGTTGTGCCTAGCATATCAAATGCTATAGAACTCCGATGTGATAACAATGGAGCTATTGCACAAGCTAAAGAACCCAGATCTCACCAGCGATCCAAACATATACTTAGGCGCTACCATCTTATTCGAGAGATTATTGATCGAGGGGATGTAGATATATGCAGAGTACCTACAGATGATAACATTGCTGATCCCTTGACCAAGCCTCTGACACAGCAGAAGCATGATCGTCACACTAAGTCGCTTGGTATTAGATATATAGGTGATTGTTCTTAGTGCTAGTGGGAGATTGTAAGAGTATGCCCAAAGAATAATCATGAGATGGTTGTAATAACATACTTGATTTACCATGTTTATTAATATAAAGCGTTGTCATTATTATTTCAGTTTTTCCTTTTGTGTGTACAAATAAACTGTTTTATAATAATGTCCTGAGAATAATATGATTATTCTTAAAAGATCCTTAGTCAAGTATTATTGTTGACTAGGACAACAATAATGCATTAAGACTAACATGTAGTTGATTGATGATAAAGAGTTGTCATTGATATGGAGTGTCAAAATCAATGCATGAATATGTGTGTTAGAGAACAACATATTGGACTGACCTGCTATGAGTATGTTTCTTGGATTATTATGTAATTGTCACAACATTACTCATAGTGATTAATATGTATATGATCCTCAGACTTGAGATAATCATTATCCCAACATCGTGAGTCGTATATTTTGATACAGTCAAACATACACCGTAACTGGTTGTTCTATAAAGGCTGATGTTGGATATACCACAATCTATGTAGAGGGATATTGTTGATCAATATAGGATAAGTCCCTCCCACATAATGGGAGTAATATCTTAGGCCACTTGATTGAGTGAGACTAGAAATGCATGGCCATGCTCAAATAAGTTGACATGACATGTCATACTAATTTGTATATCATAGTCTACTCAAGATATCAAGAAACATGGGATGGACTATACAAGTGTGACTATTCCATGACTTGTGTCCATTCCAGAGATAAAGGACTTAAGGATTAATGCATGAAAGGTTAATCACAAAAAGTTATGTCGAATCATAACTTCTTGTAACTTAGGTAGCAATGATGCATTGCTAGATGACACTCATTGTTTGTGACATTAGAATCGTTCTAGTATTACTGCTAACGTTACAAAAACCTACAGGGTCACACCCTATGGTTGAAATGAACGGAATAAAACATAGTTGGTATTGTGTTTGATTGTCACATGAATTAAATTAATTAAAGAATTAATTGGGCAATCAAATATTGAATATATTATATGTACAAGGATGTTGTACACATAATGAGAATTAATATATGAATTTAGTTCGTATATAAATTTATATAAATATAGTTTACCGAAATCCATGTTATAATTAATGTAATTATAACTTTTTGGGTATAATTAATGTAATTATAATTTTCGGTTAAAACATTATTATATTTATTTAATTTTATAATTCAATAAAGAGATACCGATTATAAAAGGTAATAAGTGATACAAAACTTATTAAGAAAAAACCCTAAGAATTTGCTTGAAATAGTCTAGCAGCCGTCAAGCAAATAAAAAAAACCTCTAAAACAGTTTTAGAGATTTCTGTCGTTCATAGTCAAACCGGGTGGATTACGTAGAGGCCGACATCGTAAAGGTTGCGGCTTGGTTCGACAGTAGATCAGAACTCTTGTTGCCGAGGTGTCACTGTCTACTTAGATTGAAATTTTAGTAACTTCGAAACCTTTATTTCACCCCGATGCGTTCCTCACACATGGATTCATGGTTTGGATCGCCGGATTAATTTTATTTTGCTGCGCCATGGGAGTGACGGCGGTCCAACACTGTTTTCACACGGCTTATGTAACATCCTTAAATTAGGGTCTGGCATTTTTGTGTTGTTGCATGTGTTTAGCTCACTTAGCTTGTTATTTAGCTGTGTTTGGGGGTCCTGGAGAGGCTCAGGTTCGAGCCAGAGCTTTGGTGAAATTTTGCTTTTTGGGCATAAGGGGAGAGAGCTAGGGGATGCAGGAGTTAAGCATAATTGTTGGTGTTTGATGATGCAAAGGAGCACTTGGTGGAGTGGTGTTGGCGTCACAAGGGAGCATGGAAGGGGGGAGTGGGGTTCGAATCCCACATGCTGCATTTTGGGAGTTTCATTTTGTGCCAGGATGGAGTAGTGGTGGAGTTGGCATTGGACTCTTCTAGGAAGAATTTGAATTGGTCAAATGGGTTTGAATGAGTGGTGGAGAGGGGTTTGTGGAGTGAAGAAGGGAGTGAATCATGGGATTTGGGGAGAGAGAAGGAGTTTGGTCGAAAGAGGAGTGTGTGGGGGTGGATTTTTGGCTAGAGGTTGGTATAGTGGTGCGAATTCGGCATTAGTGGGAGGAGAGCAAAACCGAAACCTTTTGAAGAGTGTTGTGTCGAATTCTTATAGCTTTCTTTAGCATCTTTTGACGTTTTGTTCTTTTTACCCATAAGGCATTTCAGGTCATTTCCTTTTCTTTGTATTGGTTGCTAACCGAAAGCATTCTCTTCTTCTTTTTTCCAAAATTTGAAGTTGTTCCTACTATTCCTTGCTATTAGCCAACCCTCCCTCACTCATATTACCTCTCTTTTCATTCAATTCTCTTCTTCTTCTTCTACACCCATTTCTCCATAGCCGAATCTCAGTTTGCTCCAGTCTCTTTTCTTTTTTTTTCTTTCTTTGTTCTATTCTAGAGCCGAAACTCTCTTCTTGACTCTTACTGTTTGTACTGAATATTATATACCTATTCGACTCATCTCTGATCCAAGTAAGTATTAATCTTTTGCTAGGTTCTTGCTTTGTCCACTCCTTATTTCCTTACTAAAAGCTGAAGTTGTCATCCTGTTGTTTTTCTGTGACCAAGGTCGAATCTAAGTTCCTTCTCCATCTTGGATCTCGTTCACTGTCCTTTTGGGTGAAAGCCGAAATCTTGGTTGTGCTACCACCGATTTGGTGGCACTGTGGTAAGTGTTTTTGGCCGATTAGGGGGTCGATAATTTGGGTGTTATTTTATGGGTTCCTAGGGCTGAATGGCCATTATTTTGTTGTCTTGGAACAATGTGACTAACCTATGTTTTTAGGGACACAATTTCTTTATCGAAAGGAGTAGACTGGTTATTCCGGGTATAGCAAGGAAGTGTCCTATTCTTGGTAAGTAGTGTGGTGTGTTGTCGCTTTCGACCTTTGAGTTTTGACATTCTCTGATCAAGACTCTCTTCATGGATGCGAGTGCTAGCCGATCTGAGGAGGTTGCGTTATGGGAGCCTGAGGGGAGTGGACTCGTAGTCTCTGCTCCCAAGTCCAAATGGCGTAGGGTATCAGCCGTTTGGGATTTCCCACTGGGTTATGGAAGAGAGGCGACATCAGATCTGAATAGACAGATCGTAGTGGTTCGTGATAGTGAGGGTGACGACGATCAGGAATGTATAGTTCTTTGCGTAATCAGGTGTGTAATCTCACACCTTTATTTCGTTTGATCTGTATTTTACTATGTGTCGGCTAAAAGCTGAAATACCCTTAACGGGAATACAGTTGAGATACCCTCGTGGGTAAGGTTGAAGATATACCAGGTAAGTAACATTTATGACTATGCCATTTGGATAAATTAGCATGGATGTATGTGTGCTCTGATTATCCGATGTACATTAATATATGTTTGCATTCACCATATTATGATGATATGTCGCATGGGATTGGGATATGATATTGATGAAAAGGGGAAGTGTATTTCGGTGGCCCTACCACATATTTCGGTGAATCTGTCACATTATTTCGGTGGCACTGCCACAATTTCGGTGATGAGCAGCGTGACTACCATCGATGGTGTGTAGCGGATGAGGGTTGATTGTAGAAATCCCCACCGGTGTGTTTTGGTTGGTCGGGTGGTGTGTAGTGGATGGATAATTAGGTTGGGCTGGGTTGCATTGCATGCTTTTACCTGTTTTACCATGTTAAAAGGGCTCAGGCTCAGTTCGTTTTCGTATGGGTTTCGCCCAGTTTGATTTCGTAAGGGCTAAGGCCCAATTTGTATCTACATGGGTTCGGGCCCAGTGATTGTTCGTTTCGGGGATTACACACTGAGTTCTAGTAACTCACCCCTCTGCTTAATTTTTGCAGGTAATCCCTAGCTTTGAGGATTTAGAGCAGAGGCGGACTCTATGGTGACCATTCGTCGTTATTTCAGTAAATTAAGTTTTACTTTATTTTAAATTTCATTTTAAGTTCTGGGATTATGTTCTATAATAAGGCCTCTGGGATTTTATTTGGGTTTTTTTTTTAACTTTAAATTCAAATGCTATCTTTTATCAAACGCTCAATACGGGGTTTTCCTAAAACATCAATTACTGTTTCCAAAATATCATGATTTGCAAATATTCAAATTCGGTTTTCATAACAAAGGCAGTTTTCATTTAACCCCAACTTTCCTATAATGGGCACTGAGTAAATCGGGTTTTATAACAAGCAACGAAACACAGAATGTTTTTCAAAAGAAACGCAACATTTTCAACGAACAACTTCTCTAAACAATTGCTTAGCTTCTCAACTTCCTGGAACTCTTTTCAAAACAACATTTTTCTGAAAGTCATCGGACTAAATTATTCATAAGTCATCGAAAACAGCAACCCTAATGTTTTTTTCAAAAAAACTATTAACAAGATGAATTTTCATAAGCAACAAAACTTGATGTTTTACGAACGCATAGTATCTTTCACCAACCATTCCATGTAACATACCAGATCTGGTCGTAACGTCTAAGCTGGGTTTAGGGTGTTACAGCTTAAGACACGGGTGTGTCTGAAACCGTGTGAGGAACACGGCCTGTTCACACAAGCGTGTGATCCCTGAATGATTGAAAAATTTCTGTTTTCCAATAATTTTGTATGTTATCGGTTTAGCCCTGAACCACTTCTAAAGCATGTTTAAGGCCTCGTAGGCCCTTATAAGGGACAATGTGATTGTAATGAATGGTATTTGAATACGAATGTATAAATGTATGAGTTATATTTGATAAATGCGTGTATTGATCGGTAATACCTCGTAACCCTATTCTGACAGTGAATACCGAGTGAGGGGTGTTACATGTCCGACCCCGTATAACTCTCTGACTTGGGTCACACGGCCAACCACACGCCCGTGTGTCTAGCTAGTGTGCCCTTCGAAATGGCCACACACTCCCATGTGCTAGGCCGTGCCAAAACTATAGGGTATACTGACTTATGCCACATGGCCAAGTCAAACGCCTGTATGCAGGGCCGTGTGGAGTATACTGACTTGATTTCTAATTAAACACTAGGGGACACACGGTAGTGTCACCTGACCGTGTGTCACACACAGCTGAGACACACACTCGTGTCTTTACCCGTGTGGACAAAAATAGGCTATTTTCCAAGCCATTTTTCTCACCCAAACTTTCATTCACCTACACCAAACCAAATTGCATATGACCATATCTTCAAATGTCATTTAAACTCATCTAAACCAAGTCCAAATCATGTTATATCCATACCAACAACTAAAATGCTCATGAGATCATACTTTGTCAATTCAAAACATACCAATTCTACTTTCACAAATCACCTAAATGGTCACTTTCAAAACAAATTATTTTACCTAAAACCATAAGCATACAAATCTCAAATTTCAACCATTCATACACAAAATACCAATTCACCAACAAGCAATCACATGGCAATTATCAACCACAACAAAAGGCCATTTGTCATATATATATAAATCACCAAATATACCAAAATAAGCCAAACCACATGGCTATACACATAACCAAACATTCTTTATTTACAAGACAAATCAAATGGCCAATTCCATTACCAACATATAAATCAAAATGACCATAACTCCTACACATGCCATATAACCAAAACATAAGTTCAAAAGTACCAAAGTGATAGCTTGATAGTGTGATGTGATCTCCGACGACTGCTAAATCCGAGCAAACTTCGTTAATCACTATAAAACACGAAAAAATAAGCAAAGTAAGCTATAAAGCTTAGTAAGTTCGTATAGGAATAAACTCAACTTATGATACATACACAATTTAAGCAATTAAACATAACATAATATAATTCATATTGATCCACAAACCTATCATATGTTCATTAACAAGATTAAATATGAAATTCACAAGTTTCTTCGATCCAATACTTGTATGGTTCATGTAAATGCCTGTACCAACTCGTATCAATCTCATACTCATCCATATCCTTGATATACCCATTGAACCATTTAGAATAATATCGGATACTCGGGAACCTTGCACCCTAAGTGCCAAATACATAGCCGAAGCTATCTCAATCTCATATTTCATATAATGCTCACTCTCAAGCTATCAATGGTCTACTCGCACAAGCTAACGGTCAAGACATAGCTACACAGTGCTGCTCACACAAGCTGATGAAAATCTGCAACACACCCGTGGACCCTTAAACACGCCCGTGCTATAGGTCGTGTGTAAAATAGGGAGCTCTCTAACTTGTGCCACACAACCATGCCACACGCTCGTGTGCTAGGCCGTGTGGTCGATTTAATTTCCATAATTTTTCATAAAATAGGTGCAGACTTCACACGGGCGAGACACACGCTCGTGTCTCTGCCCGTGTGCTCAATTCAGGACATTCTGTTTTGCATCAATTAAGGTGCAGGGGACACACGGCTGAAACACATACCCGTGGGGCAAACCGTGTGTCGCACACGGACTAGACACACGCTCATGTGTCTACCCGTGTGGACAAAAATAAGGCTATTTACCAAGCTATTTTGTCACCCTTCCATGCACAAACTTACACAACAAACATAGAGCCATTCCAAGCATATATCATTAACCAAATCAGCCACAACTAAGGCATCAACACCCCATTCACATGCTATCATTTATCATACACAAACATTTCATACTAATCAACTCATATCATGCAATTTCCCACATCCATGAAAAGCATCATCTTATGCATAAATATACTTACACCAATATTAGCCAATTTCTATGGCCATTTACAAAATGAATTATCAACCAATATAAGCCAACACAATTGGCTAGATCAATTATGACACATAACAAACTAACCAAGTCCCTATACATACCATAACTCAAAATATTAAAATCAATGGTACCCAAAATATTAATTTGATAGTGTGAATGGATCTCTGACAGTTTTCGATCCTTGAGCTAGTTTTGTAACACCCCAAACCCGGCCTAGACGTTATTGCCAAATCTGGCGTGTCAAATTGAAGTGTTTTTCAAAAACCATGTTTTCATTGAAAACCCTTCTTGAAATTTAAAACTTCTTGCCATTTAAAACTTGTACAAAACCTCAGTTTGTGTTTGTTTATTTTCAATAGTGGTTTATTAAAAAGTTATTCCCTTTTAAAATGTTATTAACTTTAAAACCTTATTTGTTGCAGAAGCTTAATTTAAAACAACTGATTTACGAAAACGTGATATTTAAAAATTGAGTTGCGGAAACGTAGTGTTTGAAAATGTTATTGTTTTGGAAAACCGTGTTCTACTTTTAGCAGATATAAATCACAATCAATAAAATCCCAAATTTAAAATCCAGAAATTATAGAGGCCTTATTACAACCCGAATCAAAATCAAAGTGCTTCAGTAAATGAGCAAAATAGAATAAAACATGTGCAGTTGTGTGGCCCTCTCCGAGTCCCTTGCAGCTCTGAACAGTCTAACGTTGGGGATTACCTGAAAGGTTAAAAACGGGGTGAGTTTACAAAAACTTAGTGTGTAATCCCCTTATTAAAGAAACAGTCAATATATAGAAACAGAATCAGTCTGGGCCTGAGCCCTTTAACAGTAACAGTATAGTTCAGTTCAGAGTATATGTGGGCCAAAGCCCAAAACAATGTCATTTGGGTCACAGCTCATAACAGAATCAATTGGGCCTAGCCCATCACAGTAGCAGTCTCGGTATGAATAATTCATGATGCATGCAAACCCATCCAACCCTGCACTTACCTCCGTCGAACCCTGCACTACCTGTGGGGAATAAATCACCCACGTCATAGTGTTAGCACCGGTTGCAGCACTAACCGAAATCGTAGCAAAGCTGCTAGTATATATACGGCTTTAAGCCTTCAGTAACGGTCTCATAATTGGCACATAACATCGGTAACTGTAATAAGATTGGCACATAGCCATCAATTACGGTAATATAACCGGCACACAGCCATGGATAAATATGATCGACACAAAGTCATAATCAAGATGGCACAGAGCCATAATTAGGTTGGCACAGAGCCATAATCAGATTAACTGGCTTAAAGCCATCAGTAGGTCCACAGTCGTCTCGTGCGACCCGTACGACCCTATCAGAACAGTACTTCCTCCATAACCAATATCCCAACCCTATGCAGTATGTCATGTATGCAGAATGTCTGGCCCACAAATCATCATATCATTCACAGTTAATTCAATCAAATCATAGTCATACAATCACAGTCAAATCAGTCAAATCATAGCACAAGTCAGCCATTTACCCTCGAGGGGCAAAATAGTCATTTACCTTACAGGGGCATTACGGCCATTTTACCCTACAGAGGCATTACGGTCATTTTACCCTATAGGGGTATTATGGTCATTTTACCCTATAGGGGCATTACAGTCTAAATGGGCCCAAGGCCCAATTTTCGGCCCAAGTGGGCCCACACGCTCGTACGGCCCATTTAGCCCAAATTCAGTCACAGCTATGCGAGCCCAGTCCAGTATTTGCCACTTATCGTGGATTTATTCTGTGTGGGGCCTACGAGCCCATTAGGACCACACGATCCATTTCATCCAAACGAGGCCCAAGATCACGAGAACGCTCGTAATGGCCTCTACAATCTATCGCCCATGATTTGTGGGCTCGGTTTACCACACGAACGATCGCACGCTCGTGAAGCCTCCAATGCCAAAGTTTGAGCTTTTCGGCTTCTGCCGATTCACAGTAAAGAGGGGTGTGATTACACACCTGTTCGTGATAACGAGTAAACTAGCCCACGTGCTCTCCAACTATCGCCTTACTTGAACCAACGGGTATTTGGAACTAACCGTTGATCAAAAGTGATTACCCACTCTGAAATTAGTATCTACACATAAAACGAATCACCATTAACATATATATAACCATGAAACAATTGATCCTTAACGAACACACTTACCGATATCGTGCAACAAAGAGCTCACAAGAATCAGAAGAACAAAGAATGCAGCAGCTTAGGTTTGGCACAGTGGACAAATGATGGTGGTAATCGGCACTAACAATAGATCCCCAATCACTAGGCTATCAACAATCGTTAGAGTAGAACGAGGGAGGAAGATAGACAAGAGGGGACAGTCACTAAAGAAAACCTGAAAAGAAAGGACCACAATTGGCCAAGGGTAAGAGAGGGAGAGAAAAGTAGGTTTGGCTTTAAGAGAAAATAGAAGAATGAGGGGAAGAGAAGAAAAGTGCATTCGGCAATGTTAGGAGAGTAAAGAAAATAAAAAAATGGGTAGAGAAAGAGAAGTGAGACCATAGAAGAATATTACCTAATTGGCAATTGAAAAAAGGGAGAAAATAATGGCACTTTTGGTCACCACAGTTGATAAAACGCAAAACCCAAAAGAAATTTCGAATGGCAAAAATCACAAAAAAAATTCGGCCCTCTCCTTTCAAGCTCTACAAAACCTAAACAGAGAATATGCCTACAGCCGAAATTGCTCCCTATTTCCCCTAGCCGAAATCCCCTAGAGCCTTAGAGTCCCAATTGGCCACAACACCCTACCAACCTCCCATTTCGAAATTCCTTGATTCTCTCCCCAACTCTACCCATAATCCTCTCCACAACTTCATCCAAGATCAATTCAAACTCCTCTCAACAATGTTTTAGTCCAACTCTTCTACCTCTACAGCTCAAGCAGCAAAATAAACATTCCACTATGTAACCCAGGACTTGAACCTCAGACCTCTCAGTTATACCACATGCCACCTTGCCACTACACCACAGGCTCTTTTTGTGTCATAAAACAAGCATTATTACTAATAAGGCCTAAGTGCCAGTGTCCAGGTTTATTTAAGAGAAAAAACTAAAAATTTTGCAAGGGCCAAGACTTGAACCCAAGCTTCTCAAACACTCCCATACACACCCAAATCACTTAGCCATTAAAGCAAACAAGCAATTTATGTCATTTTCTTGCACACATAAATATTTATGTGTAGTCTCCTAGCTGATCCTATGCTCAAGGCCCATTCCTTCTAGGCCTAAATTCGGGGTGTTACAGGTTTGGTGACTCTATAAGACAAGGGAAAAGAAAGGAGAGTAAGCTATATAGCTTAGTAAGTTCCTATGCAAATAATAAGCATTATAACCACAAATATATCATACAAAAAAACATGATGAACTTGGCATAACTAATATCAAGATCTTACAATCATAACTTACTCCTTCATAACCTTACCGAGGAATTCATCACATATCAAGCTCATTGGTAAATGAGTTTTACGTACGTACCTGTACCAAAGTAAATGATTTTTACGTACGTACCTGTACCAACTTGCAATATAATCATAAACTTTCACAACTTTGACATACTCGTTGAATTTCCCGTTGAACCACTTGGAATACTAAAGGATACTCGAGAATCTCGCACACACAATATCATACCAAAGCCATATCCCCGATATGGTCTTACATGGGATCTCTTATCGATGCCAATAGCCCAACTATGGTCTTACACGATGTCTCATATCGATGCCATATCCCAGATATGATCTTACATGTAATCTCAATTAACCCTAATGTCATGACATCCGTATCCTACCTATTCCTAAGGTTCAACCGGGATTTCTCACTTGTCAAACTTTTTCGATTACATCCAAGGAGTTAATCATAATTCTTACAATATTAAAGCATTTAAAACAAAAACAAAACAATGTATTATTTACATACGAACTTACCTCGCTACAAAAATAATATAAATGGGACCTAATCGTCAAATACTTTGTTTTTCCCCTGATCTAGGCCCGAACCTCATTTGTAACACCCTTAACCCGTATCCATCGTCGGATTAGGGTTATAAGGCATTACCAAGCATAGTACAAGTCATATCAATTATTAACGGCTCAAACAGACATGATCGAATACAATAAATGCAATGTGCTTTTATAGCATACTTAAACAATTATATACACATTATAAGCCATTTAACCAAATTTACAAAGAAATATTTTCAACGAATAACCTTATCACTATTCATGTAGTCATCTAATCTTCAATGACCGAATATACCCATATCCATATTTAATGTACCAAGGCAAGATATCAATTAACAAAACTAAGTATACATGTATATATACATATGCTTAAACTTTGTATAATCAAATTTAACACTTATCTAACTTTCCACATTAAATGCTATCCAATCAAAGTATAGGTCATTACTGTTTCAAGAACATAGTCGAGTTAATAAGGTCATTTCATTATCTCTCAAAATCCGAGATTCACATAAATTCAAGAATTTATACTCATGCACCATATATCACAAGTTCAACAAATTCAATTCATCAATTCATCAATTCAAACAAATAATATCATAATATGGCCGAATATACATACTTAAGTATTAGACATTATTTCAAGTTGATTTGCATTTCAAATGTGTGCTTATTTAATAAACATTTATCAACTCATAGCCTAAAACAAATTTAATTGCGCATAAACCAATCTCCCTAATGTAACTCCTAATGTTTTTAAATACATAATATGACCAACTATAAATCAAGCACAATTAATCACATTCAAAAATTATCTTAACCCTTATAAGAACATCCATCATAAATAATGTACTATAAGATATGCTTCTAAAATGGGCTAGTTACTTAATCAAATGCCTGACATAATAGACATGTTAATCAACCAAAACTACCAAGCATGCTTACTTACATTACCGATTATACCTTTATAATAATCAAGCATCATGGCCGAATACATTTGAGACCAAGTACCACAAATTAGCCATTTTTGCATGGCTTTATATACAATGACAAAATTCATTGATTCAAAACATAGTTTAACCTATACATGCCTTAATCTCAAATTTCAAGCTTTAAAAGTACCAAAATAAGTCGATAGTGTGGATGACTTCAATGACGATCCCCCGAGCCTATAGCTTGATCAAAATCTATAAAATAGAGGGAAAGACACACAGAGTAAGCTAACTAGCTTAGTAAGTCTTAAGTAAACTTAACAAATCGACTAGATATTCAATCAAGTTAAACCGAACAAATTCTTAGCATTCATAGTATAATATAACTCATATGTGCTATCATAGCCGAATATCAATATTCATACATAGCAAATTATTATTCATCGTCTACTTTAAATATAAGACTTATCAAAGGTACCTCAATTAATAAATATGATTATATGTATCTCCACATACGACCAAATAACAACTTTCATGTACATATAAGTGATCCCACATAGCCGAATGTATACAAGTATATATATATACACACATGGCCGAACATATATATGTATAAATACTTATACATCTATCTAATACCCTTATGTTTGCAAGTAAACAATATCACTTAATATCATTTTATTCACATATCCAAAATATCGAATACCCAAACACATTTCTATCAACTTACTTGTTCAATAAGCATCACATATAGCATGTACTTGTTCAATACATACCTTACGGTCGAATACTCAAATTCATATAAATAAGCTTTAGCTTGTTCAATTGCCATCATAACTCAATCATTTCATAAGTGTAAGCTCGTATTAAAAAGCATCGGCATAAAACCTGCTAGGCATAAGCCTGAATCACACATCGGCACCAAGCCTGCTAGACCAGAGGTCTGATATTCATTCACCAGCTATAAGCCTGCTAGGCATAAAGCCCGATAAATTCACCAGCCCAAGGCTTGCTAGGCTCAAGGCCCGTATAGTATTACTTATAGATAGCTCACAGGAATTATTTCATTTATCGAACCTTCTACTCATTGTAATCTCATCATACGAACATTCAAATAAGTTCCATTATTCAATTAATTTAACCAAATCACATATTTTACTTAGCCCAATTCGGCTAACCCACATATAGTTACAATGATTTCAAATTTTCAGTATATATTAAGTTTTGTAACTAATTTACGATGATGATTTGCTTAAAGACTTACCTCGGATATCGTCAGACGACAAAACCGGCTATTCGATAATTTTCGCTTTTCCCCGATTCAAGTCCATTTTTCTTTGTTCTTAATCTAAACATATTCAAATTAAGCTCATTCAAACACATTTCATTTCAATTTAGTCCAAAAACATCTAAATGGACAACTTACCATTTTGCCCCTAATATTTCACACTTTTACAATTTAATCCTATTTGCACAAAACACAAAATATGCAAAATCTCACAACAATATAGCTAGGCTGAATCTTCCACATAACCATATAAGTCCATACATTTCATTTGTTTTGCAATTTAGCTCTTCAAAAATTTATTTTTACAATTTAGCCCAAAATCCTCAATTTCATCAAAAATCCAAGAACAAAACATATTAATCTATCACATATATTTCATAATTCATCCTTAAACAACATAAACAACCAACTATCAACAATAGCATCTCATACAAACATCATCAATTCATCAAATTGAGACATGGGTTTTGAAGCTCTCAAAGCAACGATTACAAAAACGTAGAAATTATCGAAAACGGACCGAAAACATACCTTGAATTAAACCAAACTATGGCTGAATACCAAGCTTCTTTCTCTTTTCTTTTTCCTTTTTGTGTTTTTGGTAAAAGATAAGCACTATGGCTTATTTTATGTTTTGTTATAATATATAATAACTTATAAAAACAATATATTAAATACATACATTATAAACTTATAAAAGTAAGCATAATAAAACATATATTATATACATATCATCACCATGCCATCCACTAGCCATAGAATTGGCTAAATTTCCACATAAGGCCCTCACTTTTATAAAGCCACATCATATTGGTATTTAACAAATAGCATACAAGTTTCACATTTAATGCAATTTCATCCTTTAATCAAATTAAACACACAAACAGTCAAATTAGTATACGAAAATTTAGCACATGCTTAAACACTCATCAATGACACAGAAAATAATATTAAAATATTTTTCGGACTCTGATTCGTGGTCCCGAAACCACCGTTCCGATTAGGGTCAAATTTAGACTGTTACATCGTTTCTCTTGATCTATAATAACAAATTTAACTCATTTATTATTCACATTATTCAATTCAGTCCAAAAATCTTATTATGGAAAAATTACATTTTTCCCTAAACTTTGACATATTTACATTTTGGTCCCTAGGCTCGTAAAATGAAACGTATTCAATTTCTTTAATGTACAAGCCTAGCCGAACCATTTTTATAACTATAATAGCCCACAATTTCCATTAAAACATACTTTTACTACATATTTTATAACTTTTACAAATAGGTCCTTTTAAGCATTTTCATCAAAAATCACTTAGTAAAAGTTGTTTATCTAACACCAAACATTCATTTTCTACCATTAGACATCAAAATACACAAATTTCTAACATGGGTCAAACCCTAGACCTTGATTATTCCTTAAATTAATGGTAAAAATAGATAGATCAAGTGATAACGACTTCAAAAATGTAAAGAGCATTAAAAACAGGGCAAGAACAGACTTACAATCGAGCTTGAAAGTTGGCCAAACCCTAGCTATGTCTTCCTTCTAATTTTTTGCACAAGGGGGAGAAGATGGACAAGATTTTGGCTTGATTTTTGGTTTTTTAATTCATTTAATTACCAAATGACCAAAATGCCCTTCACTTAAAACTTTGAAATTTTATCTCACTATGTCCATTTTTGTCCACTAATTTATCCAATGGTCTAATTACCAACTAAGGACCTCTAATTTAAAATTTCATAGCAATTAGGCACCTCTAGCATGTGGAACTCAACTTTTGCACTTTTTACAATTTAGTCCTTTTTGCTAAATTGAGTGCTCAAACATCAAAATTTTCGAACGAAATTTTCACAAAATCATTTTGTAAAACTATAGACCATAGAAATGTAATAAAAATAAACTTTACTACGTCAGATTTGTGGTCCAGAAACCACTGTTCCGACTAGACCCAAAATTGGGTTGTTACAGGCTCTATGGCTCATTCCAACACTCAAGGTGTAATAGCTTGATTCTGGGGCTAGTCGGAATGGTGGTTTCAGAACCACTAATTTGAGGTTGAATAAATTAGTTTTAATATTATTTTATGTGTTATGGCATAATTATATGGGTGTATGAAAATTTTGGTGCATTAATTTTGTAACACCCCAAACCCGGCCCATGCGTTATGACCGGATCTGACATGTCACATGAGGAAAATGTATAAAGTCCTTGTGATTTGTACTAAAAATAAGTGTTATTTGGTTATGGTTAAGAAAACAAGTTTGGATGTAAATATTTGATAAAATACAACTATTTTTGAGAGGTTGATTGATGAATCAAAAATCGAGGTAGTGAACGTTAAAACTGTGACTTTTGAAAATGTCGTTGGTAATTTGAAAGAGAATTTGAGTTAAAATATTTGTACATATTTATAAAAACCTTTTGTTAATCAATTTTAGAAACCGTTATTTATGATTTTTAGAAAATTCCCATTTAAAATAAATCAAGCAAGATAATAAGTACGTCAAACATAAAGCAAAAATAAAATATTCCAGAGGCCTTATTACAACTTAAAAACCCAAAATAGTAAAAGTAATTAAGTAAACATAAATAGAAATATAAAGTTCAAAAAAACACCATTTCTGAAGTATGGCCTCCACCGAGTCATCCATGGCCCAAGTCCACATCACTGAGCATTACCTGCAAGGGTTAAGGAAAGGGGGTGAGTTACTAGAACTCAGTGTATAATCCCCTTACCGTCAACCACTGGGCCTGAATCCATTTAGCAATAACTTGGGCTTAAGCCCACTTACATAATCAATAACAAAATGAAATAAATGTATGCAACCCAACCCATCCATCCATCACACCTTTGACCAGCCAATCACACCTGTGGGGATCAAGTCAACCCACCCCGCCGCTCACACCAAAATTTGCAGTCAAGCTGCTTATCATATATTTTTATTATGGCCAAGCCACCGATATCATAAGTAACATTATAATGAATATTTTGTGGCAATGCCACCAGGCTACACTGCTCTTCATACATTTTTCCCAACCCATGCGATATGTAAAATGCAACATACATAATAAAGCATAATATCCACATATATGTACAACAATCATTAATCCAATAATTTATTACGGTAAATCGGCCAATTATAGAACTTTGTAATTCGGCCCACTAAAGTATTCTAGCAATTCGGCCTATAGGGGCATTTTCGTAATTTGGCCCATAAGGGCATTTTCGTAAATCGGCCCATAGGGGCATTTTCGTAATTTTAACAATTTTAATTCCGATTTTGGCAATCTATAGAAATAATGTAATTTAAGCAAATTTCTCGATTTATGCCATATTACAATTTTTAGCCATATGTATAATAACGATTTATTTTCCAACGTGATATCGAATCATGAATCTACGGGATTTCAGTGTTATACACACCTGATTACGGTAAGGATTAATCCTTCTTGATCGTCGGCACCTAAATCACCATTACACTCGATTAATCCAACAAACAAGATTTTATTAATCTAAATCTAAATCAAACGATCTATTGAAACGCTTATTCTTAGTATCGTGAACGACCACGATTCGTCTATATTCACCGGATGATGGTCCACAACCCGGTGGAAAATCTCGAACCGTTGATACCGCCCTTCGTTTGAACTTAGGTGTAGGAATTGCAAATCCACTCCTTTTGTCTCCTACTATCGCTTTTCCTATCAAACCGTTACCACTTGTCTCCATTGAAAAGATCTTGGTTAGAAAGTACTATGATGAGTGGATATAATAGTTTAGGGATAGGATTCAGCTTACCACTACTTTCGAGGATTAACGAGTGAATAATAACGGACGATTTAGTCCCTATAACAACCGATTAGACAAAACCATCATTCTGTTTTAACGGAATAACCAAGTATTGATAGATATCGAGATGAACTTTAAAGAAATCCCTTACCTTGACAATAGTAGATCCAACTTTCACCGATTGGACTTAAGATTAGAGAGGAATCGGCAAGAATGTGATATCCGGCCACTCACTAGAACACTATGAAAAGAAAAATGATCATGTTTTGAGAGAGTAGAAGAAAGTGATGTTTTCGGTCAAAAAAAGCCACCCCATGACAAGGGCACATATTCGGCATGAAGAAAAGAAATTGAAAAGAAGAGGATTACTTACCGATTCGGTCAAGAAGATAGTGCCCAACACGAATGAAAAAGAAATAGAGAGGAGGTAGGGTGCTAATAGGTTCGACTATGGAGAGAAATGAATAAAGAAAATTCGGTCACAATGTAATGTTGATTTAAGAAGTGAAAGAAAGGTTAAAGAAATAATCAAAAAGAAAAGGGAAGATGGACAAGAGGTGTTTAGAGGTTTCGGCCAATCACCAAAAGATGTGAGTATTTTGGCAACCAAAGAAGAATGAACAAGGATGGATTAAGGGTTACGGCACAACAAGGGAAAAATGAGCAAAATGCAATGAGAGTTTCGACCAAAACAAAGGGAAAGAATTGGGAAGAGAAAACACCAATATGCTAAAAAGAAAATAGGCCTTTCTTGCACCAAAACTAGCAAAATGACTAGGAAAATTTGGCTCCTTCTTTCTCCCAACAAAACCGTGTATCACTTTTGCCAAAAGGATGAATGTTGATCAAAATTCTATTTAAGTACCTTCCAAATATTCGGCCAACATATCCCCCTTCTTACTCCTTTCCTTTACTTCTTTCCTTCCTTTTTCCTTGTTTTCCTCCTTACCTTTTTTTCTTAGTCTTCTTTCCATGATTTGAAAAGTCTTCCTTTCCTTTAATAATGCCATGGCTGACACTTGGAAGAGAAACACAAAAATAAATCCAAAATTTGCAAAAGATGGGATTTGAACCCCTTCCCTCCATGCTCTCCACTTGACGCCACAACCTCCTTTCCATATGCTCATTTATGCTAGCAAAATACACACTTATTTCCTTAAGCATTGATGCCACTTACTATCTCTCCTTAAAGTGCTTAAACACAAAAATTATACTAAGGCCCAACTCAACCCCAAGCCTTATTAGGACCCCTAAACATACACAATTAACATTCTTAATTAGCCTATTGCATGATATAATGCAAAACATAAAATTTTGAATTTCAGGGTGTTATAAATTTTGGTTATTGCATGCTAAATTGTGAAAAAGGACTAAATCGCATAAAGTGCAAAAGTTTTGTTTTACAAGCTAGAGGTGTCTAATAGCTATAGAATATTAAATTGGAGGTCCTTAAAGTGTAATTAGGTCATTGGGAAGTGATGGTGGCTATAGGGGACAAATTAGAGGCATGGTTAATGGTTAGGTGAGTTGGTGACTTAATTGAATAAAATAAAATAAAGAAGTTATCATCTTTTACTATTTTCATTTCTTCTTCTACCAAAAATTCAAGCAAGAATAGGTTTTTTTGAAGCTCAAACTTTCAGCCACGCTATTCTCTTGCAAGTAAGTGATTTTAAAGGTCTTTTTTGAAATTTTTTGTACTTTTGGAACCCCTAAAGCTTAAGCTAGCTAATGAGGTGACTATTTTGTAAAATGGTTGAAAGTTTAGGGATTTTCCATGTGAATGCTTATTCCTTCATACCCGTACGTGTTGATTATTCCTTGCAGAAGTTAGCTAAGTTATACATAGCGGAGGTGGTGAGGTTGCATGGAGTACCGGTTTCGATCATATCAGATAGTGTAACATCCTAGATTAGGGGTTATGCGTTCGTGCATAATTCATGAGTAGTAGGTTTTGGCAGTGTTTGGAAGTGAATTAAGGGTTTTTTAAAATCCTAGGATGGAAGAGAAAGCTTTGGACAATTATTGGTTTTTAAGTTAAAAAGGGGGAGCTAGGCTAAGGTAACCTTAAGAAAAGTTTTGGGGAGTTTAGAACACAAGAAGTCATGTGGAAAAGTGGCAAGGGACGCCATCTAAGGTGCAAGGGTTATGGCATCAAGTGAAGTACTTTGAGGGAAGAATCCCATTGTGTGCATTTTTGATTAATTTTATGAAATAGCATGTTTACTGTGATATGGATGTGTGGTGTGCATTATTAGAATCTTGGAAATGTATGGAAATGTATGGAAATGTATGGAAATGTATGGAAATGTGTGGAAATGTATGGAAATGTAAGGCAATGTAAGGAAATGTCTTGTCTTGGAAATGTAAGGAAATGATTTAGAAATGATTCAAAAGAGGAAAGTAAACATTTCGGGAAACTTGGAAATGTAAGGAAATATTAAGTTTAAAGGAGGCAAACGAAAATTTTTGGAAACTTGGAAATGTAAAGAAATGTCAAGTTTTAAGGTTTAAAAAGAGGAAATTAAGGCAAGGTGGCCTTAAGAAAATTAGTAGGAGGAATTTGACACACAAACAGGCTTGGAAAAGTGGCCTGAAGATATCACTTAAGGCCCAGGTAGGTGACGCCACCAGCTATGCAAGTGGGCCTGAGTTCGAGTCACTTGGGAAGCAAATAAAAGAAGTTTTATTTTTGCTTCTAGAAGCAGAGAGGTAGATGGCATTATGGCTCTTAAAAGAGGAGTTTTATTCTCTTTAAATTTCGGCTAAATAGGGGATAAATAAGGGATTTATTTATCATTATTTTCAAGGAGATAATAGGGGATTATTCTTTTAATAAAGTGATAATTAAAAGGATAAAGCTATCAAATAGAAGAGTGGTGGCCAAGTAAGGGACTCTAGCCTAGTAATTTTGGCTATAAAAAGGAAGAGTAAGGCTATTCTTCATTCATTCTTTTCTCTTCAAGAAAACCTCTGCCGAAATTCTCTAAAGTTTCTTCTCTTCTCTCTGCCGAATTCTCTCTACCATTATTCTCTTTTTCTCTTTTCTTTCCTTCTTCTATTACAGACACAATCAAAAGCAGAAGATACCAATAGCCCTAGTCGATTTCTCACTAAGCCTCAAGAGCCGAAATTGTTATCCACATCAAAGCCATAGCCGAATACTGCTAAGGGTTCAAGCAAGAGTTCCATCAAATTCTTCAGTAAGGGTAAGATTAGGTTAGATTCTCATTCTATTTCTCTTAAGGCTGTTGAAATTAATATTCTAATACCCTTAATATCTGTTGCCGAAGAGATCTTTCGAGATTTACTAAGTGTCGACTACAAGGAAGGAGAAGTTCTTTTCCCGAAGGTACACCATAGGCCGCGTGTTCCCTAGTTATTCAGTGAGTTTCGGGATTTAAAATCCACAAGGTAAGTGTCTATAGCATTCGGCCAAGGCCTATTTTAGTAGTTAGATCTATTATTATGTGTTTTAAGCCAAAAACTAACAGATTCAAGGGATCTAGTGAGTAGCCGATTTCAAAGGAGAAGAATACAAGTTTTCGGGATTTGACTATAGTCAATTCGACGACAAGGTAGGTTTTAAGAATACAAATCCTACTAGGATTTGGTTTTATAGGCTTTATGCTAACATACTAAGGTTACCAAATGTAGGAATTAAGATCTAAAGCAATAGATCGGTTTTTTTCGGGATTTCAAGGAATTCGTTAAGCAAATCAGGTGTGTACCCCACACTATCTTTTAATACGTTATATGGCAATATGTAATATATGCATGTATAAGAATGTGAATATGGCTAAGTACCCTAATGTGGTACAAAGTACTCAGGTACGTTTCCTACTCCTACTAGGATTACGAAATATGTTATATTTAACATGTGAAAAGTAACGTGAATGTGAATTTAAGTATGATATGCATGATATGAATAATATGGGCATTCAGGTTATATGAGAAAGGGGAAGTGAATGTGATGACTTCGGTCTCACTATCTGAATGTGGTGACTTCGGTCACATTATCTGAATGTGGTAACTTCGGTTACATTATCTGAATGTGGTGTCTCATGACACAATTATCTGAATCTGGTGGCTATGCCACGAATCTTATATGGGCGATGAGCACGTCGACTGCAGCCACTGCCTTCGATGGTGTGTAGCGGAAGGAGGGTCGACTTAGTAGTCCCCACGGTGTGCAGGTTGGTACGGGGATGTGTAGCGGATGGCATCTAGGTTTGGGTATGGGTTGCATCATTATTTTATCTGTATATGAATGTGCATGTGATACGTTATGGTATGCCTGATCTATTAAATTTTAGTGTTGTGTACACATTGGGTCTGTTGACTCACCCCGTTGTGGGAACATTTTTCAGGTGATGAACAGTGATGGACCGGGACGGCAGAACTTGTGGTGGCCATGCTCAACTTGAAGTCTTTATTTTTAATGGACTATTAATTTTAAGTACTCTGAATTATTTGGATTTATACGATGTAATAAGGCCTTAAGGCCATAGTGCACTATTTTATTTCTGTTTATTGTTTAATTAGGTTACAAATTTTTATGAAGTTTAAAGATCAAGTAATTCTTTTTAAAAATATACTCTATATGTTTTATCACATAGAGTTAAAAAGGGTTTTTTAATATAAAAATCGAATTGGTTTTCAACACAAGCCCAACCCAAACAATTTTTTTTTAAAATCACACAAGTTTTTCACAAAGTAACAAAAGAATTTGAACCGGTTTACTTGAGGAACATACCAGATCTGGTTAAAGCTCGTGGGCTGAGTTTGGGGTGTTTCAGCTAGGGACCCTAGGTTCACCTCACGATTTTGGAAGGCGTTGCATCAAGCGCTGGGTACGAAGTTGGATTTCAGTACAGCTTTTCATCCTCAGACTGATGGACAGTCTGAGCGGGTGATTCAGATCTTAGAGGACATGTTGAGAGGATGTGTCATTGATTTCAGAGGTAGTTGGGAAGAGTTCTTACCATTAGCGGAGTTTGCTTACAACAACAACTACCAATCAAGTATTCAGATGGCGCCCTACAAAGCTTTGTACGGGCGGAGGTGTCGTACTCCTACCTGTTGGACAGAACTAGGGGAACGTCAGATTTTGGGTCCGGAGTTGGTGACCGAGACAGAAGAGAAGGTTGAATTGATTCGGGTTCAACTGAAGGAGGCGTCGGACAGACAAAAGTCCTATGCTGATTTAAAGCGTAAGGATATAGAGTATACAGTGGGTGATAAAGTATTCCTAAAGGTGTCGCCGTGGAAAAAGGTATTAAGGTTTGGTCGAAAGGGTAAATTAAGTCCCAGATTTATCAGACCATATCGGGTGTTGAAGCGAGTAGGACCAGTAGCCTACCAGCTGGAGTTACCTTCGGAGTTAATTCAAATTCATGATGTATTTCACGTCTCCATGCTAAGACGTTACCGTTCGGATCCGTCTCATGTTGTGACTGTGGAGGAAATCGAGGTAAGACCTGATCTATCCTTTGAAGAGGAACCGGTGGAAATTCTGGATCGTGATGTCAAGGTGTTGCGAAGGAAAATGGTTCCACTGGTTAAGGTGTTGTGGAGGAATCATGGTTCTGAGGAGGCTACATGGGAACCCGAGGAAGCAATGCGGCAGCAATACCCCCATCTTTTCTGATCAGGTAATTTCGAGGACGAAATTTCTTTAAGGGGGTAGAACTGTAACATCCTGAGTAAATGGGTCTATGCGTTTAGTGTAAGGATATGTTTAAAATGTTAATCTAAGTGATAGAGGTCCAAATTGAGCTCAGGACTAGGAAAAGGCCTTGGTTAAATTATCTGATTGGGCATTATAGAGTTAAAAGGGTGGCAATTGAGGTTAAAAACACCAACATGGGCTTGTGGCCCAACAATGGATGACGCTGCAAGGGAGAGAGAGGGTGGCGTTACTAACAGTTAAAGAGTCCCAAGTTTTGGCTGCAAGGAGCCCATGTTTTTGGGCCATTTTCGGCATTTAAAAGGGAGCAATGGGTGACGCCACACACAAGGAGTTAGGGGCCTAAAATTTAAGTTTCATAGAGCCCAAATATTTTAATTTAAGTTGCTAAATTCGGCATTAGTGTTAGGTGAAGTGGACGGCAACAAGGCTCAAAAATAGGAGAATTTATATGGATTTTATAATTGATAATATAGAAGATAAAAAGGAGAAAAGATAGGAGCTATCTACAAGGCTAGGTGATGGCTGAAATTCCATCACCTAGAGGAGTGAAGAATTCGGCTACTTCATGGAAAAGGGGTGCCAAATTTTCCCTTTTCATTAGCTTAACTTTTAGTTATCAGGAAGGGCGTTTTCGTTTTTAAGCAGTAGGGGCCGAAATTTCTATAAATAGGGGGGATATCTCATTGATTCTGGCATTTAAAACCCTAATTTCCTCTTCATTCTTTGTGCCAAAATTCTTAGCCTCTCCCTTTACAATTTCTTTTATTTAATTTCTTCAAAAGCCGAAACCTCTCCCCTTCACTCTCTTTTCCATTCTTTTCCTCTTGTGCTGATTTCTCTAAAAAGCCGAAATCTCTATAGTTTTTCTCTCTTCATCCCATTTGTGGGTTAGATCTATTCTTCCGGCATTTAAATCTTTTTCTTTAGCATTGTCGAATCTTCTCTCTAGTGCTAGCTGAATCCCCTGTGTTAAGGTAAGTGTCGACTTCTGTTAAGCTCTCACATTTTATGTTGGTTTTTGAAAGGCAAAAGCCGAAAAGCTAATAGTTTAATGGTTCTATGTTGGGCGGCATTCCGGGATTTGAAGGAAACTTGGTCGTCTAGATCTAAAAGCCGAAAATCGTTAGTCTCCAATTTCTGGATTTTAAGGTAAGAAGATTTTCCCTAGATTTTTACTAGATTCGTTCATTATATGCAAGATCTTAACTTTATGATGAAGATTAACGATCATAAATTGTGATAATAGTTCTGACAAGGACTTATGATGGAATTAAATATGGATCAGGCAAAGGAGAGAATCCCTAAGTTTAAGAAACGAGCGGTATCTGCCGTTCGAGATTGGCCACTTGGTTGTGGACCAGCTTCTGAACAACACCTTAGGCAGATAGCAGTTGTGTCATCTAAGGATAGCGTCGACATAGAAAGCATCGTTTTGTCAGTAATCAGGTTTGTAGATCTCTAACACACTATTAAACCTGTATGTATGTTTATATATATATATATATATATATATGTTATGGGCTAAAAAGTCGGAAAGAGGCTGTATAGACAGTCGAATGGAACCCTAAATGGGTTAGGCATGGATGCCAGGTACGTAAACATAGAACTCTCTATGTGTATCGAAATATATGTAAGCCTGCATGATGTCTCCTTTATATGTGTATGCATGGGGGGGAAATTATGATATTGAAGGGGAAGTGCATGATAGGTCACTTGGTGATCGGTGGTAGAAATCCCACAAGTGTAAAGGTTAGGTCACATAGTGATCGGTGGCTATGCCACATTTAATGATTCCTGAATAACAGGAATAGGCAGTACGGCTGTCGTTATGGTGTGTAGCGGATGGAGGGTTGATTGTAGAAATCCCCAAGGTGTGATGGTTGGTACGGGCTAGTGTATAGAGGATGGAAACCTAGGAGGGGTTGGGTTATTAATCATTTATTATTTGATTTATAATCATGATTGTTGCCTTTATGTATGGGCCAGGGCCCATAATGTGTTTGTGGGCTCAGGTCGTTGTGTGCTTTGAGATTTATACACTAAGTCTTGGTGACTCACGCTTTCCTTTTTTTCTACTCCTCCAGATGAGCAGTAGATCGTGGACATAGGAGCCGAGACGGACTCGAGGGGCCATCAAGTTTTTATTTCTACAAGTTATTTTTGGGATTTCTTTAAGCTTATTTTATTTCATTTTGGTAATATTTATGTAATAAGGCCCCTAGTTTTTATTCAACTAAGTAGATTTCAATGTTTTTGAAATTTATGAATTTATGACAAGGTTTATTTATACTTAATAATAATAATAATACAAAGGAGTTTATTTTTAAAACGTCATTTATTTATTCAAATTATGTCTAATTAACTTACGACTTCCAAAACCAACGAAACAAAAGTTTTTAATGTACAACTCGTAGCATACCAGATCTGGTCGAAACGCATGGGCTGGGTTTGGGGGTGTTACATTTAAAGATGAACTCTTTCGTATAAGGCCATAGTTGATGGCTCTTTCTTATTAATCTATGAAAAAATGAGGTTTGTAACATCCCAAAATTGGACCTAGTAGGATTGGGCCCAATGGGCCTTGAGCGTAGGAGTGTTTAAAATTTTGAGAACAAGAGAATGACATTATTGCAAATTGGACTTATTAGTTAAGTGAATTTGGAAGGTTACAAGATTTCTATGAAGTCTCGGGTTTAATTGGGCCTTAGGAAAAATTTGGTATTTTAGCACTTTAAGGAGAGATGGTAAATAGCTTCAAGACTTATAGAAATAAATGAGTAAAGTGCTTGCATAAATGAGCTATTGGTAAGAAGGATATGATGCCACATGATGGACTCGAAGGGAAGAGGTTCGAATCACTTGGTATGCATTTTTGTGACTTAAATTTTTGAACTTATCTAGCATGTGTCGGCCAAGCTTTATTTTTGGAAGGTTGGACTTTTAGTTTATGGCAAGGTAGCTAAAGGATTAAGGCAAGAGTGAACTTAAGGAAAAGAATCATATGGAAAAGGCATGTAAGGGGGGACCTAAGGCTTGAAACAAGGGTGATGCTTTGGAAACTTTGGGATGACTAAACTTTGACTTTGTGTCCATGTACTTGGCTGGTTTTGGGGGCTAGGGTGTGGTCGAATTTTTTTGAAGGCTTTTGGTAGGATTAGGTGCTAGTGGGGCACATTCTCTTTTGGTCATTTTTGTGTTCTCTCAAAAACTTTTCTCTCCATTTTTCCTCTCCTAGCCGAATGTGTTTTGTGCAATAGGTAAATTTTGTTTTGGTTTTGGCCATTTCTTCTAGACCAAATTGATATCATCTTCTATTCTTTCACAAGTTTCTCCTCTTTGTGCTGAAACCATACCATCTTGAAAGGTCATATTCTTTTTCTTCCTTGATAGCCGAATATCATTGTTCGATTCTCTCCATAGCCGAACCTATTACCACCCTACTTCTTCACCATTACTTTTACTTTCATGTTGGACAATCTCTTCTTAATCAAATCTGTAAATGATCGTATATTCCTTTTTTCATTTCTTTTTCTTTTTCTTCCAAGCCGTATATAGGTGAAGGGGGTGTATTGTGGTGATTCTTTCTCAAGCCGAATAAGGTGTGGCTAACATTGTTTTTGTGTTAATCACTTCTAAGGACTCGAAGTACTTTATCGGGGGGCCAATCGAACACCTATCCCTCGTAATAAGAGACTCGGATTGTTGGTAAGTGATAGATTGTTAATCAATCGCAATATTTGGTTGATGTGGTAAATTGGGTTTTGGACTAATAGTTGACCGATTGTACCTTTAGGTGCCGCGGAGAGTATCGTGTTATTGATTCCGAATAAGGTGTGTAATCCTGTACCCTTTCGAATATATGTTTGAAATGGTGAGTGAACCTATTTTCAATAGAAACAAGTGGGAGCAGTATATGAAAAGCGTACAGTAAGATATTTGAGATTAAGGTAAGAGAGGTCAGAATCGTTGGATAGTGAAACAAGGGAAACTTTAAGGAATAAACTGTACTAAATGGTTAAGCTAAAAATTCTGGAAAAATTATAGTAGAAAGATATACGAGTCTAGTTTCAAGGAAAATTTACGGATTTAGATTTTGAGTTTCCTAACTCGAGTTATAGTCAGTTTAGTCAGTATGACGCAGATGGACAGTTTCAATTTTATGCCCCAAATTAGGAATTAAGCCTAGGTTACGAAATTACCATCATACCCTTAGAAGGTAAATTACCGAATTACCCTTAGTGGGTACGATTACCGAATTATGAAAATGCCCTTACGGGCCGAGTTACGAAAATGCCCCTAATGGGCCGAATTACGAAATGTCCCTATGGACCGAACTACGAAAATACCCTTTATGGGCCAAATTAAAATATGTTGTTATATGGGCCGATTGATATTTTGCTATATGGTCCGTGTAATATTTGATATATGGGCCAAATATAATATTTGTTATATAGGCCAAATGTGATATTTGCTATATGGGCCAAAATGTGATATTTGCTATATGGGCCAAGTGTAATATGAGCTATATGGGCCAAAATGTGATATGGGCCAGATTGTGAAAATTTTTATAATGGGCCGTATGTTTGTAATAATTATATGAATGGATTGTTGATAAATGAATATTATATACATGATTTGCATAGGTTGGGATATTTATCGAAGAGAAGATGGCTTCGTGCCCAGTTAATGGCTTCGTGCCCAGTTAATGGCTTCGTGCCCAGTTAATGGCTTCATGCCCAGTTTAATATATGGCTTAATGCCCAGTTGGTGTGTTGGCGGGGTGGGTGACTAAAGCTCCCCACAGGTGTGTTGGTTGGTACGGGTGGTGTGTAGCGAATGAAAACTAGGTTTGGTTGGGAAATTGCATAACACATGCATGTTATATATATGATATTATGCTATGATTGTAATGGGCTTAGGCCCAAAATATTGCTATGTGTGTTCTGACCCAGTGGATGATGGTAAGGGGATTATGCACTGAGTTCTTGTAACTCACCCCCCTTTCTCTTAACCCTTGTAGGTAATGCTCCGTAGTGAGGACTTGGGCCCATGGATGACTCGGTGGAGGCTATACTTCCAAAATGGTGTTATCGAATTTTAAATTTTCTATTTCCGTTTATTTTATTATTTTGCTATTTTGGTTTAAGTTGTAATAGGGCCTCTGGAGTATTTTATTATTTGTTTTATGGTTGTTATACTTATTATTTTGCTTAAATTGTTTAAAACGAGAATTTTTCTAAAAACATAAATAAAGGTTTTCCAAAATCGATTAACAAATGGATTTCAAAATAAACTTTTACAAATATGATTTAACTCAAACTTTCTTTCGAATTATTAACGACATTTTCAAAAGTCACGAATTTAAAGTTCAATTCCTTGATTTGTGATTCATCAATCAATCTTTCAAAAATACTTGTATTTTATCAACGTTTCCGCAATGTTTCAAGATGTTTTTGCAACTCTATTTCAAACGTCACTTTTTCGTAAATCGCTTATTTCAAATATGCTTTCACAACCAAAAAGGTTTATTAAAGATAATTATGTTTTCACGTAGACACAATTGCTTAAGTGTTTTGGGTTTTAACAAAGAGGCTGTAATTCTCAAACAAGTTTTTAACAATTGCAAAGATGGTTTTGAAAAACACTTCCATGTGGCACGCCAGATTCGGGCCTAACTTCTAAGTCGGGTATGGGGTGATACAAGGTTATTCATGAATGTGCAAGATGCATGATTGGTTTACTTAGTTTAATTATGCATGAATGGGTTTAAGGTTTAGTGTGATGTATGTTTGTATGAGTTGGGGTGATAGAAAGAGCTTGGCAAATAGCCTTGTTCTTGTCCACACGGGCATGTGTCTAGGCCGTGTGCGACACACGGTCAGCCTCATGGGTGTGTGGTTAGGCCGTGTGTCCCGATGCATGCTAGGTTTGCAAGTCAGTATGCTCAGTAGTAACCACACGGGCAGAGACAAGGCCGTGTGTCTCAACCGTGTGGAAGGCACGGCCATGGACATGGGCATGTGCCCAGGCCGTGTGAAGTCTGTACCTGAAATTAGGAATTTAATTCGCCACACGGCCTAAGGACACGAGCGTGTGTCTTGGCCGTGTGACATTTATGGGGTGATGACGTCAGAAACAGAATGCCAAGGTTTTTGCACACGGGCTAAGACACAGGCGTGTCATGGCCGTGTGAGGGACACGGCCAGGGACTCGGACGTGTGTCCGGCTGTGTGAAAACCCCTATAGGTTCGAATTGAGAAATAATTCCACACGGGTGTAGAACACGGGCATGTGATATGCCACACGGGCATGTCCCTTCCTCCACACGGACGTGTGGTTCGTTTAGTGAAGATTTTCTAAGATTTTCTAAAGAGCATTCAAGAAGTTCGATTTGATTCTGAACCATTTCGAATGTGTAAATTGGGCCTTGTAGGCTTGTTTAAGAGATGTCACGAAAAGTTTTAATTTTGAATGGAAAGTCGTGTCTCGGTATTGCATAATTATTGGTGTATAAGTCTGGTAACGCCTTGTACCCTGTTCCAGTGTTGAATACGGGTAAGGGGTGTTACACAAGGCTAGGTCTTTGGGCTCATGGCTAACACCCTATTTGAATGGCTTAGGTCAACATTTGGTTCATGGCTAACACCTTCCTTGAATGGCTTAGATCACCGCTTGATGGCTTTATTAGTGGGATGATGCTTATTGACTCTCGATGCCCTCAAGCCTCTATTTTATTTTTGTTTGAGGGGCTTTGCTTATTCTAGTAGCCTCCTTCCCCCATTTATCTATTGATTTCTTAGATCATCTTTTTTTTTCTCTTGCTTTGCTCCTTGTGTTTTGTGTGTGATCCCGACCCCTTTAAGTGGATGTTAAAACCCAAGCGACCATTCTTGGTGGTTCTCCCTTTTTGTAGTTTTCTCATCTTCACTTGGATTAAAATAACAAAAAATATATATACATTAATCAAAACATAATGCCCGAAAAATATTTGCCTAGGTCAATAAAAATTGAACTATCCAACTGGATGATCCCAACCCACCATACATACAAATATCCTTTACAAAATGCCTGTAACATGAACATATGGGTTAATTTCTCTTCTTTGAAACGTTAATGTAGCTAAGCTCTGCCTCTACTCTTCAATCCGTACCATTTGCATATATTATTTTGAACATACACCATTTGCTTACATTAAGAAAAATACATCTATGAAGTAATATATTATATCCTTTTGATAATTATTCATGTTTTCTTACCTATTTTCATACTAAATAAAATAAATTGGTTTTAAAATTTCTCACGCCTAGCAAGCTCCCACCAACATTTTGAAGGAATTGATGATGATTAGATTTTGAAAAAAAACTAGCGTTAAATTGACATAGTCAAAACTGTATCCATTTTAAGGTAAACCAAAATACAATCAATATTTTTCATTTTTAATTTGGTATCAACTATGTGTTGGTCGTTTTAGTTTGTATAGGTTTATACTAATCAATGTTAACATGTATCACTATGTGTTTGGTCTTATAGTGGTTGGTATAACATTTTTATTTTTAAATTGTTACGAAATAAATACCAAAGAAAGAAAGCAAAAGAATTATGGTATTTTATTGATCAATAGGGATGTGTACAATGCTTCTCCAAAGTCTATATTTATAGACATCAAAAGTATAAGTAATATAAAATTTTACTTCTAATAAACATTAAAGTCCTAATGTATATCAAACTTATATTGATCTTGATAAACATTCACTTAATAATAAAATATTCATAACACTCCCCATTGGATGTCCATTGGTAGATAATGTGCCTCGTTAAAACCTTACTAAGATAAAAAAATTTTGGAAAAAAATTCTTACTGAAGGAAAAAGAGTACACTATCTATAATACGCATAGCATGTGCCTTATTAAAAATCTTACCAAGAAAACCCAATGGGACAAAATCTCGGTTAAGGGAGAAAGAGTATTGCATGTGTTTACTCCCCCTCATGACAGCATCACATGATATCTCATATTCTACGTATTCAATCTTGAGTGCTAGCTTTTAAAATTATCACTTGAACGTATTTGCTAAGCATTTATATCACCATTCTTTTGAAAGTTACAAGTGAAGAAAAATTTGGGGGGATTATATTTTGATCTCTTCAAGAGTTCCAACAATAATCATAACGAACTTTGATCATGATCCTTCTATAAAAAATACAATAGGTATTTTGGATCATTTTATAATCTCCATTCAACTACTATTCACTAAGTCAAATATACCACATATGTTGAAATCATTTTCAATTTATATAAATGTTTACGCAAACATATTGAACAATTTCCCGAGAATTTCTATATGCTTCCAGCATTCTAAAACCTTCAAGGACTTCAATATACATTTTCACTATACAGATATTCATATAAAAGTCTATAACAACAATGATTAAACACATGTTAATCTTTTCTAAACTGCCAAACTAATAATATATATAAAGGTTATTATATCCACCACAAAGAATATATTTCATAATCAATGTTAGGACTTATGGAAAAACTTCATATTGCTTTTTCATTTTCACAAAACTTTTCATTTGTACCTCATTGGCTTTATACCTTTACATCTTTGGATGATTGGTCCATAAACTTCTTGAATTGTGTCTTTCCATTTTGGCCAATCTAATCTATATTTTTTTTAAAAAATAGTTATTCAAGATCCTCATTTTGTTTCATTATCTCAACATTGCAAAACTATTGTCGACAACTTTTCATTTCTCGGATTCCATGTATTCCCGTATTGACATAAGTTATTGAGATCTCTTTATTTTCATCATTTGCATATTCAAGCACCTGAATCTCATCTACAATTTTAATAATTATTTATGTCTTGGGTCTCTTCAAGAGCACTCGCCTCCACTAAATGACTATCTATATTTATTATTTTCTTTTATAAGAATTTTTATCTTTGAAATCAATTATATCATTCAGACATGCATTACTTTTATTTATTCTAACATATTGCCCTACTAGGACTTTGACTCATCAGCTAATATATAAGACTTCATTATTCTTATTAGGTCAGTAAACACATTTTATAGTTAACTTACAATAAAGTGAATTATCTTTGAACTTCTAGTTCAAATTACTTTCTGTGAGGATGTAGGCAAAGATAATTCCTCCATATAATTATTTCATCCAGCTATTATTTCTCTCTCCCTGATGTTGGGAAAGCTATTAAATCATGTAACACCCCAAACCCGGCCCAAACGCCACGACCGGATCTGGTATGCTACGGGATGAAATGTTAAAAAACTTCACTTGGATGATCTTTGGAAATTCAGTTTCTTTATTCAAGTATTTGTTAAATAAGTGATATTGGAAGAAAACCTTTGCTCTTTCGCTGAACATAAATTTAAAAATAAATGAAGACATTAACAATTATAAATCGATAACCTAAGCTATGGAGCCTTATTACATAAATAGTCCCAAAATTTAAACTTAAAGAACAACCAGAAATAGTTTATGAAAATAAAAAGACTTGATGGCCCCTCGAGTCCGCCTCGGCTCCCATGTCCACGATCTACTGCTCATATGAGAAGTCAGGAAAATAAAAGGGTGAGTCACCAAGACTCAGTGTGCAAATCCCGAAAACACATAAATGGCTTGAGGCCCACAAACACATTATGGGCCTTGGCCCGTACACAAAGGCAACAAAATAATTACATGCAATATGGCCCAACCCAACCTAAAAGTCCATCCTCTACACACCAGCCCGTACCAACCAACACACCTCGGGGATTTCTACAATCAACCCACCAACCACTACACACCATATCGACAGCCGTACTGCCTATTCCTATTAATCAGGAATCATTAAACGTGGCATTGCCACCTATCACTGTGTGACCTAACATTAGATTTTTGTGGTTTAACCACCGATCACCAAGTGACCTATCATGCACTTCCCCTTCATTATCATAGTCCCACCCCATGCATACATACTTAAAAAAAACAAGAAAAACAGGTTTTCACATATATCGATACTCATAGAGTGGTTTCTATGATTACGTACCTGGCATCCTTTGCAAACCCTTTTTCGGGTTTTATTCAACTGTTTACACAGCCTCTTTCCGGCTTTTTAGCCCATAACATATATATTACAATTAACTAGTGTGTTAGAGATCTACAAACCTGATTACAATCAAGACGAGACCTTCTATGTCGACACTATCAGAGGTCGATACGACTGCTAACTGTCTAAGATTTTGTTCTGACGCCGGTCCACAACCCGGTGGCCAATCCCGTACTGCTGACACCGCTCGTTAATTAAACTTAGGGATTGGTTTTACAGCTCCAATCCCCTCCTTCGCCTTGAAATCTCGAAAAGAGAGATATGAGGTTTAGAGACTAGCGGTTCCAGCTTTTAGATCTAAGCGATCTTTACAGAGAATTCGGTAACTCCTAGAAGATTTTTGATACGGGCCGGCTCGGGATGAGTCGAAACGTATACGGGTTGCCCAATCGTCTACGAGGAGGAATCAAGCCTTCGGAAAATAATCGGAAAATATAAATGAGTTTGCGGAAGCTTAAGTGAATAAAAATAGGATTTTGTTCGGTTTTGATAAAATAAAAATTAAATAAGATAGATAAAAGGATAATTTAATGGAGATGGATAAACGAACTTAAACGAGAAGCGATTCAACACTAAAGAGTGTCACCTCGGGTTCTATAATGTTTAAGGTGGATAAATGGATTCGAAGATGGAAATGGAAATACGAACTTAACTTAAGAAAGATTCAACACCATATAACAGTGTCACCCCGTTTCTTATATCGTTAAGGTGGATAGGTGAAGATAGGTTGATGAACGCCACACCAAACGAAATTTGGTGATAAGATCAAACAAGTCGAAGACGCCACAAGCAAGCTTGATAAGTCTAACGAAACTTGTACGAAAATGAAGAGGAGATAAACTCACTCAAATGAACAAAGTTCATAAAATTTCATTCATCAAAATTCTGCCCTGCTACAAATAAAATAGCAGGCATTTATAGGCTATTCTACAAACTAACCGAATGTACCAATACATAGCTTAATTGCCTTACAAATGAAAGAAAATAGCAAGAGCCTTGGTCTTCAATTGTCGTCTATGCTGTCCATCACTTGTCTTTTGCTGTCCATTGTAAGAGAAATGGGATTTTTTAAATCCCATGATGGCCATAAACACCCATTAATAAAAGAAATGTCTTACAATGGGAACACTTAAAACATATTCCCTTTGCCGTCCAATTTTTCAACAAAGTTTGTCTCCCCCATTTCAATTAAAAATTATTCATCCATTTGTTGTCACGCATGGAGAATCTTCTCTTTTATTTTAAAGGAATTTAAAAATTTGTTTTGGCTCCATAAAATGTTCTTCATGTCGTCCACTCTAGCATATTCCTTTAAAGGATTAAAGAAATTCAACTTAATTTTCAGCTCCACTAACATCCCATTAAAATTGTTTAATTTGCCATCCATTATCTTGTTTTCACGCATGCTTTCCATGTGTTATCAAATTAGAACTCTTTCCTTCATGCACCAATTGTGCCGTCCATATCATGAATGTGGCCTTGTATATTTTAATTCCATCATTTGTTTATTCAAGACAACCATGCCTATGTTCCTTGTAACTGAATTAAAAATTTCAGCTCCATGCCGTCCAAATAGATATATTCCATTTGTTATTCACGCATGGAAATCTTCCATCATCTTAATTAATTTTCTTTGGCCAATTTGTTTTTTTTTTATTCCTTGCTCCAAGGCTCCAAAACCGCCAACCACCACTAGGCACATGCACTCACCTTTTAATTTCATCATGCTAATCCCATGCGTCCAACCTTTGTTTGCCATATTCCCATCCTCAATATTCGGCCAAGAAGAGTAAGCTCCATACTTCAAGACCATGAATTGTTTATTCTCCCATTAATCTCCCAATGCCGCCCAATTCAAGCTCCAATCTTGCTTTCATTGTTGAATTATTTTCTTTGCTTCAATGTGTCCATAATTCCTCCATGAATTTCGGCCAAGGCAAATCATTCTTTATTCTTCCATCAATTTCAAATCCATGCTCCCCTTGATTCATGCTACCTGCCACATTAAGTCAATTTATTAATTTATAAAATGAGCACATTACAATGGCAATTAGATATCAAACAAATTCGGCAATTCACTAATTAAATTAATTAGTGACACATAAAAAAAATTAATTAAAGCTTGCACAAATTAATTTTCACTAAATTACTTAATTAACTTAAACCAAATTAATTAAATTTCATTTAATTAACTAAAGCTAAGTTAACTAATTTTTATTCCAGCAATTAACTAATTAAAATGAGCTAAGAGGTGAGCTAATAACGAGCTCCTCAAATTAAAAATCCTTGGTGCCCCGGGCGTGCTCGTATCATCCCCTCCCTCTTCAAGACGATTCGTCCTCGAATAGACCCGTTGGTTGTCCGAACAAAACTCCTTGTTCGTCTTTCCTCGATCAAACGGGAAGGATGATAATAGCAATACCTGAAAAGAAAATTCAGGAATTAGCAAGAAATGTTTTAAACATACTTGCGACCCAAATAAAAACAACACCAAACAAATAAATCGCATGCAGACAGGCATAAGCACTTTATCATACAAAAGGATTAATGCCTTGTCAAAATTTTGGAGCAAAAACGGATAAGCTTCGAAGCATGCATACGATCTAATTGGATTCCACAAGACAAAATAAACATGCGAATAACACATCAAATGATAGATATAGTCGTCAAAAGCAAGTAATGAAGAAAAAGCATATGGCATCTGAAATTGAACATTCAAACGTTGCTTTGTATTCGCGCATGAATAAAAATGATCAAACACAAAATTCTTTTTTTCTTCTTTTAAAACAAATAGACCATTAATAAACAAAATAGGGCATTCAAATAATTCATGATCTAAATGCTTTACAAAATGACAATCATCATTATGAGCTCTTTCAACATCCAAAATGAACAAAAATGTTTCAAAAAATGCTTCATAACACTTATAGAAAACAATTATCTTTTGGTCAAGAACTAAAATAAATAGTCCATTATCCAACAAGATAGGGCAATGAAGAACATCACGTTTTAAAGACTTTACAAGAATGGATTCAACAACGTGGTTGTTGTCAACATCCGAAGAAAACAAAATGGGCTCATAGATTTCAAGTGTCTTACCTTGCTTATCTTTACAATCTGAAAATTGAAGATCGGATTTACCTTGCTTGATCAAGACGAACCTTCTCTCCTCGTGCATGTAATGTAGTCGATGCTTTATTCGCGAATCAACATTTTTCAAACAAAATGGGAATTCCATGTTCACGAATTGCATGTACAAACACAAAATTTGCTTAAGGAACGAATAAAAATTGAAAACAAGGTTGACGAAACTCGTTACCTTATTCAAAAACCAAGTATCAAGAATATAGAAATCTTTCAAACTTACCGGATGATACTTGAGTTTTCCACAGAACAAATCGAAACATATGCCCGATTTATGGGACTTAGATTCCGAAAAATCAATCACGTTAGACCAATAAGAATTGTGTACATTCAAGATAAAGCGATCAAAACTCTTAACATATTTCAAAACATATTTACAAAATCTCAAGGATTTCATTTTGGAAAATGAATTAATCTCGTAATATCTACAACTAAACAATTTGGGGTTAAAAGAAAAATCATCATTATACAAAAAATTCGATGCTTCAAAATGCTTACCTTCCTTACCTTTTTTAATCAAATGGACACGTCGTTCTTCCGGGAGGTATTGGAATGGGTACTCGTCATTTGGCTTCTCGGAAACCTGAAAAGAAGAAATAGAACAAGTACAAACTTCAAGCGGGTTACTTGATTCAACACTCTCTTTTTCTCGTTCGTTTTGTTCTTTTTCTTTTTCTTTTTCTTTCTCTTTTTCAATTTCTTTTTCTTGTTTCTCATTTTTATTTTCTTTTCCCTCGAACTCTTTTTCCAAGTTCTCTCTCTTTATTTTCTCAAGTTTGTTCCATATTCGCTCGTTTTCTCTCATGATCTTCTCTTGCCTTTCTTTTCTTTTTAGTTCTTTTTCTCTCTTCCTTTCATTATGACAAGAAGAGGATACAAAAGAATCAAAATGAGTAAAATTTTGTTCAAGAGAAGGGATAGCGTTCTCAAAGATATCTTGATGAGTTCTTCGGGGAGAATACTCCATGGACACTTTCTTGGAAATTTCTGAACGAATATACCGATCAACTCGCATGTCTTCTAGGAGGGAATAAGAATCATAATATGTACCACTTTGAGAATAATCTTTCATGGATGAATACCGTTTCGAACTTCTTGAGGAATAAGAATTTCGATCACAGTCTCTTCTCGAATATTCTTCGAAAGTGTGTCTTCGGGATGATCTTGACTCTGTCCTCCGACTTGAAGAAAGTCGATCTCGTTGGTCTCGTTCCTCGATCCGATCCAAGTGCTTTTCCAACTTGTCAAACTCGGCGTTTATGGCTCTTCGCACTCCGTTCAACAAGTATTGGTAATCATTGGATGAGAACTCTTCTTGAGACATATTTATTGCTGAAAAAAAAAATGTTAGAGTTCAAAATAAAACAAAATTTAAATACCTTACCGCAAAAACATCACAAGTCACTCGCAAAGAAAAATCACTCACACTCGTGTTTCACTCGAATATGGCTTTTTCTCTTATGAGTACTCTCGTGCCTTTTTACCGATATTTCTTGTTCTCACAAATTCGTATTTCGCCTCAAAAAACTTATTTGTTGCTTGAGAGTCGTCTTCAAAATTGGTAACAAGGGTTTGATGTCGGGTAGGCTAAACAAAAGAAAAAAAATTTGGTATCGGGTAGGCTAAAACAGAGAAAAGAAATTTTGGGGGTCGGGTAGAAGGAAAGAGGGTAGGGGGTGGTTTTGAGACCGGGAAAGAAGTAATGAAAGAAAACTTGCAAACTACGTTTTTTTTACTATTTTTTAATTTTTTTTAAACTCGTATCTTTTTTTCCGGATTTTTTTACTCTTTTTTTTTGTATTCATATATTTTTTTATACGAATTTTTTTTTGTATCTCTTTTTTTTTAAACTTCAAATATACTATAATGAAATACAAGAAACAAAAATTACAGCTTGAATTTTTTTTTGATATTTTTTTAACATGATTTTTTTTAATTTTTTTTAACTTACAAACTTATTCCGGCTTCATGATGGTCGTCGAAACTCCGTGTTTTGTAGCTCTGATACCAGATGATACGGGCCGGCTCGGGATGAGTCGAAACGTATACGGGTTGCCCAATCGTCTACGAGGAGGAATCAAGCCTTCGGAAAATATAAATGAGTTTGCGGAAGCTTAAGTGAATAAAAATAGGATTTGGTTCGATTTTGATAAAATAAAAATTAAATAAGATAGATAAAAGGATAATTTAATGGAGATGGATAAACGAACTTAAACGAGAAGCGATTCAACACTAACTAGTGTCACCCCGGGTTCTATAATGTTTAAGGTGGATAAATGGATTCGAAGATAGAAATGGAAATACGAACTTAACTTAAGAAAGATTCAACACCATATAACAGTGTCACCCCGTTTCTTATATCGTTAAGGTGGATAGGTGAAGATAGGTTGATGAACGCCACACCAAACGAAATTTGGTGATAAGATCAAACAAGTCGAAGACGCCACAAGCAAGCTTGATAAGTCTAACGAAACTTGTACGAAAACGAAGAGGAGATAAACTCACTCAAATGAACAAAGTTCATAAAATTTCATTCATCAAAATTCTGCCCTGCTACAAATAAAATAGCAGGCATTTATAGGCTATTCTACAAACTAACCGAATGTACCAATACATAGCTTAATTGCCTTACAAATGAAAGAAAATAGCAAGAGCCTTGGTCTTCAATTGTCGTCTATGCTGTCCATCACTTGTCTTTTGTTGTCTATTGTAAGAGAAATGGGATTTTTTAAATCCCATGATGGCCATAAACACCCATTAATAAAAGAAATGTCTTACAATGGGAACACTTAAAACATATTCCCTTTGCCGTCCAATTTTTCAACAAAGTTTGTCTCCCCCATTTCAATTAAAAATTATTCATCCATTTGTTGTCACGCATGGAGAATCTTCTCTTTTATTTTAAAGGAATTTAAAAATTTGTTTTGGCTCCATAAAATGTTCTTCATGCCGTCCACTCTAGCATATTCCTTTAAAGGATTAAAGAAATTCAACTTAATTTTCAGCTCCACTAACATCCCATTAAAATTGTTTAATTTGCCATCCATTATCTTGTTTTCACGCGTGCTTTCCATGTGTTATCAAATTAGAACTCTTTCCTTCATGCACCAATTGTGCCGTCCATATCATGAATGTGGCCTTGTATATTTTAATTCCATCATTTGTTTATTCAAGACAACCATGCCTATGTTCCTTGTAACTGAATTAAAAATTTCAGCTCCATGCCGTCCAAATAGATATATTCCATTTGTTATTCACGCATGGAAATCTTCCATCATCTTAATTAATTTTCTTTGGCCAATTTGTTTTTTTTATTCCTTGCTCCAAGGCTCCAAAACCGCCAACCACCACTAGGCACATGCTCTCACCTTTTAATTTCATCATACTAATCCCATGCGTCCAATCTTTGTTTGCCATATTCCCATCCTCAATATTCGGCCAAGAAGAGTAAGCTCCATACTTCAAGACCATGAATTGTTTATTCTCCCATTAATCTCCCAATGCCGCCCAATTCAAGCTCCAATCTTGCTTTCATTGTTGAATTATTTTCTTTGCTTCAATGTGTCCATAATTCCTCCATGAATTTCGGCCAAGGCAAATCATTCTTTATTCTTCCATCAATTTCAAATCCATGCTCCCCTTGATTCATGCTACCTGCCACATTAAGTCAATTTATTAATTTATAAAATGAGCACATTACAATGGCAATTAGATATCAAACAAATTCGGCAATTCACTAATTAAATTAATTAGTGACACATAAAAAAAATTAATTAAAGCTTGCACAAATTAATTTTGACTAAATTACTTAATTAACTTAAACCAAATTAATTAAATTTCATTTAATTAACTAAAGCTAAGTTAACTAATTTTTATTCCAGCAATTAACTAATTAAAATGAGCTAAGAGGTGAGCTAATAACGAGCTCCTCAAATTAAAAATCCTTGGTGCCCCGGGCGTGGTCGTATCAATTTCGGCTTTTGAGGAAGTAGATGATTGAGAGAAAAGAGTAATATCAAACGTAAAGAAGTGATAGGAATGGTATAGGAAAAAGAAGAATTTCGGTAAGGCTAGGGCAGATTCGGCTATGGCAGACAAATGTGAAAAGAAAGAATGCTTAAGGGAGTTTTCGGCTTTTATTCAGAAAAGGAGGAAAAGAGAGAAGTTGAAAACCCTAAATGCCGAAAATAAAGAAGAGAATGGGAGAATAAAACCCTAATGCCAATTTTAATTAAAATAGTTGGGCTTCATGCAACTTGAATTTGGGCCTCCTTAGTTGACGCCACTTCTCTGCTTTTAAGTGGCGCCACTTTACCACTGGGCCACAAGCCCAATTTTAAAACACAGATAACATCTTTTAAGCCCTATCTTACCAGGGTTTCCACTAGAGTGTCCAAACAGAAAATTCGATTAAGGCCTCTGCCCAACCCTGAGCCCATTCTGGACCCCTAACACTCACATTTAACATAACCACACATTAAATGCATAGCCCCACAATTTTAGGATGTTACAGTTCTACCTCCTTAAAGAAATTTCGTCCTCGAAATTTCCAACTAACTATTAATCGTACTACCCAAGTCTCACCACTATGCTTTCGCTGCGCACTCTAATTCTAAAGCCAAAAGAAACACTTAGTATACTATGGTAGAGTACGCACTGGTATTCGCATCTAGAGCGTCCTCGTCCCCTTGTACTCATTCTACCGATTAGCGTTTATCTGATTAGAAATTTTATGAATTATTAATTTCTTTCACTGATTACCCATGAACAATCTTATGAACAGTAGTTTAAGAGTAGTTCTTTCAAATTTTAAATTATATCTACGAGTTTCAGTCTCAAGTTTGTATCTCCTATTTCTAGGAACCACATACATCAACCATCATACATCAACATACAAGTAGCATCCATGCACTCACATTCATCGCATAAGGGTTTTTTCATCATTTCTCTACCCAGGGGTATTTCCGTAGTTTTGTCCTACAGGGTATTTTGTAATTTCCTCAAAATGGGGTATCTTGGTGGTTTTTCCGAAATTGAGGTATTCTGGTTTCTTTTTTTCCTTAAAGCGGGGGTATTTTGGAAAATTTGATTTTGTAAACCGGGTATTTCGGTAAATCTAGGATTTTTCAGGTAAATTTGCAAAGCATGGCTAATTTATAATACCAAGGGTGTTTTGGAAATTTCACAAATTTTGGCAGTTTTACCAATCTAGGGTATTCTGAGAAATTTTCACAAATCAAGGGTATTTCGAAAATTTTACAAAACTTGGGGGTATTTTGGTAATTCTGCGAAATAGGGTGGCTGGTCCCTTTCGGGTTTTAATTATAGATTTTGGCCCGTCAACAAATCCTCGTGGCTAAGGTGAACAGTCACTACGCACCAGGTAGGATTCCAGCGAAGAGGAGGTGAGTCACTAGGACTGCTTAAATACCAAGCTCTTCCTGAATCCAATCCTAAACATGCGTATGCCTGTTGCCACACCCTAACCCAGCGATTTGTTCACGGGTTTGTTTGGATAGATTAAGTCTTATGAATTTAAAGAGTTGTTTAAACTAAGCCTAAAGTCTATCAATGCCTAACATACTAGCCTACGTCTATCAAGCCCATCAAACACAACATGTATATCACATCAAGAGTTAGAATACTTACCTGCGTGGATCGGGTGTCGGTAGACTCGAAGGCCATATCTTCAACCAAAACATTTTTCTCAAATTCACACCAATTTTACAAAACACTACTAGACACATTTCACAGCCCGAGTTTTATAACCGGGCTCTGATACCAAAATGTAACACCCCAAACCCGGCCCAAACGCCACGATCGGATCTGGTATGCTACGGGATGAAATGTTAAAAAACTTCACCTGGATGATCTTTGGAAATTCAGTTTCTTTATTCAAGTATTCGTTAAATAAGTGATATTGGAAGAAAACTTTTGCTCTTTTGCTGAACATAAATTTAAAAATAAATGAAGACATTAACAATTATAAATCGATAACCTAAGCTATGGAGCCTTATTACATAAATAGTCCCAAAATTTAAACTTAAAGAAAAACCGAAAATAGTTTATGAAAATAAAAAGACTTGATGGCCCCTCGAGTTCGCCTCGGCTCCCATGTCCACGATCTATTGCTCATCTGATAAGTCAGGAAAATAAAAGGGTGAGTCACCAAGACTCAGTGTGCAAATCCCGAAAACACATAAATGGCTTGAGGCCTACAAACACATTATGGGCTTTGGCCCATACACAAAGGCAACAAAATAATTACATGCAATATGGCCCAACCCAACCTAAAAGTCCATCCTCTACACACCAGCCCGTACCAACCAACACACCTCGGGGATTTCTACAATCAACCCACCAACCGCTACACACCATATCGACAGTCGTACTGCCTATTCCTATTAATCAGGAATCATTAATCATGGCATTGCCACCGATCATTGTGTGACCTAACATTAGATTTTTGTGGTTTAACCACCGATCACCAAGTGACCTATCATGCACTTCCCCTTCATTATCATAGTCCCACCCCATGCATACATACTTAAAAAACAAAAAAAAAATAGGTTTTCACATATATCGATACTCATAGAGTGGTTTCTATGATTACGTACCTGGCATCCTTTGCAAACCCTTTTTCGGGTTTTATTCGACTGTTTACACAGCCTCTTTCCGGCTTTTTAGCCCATAACATATATATTACAATTAACTAGTGTATTAGAGATCTACACACCTGATTACAGTCAAGACGAGACCTTCTATGTCGACACTATTAGAGGCCGATACGACTGCTAACTGTCTAAGATTTTGTTCTGAAGCCGGTCCACAACTCGGTGGCCAATCCCGTATTGCTGACACTGCTCGTTTCTTAAACTTAGGGATTGGTTTTACAGATCCAATCCCCTCCTTCACCTTGAAATCCCGAAAAGAGAGATATGAGGTTTAGAGACTAGCGGTTCCGATTTTTAGATCTAAGCGATCTTTACAGAGAATTCGGCAACTCCTAGAAGATTTCGGCTTTTGAGAAGGAGATGATTGAGAGAAAAGAGTAATATCAAACGTAAAGAAGTGATAGGAACGGTACAGGAAAAAGAAGAATTTCGGCAAGGCTAGGGCAGATTCGGCTATGGCAGACAAATGTGAAAAGAAAGAATGCTTAAGGGAGTTTTCGGCTTTTATTCAGAAAAGGAGGAAAAGAGAGAAGATGAAAACCCTAAATACCGAAAATAAAGAAGAGAATGGGAGAATAAAACCCTAATGCCAATTTTAATTAAAATAGTTGGGCTTCATGCAACTTGAATTTGGGCCTCCTTAGTTGACGTCACTTCCCTGCTTTTAAGTGGCGCCACTTTGCCACTGGGCCACAAGCTCATTTGTATTTTAAAACACAGATAACATCTTTTAAGCCCTATCTTACCAGGGTTTCCACTAGAGTTTCCAAACAGAAAATTCGATTAAAGCCTCTGCCCAACCCTGAGCCTATTCTGGACCCCTAACACTCACATTTAACATAACCACACATTAAATGCATAGCCGCACAATTTCAGGATGTTACAAATCAAAATAGTAATCACCAAATCATGTCATAATTGAATCTCCAATTCATTCAAAACATTTAAAAATACAAGGAGATTCATAATGAATTTATATTCTCAACTTTCTCTCAATACCCATTTTGTGCAGTGTGGTGGAGCAACTTCAACATACATTGCGCATTAAAAAAAATCTAAAATGAGTTTTATTTGGCTCCTAACCATAAGCCAATTGTACACGTTTTGCAATAGTTATTTGCACTAACAATCTAGCATGCAGTAATCATTTAAAGCCTAAGAAATAAACTCACCAACATTAGTAATAATTGACTCAATTGCATAATCTAAAAGTTTTGTTCTTAAACAAATCATTAAACAAGTAATCTCGCAAACTGCAGGTTGCAATTTGATAACTCACATGTGATTATCTTGTAGATTCATCTACCAAAATTAGATCAAATATTCACTTGTTGGATAAATAAGCCCATATTTCTTTCAGAAATGCAAGAGATTCGATCTCAACTTTTTCTAGTGAGGTTTAATAAATCTTCTTTGAGAACAAGCAACACTTGATAAATGAATAATCTTCAGGTTCTTTAATAAATATCCATTTAAATTCTTATATTGTCACATCGTTATTAATCGAAATGGTATAACTGGTCATGCTAACTAATTAGTATATTTGGATTACTAAACTTATACTTTACCATCTCATTTGATTTGACCATACTAATATATGCATAGTACAAACTAGAGGAAAGATGATAATTTTTCAATACAAAATTCTTAACCAATATAATAGATTTAATATATAGAAATTAATCATCTTATCATCCACAATCTCAAAATGATATTTGTTTAAACCTATATCCTTTTAAAACATAATTTCTTTGATATTGGCTAGAACATATTGTTAATTATTGCTTTGTTTCTTTGGACTAGTAATGTTCTCCCCATATAATTTTAATCGAGAATTCAATACTACAAAGTTATACTCACTCACAATTTTAAAATATTGCAACTTCATATGCATCCAATCATGATGAGATTTAGATAGAATTATCATATTTTGTTACTCATATATTTCTTTTAAAATATTTCATAATTCAATTGGATCTTTCACAGTCAAATATCCTGCTTCAACCTTTCATGAAGATGATGTAAAAATGTCACAAAGATAATCATAGTCAATTCAACAAAAGAGTGATAAATATAATTCAACAACTCAATCTTTCTTTATCCTTTTCAAAATAAAAATAGGTAAATATTCATAGCAAGAGTGATTCATACCAAGTATAATATTTTTCTCATTCACAATATCAATATGAGATCCATTACATTGAATGTCTTTAGAGGATTATGCATTAACATCACGAATTTTGTTTCTTCAAATATTGATATATTAGCTCTTCTACAGCTTTCAACTAATTTTATACTACCAAATAATTAACTCTTCTAGAGCTTTCAACTAATTTTGAACTAGTAAATAATTAGTTCTTATAAATTTTTCAACTAATTTTGTACTATCAAATATTACATTATTATTGGTTTATTACCAATTAAGATAAATATTTTTTATCTATAAGTATTCATTGTTACATTATCAGCGAGACATATTTTCTTCCTCAAAGAAAATTAATATATTTTGAACAAAATATTTTGGCAAATGATAGGTATATAACCAATGGTCTTTAGTATCACATTGATAATATAAGTTATCTCTATCTTTTGAAGGGTTAAGTGTTCTGGGTGTGTGTGTGAGGTCTTGGGTTCAAGCCTCAACTTTGCCAAATTTTGATATTTTTGGATCCAAGCCTTATCATTGTTCGGTGGACTTTTATCGAATTTTCTGTAAAGCCATATCAGAATGAATCTACTGGTTCGAGTGGTAAGGGAGTTAGTGTGCTGGAGGTCTTGTGTTCAAATCTCTACTTGAGCAAGGGAGTCTATTTTTGCTATAGTAGACTAAGAGAGGTAAGGTTGAAATAGAATTCTGTAGTGGTTGAGAGTGAGGGGTTAGTGGGAGAGATTTGAGAGATTTGGGAGTTAATCTGGTAATATCCTTTTTTTTAAAATTAAATTTCTTTTCTTTTCCAAAATTTTCCCCACTTCCCAGAAAAGTTGACGTTAGTTCTTCTTCCTTTTTTCTGAATTTTGTTCTGTTTCCAATTCTACAAAATTGTTGTTGAATTCCTGCGTTTTGAGAATTTCGGCGTTCTTCGTTCGATTGGTAAGTGAAGTTTTAGGCATTCTGTAACTTCTGTTTCCTTATAGGGGTTTGGGTATATCTGTTGTTTGGCGGAATCATGAGTAGTTAAGCATTGACTTCTACCAATTTATGTGTAGGAGAAGGCGGTGGTGAAGGAGAGTCACTCTGACAGTTTGAATAGTGCCGATACTTGCTTTTTGTCGACAGTGAGTCTCTTGCGTTATTTTGGGATTAAGAGTTGATTCGTTAAATGATTGCTAAGTGGTCAATGGATTACTGTTTCTTAGGTTCGAAGTGCTTGGAGTTGCTATCGCATCATAAACGAACCAGGTGTGTACCCAGAACACAGAAAACAAGGCTTCGGCAAAAATCGAAAAATGATTCTGTCGACACCACACAGGCATGTCACATAGGCATGTGGATTTTTGGGCTAGGCCGTGTGGGCCACACGGGCAAGGCCAATCTGGGCGTGTGGGCCCATAATTCTGAAAATTTCCCTAGAGTCGCACGGGTCGCTCCAATCGACTGTGGGCCTACCGTAGGGTCGGTAAGGGCTAACTAAACCCTGATTTGTATGCCATGATATTTTGATAGACTGATCTGAGTAGGATACTAAATGTATGCCCATCTATACCGATGTACATATATCTATTATTTGCATAAAGCATGTTAAGCATGTTTAGTCTGTTATATCTGTATCTGAATTTCTGTATCTATTATTGGGGTAGGGTATACATATGAGGAGAAAGTATTCTGTTCGGCGTTAATTGCCCTTATTCTGGCAGCTTGGCTGCATATTATCTGATATGTGTCTTAATGACACGATGTGGTGTGTAGGGATGGGTGGGTGTTCTTAACCCCACATAGTGTGATAGGGGTAGGATTTTGCATGCCCAAATCTGAAATTGTTATCTGAATCTGAATCTGAAACTAAATTTGTATATGTATCTGACTGTGCATATAATTCTGTATGTATTGCATGTTTATTTCTGTTGGGTTACACACTGAGTTTATGTAAACTCACCTCTGTTTGTCTGTTTCTGTTCAGGTAATCCACAGACATAGGTGGATCGGTGCGGCGGGGACTCAGCAGTGACCACTCGACCGTAAATTGTTAAAAATTAATCATTTATGCTTTATTTATGCTTTGGGTTTACATATAAGAGTTTGTAATTCTGGACTTTATGGTTTATAACTGTTGGTTTTGGATTTATGTATTTGATAAAATGCATGCTTCAGCAAAACGTTTTTTTTCTTCAAAAATGACAATTCATTCGCAAACAAAGGTTTTCTAAACATGACTGCATTTTCAAAATATAATTGTTTTAAGGCTTCCGCTGAAATAAGTTTTTGGAAAACAAACTAATTAAATGGTGTTTCGATTAAAAATGTGAATGTTCTGACGAGATAACTCCGTTTTCAAAACCCCTGGCTTGTGACACTTCCGGATTCGGCCATAACGTCTAAGTCGGGTTTGGGGTGTTACAAATTATAAATCAAAATTAAAATTAATCTTGAAATAAAATATTTTAAATAAACTTCAGATAAGTAGGTTTTTAGTAATTTCTTGGCACATATAGCTTAAAAGCATGTAGTAGATGAGTGGTTGAAGGTAGTGACATCTTCCATAGGGTGTCTTGGCACAAAACAGAAATAAATTTCCAATGGCGAAGCAGTCGAGCGGTTAAGTGGTTAGAAAATGAAGTGAAACTTAAAAACGAAATCATAAAAAAATAATAATTATTGTGTTGGTTACGTGTTATGAAATAAATACTAAAAAAAGAATGTAAAAAGAGAGAGAAATTAGGAGAACAAAAGTATTTTATTGATCAATGGAGATGTGTAATAATAAAATATTCATAACATAGACCATTATACTAAAAAAATGACCATTTCCTACTTTATTTATAGAAATGGACCATTTTAAATTCTATTTATCGAAATGGGCCAAAAAAACCTAAAATGGGCCTACGTGAAGCATTTTAAGCGGAAATTTCATAAAAGTGTGCTAAATGCGCTATACCCCGTGTCAACAAAAATGCGCTGATGTGAATGCGCTTTTGCTTGTTTTGAGACTAAATTTTCAAAAAAAAATTTATTTTTTTAAAATATTATAAAAATAGACCAATTTTTTAAAAATTTACAAGAATAAACCTTTATAAAGGCCTAAAGTGACAACAACATTTTTATTTTATTTTATAGTGTCACCAATTAATATGGAAATAAAACTTACAAAATAGATCTTTATATAGACCCAAAGCCTCATTTGTCTTATTTTCTTAAGCAATATGGGATGTAAGATATGTGTATATATAGAGCCATGAATATGTTTGCAACTTATTCCTAGACAATGTGGGATTCCTTCCTCTTTTAACTAATAACATAAGATTAAATGCTACACTATATTTTATAATTTTTTTGCAAAACAATTTCTATTTTTTATATTTTGTTAACATTTTTTCATATTAAAAAATTATCTTTTGAGATCTTTAATCTTGTTACATTTTAGAATTGTTAGCATATACAAAAGGACTATTAAAAAAAGGAATAAATTGCACATACGAAACTTGTACATGCATAATCTTCTATTCAATTTTAAATGTTTGAAGTTAATATCCATGCAATTCTAATTTTTAAAATAATTTTCCATTATTTAAATTTAGAAAATATACTTTTTTTATGAATGTTTGATTAATAAATAAATGGTGAGTATTTGGTACTCAAATAGTTTTTTTTGTAATTTTAAAAAATTGATATATCTTTTTAAAATATTTATTTATTTTTAATATTTTACTATACTCATTAATTTTTAATCCTAATTTTAATTTAATTTTCATCACCTAATGAATGCTGATAAATTTATTTCAAATGTATTTTGACTAGGTAGATAATCTATTTAAACATAGTATATAATTATGTTAAATAAGTTTTTTTATAGAAATATATAATATACATAAAATATAATAATTATTTTTCATATTTTTATATCTAGATTAAATTACATTAGCAGTCACTTAACTATGATTTTTTGGCTATCGAATTATAAAAACTTACAAAATGATCACTCAACTATTAGTAATTTTTTAAATATTTATTTTTTAATATTTTACCATACTCATTTTATATTTTATAATTGTTTTTTACTTATAGAGTTTAAAAGTTTAATTTATAATGTAAGAAATGTTAACTTTTTGTAAAAAAAAAAATTTAAACTCTATAAGTAAAAATATATAAAATATAGTGTAGCCTTTAATCTTATGTTGTTAGTTAAAAGAGTAAGGAATCCCACATTGTTTAGGAACAAGATGCAAATATATTCATGAGTCTATATATACACATATCTCATACCTCACATTGCTTAAGAAAATAAGGGAAATGAGACTTTAGGTCTATATAAAGATATGTTTTATAAGTTTTATTTTCATATTAATTGGTGACACCTTAAAATAAATAAAAAATTGGTGTTGCCACTTTGGGTTTTTATAAAAGCTTATTCTCGTAAATTTTCAAAAAATTTAGACTATTTTTATAATATTTAAAAAATTACCTTTTTTGAAAATTTAATCTGAGAACGGATAAAAGTGTGCCCACGTTAGCGCTTTTTTCCTAACACGGGGTCAAGCGCGTCCCCATCAGCGTGCTTTTCTGAATTTTTCCCTTAAAACACTTTCACGTAGGCATGTTTTGGGTTTTTTTGTCCATTCTGATAAATAAAGTTTAAAGTGACCTATTTCCATAAATAAAATAAGAAATGAGTCTTTTTTAGTAAAATGGTCCATAACAAAAATCAAAATTTAAATTTAAATTTTTCGCTTGATTTTTTATTCTTTTTATAATAACATCTAAAAGTAAAATACAATTAAATTATTGAATGTAGTAAAAATTTTAAAATTTATATTTACATATAATCACATTTATACTTATGTAATTAATATATAATTGTATATGTATCTAATATATATTTTATTAACAAATTTGAAACTAGGATATAAATGTATATATGGAAAATATTTGAAAAGTACCGAAAAACAATAAAATGTATATATATATGCCAACATCAAAATAAAAAACACATTGTCTATCGATATGGTACCGGGTATTTTATGTTAAATTATTTTTAGTGGGCTGGCAAATGCCGTGGATCTTTAGAGAATCGTATAATTTTGAGGGAGTGGCCCAATCTCATGTTATGTGCGAAAACTGAAAACTACAGTACGAATTTGATGGGCAGTGGCGTAGGACATAGGCAGGCATGATGCCGGCAGGTCTCCTCTCTCAAAGCCCCCAACACTTTCACAAATTACCTGCAGAAAAGTTGTAGGGTTTTCGGCCTTTCACCACCAACAAACTTCCAAAACTGAGCCATAAAATTACTACACAATACGGCAAAATCCAAGTTCTGCCTGTGCCTGCTTACGACTTTTTCCAACGTGCCTCGTAGAGGTGTTAATTACTCTGAGCGAAAATTTTTTGGATCTCTCATTTGGGTAAACTAATGAGGTTTTAATATAGTTGGCAAAAGTGAAAGTTTTGAATTTTGAATATCAAGGTTCAAGATTCATCATGTAAATTATATGTATATTCATAATGTAAATTATATGTATAGATCTTTAAGTTCCATCATATATTATGATGTACAAGTTTTACTTCACCATGTATTATTATGTATGAATTTTACTTCAATTAATCAGTTTTAATCTTGATTATTCTAGTGCTTAGTCTATGGTAATTATTTAATTGTATATTATTTCTAATTTTCTGTTTGTATTGTAATAATTTGATTCTACAATATTTGGTTGCTTCGATATAAACTTGTATTTATACTTTGATTGTACTTGTAATCTTTCAAAGAAAATTTTATTTAGATAGAATTTAAAGAGACTGAATTAATCTTTTTTTTATTTTAAAACATATTAATTTTTTTTAATATTGTTTACATATTTTTTATAATTAAATTTAACTATTAATTTTAATTTTATTATGAAAGTTTTAATTGGAATAGCTTTTTAGGTCGGGTTGATATAAATTTTTGGGGAAAAAAAGAGTAGAGTATATGATGATAATTTTTAGCTTTTAATATTTATTATTTTATTCATTTTTTGTTTTATTTTTTATTGGATTATTTTGTTTCTCAATTTTCAAATTTTAGTTCAATTGTATTTTTCTAGATGAAAAAGTTGACTAGATCATAAAATTTTAATAGTATTAGTGTGGCAATTCATATATATTTCATAAAAATTTAAAACAATAATAATTTTTTTAAACAATTCAAAAAGATTAAGTAAAATTAAAAAATTTATCCATGTAAGCAATAAGTACATGTAGACTGCCACTTGAGTTGTCACTTTGATGCTATTAAAATTTTAACCGTTTAAAAAACTTTTTCTTTCAAAACAACACAATTTAAATAAATTTTGAAGGTTGATCAACAAAGTAATCCCAAAAAAAATAAAGACCAAAATGCTAAAATGGATACATATTAGAATTTGTCATAATGCCAAAAAATAGATTGCATTATTTCAAATTAATTCAAATAAGATTAAATTTAAACAAATTTATGATAAAGTCAATATTAAATATATTTATTAAAATGTAGAAAATAAGTAATAATATTTAAAAACAAATGGCTTAAGAGTGTAAAAAATTCTCAAACTTTTTCTAAAAAAACAATTAGGCCATTTTTTTTCTTTGCACTCGATTAGGTATTTGAACTTTCAAAATGCATCAAAAATATCCTCAAATTTTTTCAAAAAAAAAAAGCAATTAAGCCCTTGTTTTTTTTTTTTTTTGCACTCAATTGGGAACTTGAACTGTCAAAATACATAAAAAAAAAGATCATTTGACCATTAACTTTAACAATTGACCATTAAAATTAATTGCCTCTAATTTTTTTCCGTTAAACCCACCTTATGTCACAACCGAATAATAACTATGAGAAAATAAAATAAAAATAATAAACTAATATGATGAAATTGAGTCTAAAGTCCATCGTATGTCCGCATGCCAATTCTGATCCTAAATTCATTCATTACCTGAGAAGTTAAGGTAATGAGGTGAGCTTAACAAGCTTAGTGTGAGACTAAACAAACAAGCATAGAGTTTGAATAACTATCTCTTAGCTTTGAAACATACTTTGAATCACTTGATTTCGAGTTTGGGAGCTCAAGTTATGACTATTTTAGTGATGATTGCGCAAACAGAATTTCAGGACAGGATTATTACGGAAATTACGAATTTCGGGCTTTTTATTCAATTTTCAGGCTTAAATTTTGTTATGTATGATTCCAATAATGTATTTATTAAGTTTTATTATTTATTATTTTATTAAGTCTGGGAGCCTAGTTACATTACTCTGTCATTGGGAGAAGATTTTACTTGTGGGAGAGAAGTAAGTTGAACATTGAAAATTCTCCACAAGTGATAAAAGGTAAGCAAATGAAAGACACATTAGACATTACAATATGTAGGCATACCTTGAATTTTTTCGATAAGTATGCTATTGATTTTATTTTTCCTTACGACATGTTTTCTCGTTGGTCAATTTTCATTAAACCTTGGTTTGAAAGTTCAATTGATTTGATGTATTTATCTAGGTTTGTAAATGGTGCTTTTGTTGCATTCGATAGGTTTATTAAAGAATCTTTTGCATTTGGTCTTGCAACAACATTTTCTACCTTAAACTTTAACGATGAATTTTTACATAATAATCTTAACCTTCTTGATTTTTATTGTTATATGAGATTCTTGATTCATCGTTGGAAATTGTTATGGATGACCACAGATATTCAAAGAAAGTTACAGGTTATTTTTTACTTGAACACTCATGTGCCTAACATTTTATTGTTTAGTGTTAATTGTTTGTTTTTTAAGGAGAGGTACTTGTTCCATGTTGATTTGAGGGATCAAAATCGTGTATTTGATCCTGGAGATAATTTCGGTACATAGGAAAGCTTAGGTAAGTATTTGTTTTTTTTATTAATTCTAATCCCTTTACTTTTTCTACAGCTAAAGATTCAAGGAAAAATCTTCTTTAGGAAGGGGAAATGATGCAAGTCTCAATGCCCAATTTCAAGCCCATGGATGTGATTGTCTTACACTACCTCAAGGCCCAATAATAAGGTCAAAGGTCAAGCCAATCAAACCAAGGTTCAATCAAATACAATATGTGAGGATGAATCTTTTTGAGAAAAGGGGGAATGATACATGCACAGAATGGATGAAATTTATTAATGTCAATTCAACCAAGCTGCCAATTTTCATGCTAAAAAGGTTAGTCAACTTGCGATGAATTTTTGAATAAGATCCAAGCATTTATGGGCTTAGATGTCTACAGAGCGTTTGCATAGCTATCTCTTAACTTTGAAACACACTTCAAATCACTTGATTTCGAGTTTGGGAGCTCAAGTTATGTCAAAATCTAAGTTTTTTTTATTGTCTAGAGCCCTAAGTCAAAATTTGCGACTTGGACAAACTTACGATCTTGTTCCGCACCCATTCTTTATCAATGTCATTTCATTTCAAATTAATCTAATTCATATATATAATTGTACACTCAATTTCAGAACCACAATTCAATTAATCATCAACACGTAATATCTCACATTATATAGCATATTTCAATTCATTTTTCCATGTCACATATCATATTCTAATTAAATCATATTATTAATCATTCAATAAACAAGTATATGAAAAAATTTATATACTTACCTCGATATTCAACTTCAATCACAGCAAATCAATTTATACGAAAATGATATACTCACATCGATGATTAATCATTCAATAAACAAGTATATGAAAAAATTTATTTCTATCCCGAATCATAAAAGTACAAACCGAAAATCTTGTGTCACTTATCGACAACTCTCGTTTTGCCTTTCTCCCTTGACGACTTAACATCATCTTTAGCTACATAAGTCTCATCCTTATGATATGTGATACATGGCATGTGTGATACTTTTAATGATTTAAAGCATATGATATTTATATATGTGTATGTGTAAATTTAAGATCCATGATCTAATGTGAAAAGCGTGCTAAAACATGTTAAAGTGATTATAAGTGATCAATAAGTGATGCGTGATTATGATAGCATGTTTACATGCCTAATTGTAAAAGTGAATAGTATGTGTTAAAAAGTGAAATTGTCATATTGCATGCATGGGGTGGGTTTTATGAAAGGTGGAAGTATGAGGCAGTTTATCTTTAAATCAGTGTTGGCTTGTCCACAAAGTGTTTCAGTGGCAGTATATCTACATATGTGGTGGCTTGTCCACAAAGTTTTATCAGTAGCAGTTTGTCTGCAAATCAGTGGTAGTTTGTCCACAAATTGTGTTTCGAATGGATGAGTTATGGGGAACTCGATACTGGTGTGTAGCGAAGATGGGTAGGAAATTTTATAAAATGTGCATCGTTTTAAAATATACATCGACATGTTCTGTAACACCCCAAACCCGGTCTATGCGTTAAGACCATATTTGGTATGTCACACAAAACGAACATATATCTAGTCATCTAATGATTTAAAAAAATCAGATCCTCAAAACTATTTTTGAAATTTAAGATTATTAAAAACCGAGGTTAATTTAAAATCTATGATTTAAGACATAAGGGTTTACAAATTGAAACTTAGAAATTAATTGATTATATTTTACGAGAAGTTTAAAAGAGTTCAAAAGAAATTTGAAAACAAGATTCTTAAAAGAATTTTTATAGAAAAATTTACGAGATAAAATATTTAAGAAAAATCTCTTTTTGCACGAAAATTTAAGAAAACATTCATAAAAATAGAATAGTCCCATTTAAGTATCTAAAACATAAATAAAATCCATCCACAAGTAAAAATCCATAAAATAATACCAGAGGCCTTATTACATCATAACTGAATTAGTAATTTAATAAAAATACTTAAAAGAAGTTCAAAGTTCATATAAACCATCATTCGTAGTATGGCCTCCACAAAGTCATCCCCGGCCCAAGCCTCTATTAATGATCGTTACCTGAAAAGGGTAAAGAAAACGAGGTGAGTTACTTGGAACTCAGTGTGTAACCCACTTACCAAGTCCACTGGGCCAAAACCATTTAAGCATTTAATTGGGCTTGAGCCCATTTACAAATGTAACAATATAACAGGTATAAAATGCATGTGATATGCAATTCCCAACCAAGCCTAGATTTCCATCCGCTACACACCTCCCGTACCAACCAGCACACCTGTGGGGAGCTTTAGTCACCCACCCCGCCAACACACCAACTGGGCATTAAGCCTTATATTAAACTGGGCACGAAGCCATTAACTGGGCACGAAGCCATCTTCTCTTCGTCAAATATCCCAACCCATGCAATCATGTATATAAAATGCATAACAATTCATTCATATGATAATTCCAACATAAGGCCCATAAAAGAATTATTACAAACTGGCCCATATTACTATTTGGCCCATTTCACGATTTGGCCCATTTCACAATCTGGCCCATATCACAATTTGGCCCATTTCACAATTTGGCCCATTTCATCTCATATCACACTTGGCCAATTTTATCATATAACTCATATGGCCAATTTATCACATGGGCCCAAAATATCACTTTTTATCATTTTAGCCCATTAAGGGCGATTCCGAAATTTCCTCGATTTTAATACTGATTTCATGCTCTTAACACTAAAGTGTTAATATACCATATTTTCCGAGTTCACTAACTTTGCGATTTTTAGACTAATGCTTAATTACGGCATAGTTATCTAACCCATGAGATAAGTGTGAAATTACACACCTGATTACGGTGAGGACTATACTTTCCCGATCGTCGATACCTAAATATGTATCACACTCGATTAGAACACTAATACCTAATATAAATCTATGCTAAAGATATGCGATCTAGACCTTTACCCTCGGAGTCTCGAACAACTACTATTTGACGGTTCTCCCCGGTTGACGGTTCATAACCCGATGGAAAATCTCGAACAGCTAATGGCTCCGAACTACGAACAACTTCGAATATTTGATACTCCCCGGATGAGGGTCCACAACCCGATGGAAAGTCTCGGATTGCCGAAACAGCCCTTCGCTTGAAACTAGAGGGAATAGCGAATCTGCCCCTCTTCCGAACACTATTCACCACCCTTTTCGACCCTATCTTGTTTGCCTCCATTGACAAAAGAATATTAGTCCTACTAATATTTCGAAAATTAAGTCTATAGGTTTTAAGGGCGAAATCGACTTACCACGAAATCTTACGTTCACGGGATGAAAATCGAGCGATAACGTCCCTTAACACTTTGAACCGAGTCCTAGCGATTCACGATGATTACGAATACTCCGAGTTTCAGCCTTCTCTATATCACAATTGATTTAAAACGAAGGTTGAAAGAATGATTAACAAGAAAATATATGTGAAGAGGAGGGTTCGACTAAGAAGAAAAATTTGATGTAGATGATGCTAGCAACATTCGGCCATGGAGGAAAAGAGAAGGGAGAAAATGTGTTTGAGAGAATGAGCAAGAATGGAGAAAGAAAGAAATAGAGGATGAGAGGTTTTATGTTTTGGTTTTCAAAGGTGAAAAAGGAACAAAGAGAGAGATTTGGGACAAGAGAGCATTCGGCAATGGAGAAGAAAAGAAAAAGAGAAAAATGGCCTTTGTGTTTTGGTGTTTTCGGCACTAGTGGAAAAAGAACTTGAGAGGTTAAGCAAAATTCAAACCAAATGGTCAAAAAGAATGACCAAAAAAAAGAAAAACAAAGATGTTCACCAAAGCCTAAAGTGCATTCGGCTATGAGAGAAAAAGAGGAAAAGAAAAGTGTTTTGGGAGGAACAAAAATGACCAAAATGAGAGTAACCACTAGCTACACATCCTTACCAATGCCACCAAAAAAAATTCGGCCACCCCCCTAGCCCCCAAAACCGTCCAAGTTCATGGACAAAGTTTGGCCATTCCAAACTTTCCAAAACACACCCCTTAAAACATGCCTTGTGTTCCCCCTACATACCATAAGCTCATGATTCCTTTCCCTAAGTTCAAATCTTACCTTAACCCATTAGCCACCTTGCCATAAAAAAATAGTCCAACCTTACCAAAAATAAAGCTTGGCCGACACATGCTAGGAGAGTGCAAAAATTGAAGTCACAAAATGCATACCATGGGATTCGAACCTCTTCCCTCAAGCAACACTTATGACGCCAACTCCACTTTACTACTAGCTCACTTATGCTAACTTTTGTCACTTAATTTCCTTAACCATCAAGGTTACTTGTTCCACTTCAATAAAGTACTCATTACTAAAATTTATTCTAATTCCTAATAAATCCCGAGCCTTCTCAAGACTATATTAAACACACAAATTGAATCATTCACAAGCTAAGCACCAAAATTATGCAACATATCGATACTCAATTTTTAGGATGTTACATGTTCATGCATAAGTATAAGTGTTAGAACTTGTGATTAATATGATGATTTATATGTTGAGATTGATATTTTGATATGTGTGCGATTAAATTTGTGTTGATCTCACACTAGGCTCTTTAAAGCTCACCCACTTTACTTATGTGTTTCAGATCATCCTTGTGGTTAGGACTCGGATGTGGTCGTTGGTGATACTCTCAGAAATGGTTATTAAATAAATATGGACTCTCATTTATTATTTGGATTTTTATGGCTTTATGCTATTTGGGACTTTTTATGTTAAATTATGGTACTATGGCATAGGATTTTTAACTTTGGACATTTTGCTTGGATTATACATATGGATTGAATAAATTGGACTTTTTCTATTATTTTGAACAATTAAAGAAAATTTGTTTCTTTTGCAAACTCACCTTATCGAATTTGAATTTAAAAATCTCTAAAGTTGTTTTTTTTTTTTCAAATAATGAAAAGGGATTTCTATCAAAAGTTTTTTTTAACTTAAACTCATCATTTTTTAAATAAATAATAACTCATTTTCAAAGATGAATGAAATCACTCCAACTAATATTTTCGACATATCTATGGCCCATATAATTGCTTAGATCTGGTCGTAAAGTCTAGGTCTGGTTTGAGGGTTACAAAATTGTTCATTAATGAACAAATTTAAGTGCTCTCAATATGCTCTCATACATAACCTAGACAAGCCTCTTAACCTTTATCCATACTGACTAGCTAGCATACAAATTGAATGAATACAAAACAACTCGTTAAAAATAGTTATTACAAAACATTCAATAAAAGCATAATCTGATAAAGATGTGACCTTTCAAAATCAACATCACAATTCTGACCAATTCTCCACAAAAGAAGGGTTGTCTTCATTCAATCAAATTCAACCCAATCTTCAATAGACATAGATTGGTTTTCATCGATGGACTATAGTATCTTCAAAATATCAACACAATAATTAGCCCAAAGATTTTGCTTCATTAAATTGCCAACTCAAAAATGGCAAGTAACTTCCCCATCTCAGTGGCATATTGTAGTAGGCATTGTCAAATGCCACTCAACTCATTGTGTAACGCCCTCAACCCGACTCGATTCACCGAATCCAGATTTCGGGTGTTACCACATAAAACTTAATCATTTAATCAAAATTAGTTCACAATTTCTTACTTCTTTAAAACATTTCTTGTGGCATTCCAATTAAAATGCTTAATATATGAGGGTAAAGGAAATGCCTTACAATAGTTTATCATGTGAATCTAGATACAAATCTTTACGAAAAGAAGTTTAACGAAATAGACCAAAAAGGGGTGTATTCCTAGACCACGCCAAAATCTCCATTATATCCATAATATCCAACTTCCCCACTATCTTGGCGAACTCCTAGTGTTGTCCCTCCAACCATAGGTTTTCCTCAAATACCTGAAATGAAACAACAAACCTTATAAGTACAAGAGTACTTAGTGAGCTCTATAACCATACCTTTTAATGATACTTTGCAAATCCTTTATGAATTTCTATAAGTTAATTATTACTCTGGATCATTTACTTCAGTTGATACCATTACAGTTTTATCACTCTTATATGTCAGTCGTCAAACCCTTGATATGCTTAATCTTTCATATTTAGTAAACTGAGGAAATCCTTCCATTGTTCATAAATTCCCATAATACTTTCTTAACAGAACATTCCCTGAGAAAACCTTTCCAACTATACATGTTTGAACTCATGTTCTTATTTCAAATAGTTGTTCACTGACATTTATCATGGGCAAATACTCATACATGTTGGCAAATACTTACACAGAAATAATACTTTCAACAACTAATCAATTCATACTTTGGTTCAATACCACACAAACCCATACTACTATTGTGATACATAGATCATTTAGATAAATTTCACATCACTCTATTTCAAGACCCCAGATACTCAGGATAACTGAAACTTAGATTCAATATGAATTCAGTAGAAATCATTATACAACCAAATATGGCAGATTCCAGGTAAATCTGATTCAACCATTACATAACATAGATGAACTCGTATTGACTACTTCTTAAGTCACACATTGCTACGAACACATTCATATTCAATACTAGTAGATCTTCATGGCGGATACCCTTCTTAACATAAAGATACACATTTCTTTTCAAGAAATCCCCTTTAAGGCTTATTCAATTATATCATGGATGTTATTCAACCCCTGACCTTGGACATATCATAACCTTCTCTCATTAGTAATTATTACAGAACTATCAAAATTTATTCAAAGCTTATCATAAGGGTGGATAAGCACATTTTACCAGAAAGTCTTGGTGGAACATGCCACAAGGGTTACATAGAACCCGCCACATGGGCCATCATATAGAGTACACTGTCAAGGCATTCCTTTCAAAGTTTGCCACAAAAATATTCCCTTCAGAGTCTACCACGAAGGCATTCATTTCATATATTGCCACAAAGGCATTCCTTCCATATATTGTCACAAAGTCATTCCTTTCATATATTGCCACAAAGGCATTCCTTTCCTATCGTGTTTACAATATGGATTTTCCTAAACTCATTTTTTGTGGGGTTTTCCCATCATCGTCTTGGGATACGTAGAGAACCCCTTTAGGTAATTGTCACTCATAATTCCTTTTCAGAGGGTACCATACATGTAAGGTTACTTGTCCATGCTAAACCTTTAAAACAACAATAGATTACCAGTCCAGGCTAAATTTGTGTCACAAGTATCTTTGAGTTTGCAACAAATGCTAGAGCTCAATTTTAACCAAAATCGCATCATGCTCTAAAACAAACTAGCACAATCATATTAGGTTACCAACAAACAAGCAACATAGCACGCATCTTACATCATACATTTCGGACATACTGTTACAACTATACTTCAATGTTTTAATACTAATACAACAATTGATGTATACCTAAACTTGTAAGATTCACTTTCAAAAACACATATTATACTCAACAAACATTCATTTATTCATGGATATAATTCATCATCACAATTACTCATGCACCCAGGCTCGTCTAACCTTTCATCAAATTACAAGTCTAATTTATACCATTTTTTTTTATCAGACCTTACCTACATATGCATCATTCTACTTTTCATTCCTATAATTCTGCACATAATAACTTTACTTTGCACAATTCTCTTATGTTTTACTCGTCTAGTCGATACTCAAGTTTTGTCATTATTTAATCGTCTATACCCATAATTTACATGTAAAAGTCAGAGTAGAGACTCACATTCAAGTTGACTAACTCAATTCTTTAATCAAACTATACTTCAATGCATATTTCAACCATATCAACAAGATCACATTTCACAGTATACATTCCGAATAAACACATACGTATTCATGATTAAATATCACAACACTCATGCACAATTCATCACATACTTAAACTTCACAAATTCTTATCAAATGTTCATGCTATCCTCAACAATCATTCTTGCACTCATTCATTTCTTCCAAAACTTAGATAACAAAAGACTTATCTAAAAGATTTACAAGAGTCCTCATAAGAGAACTCACATTAGACCAAACTACTTATTCTTTAACTTAATCTTAGCTCAATCCCATTCCTTCACATATTTGAAATCGCTAGAATTCATATCCCATACACATACTTTCATCCCATTATTCGTATTAAGTATGATTTCCATGCTATTCATGATTGTAAATTAATAGTTTAATTAATTTCATATAGATATATTTCAATATGAACAAAATATATATAAAAAAGGATCATTGTAAAAGCTCACCTGATCCTCACCTATTATCGTTCAAAACTTCAAATCCAACCATCTGACTAGAAATCACTGCTCAAGGAACATAGAAACATTATCAAAACCCATTCACATACCTTTTAACTATTTCTCAAACATGGACAACCCCGTACAAAGTCCCTTTTTCTTTAATCTTAACATTCAACCAAAATTAACAACTTATTCTTCAGAATTCCACCTACATAACTGAAATACTCACCGAAATACAAAGTAATCTTCTATTTTAGATTTGATATTCAGTTCTAGCCCAAGGGTAGCAAACCCTAAACGACTTCCAAAGAAAGCCACAATAGCATTGTCAAAGGAAAGAAGAAGATAAAACGTCTCAATCTCTCTAGCCCATTTAACTAATATTTATTTATAGATATGACCCATGTTCCCATTGAAACTTGACACGTGTCACACTCTTTCAAAATATTTTTATTAATGGTCTATAGTTGTAAATAAAAATATAAATAAGAATCCAATATGGACAATACCTGGTTAACCTAACCAGAGGGGTCCTAATTACTATACTCATAATACAACTAGCATTGTTACTATAATAACATGGCATACAACGCTTTTGACGAGCACTCCTTTCAAAATCATCTCTCCATCAGGCTGTTATCTCATTAAATAATAACTGGATACTAGGATCTCGTCGAGCGGACTGTTGCATACTCTTAACCACTTAACACGGACTTCTCCTTAATATATGGCAGAAGATCAAGAAATCAAATTCTTACTTACTCTTGTGGCAGTTACTATACATCCACAAGTATACGCCAGAAAAACTTTTTACTGTTATGCGCCAAAACTTTAAACCTGCCAAAACTAAGGTGTTACACATTGCAACACCTTGTCTCAACAAGAGTTATTGAATATCTTTAAGTGGAACGAGTTGAAACCGAGTAATTGTTTTTAGGAGGTCAGTTTTGAATTTTAATTTTTTAAATATAATTGAGCCAGATCAAGGTCAACATGGAAGGTAATAACACAAGAATCTTTTATTATAAGAGTTGAGATAAAATTATAAATTGTTGGGGCCAAAAGTAAAATTTATGTAAAAATCTTATATTAATTTTAAGGGTAAACTACACCCAATGTCACTAAATTATTAGTAAGTTTATGTTTTGATCGCTCAACTTCAAAAAAGTTACAAAATAGTCATTGAACTATTCAAATATTTTTATTTACTCATTGGGTTTTAAGTTTTTTATATAAAAAAAAGTCCAACTTGTGAGTTCCAATTGACGATCAGTATGGTGAATCAGTCCTCATAAATGAGTAGGAGAATCTACTATAGTTCCAAGTTGATCTAACGATTAATGTCGGAGATCAAAGAAGAAAGTTATTTGAATTTTGGTTTGCAAGTTCATGTCGTTCAAAGCTATTTCATGAAAAAAAAATTGAATTATAAAAGAGATGGAAAAAAGAGCTTTCGATTGGTATAGAAGATGTGAACAAAGAATGCCATACATCAACAATTTAATAATCTAGTGACTTAAATAAAAACTTTCAAATAATTTAATGACATTTTGCAACTTTTTTAAATTGAATGACCAAAACATAAATCTATTAATCGTTTAATAATTTTAAGTGTAATTTGCACAAAAAAGAATAAAAAAAAATAGAGTAGGAGCCAAGGCCCATGGATCTCTATCCCCGAGGGATCTATGGATCAGTGCAAGTAAAAATATTTTCTTGTCATCCCTAATACCAATATTGTTAAATGATTTTTCAAAATTGCGGACTCAAGAGAGCTTAATTACGTAATATTCAGAGATTAAAGGGTAGATTAAAATATCTTAAAGAAAAGGAAAAAAAAACAAAAATCCCAAATCAGACCAAATGACAAAACGGCCCTTGATACTTTTGTCCTCTAATCCTTTCACTTTTTTAGAAGCTTACCTGCCGCACCTTCGCCCCATCCTTCTCTATAACATAGCAAATGTAAAGGGAATTGGAAACTCCAACAGGACTAAAATGGCGTTCACTGCAACAATCATCGGATCAACTTATTAAATATGGGGTTCCGTAATGCCAGAGTTTCTAATTCCTGAGGTAGGTCAACTAAAACCTTGACTCGGTTACAAGTGTTACAAACTTAGAAGAGTACCTGTTGTTGTTCTTCTTCTTGTTCTTGTTACACCAATTACGAGCTAGTTCCCTTTTTTTTATTCATTATTACCAAGTCTTCTACCTAAGCAATCCTCTTGTAAATCTTTAGTCTAAGATTAGATTTTTGCCAAACCTCATTGGGTGAACTGAGCTGGGGTTTTGTTGTAGGTGCAAGAAATAATGTGCCCATTGCTTGTTCATTTTAGTTTCCTGGGTTCCATATAGGTGACAGTAGTTAGTTTTGGTTCAAGAAAGTTGAAGAAACAGGTGCTTCTAGCATGCCCATTTCCTAAAATGTCTTGGATACAATCTCAAATCAAGCTAAAAGATGGTGGTTTGAGTTACCATCCTCACTCTCTACTTTCTTCTCCTTATTCTTCTTCTTCTTCTTTCTCCTCTCCTCCATTGTCCTACAGTAATGATAACCAAAAGCAGCCAAACTCCCTTTCGTCATCATCTTCAGCTAGTAAAATAAGCCCTGCTGTTTTGTTCATCATTGTTATTCTGGCTGTTATATTTTTCATATCTGGCCTTCTTCACTTGCTTGTCAGATTTCTTATGAAGCATAGGTCTCCCTCATCTGTATCAGAATCCAACAGATACCCAGAAATGTCAGGGTCTGATGCTTTCCAAAGGCAGTTGCAACAACTCTTCCATCTTCATGATTCGGGTCTGGATCAAGCTTTCATAGATGCTCTACCTGTGTTTCTATATAAGGAAATAATGGGGTTGAAAGAGCCATTTGATTGTGCGGTTTGTCTTTGTGAATTCTTGGAACAAGATAAGTTGAGATTGCTTCCTATGTGTAGTCATGCTTTCCATATAGACTGTATAGACACATGGTTGATGTCTAACTCTACTTGCCCTCTTTGTAGAGGGACCCTTTTCACACCTGGGCTTCCAATTGAAAACCCAGTTTTTGATTTGGAATATCCAAGGGAAGAAAACATGTTATCAAGCAATGGAGGAAGTGGGGTGTCTCTTGGCCCAAAACCTGCAGAGAGTGACATTGGAAAGAGGGTGTTTTCTGTGAGACTAGGCAAATTTAGAAGTTCAAATGATGGAAGTGGAGGAGAAGTAGGAGGTGGAGAAGGCGTATTAAGAGAAGGGGAGACCAGTAGCAGTAATTTGGATGCAAGGAGATGTTACTCAATGGGGTCATTCCAATATGTGGTTGCTGATGAGTTGCAAGTAGCTCTTTGCCCTTCTAGAGGTGGCAATGGTACTGCTAGTATGAAGCTTGTAAAGGGAAGAATTGGACAAACTTGGAATTCATCAAATGATGGTGATGTTAAGGGAAAAAGGATTAACTTGACAAGTAAAGGTGAAAGCTTTTCTGTATCCAAAATCTGGCAATCGTCTAAGAAAGGTAAATTCCTAAGAACTTCAGATACAATAGGCTCTTCCTCAGTTACTGTTGGTTTGCCATGGACTGATAGTAGAGCTCAGGTTACCTAAGGTAGTTACTGTTCCTTTGTACCTCCCCATAGTAATATATATTCAACGAATCTTTTTATTTAAAGCCCTTTCCTTTTAGCTTTTAGCTTTTAGCTTTTACTTTCACTTTTCTTTCAAAGAAATTTGATTCTTTACTAGTGCAACTGCAAGTGCAATTCAACTTCTGTGATTTATGCTTCTTTATGTTCTTACTTTATGGCAAATGGCAATTTACTCCGTCTTTGAGGTAAAATTCCTTGTGGTGCCTAATCTTAAAAACATTTACTTTCATCCTGTGAAATGCACACATTCAATTGTTGATAAAGTGATGCCTTTTCTTCTCCCTCTCCCAGCACTGTATACCAGAAGAGAATAATACAGAGAAAAGAACAAAAAAGGATTTAATATGAGGTCAAATAATCTGGTGCTCTTTCTATGAGAGGCTTTTTAATTTTTATTTATTTACGATGAATGATGAAGTCCATTAAATTGAAGTTGTAAGAGGAACCTTTTTTGCTTGGTATGAATGATGAGGACAGTGGGATCCCAAAAAAGTGGTTTGAAGGACTCTAGTGAGTGTAACCATTATATGAAAAGTTGACATCAGACATAAGTCAGTGGATGGTGGGGTCTTAACAATGTTTTATCTTACTCTAATTAAAGTTCAGATCCCAAGCTTACCCCATAATTAAATTTCATTAAGAGTAGAAACTTCATTTAACCCACACCACATGTTGATAAGCTGATAGCACAGGGTTGGGTTGAACCGTTGAAACTTGAAATTGTTTTTTACTCCTCCCTCCTCATACTTTTACTGTAAAGGTTAAAAAGCATGGATTCTTTTTTCTTTTTTCTTTCTAACATTTTGGTATTAGGATTGTGTTTTGATTATTTTGAACTTGAATCCGGTGGGATTTTAAAAGAGGGGAAATTTTTTCTAGCACTTATTTTCCTTTTCACCCTTCATATGATATGATTAGAGAAGACAAAACTGTATAGGCACAATAGTGATATAATGAGAGAAGACAAAACTGCTGGAGTCCCTGAATGTTGTCTTGTTCATCACAAACATTATTAGATAGGCATGCGAGAATTGACTTGGACTAGATGAAGAAGTGCAGGAGCTGGAGCCAAAGATGACAGCTATTTGATTGAGCCCAAAGTCAAAACAAAAGTGATGGCATGAGCACTGCTAGAGTGGCAGGCATGACGGGGGATTTGGTAAGCTAAGTGATCATAGTAGTACCAACTCCATGAGAGAGAAGCACGTAAGTCAAAAGTACGTAACAATCCAATAGCAATCCAAATCAATCTTTTTACATGACTCTAAGTTACAGTTACAAAGACAAACCGACAGCATGCATTATTGAGAAATTGATAGAAGAATCCAAGGTCTCTTCTGTCACATTTTTAACCACTCTGCTCACCCTCATTTCAATTTTCACTTATTATTTTAACCATCTGGTGAGCCAATCCCATTTGAGACTTGAAGCTCAAGATAGCGTTCTTAAAGAGTAGCAGCATCTGGCACAAGCTCTGGGGAGATAAAAGGCATCCCATGTGCATTTAAAAATAACAATACTGCATTGGGGTTTTACATTTTGAAATGCTCCTCTCATCTAATAAATTTTATATTTATAATAAAACACCTCTGTCCCATTTTTTATTTGTACTAGTATTCATTTGAAATCGAGAAAAAATCACAGAACTCTAGGAAAATTAATGTGAAGTCTAGTAATTCAAAACAAAAAACCTTTTGCCAGCTCGAGAGCTGCCATGTTATATAACTAATTAGAAATACTTTGATATTTACATAAGAAAGTTTATATATTTATATATGGGCAATACACAATAGCTTTCCTATATTCCCTTTTCTCAAGAGGAAGTCCAAGTTGCAATTAGTAAAAATTGCACATACTATAATCTGAAATCAAATATATTGTACTCTACTTTGAAGGAAATTACAAGAATCAAAGATTAAAACCTTTTCTCCAGATTTCCTCGTTTTAGAGTTTGATAACCAAGCTCTAAGAATAGAATGAGAAACATCGTATTAGCGATTAAGATTAAAACCTAATGAAACAGATATAAAAGGCGCAAAACCAAAATTTAGCACTACAAAATTGGAGTAAAGATAATGTTCCCTCGGATAATAACAAGGTAAGAATGAGTTCCATAAATAATTCCGTGCTCAAATTGCAGGAACAGCATACCTTCACCTTGTAATTCCAAATACAACACATTTCAGTTTCTTGTGTATTTTAAGCCAAAAATTCTATTCCCCACAATTCCGCACCGAAAGGGGTTTATAGTAATATATATAAGATCACCTAAAACTGAGAGAATTTGTTAACAAATGATTGCACTAGCATACTACAAATGGTGGGATGAAGCTTCTCAGATGTAAAACAAGATACGAAAGACAAGGAAAAACATGACTATATGGTGCACATATCCGTGGCTGAACCAACCTCACAAATTTTGGGGGAAATTGTTTATTTGTCTTTCTTCCAAAACAGCTTTGTTGTTCGTCTTGTACGCTATCCTTACGCGCATGACCAACGATTTCTGGAAATAAAAATACATAAATGACTGATTTAACCTAAAAATAAATAAGCAAAATGGTTGCATACCACACTAAGAATTTCTTTCCAAACACAGGTAGCAAGGCCAAGGGTAAATTAATTGTTAAGTGGTTACAGACAACCTAAAATCCATGGAAATAAATTGTCACCCAAAGCCTAAAAACCACCTGACTCCTCCATAAAGACGTGAAAAATAAATTGCACATGCATTTAAATTCTTGGCTATAATGGAACTACTACATGCAAGCATCATTTAGCATGATGCAGGAAACAAAATCTGCAGCTGCTACTTAGAAGTTCAAAAATACTTTAAATTATAAAATGGAAGAATAGCAACCCAAAAATCTGTAAGTGAAGGATGGCTGCTTCAGAATGGAAGTTAGATCAGAGAGCAACATATCAGTTCCCTAGAGCAACTTTAATTAACTAGAACTAGATATATTAGATAGTATACTAAAGCTTTCTCTTGCTAAGGTCTCAGATTCAGAATCCATAACATAAACATTAATAAGACTCAGTAAACATACCTTCCCATGTTGGCTATTAGTGACCTTCAAATTTTGTGTGATGGATCCATCACCGCTTGCAGGCAAAGTGTTGCTGCTAGCTGGATCCAAGTGCAACTGAAGAAACTGCATAAAAGCAGCGAAGTACATATTAAAAGGAGAAGCATGCAAAACCCAATGTAACAAATAGAAATTCAATAGTTATTTTTAGTAAACATAGCAACTTCATATATTTTGTGAAAATAGTGAAGCCTAGATTTTAGGAACCCGCCAAACGCAGTTAAAAAAGTTCAAGTATCCCCAGAAAATAAAGAACTATTAGTGAGGACAGGCTTTAGTTCACAAACTGCAAAGTCTTTTTTTATTTTCACATGAACCTATGATAAATAAAAAGCAGCAGGAGCGAACAGTATAAGAATGCAAATTATACCTCTAATAGATTGCACCGAAACCCAATTATTGTTTTTACTAGAAGTATAGAGCGTAAAAGCAAACTCGGTAAGCAAACATCTTGAGTTACCTTTGGAACTGCTGCCTGGAAAAGAAAATCATTGTAAATATTAGATGACAAATTTGTAAAAGTAGCCTGGATCAACGTTGTTTGAGGGCTCCCTGGTTGCTTTGAAAAGTTGAACATCACTCTTAAGGAGCTGCTCTCGTATGCAACTAAAGATGGATAAGCTTGACCATTTTCCTCTGCCCACAGAAAAGAAGACTATAACACCTTTGGCAACTAAAAGGATACCAAATCAGCCAAACAGATCCCGAAACCTATTAAAACTTACCAGGCTTTTGAGGACCAGGGCCATGCCCATCCAATAAATCCATCATTCGAGCAGCATTTGCAGGAGAAGTGGCATTTGCAGAAAGTGAGGAAAGTGATACAAGCCCATTAAAATTTGCAAATGGGGCTTTGTCATCTTGACTGGAGGATAATATGTCAGATGCAGACGAGCCGGTTTGCACAGGAAGCGGCATTCCGATTGACAAAAGATCCACCAGAACATCTGTACTAGCTTTTGGAGGCTTATCAGCGCCTAACAAATCAAAAATAAAATCAAACATTTTCAACTACAGGAAAGAAGAGATTAGAAACCGAAAATAGTACACTTTTAATCTCGAATGAAACATTAAAATATTTTTATGCCTATGCAATACAGAGTTCGCTATTGGAGAAGGAAGGCAGTAAAAGCAATGACTAGGAGATACTTATTTTTCTTTAACATTGTTACACTCTAGAAACTGCCAAATTAATTGACTATGCAACATAACCATATCATCACACCCATTATACTTGCAAACCAATCTAGATTTATACTTATGATTAAAGAAATCAAATTTAAAAGCGACTATTATGTACTTCTATCGAACAATTCAAGAAGTTGGTTTGAGTCCAAATGTTTAGAAACCACTAATTTCAATCAGCAGGTGTTTGCCTGAACTATTGTCCACTATGGTTATTGTCAAATAGAAATAATTAACTCTCAACAAGTAAAGATAAATTAAAGAGATAAAATATAAACATTTGGATTCAACTGACTTATTACTGTGAAAATGCTACTGTTAGCATCACGCTGCCAAAAAAACTAAGGTGGAATATCAAGGTATTTCAAAAGACAAGTGCATGCTTGAAAAACTAATTTCACTCCTCAAATCAACACCGACTAACCTGAGGGTGCAGGAGTTGGTGACAAATCAACACTGAGAAGATCCTGTAGAAAATCACCACCAGAAGAGCTAGGTGCAGGGACATCGTCTGAACTCAGGTCAAGTAAATCTGGAATAGGAGCTGTAGCGGGTTTAGCAATTCCATTTGGAAGATTAGAGGGTGCTCCAGAAGAGGTTGAAATAGCTGTTGGCAAGGAGCCAGCCCTCCTTCCACTGAAAGTCGCCTCATCCAAAACTGGCATCCTTTCAACCAATGCAGATCTGTACAAATTCATTCATCAGCTTTGTAATTCACAACTATGCTATGATGCAGGAAACCCTCTAATGAAAGTAATGAGGTAAAAATACAACACAACTTTTAATCATATACCTAAGGTTTTGATGCTTCTGAAGAATACGATTAAATTCTATAGATCGCTGCTGCAGCTCAAGCACAAGGTTTCCTTTATTTTGGACAATTATACCCTTAATCCTCCTGAGATAGCAATCCATGAAAATTTATTATCTTTTTCATGTCATATAAACAAATAAGAAAATTTTCAATTACTTCATGAAGGAACTCTCACAATAATTAGAACGTCAAACTAATTTGCCAAGAAATAAATGCAACTGAGATTGTGTTATGCATATAAAAGGTTCTTTTTAACCCATAGGACAAGTTAAGAAGCAGGTAGAAACATATAATTGTGCGAAGATGAGTGAGAAAATGATAATATGCAGGTTGGCAAGCATCAACATACTCTGAATAAGAAGGAAAACGAGAAGAGAGCTTTAACAGAGCAATCAGGGCCATTGCTTTAGTAGTGAGATCTGAAGTATGACGCTTAATAGCAACCTCTACGGCATCCACAGCATCACACTCTGTTACCTGCTTAGGAAATATATTTAACTGAAAACTTTCGAAAAGCATTCATTAATGCAGACACTGAAAAGAGAAAAGGATCCAGACATGGAGAACTTTCAGCTCAGCATATATCATGTTAAGAATCTAATGTAACGAAATTTTTTTGATTCCAAGGAAAAGACCCAGAGTAACAAAGAACTACATTGCTTAACACCCATTAATACATATGATTAAAAGCAAACTCAAAATATTTCAACCGGAAAAAACATAAAAATACCTAGACAAGATGCTCTGAATAAAATTAGAAGGTACTTTACAATGCCTTGTCAAAAGGGGAATTGAATGATTCCTTGCCTATTTCTACATCTGCAAAATCACATTACCCGTAACCCAAAATCAATGCCATACTTGGTCAAGATTACTTTGATTAATCTGTAAAATAGATTTATAACTAGCTAGCTAAATTTTATTTGATTGTTATAAATTACCACTAAAATTGAAATTCCACAAGAAAAACCTAGAAAATTCACTATTTGATGAAAGCCATAAATAAAAAGGGAAAATAGTTGCATGTTCTTTACTACCAGTTAACAAATTACTTGAATTCAATTTGATAGCACACAGGATAAGCATCGAAGTAATGAAAATCTTCGCAGAAAAGGTCCTAATCAACATTCTTCAATTAGAAGCTTCCCCCAGCCTGGCTGTTTTCCCCTTTTTTCTTGAGATATAGAAGTGCAACATGACTAAAGACTAGCATGTAAACAATTTCATGAATAAGGATACTCTTAGAAATAGGCTTTTCTGTATATTATTTCTCACAAGAAATTACACTAATATTTATATACATAGTGAGCTTAACTTTAGGAAACTCTAAACTAGGAAGCAAATTGATTCTAGGGATGCTGTCCCTTAAAACACAGCCTTAAAGTTAGGGATAGCAATCAATAAAATATCTACAGGATTCTATCTGATACACTGAATATTCCTTATTAGGAAACTGTAATCTGACACTCCCCCTCAAGCTGGGAAGTGGATATCATCCATTCTCAGCTTGCTTACTAGTTTCTGAAAGGTCTTCCTAGATATCTGCCAGTTGACCATCAGTGGACACATATGGAGTGCAAATTAAGCCACTGTCAAGTTTCTCCTTGATGAAATGTCTGTAAACCTCAATGTGCTTCGTACGATCATGTTGCACTAGATTATGTGCAATATTGATAGCAGACTTATTATCACAATACAGCTTCATTGGACCTTCCCACTTGATCTTCAAATCCTCCAAAATAATTTTCAGCCATAATAATTCACAAATTCCAAGAGCCATCGCTCTAAATTCAGCTTCTGCACTAGATCTAGCCACAACATTCTGTTTTTTACTCCTCCAAGTTACAAGGTTACCTCCCAGATAAGTGCAATAGCCCGAGGTTGATCTTCTATCAACCATAGATCCTGCATAATCTGCATCAGTATAGGCTTCAAGGGTTAAATTCTCCCCTTTCTTAAATAGGATTCCTTTGCCTGGAGTGCCTTTTAAGTACTGTAGAATCTGATATACAGCTCGAAGATGTAATTCTTTAGGATTGTGCATGAACTGACTTACAACACCAACTCCATAGGCAATATCCGGTCTAGTATGTGACAAGTAAATGAGCTTCCCTACGAGTCTTTGATATGAACCTTTATCAACTACTGCATCTTCTAGTGCATCTCCAAGTTTGTGGTTCACCTCTATGGGTGTCTCTGCTGGTTTACATCCCAACTTGCCCGTCTCTGTCAACAAATCAATTATGTATTTTTGCTGAGATATGAAGATTCCTTCCCGAGAGTGTGCTACTTCAATACCAAGGAAATATTTTAATTTACCAAGCTCTTTGACCTCAAATTCTTTTACTAGGCATTTCTTAAAATTTTACATTCCTTCCAGATCATCACCTGTCACTATAATGTCATCTACATAGACTAATAAAGCAGTCATTCCCCCTGAAGATGAGTGCTTTACAAACAGAGTGTGATCTCCTTGACTCTGTTTATACCCCAGCTTGAGTATTACTTTGGTAAATCTTCCAAACCAAGCTCTCGGGGACTGTTTTAGTCCGTACAAAGCCTTTTTTAGTTTGCAAACTACCTGTCCTGTATTTGAACCGAACCCTGGTGGAACATCCATATAGACTTCCTCCTCAAGATCACCATGTAAGAAAGCATTTTTGATGTCAAACTGCTGTAGTTTCCAGCCTCTGTTGGCAGCGAGTGACAACAACACTCTCACAGTGTTCATCTTTGCAACCGGGGCAAATGTCTCAAGGTAGTCTATTCCATACTTTTGAGTGTACCTTTTAGCAACTAATCTTGCTTTGTACCTCTCCAAAGAGCCATCTGAATTATATTTCACTGTGTACACCCAACGACATCCAACTAGTTTCTTTTCTTTCGGTAATTTTACCAAATCCTATGTCTTATTTTTTTCAAGTGCTTCCATTTCAACCTTCATGGCATTTTTCCAATTCTCATCATTTAATGCCTCAGATACAGTTTTGGGAATGGAGATAGAATTTAGGCTAGTAAGAAAGGCTTTGTGATTATGGGACAAATTTTTGTAAGACATGAATGAGTACAAGGGATGTTTTGTACAGGCCCTAGTTCCTTTTCTAATAGCAATAGGAAAATCATAGTCTTTCTGATCTGAATTTTCAGTAGTATTCAAAGTAGGTTCAGTAATTACCTCGGGTTGTAGAGTAGTAGGTTGTTTATCCGAAGAAGATGATTGAACTTGCACCGGTGCCTTCTTCCTTGAGTAAACTAGTAAAGGGCTTGTAGTGTCCTGAATCCCTTTGGGCAACTTAGGTGTAGTAGGCTCTATTTCGGGTTGCATAGGTTCAAGTTGGCCAGGCTGGTTGGTAGGTAAGGACTGAGTGTTTGGCTACTGAATAGGAGCTGGAAAATTAAGTTGGGCAAGCTGGTTGGTAGGCTGGACAGGAACTGGAAAATCAAGAAGAAAAAATTATGTCCTTATCTTCTATGAATAAGTTCTCCCCCTGAAGATAAGGACGAGTAAAGAATTTTTCTTCTTCTGCAAAAGTGACATCCGCTGAAACATAAAATTTTTTTGTGGTTGGATTATAACATTTGTACCCTTTTTGTGTAGAGGAATAACCGAGAAAGACACATTTGACAGCTCGTGGATCGAGTTTTCCCCTATTTTGAGAATGTACATGTACAAAGGCAACACATCCAAATATTTTGGGAGTAAGGTTTGAGGTATTGAAATCAGGAAAAAATTTCAATAGAACTTGCATAGGACTTTAAGAGTCAAGGACCTTTGTAGGCAACCTATTTATTAGATGAGTAGCAGTTAAAACAGCCTCCCCCAATATTGTTTAGGGACATTTTTTTGAAACAATAGAGCTCTAGTAATAGCTAAAATGTGACCATTCTTTCTTTCGGCAACGCCATTTTGTTGGGGTGTGTTAACACGAGGACTCATGGATAATGCCTTTTTCTTGAAAATATGGGGAGAGAAACTGATTGAAATAGTCTTTAGCATTGTCTGGCCTAAACCGTTTTATTTCAGCCCCAAATTGTGTTATGATCATGTTGTAAAAGGTTGTAAAAACAGACCTTACATCAGATTTTTGTTTTAAAAGAAATATCCAAGACACACGGGTACAATCATCAATAAAGGATACAAACCACCGAGCCCCAGAGATGTTTGAAATATTTGATGGTCCCCAAATATCACTATGAATAATAGTAAAAGGAGCGGATGTTCTTTTATTGCTTACCGGAAAGGAGGTACGTTTATGTTTGGCAAGTTCACAAACATCACAATGGAATTTTTCAACAGTTATTCCTTTGAACAATGAAGGAAACATAAATTTAAAGACTTGAAACGAAGGATGACCAAGGCGGAGGTGATGGAGACAAATTTGGTATTTATTAGCTTGAACAGACTTGGATAGGAAAGATAATGGTGAGGAATTCAGAGCACTAACTTCTCCACTAGATTCTTCAAGATAGTATAGGCCATTTGCTTCCTTAGCATATCCAATCATCTTCTTCGTATTCTGTTCCTGAAAAAAAATCGATTGGGATAAAAAACCACACTACAATTAGTCCCTGGTAATTTTTTTGATGGAGAGAAGATTGGTAAATAGTTTAGGAACATGAAGGATATTTTTAAGAGTAAGGGTCTTGTTTATAACAATATCACCTTGACCAGCCACTATGATCACAGAACCATCAGCTACTGTTATCTTTCTATTACTAGGACAAGGTGTATATGAAACAAATTTGTGTGAGGGATATGGTCTGTAGCTCCTGAGTCAATGACCCAAGACCTGTTGGTGACTGTGTCCGAGACATTAGAATTTTGAGAAGAGGATATACCTGAAAGCGCCAAACTACAAGTACCTGTGGAATAAGACTTTTCCAATGATCCCAGCAACGTCTTTAACTTCTCAATTTCGTCTTTATTAAAAACACCAGGTGAGTCTTGAGAATTCTGTTCTCCATCCAGCTGTCTTGCTATATTTGCTCGCCCTTGTTCCTTTGGTTGTCCGCTAGTTTCTGAAAAATTCTTTTTAATTGTTTGTGGCTTCCCATGGAGCTTCCAGTAATTTTCCTTAGTGTGACGAGATTTTTTACAGTAGGTGCACCATACAGACTCCCTTTTAATAGGCCTTGTAGGTTCTTTTACTTAATATCGTTGCCAGTTGGCAGTTCCATGGCAAATCTCCTCTCACTGACAGCCTTTGTAGCTAAGGCAGAACCATCCACTTGACTATTCTCAAGCATAACTCCTCTTCTTCCTTATTCAGCACGAACTATCACGATTGTCTCATTTAGTGATGGTAGCTCCTCCTTTCCAAGTATTTGGACTCTTACTGCATCAAATTCAACATTTAGCCCAGCAAGAAAATCATAAATTCGATCCTTTTCAACGAACCTTTTCAGGAGTGCTGCATCTGCACTGCACTTCATTTAAATGCACTGGTAATGATCCATCTCTTGCCATAAGCTTTGCAAAAGATTAGAATACTCCGTGATGGAACGACTTCCTTGCTTGGTAGATGAAATCTTAGTCTTGATTTCATAGATTTGAACAGCATCATGAACTTTAGAATAAGTCTGCTTCACAGCCTCCCATATTTCTTTGGATGAGTTAAGAAACATGCATGTGTCACTGATTTCTGGCATCATAGAATTCCATAACCAAGACATGACCATAGAGTCTTGTTCATCCCAAGCATCAAACTGAGGATCTCCTTCTTTAGGTCCTGTTCCGAGTAAGTGACTCAGCTTTCCCCTGCCCTTCAAGAACATGCGAACCAGCTGAGACCAGTTTAAGTAATTCTTCCCATTTAACCTGTAGGCCACTTGAATGTTCTGCAACTCACTTGTTGGGTTGGAGTTTTTTATAGAGACTTCTGAACTATCCCCATTGGTATTGGTTTGGATAATTTCAGACATATTTCTTTTGAACAAAAGCGGCAGGCTTGAGGGTTGAGTGGGAGTAAAAGATTAGAAAAAAAAAAAATTCCCAAAAATCGGTCTAATCTGATACCATGTTAGAAATAGGCTTTTCTGTATATTATTTCTCACAAGAAATTACACTAATATTTATATACATAGTGAGCCTAACTTTAGGAAACTCTAAACTAGGAAGCAAATTGATTCTAGGGATGCTGTCCCTTAAAACACAGCCTTAAAGTTAGGGATAGCAATCAATAAAATATCTACAAGATTCTATCTGATACACTGAATATTCCTTATTAGGAAACTGTAATCTGACAGATACACTTACACTTATTGGGTCCTCAATATCAAGCATCCCAACATTATTCACCAACATATCACCATATTCACCAATACACCAAACTGCCACTCGAACAAGAGTTTCCTGATAAAATATCAATGTGCATTTGAATAATTAAGTAGATAAGCATATTAAATTTAGATATATAAAATCCACCATGAGAAAAACAAAGAATACCTGTTCTGTTGATGTTAGGAATGCTCTGTACAGTGCCCTGACTGTATAGCCATGGAGGTCAGAAGCATTAGATATGACAACAATAAGGGCATGCCAGACTTCATCCTTCACAAAATTTCCAGCCTATTAAGCAAAGGATAAATGTTAGTACTCTTGGATCAAAATAATTTAATAGAAACGTTGAAAAAGCCAAGAAGATAAAGAAAAAAAAAAGTGCCATTATACCCAAAAATGGGAAAAAATTAACCTCTCTTTTTCACTACTAAATATTTTGTGATATAAAAAAGGAGTACACATCCAGCAGATCAAGGAGATTCATGCACCAGGAAAAGGTAAAAGAACAAGCATTTGATTAGTTGCTTGAATGTTTGTGGCCATTATCCTATTTTTTTTTTATTGAAATTCATCAATAAAATGCAAAAACATTGACACATAGCGAAGTGCGAGTATAGTACACAGTAAGATGAACCATTACTGACTAAACACCTCAATTCCACACTTTTTGGTAAATTATTGCCTTCATATGGTTTCTACATGCAGTAAACAGTGACTAAATACCAATTTGTCTCAGGAAAGTGTTAGCTTTTCTATTATGCTTCAGGTCCAAAAACCATTGACCACTTTTCTGGATCCAACAGTAGTCCTTAACAAGTTACTGGCTGTGGTGGCTTGAAGTCTTACAACATATGTCGTGTACTCACACACAAAACATTGCATGATCATTAATCAAAGATTGAAATGACATGGGTAATGTGATAAAGAAGCTTTTAGAAAACGTAATGTTCAGCAACACCTACTAGGAGCAAAGACTGAGATGGATGAGACTCAAAGAATAAACAACATAGTAGCAAAAGAGAAACTTGGACAGCAATGAATTAAGTGGAATATGACAAATGAAACATCTTTATTCCAATCATATGGTGATTCTATGAAAGACAACACATACCTCAGAAAGAACCTTGAGCATTTGATCAATGTACCAAATCTTCTCTGAGGAAAACCTGAGGGATAAATATAATTGTTAATTGACAACAGAATGTTACAAAGTAATTCCAAATTAGTCTTTCAGCATATCCTCGGTCAACAGAAAAATTCTCTGATATACCAGAAGAACATACCATCCAATATAATGAAATGATAGAAGGAGCATCTATTAATCTAAGCAATTCATTAAAATTTACTATATCAAATGGGCTGTGTGCAATAACTGCTTTCTGCAGTAGAAATAACCAATCATTTTAAACGGTCCTAAAAATTGAGGTTGGACAAAGGAGTATACACAGCATATACAGCGACATACAAGCACGAATGCATACATGAAATTACTGAGGCAAGAAGAGAAAGCATAAAGATGACAACTACAGAAGATATACAATACAAAAGAAATGTTGAAGTAGCACTTCTCATGTAACTAACAAATAGTATAACATACTTTTCAACAAGGGAGCAAATCTTGGCAGTAAGATCTCCCTTAAATTCTTGATCGCTTACTTCCAAATATTCAATTAGCTCTTTTATCAAGGGCTTTACATTGTTTTCATTCACCAGCAAGTACAAGAGTTCAAGTGCCCTTTTCCGAATTGAAGCATCTGAATCCTGGACAAGGAAATGTAAAATCAAAAACTTTTCAGTTGCACATGAGAAAACTCACTTTTTGACAACGGCACTTCAGAATCAGATCTAGATTCCACATCAAAAGCAATGAAAAAAAATGCTGGAAACTATTTTTATTGTTCAGAGTACCAAGGATATCTACCCAGTTCATCATCCAACCTAACCCTGACCCAAGCCCAAGGGATGGTTGTGAGAATTCTTATATCTCCTAAAATAAAATCACAACGAATCTGTCTAATTATCAAGCAAAAGGCAAGAAGAACAACCAACCACAAAAAATCATAACAGTCACATCACATGTAAGACAACTAGAGGGTTCCCTAAATAAAAAATAAGGAGAAGAGAGAGAGACGACAACAGGGTCTTTATCCTTAAGGGAAAAAATAAGAGATCAAGTGATACCAAAAGAGAGAAATTGTTATCGCTGCTTTAGCAAGTGATAAAAGAGTTTTTAATTCCCTCCCGTATGGTGTTAGAAATACCAGAACCAGATACTTTGGATAGACAAAAGGAAAGCAAAAGCAAACCCCTTGGGTACCGCTTGAGCAAGAAATTCCATCAGAAGCCAATTGAGAATTATCAGAAACAAATTTAAATATCTTCAGATACCTTTACGCAGTCCAAAATTGTTGCCCTGTGCCTCTGCACTGCTTGAGCATCCAACGTTGTAGCCCTCATAAGCATGTTTAATGCAACATATCTGGAATACAGGCGAGGTTCAGTTGCACAATATAGTAGACCAAGAAATATGTAGAAAGGGATATGAAAAAATCAAAATAAGATTTCAAAGAAAATACCTGATATTATTGTCATGATTAGACAAGAACTTCCCCAAGATATTTATAGCAAGCACACGTAAGCCACCATCATCTTCAATGCTCATGATGGTTTCAACACATTCATAAAGAATAGCATTTCCTGCATTTTTATTTGACTCGGTTTTTGTTGCCACCTAAGGAAAGAAAATACAAGAAAAGTAAAATAAAAGAAACCTTAACCTCATTAAGCAATGAAACATTACCGTAAACCATGAAAGGAGTTATCCAAAACATTTTCAGTTTCTAATTTCACTGGCAGAAAGTCAGCTTTAGAAGCAATATCCAAAATACCCAATATAGTATACCATCTGGTCAAATAACATACTTCGAGTAATTTCATTAAGATTTATTAATGAGCAGAAGCGATAATAGAGTGGAATGTCAGATTTTTTTTTTTTAGAAAACATTTTTAGGACTTTGGACATATTAAGAAAAATGATAGGTCATGGAAAAAACATCACAACTGACCTGGGCAAGTATGTCAGTCATACGGTCACGGGCATCAGCATCTCCCTGGCCCAATATCCGCAAAAGCTTAAGTAATCTTATATGAAGGTAAGGATCAGTGATGCCAGAAATGTCATACTCAGCTGAATAGGGACTGTTTACTATATCCCTCAGAGTTCTGACCAAACCTTCTGTGCACTTCTGCAATAATTATAAAATACGCTACTATCAAAATTACAAAACTGACTGCATTATCCATTTTTGAAAAATTTCTTCCCTCAAAAATTAAAAATATGGCTCAACCCAATATTTACATGATAAAGGAGCCCTATTTTTGCTCAACTCCAAAGGTCTAACAAGTTCATAAATCCTATAGAAAACAAATTGCAAAATGAGCCTGAAGATCTTAGTATAAATTGAAGGAAATAATAACCAACTGTTTAGAAAAAACGCCAGTAAGCTTGATCCTTTCAATCCTTTTTATCATAACTACTCTTCTTCCAGAAACAGAACATAAGGACTGGTGGTAAAGTAGACAGCTCTGCTCGCATTGGGTGATCCAAAAAATACCAAAGCAGGTACTAAATATTTACAATTTTATACAGGAGCAGACAAGTAAAGCAAATAATTCATGAACTCCATAGAGTGTCTTTCAGATGCTATAGCTATGAGCTGTTGTGCTCATAAGGTCAAGACCAGTTTACCTTTCTAAAGTATTCAAGGGCTTCTGAACTGACTTTACATAGATCTGCACAAAGTTGAACTCCTGTTATCAGGACCCCATGATGCTTTTCTTTAAGTAGGGAAGCAGCACAATTGATAAAGTTTTCAGCCAGGTCTGGAACTTTCTTTATGATCTGTATGGAGCACAATGCTGCCTACAACAAGAGTCAAGAGCTCTTAAAGATTGCAGGCAGATCACTGAAGAAATTGACATATATATAACCTAAAAATTATCAACAAATGCACATTATGAGAATTCATAACCAAAGCCACTTTGCGCACACGGGCAGAAGGGGAGGGATGTGGAAGTGGGAGGCCTGTTTAATTGAATCAGTCCTCCAATAGAAAAGTGATATTGCAGTTGAACAAATTGAGAACATTGAAAAATGCCATCATAGAATGGTTGGCAATGATCATTAGATGCCTTTCCCTCCCCATCAAACAAGAAAACTGAAGTTGGCTTTCTTGGAGTCACACATCAGACCTAATAGTTTCAATACGTTAGCATTTTTCCCTTGAATGATTGTATGCTGCAAATTCTTCTGGTTAAGAAATATAGGCAGAAAAAATATCCAGATTTCATAAAAGTAGCTGCCATATGAATGGTGCAGAATATCATTGAACGAATATCACACTATACAGATGGCATCTCAGTTATGCAGTATCCAGTACTTAATCATCAGTTTGTACTTTTAACCTTTTAATTGACTAAATTACAAACGCATTGTTGCAAAGAAATAAAGGGCACAAACAGAAATATTTGAAGTGCTCAACAGAATAACCCAAAACTTTCCTACTCCTGCAGAAGAGGACAGAGAAGTTATCATTTAAGAGGGATACTCAGCATTAAGCATAAGAAATTCAAAAAGTCTGGAGTCCAGTGGCCTCCATTTTCCTTCTTTACTTCACATCTATATCTGATGAACATATCTTTGAGTTAAGAATAGGACACACTTACTTTCTTCCTGATATTTGGATCTCGAAACTGCAGCAATCTTTCTACTTCAGGTGCAAGATCACGGGCCATTTCTGCTGAACAAATATTACCCAGTGCACAAAGAGCAAGTCCTACAATGTACTGGTTTGAATGGTTCAGATCTCTGCATATAAGTTAAGGTTCCTGCAAGTAAAGCAAATCTCTCCATTTTCTTATTTTTACACTTGTAACACAACCCTATCAGGCACAACAATATTAACCCAGAACAGAACTGATAAAGGGAAAAGGAATTGGGAACAAAATAAGCTTGAGAAGAATCCACACAAAAGATACTGCTTTAATGAGTTTGTGACCAACATGAGAACTTCTTGTCTTTCATCAAGAAGCAACATAAGACCAAGATATCCTATCCTCTTCTCTGGAAATCCAGCAGATGCAATCAACTTCAAGCACTCCATTTGGCCAAAATGAGTGGGATATCCAAGCATCTGAATGAACATGAGTTTTGCCAGGTTACGGTGCCTATAATCTTGATCATCTTCATTAACTGAAGCACGAATAGCAGCACACTCTTTCCTTACAACAGCACGTTCTTCTGCTGCAGTTTTGCATGCACGTATAGCCCGTATCATGTCCCTGCATTGGAGAAGTAAGTTTAAACCATTTTCAATTAATATGTATATAAACTACATGTTGCCTGCCATTTTACAAAAAGTGTGTCTAGGTGCACCAGGCATGCACCTCACCTAGAAGGGTTCGAGGCACTTTTGTTTGCTATCTAGTGTTAAGGCGCAGGGTGCATGCGCACCTTTGTGGATGCCTTAACGATGCTACATATAACGCAAGACTAGAGACAGTAAGACTTGCGTGACCAAACCAGTCAACGTTTTAGTTGCCATCTATATAACAGTACCTCCTAACAACAATGCTATTTAGTGCATCATTTAATATTATCAACATTTCAAAAAAAGAAGATCAAGCTACTTTCAAACCAATTATTAAATGGGTATGACACATTTCTACAATTTCATTAATAGATGCAAGTTGCAACTAACTAGAGATAATAAAAAGGAAAACAAAAGATAACCAGAAGAACCAAATTATAAAAACCCCAAACAGGCTAACAGATTACACTTAGCTCTAAATACCTACACAATCATCTTTTAAGTTGCACGAACCACAACTGAACTCCTGAAATTCCAATCACGGTATTAAAAAAAACAGCTCTTTTAAATTTTAGTCACAACTCCAGTCCACTCAAATAAACAAACTCATGAGTTGTTGATCTGATCTTCAAATTAAAAGGAAAAAGGAGAAGTAAAAGAAGAAATGGGTAACAGTAGGAATTGGTGCTCACCTTAGACAAGTACCGGAAGAAAAAGGATTCATGATCGTATTAAGGTAGGAAACTCTAGTAGAGAGGTCGATACAGATGGAATAGAAACTAAACCAAATGCTGCAATTAAATCGATCACCAAAATAGCACTATTCAGAATTAAACCGTACTGTGTTTCTTTTTTCTCTCTCTTTTAGCAAGCTTAAAGAATGTGAAAGTGAAGATCCAAATGCTGGAATTCGGAGATCTAAGAAAGAGGAAGAAACGGATAATTGGATCTGAGAGACCGAGAAAACGGAGTCTCTTTTTCTACTTGAGAAAAATGGGAGCAGAGCGGTCAAATTGGCATTTGTAAGTCCAGTCAGTCGTAAATATTGGGTTAAATTTGCAAGGGGGATATTCGGCTTATTTATTGGTTGGACATGACATGGCAGGATTTCATTGGGCAGTTAGAGAGATTTGTTTGTAGTAATTAAGTAACGGCTCTGCAGCCAAGTTTTAAAGCCCACCATTACAACTAGGCTTCGCTGTTTAATTTTGTCTAATATAATATTAACTTGAAATATTCTTTTAATTTGGTGTATCAACTTCAATTTTTTTCTTAATTTGATAACTAATTCTCTTTGTTTAATTTAGTTTTTTTTTTTCTCATTTCATACTTAACTTGTTTTTGTCTAATTTAGTACTTAAACTTGTCAAACAATATATAAAATTACATCAATATATTAACAACATTTTTCTATGAAGTAGCAATAATATTCAAAATGTATTATCAATATGTGATAAATGACATGAAATTTTTTATATTTTAAATGTTTAATTACTTTTAGTTTATTTTCTTTTATTTTAAATTTTACATTTAACCTAGTGAATTTCTTTTATTTTAGGTTTTTAAAACTCTTATTTTATTCTTCAGTATTAATTTGTGAAGAATGATTCAAAGCACAATTTGTAACATGAATTACCTCTTATAGTGACGATATTTTTACGGAATTAAGGGCTTTGTAAAGATCAAGCCATTTTTAAGCATGTAATCCATTCTGAATCATTCTTACCAATAACAATCAAAGTAATCTCAACCTCAATAAAAACTAAACTTTGAGCATATTGTTTAATGCAACAGAAGAACTACAAATAAATGTAATAACTCTTACCATTAAACTCCTTGTCATCTATCACATGTCAATCATACATTAGCTATTTTTGTCCCTCATGAAAAACTAACATTAGGGTAATTTGTATAACATTTTACAAGTTTAGATATCAAATTAGGAAAAAGTGTTAAGTTCAAGTACTGAATTGGGCCAAAAAAGCTAGGTAACCACTTAAGAAAAAGAGTCACATTTAAGTATCAAATTGGACCAAAAAAACTTAGGTATCAAATTATAAAAAAAAAAGTGTCAAGTTCATGTATCAAATGTTATATTTTTAAGGGTTTTTTCTTCTTTTTCTTTTTGTTCAAACTACAAAAATTCATTGAAAGCAAAGGAATTACAACAGATAAATAGGTTCAGTTGTAATACAAAATACCCAATTTATCCGACAAGAATAAACTATTGTTTCTTAGCAATCCAATCAGCTATTTAATTATTAGGTCAAATCACACGGCTAAAAAGAACATTTGAAACACAAGAAACCATCAAGAGGATATTGGAGATAAATGTTGAAACTTCCAAAGAAGTTGAGATCTTTCCATTAAGCATTTTAATTGTATAAAAGCAATTTGATTCAATGATGACGTGTTGCCATCCATGTAACACCCCGATACCCAACCCGATCGTTGGGTCCAAGCTACAAGGTGTCACATCCTGTAACACCCCTTACTCGTATCCTATGCTGGAACAAGGTACGAGGTGTTACCCAACTTGTTAACATGCATACAAACATTTTCGGGATATGAAATTTTGTTCAGATTTAAAAATTTTCAAACTTCATCTTAAAATCCTTAATATGGGCCTACGAGGCCCAAAACATACTTTAGAAATGGTTCAGTACTAAACCATGCACTTTAGAAAATTTTGGAAAATTTCACTGAAAATAGGGGCACACGCCTGTGTGGGAAGACTGTGTGGTCACACATGCCCATGTCCCTATCCGTGTGGATTTATTTTTCAATTCGAACCTACAGGGGTTTTCACACGGCCTGGCACGCGCCCATGTCCATGGCCCGTGTCTCTCATGCGGCCATGACACGCTCGTGCCTCAACCCATGTGTTAAAACCTTGACATTTTGTTTCTGACGTCTGCAACATGTTAGGGTCACACGGCCAAGGCACACGCCCGTGTATTATGGCGGTGTCGTCCACACGGTTGAGACACACGGTCGTGCCTTATCCCGTGTGGTTACTACTAGGCATTCTATTTTACCAAATTAAGGTGCAGAGGACACACGTCCGGACTACATGCCCATGGGGCAGACCGTGTGTCACACACAGCCTAGACACACGCATGTGTGTCTACTCGTGTGGACAAAAACAAGGCTATTTACCAAGCCCTTTTGCCACCCTTACTTGCACCAACATAAGTCACAAACAAGACATACACACATCAAGGCCATTACACTCCACTCACATGCAAAACTTATCACATACTTTATCAATCTAATCATGCAATTTGCTCAATCATGACAAAACGTCATTGTTTACATATATCAATAACAAGTATTAGCCATCATCCATGGCTTTATACAAAATGAATCAATCTTCAAGACGAGCCAACACATTTGGCCAAAACAATATGACACTTGACAAAAGACCAAGCCCCTATACATGCCATACTCAAAATGATAAATCTAACTATACCAAATGTTTAAATTGATAGTGTGATCGATGACTCTGACGTCCTCTGATCCCCGAGCTAGCTTGGCGGAACTATAAAAATATGGAAAGAGATGGGACAAGCATAAAGCTTAGTAAATTGCATGTAAATAAGTAACAACATCAACCATGCATCTTTAAACACATAGCATATTATAAACCAACACAACATTCTTAATTTAACAACGGTAGATTTATTACATATTTACACATCACAAGTGTAGGCCAAAGATTACAAGATCTTCCCTAAATCGTTTCTCATAGATAGAACTTACTCAATTTCATCCTTACCATTAAGGCATCATAACTAAGCTCATGTCTTATGAGTTTCAAGTAAGAACCTGTGCCACTCACAACATGGTTATGTCCTTTCATATCTTTATCATAAACTTTAAAAATCATTTGGAATACTAAAGAATATCCGATAAGCCTAACACAAGAGATAAAATGCCGATGCCATGTCCCAGACATGGTCTTACACTGGCTCACATGCCGAGGCCGATGCCATGTCCCAAACATGGTCTTACACTAGCTATCGTCTCAATACCGATGCCATGTCCCAGACATGGTCTTACATTGGCTCTCATAACGTGGCCGATGCCATGTCCCAAACATGGTCTTACACTAGCACACATATCAACACCGATGCCATGTTCCAAACATGGTCTTACACTGGCTCTCATAATGTGGCCGATGTCATGTCCCAGACATGGTCTTACACTAGCACACATATCAACACCAATGCCATGTTCCAAACATAGTATTACACTGGCTCTCATAATGTGACCGATGCCATGTCCCAGACATGGTCTTACACTAGCACACATATCAACCATATGTCATGGCATGGATATCCAATCTATTCCTAAGGTTCACCCGGGAGTTTTTACTACATCAATTCTCATCATGCATATTCACAACAATAATCAAACACTTTATGTCATATTAATTGTTCAATTCATAATAAAAATAAAGTTGTATTATTTACGTACAACTTACCTCGGTATACAAAATATGAGCTACTAGTTTGAATTAATCTACTAACTTGGTCTTCCCCCGATCTAGGTCCGGATTTTGTTTTTCTTGATCTATAATGACAACATTTACTTATTTAATCACCACATTAATCAAGACATTACAAAATTCATACTTTGGCACAATTATCGTTTTGCCCTTAAACTTTTACTTAATTACGATTTTGCCCCTAGGCTTGTAAAATGATTTTAATCATATTTCCTCCTTTAACAAGCCTAACCGCACCTTTATTACTTTTATAGCAATTCACAATTCCAATTATTTCACACATTTACTACCCATTTTATAACTTTTACAAAAAGGTCAATTTTAGGTGTTTTCATGAAAAATCCTTTCACAAAAGTTGTTTATTAAACAACCAAGATTCATTTTCTTCCATAAAATTTCAGCAAACACATGAATACTCACATGGAAAGACCCTAGACTCTCAACCATTTTGCAAAATAGTCCCTTCATTAGCTAGATTATGCTACAATGGTCCCAAAAGTACAAAAATTATCAAGAATGACCATTAAAATCACTTACTTGCAAGGGTGAAGAGTTGCTGAAATTTCAAGCTTCCAAAACCCTTATTTTTGCTGAAAATTTTGATGGAGAGGAGGAAGATGATAGGTGATATCTTTTTCCTCTTTATTTTATTTTATTTTTATCAATTAAGTCACCTAAAATCTACCTAACCTTTGACCAATTTCATGAACTAAAAAATTCATGTCCAGCGCATCACTTTTATTGGTCTATTTACTCAATAAGGACCTATATTTTAGTGTTCCCTAGCTATTTAACACCTTTAGCTTGTAGAACAAAACTTTCGCACTTTACGCGATTTAGTCCTTTTTCAAAATTAAGCATGCAATCACTAAAATTAATTCACCAAAATTTTCATGTACTCATATAATCATGCTATAACACATAAAATAATATTAAAAAGTAATTTCTCCTGCCTCAAATTAGTGGTTCCGAAATCACTGTTCTGACTAGCCCCAAAATCGGGCTATTACACATTCATTGTCGGAGCAACTACGATTAATTCATATTTGATTTATACCAATAAATGGTTAAATTTCAAACAATTCATACATATGATACGATATACATTCGCTTTTGGGTCGTATATAATTTTATGGAAGATTTATAAAATTTTAAAATATTGGGTTGATGTAGTGGCGTTGAGGGTTCTTTGTCACAACGCAACATACTGACTTGATCTCATCGCAACATAAAAGAACTAACATCACGACATGACCCCTATCTTACAACAAACTCCAATTTGGTACCTATTTAACTGATCAATACAATTCAATATGCTTAATACCAATCTTCAAAACCATTAATACCATTTCCAACATACTGATAAACCGTAATTATAACATATTTTAGACCCACATTTAATATGCTTTTGGATGATTTATCCTTCAATTTATGTAAAAAGGTGCTCTTAATCCTTTCTTTTCATGTCTCATTCCCAGGAAAACACCCGAAGATAAAAAGAATGTAAAACAGGCCAAAAACGGAGTAAATGGGCCATATCACGAAATCAACACGGCCTGGCCCAAAGTCCACACGATTGTACCTTGTCAAGCCTCTAGAACACGGCCTCTTCCCCGATCTACACAGTCGTGCCTCAACTTAGAAATCCGAACACGGCCTGAAGACGAGTCACACGGGCGTGTGACATGGTCGTGTCCCTATCGTGGCAATGAACAATTTCATTCAGATTTGGATACTTTGGGGCAAAGAAACACATTCCAAGAGCCTATATATATCCCCCAAGTGCCACCTTTGAGGGGGCGTCAAAGCTAGGCCAAAAAGCCAAGTCAGAAAGGTCAGAGTTGAGGGAATCACTCGAAGATAGCCAGTTGATCCATCCCAAGAAGCCGAAGTTATACTCAAGACGACGGATTTCTCCTTCAATTCCTTAAGGGGATTTTAGGGATTTCTTATGTTTTGTTTTATCTTTTCTCTTGAGATGTTTTCTTTATTTGTCATGAACTAAACCCTTCAGATACCTGAAGGGGATGAAACCTAGATGAATCTTGTTATTTGATTTCTGAATTATATGATAATTACTTAGTTTATTCTTAATTATGTTGCTTAATCTAAATCTAATGTGCTTAGGTGGAGGAGGAATAGGCCCTACTTAAGAGTAGATCTAGCATAGTTAAGCGAAGTTGATCGAACGCCTAGAGATAGGGTTACGAGATTTTGCCGGATTAGGGTGAAACCTAATATGCAAGTCCATTGATCGATTTACTACTATTCTAGGGGGTTATTATAAGCGAACGAGAGTTCCACTAATTAACCTAGGGTTAGACGTTATTCACCTCGAGAGAGGGTTTAATATAGGTTAGGGAGTCTTACGGATCAGGCTAAGTAGAGAAATCATATGGTTCAGTGATAGGTAACAAGAGAAGTCTAGGTGGATTCTTCCTGAGGGTATCGTTGTGATCAATTGAGTTTTTCTTCAAATTATTTTCCAATTCGTTCTTTTTGTCTTTGCGTCTTTAGCTTAGTAGTCGTTAAATTAGATTAAAGCAACTTCACTTTATTTTAGGCTAAATAATAAAAAGAAAGTTAGTATTAGTACTTTTAGTTCCTTTAGGTTTGACAATTCGGTCTTGCCTAAGCTATACTACTGTTCGATAGGTACACTTGCCTTTAATCGTTGTCAGAGTTAGTTTCCAGGTTTGATCATTCGTTTTATAAATTTTAAAGCTTTGATTTCAGTGATCAAGTTTTTGGCGCCGTTGCCGGGGAACTAAAATATTAAGAACGCTCTATTTTTATTACTTTAGCCATTATTTTTATTATCTTTCGCAATTTTATTTTTAGGTCAAATTTTAATTTTTGCTAACTTTTCTTCCTTTCTTTCTTTTCCTAGCAGGTACATCTAGTTTATGACTAGAAGGAACCCGAAAGGACCTTTAGTATATGACAGTGAGATCGAAGCTACTGCTCGCAGGAATCGTCGAGAGACCAGGCGAGCCCTAGATTACACAGAAATAGAGGAAGAAGGTAGATCCAATCCTACTGAAAGGATGGACGAGAATAACCCACCACCACGGGATGTAGGGGAAAACAATGCTCCACGCACAATGTTTGATTATGCGAAACCACATTTAACAGGAGTAGAATCGAGTATTGTTAGGCCTGCTATAGCTGCTAACAATTTTGATTTAAAGCCTAACATAATACAAATGATTCAACAGTTTATTCAATTTGATGGTTTGCAGGACGAAGATCCAAACACTCATATAGCTAACTTTTTAGAGTTCTGTGATACCTTCAAAATAAATGGTGTTTCTGATGATGCCATACGTCTTCGGTTATTCCCTTTTTTCATTAACGAATAAAGCCAAACAGTGGTTAAACTCGTTACCACGAAGGTCAATCACTACATGGGAACAAATGACCGAAAATTTTTTATTGAAATATTTCCCACCGGCCAAAACAGCTAAATTACGGAATGATATCTCTTCTTTTGTGCAGATGGATTTAGAGACATTATACGACGCATGGGAGAGATACAATGATCTCTTGAGAAGGTGTCCACACCATGGTCTACCCTTGTGGCTGCAAGTCCAAACTTTCTACAATGGTGTAAACCCCTCAACGAGGCAACTAATTGATTCAGCCGCCGGTGGAACTCTGAATAACAAGACTCCAGAAGCGGCCTACGAGTTCATCGAGGAAATGTCACTGAATAACTATCAGTGGCAAGTTAATAGGACGAAACCAACAAGATCAGCCGGAGTTTTCAACATCGATGCATTGACTATGCTATCAACACAGATGGAGACGATGAATAAAAATATTGATAGTTTGTGTTCTTCGCAGGCACATCCAGTCATGCAGTGCGACGCAAGTGGAACCGTGGTGAATTCTGAGTACCTACCCTACCAACAGGAAGCAGAGAATGAACAGATGAACTATATAGGTAACAATTTCAGATCCAATAATAATCCTTATAGTAACACTTACAATCCAGGTTGGAGGAACCACCCAAATTTTTCATGGGGAGGTCAAGGAAACCAAGGAAATCAAAGAAAACAACCTCCTCAAAACTTCCAAAATCAGCCCTATCCACAAGAGAAGAAACCAACCCTCGAAGAGATGCTGACAAAATTTTCGACAGACACAGAAAAACGTTTCCAAGAAACTGAGAAAACAATCAAAAGCAACGAGAGCCGAATCATGGAAATCACTAAGTCAGTCAAGGAAGTCACTAATGCAGTCGAACAACTTGCAAAGTTGATGTCAGAACGACCGCAAGGGCCTCTACCTAGTAACACAGAGATTAACTCTAAGGAACAAATTCAAGCCATCATGGCTTAGGACAGTAAAGGGTTAGATGAACCCAATACAATACCAGAAAACAAGGTAGACGAAGGTAAAACAGAGGAAACACAAGAAAAGCCAAAATCGGTAATTAAAGAGTACCAACTTCGCATACCTTATCCCGAAGCAATAAAAAGAGACGATTAAGAAGAACAGTTCTGTAAGTTTCTTAAACTCTTAAAGAAATTACATATTAACTTACCTCTTCTCGAAGCTCTTTTTCAGATGCCAGACTCGAGGAAATTTTTAAGGCAGCTCTTAACAAACAAACGCAAAATAGACGAAGAGCACCACGTGGAGTTGAACGTAACATGCTCGGCAATGTTACAAAATAGACTACCACAGAAGCTAAAAGATCCAGGGAGTTTTACAACTATGTTTAATTGGTAGTTTAACTATTGATAATGCGTTAGCTGATTTAGGGGCAAACATAAATGTCATGCCTTATACATTGTTTAAACGATTAGGTCTAGGGAAGCCCAAGCAAACTAGGATGAGCATTCAATTAGCTGATAAAACTGTCAGAATTCCTAGGGGCATTATTGAAGATGTTCTTGTAAAAATCGATAAATTTGTTTTCCCAGTAGACTTTGTTGTCTTAGATATGGATGAGGATAATTCAATCCCCCTAATTTTAGGAAGACTTTTTCTAGCAACGGCCAAGACCAAAATTGATGTTGCCACAGGCGAACTCATACTTTGTGTAGGTGACGAATCAATCAGTCTTCAAACTCTTGACTCGGCCAGGACAACAATCGGTAAAGGTAAGACAGTCACTTCAAATGATACTCAAATTGTTCAACTTTCAACGCAGGAAACATCACAAGGACACAAACCTGAGCCGACTCATAAACCCCAAATCGACAAGGAGGAATTACACGAGAAACAAAGCCTTAGGGTCGACAAATCAGAAGAACAGAAGACACACGTCAAAGAAGAACCAGAACCTCATGAAGTTAAACCTAAGGAGCCCCCTGAAGAGCTCATAGGAACATCAAATCACTTCAAAATAGGAGACCAGGTACTATTAAACAAAGCCGACACGTGCATCATCATCGCAGATCTGAAAACAAAGGGAGAAACTCCTCTTAAGATAGACAATATCTTCCCCCATGGAATAGCCGAGGTGAGAAATCCAACATTTGGAACTTTTAAGGTAAACGCTTCTCGACTTAAACTTTATCAAGGAAACAGACCTGTAAGCATGAGGGAAGATATTCAAACCTTTAAACCTCTCTGATTTCCACAATTACAAGGAAAAGTCTAGCTTAAGACTATAAACGAGCGCTTCTCGGGAGGCAACCCAAGCACTAGCATTATTTTCTTTCAACTTTGTTTTTAGTTTCTTTATTTCCCTTCTTTCTTTTCTTTTAAACTAACCAAAAGTGCAGAATTTCAAGGTCACATGGTCTTACACACGGCCGTGTCCGTGACCGTATGGACCACCGGAATCTTCGTACTGACATAGCAGAGGCCGTGCAAATCAGTTCAACCACTCCCCCAGGTCACGGATCCAACCACTCTCCCCCACGGGTACGACAGAAAGGCACGCCCGTGCCTTTAAACCGTGTGAAGCTACTGACTTGCCAAGCACGGGCGCAACACGCCCGTGCTTCCCAACCGTGTCTACATACTGACTTCTGACACACGGGCATGGTTGGCTACACCACGAACATGGCGACGCAACACGGCAAGACACACGGCCGTGCGAAACAGCCGTGTAAATCGACACGCCCTAAGTCCACGGGCATGTGAACATGGCAGATTTGAACCCCTATTTAAACCCTACAGCCCTTCCCCTTCTCCCCATTCAATTCCTTTCTTTTCTTCTTTTCCACCTTCTACCTCTCAAACGTTTCACTCCATATATCAAAACTCTAGATCCTTGAGCCATCCCACATCATGTCAAAGAAGCGAAAAAGGCCAACAATAGTCTTCTCAAAGAAGAACGATCAACATGAGTTCATGCCGGCAGCTTCGTCTCAACACCAAACCAATGATCTTTGAGACCAATTAGTTTTTCTTTTTCTTTTCTCTTTTGCTTCAGTTTCCTTCTCTTTGACAATCTTATGCTTCGTTTAGTTTAACTTATTTTAGTTTCTTAGTGTCAGGTTCGCCAGGCTGCTAGGGAATCACGCCGACCACCACAATAACCACACCACTTCCGCCACCGCCACCGCCTCTGCAGCCCTAGAAGAATAAGGACTTCTCAGTCGATTAGTATTTTCTTTTCATTTTAGTTTTCTTCTTAGTCTTATTCCCTTTAGCTTGCTTATCTTTATATTCATAATTTGCTTATTTTAATTATGTCTCAATAAACCATGGCTAATCCTCTACGAGCTCCCCAATTTCTTCATCTAGCGCAAAGCTCGTTAGCAACCGCCACACCAGCAAGATGGCACCACCCACGGTAAGGATACCATCCAAAATTTAGGGAGTATTCCTTCCCCTTCTCTTTTGATTTATCCCATGAATGCTATAACTATCTTTGTACATTGTGGGTAATGTACATTTTAAGTGTGGGGGGATGAATATTTATCTAAAAAAGGGACTAACTTTCTGGATTAGTCTCAAATCCGGCCAAACTTTTTTCGTTATTCTCAAATCCCTGAATTTAGTCTTGTTTTTAAGAAAATTTTTCATATTACTAATTAGGATGAAATTTCTGATAATTTATTTTTATTAACATGTTTTAGATTAAGTCATTGATAATTGTGCGTTGATGATTAAATTTTAAGATACTAGAGAATTGAACATGATAAGTCTAATTTTCAATAATTAAAAATTTTTACTAGGTTTTTAACCTAAATTTGAATATTGCATTGAAATTTGAAATTTATGAGATTGATGTCAAAACACCCATAATTTTTGTGAGATTTTGAGCCTTATAGAGCATATATTCTTTTTCGTGCTCACTTTTTTATTATGAGTGTGTCAACTTTGAACTGTTATTCTAGAACCTGCCTCATTTATACATGTCGATACCACATTTATGATTTGATATACAGAAATGATAAAGGCACCTAGGACTTAACCCACTCACTCCACTAAAAAGCCTACCTTCATAATTTAACCCATAGTGAACCCCGTTGATCCTAACAACCCTTTTTATTGACTCACCCATTAATAACCCAAAAACCCCTTTGTATTTGTTATCACCATTCCTTTTGACTACCTTTTAATCGAGATATGATTTGATTAGTTACCGAATTAGGCTATGAGTTGAATTCATCCTTTATTATTAGTTTGTTCTTAAAAAAAATTCGAAGTATATCCAGTATTAGTGGTGAGTTTATGCAGTTAAAGTTTATTTTCCGAAAAAAGCTCGTATTATTAGGATTATCATTATCAGTTGATGTAAATATTATTTCAGTATTCATTAAATAGGTACTTGTCAATTCAATCTCGATTCTAACCTCCTAATTTCAGCCTTTATCCACACCTTAACCCTAGCATCGTTACAACCCTAACAAAGACCTTTTGATCTGTTTTATCATCTCATTTTACAGTGGTGGAGATTTGATTTTCAGGCAAGCCTATGGGATTAACTTTTCAAGTTCGACATATGACTGCTTCTTGTTATAACCCTTAAACACTTTGAGTGATTTGATTGAATCTATAGTAAGGATGTCAACTCTTGTCGATTTCGAACCAAAGGTAATATTTCAGATAAGGGGAACCACCTACGTTTTCAAATACAAATGAATGACTTATCATTGTTTGAATATTTAGGACTCTTTGAATTGAATTATCCATGTATAAATTATCTATGAATTATGATGAGGCATTGGTGATAGGATTTGTAAATTATGGAAAGTTCATTTTAATTGTAAGTTGAGAATTTTTGCTTGAGGACAACCAAAAGCTTAAGTGTGGGGGTATTTGATAAACCGTAATTATAACATATTTTAGACCCACATCTAATATGCTTTTGGATGATTTATCCTTCAATTTATGTAAAAAGGTGCTCTTAATCCTTTCTTTTCATGTCTCATACCCAGGAAAGCACCCAAAGATAAAAAGAACGTAAAACGGGCCCAAAACGGAGTAAATGGGCCATATCACGAAATCAACACGACCTGGACCAAAGTCCACACGACCGTGCCTTGTCAATCCTCTAGAACGCGGCCTCTTCCCCAATCTACACGGCCGTGCCTCAACTTAGAAATCCGAACACGGCCTGAAGACGAGTCACACGGGCGTGTGACATGGCCGTGTCCCTGTCGTGGAAATGAACAATTTCATTCGGATTTGGATACTTTGGGGCAAAGAAACACATTCCAAGAGCCTATATATATCCCCCAAGTGCCACCTTTGAGGGAGCGTCAAATTTAGGCCAAAGAGCCAAGCCGGAAAGGTCAGAATTGAGGGAATCACTCGAAGATAGCCAGTTGATCCATCCCAAGAAGCCGGAGTTATACTCAAGACGGTGGATTTCTTCTTCAATTCCTTAAGGGGGTTTTAGGGATTTATTATGTTTTGTTTTATCTTTTCTCTTGAGATGTTTTCTTTATTTGTCATGAACTAAACCCTTCAGATACCTGAAGGGGATGAAACCTAGATGAATCTTGTTATTTGATTTCTGAATTATATGATAATTACTTAGTTTGTTCTTAATTATGTTGCTTAATCTAAATTTGATGTGCTTAGGTGGAGGAGGAATAGGCCCTGCTTAAGAGTAGATCTAGCATAATTAACCGAAGTTGATCGAACGCCTAGAGATAGGGTTACGAGATTTTGCCGGATTAGGGTGAAACCTAATATGCGAGTCCATTAATCGATTTACTGCTATTCTAGGGGGTTATTATAAGCGAACGAGAGTTCCACTAATTAACCTAGGGTTAGATGTTATTTGCCTCGAGAGAGGGTTTAATATAGGTTAGGGAGTCTTACGGATCAGGCTAAGTAGAGAAATCATATGGTTCAGTGATAGGTAACAAGAGAAGTCTAGGTGGATTCTTCCTGAGGGTATCGTTGTGATCAATTGAGTTTTTCTTCAAGTTATTTTCCAGTTCGTTCTTTTTGTCTTTGCGTCTTTAGCTTAGTAGTCGTTAAATTAGATTAAAGCAACTTCACTTTATTTTAGGCTAAATAATAAAAAGAAAGTTAGTATTAGTACTTTTAGTTCCTTTGGGTTCGACAATCCGGTCTTGCCTAAGCTATACTACTGTTCGATAGGTACACTTGCCTTTAATCATTGTCTGAGTTAGTTTCTAGGTTTGATCATTCGTTTTATAAATTTTAAAGCTCTGATTCATACATTCTCAACATATCTCATCATATATATATATGTATACATTACTTAAACCTATTTGCTGCACTTGTGCCATTCAACATTCATTTACACAATTGGCATATGCATTTCCCTTATAAACCATAAGTATGCCAACTTTTCATACAATTCATCAAGGTATTATATTCACATATGCAAATTAATTATTTAGCCATTTCTATGTTACCATTTTAAGCTTCAAATATAAACATAACTATCTATTATATCAACAATCTAATTTAGCCTAAGTACATTCTGTTTAACAAACAAAAAGACTTTACAAACATTGATGAGTCAGGGACACTTGGCTGGATGTCGGAGTTATTACTCGGGACCTCTAGATGTACCTATACCTACACAGGGGAAAAAAACCATACGCTAAGCAATAATGCTCAGTGGTATTTCCATGATTCAAGTAAATATAACATAGGTTACAATCATTTGCATACAATCAATTTGAATTCTAATGTCAACCAATGTATATATACAACTCATGCTAAATCTCATTCAATGTAATAACATATATGTATTTATATAAATATGCTACCAAAGTACCAATGCATCATCTGAACTATCTAAATATTAGTTCAGTTAACAAAGCTAAATGAACTTATCATGCCAATATATCAATGTCATTAAAGCTACAAATCTATCCAATGTTCAACATTTGATTATAACACATTTAATTTTTGAACCGAATTCATTCATTCATCATTTATCTATATCGGCCTTTGACCTACCGCCAAACATAGTGGTAGTTTTAGTACATTTCAGCACTTAAGGAGCTTTTTTTTTATAGTTTTATGTTTAATTATAGCATTTTTAGCTTTCGTAGTTTAGATTTAATTATGTGCAAAATAAACATTTTTACGCAAGAATTGATGTTAGTTAACCTATTACGCTAATTCAGGCCTTTGGTAGTTTTATATGTTTAATTGAGTGTGCAGGATGTGTATTTAGCAGCCCAACAACCTTATGGACGACACTCGAGGGTAGCACAAGTTTCCCGAGACGCAACACATGAAACTGAAACTCAAAGTTAAAGATAACGGTGTCGTGTCACGGTACAGGTCTGAACGTGGAAGGTGGAACGGTGGAAATGTGCAAGTGTACACAATCGCAACAAGTAATAAAGTGATAAGTAAATGTCGAGTTATTGTACCCACAGGGACTGTAAAAGAATTATTTATGAAAAATGATTTCAAACACTTTGGTGAAGGGAAAATATTTGGATTTAATAAATATTTAAAAACTAAAAAGAAACAAAGAAAAATAAAATAAAACAAAGTTCTAATGCACGATTTCAAAAGCTGATTTTAATCAAGATGATATAATTGTGTTGGATTAATTACATTTCTTACCTTAGAATTATTAAACTTATGCTTATACTTGTTACGAATAATTCACTGCAACTTAGTAATTTGCTAACTTATGAACATATTTACAAATCAAAAATCCATTCATCTCTTGTACATATCCCTATGTCAATTCGACCGATAAAACAGATTTATAAAAGTAAACATGTTATTGCACATACATACTTATTAAATTAAACAATCTCTCGCATATTCCTATGTCGATTCAAACGATTAATTCAACCTAATAAGCATATAAAAGACCATGTGAGGTAACAAAGTATCCTTACCTTGAAACAGTTTAATCACAAAAATCTTGCAAGTTATGTAAGGCATATGTATCGCCAAATACAATGCTAATTTAATCTTCAGCTACCTTAGAAGAATTAAACATGCACTGACTAAGTACTGTGTCCATTAATTACAATTTCAATGCGTTTAAATAATTAATTCTTTAGTTATCTAAACAATTATAATGCCAGAATAACTTAAGCATGATTTTACTTAATCAAGCAATTTACTGAGGCCTATAACAGCATAAACACAATTTTAATAATTTAAGAGGAAGAAATGCAATCAACCCAACACGAATTAAATTCAAGCTAAGCTAATTAAATTAACCATTTCAATAGCATAAATATTCATAAACATTTTTGTCAAAACAACAACGAAATTTAAAGAGATAGGGAACAAGAAGCAAATCCGGTGTTTCTCCGTGGCTTGACTGATTGCTCCGTTCTTCGTTCCCCGTTGTCCTCGGCTATCAAGGTGGCTTATGAACACTCCAATTGCTGCTCAAAATGGTTGAGAAAACACCTGTTTTCCAAGAGGAGAAATCAGCACAAGAAGGCTTGGTTTGTTTTTGGAAATAAAGAGAGAATGGAGAGAAGAGAAGTGATGAGAGAATGAGAGAGTGAATGAGAAATGAGGGATAGTTTGAATGATCAGCAAGGGGTGGTATTTATAGCTGATTGTGGCTGCTAAAAATAGCAAATCCCATCAGCCAAAGAGACCTCCCTTGGCCGGCCATCTATGTGGCAAAGTTGATGGCTTCAACTTTGCTAAATATGGCATGGGGCAAATCTACAAAGCCACTAAATTTGGAGGGGGTGAATGCAACTTTGAAAAGTCTTCAAGGGCTTCTTTGCAAGCTTAATTAATCAGCTAATAAGATGATTTGGTTCAGCATATGGACGGTTTGGGCTGCCCAATTCTTTGCTCGGTTCGGTTCAATTGGTTTGGTTCAACTGATGCGGTTCAACTGGGCCTTTTTCATAATTAACTAAGATTAATTTATTTTGCCCAAATTAAATTGGGAATAAATTTAAATTAATTATATTATGATTAAATATTCATAATTGGACCGTCTTGGGCTAGAAATAAATTCGCCTTGATACTTCAAATTGCTTCTCGGGTTTATTCTTCGACTAGTGTCTGCCGAGCCAATTTTCACCCTTTGTGCGAATCTGTCGAAAATAGTTAAAATAAATCAAATTAACTATAAAATTAATTAATGTTCATCATATTCATATTTTTAGCACAAGTTAATTATTTTATAATATTTAATTATTTTTCGACAATAATTTAACCGAGATAGCATGATTTTAAGTTAGAAATGCCATGTAAAAACATGTAAATTTTCGTGTTTCCAGGAGGCAAGAATCGAAAAGGCTAAAATCTTTCGTGCAATCAATATTTTCTGAGATTATGGCCTGTAATAGACCTAATTAGGGTTTCTAAACATCCGTATAAATAAAAAGGTTATTGCTAATATGTAAGCAATCTTTTAGGAGCTGTAGTTAGCAGATTTAGGTTTTAGTTCATTTTATTTTCCATTTCGACATACTTTTTTCTTTTTGACTAGGTTCAACCGAACCTAAGTCTTTTCTATTAAATTATTCAGCAGTTTTATGTCATTTTTCTTTTGCAAACATCAAGATTAGTTAACTATCAAGAGATTTTGCAACTCCGAGCACATCCGCTTCAATCAACTAAGCAATTTCTTACCTTTTCTCTTACTTTAATTTATTTGTGTTATTTTACATGTTAAATTAAATCTAAGAGTTATGGTGTCTAGATCCATGAGAGGCTAAGTCTCTAGGGAGATTAACGAGTGGATGTGGGAGTAGTTAACGGAGGAATGCGAGTTTCCTATAAGGGATTGCTGGTTTTAAATTATGTATGCCTAAACCCTAGGATTGACGACTCTAAGAAGTAATCTAGATTAAACGAGGTAGGGAGATAAGATTGTCGAGTAAATCATAATTTATCCCGGTGGGAAAAGTGAGGTCAAGAGATAAGCGAGTACTTGTCGATTAGTTAATTAGTAGAGGCGAAGATGTAATACTAGTTAATTAATAGTTAATTTCATTTAAACTAAAATTTTGAAGTTAATTACAAGCACTGAAACGAGTTAATCTTCTACTTGTTATTCTGATTTAGTTGTTTAGTTATTTTCTATTTATTTAATTCCTTTGATTTAGTTTACGCTTGTTATCTCTTTTATTGTTTATCATAATATAATTTTTAAGATTTCTGATTTAATTTTCCTCCTTTAGGTACAATCCTCGAAATACTTCCTTGTGTTCCATTGTACACATATATATTACAATTTGACTCGTATACTTGCGCACACCACTTATTTAGCTTAATATATTTCTATTGTGATATTTTCTAGTAAAACGTTTGCATGTTTGGTAGCAGTTAGCCCTCAGGCTTGTTTAACCGATTTGCATGATCTTTCATGTGCTATCGCTGATCAATTATCACATATATGTACATGTAGTATAATTCCATATCATTTAATCATTTTCGAGCATAATATAACTAATTCACAATTTACACCCCTATTAACATGACTCAAACTTGAACGGATACAAAATTTCCAACCAACACACCAATTTGGCACCCAGTGCTTCATAGAACATTCGAAGTAAATAGATTGCGCCCAACGCTCGTCCATTTAACTGAAGTAATAGTTGTCCCAACACTCATCGGAACGTCCAAAAGAAAATGCACCCAGTGCTCATCGACATATATCCGAAGTAACCCATACTCAATCTATCCTATTCCAAGCCAACTATATCTAACTCTATACGAACAGTTAATAGGGTAACAAATTATCCAATTTATCATATAGCTCAATTCACAATTCATCATTTTCAATTCATCAGCCAATTCATTATTGCATCATATAACTTAACATATTTCAACCCAATTCAGTGCCAATATCATATCTTCATCAAGTTATGTTATATCAATCACAATTACGGCAAATATATTCAAATATTCATTAAAAACTCAGCTCAATTCCATATTATGCAAAATATCACAAATATGCAACAATTAAATTGATCCTGAATCATAGAAATACAAACCAATAGCTCGCGCCACTCGTCGTCAACTCTCGTCTTTCCTTTTCCTCTCGACGGTCTTGCGTCATCTTTAGCTACGAATAATAATTCAACAATACACAATATTAAATTCCATATCAAATATATTAAAATAAAAAGCCAAATATATTTTATAATTTATTTAATTAGTCCCTAAAATTGAGACAAACATAACTTACAATCTAGAGCTTCAAGTTACAATCTGATTTCACATATATTCATTAGGGACACTATACTTCCTATTCCTATCGAAAATTTCATAAAAATTTTACATTTTATTTAATTTTGCCCCTAATGTACGAAACTAACAATTAAGCTTTACAATTTAGTCATTTTCATAAACTAAGCTTAATTTCTAACAATTTCACACAAACTTCATTCATTTCCCAAAAATGGAAACTTACCAGAATTTTACCAATTGATCCATGGGTTAGCTTAATCAAGCTCCCATGACAAAAAAAAAAAAAAACTCAAAGAAAAAGGGCTCTGAACTTACTTGTAAAGATGACCGAAAGTTCAAACTAGATTTTCAAGCTCTCTTCAATGGTGGACAGTGAGTTTGGGGAAGATGATGACTTTTTGTCATCTTTTCCCACTTATTTCATTTATATAGTATGATTAGTTTAGTTAAACATGATTAAATCATCTTTTTGAAATAGATATATTAACCATTTTAGTCCTAGGGATAATTTTCATTTAATTCTTCAAGCTTTTTCCTAATTAAAAACCTTTAGCGATTAAGCTTTTACAATTTAGTCTCTAAGCCTTAATTAACCACATTTTCAACTAAATTGCTTAACCAAATTTTAATTCATCAATATAATAACTCTGTAAATATCCCTATTTAATATTTATGAACTCTGTTTATGGAAAAGAGGTCTCAAAACCACGTTTTCCAACATTATTGAAAACTAGGTCGTTATAATCTATGTCTTTCGATGATAGATTAACCAAGTCTAATTGCTAAGACTTCAACCACAAACACTTTAGAGGAACACATTTGTAAATTGGTACCATTAATGGTAAACCCATTATGGTTACGTGCGATGGTGGCAATTCCGGCAATGTTATCGTTGCTAAGATACAAGACTTTACAATTAATTTTGATGACATTAATCGGTGGAAGGGTCCAAGAAATGATTTAGACATTGTTCAAGGTCATGGTATGTGGATTCTTAGATTGTTCCATGAATTATTAAAATTCCTCAAAGGTCTTGTTGCAAAATCGAATAAGCTCTTCTCTTGTTCCTTTGAAAACAAAATTATTTCTAACTTTCTAAATTCCCAGAAAATCCATGCCATTAAAAAAGTTCCAATATGGTTATGTGTAATGGTGGCAATGCCATCAATATTACTATTAGTAAGATAGAAAACATCACAATTAGTTTTAATAACATTAATCGGTGGAAGGGTCCGAGAAACCATTTGGACGTTTTTCAAAGTCATGGTAGGTGGATTTTTAGTTTGTTCCATGAATTCTTGAAATTTCGCAAAGATTTTGTTCCATAATCAGGTATGGTTTTCTCTTGTTCCTTCAAAGATCAAATTATTTCTAACTTTTTAAATTTCCCAAATAATCCATGCCGTTAAACAAAGACCTAAGAAAGAACCAAAATATGAAATTAGCATTTGAATCTCAATCCACCAATCAGTAAAAGATCTAAAGCCCATAAGAGAAAGAAAGTAATGAAAATTCGAGGCTTTCCAAATAGCTTGAGACATTGGGCAAAAGAAGATGTGTTCTAATGATTCCACGTCAGATTTGCATCGTAAACAACTCAATAACTAGAAGTGATGTCTTTTTCCCAAATTTCATTCAATGTAATGGCATTCTAGAAAGCTTTCCAAAAAATAGCTCAGATCTTGAGACGTGTTTTGAGATTCTAAATACTAGACCAGTCCATACTGATGCAATTAGTTTGTTAACTTATACCTATAATGTTGCAGTTATGAATGAAAGAGGACAATCAATAATACCCACATTTGGAATTATAAATATCGTTTGAAAAGTGATGCCAACTGAGGTGTTCTTTTAGAGGAAAACAATTGATGGGGATTGTTAAGATAACCTCAATATCCCTTTCATTAAAGAGAAAATGAATCAAGTTAGAATCTTACAAGGTTTAGTGATCCAACATGGGATACTTGATAATAAATGATCCCAACTCGGGGGTCGAGTGTTTAATAATTTAAAATTTGACAATGTCAGTATCCATATGTCATCTTAAATGAGAATGTCCTTGTCATTATTGACATTCTTGCATGTGCCTTTGAAAAGAAAGGGAAGGCTACTACATGCCCAGTAGCATGATTTACTCCTTAAGGCTTGCAATAGAGAGCAAAAAGGAAAAATAAAAACATTTAAGGATTTGGACCCACTTTGATTGTGAGTTTTGGATCATCATTTAAGCTTACATAGTTAAGAGGGTAACATTAAAAGCTTAAAAATCTCAAAAACCCTTGCCTCTTTTCTTCTTTTAGGTAGATAGTTTTTCCCAAGACATCCAATGAACACTTTTTTAGAGGAGTTAGTTCCTCCCCACAAAAAGTGGTTAAGAATGACGTTAAGTACATTGCAAGATGTAGATGAAACTTTAAAGCATTGCATGATGTACACTTGCATTTTCGACACAGCAGCTTTGATGAGAATTTCATTTCCTGCAATTGATAGGAAATTTCCTTTCCATCCTTGAATTAAGATTATATCATATCTCGAATAATGGCGGAGCCATTACTTTGCCTCTACCCCAAATAAAAGAAAGACTGAGATACTTTGAAAATAGGTTCATGTTATGGATTCCTAAGTTAAAAGCAAATAATTCTTTGTATTTTTTAACAATTTTAAGGAAGAAAAACATGGTTGGTTTGTTAAAATTAATAGTTTGTCTAGTAACAAATTAGAACAAATTGAGGTCATCCATAATAGCATTGAAGTTTCTTTGGCATGCCCTTGAAAAGATTAAACATTCTTCAGCATAAATGAGATGGGAAAGTGTTGGGCACATCTGATTGATCTAATACCCTTCCAATTCACTTATTTCTTCAACTTTATCAAAAATGAAGGAAAAAACATTAGTGATAAAGTTGAATAAATATGGTGAGAATGGATTACTTTGTTCGAGGCCTTATTCTGATGAAATTGAGGCCATTTGTTCTCCATTAATGAACACAGAGTGTAGAGGGTGTTACATATTTCATTATTTAAGAAATCCAAAAGTCACAAAAACCCATTTTACCAAACTTTTTCAAGGAATTCCCAAGAGACTTTTTTGTAAGCCTTTGCAAGGTCAAGTTTGTTTGATGGCCATTATTCCTTTATTTCCCCATTTACACCTCTTGAAATCATGTAAAGCCTTGTGATAAATGTTAAAAGTAACATGTTTTAACCTCATTCTTAATACTTTTTTATATTATTATTCGATTTAAAATGGTGAATTTTATGCTCATAATAATTTAAATTCATGTTTCTATACTTAAGAGAGCATTAATTGAAAAATCGGAGCAAGTTTCAAGAGCCACACAGGCTGGACCATTCCACACAGGCTGGAGAAACGGCCATGTGGGCCACACGAGCTGCCACATGGCCATATGCCAGACCGTGTAGATTTCGCAAATTGCACTCCAAACATGCGCAAAATGCTATTTTTAGGTTCTTTAGGCATTCTAAAACCTATGTATGACACAAATAAAAACATAGGAGGGAACCGTCAAAGAATATTCAAGAAAACAACTTGGAAAACACCATTGAAGCCGACTTTGAAGCAGATTTCCATCAAGATTGAATATCTCCTTTTGATTTTTTGAATTTTAGTGTGAGTTTCTTTATTTCTTGTGGTTATACTCTCTTTGGGATGTTTTTATTAGTTATCATGAACTAATTTTCTAAATACCTAGGGGAGATGAACCTTATGATGGATTCTGTCGTTTAATTTACATTTTTATACAATAAATACTTGGATCTTGTTCTCAATTATGTGTGCTTAATTTTTGGTTTAATATTTCTAGACTATTAATCCATGATTGATATGCTTAAATCAGAGGAGGAATAGACTTTATTTAAGAGTAGATCTAGCGTAATTGAGTGAAGTTGCATGCAATCCTAGAAATAGGACGACATAAATCTACCAGATTAGAGTCAAATCTAATAAAGAGGTCCATAGATCAAATTAAATAGGGATTTTAATTAGAAAGAAATTTCAATTAATCAACCTAGAGTCAGTTGCTCTTAGTCTTGAAGAGAGATATTAGCATAATTTAGGGATTTCTACAAATCAAGGTACTAAGTCAAGAAATTGTGTAATATAGATTGATAATGACAGATGAAGTCTAGGTGGATTATTTCCTGAGAATTATCTCGCTTCTTGGTTGTTAATCATTTATTTTCCTGATTTGTTCTTTGTCATGTTCTTTAGTTAATTTTAATTTTAATCAATCACTCCAATTTGTCGGTTAAATAATATAAAGATGGTAATTACTAGTACTTTTAGTCCTCGTGGGAACGATATCTTTGCTCATCGTAGCTATACTATTAATTGATAGGTGCACTTGCCTTAGTCAGATTTTTAGTTGGTTTATGACTTGCATCACCTTGTGACCCATAATAATTTTGTCTTGAATTTGTTGTCTCGAAACAAAGGTTGATTGAGTTCGGGAGATGAGATAAGCCATAGGATTCTTTATTATTGATGTTAGAGTGCTTGAAACTCATGAATAGTTCTCAAATTGGGAAAGTTTTTACATAAGAACAAGAATAATATTTTAAATCCTTGAGGCATTCGACCATCTTTGAAGAAATCACAAACAAGTCTTACCTCAATTTTTATCAAAACCCAAAAACGTTGAAAAATATTCTCGAGAATTCATCCAGACTCGATGCTATGAACGAGCCTTAAAAATTTCTTCTTAATCTCTTCACCCATAATATCCATTTTGATTGAGTTGTTCATATCGTATATGACAGCTTTTTTAACATGATAAGTGTTTCATCCATTCTGTGGCCTCGAATTCTTGTTCTTAGTGTTCAACAATGAGATTTCTAAGGTTTTTAAATTTTTGAACTCATTCGCCATTATTGTTCTTAAGTCTCCTAATGGCGTTTGATCATTGACGTTGAATGGTGAAGGCATGGAAAAATCTTGTGTTACGATGTCCATAATTGAACCATTTAACATGGAATCATTGGTGCCAATAATGTATTTCCATTTTCTATCAAGGTCCAATTTTTTCTTTAAGAGAATAATTTCAACCTTGGAATCCATTGAAAGTGGCGATTCTTCTAAAGTATCAATGCATTTGGGTAGTTCTTCAATCTCCCTCTTCAAGTCACTGAACTAAAAACTATTACTGTAACAGCCCATCGAAGAAGTCTCTGTATCTAGTTACTATTTGATATGTTTTTGGTAAAATAAAGATTGATGTGAGTAAGTAATGTGTTTGTTTTGATTAAGTATAGGATTTTGTGTGTATGCACCGTTTGGCGAACTCTTTATTTTGGCGTATTTTGTAGTTTGGCGGATTCTTTTGTTTAGTATCATCCCAACTCAGATGCTTTTGGTGAACTCAATAAGTTCCCAGCTGTTTAGATTTTTTTTATTATTTAAGTATGATAATTTGGTTAGTTGAATTAAGATTTAGTTAGAATGGAACTCGACTACTATAGATGATAAGACCTAAATTAAATTAAGAGTACTTAATCACGGGAATCAAGAAAGTTAGTGGAATTATCTAATTTTTCCACTAATCCTTGTCTTCAAGCTTAAATATATAAGGTTAACGGTGGTTGCTCTAAACACCTTTACGTTTTCTTCTTCTTTCTCGATTTTTCTCTACAACTCTTTAAAAACTTAAGTTCAGAAAATCTCTTTGACAGTTCGTAGTATTCAGCTAACTTATATGTTAGGACCAACTTACTGGTAATTATTGATGAACCCTAGGTTATTCTTTATGTCATTTACATATTTTCGTTATGCATGCATAAATGTTAAAATGGTATGTGAGGAGGGAAACTTTCTGATTCTGGTATAAGTGTTGTGATTTTTGCATGCATGATCAGATTTGATAGATTGATGATCTAATATGTTTAATTATTTATATTTTAGCTCAAGAAGATAACGAAGGTTCAAGTGATAAGGGTAAGGGACCTGTTTTATAGATTTGTGCTAGAGTTCCTTCTTACTTCCATGTGTTATAGTTTTTTTATTTTATATTTCGTGTAAGGTAAGTATTATTCCTTTGTAAAGAATGAAAGGTGTATGAGTGAGAAATGGATGAAAAATATTTGTATGAGTAATGATTGTCTAAAGTCATCAGTCTAAGTGCAGTCTGTCTAAGATATAAAGTAAGCGTCATTTTTTCATGCTTAAGCCACTACCGTCTGCTTCTAATATGTATGAAATGATATGATATGAAATGTGATGAAGGAGAAGTGGAAATATGTTTGTGTAGCCTCTGGTAGGGCAGATATATTGCAAATCGTAAGGGTAGATCATGATAAAACATACTATACTGAATGAAACTGATATGAGGAGTTAAGGGGAGAATGAATGTGAACAAGTTTGAAAGATATGTTTCTCATTTTGTATTCTAGGTACATGGCTGGCAAGAAGATGGATTTGTGTGAGTTATGTTAAGTTGGCATACAGTATACGCCAAAGTAAGATGAGTTGGCATAATGAGTCTGTCTGTGTTCTGTATACTCCAATAGGCGTACTCTATGTAATACGTGTGTGATCTTAAGAAAAATTCAGTTAATGTTATAAATATTGTATTGTATGATTTCTCTTTGAAACTCACTAAATTCAAATGAACTTACTCTATTATTCCTTTTTCCTTATCAGGATTTGCTGATAAAAGGAAGACTTTCTTCAGGACTACGCTAGAGAACTGTTAAAATTGTGAGATGGTTGTTTTGCGTATATATCATGCATGGCTAATAGGGGTGACACTTAAGTGTATTTTGAAAATGATGTATATTAAGAACTTCTGTTTATTAAGACTATGTTAAACGATAATTTTATGAAGTACTAAAATTTGGGTTTAAGATAATACAATCTATTTATAAAGTTGCCGTATTTGAGTTAATATACCATTTGACTTGTATATTCATTTCAAAGTGACAATATTTCTTTCACCTTAGAAAAATAGTAGTAAAAATATGTTTTAAATTTATAAATTGTAAGAATTATTTTCAAAGCTTTTGATCGTTGGAATCAGAGTCTTAAAATTTATAAAGAGAATGATCGAACCTGCAAACTAACTCTAACAATGATTAAAGGCAAGTGTACCTATCGAACAGTAGTATAGCTTAGGCAAGACCGGATTGTCGAACTCAAAGGAACTAAAAGTACTAATACTAACCTTCTTTTTATTATCTAGCCTAAAATAAGTGAAGTTGTTTAGATCTAACTACTACTAAGCTAAAGACGCAAAGACAAAAAGAATGAATTAGGAAATAACTTGAAGGAAGACTCAGTTGATTTAAGACGATACCCTCAGGAAGAATCCACCTAGACTCCACTTGTTTTTTAACCCTGAACCATACGATTTATTCACTTAACTTGATCCATAGGATTCCCTAATTTATATTAAACCCTCTCTCGAGGTGAATAACGTCTAACCCTAGGTTAATTAACGGAAATCTCTTTCTCACTTAATAACCCCTTAGAATAGTAGTAAATCGATCTATGGATTCCCATATTAGGTTTCAACCTAATCCGGCAAAATCTCGTCACCCTATATCTAGACGCGCGAATGACTCCGCTTTAATTATGCTAGATCTATTCTTAAGCAGGGACTTTTGCTCCTCCACCTAAGAACATCTGACTTGAATCAATATCCCGGAAACATTAACTCAAGAATTAAGTGCACATAATTAAGAACAAATCAAGTATTTATCTTATAGTTCAGAAAACAATAACAAGATTCATCTAGATTTCATCCCCTTCGGGTATCTGAAGGGTTTAGTTCATATCAAATAAAGAAAACATCACAGAAGAAAAGATAAAACAAAACATAAGAAATCCCTAAAACTCCCTGAAGGAATTGAAGGAGAGATCTGCTGTCTTGAGTAGAATTCCGACTTCTAGAGATGGATCAACTGGTTATCTTCGAGTGATTCCCACAACTTTGACCTTTTCGGCTTGGCTCCTTGGCCTAGCTAACCGCCTCCTTTCAGGTAACACTTAGGGGGTTTATATAGGCTCTTGGAATGTGTTTCTTCGCCCCAAAGTATCCAAATCCGAATGAAATTGCTCTTTGCAATGACAGAGACACGGCCATGGCACACGCCCGTGTGACTAGTCTTCAATGAGGCACGGCCGTGTGAATTGGGGGTAAGGCCATGTTCTAGATGATCAATGTGGCATGGCCGTGTGGGCTTAAGTCCAGGCCATGTGGATCTCGTGATATGGCCCATTTACTCCGTTTTGGGCCCGTTTTATGCTCTTTTCATCCTCGGGTGTTTTCCTGGGTATAAGACATGAAAAGAAAGGATTAAGAGCACCTTTTTACATAAATCGAGGCTTAAATCATCCAAAAGCATACTAAATGTGGGATTAAAATATGTTACTTTTACGGTTTATCAAATACCCCCACACTTAAGCTTTTGTTTGTCCTCAAGCAAAATTCTCAACTTACAACTAAAATAAACTTTCCATGATTCATAATTCCTATCAACAATGTCTTATCATAATTCATAGATAATTTATACATGGATGATTTAACTCGAAGAGTCCTAAAGATTCAAACAGTCAAAGTCATACATTTGTAGCATAGAAACGTAAGTGTCTCCCTTTATCTAAATAATTACCTTTAATTCAAAATCGACAAGGATTGACATCCTCACTAAAGATTCACTCAAATCACTCGAGGTGTTTAAGGTTCAAAATTAAGCTCTCAAAAGTCAAACCTGAAAAGTTAATCCCATAGGCTTGCCTGAAAATCAAATCTCCACCATTGTAAAATGAGATGATACACAAATCAAAATGTCTTTAACAGGGTTGTAACGGGGCTAGGGTTAAAGGTGTGGATAAAGGCTGAATTAGAAGGTTAGAATCGAGACTGAATTGACAAGTACCTACTAGAAAATACTGAGATAATATTTACATTAACTGAAAAGTAATAATCCTACTAACACGAGCTTTTCTTTCGAAAAATAGAGTTTAACTGTATAAGCTCACTAACACTGAATATACTTAAATTTTTTTAAGAACAAATCATAAAAGATGAATTCAATTATTGAACTAATTTAATTAGGTAACTTAATCAAATCATATCTCGATCAAAGGGTAGTCAAAAGGAATGGTGATAACAAATACAAAGGGGTTTTGGGTTAATATTAGCTGGTGAGTCAATAAAAAGGGTTGTTAGGATCAACGGGGTTTACTAGGGGTTATTTATGAAGGTAAGCTTTTTAGTGGAGTGAGGGTTAAATCCTAGGTGCCTTTATCATCTTGGTATATCAAGTCATAGGTGTGGTCTCAACATGTATAATCGAGGCAAGTTCTAGAATAATAGTTCATAGTTGACACACTTATAATTAATAAAGTGAGCATGGAAAAGAATATATGCTCTAATAGGCTCAAAAATCTCACAAAAATTATGGGTGTTTTGACATCAACCTTGTAAATTTCAAACTTCTAGATAATATTCAGATTCAGCTCAACAACCTATCAAAGATTTTAATTCTGAAAAATAGACTTATCATGCTTGATTCTCTAATATTCTTCTAATTTAATCATCAATGCACAATTAACTATGACTTAATCTAGAACATATCAATAAAAATCATAAACCATTAGAAATTTCATCCTAATTAGTAATATGAGGAAATTACTTAAAAACAAGACTAAATTCAGGGATTTTGAGAATAATGAAGAAAGTTAGGCCGGATTTGAGAATAATGCAAAAAGTTAGGCCCTTTCTTCAACTAAATATTCACCCCCCACACTTAAGATGTACATTGCCCTCAATGTACAAAGATGTATATAAAATTCAAGAGAGAGGGAGAGGTGAAACTTCCTGAATTACGGATGAGATCCCAGAGTTGGAGGAGTCGGTCTGGATGACGATCCTGAGCTAGATGAAGAAATTGGGGAGCTCGTGAAGAATTAGCCAGGGGTTATTAAGATATAATTAAAATAAACTAAATATATAATTAAAAATAAGAAAAATAGATAGAAGGAGAATAAAAAAATAAAAGTAAAAGAAAAGGTGGATGGACCGAAGGGTCCTTATTGTTGGATGGTTTGCGAGGTGGGTGTGCCTCTAAGGCTGCAGATGTGCTGGTGGTGGCGGAAGTGGCGTCGCTATGGTTATGGTCGGTGTGATTCCCAAGCAGCCTCACAAACCTGACACTAAGAAACTAAAATATATTAAACTAAATTAAGCATAAGATTGTCAAAGAGAAGGAAATTGAAGCAAAAGAGAAAAGAAAAAGAAAAGATAAATGGTCTCAAAAACCCTTGGTTTGTTGTTGGATCGAAGCGGCCGACATGAGCTTATGAATGTCAGTCTCGCTAAGGAGGCTACGCTTGCCTTCTTCCGCTTCTTCGACATTGATATTTATGGCTCAAGAGTCTGGAGACTTTGTTATGGAGAGGGGAGAAATAGGGAGAAAAGAGAATCAGAAAAGTAGTGGAAAGTGGATGAGAAGAATGGGGAGGGGGTTGGTGTTTAAATAGAGGCTCAATTCTGGTACTTTCCCACGCCCGTGGGCTGAGGGCGTGTCGATGCACACGACCTCTTAGCACGGCCGTGTGTCTAGGCATGTTGATTCTCCATGCTCGTTTTTCAACCAGCCATGCTCGTTGGTGACAAATCAGTATGTTGGCACGGTTTAAAGGCACGGGCGTGTTCTGCCCGTGGTTTGTAAGTCAGTAGCTTCACACGGTTGTCGGGCACGGCCGTGCCACTTTGTCGATGCCCGTGGGGGAGTGGTTGAGTCCGTGAATTCAAAAGTTGGTTGGGGCTGATTCGTACCGCCTCTGCTATATCAGTACGGAGATTTTGGTGGTCCACATGGCCACGGCCACGGCCGTGTGCAAGGCCGTATGGCGTGGAGATCTGCACTTTTGTGTTAGTTTAAAAACTAAATTTTTAGAACTAAGAAAAGAAAAGAAACTAAAAATAAATGCGAAAGTAAATAGGGTTAGTGTTCGGGTTGCCTCCCGAGAAGCGCTCGTTTATACTCTTAAGCTAGACTTTCCTTGTATTTGCGAGAAAAAAATCAGGGAGGTTTAAAGGTTTGAATATCTTCCCTCATGCTTACAGTCTATTTTCTTGATAAAGTTTAAGTCGAGAAGCGTTTACCTTAAAAGTGTCAAATGTTGGATTGCTTACCTCGACTGTTTCGTGTGGAAAGATATTGTGTACCTTAAGAGGAATTTCTTCGTTTACTTTCAGGCCTGATGTGGTGATGTGAGGGTCGGCTTTGTCTAACAGTACCTGGTCTCCTATTTTGAAATGGTTTGATGTTCCTATGAGCTCTTTTGAGGGCTCCTCCGGTTTTACTCCGTGCGGTTCCTGTTACTCTTTGATTTGTATTTTCTGCTCTTTTAGTTTGTCGACCCTAAGGCTTTGTTCCTTATGTAGTTCTTCTTTGTTGGCTTGGGGTCTATGACTTGGCTCCGGTTTGTATCCTTGTGGTGTTTTCTGCGATGAAGGTTGCACAAATTGATTATCAACTAAATTGACTTTCTTACCTTCATCGATTGTTGTCCTGGCCGAGTCAAGAGTTTGAAGACTGATTGATTCGTCACCTACACAAAGTATGAGTTCTCCTGTGGCAACGTCAATTTTAGTTTTGGCAGTTGCTAGGAAGGGTCTTCCTAAAATTAAGGGGATTAAATTATCCTCATCCATGTCTAAAACAACAAAATCTACTGGGAAAACTAATTTATCAATTTTTACAAGAACATCTTCGGTAACACCCCTAGGAATTCTAACAGTTTTATCAGCTAATTGAATGCTCATCCTAGTCTGTTTGGGTTTCCCTAGACCTAGTTGTTTAAACATTTTGTAAGGCATGACATTTATACTTGCCCCTAAATCAGCTAATGCATTATCAACAGTTAAACTACCAATTAAACATGGAATTGTAAAACTCCCTAAATCTTTTTGCTTACGCGGTAGTCTATTCTGTAACATTGCTGAGCATACTGCGTTTAATTCCACATGTGGTTCCTCATCTAATTTGCGCGTGTTCGTCAAGAGCTGCTTTAAAAATTTTCTCGAGTCTGGCATCTGAAAAAGGGCTTCAAGAAGAGGTAAGTTGATATGTAATTTCTTTAAAAGTTTAAGAAACTTACCGAACTGTTCTTCTGTATCATCTCTTTTCATTGCTTCGGGATAAGGTATGCGAAGTTGGTACTCTTTGATTACCGGTTTTGGCTTTTCCCATGTTACCTCTGTTTTACTTTTTTCTACCTCGTTTTCTTGTACTGAGTTGGGTTCATCTAACCCTTTTACTATCATGAGCTGTGATGGCTTGAATTTGCTCCTTTGGGTTGATCTTCGTGTTACTTGGTAGACGTCCTTGTGGTAGTTCGGACATTAACTTTGCAAGTTGTCCGACTGCTCTAGTGATTTCCCCTACTGACTTAGTAAGTTCCCCGACTCGGTTCTTGGTCTCTTCAACCGATGTTTTTTGACTTTTAAGTGTTTTCTCAGTATCTTGGAGACGATTTTCTGTGGCTGCCATGAATTTTGTCAGCATCTCTTCAAGGTTTGGCTTCTTCTCTTGCGGATATGGCTGATTTTGGAAATTTTGAGGAGGTTGTTGTCTTTGATTTCCTTGACCTCCCCATGAAAAATTTGGGTGGTTCCTCCAACCTGGATTGTAAGTATTACTATAAGGATTATTATTAGATCTGAAATTATTACCTATATAATTCATCTGTTTGCTCTCTGCACCCAGTTGGTAGGGTGGGTACTCAGGATTCGCCACAATTCCACTTACATCGCACTGCATGACTGGGTGTGCCTGCGAAGAACACAAACTATCAAGCTTTTTATTTATCATCTCTATCTGTGTTGATAGTGTGGTCACTGCATCGAGGTTGTAAACTCCAGCTGATTTTGTCGGTTTAGTCCTTGTAACTTGTTATTGATAGTTATTCAGTGACATCTCTTCAATGAACTCTGTTGTTCAGGGTTCCACCTGCGGCTGAATTAATTAATTGCCTCGTTAAGGGATTTACACCGTTATAGAAGGTTTGGACTTGTAGCCATAAGGGTAAACCATGGTGCGGACACCTTTTCAAGAGATCCTTGTATCTCTCCCATGCATCGTATAATGTCTCTAAATCCATCTGCACAAAAGAAGAGATATCATTCTGTAATTTGGCCGTTTTGGCCGGTGGGAAATATTTTAATAGAAATTTTTCGATTATTTGTTCCCATGTAGTGATTGACCCTCGTGGTAACGAGTTTAACCACTGTTTGGCTTTATTTCTTAATGAAAAGGGGAATAACCGAAGACGTATGGCATCATCAGAAATGCCATTTATTTTGAAGGTATCACAAAACTCTAAAAAATTAGCTATATGAGTATTTGGGTCTTCGTCCTGTAAACCATCAAATTGAACAAATTGTTGAATCATTTGTATTGTGTTAGGCTTTAATTCAAAATTTTTAGCAGCTATAGCGAGCCTAACAATACTCGATTCTGCTCCTGTTAAATACGATTTAGCATAATCAAACATAGTACGTGGAGCATGGTTTTCTCCCACGTCATGTGGTTGTGGATTATTCTCGTCCATCCCTTCAGTAGGATTGGATCTACCTTCTTGATTTTCCTATGTGTAATTCAGGGCTCGCCTGATTTCTCTGTGATTTCTTCGAGCGGTAGCTTCAATATCACTGCCGTATACTAAAGGTCCTCTCGGGTTCTTTCTAGTCATAAACTAGAGGTACCTGCTGGAAAAGAAAGAAAGAGAATTGAGCAAAAATCAAAATTTAAACAAAAAATAAAATAAAATTGCGAAAAAAATAATGGCTAAAGTAATAAAAATAGAGCTTTCTTAATATTTTAGTTCCCCAGCAACGGCGCCAAAAACTTGATCGCTGGAATCAGAGTCTTAAAATTTATAAAGAGAATGATCGAACCTGCAAACTAACTCTGACAACGATTAAAGGCAAGGGTACCTATCAAACAGTAGTATAGCTTAGGCAAGACCGGATTGTCGAACCCAAAGGAACTAAAAGTACTAATACTAACCTTCTTTTTATTATCTAGCCTAAAATAAGTGAAGTTGTTTAGATCTAACTACTACTAAGCTAAAGACGCAAAGACAAAAAGAATGAATTGGGAAATAACTTGAAGGAAGACTCAGTTGATTTAAGACGATACCCTCAGGAAGAATCCACCTAGACTCCATTTGTTATTTAACCCTGAACCATACGATTTATTCACTTGACTTGATCCGTAGGATTCCCTAATTTATATTAAACCCTTTCTCGAGGCGAATAACGTCTAACCCTAGGTTAATTAACGGAAACCTCTTTTTCACTTAATAACCCCCTAGAATAGCAGTAAATTGATGTATGGATTCCCATATTAGGTTTCACCCTAATCCGGCAAAATCTCGTCACCCTATCTCTAGACGCGCGAACGACTCCGCTTTAATTATGCTAGATCTATTCTTAAGCAGGGACTTTTGCTCCTCCACCTAAGAACATCTTACTTGAATTAATATCCCGGAAACATTAACTCAAGAATTAAACGCACATAATGAAGAAAAAATCAAGTATTTATTTTATAGTTCAGAAAACAATAACAAGATTCATCTAGATTTCATCCCCTTCAGGTATCTGAAGGGTTTAGTTCATATCAAGTAAAGAAAATATCTCAAAAGAAAAGATAAAACAAAACATAAGAAATCCCTAATACTCCCTGAAGGAATTGAAGGAGAGATCCACCGTCTTGAGCAGAATTCAGGCTTCTAGAGATGAATCAACTGGCTATCTACGAGTGATTCCCACATGTAACACCCCTTACCCGAAACCATCGCCGGAATTAAGTAAGAGGCATTACTAGACTTGACTACAAGTTCAAAACATAAAAATTTTAAAGCTGTCAAACTGTGTCGTGCCAACTAATTTGGCTATAACTCGAGTTACAAAACTCGAAATTCAGATCCGTAAATTTTCCTTAAAACTAGACTCATATATCTATTCACCATAATTTTCTAGAATTTTTCATGTGGCCAATTAGTACAGTTTATTCTTCAAAGTTACCCTTATTGCACTGCTGGACAGTTCTGACCTGTCCCTATAAAACTGCAGTTATCTGATTTCACATTTTTCCTATGGTATTCTTGTTTATACCAATGAAAAATAGACTCATTTAGGGTTCTACACATATAAACCATGCTTCCTAATTATTTTTGTACAATTTTTGACAATTTTTCCAAAACAGGACATTGACTCACGAATTCATTCAGAGCAGGTCTCGTTTAAACTTAATTATCTCATAATATATAAATCTTTTGCCTATTCTGTTTCTTTCGTATAAAAATAGACACACTAAGGTTCAATTTCATAACTCACTCACCTCCAAATTCAATACCCTATTTTTGGTGATTTTCTAACTCACGTCACTGCTGCCACTACAAACTATTTTGTTGTATTTCATAAAAAAAAAAACTAGCTTCTAACTGAACCTACCTACATCTCAAATTCAAGGATTCAATTCATATACAACCATTTCCTTAATAAAAACGATTAACTTTGATTAATAATGCATAGACCTTTGCCATCATAAACTAACTTACATTTCAAACACAACGTAGTTAACTGAAAATTTAGCCATATTCGATTAATTATCTCATAATATATAAATCTTTTGCCTATTCTGTTTCTTTCGTATAAAAATAGACACACTAAGGTTCAATTTCATAACTCACTCACCTCCAAATTCAATATACCCTATTTTGGTGATTTTCTAACTCACGTCACTGCTGCCACTACAAACTATTTTGTTGTATTCATAAAAAAAAAAACTAGCTTCTAACTGAACCTACCTACATCTCAAATTCAAGGATTCAATTCATATACAACCATTTCCTTAATAAAAACGATTAACTTTGATTAATAATGCATAGACCTTTGCCATCATAAACTAACTTACATTTCAAACACAACAACGTAGTTAACTGAAAATTTAGCCATATTCGCATGGCTATTACATACATGGACCTTAAAATCGTCAAACAAGGACCAAGTCTATTCTATACATGCCTTCAAACAAACCAAAACGAAGTAGTACCCCAAATTGAAGAATGATAGTGTGAGTGACTTTCCGAACTATTCCGTTGAGCTTGTAGCTGGATCCTAATCTATAAAACAGAGAAAACATTTCACATAATAAGCTTTCTAGCTTAGTAAGTCCTAACTTAAGAAAAATAGAACATTTAGTTGTTTACGAAAAGAAACAATCACATATGGCATTTCACATAGGCAATTAAGTAATTAGTTTACACAAAGCCAAATACTAATAATTCAATAACCTACTTTCTTAACGTCTATACATGAAAACCAATCGTTCCATAATAGCACGTTCTAAGCTCGACTTTCGTCAATTTACATCCATCAATATTAATTTGGCACAAGTAATATTAAACATAACATACCTCACATACTTACCCGAACCATATTCTTGACAATTTAGCTCTAAATTGTCTTGACCAGGATTAAATTCCCCTTTGGTAAATTACATCACCGGCATCAAGCCTGCTAGGCGTAAAAGCCTGAAAGGTAACACCGGCACAAGGCCTGCTAGGCGTAAAAGCCTGAAAGGTAACACCGGCACAAGGCCTGCTAGGCGTAAAAGCCTGAAGGGTAACACCGGCACAAAGCCTGCTAGGCGTAAAAGCCTGAAGGGTAACACCGGCACAAAGCCTACTAGGCGTAAAAGCCCGATAAATAACACCGGCACAAAGCCTGCTAGGCATAAAGCCCGTTTATGTCAAAAATAGCTTTACAAATTTTTCACATTTCACTGTCACATATCGAACCATATGCGTTTATTCACTTTTAGTTAAATACATTTGAAATTAACCTAATCCATCATCATCACATTCGGCCAACTCATGATTTTGCACCAACTCATACAAATTCTATCATTCATTAAATTTTGTAAATAATCTCAAAACATAAGATTTCTCAAGGACTTACTTATTCCTTTGCATTAACCAAATCAATTTACTACAATACTATACATTTAGATTCGGCTATATCATGAGTTTATACTTTAATTTTCCACAGTTTATCATTTACTAAATTCGTAATTAACTTATTGACATATTTTAGATAAAGGACTTACCTCAGAAGTAGATAGATTCAAAGTCTCCAACTATTCGTTTAGTTTAGCTTTTCCCCGCTGCAACTTTTTCTCCTTTTGATCTTGATCTAATTTGGTTCAATTAAACCAATTAAACCACACTTCCATTCAATTCGAAAGCAAAATCATAAAATAAACAATTCCAAGACATAAACATTTGCACTCGGCATTCATCCTCTACTTTGTTCAAGTGCATTCAAAATTATTAGGGAACACTTTGGTAATAATTTCTTTGATGTGCTTTAACTTACAACTTACCCTCTTATCTATAGCCACACTTTAACTTTATATAATTATACATATATATAACCGAATACAATAGCTCAATGTCATTCTTTCTTATGGCCGAATATGCCAATTCACTACCCATGCATTTACCTCAACATACAACCAAGCAACAACTAATTAACCACACCAAATTCAAGCATTTAGCTAATCCGATTTAACCTATTGAACACCACAATAAAATTTTCAACCCACTTGGATCCCTTCTCCATGGCCGAATGGCCCTTAGGTTCCTAGGATTTTCTATAACTCTTCCTTCCATCCATTTGACCCCTTGCACTAATTTACTTCAAGAAAGCTAGTCTTAAACTTAGTTCACCCAATAATTATACATCACATATAACAATTAATCTAGGGTCAATTTCATTATAAGTGAATGGCCGAACATCAAAACACAAGAAGAAATTATTTTCATGAATGTCCAGCCCAATATTCGGCCAAATATGAAGGTATCTTCAAGCCAAAAATTGAAAAAACTTTCTTACAAGTTCAAGCTATTTCTTCTTATACTATCTAAGTTTATTTTCAGCTCAAATCATAAACCCCCCATGGCCGAACTTCATCATGCTTAGCATTACAAAACTCTACTTGTTTTTTTTTTTTTTCAATGGTGATCAAAGAAATCAACCTATTTCAAAGATGGATTGTTAAACTAGAGTTTGAAATATCACCTTGCTCAACACATGCAATAGCCGATTGAAGAAGAGGAATTTCTTCTTCTCTTGATGATAGCTTCGGGTGGGTGAGGAAGTGAAGAAGAAAGATAAAAATGATTTTTCTTTTTCTTTTGTTTAAAACTATCTACACATTATTTTAGCATGCTTTTAGTATAATATTATATTAAACTATCATATAATTTGAAAAGCTTAATATTCTTAGCATGCTTACACAAAAATTTAAGACCATAGACTATTTTAATGCATGCTTGCCGTCCACCCTTCTAAAAATGGGGGATTTGACATGAAAGTCCCTATGTTTGAAGCATAAGTCACTTAGCTCCTTATTTCATTTCATATTTACTACTTTGATTCTTTTCGCAATTTAATCCCCTTTTTTTTTTTTTACACACTCAAACAATTCAATTCTTCTTCAAAACATTCACATACATCAATTCACCCATAATAGACACAAAATAGATATTAAAATATTTATTGGGCTCGGATTTGTGGTCCCGAGACCACCGTTCCGATTAAGGTCAAAATTGGTCTGTCACACCACAACTTTGAACTTTTCGGCTTGGCTCCTTGGCCTAGCTAACCACCTCCTTTCAGGTAACACTTAGGGGGTTTATATAGGCTCTTGGAATGTGTTTCTTCGCCCCAAAGTATCCAAATCCGAATGAAATTGCTCTTTGCCACGACAGAGACACGACCATGGCACACGCCCTTGTGACTAGACTTCAAGCTGTGTTCAGACTTCTTTAATGAGGCACGGCCATGTGAATCGGGGGTAAGGCCGTGTTCTAGATGATCAATGTGGCATGGCCGTGTGGGCTTAAGTCCAAGCCATGTGGATTTCGTGATATGGCCCATTTACTCTGTTTTGGGCCCGTTTTATGTTCTTTTCATCCTCGGGTGTTTTCCTGGGTATAAGACATGAAAAGAAAGGATTAAGAGCACCTTTTTACATAAATCGAGGCTTAAATCATCCAAAAGCATACTAAATGTGGGATTAAAATATGTTACTTTTACGGTTTATCATCTTTCGTTGAAATGTTTTTAAGTTATTTTGTTTATAAGTAGTGATACACCATTTTCGGGTCCTAATATAGGGTCGAGTTTGGCGTGTTACAATTCCTCTATTTTAAAGTATTTGTTTGTGGTTTTCAAATGGTCCATAGGGTTTGAATGTTGAAGAGTTGAGCCTATTTGATTCCAAATCTCATTAATGATGTTTTAGCATTCTAAGTGTGGCTTTGGATAGCTGGTACAGTTCATTTAGCTTACTTTTTGTCACACGTTACAGCATCTAATCTCACTGCCATCGTTGTTTTTACACTAATCGTAGGTAAACACACCGCCTATCCAAACCCACCCTAATAACCTTTTAGCTTCAAACATGAAAGAAAAAAATTTTCATCAGGCATCAGCAATGAAGGAAGACGACAATAGGAAAAAGATGTGAATGAATGGTCAATTTCGCTATTCTATGAGCACTTAGGAAAATGTTGCTTCACTTAATATTGGAGAAGCATCGATCAAGTTTCTCTTAAATGATGGTATTTATAGGAACTTGTCATTATAATAAATTATTTATATATAATAGATAGCCATTGTTATGGTGATGGAAATATCTATAAAGGCTAAAGATCAGATAATATTACCTTCGAGTGGTCTTTTCAGGGTAAGATGAATTAGTGAAAATAAGGGAGAAAAGTGTACGATGCAGTAACACCTTTGGGGAATGTCACTACCTCTGGCTACACAATACCAACCACAAAAGAGGCTTTTCTTGTAACACTATAGTTATGCCGTGTGCGAGGTTTTGGCGAGTAGACTCAAATTAATATGTTTAGCGAGGCAGTATCTACCTAAGAGTTTCCTTTAACATACCGAATGGGCGTATTCCTAAAAATGTTTAAGTTGAGGGTGGTTTAATGATAGATTATTATGTTGGTTGGAATGAGATAACAACCAAGAGAATAGATGACTATTGAAGGAGTACTCGCTTAAGGCGTAGTGCGCCATGTTATTAGATTTATTGTGCTAGTTGCATTGTAAGTGTAGTTAGGGACCCTTTGGTTAAGGTAACCAGATATTATCTATATTTGATTCTTATTTATAATTGCATTTACAGCTGTAGACCATTAATGAAGATATTTTTTAAAGAGCATGACACGTGTTAAGTTTCACTACTGGAGCATAGGTCTTATCTGTAAATATATATTAGTTAAATAGGTTTGAGAAAAGGAGTTTTTCATCTTCCTCCCATTAGGATGTTGTTCTAGGCTTCCTTTAGAAGTTGAATACAATTTGCTATCCTTGAGCTGGAATTGAAGATCAGATCTGAAGTAGGAGATTTTATCATATCCTGGGTGAGCATTTCAGTTCTGTATGTGGAATCCTGAAAAGTAAGTCTGTTAACTTTGGTAAGCAGTAAGATTAAAGGAAAATGGGCTTTATATTAGGGTTGTCAATGTTTGAGAAGAGGGTAAAATGTATATAAATGGGTTTTGATGATGTTTCTATGTTTTTTTAGCAGTGATGGCTGTTGATTTCAAGTCAAATGTTTGGATCTGGCATTCAAGCTGATGTAAGTAGATGTCAGGTGAATCTCTACTCTGGCTCCTATTTATGAATCGTATGCGTAAGATTTACTGAACAGTGATAGACCTGGAATGATGGACAGGTAATACTTAGGAAAAAAGATACAAGAGCAATGATAGTATATGCAGAACTTTCATGAATTAAAAGTGGATTGATGAGTATGCAGGTAAAGTCTGAGTGCAGAAAGATATAAACTTTTCAGGCGAATCCCGAAGACGAACATCTATAATTCTTCTAGGTAAGTGTGTTATGAGTTATGATATAGTATTCTAATTGAGGTATATAGATGGTTAGTGATGAAGATTTTTTGTGCATTTGACAAAATGATTAGATGAGTCTGAATGCATAATGATTTGTGCATGGGTAATTGTTATATTGAGTTTTGTACGCATGAATGTGAAATGGATGGTGTATGAGTACTGATGTCAAAGTATGTTTGTATGTTTATGCCTGAATTGTGTGCTATGAGTTGAGTGTTAGCTTAGGTGTATGTTAGTGAATTAAAGTGTTAAGTTTTAAATGATGACAATGCATGAAGAGTCTGTGAAGTGAGTCAGCGTCTATTCACCACTGTGGAGTCTAAAAGGGTTCGTCGAGACTAAAAACACGAACACTGATATGAAGCTTTGAAGGAAAAGCCCATGACCATGGCACCCTCAAAAAGGAATTAAAGGATGGTGATTACCCAATGGGGTTCTCTGTGTGTCCTAGGCTGATGATGGGCAAACTTCACGTACAATGAGTTTAGGCAAATTCATATCTTAAACACGACAGGAAAAAATAGCCTTTGTGGTGAATTATGAAAGAATAGTCTTTGTGGCTGTAATAGCCCATTTTTCCCGGGCTTAAAATAAACAAACCAAAAATAAATAAATAAATGTTTTTTTCAGTCCATTTTACAAACCCATTGAAGTCCAAAACCATTATCACCGACCCAATACCTAAAACAGCCTACCCAAAACCCACTTACACCCCAAACCAAATACCACCAGCTACCCGAAATAGACCCAACAGACCCTGACCCCTTAAACCTAAAACAGAAACGGCCCAAAAGGGCCCAAATGTTAAACAGAAACAGGGAACCTAGGGTTTCTGGGAAACCCTAGGCGCCGCAAGCTTCGCCCCAGCCTCGCGCCGCAATCAGCTCCTCGCGCCCGCGCCAACCTTCAGTGGCGCCGCGATCCGCGCCCGAATCACTCCATCATCGCGAGACTCTCGTCATCAACTTGCATAAAAAAGGAAAAACGCAACAACAAAGAAAAAATATGTATTTCCTTTTTATTTATCAGGCTATAAAAACCTGATATAATCTGTAATGTAGAACACATTGGGAATACAAACAGAGAGAATAGGCAAAAATATCCACAATATACACAGATTCAAAGAATACAAAAAGAAAAAAAAAACACAGAAGGTGATTTTCGAGATATTCGATTTTTTTATTTTCATTTTTTCTTTTTAATTTATGCAGACAAATATCATCAACAAAAGAGAGCAGTTTAAGACTCGAAAAAGCAAAACTTTTACCTTAAGACCGTTGCGTACGACGACGCGTGTGGTGGTGCGCGGTGGCTAGTCGGATCGGAGTCCAGGCCGAAGGTCAATGGACCGAGAGAATTTTAAAGAAAGCTTCGGAGTTTTAAAAAAAAAACGGTTTAAAATGATTTAAAAAAAAAAACAAAATTTAGCTTTTATAAAGCCACCATACGATGCTGTTTTAAGATTGGCTATTAACTCACAAAATGACGCCGTTTTAAAGCTAGATCCGCGCGTTGACCCGAAAACCCGGGAGGATCCGCGCGTTTTATAAAAAATGGAAATTTACCCTTTTAATCCCTCTGCTATCTCTTTAAGTTTAATTTCATCCAATTTAACCTTATTTTTATTATTTTAAATTAGCCCAAAAAACTTATATTTTGTTTCAATTTGATCCTCGAATTATTTAAATGCTGGTAATAGAACGGCGCCGTTTAGGAGATAGGGCATAATTGCCCAGTAGGTCCCTACATTTAGGCATGCGTTCCAATATCATCCTTTTTACATTTTTAACCATTTTTTATTTATTTCAACTTAATCCTTACTCATTTGATTTTTTTTCATTTTTTTCATTTTTTATTTATATATTAAATTAATTATTATTTTGCAATATTATTCATATATTGTATATTATTTTTTAAAAAAATTCTATATTAGTTATTATATTATATTTTTATTTTATACATTATATAGTATATTTTATATAATTTTTAAATTATTTTATCCTTAATACTGCATGTAATATTGTATAACATATTATTTATTCTAAAATTTATAGTTTTTTTTATTAGGTTATTATAAATATGTTTTTATTTAAGGTTATAAATCATTTATTTATTTCAAAATGTATTTTATTTCTTATCTCAAAATATACTTATATTATGTTTTTCTTTGTTTTATAACATTTATTTATTATTTGGTATATGTTATTGTATGAAAATTTTAATCTTGCATGAAAAGTGTTCATATTTATTTTGTAATTTTTTTTATTATTTATTGTTTATTATATTTGTTCATACTTTTTCATTTATTTACAATTGCTTTAGTGTGAGTATTATTATTAGTCGTATTTTATATTATTATTTCTTATATTGCCTATATTAATATGAAATGTTAGTATATCATGATTGCTTTTGGTATTTGATAATGTATTAATACGATATTTTCACATGGATCATCGTTTAGAATAAAATGCATTTTGCAAAATTATTATATTTTATCTATTTTTTTCTAAAAAAATAAGGCAATGTTTTGTATTTAGAAATTCGGGAAATAGTGCCCTCACGTGTTGGGTTTCGATTTTCCATTTGACTAAGTAACTAAATATCCTTTTAATAAAATTTTGAAAATCATGAGATGATTTTAGTTACGAGGGTTTAAAAATATCATGTCCTAACGTGCTGGATGTGATGTTTGTATTCTTTCGGAACTAAGAAATCTCAAATTTTAACTCAAATTGTTCAAGTTTTTCAAGAAATCATATTTTAAAATTCTTTTAAATTTTTAACATTAGGACATGATTTTACCGATTAGGTACCAATTTTTGGGCGTTATGAGGGTGTTAACCCTTCCTCATACGAAACTGACTCCCGAACCCGTTTTCTAGTATTTCGTGAACCAAAATCAAATGTTTTAAAATAAAATGTTTTACAAGGTGATCCAATCAAACCTAAGTAAAAAGGGATTGGTGGTGACTCCATTTCTGTCGTTTTTAAGTTGATCCCCGTTTTCTAAAAACTTAAAAATGGTTTCGACAGCTTGGCGACTCCACTGGGGACAATAAGAGAGTCAAGCCATAAAAGCGATAATTTCATGTCCTTTTGTTCGAATTTAAAAGTCTGATTTAAAAAAAAACATGATTGTTGTATTGCATGTGGTTTTAATATATATCTCTGCATTGCACTACATGACCGTTATGGTCGCGCCTTTAAGTGGGAGCGAGAAGCTATGCCTTCGTGAGGTTTTCACCTCCGCATGGGCTAGTGGATTGCTTTCGGGATACATCTGTACCTATGTCTTCGTGAAGTTTTCACTTCCGCATGGCCATAGGGAAATGTATTCCCCTGAACCGAACTCGGTCCATATAAGCCTATAATGGGTGAGGATCAAGGAATCTACTGGTTCAGGTACCTCAACTTTAGAACTAAACTGCATATAGTAACCCTAAGAACCCAGCTTAGGTAGAGCTATGCCAAACTTTAGTAGTTACCCAAATAGATGTGCATTTATTTTACTTGCTTTATATTTTATTCTGTGGTACTAACTTGTTGTGTTTCATTTTTGTGCATGTCATTTCATATTTTTAGAGGTATCGATTCACGGTCAGTTTCTAAGTTAGAAAGCTGGTTATGGAGAACGAGTTCCTTGATAAAGTGGGAGACAATGCAGCCGTTCGCACATGGTCAGAGCAAACGCAATTAGAGAAAGGGAATAGCTTAGTTGACGGGTATGTGTCTGAACTATTGGATTTTACTCGTATTAGTATTACACAGAATGAGTTTCAAGAGTTGAAAGAGATATGGACCCTGTGGGACGATGAGGCAAAGCAGATGTTCTATCTTAATTATGGCGATCTACCCTACTTGCTCGACATCAAGTTAGATAAGCATCTATTCCGGGCTATGACTCAGTTTTGGAACTCTGCTTATAGTTCTTTCACTTTTGGGAAAGTATATTTAGTGCCCACGCTGGAGGAATATACGACCTTGTTTCGCTGTTCGAGGGTCCAAATCGACAAAGCTTATTTTAGGGCTGCCAATGTCCCAACTTTTGTGAAGAAGTTAACGAGTATCACAGGGATGAGTGAACAATGGGTTACAGCTAGAATCCAAGAGAAATGTGAAGGTAAATGCGTACCTTGGGTGAGTTTGAGAGACCTGATCCTAGCACATCCAGATAAAAAGAAGAAGATCGACATCTTTGCCTTATGTATTTATTGTTTGGTGATCTTTCCCAAAGCTCTAAGACATATAAATGAAGCAGTTACTGATTTATTCGATCGACTTAACAAAGGTGTCACGCCTGTACCTGCGATATTAGTCGAGACGTTCAGATCTTTGAATGCATGTTAGAGAGCTGGTGAAGGTAGATTCATTGGATGCGCACAATTATTATTGGTTTGGTTTCACAGTCATTTTTGGACGGTTGACAGGGTTCCTTACCAAGTGTTCTCTGAAAGTTATTCTCCCTTAAAGGAAGCCACAGCTACGACAAGGAGAGACGATATATCAGAGGAAAGATGGATCGAAATTCCTCAAAACCTCCGAGAGGAAGATGTTGAGTGGAAAGCCCATTGGATGATTCCCGAAGAAGTCCTTTATCGACGCAGAAATTTTGATTAGGTGCCTCTGCCTGGAATTTGGGGAGTTGTTGGATATGCATCATTGCTCGCACTAAGGCAATACAAAGCAAGACAGTTCATACTAGCGACATATGGGTTAGCTCAACGTGAATTCTCATATAAGGGGGATAATTATAATAAGAAAATTTGAGAAATTTCTGAGGCTTGGAGGTAGATTTGTCGTATGAAGATATTGACTGGAGGACCGATGACAACCCCGGAATACAAGGAGTGGTTGAGGAAAAGGATCAATGATAACATCCCTGGGCCGAGTTTGGAGGGTGCTCGATCGATGAAGAAGTATTTACAAGTGGTCCCATCGGAGTTAGAGATTATAAAGCAAGACTTCGAGAGGCAAAGTTTAGAACTCAGAAAGAGGATAGAGAAGCTGGAAGAAGAAAAGATGTACTTGAGGCTAGATGTAGATGTTCAAAAATCAGAAGCCGGGAAAGTCAGAAAAGAAAAGATGAAAATAGAGGAAGATCGAGACAGTTTAAAGACAGAATATAAGAAGATGCGTCTATCAATAAGGAATGCTGGACTGAGAAAGACTTCGGAACAGTGGCAACAAGAAGTCCAAGAGGAAAAGGCCAAAGCTGACTATTGGGAGAGAAAGTTTCGAGAAATACAAGCGTGAAACGAGGCCTTAGAGAAGAATTTGGCAGAAAGTCTAAATGAAAAGGGAGAATTAAAAGCTAGAGCGGCTGAACTTGGACGGTCTCTTCATCACCTTCGAAGTCGTAATTTCGCGATTGAGCTAAAGTCAAGCCTAAGCAAGATTGAGGAAATGAAAGGTAAGATTGAAAAGTTAGAATCAGCAGTGCATAGTTGTAAACTTCGGATCGAGCTTCTTGAAATAAGAGAAGGACGTTGGAAGGAGGAACTTCACCATTCTCATGATCAAGTTAGAAGTCGGGATTATCTCATGGGTGAAACAATAGTCCAGATTCAAGAGGTAGCTGATCACCTACAGACTTTGGCAGCACAGGCTGATACATTGAGCATGAAGTATGAGCTACAATCAGATCGTGGCCAAGAGTTAGCTTTGTTGTTTAGGAAAGTCAGAACTTCGGGCCTTAGGGCGAAAGCATATTTTTAATCCGTTTCATGTAAAGGATTTTGTTTTCTAATAAAGTTTTCTAAAATGAAGTTGAATCAGAATCGATGCCTCTTTACATTCATGCATTTGCATTACATCATATCATATGCATTTAAGTCTATAGAGAGAGTCTAATTAGTTGAAATTAACAGAGAGAGAGGAGAGAGAAAGAGAAGGAAAACCTGGAAGCTAAACACCCTTACGGTATACGTGCCAAATCAAAGAAAATGTATCAAAGACTGGAACAATTCCAAAGAGATATGCAAGACCAGATGCAAGAGCAAATGGCAAAACTCCAACAAGAGATGAGGGACCAAATGTTGGAGGCTCAAAGAAATATGATGACTCAAATGGCTCAAATGATGAGTGGGGCAATGAACAAAGGAAAGGGTTTCATAGTTAATGCTGAAGACAATGAGGATTTTCCTAGGGGATTCACTCCACCACATGTGCAAACACAACCTGAGGAATATCCTAGAAGGCCACCTGTCACGATTAGGCCTCAGCAAGGGCAAGCTGACACTGGAGTGCCCATGAATTTTCAAGTTGGCACATGATCCAACCCAGGGGATAACCCTGCTAACCCTGTTATCCCTGACCTAGACATAACAGAGAGAGAGGGGATCAGAATTGAATCTTCAAGACAGTTGGAAGATCGCTATAGATGGTTGGAAGAAAAATTCAAGGCTTTGGAAAATACCGACCATCACCATGGTATTGACGCAAAGGACTTGAGTTTGGTCCCAGATTTGGTGCTTCCTTATAAATTCAAGATGTCGAAATTTGAAAAGTACAATGGGACTAGTTTCCCTGAAGCCCACATCACTATGTTCTGTAGACGGATGACTAGTTACGTGAATAATGATAAACTTTTGATTCATTGTTTCCAAGATAGTTTGGTAGGGGCAGCGCCTAGGTGGTACAATCAACTTAGCCATGATAATATTAGCTCCTGGAGAGATTTAGCTCAAGCCTTCGTGAAGCAATACAATCATGTCACAGACATGACGCCTAATAGAATCATGTTGCAAAACATAGAAAGATGAAGGGAAGTTGTCATACAGGTTCAACCACCTCTCCTGGAGAAGGAAACTACCATGCTTTTTATTAACACTTTGAAGGCACCATTTATCACTCATATGATAGGAAGCACCACCAAGAGCTTTGCGGATATAGTAATGGCAGGCGAAATGATAAAAAATGCCATAAGGGGTGGCAAGATTGAAGCGGGGGAAACCACTAGGAGATCTGCTCCTAGGAAAAAAGGCAATGAGGTGAACAATACAAGTACATATAACAAAGGGTACTCAAAGGCAATCACTGTTAGCCAGCCAAAGGTAGTTACGGCTGGGCAACAAGGGTCGACAAGACAAGAATTAGGCCCAAGGCAAAATTCTGAAAAGCTCCAATTTACGCCAATTCCAATGACGTGTAAGGAGCTATATCAAAGTTTATTCGATGCGCACGTAGTGTCCCCGTATTATCTACAACCGTTACAACCCCAATATCCTAAATGGTATGACTCAAACGCTCAATGTGATTACCACGCGGGAATAGTGGGGTATTCGATGGAAAATTGCACTGCCTTTAAAAAGGTAGTTGAAAGGCTCATCAAGATGGGGATTGTCAAGTTTGATGATACACCCAGTGCGGAGAACCTATTACCCAATCATGGAGATAAGAGGATAAATGTGATTGGGGAAAATGTTGTGAGAAAGATTAAAGGAGATATTTCGGGGGTAAAAAATCTGTTGAGAATGGTGTGGAAAGAAATGGTAAGAGGAGGAATGATATTATCCGATTCTTTGAAAGGATGTGAAGGACTAAGGAACTATTATGAGTTCCACAAAGCTGAAGGACATGAGATCCAACAATGTGTTGAGTTTAAGGTCTTGGTGCAAAGCCTTATGGATAATAAGGAAGTCGAATTTTATGAAGAAGGCTCAGAGGAAAGAAACATATGTGCAACTGAAGGAAAGTTGACAAACCACAAAGTCAATTATCTGAGAATCATAATTTCCCGACCGAATAATACAGAAGGCAGAGTGCAAATTGCGCCTAAAGCTGTAATCCAGAAACCTGTTTCCTTTCCTTACAAGGATAACAAGATGGTACCATGGAATTACGACTGTAATGTGACGACACCGGGAGTGGAAAACTCAGCCAGCACTTCTAAGGAAGTCCAAAGTGAGGGATTCTACACACGAAGTGGAAGGCGTTACAACTCGGTAAACGCCAGAATAGAACCAGCAAGGTTAAAGATTGTGACAGTTGAACCAGAGAGAGGACCTGGCACCCTTATCAACGAACCTGTGAAGGAGGAAGAGGCTAAAGAATTTTTAAAATTTTTGAAGCACAGTGAATACAGCGTGGTAGAGCAGCTGCGTAAGCAATCGGCTCGCATATTGGTGCTAGCCTTACTTTTAAGTTCGGAAGTACATCGTGAGGCTTTGATGAAAGTGTTGAACAATACTTACGTTACTAAAGATATATCTATCAATAAACTTGATCGATTAGTTAGTAACATAAGTGCTGATAACTTTATTTCCTTCAGTGACGATGAAATTCCACCTGGGGGTATGGGATCAACCAAGGCCCTGCACATAACTACTCGTTGTAAGGGATATACTTTACCGAGTGTGCTAATCGACAATGGATCAACCTTGAATGTCTTACCATTGTCAACACTAAAAAGGTTGCCAATAGACAGTTCTCACATGAAGACATGCCAGAACATAATGAGAGCATTTGATGGAACTGAGAGAAGAGTGATGGGAAAAATTGACATACCGTTGCAAATCGGACCAAACACATATGAGGTGGACTTTCTAGTGATGGATATAAAGCCCTCCTACAATTTCTTGTTGGGAAGACCCTGGATTCATTCAGCAGGGGCAGTGCCCTCATCCTTGCACCAAAAGCTGAAACTGGTGACGGATGGTCGGCTGGTTACTATAAACGCAGAGGAAGACATCATTGCGACAATTACCAATGACGCGCCATATGCAGAGACAAATGAGGAGGCTATTGAGTGTTCTTTCCGGTCTTTAGAGTTTGTCAACGCAACATTCATTTTGGAAGGAAATGAAGTTCTGGTGCCTAAGATATCCAAGACCACGAAGATGAGCTTACAAATGATGGTGGGGAAAGGAACCTTGCCAGGAAAATGACTGGGCAAACATCTCTAAAGGGAAGTTCAAGTGCCGATGCTAAAAGAGAAGAGAGATCGTTTCGGCTTCGGTTTCAAGCCAGATGCTAAACAAAAGAGAAAGGAAACAGAGAAGAAGCATGAGAGAAGAAGGGCACGTCTGAATGGAGAAGAAATCCAGTGGGAATCGATGACATTCCCCCACATATCCCAGACCTTTGCATCTAGAGGGATAATTCACCCTGAGATTGGAAGGTCCTCACATCAATGCCATACACGAGGAGGAAATTGAGCACAGAAACTTGTTAGGCATTTGCCCTTATGAACCTGGAAGCGTTTTGAACAATTGGACTGCAGAGGAACTTCCTGTAGTTTTTAGAGATTACAGAGTAATATTCAGAATACTCTTGTTGTTTTTTAGCCTAGGGACAAAAAGATTTTTTTGTAAAATAGGCTCATGTTCAGACATCGTTGTTGCAATAAAATACATTTTTGATAATTAACTTAAGCAAATATTCTTTCATTTTATTCTTTTGACTTTCTAATTTCATTCCAAATTCTTTATTTCTCATTCATATCATGTGAATAGTTGTCCTCAAATTTATTTGTTCTTTGTTTATTCTTTGGTTCCCACCACAAGTCTCTAGATATCAATGACATGAGCAATGATACTACAGATTCAGAGGTCCATTTTGAGCAAGACATGTGTTTAGAGGAATCTCAGGATTTTGAAGGTGACCGAGATTGTGATTTATCTCGAGATCTGTTAAGAATGGTAAAGTAAGAGGAGAAACATATTTTACCACATGAAGAGGAGGTAGAGAACATAGCCTTAGAGGAATGGAAGGTTGTGAAAATTGGAACACGCATAACTGAAGAGAAGAAGCAAGACCTTGTTGAAATATTACAGGAATTTAAAGACGTCTTTGCATGGTCATACCAAGATATGCCAGGACTAAGCACTGATATTGTGGTGCATCGCCTTCCCATAAGAGAAGAGTGCAAGCCAGTTCAGCAAAAGCTAGGAAGAATGAGGTCTGACATGGTGTTGAAAATAAAGGAGGAAGTCAAGAAATAGTTTGATGCTGGATTTCTACAGGTGGTAAAGTACTCAGAGTGGGTTGTCAACATTTTTCCTATCTCTAAGAAAGATGGAAAGGTTTAGATGTGCGTAGACTATAGGGACTTAAATAAGGCCAGCCCAAAAGGCAATTTCCCTTTGCCTCATATTGACACATTGGTGGATAATACGGCAGGATATTCATTGTTTTCCTTCATGGATGGCTTTTCAGGATATAATCAGATCAAGATGCACCCTGAAGATATGGAGAAAACTACCTTCATAACATTGTGGGGTACCTTTTGTTATAAGGTAATGCCATTCGGAATAAAGATTGTTGGGGCAACATATCAAAGGGCCATGGTAACATTGTTCCATGATATGATGTACAAAGAAATTGAAGTATATGTTGATGACATGATCGCCAAATCTCGAACAGAAAAAGAACACATTGAAATTTTGAAGAAGTTGTTTTTGAGATTGAGAAAATTTCAATTAAAGCTCAACCCGGCAAAGTGTACCTTCGGAGCTCGCTCAGGGAAATTACTGGGTTTTGTAGTCAGTGAGAGAGGAATTGAAATTGACTCAAATAAGGTCAAAGCTATACAAGAATTGCCTCCACCGTGCACTCAGAAGAATGTTTGAAGTTTTCTTAGAAGGTTAAATTACATTACTCGGTTTATTTCACAATTAACTGAGAAATGTGATCCCATATTTTGTCTTCTCAAGAAACACAACCAAGGTGTATGAGACGATGAATGCTAAAGACCTTTTGAAAAAGTCAAACAATATCTGTCAAATACACCAGTATTATCTCCCCTAATCCAGATAAACCATTGATACTGTATTTGTCAGTATTCAATAACTCCATGGGATGTGTGCTTGGTCAACACGATGAGTCAGGAAGAAAAGAAAGGGCGATATACTATCTCAGTAAAAAGTTCACTGATTGTGAAATGAGATATTCGTCGATTGAGAAATTGTGTTGCTCTTTAATTTGGACAACTCGAAGGTTGAGGCAGTACATGCTATATCATACTACCTAGTTAATATCGAAGCTTGGTCCGTTAAAGTATATGATGGAGTCAACTGCTTTGAATGGAAGGATGGCAAGGTGGCAGATTTTGCTGTCTGAATTAGATATAGTCTATGTGAACCAAAAGGCTATAAAAGGGAGCGCAGTAGCAGAATTTTTGGCAAGCAAAGCTTTGGATGATTATGAACCTTTGAGCTTTGATTTCCCAAATGAAGAGCTGATGTATGTGGCAAATACTGAAGAATGTCCATGGAAGCTAAACTTTGATGGAGCGTCAAATGCTATGGGAAATGGAATTGGGGCAATCTTAGTATCCCGTAGTGGTAATCATTACCCATTCACATGTAAACTGGATTTTGATTGCACGAACAACATGGCAGAATATGAAGCATGCATCATGGGAATTCGAGCAGCTATAGAGCGTAAGATCAGAGTATTAGAAGTATATGGAGATTCTGCCTTAGTAATCTACCAGCTTAAAGGAGAGTGGGAGACAAGAGATCCCAAACTAATTGATTACTGAAAAATAGTTCTGGGATTGATTGAGGAGTTCGATGACATTACTTTTAATTATCTCCCACGTGATGAAAACCAGATGGCGGATGCTTTGGCAACCCTGGCTTCTATGATCAAAGTAAACAGACCAGAGGATATGAGACATATTCAGATGAGTATTTTCGAAGCTCCAGCTCATTGTTATAATCTGGAAGAGGAAGAAAAAGATTACCACCCTTGGTATCATGACGTATTGCGATACGTAAAAAGTCGTGAATATCCAGAGTATGCAACTGATAATGAGAAAAGGACATTAAGAAGAATGGCCTCTGACTATGTTTCAGATGGGGATATCTTGTATAAGAAGAGAAAATATCAAGTATTATTGAGATGTGTTGATGCCATAGAAGCCAGGAAAATCCTAAAGGAAGTTCATGAGGGTGTCTGTGGAACACACGCTAATGGATTCACGATGGCTAGATAGATAATGAGATTTGGATATTATTGGTCCACCATGGAAGGAGATTGTATCAACTATGCTAAGAAATGTCATAAATGCCAGATTTATGGAGACAAAATTCATGTGCCTCCGTCACCTTTGCATGTTATGACTTCCCCATGGCCTTCTTCCATGTAGGGCATGGATGTTATTGGACCGATCTCACCGAAAGCTTCGAATGGGCATCAATTCATCTTTGTAGTAATTGACTATTTCACGAAATGGGTAGAAGCTGCTTCATATGCAAGCGTCACCAAGTCAGCAGCTAGTCATTTGTTGAAGAAAGAGATCATTTGTCGATATGGAATGCCCGAAAGGATCATATCAGACAACGCACTGAACTTGAACAACAGCATGATAGCGGAGTTTTGTAGTCAATTCAACATCAAACACCATAACTCATCTCCGTATCATCCAAAAATGAATGGGGCAGTGGAAGCGACCAATAAAAATATCAAGAAGATAGTAGGGAAGATGACTGAGACTTATAAGGATTGGCATGAAAAACTACCGTTTGCACTCTATGCTTATCGAACATCCGTCAGAACCTCTACTGGGGCAACGCCCTTCTCGTTAGTCTATGGAATGGAGGATGTTCTACCCATTGAAGTATAAATTTCTTCTCTTCGAGTTTTGTCAGAAATAAAGTTGGATGAAGCTGAATGGATCCAGGCTCGGTATGATCAGTTAAACATAATTGAATAAAAGAGGCTAAGGGATATTTGTCACGGTCAGATGTACCAAAAACAAATGATGCGAGCTTATGATAAAAAGGTTCGCCCAAGAGAGTTTCACGAAGGGGACCTGGTGTTAAAAAAGATCCTTCCCATACAAAAGGATTTCAGAGGAAAATGGATGCCGAATTGGGAAGGACAATATGTGGTGAAGAAAGCTTTCTCTAGAGGAGCATTGATCTTGACCGAAATGGATGGGAAAAGCTTACCCAATCCTGTGAACTCGGATTCAGTAAAGAAGTATTTTGCTTGAATAGGAGAAGAGGCCAAAGTGAAAACCCTCAAAGGGCGCTTTGAGACTTCGAAAAAAAAAAAGAGAGGCCAAGGTGAAAACCCGCAAAGGGCGCCTTGAGACCAAAGGGGTTTTGAGTTGAAAACCTGAAAAGGGCGACTCAAATTCTAAATAGACACGCAGTCATCTTGCTATACTTGAATCAACAAGAAATGGAGTATGTTGCATATCGGGGAATCAACAAAGTACTTTGGGTCTTCTAAACACATGTTGAGCTCAAGGCAGTCTTCATAAAATTTGTTTATAGAAGTCCAATCAGCGATATCTAGGGCATCTGATCTTTGTCTTATTCATTTTACTATCTTGAGATTCTTTTTCTTCTTAAAGATATATTCCTAGTTAATTTTCTTTGTATTTTTGATAATTCATTTAACTCTTTTTGAAATCAATCTATTTGTTATCCATTATTCACAAACATGTTGCATTGAAATAATGATTGACGAACTAATAATTTCACAAAAGAAGTTCTACATATTACTTTGGAAATTTCTAGATAAAACAATGAACTGAAACAGGACAATTGTTTAGAATTTCCATGTGCATAGATTGGAAATGTTTGAGAAAGAAGAGTCTGGTTAGATACCATTTCTCTAAATTCTTTGATAATTAGACAAAATAATGAGATAATATGACAAAAGTAAGCGATGTCATCAGGTCATAACATTCGGGGAATGGTGTGATAAACTAAGTTGATGAAAAATTCAGAACCCTGGATTGTGGTGGAATGGTTTGAAATAAACCCTATACCCTAAAATTGCAGATGAGACGGATTGAAAAGTTCAATTCCTATCATAGTAGGATTGTACAAGCCTTGGGTCTTCAAGCTTTAAGTGGAGTTGACTCTAAAATTACAGCAGGGCAAGCTCGTTGAGCAGAACATGATTGAGAGGAACAAGGATGAAGAACAAATGAGTGATGACACCTAGAGTAGGAATCATACGCATAACATTTTTCATATATCATAGCAAATCTCATTAGGAGCATTTGATTCCTTCCGATCATTGCATCCTAATCCTTAATCATTTTCATGACATGTTACATTCATGTCACTCATAACACATATAGCTAGAAGCATTTAATTCATTCTGATCATAGCATCCTAGTCATATGACATAAACATATGAAACCGAGTTTGTAGGACATTTCCCTCAGTGGACGGTGTAGTGATAAACCGTAAAAGTAACATATTTTAAGCCCACATTTAGCATGCCTTTGGATGGTTTAAGCCTTGAATTATGTAATTTGGTGCTCTTAATCCTTTGTTTTCATGTTTTATACTCAGGAGAGCACCGGATGACGAAAAGAACGAAAAAGGGCCCAAAACGGAGTAAATGGGCCATATTACGAAATCCACACAACCTGAGCCAAAGACCACACGGCCGTGCCTTATTCAACAGCCTCAAACACGGCCGGGCCACGACTTACACGGGCGTGTGCCACGGGCGTGTCCCTGCCACGGCCAAGAGGAGTTTTACTCGGAATAGAATACTTGGAGGCAAAGAAACACATTCCAAAGCCTATTCAAACACCCTAGTAGGAATTCTACTTGAATTAGAATACTTAGGGGCCAAGTAAGGCATCTCAAAGTCTATATAAACACCCAAGGGGGTAACTTGAAGAGAAGTTCGACAGAAGCCGGAACCCACGGCTTTAGTCAGGGGGTGTCCAGCTAGGCCAAAGAGGGCAGATTTGTGGAGATTTACTCGAAGATAGCCAGTTGATCCATCTCAAGAAGCCGGAATTATACTCAAGACGGAGGATCTCTCCTTCAATTCCTTCAGGGGGTTTTAGGGATTTCTTATGTTTTGTTTTATCTTTTCTTTTGAGATGTTTTCTTTTATTGTTATGAACTAAACCCTCAGATGCCTGAAGGGATGAAACCTAAGATGAATATTGTTATCGTTTGCTGAACTATATGATAAATATTTGACTTGTTCTTAATTATGTGTTCTTAATTCTTGTGTTGATATTTCTGGGATATTAATTCAAGTATGATGTGCTTAGATGGAGGAGCAAAAGTCCCTGCTTAATAGTAGATCTAGCATAATTAAGCGAAGTTGATCGCGCACCTAGAGATAGGGTGACGAGATTTTACCGGATTAGGGTGAAACCTAATATGGGAGTCCATAGATCGAGTTAATGCAATTCTAGGGGTTTTAATTAGAAAAAGATTTCAATTAATCAACCTAGGGATAGACGTTAGTCGCCTCGAGAGAGGGATTAATATAACTTAGGGAATCTTATGGATCAAGTCAAATGAATAAATCGTCTGTTTCAGAGTTAGATAACAAGTGAAGTCTAGGTGGATTCTTCCTTGGGTGTCGTCTTAATCAATTGGTTTTTCCTCAAAGTATTTTTCCCAATTTCATTCTTCTTTGTCTTAGAGTTTTTAGTTTAGTAGTTAGTTAATTTTAGATTAGATAAACAATTCCTTTAATTCTTAGGCTAAATAATAAAGAGAGAGTTAGTATTAGTACTTTTGGTTCCTTTGGGTTCGACATTCCGGTCTTGCCTTAACTATACTGCTGTTCGATAGCTACGCTTGCCTCAAATTGTTGTCATAGTTAATTTCTAGGTTTGATCATTCTTTTTATAAATTTTAAGACTTTGACATCGCATAAAACAATGATCATGTAGCAATATCGGTGAATTTGCAAATCTTATCTCCATAAGCAGTAATGGAGCTGAAAATTGGGTGAATCTTATCTTCCCGAGGTAGCAGGGAAGCAGATTTTAGCCACCAGTCTTATCTCCTTGAAGTTGCAGCGGAGTAGACTGAAAACAGAAGATCTCATTTTCCTGAAGTTGCAGGAAGCAGATCGAAGAAACTTTCAGCCTTGTCTCCCTGAAGTTGCAGCGGAGTAGACTGAAAACAGAAGATCTCATTTTCCTGAAGTTGCAGGAAGCAGATCGAAGAAACTTTCAGCCTTGTCTCCCTGAAGTTGCAGCGGAGTAGACTGAAGACAGAAGATCTCACCTTCCTGAAGTTGCAGGAAGCAGATCAAAGGAACTTTCAGCCTTGTCTCCCTGAAGTTGCAGCAGAGTAGACTGAAGACCACATATCTCATCTTCCTGAAGTTCCAGGAAGCAGATTAGAGACATTTTCAGCCTTGTCTCCCTGAAGTTGCAGTGGAGTAGACTGAAGACTGCAGATCTCATCTTCCTGAAGTTGTAGGAAGCAGATTATAGACATATTCAGCCTTGCTCCCTGAAGTTGCAGTGGAGTAGACTGAAGACCGCAAATCTCATCTTCCTGAAGTTGCAGGAAGTAGATCAGAGACATTTTCAGCCTTGTCTCTTTGAAGTTGCAGTGGAGTAGACTAAGGACCGCAGATCTCATCTTCCTAAAATTGCAGGAAGCAGATCAAAGACATTTTTAGCCTTGTCTCCCTGAAGTTGCAGCGGAATAGACTGAAGACAGCAGATCTCATCTTTTTGAAGTTGCAGGAAGTAGATCAAAGACACTTTCAATCTTGTTTCCATGTATTGGCAATGGAGCAGACTGAAGATAGTCGATCTTACCTTCACTAAGCAGGAGTAGAGTAGATTGAAAATACCAGCCATTTTACAAGGTCGGGCAAAACGGGTCTGTTTATCGTCTTTGCTCTATTCTCGCTACACGACAATGAGCAAAGAGGGGCAGCTATAATAGCCCATTTTGCCCGGGCTTAAAATAAACAAACCAAATAAATAAATAAATAAATGTTTTTTTCAGTCCATTTTACAAACCCATTGAAGCCCAAAACCATTATCACCGACCCAATACCTAAAACAGCTTACCCAAAACCCACTTACACCCCAAACCAAATACCACCAACTACCCGAAATAGACCCAACAGACCCTGACCCCTCAGACCCAAAACAGAAACGGCCCAAAAGGGCCCAAATGTTAAACAGAAACAGGGAACCTAGGGTTTCTGGGAAACCCTAGGCGCCGCAAGCTTCGCCCCACCCTCGTGCTGCAATCAGCTCCTCGCACCCGCGCCAGCCTTCGGTCACGCCTCGATCCGCGCCCGAATCACTCCATCGTTGTGAGACTCTCATCATCAACCTGCACAAAAAAGGAAACACGCAGCAGCAAAGAAAAAATATGTATTTCCTTTTTATTTATCAGGCTATAAAAACCTAATATAATCTATAATGTAGAACACACTGGGAATACAAATAGAGAGAATAGGCAAAAATATCCACAATATACATAGATTCAGAGAATAGAAAAAGAAAAAAAAAACACAGAAGGTGATTTTCGAGATATTCGATTTTTTTTTTTTTCATTTTTTCTTTCTAATTTATGCAGACAAATATCATCAACAAAAGAAAGTAGTTTAAGATTCGAAAAAAGCGAAACTTTTACCTTAAGACCGTCGCGTACGGCGGCGCGTGTGGCGGTGCGCGATGGCTGATCGGATCGGAGTCCAGGCCGAAGGCCAATGGACCGAGAGAATTTTAAAGAAAGCTTCGGAGTTTTTTTTTAAACGGTTTAAAATGATTTTAAAAAAATAAAATTTAGCTTTTATAAAGCCACCATACGACGCCATTTCAAGATTGGCTATTAACTCACAAAACGACGCCATTTTAAAGCTAGATCCGCGCGTTGACCCGAAAACCCGAGGAGGATCCGCGCGTTTTATAAAAAAGGGAAATTTACCCTTTTAATCCCTTTACTATCTCATTAAGTTTAATTTCATCCAATTTAACCTTATTTTTATTGTTTTAAATTAGCCCAAAAATTTTATATTTTGTTTCAATTTGATCCTCGAATTATTTAAATGCTGGTAACAGAACGGCGTCGTTTAGGAGATAGGGCATAATTGCCCAGTAGGTCCCTACATTTAGGCGCGCGTTCCAATATCATCCTTTTTACATTTTTAACCATTTTTTATTTATTTCAACTTAATCCTTACTCATTTGATTTTTTTTCATTTTATTCATTTTTTTATTTATATATTAAATTAATTATTATTATTTTTCAATATTATTCATATATTGTATATTTTTTAAAAAAATTATATTAGTTATTATATTATATTTTTATTTTATACATTATATAGTATATTTTATATATAATTTTTAAATTATTTTATCCTTAATATTGCATGTAATATTGTATAACATATTATTTATTTTAAAATGTATTTTATTTATTATCTCAAAATATACATATATTATGTTTTTCTTTGTTTTATAACATTTATTTATTATTTGGTATATGTTATTGTATGAAAATTTTAATCTTGCATGAAAAGTGTTCATATTTATTTTGTAATTTTTTTTATTATTTATTGTTTATTATATTTGTTCATACTTTTTCATTTATTTACAATTCCTTTAGTGTGAGTATTATTATTAGTCGTATTTTATATTATTATTTCTTTTAGTGCCTATATTAATATGAAATGTTAGTATATCATGATTGCTTTTGGTATTTGATAATGTATTAATGCGATATTTTCACATGGATCATCTTTTAGAATAAAATGCATTTTACAAAATTATTATATTTCATCTAAATTGTTTTTTTTTTTTTAAATAAGGCAATGTTTTGTATTTAGAAATTCGGGAAATAGTGCCCTAACGTGCTGGGTTTCGATTTTCCGTTTGACTAAATAATTAAATATCCTTTTAATAAAATTTTGTAAATCATGAGATGATTTTAGTTACGAGGGTTTAAAAATATCATGTCCTAACGTGCTGGATGTGATGTTTGTATTCTTTCGGAACAAAGAAATCTCAAATTTTAACTCAAATTGTTCAAGTTTTTCAAGAAATCATATTTTAAAATTCTTTTAAATTTTTAACATTAGGACATGATTTTATCGATTAGGTACCAATTTTTGGGCGTTATGAGGGTGTTAACCCTTCCTCATACGTAACCGACTCCCGAACCCGTTTTCTAGTATTTCGTGGACCAACATCAAATGTTTTGAAATAAAATGTTTTACAAGGTGATCCAATCACACCTAAGTAAAAAGGGATTGATGGTGACTCCATTTCCGTCATTTTTAAGTCGATCCCCATTTTCTAAAAACTTAAAAATGGTTTCGACAGTGGCGATCTCTGAAAGGACAACCCTTGTAATGATAAACTAAAAGAAATGTCTCTGTGGCGCACTCTAAAGGAATGTCTTTCGTGGCGTACCCTAAAGAAATGTTCATTGTGATGGGTTCTGTAGTAAGTTGATTGACGTAATTAGTATGGTTCTTAAGTATAATCAGTAAGACCAACAAGGTATAATGTCTCTATGGTTCACACGGTAAAGTATTATATAAGACGGTGACTCAATTAGAAATAATGAATTGAATAAAATTAGAGGAAGCACTCGCCAGATACAAAATTAAAGGTTAAGAGCGATATGATTCGTCAGTTACAATGTGCAAGTATTACTCAGGTAAATGATATTTCCCTGAATAAGTTCTTATGAGCTTATCTTGTGTATATTGTGTTTCAGGTGAGACAATGTGAGTCTACGCTAGGAGGGTCGATGCCAAGGTTTTGCCAAATGAAATGTCATGTCAGGTTATTATGCATACAAAGCAAGTTTGGTGGGGTGTTCAAAGTCAAAAATGTTAATTAGAAATTTAAACTTTGGGATAACTATAACAAATAAGGATTTCAATTCAAATTTCTTATAATTAAATTACCATGTACTGCAGTTGTATTTACCTATTGTGTATGCATATGTAAATTAGTTTGAGTCGGTGTATAGTTAAGTTGTAATTAATTGTAAATTGTATAAGTAAATTAAATTTTTGTTTGTATTCATGTAGTAATACCCAAGACCCGGATTCGACAAATCGAATCGGATTGGGGGTATTATATTTCTAATTCGGAAAACACTATTTAATCCATTTTTCAACCTTTTCTTTATGACTTTTTAAGACATATTTAAAGCCATAAATTTAGAATTAATAACACATAAGCTTTCAACAATAATAAAGAGAATTTGAATATTCCATCTTGACACATTTGTTTTTCTCTTATATTTTTTTTATTTTTCTTGTACTCTTGATGATTGTGGAACCCAATTCCAATATCAATAGTTAAATAATTAATTATTTTAGGATTATATTTTGTTTATTAATTTGGTGTAACGAATTAATTGGACATAAATTTAATTTAAAATTTTAAAAAAGATATTTTTTTAAAAGAAACAAATTATTCCGTGCATACTTATATATTTTAAAATTCTATATAAAACCCTTTTCTTAAAAAATACCTCTACAACTTAATTGAAAACCATCCCCCTTTAAAAAAAAATCCTTCCTTTTTTTCAAAATATTATCTTAAATTTAAAAAAAAAATTATATATATATATATATGTTTTTTCATAATCGGAACATCCATGAAATCATTCAAAGCATTCCTAGTGAAAAAAAATATAAATTGAAAGCACAAAATATATAAAAATATTTTCTCAATTAATTCATTCATATGCGAAGATATTCAAGGATGAGCCTATCCTAAATAAAGTTAACTTGATATCTTTAAAAATTTTGATCGTGGTCGAACTTGCATATACTTGTTTAATTTCATTATCTAATTGTTTAATGTTTTAGTAATATAGATATGGTTTAGAATTTAAATTATATAAAAACTATTTAATATTAAAATATTATTGCTCTTAATTTCACGAAACATCTTCAAACTATTATTCGTACTTTAAAATAGCTCTTAAGCTTCAAAATATTTTAATTAAGTTTTTAAAGTATCAATATATTATCAATCAAGTCATTTCATTAGTCCAACCGTCGATTTGGGTATTAAATGCTAGTTAAAATCTAATGTGGAGTATATACAAAATACGTTAATCAAATTATAAATACATGTGTACCTATTGTATTGATAGTTTGATCTAACGTGTTAAAAAAATAGATAGTGCCAAAAAATGTCTAAGAAGGTTCTTTCATTCTTTCTTTTTAGCGTGTGAGATCTTACTTTTCTTGCAATAGTTACAAATGTATTTACAATTTAATTCACGTTTTTTATATACGCTCCACGGAAGACTTAAGCTGACATCCAATGTAACAGCCAGTTTTCAATGAAATCGGAACTGTGGTTTCGGGACCACAAATCCGAGGCAGGAAGAAAATTTATTTTAATATTATTTTATGTTCTACAGTATAATAGAAATATCGTATGAAAACTTTGTTAAGAAATTTTACAGTTTACATGCCTAGCTTGATAAAAAGGACCAAATTACATAAAGTGAAAAAGTTGAATTCTAGTAGCTAAAGGTATTAAATAGCTATGGAATTTAAAATTGGAGGTCCTTATATGGCAAATAAACCATTTAGAGGAGTTAGTAGATAAGGATGACTATTCATCATTGGAATTTAGTAAATTATTAAGGTTAATTTTGGAAAGTAAACGATAAAATAATGATAAATAAATAAACTAAAACAAATTTTCATCATCTTTCCTAAAATAAAATATGGAAACCCTAGCCATGGAAACTTAAGTTCAAGCAAGCTTATTTTGCTTAACTAGGTGAGTATTCTTGTCTCGTTTTTAATGATTTTTATGTTTCCGAGATTGTAATAGCTCAATCTAGCTATCTCGGGGATTAATTTGTAAAACCGTTAAAGGATTAGGGTTTTGTCATGGATGAGTATGCTTGAATTATGAAGTTTTATGATAGAAAATGAAAGGTTGTTGTTAGATAAACAACTTTTGTAAAGAGAATTTTGATGAAATTATGATTTACGGACTAAATTGAAAAGATGATAAATTTATGGAAAATTTTTGAATTTTGTGAAAAATATGGGCTGCTATTGATATGTATGAAAATTAGTTAGGCTTGAAATAAGGATTAAATTGTATGAATTTCATTTTTCGAGCCTAGGGACTAAATCGTAATTAAATAAAAGTATATGGACAAAATAGTTCCAAAGATATGTATTGGATTGAATTGAATATGAATTGTATTAAATTGAGCTAAATCCATTCATATAGATCCGGATAGACCTAGTACGAAATTGGATCGAGGAAAAGAAAAAGTATCGGATTAGTAGCTTACAAATCTACGTATACTTGTCGAGGTAAATTCGTGTAACTAAATTTTATATTTGTATGTTTTGAATTGAATATTGTTGTGTGTGTGATTTGTAAAAAATGCCATGTATATTATTGATCACATATCTAACAAGTGCAAAATCCGGTTTGAACCTTAGAAATTCGATGGATACAAATGACATGTCATTAGGGTTCCCGGATTGGTTGTGCTCCTGCATGTGTTGCGGACACACCACAGCTCTTATGAGCATCTCAATATTTGGCTCTCACGAGCTTCCCGATTAATGGCTCTCTTGAGCTTCCCGATAATTGGCTCACATGAGCTTCCCGTTTACATGTTTGTATAAACATACATGTACATGAATTGACGGATTACAGTTTTGTACACTTCGTGTGTACTACCCGTGTATCCAATGATATTTTAAATAGTTCAACGGGCAAAGTTCTGATATGAAACAATATGAGTTCGAAATGAACAATTACGTGTATATACTTGAATTACATGGAAATGATATTACATGATATATTGAAATATGATAGGGATGATACATATATATAGAACTTGCTTGGTGATTATGTTCACCCATGTTTATGGAATATTACATGAAATTCACATGGCTAACATGTTGAGGATATGTGTATAGGCTTTTGGCCAAATTGGTTTGGATATGTTATGAATGCTTACCTTAAATGTGATTAAATGGTAAGTTAATTTCATGTTATACAAACTTACTAAGCTTAAATGCTTACTCTGTTTTATTTTCCATGTTTTATAGTAATTCGGAAGCTCGATTTTGTTGGGAGTTGGTCAGAGCTACTTCACACTATCCATCGGCCTTTTCGGTACATATAGTAAACTAATTTTTGGTTGTAATGGCATGTATAGGTTAATTTGACCAATGATGGCATACAAATATTTTATTGAGATTAGCCATTTATATAGCTTGTATTTGGTATATTTTGATTTATATATACTTGTGGCCTTATCATGTTTGATGTGTCCTTGAGGTGGTTGAATGAGGGATAATTTATAAGCATATTGATGATTGGTACGAGATAGTATATTTGGTAAAAATATGCGTATATGTGTATTTGGTCAATTTGGTAAGTTTGAATACTTGGATATATGTGGTGATATGTTATGTATAAAACTTGTTTTTGGCTTTATTTGAATGACTTGTTATGGCTTGATATTGTGCTAAAGTGTTATGTTAGGTTAATGATAAATGGGTGAGAAATGTGGCTTGGAAATGGCCTATTTTTGTCCACACGGGAGTGTGCCTCAGCCGTGTGTCACACACGGCTAGGTGACACAACCATGTGTCCCCTGTATCTTTTAAATTGCACAAGTCAGTATGCTCAACACGGCCTAGCACATAGGCGTATGACTTGGCCATGTGACCCAAGTTAGAGAGTTACACGGGTATGGACACAGTCTAGGACACGGCCGTGTGTCCCTATTTCGAATACCCACACGGCCTAAGTCACGGGTGTGTCTCTTAACTGTGTGAGACACACGGCCTGGCCACACGGGCGTGCGTCCCCTGCACCTTTGAAAATTTTTAATGTTTTTCAAAAAAAAAAATTGAGTACTCGAATTAGACCCTACTTGTTTTTAATGTGTATTTTGGGCCTCGAGGGCTAACATAAGGGACATTGCGCTTAATTTCGATTGATTTTTGATATGAATGTTATATGATATGAAATATCAGTTTATTTGTTTCTGTAAATTCTGGTAATGCTCTGTACCCCTGTTCCGACGATGGATACGGGTTAGCGATGTTACATCTAACATACAAGCAAATGGCTAGATTGATGGAAGGGTTGATTGATATGATAATAATGCAATATTCAATAGCTAACTTAAGTATATTAATAATTCCAATAAGAATCAATAAATATAAGCACTAATAATCAATAATCGACTCAACTTAAATTACTAATTAATCAATCCATAATTAATTTGCATATAATGAAACTTAAAACGTGAATGATGGAAGTCGCACTAATATTATAAATTTAAGGCTTAATGGTGTAAAAAGCACTCAATTTTTTAAAAAAAAAAACAATTAAGCCTTGCTTTTTTTGCAATTAATTAGGTACTTAAACTTTTAAAATACATCAAAAATGCCCTCTGTAACACCCCACACACGGCCCGGTCGCGGGACCCAAGTAACAAGATGTCACATCAACCATCGTAACTTACACATACACACATAACATTCAAACAATGTCAACTTTTAATAACTTAATCAATTACAGAGAAGTTCACGACCTAACAATCATTAATCAACATTAGAAACAATTTAAAATATGCTTAATGACCATTTAATAAATTTCCCAAGAAAACCACATAGGTATCGATACACAACAACAGGTATCGATATTTTAGTATGACAAGTATCTATACTAATAAGAAAATTGATACCATTTTAGCATTATATTTTCCAACTCATTTTCAAACCAAAAATATTTTATCCATACATAATCAAAGGTATTGGTATTTTTACCTCGAGTGTCGGTACTCATGAAAGGATATTGATGCAAATTAAGCTATTGTTTTCCTGCTCACTCGTTCCAACACTGAGGTACCGATATTTATGCCTTGAATATGGATACCCCTATACAATTTGACAAAAATACTGCAAAACAAGGTATATTTCATGCTTAACATATTCCTTTTCCAACATACAATATCCACCACAGCATTAAACATCAAAATTTCCCAAAACATATTCCAACATACTATTAATACCTTATCGGTCCAAATCCATTTTAAAACAATTAGGAGTAATAACAATAACTATAGTAATAATAACCAACAAAAATTTCTAAACCCACATTGTCTTTGTTCAAAGAGTTTAAAAATAATTATAAAACCACCTACTCAAAAGTTATTGCCTTTCACGGTTCACTTCCTTGGTCGCATCACTCACATCGAAAACACTACTTATCTGCAAGATGTTAATGTGGAGTGTGAGCTTAAATAATTCAGTGAATGTTTAGAATTAACGCAAATATACACAATATCACGTGTTAAGCAAGAGCATACTACGGCTCACTCATAACTACATTTTCAATAAGTCAAAATAATATATTCATGCTTCATTAAATCATAAAACTATCACATACTCCCACATGCAATTACACTTAACTCGTATATATACAACTCATTTAATGATAATTCATCACGACAAAACAATGTATTCATGCTTTTATGACTAACAAGTCTAGCTTATATATTCACATGCATTTATACACAACATATTCATATTTTAATCAATTTATGATAATTTGGCAACTTGGAAACATGAAACATAAAAGTGGACTCTATCACCACACATTGGATACACGGATCTCCATCGTACCAATGACTCAAAGAGTCTAGCATATCTCATAAGTATAGCATAAAGCTAAACACTCTCCAACACACCAACATATCCCGATGAATGGAGCTTAGCTCGACATTCCCTTATCCCTCCAATCTGTCTTGAGACCTCCATGCCCAAATCACAAAACATAAGGGTGAGTACTCACAGTCCTATGGCATGCCAACTATATCCAACGATTTCACGAGATCACAAGGCCAAAGTATCTGCAAATACACACATTTAATTATTCATCTAAGAACAATTCTTAACCTTTAAAACACCCAAAACTGCTCAGATTCATGGTTTCGAAAATTTTGACATTCGTGACTTTTCTTAACAAAAACTCAACAAAACCTTCAAACCTTTTAACGAAACTTTAAAACAAGGTTAAAAACCTTCTAATCGCATTAAAACAAGTTGAAAATTACATAGAAATAGTATATTCATTTATAAATATAAAATATACCATTAACAACCCCAATTTCGACTAACATGGAAAATCTTTGATTTAATTTATTAAAACTTGATTTAAATGGCTAGACTACATTAAAAACTATTAAAAATAAAAAAATCTTATCTCAATTGAAGAAAGCGATGAATGATTGATTGAAATTCAATAAAACCCACTTGGAGAATATCAATGCAATTGATGGTATTTTTGGTATTTTTCTTGTATTTAAATGAAGTTTGATATTTGGAGGATGATAGAAAACAAGGGTTTGGAGTGGTGAAGACCAAAGATTGAAAAATGGTGTTTAAGGATTTTTCTCTCTAATGGACGACACAAAGAGAAAGGTGAAGGGGTGTTTCTCTTTTTTTTTCTTTCACGCCAAAAATAGGGTGAAAGGCAAAAAATATGGGGTGATTTTAAAACTAGGTAGAATTGCTTTACAACTACTCCTAAATTAATCTATTTTACAAAATTGTCTTCTTTTTAAAATTTAAAGCCTATTTCACACTATTTTCATAAATTAATTTAAATTTCTAAAGCCATAGACGAAGATATTTTTAGGTTAACCCATTCCGAATTTTCGAACTCATTTCTTACAATGATTCCAAAATTACCCTCGAAACTTCTAGACCCAATTTCAGGATGTGACAATTCTCCCCCTCTAAAAAGAATTTTGTCCTCGAATGTTTCTTGCTGACACATCATCTGCTTAATCACAAAATTTGTTATTTCTTGTTTTAAACCAACCACCACAATTTTGTTGCGCAACTCTGATTCCTATTCTCTTTAACTTCCTACAACTCTTCTTGAAAATCCTATTCACTACCACAGACTGTCCTTTGATAAATTCACTAATAATTTCCTCTATTTCCTACGACACTCTCGTCTGAAGAACTTGTAACCATTATTCCTATTTTAATAGCCTCTATCAGAATTATCCACTTATTAGCTAAGTCATCCAAAACTTACAAAAGTGTAGAACCTAAATCCACCAACGAGAATAAAATAATGGATTACAAGGCAAAAATACCCGCAATCTCGACAATCAAATCTTGATTCTGTGGCTCCTTAATAGCACATACGTGAGCTGCTCCACTAGTCTCAACCTGAGTAGCAACGATATGAGCAACAACCCACTGCCCAACCTGTCTCTCATTACCACCTCTACCTTGGCCACGACCTCTAGCAGGCACTACCACCTCTACCTTGGCCACGACCTCTAGCAGGCACAAGCACAGGTGCAGAACTTTGAGCCTGTGAAACCTCGATTCTATTCGGACAGTCCCTCAACAAGTGTTCTTTAGAGCCACACTTGAAACATCCACCTGTCAGTTTACGGTTGTAACGACCCGTTTACAGTGAAATCAAAATAGTGGCTTTGGGACCACAAATCTAATGTTATAAAATTTATTTTATTATATTTTTTATATCTATAGCATGTTTGAATTATGGTATAAAAATTTCGTTAAGAAATTTTACCCTTTTTATGCTCAATTAGTGAAAAAAGACTAAATCGCATAAAGTACGAAAGTTGTGTTCTATTAGCTAAGGGTGTTAAATAGCTATAGAAATTTAATGTAGAGGTCCTTATTGAGTAATTAGACCACTAATTGAGTTAGTGGATGTACATGGAGTGTGATCATGAAATTTGAAAGGTTAGGTTGATATTAGGTATAAATTGATAAAATAATAAAAATAAAAGAATAAGCTTCATCTTTCTTCATCTTCCACTGATTTTTCACCAAGAAAATAGCCATTGGAGAGCTCAAAATTTCAGCAACATAAACCCCTAGCATGTAAGTGATTCTTTAACCCATTTTTGTTTATTTTTATGTTTTCAGGACCGTTGTAACTTTATCTACCTAAATGGAGGGCTAATTTGCATTATGGTTGAAATTCTAGGGTTTTTCCATGAGAGTTTTTTAGTTTTTCTTGAATTTTCATGGACGAATATGAGTCTTTGTTGTTAACTAGACAACTTTTGTGAATGACTTTTTAATGAAATTGCAAATTAGGGGTTCATTTGAGAATTTTGAAATTTATGTGTTAAATGTATGAAATTATGGAATGTATGGGCTGTTATAAGTATATATAAGTTTCAGCTAGGCTTGGGTGTAGTGAAATTTCATGAATTTCAATTTTTACGAGCCTAGGGACTAATTTGTATGGAAGTCAAATGTTTAGAGGCAAAATAGTAATTTTGTTATAACATGAAATTGGATTGAATTGATTAGAATAATTATTAAATTATTTAAATTTTATTATATATATAGATCAAGAAAAGCCACGTTCAGAATTAGATCGAGGCAAAGATAAAGTGGTAGACTGATCGGTCGATTTAATCCGTACAAATTTCGAGGTAAGTTCGTATAGTTAAACTTTAATGTTTATTTATTAAATTGTTGAATGGTATTATGAATTTATTCATATTTATTGTTGAATTATGAAATTACGCATGATTGAGTACAATCGTTTCATGGCAAAAGATGAATTGTCAGATAAGACCATGGTTGGACCATGGCAATATCTTTATGTAAGACCATGGTTGGACCATGGCAATATCTTTATGTAAGACCATAGTTGGGCTATGGCATTCGGATGATAAGACTATAACTAGGTTATGGCACTAGAATGTAAGACCATGGCAGGGCCATGGCAATGTATGCGTAAGACCATAGTTGGACTATGGCACAAGGAAAACGATGTACTCGTATCCGTAAGTCGTTCTCAGATTCGGAAAGACTTGGTAAGTGATATATGAAATTAATATAGAAAGACTTATGGTTATTATTAGTATTGATCTAAAATAATGTGTATCCATCAATGTTTAAATAACTCAACGGGTACAGAGGATTTTACAAGGATATTTGGTTTGATATAAACCAGTACAGGTATTCATGAGAAATTTCGAGAAATAATTCATAGTTGATGTTTTTACACATGGTTAATATAATTGCGATTTTGTATTAGGCTTTAGGTCGAATTGGTATTTACTTATGTTTTAATTGTGCTTAGTTGAATTTTAGATGATTTGGTAAGTTGTATTTAATAGTCATACGAACTTATTAAGCTTAATTGCTTACTCTATTTATATTTTCCGTGTTTTATAGTATTTTGGAAGCGCTCGATTTAGAAGTCGTCAGAGATCGTGCCACACTATCAAACTCTTATTTTGGTATTTTAGACTTTACATTTTAGATTAAATGGCATGTATAGGTATTTTGGTTAATGTGGCCTAAATGTTTTGTTGTGTATTTAGCCAAGTGGTTTGGCTTGAAAATGGTATATGTTTTGATATGCCAATAAGTGTCAATGTCCTTACGATATGTTGTGTATATTTGCTATATGGATGCTTTATTTTGTGGTTTCATATTTAAAGTATCAAATAGTTGAAATTTAGAATGTGTATGCATGTTAAGTTAGGCACAAAGTCTCATATATGAAATTGACCATTTATGTAGACTTTGGAAGTATTTTTGGTATGTTTAAAAGTGGCCAAATGAAGGTGCTTATGAATAACATATTGTATGTATGGTTAGTGCATGATATAAATTTGATATTGATTGGTTTTGGAATGCCTATTTATGCTATGGTTGTATGTACATTGTTGAGCCTAGGTTGATACTACATTGGGTGAGGAATAGGGCTTGCAAAATAGCCAATTTTTGTCCACACGGGCAGGGTGTGACACACGTCCAGGTGATACGGTCGTGTGTCCCCTAATACTTCTTTAGAAATCAAGTCAGTAGCCTCACACGACCTAGCACACAGGTGTATGGCTTGGCCGTGTGGCACAAGTCAGTATACCCTCCGGTTTTCACACGGCCTAGCACAGGGCCTGGCACATGGGCGTGTGGTTAGCCGTGTGACCCAATTCAGTGAGTTACACGAGGTCGGACACTGGCTGGGGCACAGCCGTGTAACCCCATTTTGAATGCCCACATGGGCTGAGACACTGGCGTGTGTCCCCTACACTTTGAAAATTTTCAATGTTTTTCTAAAAATTCCTTGAGTACCCAGTTTAGTCCCAAATCACTTTTAATGTCTATTTGAGGCCTCGAGGGCTCGTATTAGGGATTGTATGAATGTTTTTGAATGGTTTTTGATTTGAATGGTATTTGATTATGAAATGCTTGATTGTATAAGTTATAAGTCCTATAATGCTCCGTAACCCTGTTCCAGCATTGGATATGGGTTAGGAGTGTTACAACAGCAATCTCTAAGATGCCTACGCTCACAATACACACAAAGTGGCCGTCCAAAACCACCCGACGATCCACCAATACTAACTACAACATTGTTCTGCTGGCTAGACTGACTTGCTTGAAACTCGTGTCGTGCACTCCTATCAAAACCCTGAGTATCACGCCCTCTCTTAGACGATCGTCTAGATGCACCAGAACTATCAGAAGTTCTCTTTCCCGATTTAGTCACCACAGAGTGCGGTAACTCAGCTCAAGTTTCCTCAACAGCTTTGGCTTTCTCAACCAACTCATCAAACAACTCCATGTTTTGAGCTACTAAGTAAACCTAAATCTCATGATTAAGCCCAAACCGGAACCTCTTACAACGATCCTCCTCAATAAGAACCATCTCAGGAGCATATGACTAAGTTGTACGAACTTCGACTCATAATCAGCTACAGATAAACTACCTTGAATCAGGTCCAAAAACTCTCACTTACAGGCTTCTATGTACTACTCACCCATAAACTTCCTTTTAAACACTTATAGGAAATAATCCTAAGTCAAACGGTCTACAATAGCACCTCTCTTCATAGTATTCCACCGACGGTGGGCTTTTCTGTCTAGTAGGGACCCGGTATAACCTAACTTTTCCTCGTCAGTACAGGACATTTGATCGAGGATCCTCTCAACACTTTCAAGCCAGTATTCTGCTACAGTCGAATCAACTCCTTTCACTCTAGTAAACTCTTTACCGTCCAACGCCCGCAGGTGTTCAAGTGGCAATCCCCGATTGGTAGGAGCAGGGTTAGCAGGAGCTGGGTTGGCACCAAAGATCCTCTAAAATGCCACAATCATGGCTTGTATTAAAGGGCCAATACTCTCATCCAGTATATTCACTCTACGAGGCAGAACAGGTGGTGTAGAGAATGTATTATCCTTTTGAGCATTCACATTCACATTAACACGTCTACGAGGCATATCGTATCTAATCTAACACATACAAACAATCTAATAGTGTGAGTGGCGGGGATATGATCCCAAGGCATGTTCCTACAAGAATACATTTAAATAAAGGCAATGCAATCCCGATCCTACCGTAAAATCAAACATATTCATGCTATTTCAAACAGAGATATCTCAATCAAACAGTTCAAATATTAGGAAAATTTAGACACTTGGGTTCTGGATACATGGGTTAGGTAACCCTAGTCTATACATCGATAACTTAGTTCTGAGCATTAGAGAATCTAGACTCTGATACCACTAAATGTAACACCCCACACTCGACCCAGTCGTCGAACCCGAGTAACAGGATGTCACATCAACCATCGTAACTTACACATACACACATAACATACAAACAATGTCAACTTTTAATAACTTAATCAATTACAAAGAAATTCACGACCAAACAATCATTAATAGATATTAGAAACAATTTAAAAACATTCTTAAGGACCATTTAATAAATTTCTCAATAAAACCACGTAGGTATCGATACACAACAGTAGGTATCGATATTTTAGTATGACAGTTATCAATACTAATAAGAAAATCGATAACCTTCTAGCATTCTTTTTTTCTGACTCATTTTCGAACCAAAAACATTTTATCGATACATAATCAAAGGTATCGGTATTTTTACCCTAAGTATCGATACTCGTGAAAGGGTATTGATGCTAAATTAAGCTACTATTTTCCTGCTCACTCGTTCCTACACTAAGGTATTGATACTTATTCCCTGAATATTGATACCCCTGTACAATTTGACAAAAATATTGCAAAACAAGGTATATTTCATGCTCAACATATTCCCTTTCCAACATGCAATATCCACCACAGCATTAAACATCAAATTTGCCCAAAACATAGTCCAACATAACATTAATACATTATCGGTCCAAATCCATTTTAATACAATTAAAAGTAATAACAATAACGATAGTAATAATTGTCGAAACCATTTTTTTGTTTGGAAAACGGGCCGACTTTAAAAAGAAAAATGGAGTCGCCGCCAATCTTTTTTGAAGTGCGATTGGGTCACTTTAGAAAATATTTTGGTCTACGAATTTTTCGAAAATAGGTTCGGGAGTCAGTTACGCACGAGGAAGGATTAGCACCCTCGCAACGCCCAAAATTGGTACCTTATTGATTGATTAATGTCCTAATGTCGAAAACTGGAAAAGATTTTAAAAGACGAATCCTTTGGAAAATGTCTGGATAATTTGAATCGGAGATCGAAATCCTCTTGTATCGAAAGGATGAAATACCACATCCAACACAATAGGACATAATGTTTCAAACCTTCGATATTGAGATCATTTCATGATTTCCAAAATTCATGCGCTGCACTTTAAAAAGGGTATTCCGTTATTTGGGCAAACTAAGAATCAAAACCCAGCACGATTGGGCACGATCTCTTGAACTTCCAAACACGAAACATCGCCTTATTTTAAAAACTCAATCCAAATCTTTAAAGGATATTTAGTGATCTAGATGAACGAAAAATCGAAACCCAGCACGATTGGGCACGATCTCTCGAACTTCCAAACATGAAATATTGCCTTTGTGAAAAAACCTTTTATGAATTTGGCAAAAAAAATGTGGTAAAAGGAAAAAAAAATAAACGATAATATTGATACTAAAGAAAATGACAAATAATAATAAAAGTAATAGGAATGACAACAAAATGGTCATAATAATATACGAAACAATAATAATAATACTAAATAGTAATAAAAAAATATACAAATCATAATAACGAAAATGGCAATAACAATGTTGATAATAAAAATAAAACAAAGAAAAATAATAATAAATATAATAGTAATAGATATAATAATAGTATATATAATATGGTAAAAAAACTTAGGTAAACCATAGTATTAATATTAGCAAAACAATAATAATAAGGTTAGTTAAAAAGATAATAGTAGTAGTGATAATAAAATAATAATTATACTAGTAAAGTAATAATAATAAAATATCAGCAATAGTAACAGGAATAGTAATAATGAAATAATAACAGAATAGTAAAGATAAAAAAAGAACTAACAATAATAGTACAATACCGTTTAAAAATAATAATAACGATGCAAAATAATAGAAATAATGAAAATAAGTGTAATATTTAAAAGCCATAACACCAAGAAATATAATAATAACTATGAAATCAAAGAATATAAAAAAATAATTAAAATATGAGAATAATTAGAAAAGAATACATAAATAATGTACCCAAAAGTCCAAATTAAATAGGTTAAAGACTGAATCATAATAAAAATGAAATTTAAAGCCTAAATTGTAATGAATTATACAAAATAGGATTAAAATACAATTCGCGCCAAAGAATAGGGACTAAAAATGCAATTATTCTGAGCCCCTAAACACAGCGTCTGAATGCGGACCAATTTGAAGTAGCGCATAAAATTTAGGGGCAAATAAAAAATAGGAAAAAAAACTGCAGGGGGATGCAATCAAAACAATGGCACAAAAGGATGGGCTAACCGCGTAATTTACCCATTTCCTTAATATTTAAAACCCCTTTTCCTTGGCAGAATTCATTTTGCTCGATAGCCTCAAAAAAAAAAAACAAAAGGGATTCCCCATTTTCCTCTGTTAGAGCACGCTCATTCTCGCCGTAGGTCCACCATGCGCGCACCCTCAACGACGGCTGGTGGAACCATGGTAAAATCCTCTCGTTTTCCTTTTTTTTTTAAAAAAAATTTGTTTGTTTTTCGAAAGTTAGTGAAATTAATCTGTGAAAATCAAAAGAGTTTTGTTTTCGAAAATGAAGAGGAAAAAAACAGATTCAAAACAAAAAGAAAAAAGAAAAGAGAAAATCGAAACCTTGATGATTTGCTTTGATTTCACGTTGATTTCTTGAAAAGAATATTCCGTTTGGTATATTTTCCAAAAGTCAGTCATCCCCTTTTACATTCGTTTATTCCCCTTTTATAGCCCCCAAAACAAAGAATCCCCTCCCAACTATAACTGTTGCTTCTTGTTTTGTAGGTTCCAACATTGGAGGCGTAGAGGCGCACGATGCGAAGCTATTGGAGACGTGCAACTTGGGGAGACTGTCGTGGGTACTGGCGGCGCGAAGATGCCCTGGTGCCTCTAGGGTTTGCTGGAAAGTCTGGGGCCGTTTGGGCTTGGTGTTTGGGTTTCAATGTTGGGCTATTTTTTACTCAAATCTATTTTTGTTTTATTATTTGGTATTGGTGTGGGCCTCGGGCCAATATTGGGTCACACAATAATAACCAACAAAAATTTCTAAACCCACATTGCTTTATTAAAAGAGTTCAAAAATAATTATAAAACCACCTACTCAAAAGTTTATTCCCGTTTACGGATCTCTTCCTTGGTCGCATCGTTCACATCGAAAACACTACTTATCTGCAAGATGTTAATGTGGAGTGTGAGATTAAATAAGCTTAAATGTTCGAAAATAACGCAAATATACACAATAACACATGTTAAGCAAGAGCATACTACGGCTCACTCATAACTACATTTTCAATAAGTCAAAATAACATATTCACGCTTCATTAAATCATAAAACTATCACATACTCTCACATGCAATTACACTTAACTCGTGTATATATATAATTCATTTAACGATAATTCATCAAGACAAAACAATGTATTCATGCTTTAATGACTCACAAGTCTAACTTATATATTCACATGCATTTACACACAACATATTCATATTTTAATCAATTTATGATAATTTGGCAACTTGGAAACATGAAACATAAAAGTGGACTCTATCACCACACATTGGATACACAAATCTCCATCGCACCAATGACTCAAAGAGTCTAACATATCTAATAAGAGTAGCATAAAGCTAAACACTCTCCAATACACCAACATATCTCGGTGAATGGAGCTTAGCTCAACATTCCCTTATCCCTCCAATCTGTCTCGGGGCCTCCATGCCCAAATCACAAAACATAAGGGTGAGTACTCACAGTCCTATGGCATGCCAACTATATCCAATGATTTCACGAGATCACGAGGCCAAAGTATCCGCAAATACACACATTTAATTATTCATCTAAGAACAATTCTCAACCTTTAAAACACCCAAAACTGCTCAGATTCATGGTTCCAAAAATTTCGACATTCGTGACTTTTCTTAACAAAAACTCAACAAAACCGTCAAATCTTTTAATGAAACTTTAAAACAAGTTTAAAAACATTCTAATCACATTAAAACAAGTTGAAAATTACATAGAAACAGTAATTTCGTTAATAAATATAAAATATACCATTAACAACCCCAATTTCGACTAACATGGAAAATCTTTGATTTAATTTATTAAAACTTGATTTAAATGGCTAGACTACATTAAAAACTATTAAAAATAAAAAATCTTATCCCGATTGAAGAAAACAACAAATGATTTATTGAAATTCAAGAAAACCCACTTAGAGAATATCAATGCAATTGATGGTAATTTTGGTGTTTTTCTTGTATTTAATAGAGGTTTGATGTTTGGAGGATGATAGAAAACAAGGGTTTGGAGTGGCGAAGACCAAAAATTGAAGAATGGTGTTTAGGAATTTTTCTCTCTAATGGACGACACGAAGAAAAGGATGAAGGGGTGTTTCTCTTTTTTTTTTCTTTCACGCCAAAAATAGGGTGAAAGGTGGAAAATATGGGGTGATTTTAAAACTAGGTAGAATTGCTTTACAACTACTCCTAAATTAAACTATTTTACAAAATAGTCTTCTTTTTAAAATTTAAAGCCTATTTCACACTATTTTCATAAATTACTTTAAATTTTCTAAAGCCATAGGCGAAGATATTTTTGGGTTACCACATCCCGAATTTCTGAACTCATTTCGTGCCATAATTCTAAAATTACCCTCGAAACTTCTAAACTCAATTTCGAAATGTGAAACTCTCAAACTTTTTCAAAAAAAAAAATTTAAGCCCTTGTTTTTTTTTTTTTTTTTGCATTCAATTAGGTACTTGAACTTTCAAAATGCATCAAAAAGGCCCTCTTGCTTCTTTTTTGCACTCAATTGGGTACTTAAACTTTCAAAATGCATCAAAAAGGCCCTTAAACTTTTTTTTTTGAAAAAACAATTAAACTCTGCTTCTTCTTTTTTTTTTTTTCACTTAATTGGGTTTTTGAACTTTCAAAATGCATCAAAAAGACTTTTTAACCGTTAACTTTAATAGTTGATCATTAAAGTTAACTTTCTTAATTTTTTTAGTTAAAGTCATCTAATGTCACAACCACGGCATGACATGTAGCAAAAAATTATAAAAAATATATAAATTATTAAATTTTAATAAAAATATTAAAAATTATGAAAAAATTATAAAGATTGTAAAAAAATTATAAAAAATTGTAAACTTTTATAAAAATCATAAATAATTATAAAATACACCATTAATTTTAATCGTTAACCGTTAAAATTAACAACCCCCAATTTTTTAGTTAAAGCTATCAAGTGTCGCAACATAGCTTGACATATGGTGAAAAATGATAAAAAAATAAAAAAAAATTATAAAATGATTTTTTTTAGTTTTTAATAAAATTTAATAATTTTTATAAACTTTTATTTTTTATCATTTTATTTGTCACATGTCATACCATGATTGTAGCACACGGCAACTGAAAAATATTAAGGGTAACAATTAACCGTTTTAGGTGTAAAAGAAGTGTAAGTGCTTATTCATATGAAGTAGTATAGTTTAGGTTTCTCTTTTTGTCAAATTATAAGATAAATAATATACATTTATAAATATATACTTGTAAATTTATATCCATTATTTATCTTCGTCTATTTTTTTCATTACTTTTATTTTTATAATTATTAATTCATTTTTTCATTACTTAAAACCATTTATAATAATAATAATAAGGCCCGAGTAATGCCGCACCAAAATGTAAAATCTTTTCTTCGGCCAGTAGACCCAAACAGCCCATTTATTCTTCCTTGCCTTGCACTAAAATTTGACGAAGTCCACTCCACCTCCGTTATAAAACGGTTATACCAACTGTCAAGTGCCTTTTTTCTTTTGCTAATCTCCAAACAATGAACCACTGAGCCAAAAATAATATCGAAATTTTCTCGAAAATCAAATTGGCGATTTGTATTGGAAAGCAATTTATCTATACAAGTCAAAGGTGCCCCTCTAATCAGTAGTACCATTATAAACAAAGTGAGAACTACGAACTCATCCCCCTATTTAGTTTTTGCCAGCACCAGAAAAATGCATAATTCATCTATCGTCATTTACAATAATAATATCAATTCCTCTCTCTCTCGCAGTTAATCTTAGCATTTCGGCTCCTGCCCACCATCTCTATGCTAGCAAGTGCCAATCACGATTCGGATGAGTTATGATCAAAGTTTTTCTCATTCAAGGGAATCCCTTGAAGCAAATCAGACACTCCCAACGTATAGAACTGGTAAATTTACGCCGGCTATCCTGTTTGTGTCAAGCATTACTCTCGAACGATACCTTAATCTCAGGCAGGCACCTAGGCTTTGAAATTGTAGCAGTTGCAAGGCCTTTAAGTAACTTTAAAACATCTGCAGTGTCATCGAGGTAATACCTAGCTTTGCTAGGCTTTCGCCCAACTGTGCATGCAAAGATTTCCGGAGCCACAGGCAAGGATGGATTAGAAACTGAAGTTAATATGCTCTGAAACATATCTTCATCGGATTTATCATCACCAACACACATCACGAAATCAGGTGACTTCCCACCATTAACCATTCTCGACAAAACTTTTTCTGCTACCAGCCCTTTGCTTACTCCCTGAACCATAAAGAATGATGAGAAAACTTGGTTCAACTATATTATACATATTTAATATGAGAAAGGAGGAATCACTTTTGTCATACCTGCGGCTTAACTTCAACAATATGCTGGCCTCTATGGACAACCGCTGGTTCATTTGCGAGAACACTTTCCAAATGATCCAACAATTCCTTGGCTTGGCATGATCCGAAGTCAGGATCTGCATCTTGATGGTGCCACACCAAACCACTCTCCTTGGTCTCTATGCTGGAGCCATCAGTTGCCTCTCTATACAGGCTCATAACAGGTTCCACAATCTTTTTCCATTCAAGGTCAGCACCAACAGGGCTGGTTTCCCATTCGGAGTCTTTACTCCATCTGCAGAAGGAGAAAGGAAAATGACCTCAGTTAATTTTATAATATTTAGAATCACTACTAACCATATATCAAACACATTAGATTACACCTACCTTATGAAGTACCCGTGCTCAGCAGCTATCCCCAGCTTCTCACATGGAGCAAGCCAATCACTAAGCGAAGCTCTTCCTCTCCCACTAACAATAAACACTGTGTTCTTAGGATCATCACAGAGGGTCTTAATGATAGAGATAACCTCAGAGCTAGGAGTTTTGATAATGGAAGCTTCAGGAACAAGAGTGCCATCATAGTCCAGGAATATTGCTCTTCTATTTGTTCGTCTATATGCGGAACAAATGTGATCGATAGCTAGCCTCCTAAAACTAGGTGAAAGAGACACAACTCTGAAACTTAGGCCCAAACCAATGCCCCAACAACGTTTACTATAGTGATCCTGGCATGCTCTATCCAAGTCCATCACAAAGCTGCGAGCCCAATATGCCACATCATGAGTACTGACATACCGGTAGTGTTTCTCATGTCGCAATTGCTTCTCTGACTCAGGCATGGTAATAGCTGTATTTAAAGCCTCAGCCACAGCATCAATATCCCATGGATTTACCCTAATCGCTCCGCTTAAAGATGGTGAGCAACCGATGAACTCAGAAACAACAAGCATGCTTGTTCGTGGATATTCTGGCTTTACACCTAGTGCCTCATCCATGCCAGCAGTTCCCTGCCGACAAACAATATACTTGTAAGGAACCAGGTTCATCCCATCCCTCACAGCATTTACTATGCAACATTCTGCTAGCGCATAATAGGCCGATTTCTCATAACGGGGAACAGGGCGATCAATCAAAATCACTGGCTGATAATTGGGGGAACCATAAACCTCATTGATCTTTTTAGCAGTCATATAAGTCTCCTTCTTAGCCTCCTGGACATCCTTTCCAAAGCCCCTTGCAGGATTCACAATCTGAACCAGGACTATTTTACCCTGCAAGTCTGGGTGCTGCTGTAAGAGCTGTTCCACAGCCAGTAATTTAAGACTGATGCCTTTGAAAATATCCATATCATCTATGCCAAGAATCAATTTTTTCCCTTCAAACTGTTTCTGAATCTCTTTGACCCTGGCAGCAGTAGAGGAAAGATTCAAGACTGATTCAAGTCTACCCATATGAACTCCTACAGGTAGAATTTTAATAAAAACCGTGCGACCAAAGTAATCAAGACCAATATGCCCTCTTTTAGATTCATAATCAAGACCCAGCATTCTACTGCAGCAAGACAGGAAATGTCGTGCATAATCGAACGTATGAAAACCAATTAGATCGCAATTCAGTAGTCCCCTCAGAATTTCATCCCGAACAGGCAATGTTCGATATATTTCTGATGAAGGGAACGGGCTGTGGAGGAAAAAACCAAGCTTGATTCTATTCAGGTGCTTCCTCAAAAATGTGGGAAGAACCATCAAATGATAATCATGAATCCAGACATAATCATCATCAGGATTGATTACTTCCATAACCTTGTCAGCAAATATTTTATTAGCAGAAACATATGCCTGCCATAAAATACGGTCAAACCGATCGCCATGGTCAGGACACATGGGCAGCATGTAGTGAAAAAGAGGCCACAAATGCTGTTTGCAGAAGCCAAGATAAAACTTCTTCTGCAAATCATGAGGTAAAAATGTAGGGACGCAATTGAAATCTTCTAACAGCTTTTGGGCAACTTCTTCCTGTTCATTCACATCTATATCAACCTTGAGAGATCCTACGTATACAACCTCCGTTTCAGGAGAAAACCCATCCTTTAGATGTAGTAAAAGTGAATCCTCATCCCAGCTGAAGCGCCATTTCGAAGTTTCACCATCTCTTTTAGCATGCAAAGGTAACATATTTGCCACTATAATTTTGCGTTCTCTACACCCAGATGAAGCAACATCTGAATCCCCATCATTACTGCTACAAGAGTCCATGTCAGAGATAATACCAGGAACAGTCATTACCCGAGGAAGACCTCTCGGAGTTTGAGGAATATCAAGTAGATTCCCAGAGGCTAAGTGTAAAAAATTTGCACATGATCTTGATGCCATGAAAGCATACAAACAAAACCCTCACTACAAGAAATTGTTTCGATTAAAATGTTCACAGATCTGCAGACATAGCGATATTTATAAATCAGTTGAGCTCGTTCACATTAATCAACCAAATTTATCAAGGAAAAAATATAAAGGGGATTAAACACCAAGATTCTAGCAACTATTTGGACCTCAAATAAGAGTAATTATTATTTTTCCTATAGTTTTCACTTGTCAAATATTTTTCAAACGTTCTCTCAGTGGTTTGCATTATCATCTAGAACTATTATTCAGTGTTGACGAATATAGCAAAAAATAGTAATAATAAAAATAATGTAACAACTAGTACAAAAGAAGCCTCAAGAATATTTAATTTGTACTCTCAGGAAAAAAAAAAAAGAATACTTAATTTGTAGTCTTTCTTATTCTTAGCAAAAACAAGATCCGAAACCTTACTTTTATCACAGGTAATTTTTGCCGCAAAAAATATTTATTATTCTTTTAAAAAAACGCAATCAAACAACAAAAATGAAAATCTGGAGTCACAACCCGCACTAAAAGAAAATTAATATAGTAAAACAATATATCCAAAAAGTAATAACAAAGTTCATGGAAAAAGTTACACGCCAAGAATCTCAGCAGGACAATTGTTTTTTAATAACTCATATAATTTCATTTTATCTTATTCTGAATTAAAATTATTTAAGTATCGAAAAAAATCAAGGCTATCCAATTCCTCAGTTCAACATAACCAAAATAAATGATTTAAAGAAGAAGAAGAAGAAGAAGAAGAAACACTGATTTGGTTTGTTTCTCCAGCATTTTCTATGCGACCAAACAAGAGATAAACAAAAGCCGAAGAAACTAATTGTGAGTCAACTTAACAGTAGATCAAACAACAATAGAAGGCGTAAAACAAAAAGACGGTGCAAAAACAATAGAATTCGAGAAGGAGATACTTACTTGCAGGTCACGGCGGTTGAAAAAAATCTACGGCGGAGGAGAGGCGGATTTGTGGGTTTCGAAAGGAAATGGAAAAGTTCGTTAAAGTTGAAGAAGATAAAGTAGAAAGAGAAGGGGAAGGCGTGAGGAAAGAAGGAAGAAGAAGAAAATGGAAGATGTGCTGGAATGAATGAATGAATGAATCAAAGCGTGAATAATAAAAATTTGGAGAAAAAGAAAATATATACAGTTTTGGTATTTATTTATTTATTGCCATTTGCGAATAGGATAATATCGAAGTTGCCGTCTCTACCTGGGTTACTTTTTTAACCATGGTTTTCACTGCTCTTGCGTTTTTACATAAATGTCCTTTATCCATTACTTTTCTTAAGGAATTTCTAAACTTTATGAAATAAATTTACAATTACTACAACTACAATTCAAACTGAATTGATTCAGCAAATATCTGTTTTTTAATATTTTTATTCCTTTTAATATATTATTTACTTCCAACTTTTAAATAAAAAGAAATCTACATAGATACTGAATGCACCGAAAAGGAAATATTATAAATGTTGATAGCTCATATCTTGGGAAACGAATTTTGAGATTTTCAACCTTTTTATTCTATTAATTATATTATTTAATTAAAACATTTTCTAGGATTAATATATCATTTCATATTTAAATTTCACATTTCTTTAATATGGTATTTCTTCTTTTTACTTTTATTTGGTAAAAATTTTACATTTTGGTATTCAAAGATAAAGATGTTAACTTTTTAAAATATATTTGAAAAGCAATCGAGTGATTAAATTTGAGTGTAATTACTTATATACATCCATGGCATGTTTAGGTAAGACAATAATTAGTAGATCTTACTAATTTGAGAGTAGTTGAAGCTCCTCAATTGCACTCTTCGATTTTTAGTAGAAGGTTAGGATTGAAGTAATTATGTCGGTGACTGTAACAATTACATTCAAATCTAGTTACCCTATAGGCTATAGCTTTTTAAATATACTCATATGTAATTTATGTTTAAAAAATTATTTTTATACAATAATAATAGTATTTTAATTTTAAGATATATATTATTTTTAAAATTTTATTTTATTTTACTAATATCATTTAAAAATTTTGATAATTTTATTGATGAGTGATAAGTTCTTATACATTTTAACCTACTAAATTCTATAATATTTATGCTAAATTTAACTAAATTACTATTAATTATTTATATTCGGTCAAAGATTAATTGATGATAACAATGAGTATATGTTGAATGCTAGAGAGAATATCTCAATTAATATGGAATACAAGAATAATTAGATAATAGTACATATGATGTTTTTTTTGTTATTTTTATTAGTAATTGTATTATATATGACGTTTTGATTTTAGGTTCTGCTACTTATTTAGAGAATTTTTTGTCAAGTATTATTGATAATATTTATAACAATTATTTTTTAGAAGTTAAAATTATATAATTGTATAATTGTCATTTATAATACTAAACATGACATAGTGAATTAAGTTATAATTGCAATTTGCAAGTCAAACACGCCTAGAGAATTAAAATTACTTACAATTACAAGATGGTGTAGTTACTACCTTAGTAATTATATTTTTATCCAAACACACTCAATGTTTAATTCGAGTATTAGAGTTGGTTTGATGAAAGTTCATAATTGGTCAATTATATTAGTTATTAACTTTCATCAAATCAACTTTAAAACTAAGAAAAAAAAACACAACCTTGTTTTAACAAATTAAACAAAATTACAATTAACACTAAATTTATTTTTTCTTAAATCATAAAAATTACAATTAACACCAACCTTAATCTTGAATTAAAGATTAAAAAATTAACATTTTTATCTTAGGATATCAAAAATACATATAACATATTCGACCCAAAAAATATAAACTCTATATTTTAAAAACTAAATAATATATTAAATCATTTATTTATGATATCAACTCAATTAACTCTTTCTAATATGACATTGATATACATCTATATTTAATATACAAAATCTTGACTGAAGTAGTAAGAGAGTCAAGTTTTAGATTATGATAAAAATAAATAAAAGACATTTAAAATTTTCAATTAAAAATAATTATCCAGTAAAAATTAATTGTCCTTATATCAGTATTTCAATATAGAAAATCACAAATTATAGGAAATTTTAAACATACTTTTTAATATGTAAGCAACTAAGTATCTTACTATTTATGGTTCTCACGATTTTATATTTTTAATAGTAATGTAGGAATTCAAAATTACATTATGAAGATAACATTGGGTATGTAATTTTATATTTTTAATAGCACTAAAATTTGGTAATATAGAAAGTAATCTCCATATCATTTCCTTTTTCTAATTTTGCTATATTACAACTTATTATCCAAATTTTATTTTTGCTTTTTCTTTCAATGTATCTATCAAAGCGAGCCCAATATTTAATCATTCGAATTTTATAAACCCACTAAGGGGTAGATGCTGACCACGAGTTTTAAAACTGCCTTATATCCGGGGCAAAGATCAAACCTTGACATTGATTAATGTAAGAGAGGCCCTTGTTATCTCACCTAACTCCCATAATCTTTTTCTTGCCTTATTTTCTATACGCGACAATTAACCATTTTCACATTAGACGAAATTAAGTACATGTTTAGTTAAATTGAATAAGATTTTTTCTTATAAAATGGGTCACTTCGATTATGTCAATATTTATGTTTCTTTTGGATTAAACCAACTTTAATTACATAAAACTAGAATTTAAATTTTGAGATATATATTATTTTACTAATTTTATTGTAAAATTTAAAAAATTTACGTCGGTGAAAAAGCAATTTGTATGTTTAAAATTATTTTGACCTATTTACTAACACATGCTTAAAAAATTGATTTTATGACATCTATCAAACAATTAAATATTACCTTCCAACCAAATGAAAAATAGAATAATATAACATATAAAGTAATGTGCTAAAAATAAAAAAAAATATAATAAAGGTGTATTTGATTATATAATCTTCATTAATATATATAATTAATATTTTAACAATCTAAATTAAAAAAAATACTAAATAGTTTTATATATAAAATGGGTAGATTGAGGAGTGAGGAGTAGTAGTGGAGCATTTGAATTTCTTTTTCCCCTTTTGTGCAGTAGTGGAGAATTGATTTATGAAATTATTTGAGTGGCCAAAACTCATTTTGCTTATTGACTATTATATATGATGAGATTATAGAATGCACCAATCTTTTCCTCGTGCTTCGTTTTTTCAATTCTAATAATATTTCTTTTTGGGGAAAGATAAAAGTATAAATTTCCTTTAAAGTAAAGAGTGAGTGGGTGGAGCTTGGCTTCCTTCTACCTTTTCAACCTCTTATTTTAGCCCTTCAAAAATTTTATATTTTTAATCTATATAATTATCCCTCCACTAATATTCTACATCTATAAAAGCATAAGCCCATCAAAATATCTTCATTTTACTAAATAATTATAATGTATAATTTAAAAATAATAGTTAAAAAGTTGAGGTAAAATACAATATCCGATAATTATACATTTTTAAAAAATTGTGATAATTTTACATTGAAAAAGAGTTTGATATAAATAAAGTTTTGCTAATTTTAAAAGGGTAATTATGTGATATGTTGGAAATTATAGATTGCAAATTAATTATTTATGAGCATTATTCAAATTAAAAGTGATGATTTATCATCCAATAGATACATTTTCATGGGACATGTTTCTCTCAAGAAGTATGTCCAATATGAAGGGTTGCAGCTCTTCAAAATTGTATTTATTTAGTGCATATAAATAGAGGCATTATGGTGCTCACAAATCACACAATTACAATTCATATTTTCAGAAACTAGAGTAAGAGTTAGGAAATTCCTCGATTTTGCTAATCAAAAGAAATTCAAAACTTCGTTGTATCTCGGGAGGACCTTTGTCTTAACCCTCTAGCAACTTTGTGTAGGGGCAAATAGTTATCTTTAGAAAACGTCATCCGCGCCTCAAAGTCTATTGTTTATTTTTATATAAGTCTCTGATTCTATCGTTTCCACTCAAATATCCAACAATAAAAAAGAACTATTTTTGGAGATGGCAACGGAGCCTAACACCGCATTCAAAGTGATGAACCAAGAGTTTGTGAAACTTGACCGATTTGATGGTTCAAACTTCAATCGTTAAACGGACAAGGTGTTGTTCCTTCTTATTGTCTTAAATGTGGCGTACGTTCTGGATCCAAACCTACAACCCGTGGAGGATCTCGCCCCCAATGCAAATTTCGAGGAAATTGCGAAAGTGGTTGAAATCAAGAAGAAGCGCGAAGAAAATAATTTCACATGTCGAGGACACATCCTCAACACCTTGTCTGATCTTTACATGCCAATGCAATCCCCGGTGAAAATATAGAAAGCTCTTAGAGAAAAATACAACACCGAGCAGCAAAGTACTTATAAAATTTTAATGATGGAGTATTTCAAATTCAAAATGCTCAATAGTATCCCAATCATGGATCAAGTCCATGAATTACAAGTCCTTGTAAGTAGGCTTCGTGACTTGAAAGTTGTTATTCCGGAATTGTTACAAGTCGGGGCTATCATCTTGAAGTTTCCCTCGTCTTGGAAAAATTATCGGAAGAAACTTCTGCATATGGCAGAGGACTTTACTGTGGAGAAAATACTTAGGCATTTGCGTATTGAAGAGGAAACTTGGAAGCGTGATGCAGTGTATCTTCCCTAAAGTTCTAAAGTGAACCATGTGATTGAGTCCAAGAACTCTCGAAATGGTAAGCGAAAGGCCATATCCAAGACCAATGACGTGCAAGACAAGAAGAAAAAATCTCACAATTGTTATAATTGCAATAAGAAATAACACTATATTAAGGATTGCATGCTTCTCAAAAAGAAGCAAGATGCCACAACTTCCAAAGCAAATATGGTGGAGGACATGGACTTAGTGACCATGGTTACGAAAGGAATCGAGAGTTTAGAGATTGGTATGATTACTGAACTTAACATAACCATGACTGATAAGTCCTATTGTAACAGTCCAATTTTGAACCTAATCGGAACAGTGGTTTTGGAACCATGAATCCGAGTCAGTAGAATATTTTAATATTTTATATTGAGTCTATGATCTGTGGTAGAGCATGTGTTAAAATTTCGTGAGTTAATTTGCCTGTTTGTGTGTTTAATTTAAGGAAAATGACTGAATTGCATAAGTGGTAAAAGTAGTTTTTATTACATTACTATGGTTGAATTGATTTGTCTTCTTATGGGTTGTAAATTAACCAAATTTCACCTAAGTGGACGGCATTTGGATTTAATATTATAATGATATGTTTTTTTTTATACATTATATTATATGTTAAAAGGTTATATTATAAAATAAGTCAATAATATAATAAAGAAAACATGTGTTCATCATCTTTATTCCACCATTAAAAAGCCGAAATTAAAGAAAGGAAGGAAAGAAGAAACCTAAGCAAACTTTCAGCCATTGTTAAGCTTAATCAAGGTATGATTTTAGCTCGATTTTTTATAATTTTTAGTTTTTGAGATCGTTGCTTAGAAATCTTCAAGACCCATGCTTTAATTTTTGAGTTTGATGAATATTTTGAGTTGAGCTATTGATGATAATTGGTTGTTTAAGTTATTTAAGGATGAATTATGAAATATATGTGTTAAATTAATATGTTTTGTCTTTAGATTTTTGATGAATTTGAGTATTTTGGATTAAATTGTAAAAATAAATTTTAGAGGGACTAAATTGTGAAATAAATGAAATGCATAGACTTGTATGAATGCTATGAACATTCGGCCCTTGAGGTGTGTGGCCAAATTTTGTGTAATTTGTGTTTTGTGCAAATAGGACTAAATTGTAAAAGTGTGAAATAATAGGGGCAAAATGGTAATTTGCCCATTTATGTGTTTTAGGACTAAATTGAATGTAAATATGTTTGAATGAGCTTAAATTGAACGTGTTTAGATCAAGAACAAAAGGAGGTGGGATTGGATCGGGGAAAAACCAAATTGAACGACTAACCGGGAAGTTGAACTCGTTGATAATCGAGGTAAGATTTAAGCAATTGGACTAAATTGAATTTTATTCTATATATGTAAAGTATATATGCTAAATTATTTTAGGCATGTTAACTAATATAATGCCGAATGTGAATTGAGAAAATCTAGCTTGAGTTGGTCAAATATAAGACTTGAAATTTGTATAAGTAGGCTATGCTTAGTTGAGTCATTGACTATATATGAATGAAACATGATATGGAAATGTGCAAAAATGATATGAGGGACATTATTTGAAAAGGTCGGATATATGTTCATATTTGATAAAGTTGCCAAATGCAATAGTGAGTATCAAGATTGTATGAACTATTTGTAAACTTTTAATTATACGAGTATATATATAAATAAGTACATATGTGTGTGTGTGTTCATGTTATAATGGATTATGGTACTATGTGTATGAAATTATGACCGGGCACTAAGTTTGCGGAACCAGCTCTATGGCACTGAGTGTGCGGATATATTGAGTAACGGCACTGAGTGTGCAATACATTACTGAGAAATTGGCACTAAGTGTGCGGAATAGACAGGTAACGGCACTAAGTGTGCGATACGTTACGGAAACAAATTTACATAAGGGCAGGAAAGAGGTTCAGTTAAGGGCTTCTATTTCTAATTCAAATACATGTACGAAAAAGTGGAGTATATTATTATTTGCTATGCATGAATGAATGAGTTTGGTGTGGTAAGTGAACTAGAGGTAAGTATCATTTCCATTAACTTATGAGTGATAGAAGTTGATGTGTACATATGAAGACTTGTTAAGTATGTAACATGTTTATAAACCGTTATAAAGAGGTTATTTATTTAACCTTTAAGGGTTTGACTATTCGGTTGAAGGTTGTAAATGAATAAGGATAATTTCATTTAATTTCGAATAAGCTTATATGAATGAAAATTATTTGCTTAATTATTACTAAGCTGTGGAAGCTTACTTTATTTTGGTTGATTTCTTGGATGCGTAGGTTACTTTTGGAAGCTCGACTTGTGCTCGGAAATCACCTTGGAAGCTCACCATACTTTCATCTCTTTTGGCACTCTTTTGTAATAGCAAACTATGACTATTATGGCATGTATAGGCTAGGATACTTTTGAATTGAATTCAAATGGTGTGTATGTGTATTTATGCCATGCGAAAATGGCTAAATTATGGTAACTTGGTCTTGTGTGAATTCGACCTTGATGTTTGTTTAATATGAAAGTGCATTTTCTATGTGTTTGTGTTTGATGTATGAAAAGGTGGCTTGAATGATTTTAAGGTTAACATTCTTGTTATGTAATGTCGAATATGGTGTTGGTATAATTAGATAAATACCAACTCATGATATGTAAGAATGGCATTATAGGTTATGTAAATTTTGGGTTGTACAAACTAGTCGTGATAGTCACATATATGTATAATGTGTTTGGTTTATATGTTTTAGGTTTATTATAGGATTGGTATGGTTTTGATAACTTGACTATGATAATTGTATGAGATGTGGTTGTTTGTACATTTGGATATATTCGGCAATTGGTGTGAATTTAGTATAAGCTAGATTTTATAAGCAACGTTTTGGTATACGCATATTTGGTGTTGATGATAGACCAATTTGTTTTAGTAAAGTGAATGTAGAATGCGCATATTTGGCTTTTGTAATGTCAATGACCGAATGAATAGTTCTTTTAGTAAGCTTGAACTTGTTCAAAAGATATATGTAAATGATTATGAATATCGGCCTTGGTATATGTATTGTATCGATAAGTATGTAATATGTTTTCGTAGATACATATATATATGAGTTAATTTAATAAGTTGGCGATAATATGCTTGTGTACTTGGCTATATGAAGCTTTTAAAATGTTCGATGGTTGAAATGGTATATATTAAATTATATATATATGTGAAAGTAAGTAGAATGCAATTGATGTATGTTTAATAATGAATATGAAATTGTTGACAGACATGTGTATTAATACCTATTCTGGGTAGGGTTTAGATCAGTAATGCCTCGTAACCCTAATCTAGCGACGGATACGGGTTAGGGGTGTTAGATTTGATTGGTATCAGAGCTACGGTTTAGTCGGTTCTTGGACTAAAGTAGCATGTGTGAGTTTAGCTATACATGCCATAATATATAAATGATAGTATGATGACTTCTGACAGTGTAATGTTTTTGCTCTTTTATTTAGTAATGGATTCCGATCCCGAGCGAGCTGTAGCCGAGGACGTTGAGAGTGTAACGCTCCCGCGCAAGGGACCGTGTGAGAAGAATCTCGACCGGCTACGAGTAATCCTGATGAGGGGGCTAAACAAGCCTTCTATAACATGATGAATGATTGGTTCAGTCAATACGTACAAACCAATCCGGCTGTTCAACCACCCCTGAATTCGAGTATTCCCCCTGTAGTACCAGTGGTACCCCCGATTGTGAATCTTGAGAGAGTGAACAAACCTCCGATTGATCGTATTAGAAAACATGGAGCTCAAGAATTTAGAGCCGAAGATGATGACGATGCTGAGCGAGCTGAATTTTGGCTCGATAATACCGTTCGTGTTTTTAACGAGCTGTCTTGCACACCCGATGAGTGTTTGAAGTGTGCCGTATCATTATTGCGGGATTCCGCCTATTATTGGTGGAATACTCTTGTATTAGTTGTCTCGAAAGAGAGGATTACTTGGGACTTCTTTCAGACTGAATTTTGCAAGAAGTATATAAGCCAGCGCTTCATCGACTCCAAGCATAAAGAATTCCCCGAGCTCAGACAGGGTCGTATGACCGTATCCGAATACGAGCGCAAGTTTGTGCGACTTAGTCGCTACGCTCGCGAGTGTGTTTCGTCAGAGGCTGCTATGTGCCGAAGATTCGAAGATGGCTTAAATGAAGATATAAAGCTTCTGGTTGGCATTCTTGAGATTAATGAGTTCGTTGTGTTAGTTGAACGAGCTTGTAAAGCAGAAGAGCTGGGAAAAGAAAAACAGAAAGCTGAGCTTGATTTAAAAGATGTTCGGAAAAGATCTACGAGTAAATTTTCACAGTTGGCAATGAAGAAGTTCAAGAATGATGGTAGCCGATCCAGACTTAATACCGGGATTTCTATACGAGAGCGATGACTAGTGAGTTCTCGGGCTACATCAGTGGCTAGTGTTGGCAACGCTAGATCGAGCAAACCTGAGTGTCAGCAGTGTGGCAAACGACATTTTGGGGAGTGTTGGGGTAAATCTATTAATCGCGCTTGCTATAAGTGCGGTTCGCAGGATCATTTCATTCGAGACTGCCCGGGGACTATTGATAAGGGTACTAATCAGAGCGCGAGACCGAGTGGCATTACAGCTAGAGGTAGACCATCCCGTGTTGGAGGAGGTAAGAGTGGCATCTAGAGGGGGGCTACAGATGCAGCTATTAGATCGGAGACCCGTGTACCGGCCAGAGCTTACGCCATTCGTGCCAGAGAGGAGGCCTCATCTCTAGATGTTATTACCGGTATTTTCATGCTCTTTGATACTAGTGTAACTGCTTTGATTGATCCTGGTTCCACTCATTCCTATGTGTGTTAAACACTAGTGTCTAGTAAGCCTCTACCTATTGAGTCTACTGAATTTGTGATTCGGGTTTCCAACCCCCTGGGTCGATGTGTATTGGTTGATAAAGTGTGCAAGAACTGCCCCTTGATGATTCGAGACATGTGTTTCTAGCTGATCTGATGTTATTACCTTTTAATGAGTTCGACATTATTCTCGGTATGGACTGGTTAACAGTTCACGATACAATAGTTGATTGCAGACGAAAGACCATTGATTTGCGATGTCAGAATAACGAGATAATCCGAATTGAGTCGGCGGATTTGAGTGGACTACCTGCTGTGATATCCTCGATGTTGGCTCGACAGTATATGAGAAAGGGTTGTGAAGCCTATCTAGCATATGTAATTGATAGAAAGGTAACCGAAAGGAAGATTGAGTCAGTACCAGTTGTGAGTGAATATCCAGATGTGTTTCCGGAGGAATTACCAGGACTGCCACCCGTTCTTGAGGTAGAATTTGGGATTGAGTTAGTGTCGGGGACTACCCCGATTTCTATAGCTCCGTACAGAATGGCACCGACTGAATTAAAAGAATTAAAGACGCAATTACAAGAGCTGACAGATAGAGGTTTCGCCAGACCGAGTTTCTCTCTCTGGGGGGCTCCTGTTCTATTTGTGAAAAAGAAAGACGAAACATTGAGAATGTGCATTGACTATCGGCAGCTCAATAAGGTGACTGTAAAGAACAAATACCCGTTGCTGCGTATTGACGATTTATTCGACCAGCTTAAGGGAGCCTCTGTGTTCTCGAAAATTGATCTGAGGTCGGGATATTATCAGCTGCAAGTTAGAGAATCGGACATTCCGAAGACTGCTTTTCGAACGAGATATGGTCATTATGAGTTTTTGGTGATGCCATTCAGGCTCACTAATGCCCCTATTGTTTTCATGGACTTAATGAATCGGGTATTCAGACCGTATTTAGATCGGTTTGTAGTTGTGTTTATTGATGATATACTGATTTATTCGCGAGATGAAACTGAGCATGCTGAGCATTTAAGGTTAGTGTTGCAGATTTTGAGTGAAAAATAATTATACGCGAAATTTAACAAATGTGAGTTTTGGCTAAGTGGAGTAAGCTTTCTGGGACATGTTATTTCGGCATCAGGCATTCGGGTTGACTCGAGTAAAGTTTCGGCCATACTTGATTGGAAGCCTCCGCAGAATATTTTTGAGATTCGAAGCTTTCTGGGACTTGCCGGATATTATAGATGCTTTTTGAAATGGTTTTCATTGATAACAGCTCCGATGACAAAATTGTTGCAGAAGGATGTTAAATTTGAGTGGTCAGAAAGGTGTCAGGAGAGTTTCGATCAGCTAAAAACTCTGTTAACGGAAGCTTCAGTTCTTGTTCAGCCAGAATCGGGTAAAGAGTTCATTGTTTTTAGTGATGCTTATTTAAATGGCCTGGATTGTGTATTGATGCAGGAGGGTAAAGTTATAGCTTACGCTTCGAGACAGTTGAAAACGCACGAGAGGAATTATCCAACTCATGACCTTGAATTGGCCGCTATAGTTTATGCTTTGAAGATATGGCGATACTATCTTTTTGGTGAGAAATGCCACGTCTATTTGGATCATAAGAGTCTAAAATATTTAATGACTCAGAAGGATCTGAATTTGAGACAACGACGATGGTTAGAGCTATTGAAAGACTATGAGCTTGTGATTGATTATCACCCGGGAAAGGCTAATGTAGTTGCTGATGCGCTTAGTCGGAAATCGTTATTGGCTTTGCGTGCAATGAATGCAAATCTAGCTATGACTGATGATAGTGTACTCATTGCTGAATTAAAGGCGAAACCATTGTTTGTTCAACAAATTCGAGAAGCTCAGGAGATCGATGATGATTTAAGAGCAAAAAGATGTCAATGTGATTCAAATGCGAATTCAGAGTTTCTAATAGATGATGAAGGGTGTCTACGATTTAAGAATCAGATATGTGTGCTTAAGAACTCTGAATTGATTCGAATGATTTGTGAAGAAGCTCATAATAGTAAATTGTCGATTCATCCGGGCAGCACAAAAATGTATAACGACTTGAAACAGCATTACTGGTGGCATACTATGAAACGAGACATCTCAGATTATGTGTCAAGGTGTTTAGTATGTCAACAAGTGAAAGCCGAGCATCAGGTGCCGTCGGGACTACTTCAGCTGATTTTGATACCTGAGTGGAAGTGGGATCGAATCACAATGGATTTTGTATCGGGTTTGCCGCTGTCGCCGAGTAAGAAAGATTCAATCTGGGTTATTGTTGATAGATTAACGAAATCGGCTCATTTCATTCCGGTACGTACCGATTTTTCACTTGATAAGCTAGCTGAGCTGTACATATCGCAGATTGTGCGGTTGCACGGGGTACCTATTTCTATCGTTTCGGATAGGGATCCAAGGTTCACGTCGCGGTTTTGGAAGAAATTACAGGATGCTTTAGGTACTAAACTACACTTTAGCACAGCTTTTCATCCGCAGACCGATGGTCAATCTGAGCGAACCATTCAGATACTTGAGGATATGTTGAGATGTTGCATCCTCAAGTTTGAAGGTACGTGGGAGCGATACTTACCTTTGGTTGAATTTGCTTACAATAATAGCTTTCAATCTAGTATCAAAATGGCACCCTACGAAGCTTTGTACGGTCGTAAGTGTCGTACACCATTATATTGGACCGAGCTCAATGAAAACAAGATACACGGGGTTGATTTGATTAAAGAGACTGAACAGAAAGTAGCAATGATCTGGGATAGTTTAAAAGCTGCATCAGACCGTCAAAAGTCTTATGCCGATTTGAAAAGTAAAGACATTGAGTTTCAGGTTGGAGATCAAGTATTTTTGAAAGTTTCACCATGGAAGAAAGTACTCAGATTCGATCGTAAAGGCAAGTTGAGTCCAAGATTTATTGGACCGTATGAAATCACAGAGCGTATCGGGCCGGTTGCTTATAGATTACAGTTACCACCTGAATTGGAAAAGATACATAATGTCTTCCACGTTTCGATGCTTCGTAAATATCGATCAGATCCATCGCATGTGATTTGCCCGACAGAAGTTGAAATTCAATCTGATATGACCTACGAAGAGGAGCCGATTCGTATTCTGACTCGTGAGATAAAAGAATTGAGAAATAAGAGAATTCCCTTAGTTAAAGTGCTGTGGCAAAAGCACGGAGTTGAAGAAGCAACTTGGGAATCAGAGGATACGATGAAAGAGCACTATCCGAACCTCTTTACCAGTAAGATTTTTGGGGGCGAAAATCCCTAAGGGGGGAAAGTTGTAACAGTCCAATTTTGAACCTAATCAGAACAGTGGTTTCGGAACCATGAATCCGAGTCAGTAGAATATTTTAATATTTTATATTGAGTCTATTGTCTGTGGTAGAGCATGTGTTAAAATTTCGTGAGTTAATTTGCCTGTTTGTGTGTTTAATTTAAGAAAAGGGACTGAATTGCAGAAGTGGTAAAAGTAGTTTTTGTTACATTACTATGGTTGAATTGATTTGTCATCTTATGGGTGAGGACTTAAGTTGTAAATTAACCAAATTTCACCTAAGTGGACGGTATTTGGCTTTAATATTATAATGATATGTTTTTTTTATACATTATATTATATGTTAAAAGGTTATATTATAAAATAAGTTAATAATATAATAAAGAAAACATGTGTTCATCATCTTTATTCCACCATTAAAAAGCCGAAACTAAAGAAAGGAAGGAAAGAAGAAACCTAAGCAAACTTTCGGCCATTGTTAAGCTTAATCAAGGTATGATTTTAGCTCGGTTTTTGATAATTTTTATGTTTTTGAGATCGTTGCTTAGAAATCTTCAAGACCCATGCTTTAATTTTTGAGTTTGATGAATATTTTGAGTGGAGCCATTGATGATAATTGGTTGTTTAAGTTATCTAAGGATGAATTATGAAATATATGTGTTAAATTAATATGTTTTGTCTTTAGATTTTTGATGAATTTGAGTATTTTGGATTAAATTGTAAAAATAAATTTTAGAGGGACTAATTGTGAAATAAATGAAATGCGTGGACTTGTACGAATGCTATGAACATTCGGCCCTTGAGGTGTGTGGCCAAATTTTGTGTAATTTGTGTTTTGTGCAAATAGGACTAAATTGTAAAAGTGTGAAATAATAGGGCAAAATGGTAATTTTCCCATTTATGTGTTTTAGGACTAAATTGAATGTAAATGTGTTTGAATGAGCTTAAATTGAACGTGTTTAGATCAAGAACAAAAGGAGGTGGGATTGGATCGGGGAAAAACCAAATTGAACGACTAACCGGGAAGTTGAACTCGTTGATATTCGAGGTAAGATTTAAGCAATTGGACTAAACTGAATTTTATTCTATATATATATTGTATATATGCTAAATGATTTTAGGCATGTTAACTAATATAATGCTGAATGTGAATTGAGGAAATCTAGCTTGAGTTGGTCGAATATAAGACTTGAAGTTTGTATAAGTAGGCTATGCTTAGTTGAGTCATTGAATATATATGAATGAAACATGAGATGGAAATGTGCAAAAATGATATGAGGGACATTATTTGAAAAGGTCGGATATATGTTCATAATTGATAAAGTTGCCGAATGCAATAGTGAGTATCAAGATTGTATGAACTATTTGTAAACTTTTAATTATACGAGTATATATATAAATAAGTACATATGTGTGTGCGTTCATGTTATAATGGATTATGGTACTATGTGTACGAAATTATGACCGGGCACTAAGTGTGTGGAACCAGCTCTATGGCACTGAGTGTGCGGATATATTGAGTAACGACACTGAGTGTGCGATACGTTATTGAGAAATTGGCACTAAGTGTACGGAATAGACAGGTAACGGCACTAAGTGTGTGATATGTTACCAAAACAAATTTACATAAGGGCAGGAAAGAGGTTCGGTTAAGGGCTTCTATTTCTAATTCAAATACATGTGCGAAAAAAGTGGAGTATATTATTATTTGCTATGCATGAATGAATGAGTTTGGTGTGGTAAGTGAACTAGAGGTAAGTATCATTTCCATTAACTTATGAGTGATAGAAGTTGATGTGTATATATGAAGACTTGTTAAGTATGTAACATGTTTATAAACCGTTATAAGGAGGTTATTTATTTAACCTTTGAGGGTTTGGCTATTCGGTTGAATGTTGTAAATGAATAAGGATAATTTTTTTAATTTCGAATAAGCTTATATGAATGGAAATTATTTGCTTAATTCTTACTAAGCTGTGGAAGCTTACTTTGTTTTGGTTGATTTCTTGGATGCGTAGGTTACTTTTGGAAGCTCGACTTGTGCTCGGGAATCACCTCGAAAGCTCAACATACTATCATCTCTTTTGGTACTCTTTTGTAATAGCAAACTATGACTATTATGGCATGTATAGGCTAGGATACTTTTGAATTGAATTCAAATGGTGTGTATGTGTATTTATGCCATGCGAAAATGGCTAAATTATGGTAACTTGGTCTTGTGTGAATTCGGCCTTGATGTTTGCTTAATATGAAAGTGCATTTTCTATGTGTTTGTATTTGATGTATGAAAAGGTGGCTTGAATGATTTTAACGTTAACATTCTTGTTATGTAATGTCGAATATGGTGTTGGTATAATTAGATAAATAACATCTCATGATATGTAAGAATGGCATTATAGGTTATGTAAATTTTAGGTTGTACAAACTAGTCGTGATAGTCACATATATGTATAATGTGTTTGGTTTATATGTTTTAGGTTTATTATAGGATTGGTATGGTTTTGATAACTTGACTATGATAATTGTATGAGATGTGGTTGTTTGTACGTTTGGATATATTCGGCAATTGGTGTGAATTTGGTATAACCTAGATTTTATAAGCAACGTTTTGGTATACGCATATTTGGTGTTGATGATAGACCAATTTGTTTTAGTAAAGTGAATGTAGCATGCGCATATTTGGCTTTTGTAATGTCAATGACCAAATGAATAGTTCTTTTAGTAAGCTTGAACTTGTTTAAAAGATATATGTAACTGATTATGAATATCAGCCTTGGTATATGTATTGTATCGATTAGTATGTAATATGTTTTCGTAGATATATATATGAGTTAATTTAATAAGTTGGCGATAATATGCTTGTGTACTTGGCTATATGAAGCTTTTAAAATGTTCGATGGTTGAAATGGTATATATTAAATTTTATATATATGTGAAAGTAAGTAGAATGCAATTGATGTATGTTTAATAATGAATTCGAAATTGTTGACAGACATGTGTATTAATACCTATTCTGGGTAGGGTTTAGATCAGTAATGCCTCGTAACCCTAATCTGGCGACGGATACGGGTTAGGGGTGTTACACCTGTAATTGATTGCTCGACTCCGAAACTAATTTCCATGTGTGTAATGACCTACAACAATTTAGGAGTTATGAACTAGTGTCAAACCATGAAGTGGTTATGAAACACCCCACACCCGGCCCACGAGCCTGAACCGGATCTGGTATGTTCCTTAAATAAATCGGTTTTCAATGTTCTAAATGACTTAGAGAAAATTTGTGTAATTTTAAAAAAAATTGTTTTGGGTTGGGCTTAATTTGAAACCTATTTAATAAATTCTGCAAATCCAACTTAAATAAGGTGACAAAATAATTTTTGGGTTTATTATTTTAAAAGAAATAAATTTACTTATCTTTAATCAAACATAAATTGTATCATATTCAAATAAAAATAAACAGAAATAAAGAAAATCCAACTGGGCCTTATGGCCTTATTACATCATTCAAACCCAAAATAAAGTTTTAAAGTACTAAAATTTCATAAAGTCCAAATTCCAAATAATTTCTTCAAGCGATGCATGGCCACCTTTAGCTCTTGCCGACCCGGTCCATTACTGCTCATCACCTGAAAAATAATTCTCCAACGGAGTGAGTCAACAGACTCAATGTGTACATAGTACTAATTTCCAACAAATCAGGCATACAAGTCATATCAATATCATGTTCATACAAAATAAAGGATGATGCAACCCAAACCCAAACCTATTTGTCCATCCGCTACACACCACCCGTACCAACCTGTACACCACGGGGACTACTAAGTCGACCCTCCATCCGCTACACACCATCGAAGGCAGTCGCTGCAGTCGACGTGCTCATCGCCCACTTATGTTGTGTCATTAGACACTGTATTCACTGGATGTAACCGAAGTTACCACTTTTCACTTTATGTGACCGTAGTCACCACTTTACGTTGGTGAGATTGTAGTCATCACCTTCACTTTCTTCCTCCACAAATATCCCGAATGCCCCAATTATTTCATAACAAATTTCACATACTAAATTTTCATTCATGTTACTAATCACATGTTCAAAATATATCACATTCACAATCCTATCCAAAGTAGGAAACGTACCTGGGTACTCCTTACCACATTTGTGGTGCTTAGCCACATTCACACACTGTTACATATTTACATATCTAATGATTGCCATGCAATTTATTGAAAGTTAGTAAGAGTACACACCTTTTTCGCTTAATAGTTTCCGTGAATTCCCGTAGAGCGATCTACCGATCTAGATCTTTCACTCCTATATTCGGCCATTAATTAAAACATATAAATAAACCTATTTGGTCTTAAAACCAAATCCTACTAGAAGTAGAATTACTTACCTAGTTGCCGAATTGATTTAATCAAGTCCCAACAGTTGCTAGAATTCCTCTTCCTTGAAATCGGCTAATACTAGGTATGTAACCATGTCAGTTTTCGGTTTTTGAAATAATGGAAAACACTTAAACAAATTATGCCTTGGCCGAATATCCCTTACCTTATGATGGGATTCCAAATCTGAAGAGGGTTCCTTTATAAGCCTGTTGAAATCCTATAACTTCGTGTTAGATTAGATCTAACTTTGAAAACGTGAATCATAATCTTTAACCACATATTTATATTTATAATCCTTACCTTAGATCCTTAGATTTCCCGAAAAATCCCCTTTTGATGTTGTGGATGATTGCCCTCTTTCTTAGAATCCACAAAGATTCAGCTTAACAGTAGAACGGAGAAGAAAATAGAAGAAAAAGAGAGGGATTTTTGCTTAATGAAAATTCGGCAGAGAGGGGTTTTGCCTAGGGAGAATTTCGGCAGAGAGGAAGAGGGAGCAAATGTTGATAAGTAGCCCTCCTGTCCTCCTTTTATAGCCAAAGTTATCAGCCTAGGAGTCCTTTACTTGGCCACCACTCCTCTTTTTGATAATATTATCTCTTTTATTTAAAAGATAAAAGCCTTTAATCCATCAATTATCTCCTCAATTATCTCATTAGAAAATAATCCTTTATTTATCTCTTATTATTCACATATTTATGTGAATAAAACTCCTTTATTTATCTCTTATTATTCACATATTTATGTGAATAAAACTCCTTTATTTCTCTCTTATTATTCACATATTTATATGAATAAAACTCCTTTATTTATCTCTTATTATTCACATATTTATGTGAATAAAACTCCTTTATTTATCTCTTATTATTCACATATTTATGTGAATAAAACTCCTTTATTTATCTCTTATTATTCACATATTTATGTGAATAAAACTCCTTTATTTATCTCTTATTATTCACATAATTATGTGAATAAAACTCCTTTATTTCTCCCATATATCCAAGTTTCCCAAAATGTTCAAGTTTCCATTTTTGGATCATTTCCAAAAATGTTTAGGTTTCCAAAAATGTCTAAGTTTCCAAAAATCTCCATTTTCATTTCCATTTTCCTTTCCATTTTCATGCATTTCTAGATTTCCAAAAGTGTCAAAAATTTATTCATAGTACTTGAAACTTGTCATTTCATACAATTAAACTGGAAATGCATAGGCCCTATTCAGGATGTTACAGTTCTACCCCCCTTAAAATAATTTCGTCCTCGAAATTACTTATTGACGAACAATCGTACGGTCTAACTCACCCCACTACGCTATTGCTGCGCACTCTGATCCTAAAGAACTATCATACTTTCTAGGCACATTCTCTAGGTTCACATCCAAAGTTTCAATCACTTCACCAGCAATACAAGAATAAGCTAACCCTATAACAAGCAAAGCAATTAAAGGTATTTCAGAAATGAGGAACGAACCCGTTGTCATATCTGGCACATCTTCCTCCTCGCGACGGCCAACTGCATAAACCAACCTTGGTTGCCTCGCGTCTGCACCTTCAGCACCTCTTCTTGGTGCTTCACGTCCACGGCTCGAACCATTTCCTCCATGGTTCGGTCCACGACCTTGCTGAGGCTGCTGTCCACCTCTACCAGCCTGATTAACATTCTGAGTTGCCGGTTGGCTCTCATCTGTTTGCTTGGGACAATCCTTAAGCATATGGTCCTTGGACCCACACTTGAAACATCCTCCTGTTTTCCTCTAGCACTCTCCTAAGTGCTTCTTTCCACACACATCACAAGGTTGATATCGACCTTCTGAACCAACTTGCTGACCTCGCGGCCCCTCAACTCTAGGCCTCTTATTCCCAGATGATCCAGACGATCGAAAACCCCTTTCTGGCCTATTCCGATCAGTGTTCTGCCTTGCAGAATCCTTAATTCCTTCAGCCACTTTAGACTTTTCCACTAGTCCGTCCTCAAAACGGACACAGCGTTCATGCTCAGTTGCCACTACACCTCGAGCATAACGACTCAACCTCAGAAATTCTGTCTCGTATTCTGCTACGGATTTGTTCCCTTGAACCAGCCCCAGAAAAGCTTTCCTTTGCTCGTCTATATACCTAGTTCCCACGGATTTCTTCTGGAATACCTCCTTAACATATTCCCAGGTCAGATCCTCCGCCGTGGCACCATCTCGCACAGTTAACCACCACTGATAAGCTTCGTCGCGTAACAGTGCCACCATCCCTTTCAACTTTTCCTCTGGAGTCAGATCAAGCTCATCCATGATGCGCTCCGTTGCTTCCAACCAGTACTCAGCTGTACTGGGTGCTACTCCAGACACTCCACGAAACATTTCTGCTCCATTAGCTCGGAGCCGCTCAGGCACAGACTTACGATTTCCTGAATTGTTTCCTGCACCAGCCACCAATTCCAAAACTCGCAGCACAGCCTGCGACACGGCATCTTCCCCTGTCTGAGCCTGCTGCTCAACATTGACAGCTGGGGGTGATGGTGGTGGTGGTATCTCATTGTCAGAACCTTGTCCCGATCTAACAGTCATCCTTCCTCTACCTCTTCCACGACGACCACGTCCTCTTGAGCTCATTATCGACGAGATCTGATTAAGGAATTTTATGTATTAGTATTCTTGTTTCACTTATTACCCGCGATGATATCTTATGAAGAAGAGTTTAAGAGTGGTTCTTTCGTATTCATACATGCATACAGTCTTTTCCATTCATTCATTTATCCATCAACCAAGTATGAACTTCCGTTCATTCAGAGAAACGTTGTAGTTTTTGTTGTTGTTCGTTTCCCACTACCCAGGGGTATTACCGTAATTTTGTCCTACAGGGGCACTTTCGTAATTTTTTAGAAGAAAAACGTTTCTTGGTGTTTTTGTCAAAAAGTATTTTGAAGATTTCAAAGTCTCGGTAATTTTGGAAAAATTTCAAAATCTGGGGGTATTTTGGTAATTTTTCAACCTCAGGGGTATTTTGGTAATTTTTTCACAAATCAGGGTAAATTTGTAAATTTTGATAAATTAGAGATAGTTCAAAAGTTGTAAAACTTTGAAGGTTCTTTTTGAGAGTTTCCCCTTTTTTTTAAAAAAATAGTGATATTTGCAAAAATTTCAAAAGACAGGGTCATTTTGGTCATTTTGTAAGTTAGAGGCAATTTTGTGATTTTCCAAAATCAAGGTATTTTTGATAGTTTGCAAATTAGGGTTTTTGAACATTTATAAAATAATGAAATTTTTGAGAAACTGTTGGGTAGGTTCACATTTTGTAAATCAAGGGCATTTTTGTAATTTTCGCAAATCAGGAGTTTTTCAGAAAATGTTGTAAGAAAAATAATTTTCTCAGATTTCAGAGAAGGTTTTTTTTTTTTTTTTCAAAACGGCTAGTTCCCTTTTTGGGTTTTAGTCATTACGTTTAGCCTATGACCGAGCCCTCCTTGGTCAGGGTGAACCAAAGCTACGCACCAGGCAGGATTCGAGTGGAGAGGAGGTGAGTCACGCGGACTGCTTAAATACCAAGCTCCCACCGAAACCATTCCTAGACATGCGCACAGAGGTTGCCACACCACTGAGCCCTCTGAGTTAGGGCGAACCGAAGCTACGCACCAGGTAGGATACCTACGAAGAGGAGGTGAGTCACTAGGACTGCTTAAATACCAAGCTCTTCCGGATCCAATCCTAGACATGCGCACAGGGGTTACCACACCCTAGCTCAGTGACTTAGCCATAGGTTTGTTTAGTGCATTAAGTCTTATGTGGTTTTGTGTTTGAGTAGTCTAATCCTAGGGTTCAAGTTCCTATCACACTATTCTACGTTCCATGCCTTTTCTACCCTTTTACAATTCATAATTCACATAATCACACAGATGGTTAAAGGTACTTACCTGGTGGACTGCGGGTCGGAGACTTAGGTGCCATGCCATAAAACCTGCTTATTTCAAAGAAATTCATTTGGGCTCGAATTGAAAACGTTTTGGGCCTGAGCCCACAGGCCGAGAGTTTTAAAACTGGGCCCTGATACTAACTGAAACACCCCACACCCGGCCCACGAGCCTGAACCGGATCTGGTATGTTCCTTAAATAAATCGGTTTTCAATGTTCTAAATGACTTAGAGAAAATTTGTGTAATTTTAAAAAAAATTGTTTTGGGTTGGGCTTAATTTGAAACCTATTTAATAAATTCTGGAAATCCAACTTAAATAAGGTGACAAAATAATTTTTGGGTTTATTATTTTAAAAGAAATAAATTTACTTATCTTTAATCAAACATAAATTGTATCATATTCAAATAAAAATAAACAGAAATAAAGAAAATCCAACTGGGCCTTATGGCCTTATTACATCATTCAAACCCAAAATAAAGTTTTAAAGTACTAAAATTTCATAAAGTCCAAATTCCAAATAATTTCTTCAAGCGATGCATGGCCACCTTTAGCTCCTGCCGACCCGGTCCATTACTGCTCATCACCTGAAAAATAATTCCCCAACGGGGTGAGTCAACAGACTCAATGTGTACATAGTACTAATTTCCAACAAATCAGGCATACAAGTCATATCAATATCATGTTCATACAAAATAAAGGATGATGCAACCCAAACCCAAACCTATTTGTCCATCCGCTACACACCACCCGTACCAACCTGTACACCACGGGGACTACTAAGTCGACCCTCCATCCGCTACACACCATCGAAGGCAGTCGCTGCAGTCGACGTGCTCATCGCCCACTTATGTTGTGTCATTAGACACTGTATTCACTGGATGTAACCGAAGTTACCACTTTTCACTTTATGTGACCGTAGTCACCACTTTACGTTGGTGAGATTGTAGTCATCACCTTCACTTTCTTCCTCCACAAATATCCCGAATGCCCCAATTATTTCATAACAAATTTCACATACTAAATTTTCATTCATGTCACTAATCACATGTTCAAAATATATCACATTCACAATCCTATCCAAAGTAGGAAACGTACCTGGGTACTCCTTACCACATTTGTGGTGCTTAGCCACATTCACACACTGTTACATATTTACATATCTAATGATTGCCATGCAATTTATTGAAAGTTAGTAAGAGTACACACCTTTTTCGCTTAATAGTTTCCGTGAATTCCCGTAGAGCGATCTACCGATCTAGATCTTTCACTCCTATATTCGGCCATTAATTAAAACATATAAATAAACCTATTTGGTCTTAAAACCAAATCCTACTAGAAGTAGAATTACTTACCTAGTTGCCGAATTGATTTAATCAAGTCCCAACAGTTGCTAGAATTCCTCTTCCTTGAAATCGGCTAATACTAGGTATGTAACCATGTCAGTTTTCGGTTTTTGAAATAATGGAAAACACTTAAACAAATTATGCCTTGGCCGAATATCCCTTACCTTATGATGGGATTCCAAATCTGAAGAGGGTTCCTTTATAAGCCTGTTGAAATCCTATAACTTCGTGTTAGATTAGATCTAACTTTGAAAACGTGAATCATAATCTTTAACCACATATTTATATTTATAATCCTTACCTTAGATCCTTAGATTTCCCAAAAAATCCCCTTTTGATGTTGTGGATGATTGCCCTCTTTCTTAGAATCCACAAAGATTCAGCTTAACAGTAGAACGGAGAAGAAAATAGAAGAAAAAGAGAGGGATTTTTGCTTAATGAAAATTCGGCAGAGAGGGGTTTTGCCTAGGGAGAATTTCGGCAGAGAGGAAGAGGGAGCAAATGTTGATAAGTAGCCCTCCTGTCCTCCTTTTATAGCCAAAGTTATCAGCCTAGGAGTCCTTTACTTGGCCACCACTCCTCTTTTTGATAATATTATCTCTTTTATTTAAAAGATAAAAGCCTTTAATCCATCAATTATCTCCTCAATTATCTCATTAGAAAATAATCCTTTATTTATCTCTTATTATTCACATATTTATGTGAATAAAACTCCTTTATTTATCTCTTATTATTCACATATTTATGTGAATAAAACTCCTTTATTTCTCTCTTATTATTCACATATTTATATGAATAAAACTCCTTTATTTATCTCTTATTATTCACATATTTATGTGAATAAAACTCCTTTATTTATCTCTTATTATTCACATATTTATGTGAATAAAACTCCTTTATTTATCTCTTATTATTCACATATTTATGTGAATAAAACTCCTTTATTTATCTCTTATTATTCACATAATTATGTGAATAAAACTCCTTTATTTCTCCCATATATCCAAGTTTCCCAAAATGTTCAAGTTTCCATTTTTGGATCATTTCCAAAAATGTTTAGGTTTCCAAAAATGTCTAAGTTTCCAAAAATCTCCATTTTCATTTCCATTTTCCTTTCCATTTTCATGCATTTCTAGATTTCCAAAAGTGTCAAAAATTTATTCATAGTACTTGAAACTTGTCATTTCATACAATTAAACTGGAAATGCATAGGCCCTATTCAGGATGTTACAGGTTATGGGCAACTATCAATCGGTTAAGGTTCTCGGTCAAGGGACAGTGGAACTCAATTTCACATCTGGAAAGAAATTGACTTTGACCAATGTGTTGGATGTTCCCGATGTGAAAAAGAATTTAGTGTCTGCAAGTTTTCTGTATAACAAGGGGTTCAAGATTATCTTGGAATCCGATACGTTTGCCTTGCTTAAGGGTGATATATATGTAGAAAAAGGATATTGTAACAAGGGTATGTTCAAGTTGACCATTAATATGAATAAAATTAATTCTTCTGCTTATATTGTTGAATCTTATCCTTTGTGGCGTACGCGTTTAGCACATTTTAATTTTAAAATTTTACAATATATGCAAAAGAATGGTTATATAAGTCTAAGTAATGATGAGTTTGTGGATAAATATGAAATTTTTATTCTATCAAAAATGACCAAGAAGTCGTTTCCTAATAAGTGTGAAAGGAATTCACAAGTGTTAGATTTAATTCATTCGGATGTTTGTGAATTAAATGGAACACTAACAAGAGGTGGAAAACGATATTTTATCACTTTTATAGATGACTTCTCTAGATTTACTTATGTGTATCTCATGAGAAGTAAAGACAAGGCTTTTGATATGTTTAAACGTTTTAAAAATGAGGTTGAGAATTTGTTTAGTAAGAAAATCAAAGTGCTTCATAGTGATAAAGGTGGTGAATATTTTTCAAATGAATTTAATGTATTTTATGAGGAAACAAGGTGTGGTACATGAGTGTTCCGTGCCTTATACTCCGCAACAAAATGGTTTGGCAGAAAGAAAAAAATGTACTTTGGTAGATATGGTTAACTCGATGTTGTTAAATGCTAAACTTCCATATAATCTATGAGGTGAAACATTATTGACTGCGTGTTATATTCTTAATAGAATATCATTGAGAAAATTCAAAGTATCTCCATATGAGTTATGGAATGGTCGGATGCCAAATTAAGATTATTTCAAAGTGTGGGGGTGTTTGGCTTACTATAGAGTTCCCGACCAGCGAAGAACAAAGTTAGGTCCTAGAGCCGTCAAAGGTGCATTCGTTGGATATGCCCAACACTCTAAGGCTTATCGTGTTCTTGACTTAGTGTCAAATATGATAGTTGAAATAAGAGATGTTGTATTCATTGAAAATAAGGTTTTCAATGATTCAATAGATTCGGAAAAAGAATATCAACCAATGGTCTCAAGTGATCAAACCAAAAGAAGTCTTTGTGATAATAAGGATACGGAGCCGAGGAAAAGTCAAAGAGTGAGAAAAGTAAAGGACTTTGGTATTGATTTTATTTCCTCGCAATCTCTAGCATTCCTTGTTGAGGGAAATAGAGAATTCGAAATTAGGAAGATCTCCATAATGTTTAATGTGGATGGTGATCCACAATCTTATGGTGAAGCCATGACTTCAAAAGATGCAGCATTTTGGAAAGAGGCGATCAATGATGAAATAGATTTAATATTATCCAACAATACTTGGATTCTAGTTTATCTTCCTCATGGATCGAAGCCTATCGGGTATGAATGGGTGTTTAAAAGAAAGAATACTCCAACAGGGGGTTCTCCAACCTTTAAAGCTAGGTTGGTGGCTAAAGGATTTAGGCAAAAAGGAGCCCTAAATTATTTTGACACTTATGCACCAGTGGCTAGGATGACCTTCATTCAAATTCTTATAGCACTTGCATCTATCCATAAGTTACATATACATCAAATGGATGTTAAGATCGCTTTTTTGAATAGTGATCTCTAAGAGGAGGTCTACATGGAACAACCAGAAGGTCTTATGCTTCTTGGGAATGAACATAAGATGTGTAAGTTGATCAAGTCATTATATGGTTTAAAACAAGCGCCTAAATAGTGGCATGAGAAATTCGACTCGGTTATCTTGTCATATGGTTTTTTACATAATGGTACGGATAAATGTATTTACACTAAATTCACCGATATATATGATGTAATTATTTGTCTCTATGTAGACAATTTGTTGATCTTTGGTACAAACATGGAAGGATTCCATGTTCGTGAGACCAAAGAGTATTTAGCCTCGAAATTTAAAATGAAGGATCTCAACGAGGTAGATACAATTTTAGGTATAAAGGTGAAAAAGCATGAAAAGGGCTTTGCACTAAATCAATCTCACTACATCGAAAAAGTATTGGAAAATTTTAAACACTTGAATATCAATGATTCAAACACTCCATACGATTCGAACTTCAAGTTAAGTGAGAATAATGGCAGGGCTATAGTGTAACTTGAGTAGCCAGCGCAATCAAAAGTCTTACACTAGACCCTATATCGCATTTGCTGTGTGCAAATTGGCGAGATTTACAAATTGTCCTAGTACCGATCATTGGAAAGAAATTTGTAAAATTTTTGGCTATATTAAGAAACCAAAAAATTTGGCATTATTCTATAGTGATTATCCCGCAGTACTAGAAGGCTTCTCAGATGTAAGTTGGATTACAAGTCTAAGTGACAATAAGTCCACATCAAGATGAATTTTTACAATCGGAGGTGGAGCCATTAGTTGGGCCTTCAAGAAACAAACTTGCATCTCACATTCAATTATGGAGGCTGAATTTATAGCCTTAGTGGCTACTGGCAAGGAAGCGAAATAGCTAAGAGATTTTTTGCTAGATATAAAGTTGTGGCCACAACGTAGGTTCTCCATTTCTGTATATTGTGATAGTGAATCTACCATGTCTCGAGCATACAAAAAGGTGTACAATTGAAAGTCTAGACATATAAGTTTGAGACATGAGTATATTAAAAATAACTTTTTATTTTATTAAATGAAACAATATAAAAAAGTTTATATAAATATATTAAAAAAATCAATATTGGTGCCGGTCGAAATCAGTGCTACATGGGGGTGGTCGACGGTTACGCGTTGGATTCCTCCTTGTTCCAGCTTCCAGCGGGGGTTGTGGTTGCTCCGGCGGGGATTCTGGTTCCTCCGGCAAGGGGTCTAGTGGTAGGTGTTGGGAGGATGATCCATCTTGATAAAATAATGACTACGGAGGTGTTTACATCACCCATGGCGGAGGTGTTTGAATCCCATAAGGCAAAGGAGATTGGTAAAAAGAAGAGCTCCCCGATGGCGCCTCGTGCGATCCCTCATGCGACGACGGCCTATAGATCAGCGGTCCACTCGGAGTAGTCAAGAACAGACTCGAATCGGGCCTATACCCGAGTAGGTATATAACCATACCGGTTTTCCCACAGTTCAATATATGCTGACCAAAATCTTAGCCAATCCGTATGCAACTGCCGTAAGTTGACTTTGTGCTCATCATCGAGCACCTCAGGTGCCACGGGAATCGGTTGTCGGAATCCAAATTGTCGTAGAACCCGATCTGACTAGTGTATCTCCACGGTGGCATAGTTGACCAATGGGACCTTAACATGCCAAATGTTTAGATTTTGAAAGAATTCATCCGGAATTTTGCCCTAATAGCCGGATCCTCGTATGGTGTCCATTGAAACTATATTAACATGATAAAAATATTAGTTATATACATAATACTAAATACTAAATACGAAACGACTATTTTATTACGAAATTATATTTTATTTAATACCTACTTGTGCTTCCGACCGTTAGTCTAATAGAAGCCGTATATCTTCAAGCGAGGTAGGTATTCCAACATAACTCGCCGAATGGTTCCACCTAATTAAATAAATTTTTAGCATACAATTATATTTTAAATCTACGTAATAATTGTAAAATTAAATATTAAATTTACCTCATTATGAGTGGGAATGTATATGGGTGGTCCACTCGAGGACGTAAAAATGGAAAGCGAAACCGTGCCCATGATTGCAGTAGTGATAGGCAACCTCCGATTTTGACTTTATTCGGTCGCATCGCCCCGCACATCTCCCGATACAATTTTGCTAGCACGGCAGATCCCCGACTCCATTCACCGGCTGTTCTAAAATCAACGAGTTTCAGCAGTCATCTCATATGTACGAGGTTTTGTGGCAAGTTCAGCATCAGATAGCCTCCAATAATTTCAAGAATGTATGCCGGAGCATACCGTATTCTTTCTAATTCAGTCAAATCATTAACCGGCTCCGGGAATGTGTCTCATAACCAGCCCATCTTGATCTGACCTCCGTTAATGTTATCTGGAATAACACCCAAAAGCTCGTAGCATACGGCTCCCCAATCACAGAAGTTGCGGACCCGGTGACTACATACCCATCCACCGGCAATCCCAATTGCAACTGCACGTCTTCCAGAATGATAGTACAGTCTACGCATGGAAGATGAAAAGTATGTGTCTCGGGTCTCCACCTCTCTATCAACACACTGATTATCTTCGGGTCCAACTTGCACCCCCGGCCTATCCTGGCCACGTGCCAAAAAACCTCTTCCCGCAGGTAATTCTCGATCAACAGCGATGGCGGACCAGGCATATTACGAATATAGCATTGCAACACCCGATTTACAGGCTGTTATAAAATAAAAATTAATTAAAATTGCATAAATGAAAAAAATATTAAATAGTATTGAAAAATTAAAATTATAACTTACCATTGTCATTTGATCGACGGAGATGTGTTTATTATCGAGACAAATTAATTCTCCGGCTATTGCTAACATAATCGAATATTTTTAAATTAAAAAAACTAATTTAAAAAACTTTTAAATAAGGCTTTTTTGTTAAAATTAAAGGACTTTTGTGAAATTTGAGAGGAACTTTAGAGGAATTTGAGAGAAAGTTGAGAGAAATAGTGTAAGGACTTTTGTGTGAAAAAAATGAAAGCGGGATTTTATAGTTTTTTTTTTTTTTACTGTTGGACCTCCAACGGTCAAAAAAATGGCCGTTGGAACGGGCAAAACGCGTCCCTGGGGGAGCATTTCTGCCACATCAGCAGCGCGATTTCTGCTGTTGTGGCAGAAAACGCTCCCCCAGGGACGCGTTTTCCTGCCACATACCCTGACATCACACTTTCGGGGAAAATGGCCCATTCCGGTAAATAATTGGAAAGAATGTCCTTTTCCGTAAATTTTGAAAAAAGAATGGCATTTTTTGGTAATTTGCCCTTAGTTTACTTTAAAAGAAATTTTGTAGGGTAAAAAACGAAATAAATTAATATAAATGTGCTAGGGTGAAGAATGTGAAGTTATTTAAATTTCCTCAAATTATTTTTATTCAAATTTTTCTTAATCTGTTTTTTATTTTTAAATTATTGAGTATGTGAAGTTATATTTGGTATTATTGAATTTTATTTTGATGAATTACAAAATGTGGACAAAGTCTTAATATCAACGCGATTAATGCGATTAAAGCCTAAATCATACCTGGGGTGGTGAACATCCTAACCATCAAGTCAACGCATGTACTCATAGTATTAAATATATTTTCAATTAATACAAAAGTTCCAAAGAATTTTAGTTTAGTGTCACTAAGAAAAAAATAATAAAAAATAAAAAATTTAGTACTTCATTGTTTTTCCACTAAATTTTCTAATGGTTGTAGTATAATATATTTAAACATTTTTTGTTGAGATTCATAAAAAATATCTACACAGTAAATGTACAAGTGGCATATAAATGTAGTGCCACTTGTCAACATAAAAGCTTGCCACATAATCTTGTTTCCATTTTCAGTTAAAAAACATAAGTGTATAATTGTGATTATATTCGTAACTTTAGTAAAAAGAAAACAGATTAAGTAATAATTGTAAGAAAATAAACATGATTATCCTGTTGGATGAGTAGGGGGTAGGTTGATTAACCAAAACAAACTATAAATTTGGGTATTGAATAAAGAAAATTATCCTCCAATACACGTTTTCTTTGGCTTTGTTTTGTATTTAATAAATTAATGGGCAAATCAAAGATAGCATCTAATCCTTTATTTTATTTTTGTCTTAAACTCTTAGTCCAAATTGTCCAACAAAGCCCTAGTGATGAGGGAAAATAATTTACATTATCCTATGCTATGCGCATTGCTAATTAGGATTTGCTTTCATCATCTTACTTAATACAAATCATTGGAGTTTCAAATTTGGTATTTCTATCACTTTTGCAATTTCTTATTTTTCACACAAATTTACTATAGCTGTGGTACGACTACGTATAATGATTTATGTACACATATTGTATGAACCTTTTTGTATGTTAAAAATATAAATATAAAAATAAATATAAACGTGTTAAAATCTATGATACTTGGATTCTATGTATTGCATAAATCACATTTAAATGTCTTGTGCTATATATTATATTAAGCTTTTGCCAACTTTATAGACACGCTAATATATTACATCTTTTTATGCGTTAAATATGCAAATATTTTGTATACATGCTCTTTCATTGTATATTATAATATTTAATTTTAAATTTATTTATTTAAAAATTAAATTATCACGTCTAATTTATTTTCTTTTTCTATATAATAATAAAGCATGCAATGGCGGAACTAGAAAATATTTTTGGGGACCGAAATTAAATTGTATATTTTTACAATAGTAAAAATATAATTTAATCATTTTAACAGTTTATATCTTTATAATTTTAAACGATTAAATCATTTTTTTATTATTTTTAAAAAATAAAAATGTAATTCTATTATGAATTTAAAATTTTATAAATAATTTAAATAAAAAAGTTCATTTTAGAATGCACTGAAAACACTAAAAAATTTATATAAATTTCCGATCAGAGGATATTCTAGATACTTTAATTTAGCTAAATAAATTGTAGGTACATACTTTCTAATACTTACGAAAAAATCACACTTTTTTAAAGCAAAAATGGGGGGCGTGCATGCACCGGCCGACAGGTCAAAAAACAACCTTCACCCCATATTCTTCCAATCACCTTTTTTTTCCCCTAATAATTAATTTTATTTTTAAGTAAATTGCATCTAGTCGTTGGATTTATTTTATAACAGAAAAAAGGAGAATAAATATAATTGGAATTTGACTTGAGAGAAGAATGGAATATTCCAGGAACAGTTCAAAAAAAAACTGGAGAAGGATATTATTGTAAATACGTGGGATGGCAAAGGGTTAATTCACTAAAGTAAAACAAAGGCCATTAATTAATTACAAATAAATAATCCGTTATAGAAGTTGGAAGTTGGAAATGGATGAGGTGAGCTGTGAGCTAATAAATTACAGGCAGGCAGCCAGTTAACTCCTGTCATTGCTACGCGTTTGGCTGGCTTCAATTTTAGTAAATATTTTATTTGTTTTCCTCCTTTTTTCAAAACCTTAAAAAAATAAAAAAATAAAAAAAAAGGGGGAGAGTTAAATTGACTTGGGGACGAATATGACCCCAGGCAGCACGCCGATTGAGTTATGGTAGCTGGCAAATCTGGATAAGCATTAGCATTTAGTAGTACCTTAACCTTATCCACTTTATTAATATCTCTAACAAAAAAAAAAAAAAACCTTCTTGTCTTCGCTCACCCCTCGTGTTTCTTGCTTTTTTACCTAAATAATGGTTGGCCCCTACCCTATCCCCCAAAATTTCAATATTTATGCAATAATAATAATAATTTCATTTCACATGATTAAGGTTCTTCATATGTATATATAATTTTTTTTCAAAAAATTCACCCAACGAGTATTTCGTTTATTTTAATTTTAATTATATTTTAATGCCATATTTGATAATAATATTATTTTTTAATACATCATGGTACAGATAATAAATTAATTTCACTCAATGATTTTTAACTATTCATATATGTTGTTCCCAATAAAGAGGCACATAAAAAAAAATTAATCATCTCTCTCCAACAAATCAACGTGATTTTTAATTATCGTGTGACCCAAAAAAAACATGCTTAACAAAATTTTCAGCAACATAATAATTAAAGAATACATGTATTTTTTAAGGGATGGACGAGTTTTTTTTATAGGTCGAGTTGGGTTATGTATAAATTAGTTGGGCATTATACATTTTGTCCTAATTATTTATAGTCTAATCAATAATTGTAATGATGTCATGACTTGAATAAAATTTTAATGTATAAATCTTGAGTAATTTGAGTAGAGGGATTAAAATGAATAGTAGAGGGACTTCTAGTAGACCTTGTTTTTATGTTATGAACTTATTTTAATATTTATAATAATTGAACGTCTACATGTGTTAAAGCACTAGATAATTAAATAAAATATAAATGTTTAACTTTGTTTTAATTTTGAAATTATTTAAATATTTACAAAAATTGAACGTTTCCCCGTTTTAAAGCAATAAATAATTAAATAAACAATAAGCGTTTTAATAGTAATTTTGAAAATGAACTTAAATGGACAAATTGAATAGACTTTTAAGTAATTTTTTTTAAAATATAATATTTTCAATCTCATCCAATACACAGTTGCACTAATACACGCGTGGATTTATAATTTTAAAATCTTACGTTTTAGCTCTAGAAGTTTTTGGTTGGGTATACCAACCTAACTTCTAAATATAAATATGGTTCACAACAGCAAGTTAGGTTATACATAACTTGATTTTATTCGTTAATGAACATCATGTGCTGTTTTTTTTCTTTTAAACAAATATTTTCAAAAGTATGCCAAAATTTAAAAATCTTCTTATGCCAATTTTACAAGAGTAATTCCAAAAAACTTTGTTAGAAGATTTTATTTATGGGAAATTAAGATAATAAGTATTATATAAGTAGATTTATCGTTTTTATTTAGATAGTGATGTATGTCATCAGTATCTTTTGGTGTATTATTTTAGATTTATAAGTATTTTTTATATATTATTGCTATACACCAATTATCACTAATATAAACCTAGATAAGATCTGAGTCGTCTACCCACGTCCCGGCCAAGCCCTATCAGATGGACATGTGTGAGGTGTACAGCGAAGGGATATTTAGGGGAGCTCGCAATACCAACTAGCACGGTTGAGAGGATCCTGCGGCCCCAGCTCGGATATACCCAAGGAGTTTGCACATAGGGGACCGTGAGGCCTAAGAGACGACCTAGAACAATAGACGTGTTCAACATGCCCGATGCCTGCTCAAAATGTCAATCCTATGAATAGCAGGGTCAAGTCCATGAACAGTGGAGTTAAATCACGAACAGTGATAATATTTATAAATACTCGAATATTCATTTTAATGAGATACACGAAAAATTACTCAACAATTATATAAACACATATAATATATTTATATACAAATATAAATTTAAAATTATTAATTAATTTCAATAAATTAATTAAATGGTTATATATAAATTTTTATGTAATTATAAAAATATAAAAATTAATATCAAATATTAAAATATCGTATCAATTAGTAAGGGTTGGTATAGAAGATACAAACTGATATTAATCAAAATTAATTGTTATGATTAAGTACAATATATAAAATCCAACCCATTCAAATTAATTAATTTTTTTATATAATACTTACTTTTACTAATAAATCCTCAAACTCCTAACTTAGAGAAAATAGGGGTTTAATATTAGGATAACAACTACATCAATTAAATTAGGATTGAATCTGTAATTTAAATATTATTGTATATTAAAATTTGCCACTCCAATTAGGTTTTGGATTAATATGAGGTAAAAGGGAAAAAAAACGGAAGTAGCATTACCGTAATTTATTTAAACAGAGAGCCTTGTTTTAATTTAAAAGAAATAATAACAACTTCTTATTTTATTCCTTAAGAGAAAAAAAAATAAATTCCACAGCGTTCCGTCGACTCGTCCCAACTTCCACCCAGCACCCAGTACGGACATGGAAACACGTGTAACACTCCCGCCATCGAATCCTCGCAAACGACCTAAACACGAAGTGGGGCCCATATTCATCATCCGTCCACGTCGTCCTCAACAGGGGAAGATCGTGGGTTTATCTTAGTTAGCCCCCCGCGACACGTGAGAATAAAAAGGGAGAAGTGCTGGCTTGGGGCGGCCTTACTCCTAAAATTTTCGAACCAAATGCGTGGGGCCCAATATTATCTGGTCGCCGCATTCCGCGGATTGGCTGATCAATGTAAAAGGCGGGCCCCATTTCGTCCCTATCCAAAACCCATTCGATGGGTCCCATTTTAGCTAAGAATGTTCCATATCGTATCATTCACGCATCCATTTTCTTTTATTTTCTGCCTATGATTTAATTCCATGGACAGAGCCGAGTTACCATGTATGATGTATGTGATGAAATTAATTTATATGTATTATTGTTGATTTGTAACATTAAACTCTGACTACAAATATTATTTATTTTTTGAATAGAATTATTAGTAGTAAACATAAGGACTAGCAGGGTGCTTCAAAATTTGACCTTTAGATTATCATAATCATGACGTGTGAATGCTTAAAATTCTTCCAAATCCTTTGTATCGTATCAATCAATCACAACTTTTTTAACTCTGTAAACCCAACATGAGGTCCTTTCTAAGCATTGAAGAATGAGGGTTACATGCCCATAAAGAAGCCCAAACCGGCAAGCCCAGCAAAAAAAGAAAAAAGTAATAGATTAGGTCTCTCTAAAAGTAGAGTTATCTGTTTGGTTCCGTAGATTTGATCTATTCAAATCCTGGCTCGAGCCGATATACAATTTTAATGTTAAAAATAAAGGTAAATTATTTATTGGTCACCTAATTTTTAGGGTGTATTTATTTTGATCATCCAAATAATTTTCTTTTTGTAATTTACTCACCTCCATTAGAAGACTTTCATTTTGGTCCTCCAGACCTTAAATCTCCAAGAACAGCTGATTAGTCATCAATTTTTTTTTACCCTGCACTGTTCATCTTCTTCCTCCTGAATCAATTTTTCTCTCCAAGCCATTTCTTTCTTATCTTTCTTTGCTAACAGCAGGTAGGTGCACACCAAAGGGAGGGAGGGAGAGATGAGTTCGCTTAAGCTCCAAAAACAACTCTCAGAGAGCATTCTATAGTGTGGAAAATGAAAGGTTTGGCTCGATGCAAATGAAGTCAACGAGATCTCCATTGCCAATCAACTTTGATCGTTTTGTAATAATAATTTTTAAGTCGAGGTATGTTTCGGACTTGGTTTCGCATCGTTTGTTGCCAAATTGTGAAAATGAAGCGAAATCTTTAAATTTTTAGGAATTTAATATGTGATAACTGATGTAGTTTACTTACAAGCTTTTTTTTTTTTCTTAGTGATCTATAGTTTACTCGGATAAGCTTTTGAATATATACAATTCGATTTCTGGTTATGCTGTTATTTATTTGTTTACTTCTTCTGAGAAAGAAAACGATTTCAAGTAAAGCATATAGTGAATGCTACATCAATTGACTGGGATTTCCTGCATGAGAAAATCAAAATTTCAGATTAGTAATAGCGCTGCAAAAGGTTAAATCATTGTTTTCTCCTCTCATATTTATAAATAAATTTCTTTTCATCTTTTCCTATCTGGACAATTAGTAACAGGTTCAAGTTGACGTAATCTATTAATAGTCTATGGATTCGTTAGTTTGTTTGTAGCTTAGCATAAAAAATTGTTATTTTTTTAGTTATTGTCATGTTGATATTTGGATTGGCAATTGCAGGCCATAATATAAGGAAGCTGGTTAAAATGGTTTTATCATCAGGACCCCAATCGATATTCACTCTCGGTCTCGTGCACGCTGCATGAGGAAGGTAAGAGAAAGGGGTGTCACTCTGGATATGGCGTCACTCTTGGCATTGTCAATCTAGTGGAAAAAAATTGGATTAAGGAAGAAAAAGATGATGAACAGTGCTGGGCCAAAAATTGTAAAAAAAAAAATCACGTGGCATACGCAACCAACTGCGGTATTTAATTGTAATTTTTCTTATTTATATGATCAAAATGAAAATATTCTAAAAAATTGAATGATTAATTAAATAATTTATTTTAAAATAATTATAAAATAGAAAATATAAATTAAAGATTAAATTTGATTTAAAAATGAATTTTCAAAAATTTCACTGATGCTATAATTTATTTTGATTTAAAATTACACCTTTACTTATAAATGCTATATATATTTTTTTTTAAATTGTGAATCTATATAGTATATATAAGCTAAAGCGGAAACTAGTTTTTCTACTGTAAAATTAAATTTATTTTGAAGTAAATAAGTAAAATTTTAGATAGAGCTAAGTTTAAACATTGAAAATATGGTCTTGAACTAATTTTTTTAGCTTTTTCCTTTTTTTTTTCTTTTGCACTTTATTAAGCTTTCGAATTATTGTTGTTTGTCAAATTGGTCATGGACAAAAAAAGAAAGTTAACAATGTCATTAACTTGCTGACATGGAAAAGTTAAGGATGCAATTAAATTGCTATTCATTCAAATCAGGATTGGAAAGAATGGCTCGACGTGAATGCCAACTCGAAAATATGGTTCCGGCAGCACATGACTCCTTGGAACTTTGTTTTCTCCTTCATGCTTCGTGAATTTTGGTTGACAATAAATCCTCTGGTATTTAAGGAAATCCAATCAAGTGATACAAATCCAAAAACAACAATGGAAAAAGCTGATGAGTCTGCCAACACCTTCAATAGTGGGAGTTACATGGACAACAACTGCATTTGATTGGTTAAAATTGAATTGGGAAGAATCTTCCATAAGCAACATGAGCAAGATAGGGGCTGGAAGTCTCATCGGAAATCTAGAAGGGAATGGATCATCGTTTCATTGAAAGTAGAGCTATCATGGACTAAGATTATTTGTCCAAGCTTAAAGGTCTGTCGAAAAAGTGAAAGGATTTAGACAAAAATATATGTCCAAAAAATAGGATTGGACAAATAATAAAACCTTCTTTCTAAATGAGTTGAGCATTGAGTAGAATTTTTTAGCTTGGGTCGACCCAGCTAGCCCAAATCAACTGTTTTATTGTTGTTTCGTTGCTCGGATAGGATTATTTTTTTTTAATTTGTTTTTATATAAAAATAATCTAAAAAAATTTAATACGGACGGATCGAGTCATATTCAAATTTAGTATTTTTAATTTAAGATCGGACTTAAGCAAAATTTTATGCTTATTTCTCGAGTCGAGCCGGACCCAAACCTAAAAAAAACCTTAATATTTTACATCGACCTGACCCAACCATGATTAGGTCTAATTCACACATACCTCAGCCAATGAGTTTAGAGCATCAATGCTGGAAAACTAGAAATTTCATCAGTCATATTAGTAGTCAGAAAGTGATGAAGCACGTATTCAAGGAAAAGGATAGATATACAGATGCTTTGATTTGTTTGGGGAGAAATTTTCTTTAGCAAGCGTTTTGTTGTGTAAGTTGGGTGTGTTGATGCTCGGTAGGGGTTGATTTTATTAATTTTGGACTGTAGGACCGAAATCTCTAGGCTGGTAAGGTCTTTGATCTTCTGACCATTAGATAAACATTAGGATTCGATCACAAAATTATTTAACATGATTATGATTTTTTCTCAAAAATTTTCTTATAAATAAAGCAATAAAAAATTCTTGTTATAAAATAAAAGACAGTGAATAAAGAACAAAGAAAATAAGAGAGTAAAAAGAAAGCTTTTTATTTATCAATCAGGATGTTTACAAAGTTTTTCCAAAATCTCTATTTATAAGTATAAGAAGTATAAATGAAGTAGAGATCTAATTCTAATTATTATTAGAATTTAAAGTAGATAAAAACATATCTTGATCTTGATGGATATCCACTTAATAAGATATTCATAACACTCTCCCTTGAATATCCATTGATAGATAATTTGTCTCGTTAAAATCTTACTAAGATAAAAATCCTATGGTAAAAAGAAATTCCTAATAAAGGAAAAAGAGTGTACATATCTATAATACGCATAATATGCTACCTCATTAAAAACCTTATTAATAAAACCCAATGGGACAAGACCTCGGTTAAAAGAAAAATGGTACAACACGTATTTACTCCTCTTCATGAAAACATCACATAATATCTAATATTCACTACACCAAAACAGACTTTTAGCGGCGTTTTTAGTGGCGTTTTAATGAAAAACACCGCAAATATTATACTTTAGCGGCGTTTGCAAAAAGCTGAGCAATATCGGCGTTTACTTCCAAAACGCCGCTAAAAGTCTGAGCATTAGTGGCGCTTTTTTAAAAACGCAGCTAAAAGTCTGAGCATTTGCGGCGCTTTTTTAAAAACGCCGCTAAAAGTTTGAGCATTAGCTGTGCTTTTGTAAAAACGCAGCTAAAAGTCTGAGCTTTAGCGGCGCTTTTGTATAAACGCCGCTAAAAGTCTGAGCAGTAGCGGCGCTTTTGTAAAAACGCCGCTAAAAGTCTGATTTGTAAAATCGCCACTAAAAGTCTGAGCAGTTTTGTAAAAACGCCGCTAAAAGTCTGAGCATTAGCGGCGCTTTTGTAAAAACCCCGCAAAGATGTTAAAGAATATAAAAGAAAACGGTGTCGTTTTTACATCAATATAAAAATTAAAAAAACGTTGTTCTGATCACTGTATAATAATTCAAGTTTATTTTACGTTTAGTGTTTAGGGTTTTAGCCTTAGTGTTAAGGGTTTAGAGTTTACGATGTACTGTGTAAGATGTAGTTCGTAGGGTTTAAGGTTTAGTGTTTATAGTTTAGGGTTTTAGTTGTTTGAAGTTTATAGTTTAAGGTTTAGGGTTTAGGATTTTGCTTTTATAGGTTTATAGGGGTTTATGGTTTAAGGTTTCAATGTTTATGGTTGGGTAGTGTTTGGAGTTTAGGGTTATGTGTTTATGGTTTCAGGGGTTTAGGATGTAAGGTGTAGGTCGTATGGTTTATGAGCTTTAGGGTTCAGGATGTATAGTTTATAGGTTTTAAGGACTAGTGGTTTAGGGTTTAGGATTTAGGGTTTAAGGTTTAAGAGTTAGGGGTTTAAAAGCCAACTTAGGGTCTGAAATATTTAAAATTGATGTTGTATTGCTCATTGCATTCTGATCCATCATCCAAGTGGCCATCATGTATTATTTTCGAAAACTCATGCAGTCTTTTTTCCTCTTCGATCTATTATTTAACTAATTATTTCTTTATATTAATTAAAATAAAATTTATCTGTAATTTAATTCTTAAAATATTCAAAAAAATTAATGACACGTAGAAAAAAATTTAGAACTAATAACATTGAAAAATATATGTTAAAAATGTAAAAATTAAAATATTATTATTTAAAATACTTTTAAAGTTTTTTTAGGTATATGACTTATTATTGTTTAAATTATATATTAAATAATTTTCTATATAATGGTAAAAGAGATAAATTTAATTTTAATATATTAAAATTATCATTATATTTTAAAATATTTAAGAGATATTAGGTAAACTTTATGTATAATAAAATTTTAAAAAATTGTAAAAAATAATTTTATTAGGTTTTAGTATTAGCGGCGTTAGGGTAAAAGTGTCGCTATAAGTAGGCAATAGCAGCGCTAGTTTAAAAACGCCACAAACTTTAAAATTTTTTTATCGAAACGACGCCGTTTCTTTCTGTTTGGTTTTATTCAGTTCCATCACCCGATCCTTAGTGTCTTCACCTTATTTTCACAATCCCTAAATTCCCAATTATCAGAATCCTCCTCAAATTGTTATTGGTTTGCCGTCGATTGTCCATCCTTTCTCATCGCGTCGGCCCTCATCTGCCTTGTCGCCAGTCGCCAGTCGCCATCGCCATCGACCAACTTGTAAGTCGCCATCGCCATTTTTTTATTTTCTTCAGTCTTGACAGTAAGAAATCTAAAGATAAACAGAAAAGAAGAAAAAGCATATGGTGGAAGAAACTGAAGTAACTAATATATATATACATGGAAGGGAAATTTGTATAGTATTCACTATTCAGAAAGTTCTGTTGGGTAGAACAAGCTGAAATCTGTTGGGTGTCTGTGGCTGAGCGGTATTGCGGGTTCTATTGCTTACAATTGGTCTCAACCTGGTATGAAAACCAGCGTTAAAATTATTCACGCTAGGTAAATCTTGCTTTCTTTTTTGCCCCTTCTTTTAATTTCAGATTATTTCTTTATAATTTTGCTTTATTTGGGTTTCTGAAATTATGATTCATTTATGTTGGTTTGACAAATCTGTATTCGAAAGTAACGAAATTTTGCCCTTTGTCTTGGTGGCTGGAAGATTGAAGGGGTTTTATTTATTGTTCTTTTGCAAATATTGCTCTTGTCTTTCGTTCTGATAATTTCACAAGGGTTCAAAGCATCATTGTCTTATAGTTATTTTGGGTTTTTAAACTTGTGTGAGTATTTGTGTCCCTAGCTGTTGGTTTCAATTAGATGAGTCTAACATCATCACCAGTGTTAAATGATTTAAATTATTCTATATTAGGCCTCAACTGATTGGGATCTTATACCTATATATATATATAGGTATCCATATTGTTAGTAAGATATGAGAAGAAATTTAGGAGCCCTTCATGAGGTCTAAGGTTTCAACTATTTCTTATGGAATAGAATCAGAGCTATGGTGGTGTGCTATTTTGCAGAAGGTTTCTAACATCCAATTAATTGGCCTTCAAAAAGAGCTAAAAGACTATCTTTTTAAACGATGAAAAACCATTAGAGTGAGTTTAGTTTAGTTTATCATAAATGTAGTCTTTTGGGATATATGTTGAAAATACCCTGCCCTTTCACTACTGCACTATCACTTTTGACTCATGATCTTTTTATTGTGAGGAACAGTTCATTGTGAGAAATCTTCATATATTGTGAGGTTTTTAATAATTTACTATCTTTTTATTTTTCGTGAAACATTTTTTAGTTAAGAAACATGGCTTTTCATTCCATTAAGAAGGAAAATTTCCAAAATTGTTATTGGTTTTAGTTTCTTGAAAGATTTGGATTATTTGGGTCAGGTTGGAATAGATTATAAAGTTTGCTAACTTTGCTAAAATTTGACTACTTGATTTTTTTTTTTTTTTTTGCAGATATCATGGACTGGTTCAGTTTATGCTCTAATATGGAATCAGTTTGAGCTATTCTATTGATGGATTATAGGAAGAGAATGACAAGTTCCTTTATATATATATATATATATATATATATATATTTGGTTCTGACTACGGCTATTTTTTACTATCCATGTACTTCATATATATTGATAATATTTGATTTGTGCAGTACCATCCGAAACCCAATAACATAGATGTTTTAGCAATGAGATATCAGATAGTGAAAAAAGAGGGGCATCCATATTCTAATATGAAGAAAACAAAGTCATCTGTATACCTGTGGTTGTGGCTGTAAGTTCTAACATTGTGGTGAAGTGATTTTAATGCTTGTCATGCTAAACTGATTCAAAGCACATTTCTTTCTTCTTCAACTTGTGATGAGTGGATGGAGTTGTAATAAAATCTTATTCAGTCGTGCCCCTGTGTGGTTTCGAAGTTATGTATTCCATTACTGATCTCATTTTAACATTTGAGTTGCGGTTGTCAGCTTAGAATCTCTGAACTTGGGGCTTCCATCTGAATGTCTTGTATTTTTCTTTTGATAGGAAGAGTTAGTGTGCTGTCACTTTTAATATGGACAAAATTAAGAACAGTTTTGAATGTTGGAGAGTTAAAATCTTATTCGAGGAAGGGGTCTATTTTGTTTATGGATCATCTTAAGAAATACCATAATAAAGGGGGGAAGTTATGATTTTACCATATCTAATTGTCTCTGATCAAGAATTATAGAGCTGTTGTAAGTTGTTTGTTCTTAGGACAAAAACATTTTCTGATGTTTCTTTAGACCATAATTTCATTTGATATTGTTTTGCATCCCTCCTACTATAGGCTTAATTTACATTTCTAAGATTTGCTTTTGCATGGTATTGATAGATTTTGCATTTGAGCTTGACCACTGCAGGTTGCTATAATTAAATGTTAGTATTAACCAGGCCTATCCAATGAATGATTTGTATTTAAAAGATATGATTAGAAAAGCATCTTTTGGGAATTTGGAGAACTCATCCTTGTAAAATGTCGTTGCTCCCTTTATTGTTGAGCTTTGATTTTATTTAAATATTTTGTTTTATTCACTCATTATTGAAGTATCTATTTATAGCTACTTAGAATAACCATTGGAAAATTTTCATTGATGATATAGACTTATTTTAAATTTATTGGACATGTTTAATAGGTGATGACTTTCCAACTACAAAATTACATAGACGTCAGAGTGATGGATATCTTAAGTTGCCAAGAGGTTAGTATTGTTCTTTTCGGTTCACAAACAATAAAGTAATCGAAATTTGTTTAACTAATTGAACTTTAGTTAAAGAATCTTTGATCTTAGCCAAGTTGTTTATTTTTTTTCTGTAAGTTAGTTGATTTATTTTGTTTCTTTACATTTTCTTTTGTCAGGTTGAGTCACTGGCATGGTGACAAAGAAGCAGAAATTTTGCTTCTTGGATTTGTATGATTTTAGTACTTTACTGCCTATCCTTTTAACCTTTCATTTTTAAATCTTAGGGATAAATACGAACCTTAATTTTTTGATGAAATCAATTAAGTTTTAAAATTTCGATGGAGAAAGAGAACGAAAAGAATAGAGAAAGCTTATATTAAAAGATTTCCATTTATAACTAGAGCATTGGACTTTGCCTTGTGTTGTTTTAAAATATTCTAAGCCATTTGCAGAATAATTCATACTTATACTTGCACGGCTTTATATAGAGAAGAGCAGTCAGACATTCTTATTGCCTATCTTATTTGAGGAAGGGGTCTATTTTGTCGTTCATGTATGAAATCTTAGATGGCATCCCCAAGTTTCACTGATGTTTTCGCTGCATTGGTGGCTGTTGTTAATACCAAGTTTCCCGAAGTAGGGGATTTATTATTGAGAAGGATTATTTTACAGCTGAAAAGAGCATATAAGCGAAATGACAAGGTTAGGAATTGCCCTTTTTTTCACTCATTCTACTGCTTTATTTATGATTTGCTAAAGGTTACCCCTTTTTTTGTTTGGTTGGATGCATTACTGACTATTTCTTTTGTCTGTCAGCCTCAATTATTAGCTGTTGTTAAATTTATAGCTCATCTTGTAAACTAGCAAGTCAATCATGAGATTATTGCTTTGGAACTTCTCACTATTACAAAAGGAACAACTTATAATTCTATTTGCCATTTATACACTTGCAGGGATATCCTGCTGTTCGTCCAGAACTAGACCTTGTTGAGGAAGATGACCAATTAACTCATATCTCTCCAAGATGAGATCGATCCAAAAATAACCATTGGTATGTTTCAAGATGCCTCCAGCTACATTTTTTATTAGTTATATTTTATTGATGAACTCTACATGTTTGGTTAATTCCGTCTGGCATGCATCATGAATGCATTTATTTGTCCTTCTTGTAGACATTTTTAAACCAGATCCTCAATACTTGGAGAATGAAAAGTGATATGAAGAGTTGAAGAAATCCATCTTTGGTGAGGAGTCCGAGGATGAAAAGGGTTCAGATGCAGGTTCAACTGATGAGGAGGAGGATGAATGTGATGAGAAAGATGAAGAGCAGATGAAAATAAAGGATGAGACAGAGACAAATCTTGTAAATCTTCGTAGGACAATTTGCATATCAATTTAAGCATTTGCCATTACCAAGCTCCTGCATATCAATTTGCAAAATTGGGTGTGTTGAATTAAGACTGTAGCATTAGAAAACAAATTCATCCTGCATATATTTTGCTTCTTTTTTTAAAATTCTTGTTGAATATTGTTTGCTATCGATTTCTTTTTTTTTTGGTTTAAATGTTATGGGCTGAAAAATATTTAATTTTTATTATTTTTCCCTTAAATTTTTTATAATATTTTAATATTTATAATATTTTAATTTTGTTCTTTTTTAATAAATTTTTTTTAAATTTTCATGACTTTTAGCGGCGTTTTTAGGAAAAGCACCGCTAAAAGTCATGATCTTTAGCGGCGTTTTTTTCTCATAAACGCCGCTAAATTTTGCGGCGTTTGTTTTAGCGGCGTTTTTTGCGGCGCTTTCAAAAGCGCCGCAAATACTATTAGTGGCGCTTATAAACGCCGCTAAAAGTTTGTTTTGGTGTAGTGATTCTATGTATTTAATCTTGAATATTAGCTTTTCAAATGATCATTTGAACATATTTGCTAAGCATATATACCTTCTTTTGAAAGTCATCAGTAAGGGAGAATTTTGAGGAAATATATTTTGATCTCTTCAAGAGTTTCAATAATAATCATAACAAACTTTAATCATGATCACTCTATAAAAATACAAATAGGTATTTTGGATCATTTTATAATCCTCTTTCAACTACTATTGACTAAGTCAAATTTACCACATATGTTCAATTATTTCAATTCATATAAATGAATAATTTCCCGATAATTTCAATATGCTTCTGGCATTTTAAATCCTTCAATGATTTTAATATAACTTTACTATATAGTGATTTATAAAAGGTTGTAACAACAACCATTAGATGCAAGTTAAATCTTTTATGAACTGTTAGTTTAATAATATATCTAAAGGTTATTACATCCACCACAAAAGAATATTATACCTTTTCATAATCAATACCAGGACTTAGCAAAAACTTCTATTTTATTTCGTTTTGCAAAACTATTTCATTTGTACCCTTACTGGCTTTATACCTTTAGATATTTGGACTACTGGTCAAAAACTTCACAAATATAATTGTACTTGTGTTGCGTCTTTTTATTTTGATCAATTTATTTCATATCTATATTTTTAATAGATTTATTCAAGATCATCCTTTTATTTCATTATTTCAACAATAATATTGCATGCAAAACCATTGTTGACTACTTTTATTATCTGTTCGACATTTTCTTAAATTGACATAACTTGTCGAGATCTCTTATTTTTACTATTTTAATCTTCAGTCCTGCCTTCACTATATGACCATCTAGATTTATTTATTTTTTTATGAGAATTTTCATATTTGGAACTTGTAATGAGTTATCATTGTTGAATTTTTGGTTCAAATTACTCTCCTTCTAACTCATTATAAGTTATTATTTCTCTCCCTCTAATGTCAGGAAAACTATTAAATCAAAATAGTAATCACAAATCATGTCATAATTGAAACTCCAATACATTTAAAACATATAATAATACAAAGAGACTCGTAATTAATATATATTCCCAACTTTCTTTTAGTATTCACTCATCTTTGTTGTGGTGGAACAATTGGAACATATACGCACATACAAAAATTCAAAGATGACAAATATTTAGCTCTTGACCAAAATCAATTGTGATGGGGAGTATTTATAACTTATTGGCTCGATGCGTACAACACGTAAATAAACATAATCTCATGTTAAAATAAGAAGTTTAGTTTTCATAAGTAATGATTTAGACATTAACAAGAGACGTTCAATCAATAATTTCTCTAAACCATTATGCGCATAAATAAAAAACTTTTACAAAAAAAAAATAATTCAAACTCAATCAATAAAAGACTAAGATATAAACTCACCAATATTAGCAAAATGAATTGTCTTTAATTGCGTGATCTAAAATATATTATTTAAACAAGTAATCTTACAAACGACAGGTTACAAGTTGATAACACGTATGTGATTTTATAGATGCATCTACCAAAATCATATAATATCAAAACCATTCACATGGTGGATGAATGAGCTGATATTCATTTAAAAAATGCAATACATTAGATTTCAACTTTAGCTAGTGAGTTTCTAAAAATTAATTTTCATTAAGAACAACCAAGAAATGAGAATTCTTTAAATTAAAGAATCTTCTGTTTTTTTAATGAATGTCCATATGAATTCTCAATTAATTTTCGCATCATATATGATCCAAAATGGTCTAACTGGTATGCCAAGTATTAAATGTATTTGTATCAGTAAACTTCTTATTTACTTTAATATGCGTTTCAATTGTACTAATTTGTAACAAATTGATAATTTTACTACCATTCCTTTTACTTTGTATCAATATATAAGTACTATTGTAACATTTACTACTGAAAATGTCTAAATCAATGTGAAGTCTATAATGCTACTAAGTTAATAAATATAATTTTTCAAATAATTATATGCAATATTCGCTTCAGGGAATATGTCAAAATCTTCAAATGCAACGCATTTGGTCTAGTGGTATGATTCTCACTTCGAGTGCGAGAGGTCCCGAGTTCGATTCAAAATACTTTTAAAACCCTTTTAATAAGAGTTTTTGTAACACCCCAAACCCGGCCCATATGTTTCGACCGGATCTGGCGTGCTACGGGTTGTTCATTGAAAACTTTTGCTTTGTTGGTTTTGGAAATCGTAAGTTAATTAGACAATATTTGAAAAATAAATGACGCTTGGAAAAAAAAACTTGTATTATTATTGTTTCATATAATTAAACCTTTGTCCTAATTTCATAAGTTGCAAATAATAAAAACTACTTAGGTGAATATGAACTATGGGGCCTTATTACATAAATATTCCCAAAATAAATAAAAAGAAAACTTAAAGAAAAACCGAAAATAATTTATAGAAATATAAAGACTTGATGGCCCCTCGAGTCCGTCTCGGCTCCCATGTCCACGATCTACTGCTCATCTGAAAAGTTAAGGAAAATAAAGGGTGAGTCACCAAGACTCAGTGTGCAAATCCCGAAAACACATAAAAGGCTTGGGCCCACAAACACATTATGGGCTGTCGAAACCATTTTTTTGAAAATAAAATCGGGAATCGAACTTGGGTTTTAAAAATAAAAACGGGAGTCGCCACCGATCTTTTATTAGGTGTGATCGGGCCACCTATAAATTATTTTGGTCTACGAGTTTCGAGAAAATGGGCTCGGGAGTCGGTTACGTGCGAGGAAGGATTAGCACCCTCGTCACGCCCAAAATTGGTACCAAATTGATCAATTAATGTCCTTATGTCGAAAGTTGGAAATTGTGAAAATGGATTTTAAAAACGTTAAGCTTTCATCGTTCCGAAAGAATAAAATATCGCATCTAAAACTTTAGGACACGATAATTTAAATCCTCGAATCCAAGATGAATATTGCCTCGTTTGGAAAATCTTATTTCGAAACAACGGAATGTCACATCCAATAAGTTAGGACACAACATATCGAATTCTCGAAAATAAGTTTTTTTATTCAAAAAAAATTATTTATTTTAAAAGATATTTCATTATTTAGGTTAAACAAGAAAATCGAAACCTAGTAAGTTAAGGTACGATTTTCCCGAATTCCTAAACATGAAATGTTACCTTTACGAAGGAAATCAATTTTGTATTAAATAAATGGAGCACGGATTTGTAACAAAATACATGAGGTACAATGGAATGGAAATAAGAGTATATGTGAAGTGATGTAAGTATGAAGATATGAATGAAAGTTAAATAAGTAATAATATATACATTTATACATCATATAATAAGAGTAAAAAATAATAATAACAATAATATCAATAATAATATAGTGATAATAAATACAATAATAATAATACATATATACAAGCAATAGTACTATAATAGTATTATAGGAAGAATAATAATATAATGGTATAATAATAAAATAATAGTATGGTAATAATAATAATAATAAGTATATACATGCAGCTAATAATAATAACAATAATAATAATAATAATAATGATAATAATAATAATAATAATAAAATAACATGTACAAGATAAATAACATAACTAATAATAATGCTAAAATAATAATATTAATAGTAAATGTAATACTAGTAATAATAAGGGTATGAAATATATAATATACTGATATAAATATAATAGTAATAAAAATATAATAATAATAGTACAATAATGAATATGTACAATATAATGGTAATACGAATATAACAATAATATAATGAAAAGATTAGAAAGGTTACAAAATAAATAAAAAGGGATTAAATTGAACTTGAAATGAAAGCTTAGTGTCGATTTGAAATAAATTAAAAAGGAAATGACTAATTTGCGACACGCGCACGAATTGGAAGGACTGAAACAGAAATAAATCCCTTTACCGAAACGCTGCGCTGGAAGGAGGACCAAACTTAACGCGGCGCGAAAGTTCAGGGTTAAAATTGAAATAATAAAAAAACCTGATTGTAAGGACTGAAAAGGTGGAAGGATTGAAAGGGAAATTATCCCAATCAATCGAAAACACGCGGATCCTATCGGGTCGGGTAGTCTGTGCGCGGGTCGAAGCTTGAAACGACGTCGTTTTGGAGATAAAGGCCAGGCCCCAAAACGACGTCGTTTCGAGGGGCTATAAAAGGCCTAAAATCCTGAAAAAAAAATCATTTGTAGCTTGCTCTTCAAAAAAATTTTCTAAGCCTCTCCTTTCTCTCTGCAGGTGCGCATGGGGGACGATTTCCGGCCGCCGTCCGGAGTTCGCCAAAAGGTGAGTTTTTTAATATAATATATATGTATATATGCTTTTTTCTTTTTTTTTTAAAAAAAATAAAAATCGGTTAACGTATATAGTTCCGAGAATAAAAAAAGAATAAAATATAAACCTTCAAACTCCGTTTGTCGATCTTCTTTGATTCGCTGTTGTAAACTTTTATTGATCTCTGTTTATAGACGTTTGCAATTGTTTTCTTGGTTGGAAATACTTTTATATTCTGTTGATTGATGTTGAAAAACCAAAAAAGAAGCCCCTTATACACTGTTCTTCGTCGGCTTTTATAGCCGAAAACAGTATGTAGAAAATAAATAAACAAGTACAAGTCGTTTTTCGTTGCGGTATTGCTGTTCCTTGTCCTCTTTTGCAGGTCTGGGCACTGACAGAGGCGTGCGGAGGTCGTCGTTGCGAGCACGTGGGCACGGTACTGATGGCTGAGTGGGTTGCGGTAGTGGAGGCCTACGTGCGGTGTACCGGGGGACGGGACGACGCGCGAGGGTGGCGCGCGTGCTTCCACGCGCGCGGCGCTAGGGTTAGGGGAGGTTAGGTTTTCCTGATTCAGGTTTAAGGTCTTGGGCCATTAGGCCTCCGTTATTTTTGGGTTAGGGTTTAGGCTGAAAATTGGGTCTGGTATTGGGTTTCTTATTGGGCTTCGGTTTGTTAGTTTAAATGGACTGTTAATGGACACTTTAATAAGGCCATTTTTATTCTGTTGTTTGTTTTTTTGTTTGACTGTGTTTGGGCCCTTAATCTATGTTGGGCCGGGCAAAATTTGGTGCCTACAGCTGCCCCTCTTTGCTCATTGTCGTGTAACGGGAATAGAGCAAAGACTAAAGAAGAACCAATTTTGCCCGGTCTTGGCCAGGCCCTGATTCTTCATAGGGCTTTATTTTTTTGCCCTTTGCCTTTTGTTGCTTTGGTCCACTTTGCTGCAACTTGGACTGACTTCGATTTGCTTTCCCGTAACTTCGGGAATGACTTCAATCTTTAATCTGCTCCACTATCATCTCTAGGGCGCAAAATCTGAACTTTTGAAAATTGCTTCCTTACTATCTTCAGGAAGACTTCAATCTTCAGTTTGCTCCACTATCATCACTAGGGAACAAAATCTGAACTTTTCCACTTGTTTCCTTCGATCTTCAGTCTGCTCCTGCGTACCAGGAATGCCAGACTTGTTATCTTTGATCTGCTCCTGCGTGCCAGGAATGCCAGACCTGCTATCTCCTATCTGCCCCTGCGTGCCAGGGATGCCAGGCTTGTTATCTTCAATCTGCTCCTGCATGCCAGGAATGCCAGACTTGTCATCTTCGATCTGCTCCTGCGTGCCAGGAATGCCAGACTTGTTATCTTCGATCTGCTCCTGCGTGCCAGGAATGCCAGATCTGCTATCTTCAATCTGCTTCCTGCAAAGCTCAAGAAGGTCAGATTTTCAATCTGCTTCCTGCAAAGCTCAGGAATGCCAGATTTGCTGTTTTCGACTTGCTTCCTGCAAAGCTCAGGAACGCCAAATCTTCAATCTGCTTCCTGCAAAGCTCAGGAATGCCAGATCTTCTGTCTTCCATCTCCTTACTACACTGCCCTTCTCGAGGACACGACCTGTAGAATGGATGCATGCTTATGCTTAATGATTAGGATGTCATGATCAATGGTGAGTCAGATGCTCCTACTTAGGCGTGCTACGATGCAAACATGTTATGAGTTTGGTTTCTTTTAAAGGCGTTATCACTTATTTATCTCGAAATATCATTCTCTTGAACACTTGGCTTTTATGGTAATTTTGGGGCTTGCGAGCTGTAAGTCGTAATCAAGTCACCCTCTAAATGGTCCAAAAAGATATGTTTTAATCCAATTGCTGAACCGCTCAAAGCATTCAGTCCTGTCACCTGCTTGGGGGATTTTGAACAACTGTTCTATTTGATTTCCTGTTTTATTTAGAAATCTTTAAAGTAATATATGGAACTTCTTTTGTGAAGTTATTAGTTCAGTACTCATTATTTTAATGCAACATGTGGCAGGGAATTGAAAAGAAAGTTGAATTAATTGTCCGAAATACAAAGACTGTCAGAGAACATGTCTCAAAGAAAAAATGTCAAAGATAACAAAGGTCAGGTGCCTTAGATATCGCTGATCGGGCTTCTACATACATACTTCATGAAGACTATTTTGGGCTTTAGCATGTGTTTAGATGACTCAAAGTGTTTGCTGATGCCCCCAACTTCATTTCTTGTCTATTCAGGTGTAGCGAGATCGTTTGAATCCGCGGTGCCCTTTTTTTTTTTTTTGAGACCCAAAGCGCCCTTTGCGGGTTTTCACCTTGGCCTCTTCAAGCATAGTATTTCTTGACCGAATCCGAGTTTACGGGATTGGGCAGGCTTTTTCCATCCATTTCAGTCAGGATCAATGCACCTCCAGAGAAAGCCACATATGGTCCTTCCCAGTTTGGCATCCATTTTCCCCTGAAGTCCTTTTGTATGGGAAGGATCTTTTTTAGCACCAGGTCTCCTTCTTTAAACTCTCTTGGGCGAATCTTTTTATCATAGGCTCGCATCATTCGTTTTTGGTACATTTGACCATGACGGATAGCCTTCAGCCTCTTCTCTTCGATTAAGTTCAGCTGATCGTATCGAGCCTGGATCCATTCAGCTTCATCCAGTTTTATTTCTGACAAAACCCGAAGAGAAGGTATTTCCACTTCGATGGGTAGGACTGCTTCCATCCCATAAACTAACGAGAAAGGTGTTGCCCCAGTAGAGGTTCTGACCGACGTTCGATAAGCGTAGAGTGCGAATGGTAATTTCTCATGCCAATCTTTATAAGTCTCGGTCATCTTTCCTATTATCTTCTTAATATTTTTATTAGCTGCTTCTACTGCACCGTTCATTTTTGGGTGGTATGGGGACGAGTTGTGGTGTTTGATACCGAATTGACTGCAAACATCTGCTATGGTGCTGTTGTTCAGGTTCAAAGCGTTGTCAGATATAATTCTCTCAGGCATTCCGTAACGACATATGATCTCCTTTTTTAAGAATTTACTGACTGCCGATTTTGTGACATTGGCATACGAGGCAGCTTCTACCCACTTGGTGAAGTAATCAATGACTACGAAGATGAATCGATGTCCGTTAGAAGCCTTTGGTGAGATTGGCCCGATAACATCCATGCCCCACATAGAAAAGGGCCACGGGGAAGTCATTACGTGTAAAGGTGACGGGGGCACATGAATTTTATCTCCGTAAATCTGACATTTATGGCATTTCTTGGCATATTTGATGCAATCCCCTTCCATGGTGGACCAATAATACCCGAATCTCATAATCTGTCTGGCCATTGTAAAACCATTAGCATGTGTTCCACAAATGCCCTCGTGGACTTCCTCCAAGATCTGCTTAGCCTCAACAGCATCCACACACCTAAGTAGTACTTGATCCTTTCTTTTTTTGTACAGGATGTCACCATCTAGGACGTAGTCAGAGACCAATCTTCTGAGCGTCCTTTTCTCATTCTCCGTCGCATGCTCTGGGTATTCGCCGTTTTTTATATATTGCAACACATCCTGATACCAAGGGTGATCATCTTTTTCCTCCTCTTCCAGATTACAACAATAAGCTGGGGCTTCGAGAATACTCATCTGAATGGGTCTCATATCTTCTGGCCGGTTTATCTTGGTCATAGAAGCCAGAGTTGCCAAGGCATCCGCTATCTGGTTTTCATCACGCGGGAGATAATTGAAAGTGATGTTATCAAACTCCTCAATCAATCCCAAAACTATCTTTCGATATTCAATTAGTTTAGGGTCTCGGGTCTCCCACTCACCTTTGAGTTGATAGACCACTAGTGCAGAGTCTCCGTACACTTCTAACACTTGATCTTCCGCTCCATGGCCGCCCGGATTCCCATGATACAAGCTTCATATTCTGCCATGTTATTCGTGCAATCGAAATCCAATCTACACGTGAACGGATGATGATCACCACTAGGAGACACCAAGATTGCCCCAATTCCATTTCCCACAGCATTAGACGCTCCATCAAAGTTCAACTTCCACGGCATTTCTTCAGCATTTGCCACATACATCAATTCTTCATTAGGGAATTCAAAGCTCAAAGGCTCGTAATCTTCCAAGGCTCTGCTAGCCAGAAATTCTGCTATTGCACTCCCTTTTATGGCTTTTTGACTTACGTAAACTATGTCAAATTCAGATAGAAAAATCTGCCACCTTGCCATTCTCCCATTCAGGGCAGTCGACTCCATCATATATTTCAACGGGTCAAGCTTTGAAATTAACCAGGTTGTATGGTATAACATATATTGCCTTAGTCTTCGGGTTGTCCAGATCAAGGCGCAACATAGTTTTTCGATCGACGAATATCTCATTTCACATTCGGTGAACTTTTTGCTGAGATAGTATATCGCCTTTTCTTTCCTCCCTGACTCATCGTGTTGTCCAAGCACGCATCCCATGGAATTATCGAACACTGATAGGTACAGTATCAATGGTCTATCTGGATTTGGTGGGGATAGTACTGGGGCAGTCGACAGATATTGTTTGACCTTGTCAAAAGCTCTCTGGCATTCTTCGTTCCATATCCCTTGGTTGTGTTTCTTGAGGAGACGGAATATAGGATCGCACTTCTCGGTTAACTGTGAAATGAACCGAGCAATGTAATTTAGTCTTCCAAGAAAGCCCCGAACTTCCTTTTGAGTACGTGGTGGAGGCAAATCTTGTATGGCTTTGACCTTGTCCGAGTCAACTTCAATCCCTTTCTCGCTGACCACGAAACCCAGTAGTTTCCCTGACCTAGCTCCGAAAGTACACTTGGTTGGGTTGAGTTTTAATTGGAACCTCCTTAATCTTAGGAACAATTTCTTCAAAACTTCAACGTGTTCCTTTTCCGTTCGAGACTTGGCGATCATATCGTCAACATACACTTCTATCTCTTTGTGCATCATGTCGTGGAACAAGGCCACCATGGCCCTTTGGTATGTTGCCCCTGCATTCTTCAACCCGAATGGCATTACTTTATAACAGAAGGTGCCCCATAACGTTATGAAGGTGGTCTTTGCCATGTCCTCAGGGTGCATCTTGATCTGATTATATCCGGAGAATCCATCCATAAAAGAAAACCATGAGTACCCCGCCGTGTTATCTACCAACGTGTCAATATGGGGCAAGGGGAAATTGTCTTTTGGGCTGGCTTTATTTAGGTCTCTATAATCTACACACATCCGAACCTTTCCATCCTTTTTTGGGACAGGAACGATGTTGGCCACCCACTCTGAGTATTTGACCACCTGTAGAAAACCAGCATCATACTGTTTCTTTACTTCCTCTTTTATCTTCAATACTACGTCAGGCCTCATCCTCCGTAGTTTTTGCTGTACTGGCTTACATTCTTCCTTTATGGGGAGGCGATGCACTACAATATCAGTACTCAGACCCGGCATGTCTTGATATGACCATGCAAAGACATCTTTGAATTCCCGAAGTAGTTCCACTAGATTTTGTTTCGTTTCCTCGGTTATGCGTGCTCCGATTCTCACCATCTTTCCTTCTTCTAGGGATACGTTCTCCACCTCCTCGTCGTGGGGTAGGATTTGTTTCTCTTCCTGTTGTACCATTCAACAGATCCGGGGATAAGTTACCATCCCTGTCACCTTCAAACTCTTGAGGTTCTTCCAAACACATGTCTTGCTCAAAATGGGCCTCTAAGCTTGTAGTGTCGTCGCTTACATCGTTGATATCTAGGGACCTGTGATGGGTGCCAAAATGTATGAAGAATGAATTTGCGGACAATTATTCATGCCATGGATGAGCAAAAAAGAAAGAAAAACAAACAGAAATTTGCTTAGAGGAAAACACGGAATATTTGTGATAATAAACCAAAATGCATTTCATTCAAATAAAGATTTCTGAACATTAGCCCGTTTCTCAAAAGAGATTTTATTGTTCTTAGGCTTAAAACAACAAACGCGTTCTCGAATATTACTCTGTGGAATTTCTAAAAACTACAGGCAATTCCTCCACAGTCCAATTGTTCAAAATGCTCCCAAGTTCACAAGGACGAATGCCCGATAGGTTCCTTGGTCCAGCTTCTCCTTCATCTATAGCGTTGATGTGAGGACCTTCATTCGGCAACCCTCTCTCGAAGTGAATTATCCTCCCGATACGAAGGTTTGGGCTATATGGGGGAACGTCATTGGTTCCCACATGGTTTCTTCCCCCTTCAGTCGTGCTCTTCTTCTCTCCTGTTTCTTCTCCATTTCCCTTCTCATTTCGTTGGCATTTGGCTTAAAACCCAGGCCGAAACGGTCTCTCTTTTCTTTCGGTGATGGTACTTGAACTTCTCCCTGGAGGCATCTGCCTAGCCCTCTTCCTGGTAAGGCCCCCTTACTGATCATCATTTGTAGGCCCATCCTCGTGGTCTTGGATATCTTGGGTACCGGAATTTTAGCCCCCTCACGAACGAATGTCGCGTTGACGAACTCTAAAGACCGAAACGAGCATTCAATGGCCTCCTCGTTTGCCTCCACATATGGCGCGTCATTGGTAACTGTTGCTATGATGTCTTCTTCCGCGTTAATAGTGACCAATCGACCATCTGTCACCAGCTTTAGTTTTTGATGGAGGGATGAAGGTACTGCCCCTGCCGAATGAATCCAGGGTCTTCCCAATAGGCAAGTGTATGAGGGATTGATATCCATTACCAGAAAATCTACTTCATATGTATTCGGCCCGATTTGTAATGGTATGTCTATTCTTCCCATCACTCTTCTTTCGGTGCCATCAAACGCCCTCACTATATTTTGGCATGTCTTCATGTGAGAACTGTCTATTGGCAACCTTTTCAAGGTCGACAATGGTAAGACATTCAAGGCCGACCCATTGTCAATTAACACACTAGGTAGGATGGATCCCTTACAATGAGTAGTTATATGCAGGGCCTTGGTTGATCCCATGCCTCCAGATGGAATCTCATCGTCGCTGAAGGAGATAAAGTTATCAGCACTTATGTTACCAATTAATCGGTCCAGTTTACTGACGGATATATCTTTGGTAACGTAAGTCTCGTTCAGTATTTTCATCAATGCTTTGCGATGTACTTCCGAGCTCAATAGTAAAGCTAGCACCGAGATGCGGGCCGGTTGCTTATGCAGTTGCTCCACCACGCTGTACTCACTGTGCTTTAAGAACTTCAAGAATTCTTTCGCCTCTTCCTCTCTTACGGGTACATTGATGAGGGTGCTAGGTTCTTCCTCCGGCTCGACTGTCATGGCTTTTGATTTTGCCAAATTTATTCTGACGCCTGTTGGGTCATAACGTCTTCCGCTTCGTGTATGGAACCCTTCCTTTTGGTTTTCATTTTCTGTGCTGGTTGAACCTCCTACCCGGGCATTGCCACGTTACAATTATAGCTCCATGGCACCTTCTTGTCCTCCTCATAAGGGAAGGATGCGGGTTTCTTGATTATAATCTTAGGTATCGCTTGAGCTTTGCTTCCTGAGTTGCTCGGGCGGGAAATGATAATCTTTGGAAGCTTGGCCTTTTGACGGGTCAGTTCTCCTTCTGTCGCATGTATGTCCCCCTCCTCCGAATTTTCTTCATAAAATTCTAATTCTTTATTGTCCATGAAGCCTTGCACCAATAGTCTAAATTCTGTGCAGTCTTGGATCTTATGCCCTTCCGCTCCGTGGAACGCGCAGTAATTTCCAGGCTTTTCGCTTCTTCCTTCGAGACTTGACTTTATCAGCCCTCTTTTGACCATTTCCCCCCATACGACTATTAGTGGGGTCCTCACATCCGAGATGTCTTCCTTGGTCTTTCTTGCTCTATCCTTCCCGATCATGTTTAGCTCCATCCCCATGATTGGGTAATGGGTTCCCAGGCAGATCGTCGAGCTCTATAATCCCCATCTTAATGAATTTTTCGACTACCTTTTTGAAGGCAGTGCAATTTTCGATCGAGTGGCCTGTTATTCCTGCATGGTACTCGCATTCGGCATTCGGGTTGTACCATTTGGGGAACGGGGGTTGTAATGGTTTTAGATAATACGGGGCTACAATGTGTGCGTCGAATAGGCGTTGATACATCTCTCCGTATGTTATCAGGATTGGCGTAAACTGGGGCCTCTCAAAATTCGGCCTTGGGCCTGGCTCTTGCCCCGTCGTCCCTTGCTGTTTAACAGCCACGATTTTTGGTGAATTGACAGTGACTGCTTTCGGGTATCCTTTACTGTACGTACTCATGTTGTTCACTTCATTATCCTTTTTTCTAGGGACGGGTCTCCTTGTAGCCTCACCTACTTCGATCCTTCCACCTTTTATGGCATTTTCAATCATCTCCCCCGCCAGGACTATATCTGTGAAGCTTTGAGTTGTGCTCCCCACCATGTGGGTGATAAACGGGGCCCTCAAAGTACTGATAAATAGCTTAACAGTTTCTTTCTCTGAGAGGGGTGGTTGGACTTGTGTAGCTACTTCTCTCCACCTCTGGGCGTACTGCCTAAAGTCCTCACTCGGCTTCTTTTCTATATTTTGCAATGTTATTCTATCCGGCACTATATCCGTCACGTGACCATATTGTTTCGTAAAAGCTTGTGCCAAATCTTCCCATGAATTAACTTGAGCGCGGGTTAGCTGGTTATACCATTTGGCCACCGATCCGACTAGACTGTCTTGAAAGCAGTGAATCAACAGTTGATCATTCTCGGCGTATCCCGCCATCTTTCGACAGAACATCGTTATGTGGGCTTCTGGGCAACTGGTCCCGTTATATTTTTCGAACTCCGGCGTCTTGAATTTTGGCGGGAGTATTAGGCCCGGGACTAAACTCAATTCTTTTACCTTAACACCAGGGCGACTGGCGTTTTTCAAAGCCTTGACCTCCTCCTCCAACCATTTACAACGATCCTCTAACTGTCTTGAAGATTCGGCTCTTGTCTCTTCCTTCTCTATCATGTCGAAATCAGAGACCACCAAGTTAACAGCGTTATCCCCTAGGTTGGATCCGGAACCTGCTTGGAGATTTGCGGGTGGTCTGATATTATTTTGACCTTGTCGGGGCCTAATCGTGACAGGCGGCCTCGGAAGATATTCTTCAGGCAATACAGGTGCGTGTGGTGGGGTAGCATCCGAAGGAGTGCCTTCGTTTTCTTCCCCAGTAATAACCATAGGGCCTTTTCCCTTGTCCACCAGCCCGTTCAGTAGTTGGGTCATTTGGGTCATTTGAGCCATCAGGTTTTTCTCGGAGTTCGTCACGTCCTGCTTAATCTGTGCCAACTGTTCTTGTGTTTGCTCCATCTCTTTTTGGAGTTGCTCATATTTTTGATCCATTTTCTTAGACTTAGCTCGCGTGCCGTATGGGTGTTCGGCTTCCAGGTTTCACTTTTCTCTTTACCGTCTGTTAAGTTTAACCAATTAGGTTCTTTTTATAAACTCAAATGCATGTAATATGATGCGATGCAAATGCATGAATGCAAAAAGAAGGCATCGACTCTGGTCAACTTCATTTTAGAAGACTTTATTAGAAGGCAAGATCCTTTACATAAAGCGGACTACAAATATGCTTTGGCCCTTAAACTCAAAGTTTTGATTTTTCTAAGTAAAGAAGTCAGCTCTCGGTTACGATCTGCCTGTAGCTCGTACTTCATGCTTACGATCTCAGCTTGAGATGCCAGGGCCTGTAGGTGATCAGCCACTTCTCGAATCTGAACTATCGCTTCGCCCATGAGGTAGTCTCGATCTCTAACTTGCTGGTGGGAATGATGAAGTTCCTCTTTCCATTGCCCTTCCCTTGCTTCTAAAAGTTCAATTCGGAGCTCGCAGCCATGTAATGTTGTCTCTAATCCTTCAATCTTTCTCTCCATTTCTTTGATTTTGTTTAGACTCAACTTCAGTTCGTCTTCCGAATCGCGCCTTTGGTAGTGGTGTAGGGACCGCCCAAGTTCAGCCACCTTAGCTTTTAACCCTTTCTTCTCTTTGTGGCTTTCTGCCATGTCTTTCCTCAGAATCTCGTTTTGTGTTTGCATTTTCTGGAACTTTTTCTCCCAACTGCTAGCTTTGGTTTTCTCCTCCTGGATCTCGCGTCGCCATTGCTCCGGAGTTTTTCCTAATCCAGCGTTTCTTATGGTCAAACGCATCTTCTTATATTCCTTCTTCAGGTCATCTCGGTCTCCTCTACTTTCTCTTTTTCTTTTCTCAACTTCTCAGTCTCTGACTTTTGTCCATCTACGTCTAACTTGAGGAGCATCTTCTCTTCTTCCAGCCTCTCTATTTTCCTTTCAAGTTCCGCGCTCATCCTTTCAAAATCTCGTTTCACAATCTCCAGTTCTAATGGGGCTACTCGCAAATATTCCTCTCTTGGCTGGGCACCCTCGGGATTTGGTTCGGGGATGTTGTCATTGATCCTCCTAGTCCTCCATTCTCTATACTCCGAGGTCGTCATCGGGCCTATGGATAGTCTCTTCATTCTATGAATCTGATTCCAGGCACTAGAGATCTCTTTAACCTTTTTCTTATAGCTCCCCCCTTCGTATGAAAACTCACATTGAGCCAACCCATATGTCGTTGGCACGAACTGTCTTGAATTATATTGTCTTAGGACCAGCAGGGGGGCATATGCAGTGGCACCCCAAATTCCTAGTAGAGGAACCCAGTCGAAGCTTCCGCAACGATAAAGGATTTGGTCTGTAATCAACCACGGAACCTTCCACCCGATGTCACCTTCTTGGAGGTTTTGGAAGAGCGCGATCCAACTTCCTTCGGACACATCCTCTCTTCTAGGTGTAGAGGCTATTTCCTCTAGCGGGGAGTAATTCTCGGTTATGAACCGGTAGGACACTTTCTCTACTTTCCAGAAGTGACCATGGAACCAAGCTAATAATAGCTGCGCGCATCCAATAAACCTGCCTTCACCCATTCTTCTACACGCATTCAAAGACCTGAACGTTTCAGCTAAGATGGCAGGAACAGGTGTGACCCCTTTGTCTAATCGGCTGAATAGATCAATAACTGCTTCGTCGATGTGTCTCAAAGCTTTTGGGAAGATTATCATACCGTAAACACATAGGGCAAAAACATCAACCTTTTTCTTTGCGTCGGGATGCGCCAAGATCAAGTCTCTCAAACATGTCCAAGGTATGCATTTACTTTCGCCTTTCTTTTGCATTCTAGCTAAGACCCATTGTTCGCTCATTCCGGTGATATTCGTCAATTTCTTCACGAAGGTTGGGCCGTTAACTGCTTTGGAATAGGCTTTGTCAACTTGAATTCTTGGGCAACGTAACAGGGTCGTGTATTCCTCTACTGTGGGGACTAGATCCACCGTCCCAAAGGAGAAACAACTATAAGCAGCATTCCAAAACTGGGCCATTGCTCGGAATAGGTGTTTATCTATTTTGACGTCAAGCAGGTAGGGTAGGTCACCGTAAGTACCATAGAACTGCTGCTTCGTCTCGTTATTCCACTGAGTCCAAATTTCTTTCAACTCTTGGAGCTCGTTCTGTGTGACACTGATGTTGGTGAAATCCCGTAGTTCCGACACATACCCTTGGACTAAGCTATCCCCCTTTTCGATTTGGCATTGTTCTGACCACGCGCGGACGGCCGCATTGTCTTCCACTTTATCAAGGAATTCGCTTTCCATAACCAGCTTTCTAACTCAGAAACTGACCGTGAATCGATACCTCTTAAAATATGAAATGATATGCACAAAGAGAATAAAACACAAAAAGTTAGTACCCTGGAACACAAAACGAGTGAAATAATCAAATATCTATGTGGGTAACTACTAAGGTTTGACATAGTTTAACTTGGGGTGGGTTCTTAGGCTCCTTACATGTGGTTGAGTTCTAAAGTTCGAGGTACCCGAATCAGCAGATTCCTCGATCCTCACCCATTATAGGCTTATATGGACCGAGTTCGATTCAGGGGAATACATTTCCCTATGGCCGTGCGGAAGTGAAAACTTCACGAAGACATAGGTACGGATGTATTCCGAAAGTAGTCCACTAGCCCATGCGGAGGTGAAAACCTCACGAAAGCATAGCTTCTCGCTCCCACTTAAAGGTGAGACCACAATGGTCATGCAAATATGAATGCAGAAATATCGACATTATTGCAACCTTCGTACCCACAGAATTGAAAATGGAGAAAAACGATCGTGATTTTAAAAAACTCAAATGAATTGAAACAACAATCCTTTCTGCCTCGAAGTATCGGTATGCCATATCCAGTAAGTTAGGACACGGCACGCCCAATTCTTGAGAGTAAGATAGGATGCGATTCGTATCATAGTTATTTTGAAAATTCTTATCTCGAAGTAACGAGATGTCACACCCAGTAAGTTAGGGCGCAACACTTTATACTCTCGAGGATAAGTTTTTTTGTTAAGAGAAGGATGATTTTTTTTTGAAAACGATTTTCCCAAATTTTTGACAAAAGGACAAAAAGTGATCAATTTTATGGCCAGACTCTCTTATTTGTCCCCAGTGGAGTCGCCATGCTGTCGAAACCATTTTTTTGAAAATAAAATCGGGAATCGAACTTGGGTTTTAAAAATAAAAACGGGAGTCGCCACCGATCTTTTATTAGGTGTGATCGGGCCACCTATAAATTATTTTGGTCTACGAGTTTCGAGAAAATGGGCTCGGGAGTCGGTTACGTGCGAGGAAGGATTAGCACCCTCGTCACGCCCAAAATTGGTACCAAATTGATCAATTAATGTCCTTATGTCGAAAGTTGGAAATTGTGAAAATGGATTTTAAAAACGTTAAGCTTTCATCGTTCCGAAAGAATAAAATATCGCATCTAAAACTTTAGGACACGATAATTTAAATCCTCGAATCCAAGATGAATATTGCCTCGTTTGGAAAATCTTATTTCGAAACAACGGAATGTCACATCCAATAAGTTAGGACACAACATATCGAATTCTCGAAAATAAGTTTTTTTATTCAAAAAAATTATTTATTTTAAAAGATATTTCATTATTTAGGTTAAACAAGAAAATCGAAACCTAGTAAGTTAAGGTACGATTTTCCCGAATTCCTAAACATGAAATGTTACCTTTACGAAGGAAATCAATTTGTATTAAATAAATGGAGCACGGATTTGTAACAAAATACATGAGGTACAATGGAATGGAAATAAGAGTATATGTGAAGTGATGTAAGTATGAAGATATGAATGAAAGTTAAATAAGTAATATATACATTTATACATCATATAATAAGAGTAAAAAAATAATAACAATAATATCAATAATAATATAGTGATAATAAATACAATAATAATAATACATATACAAGCAATAGTACTATAATAGTATTATAGGAAGAATAATAATATAATGGTATAATAATAAAATAATAGTATGGTAATAATAATAATAATATATACATGCAGCTAATAATAATAACAATAATAATAATAATAATGATAATAATAATAATAATATAAAATAACATGTACAAGATAAATAACATAACTAATAATAATGCTAAAATAATAATATTAATAGTAAATGTAATACTAGTAATAATAAGGGTATGAATATATATATACTGATATAAATATAATAGTAATAAAATATAATAATAGTACAATGAATATGTACAATATAATGGTAATACGAATATAACAATAATATAATGAAAAGATTAGAAGGTTACAAAATAAATAAAAAGGGATTAAATTGAACTTGAAATGAAAGCTTAGTGTCGATTTGAAATAAATTAAAAAGGAAATGACTAATTTGCGACACGCGCACGAATTGGAAGGACTGAAACAGAAATAAATCCCTTTACCGAAACGCTGCGCTGGAAGGAGGACCAAACTTAATGCGGCGCGAAAGTTCAGGGTTAAAATTGAAATAATAAAAAAACCTGATTGTAAGGACTGAAAAGGTGGAAGGATTGAAAGGGAAATTATCCCAATCAATCGAAAACACGCGGATCCTATCGGGTCGGGTAGTCTGTGCGCGGGTCGAAGCTTGAAACGACGTCGTTTTGGAGATAAAGGCCAGGCCCCAAAACGACGTCGTTTCGAGGGGCTATAAAAGGCCTAAAATCCTGAAAAAAAAATCATTTGTAGCTTGCTCTTCAAAAAATTTTCTAAGCCTCTCCTTTCTCTCTGCGGGTGCGCATGGGGGACGATTTCCGGCCGCCGTCGCCGGCCACCGCACGCGGTGGCCGGAGTTCGCCAAAAGGTGAGTTTTTTAATATAATATATATGTATATATGCTTTTTTCTTTTTTTTTAAAAAAAAAAATAAAAATCGGTTAACGTATATAGTTCCGAGAATAAAAAAAGAATAAAATATAAACCTTCAAACTCCGTTTGTCGATCTTCTTTGATTCGCTGTTGTAAACTTTTATTGATCTCTGTTTATAGACGTTTGCAATTGTTTTCTTGGTTGGAAATACTTTTATATTCTGTTGATTGATGTTGAAAAACCAAAAAAGAAGCCCCTTATACACTGTTCTTCGTCGGCTTTTATAGCCGAAAACAGTATGTAGAAAATAAATAAACAAGTACAAGTCGTTTTTCGTTGCGGTATTGCTGTTCCTTGTCCTTTTTTGCAGGTCTGGGCACTGACAGAGGCGTGCGGAGGTCGTCGTTGCGAGCACGTGGGCACGGTGCTGATGGCTGAGTGGGTTGCGGTAGTGGAGGCCTACGTGCGGTGTACCGGGGGACGGGACGACGCGCGAGGGTGGCGCGCGTGCTTCCACGCGCTCGGCGCTAGGGTTAGGGGAGGTTAGGTTTTCCTGATTCAGGTTTAAGGTCTTGGGCCATTGGGCCTCCGTTATTTTTGGGTTAGGGTTTAGGCTGAAAATTGGGTCTGGTATTGGGTTTCTTATTGGGCTTCGGTTTGTTAGTTTAAATGGACTGTTAATGGACACTTTAATAAGGCCATTTTTATTCTGTTGTTTGTTTTTTTGTTTGACTGTGTTTGGGCCCTTAATCTATGTTGGGCCGGGCAAAATTTGGTGCCTACATGGGCCTTAGCCCATACACAATGGCAACAATCATAATTACATGATAAATAATAAATGATGAATGGCCCAACCCAAACCTAGAAATCCATCCTCTACACACCAACCCGTACCAACCATCACACCTTGGGGATTTCTACAATCAACCCGCCAACCGCTACACACCATATCGACAGCTGTGCTGCCTGTCATAAAGACCGATCACTGTGTGACCTATGTGGCAAAGCCACTGATCGCCATGCGACCTTAATAATACATCGTAGCATTTCGACAGCTGAGCTCTGTCATAAAGACCGATCACTATGTGACCTATGTGGCAAAGCCATCGATCGCTATGCGACCTTCTTCCCCTTCATCATATCAATCCCATCCCATGCATACATACATGCAAAATCAAACAATGTATTACCTAAGAGATTTCAGTTTATCGCATACATCGATACACATAGAGAGATTTCTATGATTACATACCTGACATCCTTTGCCTACCCTTTCTGGGTAATACGACTGTTCACACAACCTATTTTCCGGCTCTTAGCCCACAACACATATATACACATACAGATTTAATAGTGTGTTAGAGATCTACACACCTGATTACCGTTAGAACGAGACCCTCTAAGTCGACGCTATCCGTAGCCAACACCACCGCTATCTGCCTTGAAATCCGAAAAGTTGATATGAGATTTAGGGACTAGTGTTTCCGGCTTTTAGATCTAAGAGATCTTAACACAAAGAATTCGACTACCCCTTAGAGATTCCGGCTTTTTGAGAAGATCAAGAAGAGAGGATAATAAGAAGAAATCTAAGTAGTTTCGGCTTTTAGTTGAAGGAATCGGCAGAAGAATAGGGAGATGAGAAGGTTTCGGCTTTTGAAAGAAAAGATGTTGAGAAGATTGGGAGGTTTCGGCTTTTGAAAGAAAAGATGTTGAGAAGATTGGGAGGTTTCGGCTTTTGAAGAAATCAAAGGAAAAGAAATTGCAAAAGAAAAACTGAGAATTTCGGCACAAAGAATGAAGAAAGAGTAGGGTTTAAATGCCGGAATTGATGAGCTACCCCCTATTTATAGAAATTTCGGCACTTACCTATCAAAAACCGAAAGTGCCCTTCCTGATAACTAAAAATTAAGCAAATAAAAAGGGAAAATTCGGCACCCCTTTGCCATAAAGAAACTGATTTCTTTACTCCTCTAGGTGATGGAATTTCGGCCAACTAGCCTTGTAGATAGCTCCTATCTTTTCTCCTTTTATCTTCCATATTATCAACTATAATATCTATATTCTATTCATATAAATCCTCCTATTTTTGAGCCTTGTTGCCATCCACTCCACCTAACCAAATGCCGAAAATTAGCTAACTTAAATTAAAAGAATTGGGCTTCATGAAACTTAAATTTGGGCCCCTTATTTCCTTGTGTGGCGTCACCTCCTAATATTGGGCCACAAGCCCACTTTGGTATTTTAAACACAGATACTACCTTTTAAACCCTATAATGCTCAACAGATAATTTTAATCAAGGCCTCTACCTAAGCCTGAGCACAATTTGGACCCCTAACACTTAGATTAACTCATTACACATGTTCACCCATTAAACGCATAGGCCCAAAAATTCAGGATGTTACAGTTTTGCATAATCAGTTAACTATAAAAAATAACTGCCTAGGTCATGTATAGAAACAAGCTTATATTAAATATATCAATAAAAGTCACATCTCAAATATAAAAATATGACATAATAAAAAACTAGCATTTTTTTTCATAACCATCATCATAAACATGCATAAAATTTAATTCAAAACCCTTCCATTCATACTTATATAAATTTTCATTTACAATTGCTCATGTCATTTCTCTAAATAATTAACAAACGGAATAATATAAAACGTATGATCTACTACTTTTAACAATTTTTTAAACTAAATCAAATCTGAATAACCATAAATTAATTGGTTTATTAACACAAATTTGCATACTAGATATATTTTAATAAAATAATTATTTAATTATAAAGCCTACTATAGCGACATAAATAAATCAGTTAATATTCATTTTCATGAACAAATGAGATGCTTAAAACAATATGTAACTCATGTAATCAAAACTTAAAAATATGACCATCTCAAATATTTAAAACCATATATCAAGTTGATTTAATATTTAAAGATGCACCTTTTTTATCTACGTTGAGTCTTGATGATTTTATTAAGAAGTAAGAAAATTAAACTCTAGTAGTAGACTTTGAATCCAATCAAAATCTATTAATAGCAAACTTTGAGGGTGAATCTTATTTTCTAGGTGTACAATAGGTACACAACCAATGACTTTTCATACATAAGTTTTCTCTATTGCAAGTTCTCATCAGTAATATATTTTCACGTAATTTTAATTGAGAACTTATTCTGAATCCTGTAGAGTTATACACAGTTTTTTTTTTTAAAAAAAACTTTCAACTTCAAGTGCATCCAACCATAATGAGTTTTAGATGGAATTAACATATTCTATTGCTCATAGTAGATATTTCACAATCAAATATTTTGCTTTCAACCCTTGATGACAAAAGATCACAAAGATAGTTACAATTAATTCAATTTAATAAAAGTAATCAACAACTCGATCTTCCCTTTTTTCATCATTTCAAAATAGATATTTATAGCAATAGTGATTCATATGAAATATAATCATTTCTTCATTCACAATCTCAATATGATATCCATTATAATGAATATCTTTTAAAACTATGCATTAACCATCACAAATTTTGTGCTTTTTAGATATTGATATATTAGCTCTTCTGGTGCTTTCAACTAATTTATACTATCAAATGTTAGAATAATATTTGTTTGTTTCAGTACCAAATAATATAAATATTTTCTATTTGTAATGATGGAATTCATTACAACATTCTCAAATCCTTCCTCAAAAAATATTAACAGAAACAAAATATTTAGGCATATACCACATATGTGGCCAAATATTTCATATCACATTGGTGACATAAGTCTTTACCATTTGAAGAGTTATCTTGAGAACTCTCATTGTTCTCTTATTTATAACAATGTTCCCGCTTTTAGCTGTTCATGATTATTTCTTTTATTTTCTTTATATTTGCATTCACTTCGAGGAATACAACAAATCTAGTAGAACAGATTCTAAACACCATTGATTCTTTATTTCATAATCACCATCACAACATACGTGGATTTCAAATCAGAATCTATTTATTCATGTTTGTCACGATTAGTCTCTAATTATAATAATATGATATAATAATAAATCATAGTAAAATATATCTAAAGATCTTAACACCATCGTCGTCACTTTGGCTATTATCACGAGCACTATTACAAGTACTAAAATAACTATGCTTTCATAAGAACATACTACATATAACTTATAGAATCTTATGATGCTCTAATAAATTATTTGTATTTTATAATTCAATCTAAAATATATAATCCAATCATTCATCAGTAAAAAAAAAAAAAAAATCTCTTTAGAGAGGACCAATATCACAAAAACTTATATTTGCTTCGACAAATAATATATATTTAGACAATCATTTAAAAATAATATATTATAAAGTTTTATTAGTAAACCTTATGAACCCATCATATTCAATAATATAAGTTAATAACAAATAAAAATAATAATAATCATACCTCAAAAAAAAAAATTGAAGCTACTTACCAATTTAAATTGTGCTCTATAAATCCAAAATTCATGCTGAGAGCAAAATTTTTTTCACCATTCAAAGCAACGGACTGCAGTGTCCATCTTGGTGTTGAGCCTCTTAGTGTATACTCAAACCTTCCATTCGGAGTAATATTTTTTACTAACTTTAATAAGAAGTAAACAAGTTAATCAAAATAATCAAATTAATTTAATTTAATTGAAAATTAATCTAGATATAAAACACTAAATAGATGAAAACTTCCTGCAAAGAGTTGCAAACAACAGCAGGCTAAAGACAACAAGTAATGGAGAATTAGGGACATAAGCACTCAATTTGAATAGCAACCGGCAGCAATAAATAGCCATTTGAAGAAGTAAAGGAGCCAACAAATAGAAAAATAAGAGTAATATTAGTAGAGGCTGAATTTTGGTATTATGGATGAGGCTTAATGGTTCGCAAAGTTGCCGCTGATTTAATCCACAATTAAGATAATTAGAAGAGAATCATGCTGATAAGATATTCATAACAATTTCTTCTTATTTCAAATTTTAAATGATTATTGTAAAATTGTGAGTAGGATAATATTTAGGGTTGAATAGTATTTTTGGTTTTTAATTAAACCATTAATATTTAGACTCATATAGTATTGAATTATATAGGTAAAGTGCACCATGTTAAAAACTCTTTTCATATCAATATTGAGTAAATTGAGTATTTTTTAAAATAGAAAAAGATTAGTTTTTTTAATTTCAAAAAGCGAGCAATTAAAGATAATTAATCATGATTCTCACATTTTCATCAATTTATTCTATTTTTGATTGGTATAATAGTCATTAATGTTTACACATTTTGTCAAAAAAATTTTAATTCTAAAAAATTAAACAAATATAGCTCTCAACATTAGCAAATGTTATAAAGTTGATCTTGATTCTATTTTTTTTATCCGGTAAGAGGAAATTTATTAAATGGTTAAAATAATGGCCGAAATGATAAAATTTAAATGAAGGTTAAATTTATTATTATATTGGTTAATTAGTTAGAGACTCGGCTTTAGTAAAACAAAACTCACCAAACTTGATATATTAAATCTTGCAAAGTTTTCTTTTATGACTTAGAATCTAAAACTTGATGTAAATGAAGATAGGAATTCAATAAACTTGAGTTCTTTCCAACATAAAATTTGTACTTTTCCATTGGGGATTTGTTGAGAGGCCCAATACTATAGAAAGGCCAAGGCCTTGTACATATTAATTAGCAAAGCGGAACCTTTTCATTTTCAGCTGAGATTTTTATAGGGTTGTTTATTCTTCGAGGGTTTTAGGATTGGCTACCGCAGAACCAATTTGATCAATCGAATTTTCATCTCTCTTTCTTCTATCCTGCAAACCCTATAGAAATTCCCTCAAGGTAACCTAACCCCTACCCTCTATCATCTCCTCCCTCTAATTTCGATTCCTTCGATAATTTTCTGCAAAACCCCTAATTTTTCTATGATGTCTCTATAACGAGCTTTGATGGCTATTCAAACCATTAGATTTTCCGTTTTTGTGATTTTATTCACTTTTCCGAATTAATTTATTATTGTTTAAGGTGTGCAGTGATTTTACGAGAATGTCTCGGGTCTATGTTGGGAATTTGGATCCTCGGGTCACTGAGAGGGATCTCGAAGACGAGTTTAGGATTTTCGGCGTTCTCCGCAGGTATTTTTATTTTTATTTTTTGTGAATGAAGGGGAAAAAATGTATTTTGATAGGGACCTGGTTGCTTTTTCTTTTTTGGGTTAAATTTATTTGCCACTCTGAAGATTGTCAGGTTTGGCTAGCTTTAATTGATTATTTAGTTTGTTCGTCAATATCATACAAGATAAAGTCTTGCTTTCTTCCATTTGAAACAAGCTTTAAAATAAAATAAAAAATAAAAAAATGCTGTTTGTGCTATTGATTGATTTATGTTTTGATGAAATGAATCCAGTGTATGGGTAGCTCGAAGGCCTCCTGGGTATGCGTTTATTGAGTTTGATGATCGCAGGGATGCTATTGATGCAATTCGTGAACTGGATGGTGTATACTCTTTTTTCTAGTGTTTATTTCTTTCATTTGTTGTATTACTCTTACATGCTTGAATTATGGTGGTTCTCTACTCCAATACCCTTATATAAGTTGCCATTCATTAGTTTTTGCTTGATTATTTATGTTGCCCTCACTATGTGCTGCATATGCTTCTAATTTGGTGAGCGTTGAGCTTTCATTTGAATGTTAGAGAGATCTCCTAACCGGCTTCAGTAGTTTAATGATTTTTTTTATATTTCAAGAAGTTGCTATTGTTTTCTGGTTGTCTGCAGCCAGTTGCTTTAGTGGTTTGGTGTAATCTGATTGTTTATTCCAGAAAATAATTCTAAGTTTGCGCATTTGGCTTAGTTCTTTTGGTTCCTTAGATTCAAATGACATTTCTGATCGATGTTGCTTTATTGACCATTTGTAGAATTTTCTAACTATATCCTTTTTCTCACTTAAGGAAAAAATGGTTGGCGTGTGGAACTTTCTCATAATTCAAAAGGTGGTGGAGGCCGTGGTGGGCGCCGTGGTGGGGGTGAGGATTTAAAGTGTTATGAGTGTGGTGAGCCTGGTCACTTTGCTCGCGAATGCCGCTCGCGTTATGGATCACGAGGCCTGGGAAGTGGCCGGCGTCGAAGCCCCAGTCCTCGTCGCCGTAGGAGTCCAAGTTATGGGTATGGGCGCAGGTGGGTTTAAGGATTCCTTTTCTTTCTCTCTCTTTATTGGAGTGTGTAGAGGAGGGTAGCTCCTACTGTGATCTTTTCGTAAAGGAGCCTATACAAAGTGATGGTACATTATATATCATGCCTTTTCCTATGCTATTCAAAAAACCCCATTCCCCCTTTTTGAAACTTAGTGGCTAGAATTGATATTTATGCAAAAACAATGTCTGTCAATTTAGGACTGTGTTTACCTATATGTCCAATTGGTTTTTTATTATACTGACAAGAAGCATATATCTTTTTATTTGAATGGATTTGATGAAGGCTTTTTATTTTAATTAAACTTGATTTGGCTTCTACTGATTGGTCCTCTCAACAAGAATATGCAGGCTACTCAGAAAAAATTACTTGCTTTTTATGTGGCACATAAATTCTTTTAATCTTGTGGCAGGAGCTATAGTCCACGTGGAGGAAGATCTCCTCGGCGCCGCAGCATATCACCTCGCCGTGGTCGGAGTTACAGCAGGTCGCCTCCATATCGTTATTCTCGTCGTGATTCACCTTATGCAAATGGGTAAAGTCATGTGAACTTAATTACTTGAACAGTTAGGAATCTCATTCATGATACTTTCAGTGTTTATCCAGTCTGATATGCATTTGCTTAAATTCCTTTGCAGAGATTAAGTGGGAACTGAAGCAAAATCTGAAATGACAGCATCTATGGCAAACAAATATTCAAATACTATAGTTTCAAATAGGTTCAGTGAGCAAAAAAGGATTTAGGTTACTTGTGTTCGTTTTGTGACGGTTAGGTTGTTAGAGCTTGTGGTTTTGCACGGCTTCCACTCTGCAGTGTTAGGGTTCCTTGGACCCCCTTCTCCGGTAGCTTGCTTACTGTCTTCAGCGTATGAAACTCGGAGGTCCTGTTTCTTACTTATATGGTTATCTTATTTATATTGTTAACTGTTATGTTTAAAATTTAGCTCAGTTACTTTGCTATTGTAAGTTTATTTATCTGAAGGATTTTATATGTTTTGTGTTGAGGTGTGAGATTTGGAAGTAAGGGCAGAGCATCCAATCCTTTGGCCATTTTAATGCATCTTAGTGCACCACTTGAATCAGTTGATCTACTTAGTCATCGCTCCCTGCATATTGTAGAAGCTTGAGTTACATGTTGAATTCGCATCGCATCGTATCGAATCGCTAGTAGTAACTATCGGATTTTGGTTGCGACCTTGTGTTGGTGCATGTATCTGCAACAAAGCTCTTTCTAATTTCTTATGCAGATGAAGCCAGATAGTTTTTGGTTACACACCAGAAAATAAAATTAGAAGCATTGCCATCAAAAGTTTTTTTATATTGTTTCTCCTGACCTTGATTTTAACTATCTTTGTTTTTGATTTGATAAGAGGTTGGTTGGTTAGGGAATATGAATTTTTTTTTTAAAATTTAAAAGATTTTTGAAATGAAGTTATTTAATATACTTCAATTCAAAAAATTCAATGTTTGTAATTGTGTAGGTAAATGTTTCTTAGAATTAATTTTTTTTTCTATTGGCTTTAACAGTGTATAATTTTATTTAGACATTTTTCATTTTTTTTAATATTTTCCCCCAAAATTACCTATTTTGAGATTATTTTTATGAAATATTTTCGAAATATGAAATGGCTATTCATGGGGTATTGATCTTTAGTCTGATGTGATATTTGAGAGGTTAGATAAAAATTAGCTTGAAAAAATAAGTTAGGATAAGAGAATTAGGTATATTGAAAGTATTGTTTGGGCTGCATCAGGTACATGCTCAATTTAGTTTAGCACATTTTTAGCATTTCAGTATATTATTTCAACTTTGTATGTTACGTTATCTAATTCATCTCACATGAAAATATTATAATAATATATAGTAGTTGAATGTAAACATTAATAAGAACTTTAATCAAATAAAATATAAATATTATTAAAATTTATGTTTTTTAAATATTCTTTAAAGAATATAGGCATGCTTTGACCTAAATTCAATTGAGCTCAGCTCATAAACTCTTCACACCTCACTTGTGAATAGTAATATTTAATTTATGCCCATAAAATGATTGCCCTTAATTCTATTTTGCTATTCAATTCCTACATTTCACTAGTGACATCTTTTATGCATTTTTATTTAGACATTAATCATCTAAAATAAGATTGTTTTTTTTTGTCAAATTAGTCATTGCTTTTAAAAATTCTCAAAGTCACACTCAACTGTATCTTCATAACGAAAAGTTGATTAGACATGCCATATCAACATTTCTTTTCACCTATTTTCCAAATAAATTAAACAAATTTTTCTTTTAAAACAACCAAACTTATCCGTAGGATCGCCTTATTTGGCGTTGTGACCGGTTCTTCTTTGGCCAAATGCACAGTGCTGTCGTGCCCGTTGGTGGTGCGCTCTCCTCTCACCATCCGACTTATCATTTTCGTTTTTATTTTCTTTCTAAAAGCTTAGGCATTTCCTTCAAACAACCGCTGCCACTGGTACCGTAGGTGCCAATCATCGTATAAAATTTTCTCAGCCAGCTGATTTGACCATGTAATCATCAGGTTCTTTAATTTTTCTGGTCTTAGTGAACTAGACCCTAAAGATATGCTTTTCAAATCGTGCATATGCAAAAGATATATATTAAGTTATGGGAAAAAGATATGTTTTCATAAAAATTTGAAGTTATTAAAATTTGTATCCAAAATGCAGGTAATGAGTATATTTTGGTTTCAGTGATACTTTTTAGGTTGATTAAGTAATATGTATTTATTTATTGTTTCTTAAGTTTGCATATGATATGTTATAGTAGAATTTTGGTATATGCATACTTTTTATTTTTGTGATTTTTAGTTTAATGATTTTAATTTTTGGTAAAAGAATTTTAATCACATATTTTATTTATGATATACATAACAATTAATTAAAGATTAAAATTTTTTATTTTTTGATACGCCATTAAGATATTAAGTATTAAAAAATTTAGCTACGCTATGAAAATTTTAAATTTGAATATTAATATTTTAAAATAACTTAATTGAAACAATAAGTTATCAAGTGACTTATGTGGGAGTTATTTTATTTTTAAAATATAAAAAGTTTTTTATATTAACTTAGGCCATGTTATTGATCGGCCCAAAGAAGGTTAATATTTAACAAAATTATATGTGCATTTATAGTAATAAAAATGTGACAATTATTTGGTTTTAGGGTGTGGTAATAAATTGATCTAAATGATATTAATTATTTGACATATTCTTATTGTCAGTGTAAATTATTACAACAAAAATTATTTACAAGTCAATTTTTTATCCAAAGATGAAATATTAATGGAATGTCCGATATTTAAGATCTGATTTACCTTTTCACAGGTTAAATATAAATTAGAACCCTACTTGTTCACTTCTCCTCAATTTTTTTTTCTATCCACTAATTTAATACTTAAACTAACGCTATTACTTTTTTCTGATGTGACAACACTGATCAATTGCGTTCCGCCACGTGGCATACTATTTGGCCTTCTTTCAGTTTTATTTATTTATTATTTTTCCCTCTTATTTTTTCATTTTTATTTTTCTTTTTTTTCTGGGCGTGCCTCTTCATCTCCCATTTCTTGTCTTCAACTTTTTCCTGTCTTCTTCATCTTCTTCTTCACTGCCTCTTCATCTCCTATTTTTGAGCTTCATGGCCACCACACACCATTTTCTTTCACTTTCCTCCCATCCAAACACCCACCACTTCATTACTGTTTTCTTTCACTTT